>JAUTXW010002111.1:2685000-4001120 GCA_030620095.1 Kuschelorhynchus macadamiae | reverse complement strand
CGTCAATTTAATAGGAATTCACCATCTTGATTTCGTACCATAACTTTACCAGTTTATCTCTATATCACACTTAATGCTTGCACAAATTGCATTAAAATTGAAATTAATCTAATAAGTAAGATCTTGGATTAATATCAAAATGTTATCAGTTCGTTTCTATGTAACACTTGATTTTTGTACAAGAATTTGAGGTAAATTGGATAATCAGATTTTTAGTAATAATTTTTAACGTTTCGCAAATAGCCGCCATCTTGTTTTCGGCATATGGATTTTTACTAAAATATTACCAGATCATCCCTATATGATCCACAATTTGATTAAAATTTGAGTAGATACAGAGACACAAACCGACTGACGGAACAACAAGAAACCAGGGAGGGTGATTTTCTCATTTCTCAACATTTTATGCGGCCCCTAATTCGTACCATATATTTTACCAGTTTATCTCTATACCATAATTAATTATTGCACATACAATTTGAAATCAACCCATTAAGTAGTTCTTTAAAGCCGAAATATTTTATTAAACCGCTATTTTGTTCCGCCACCTTGGATTCGTGCCAAAATTTTACCAGTTGATTCCTATATTATACTTGATTTTTGTGCAAACATTGAGATAAATTGGATGAGCAGTGTTTCAGTAATAATTTTTTTAACATTTCACTAGGCCGCAATTTTGTTTTGCCGTAATGGATTTTTACCAAAATGTTACCAGGTCATCCCCATATGAAACTTAATTTTTCACCAAATTTGAAGTCAATCAGGTAAGTAGTTTTTTAGCTATGCGTCGACAGATAGACCGACAGTTAGACATACAGACCAACGAAACTGAGAAAACATGTTTGTCGGCGTCTAGGGATCCTGAAACGCAAAGAACTGAAAAAATCTCAGAGGGTGATTTTTTCACGATTAAAATACTACGAGGGAAATAAAAATGACATTTGAAGTCAGTTGATATGTAATTTCAAAATATTTTTGATAGATTAAACTTATTATTGTATGAAATTGGAAAGTATCTCAAAAATGGTCAACAACTTTTGGACTACTTTACTACATGAAAATGTTTACAGGCTAAAAATCAGAGCTTTTTGGATGGATATCATTAAAACTTATATTATGTTGAAATAATATAACATCGATAGACATAAAATTAGAAGATACGAAGGAACTTTGCATTTTCTCTTCAAATTCTGAATGGTAAGTTATTTTCACCAATACTACTTTCTCATTATCAACATACCTGTGTTGTAGCAAAATCAATACAAGAAACAAATAGTTTCTTTCAAGCCTATATTTTATCAAACTCATGCTGATTAACGACTTTTTATAAATATACTTTTTTATAAATCAACTTTCATTGTTTTTTATTAGTAAATCATCTAACTTGGCACAAGGTTACGAAATTAATAATAACATCTAATGTTATTACGTGAGTTTCTTGCAGAAGTGTAAACATTTCAAGAGCACATCATCATTTCGAGCAATTTCAACAACGCCTCGTTTAAAAGCGGGTTGACGCCTCGTTTTGTGTTAAGGCTCTTTCACACAATGGGTCATGACGGGCCATCGAAAGTCATTGCTATTTGGTGCATAATTGTCTGGTTGTAGGTTTTTCAGGTACGAAGCAAAGAGGTATTCGTGTTAATAATATATTACAAAGCTGCTCAAACGATGGTCACTGTAAATAGCTACAAATGAATAGCCATTTATTTTTGAAACCAGCGGTATGCTTTTTGAAATAGAAAAATGAAACTAACGGTATGCATGGACAATTTTATTGTGTTCTAGCTGAGCCCGTGCCGTTCGTTCAGTGGCGTATTTAGAATGCCTTCCTGGGGGGGGGGGGCAAACATTTACATTTGGCCACTAAATAAAAAGTTATTTTTTAACAAAATCTGAAGTCAGTCGAGTAAGTAGTTTTTTAGTTATGCGGCAAACTGACAGACAGATCGACAGACAGACTGATAGAATTGAGAAAATTGGGAAGCTAAAAGATGAAGATATGTACAACCTGGGAGGGTGATCTCTTTCACGATTACAAACATTTTATTTCGCCGCCATTTTGTTCCGCCATCTTTATCAGTTCATCTTTATATTACATTAAATTTCGTTTTTGCACAAAATTTTAGTGATTTTTTTGAATATTTTATTAAGCCGCCATTTTGTTTAGCCCCCCTGGAGTCGTACCAAAATTTTTCCAGTTCACTCTACGTAATATTTAAATAATTATAATTTCAGGTAAATTGGATAAGTAGCTTTTTAGTAATATTTTTTTAACAATTCACTAGGTTGCCATTTTGTTTCGCCATATTGGATTGTTACCAGGTCGTCCCTATATGACCCTTAATTTTTGACCAAAATTTGAAGTCAATCAGCTAATTAGTTTTTTTAGCCATGTCGCGAACAGACAGACCAACGGTATTAAGGCAACATGTTTCTTGACATTTAGGGACGTGAAGATCTGTAAAAACCTGGAAGGACGATTCAAATATTTTAAAAATTCTTTTAGATAATTATTTTGAAAGCCATTGACGAAAGAATTGTTTTAGATCTCCTTTAGTTGAAGAGATATTGCAAAAATAGTAAAAACACGTTTGCTCCCTTTTTACCCTTTTAAAGTCGAAATGTCAAGAATATTTTACAAAAGTCCCTCCTTCGTTGAAAGAATTGTCTTATAATTTCATTTAGTTATGTGATATTGTAAAAGAAAACTCATTTTACTTTTTTCACCCCTAAAAAGATTAAATTTAAAAAATCGAGAAATTGGTTTTCAGATAATTTTTTTTTAAAGCCATTGACGAAATAACTGCTTTCATATAAATTCCTCTATTGGAATTTCACAAACACCTTGTACTTTTAGTACATATCGGTCAATAATTAAGCTAGAAGTGAGAAATATAGATACGATATTTGGGCTTAAAATTTCTGATTTAGTCAGGAATGAAAAGTTTGGCTAATTTATTTTGTATAGTATCCAAGAATATTCGTGTTTGCAGTATTACAGAGAAAACCACCATGACCTTTTAATCTACTCAATAAAAACTATAGTTGTCTAAAATCCAAAACGCCTAAAAAGAAGAAAACCACCCTATATAGGAAATCCCTTGCTCTAACTGCAATAGCGTATATATTGGCCAAACCAGTCAACATTTACAAAACCATCTAAATGGGCATCGTTACGATAAAAAGAATCAAACTTCACTTACAAAACATGTATCTCATAACCACCACAACTTTGAAGTCACACATATATTAAAAACTGAACAACATAAACAAAAAAAGAAAGTTTCAGAAATGATTAAATTTAAGATTTAAGATTAAAATTACTTAAGTACAATTAACAATAACATTATATAACATTCTTATCACTATAAAAATTTGTGATTAAGTATAATATAAAAAAAAATGTTAATTTTTATTTATATTAATAATAATAATAAAAATATTAATAAAGTGCAATTATATACAATAAAAAAGTCTTTCCAGCAACGGAATTGGATCCAGAAGCCTTCGAGTCCTCCGACAATATTTAAATGTGCTTTTTAACAATTACCTAATTCTGCGATGCAATCTCCTGAAACTAAAAAGTAAGTTAAACTCACAATGACTAAGTTTCTTTTATTATTATAATTTTTAAGTATTATTACAACAGCATCTACATCTTATATATATTTTTAGTTTTGTTACTATTCCATTGAGAAAGGCTGAAATTCGGGCGAAACGTCTGGAGATATAAATAATAACAGATTTTTCAAGGAAATGAAATAGTTGTTTATCGAACCATATCCCAAGAAAACAAAAAATATTCTATATATGTATATATATATATATATATATATATATATATATATATATATATATATATATATATATATATATATATATATATATATATATATATATATATATATATATATATATATATATATATATATATATATATATATATATATATATAAATCATGACTGATTACTTCGATACGACTTAATAAAGTCTTCTTCAAGTAATCGTTATAATTTTGACATTTTCTTAAAATAGTGTCTGATTAAATATTGGAAAATATCTCTTTAGGTTGTTGCATCCACTTTAGCACACATGCTTATCCACGGTTTAACTAATTATTACTAAATAGGCCATGAAATTAGTATCCTTTTTTACGGTTGTTTAATTAAAATTGCCCAATGACTAATTGCGGTACTTTAGTCTTTGTTATAGAGAAAATAATGCCTAGAATTTGATATATCTATGTTATAGGCCTAATCGTAGTTTATAATAATATCAATAATAAATATTGATATCAACATTTCTGGGTCAGATGATAAATGAAGATTATGCATATTATCATTTCTTTAAAAAATCCTGTATTTCGTAGAATATGATATATTTATCATTCCAAACCCGAATTAATTAGGGTTGATTTACTCCATTTACTTGACTATTAAGGTCAAAATAATCTGTTATTGCATATGATGCTGCAAAGAACGCATTTTATATATTTTTTGGTTCTCGTCAGTGCAATTACGAAAATTAAAACCATGAAGATAATAACCTTTTTCACGAAAAATCCTTTCACTATTAGTAAGAAGTAATAGAATTAGTACCATTAGTTAGTTTGCAATAAAAAACAAATAGGTATAAACATTGTACATGTCCTTAGGAAAACAAATTACATCCATCAACAACACTAGCAGATTTTACCTAATCACTTTAAAATGGAGCAGATAATCTGAAAAAAATATAATTGACTACGGCGCAAGGTCTTGTTTAATTAATTAAACTTTAAGTTACAATCGTTATTAGTCTAGTGATTAAGGTGGAAACCATCGTGATGTTTATTGGGTTTGGGAGTAGGTCATTTACATATATCTGAAATCAGTTGGGTCATTCGTATGGGTTTATTATCTCTCCCAGATAAATAAAAATTTTAATCTTACATTTGAATTTTGGTTGTGATATAAATTTTATTTTCTAACAAAATGTATAACATTTTATTATACACTTCACAAATAAACAACATTTTTGCCGGACTATAAGGATGTAAGCTGAGGATCCAAAAATCGTCTAATTGAAACCGCCCGCGCCGGCACCATCCAGATATATTTCCGCTGTTTTCCCCGGCCCACACGAATACTTTGCAATGGAATAACTAAAACAAAATTTCGATATATATACGAGGTAGAGAAAAATGAAAACCTTAAAAGTGCCCTAAAAATTGGCACATATATTATTTTTGAGATCTAGAAGGCTCTGTTAATGACATATAGTAGGAAAAAAGTGTTGTCATAGTGACAGTTTAAAAATGGCTACTTCACTTGACCACGGCACTAGAGAGGAACAGCATTCTGTTATTTGTTTCTTGCACAGTGAAGGCGTAAAACCCATTGATATTCATGGTAGAAGGAAGCTAGAATATAGAAATTCACGTTTGTCACTCCAGTCCAGCCAGTGAATGAATGAAGCAACACATTTAAAAACGGGCTGACCTGCTTCGCTGATTCTCATAGACCTGATCAAGCAAATCGTGTTGTGAAGCCTGAGTCCATTTCGGCAGTTGAAGCCTTAGTGGAAGAAAATCATCGCATTATCCTGGATGAAATTGCTGCAGTGTTGAAAATGAGTCATGTTTCTATGCACCACTTTATGCACGATAGCCTCAATTTCCATAAAGTGTCAGCAAGATGGGTACCAAAGCAATTGACCGCAGAAATGAAGCAACGACGTGTTGAAGCCTTCAAGAACTTTTGCGTCGGTATGGAACAGATGGAGATGCTTTTCTGACAAGGGTGGTGACTGGAGATAAGTCGTGGGTGCACTATCATCAACCTGAAACCAAGAGAACAAGCAAAGAATGGCGCCACTCTTTTTCGCCGAAGCTCAAAAAATTTCGCACACAGTTCTCGGCAGGAAAGCTATGCAAACTCTTTTTTGAGACGCAAATGGGGTTTGGAGAACTACATGCCTAGTGAGGTCACTGTTACAAGTGCCACATACTCAGAACTTCTGAAGAACCGCCCCAAGCCAGCCATCAGACCAAAAAAGGCAAGGATCTCTGAGTAAAGGTATTCTTTTGCAACACGACAAAGCGTGGTTACATACTACGCGTGCAACTGCGGCAACCATCCAAGATTTGAGGTTTGAATATCAATCCCTCCTCCTTATTCCCCTGACCTCGCCCCAAGCAATTATCATGTCTTCGGTCAAACGAAAGAGGCATTAGGTGGGAAAAATGTTAAAGTAATAATAAAGTGATCCAGGCTGTACATGAGTGGATTTTGCACGCCCAAAGGATTTTTTCCTCGGTTATTGAAGTATTTTCAAAACAATGGAGGATGTGCATAGAAAGTAATGGAGAATAGGTCGAAAAATGATGTACTTCTTTTTAACATTGCTTTAATAATTTTTTTAACAACGTTTTTAAGATATTCATTCTGCCTCGTAAAAACCTAACCTCACACCACTTTGTTTCGAAAACTATCAATACTTGGGGTGGCTTACGTAAGATAACCCGGAGCTTATCTGGAAAACTAGCAGTTACGGAGAAAAGGTAAATATCAAAGTTTATTGTTATAAAACGATTATTTTATAATATGTTTTTATATGCAGGGTGAGTGGTTTTCCTTGGGCCTGTATCAACTTCTTTATTTTAAATGGGACACCCTATATGGTTTTACATTTTTAAATTTTACAATAAATTCTAATTATATTTTAATTTACATGTCCTATACCTAAATTCATTTGTTTTTTTTATATTGACATTTAAATTTTTTGAGCACTTTAACAGGCTATCTCTTTAACTAAAACACTAAGTCAAATTTTTCAGCAAGTTTGTGAGAGAGTTGTACTGCGCTAATTTACATGATTTTTTAATGAACGTCTGGTTACCGAGATCTTTCAACACTATTTTTGTATTGTTTTATTGCGTATTTTTTCTATAAAACCAATATATTTTTCTTCAATGACATTTCTGAACGACATGGTGAATGTGCCACATATTCAGATAATTCCACTCTAAACTCATCGCGCCATCTAACGGAAAAGGGACAACATGCTCTGCCGGGCCAGCTAGTAAAATTTGCGGCTTGCAGTTTCCTTCTTAGTTTTTAAATATCTATAGACTAGCATCAACTTCCAGTTAAACATGAAGTTCATAAATTTCAATTTTCGGTTTAACCAGAAGTTGATGTCAGTTTATAGATATTTAAAAACTATACGAAGAATGTAGTCGGATGGGTGGTCTTTTCTTCGTAATGGTGAAAAAGTAATATATCAGTTCTTGCGTAGTATATGCACGAGTAAAACGCACTTTACTATTCATAATTTAATAACATAAAAATTTCGAATATATCGTTTAAAATAAATTAGTTTAGATATTATTTTCTTTACTAAACTCTTTTTATATACATGTCATTGGAACGAACACAATTGTTTGTTTAATTTTCTCTATCTCGCGTGGATTTTCCTGTATGTCGTTTCACGTATATTCTCTATGTTGGTTGAAAACTTATCTATTGTTGTTAACCATCCATCTGTATACTTTAGGATTTAACTAATTATTATGTCATTTTTGGACCTGGAGATAGACTCATAAGTACTGTTGTGAGGCACTGAATGTGGGTGGTAGATTGGGTAAAAATAGGAAAATCTCTAAAAACAGAATATTTCGCATAATAAAATTTTCTTTTTATGATAATAAATAAAATAATTATATTACTATTAGAATTTGCTACGTTCCGGGTACGTTCCGGTACGTAAGGCAAATTTACCGATTTTTTACATTTAGAATAAAATAAATTTTATTATGTTTCCCTTTTAACACATGTTTTAATTAGAATGATGAGATCTATTGAACTTTAAAAATTAGTATTTTTATCTGTGGTATTTAAACCGGGGCTACGCTGCAAAGGCTCCATGCTAATCGTTTTTAATTCCCATACTTCTATCAGTATGGTACGGTGGAGTGGAAAAGAAAGCTATTTTTTTATAGGAAAAAAAACAGCTATTGTACAGAATTTTATAAGTTACATGGTTATGAATATTTTCCTTGAAAAATTGAGACTTCTAGACATAATTGCAAAAAAAAACTCCCGTCACTCCTAAAAACAAAAAATCTGCTGCTCAAATTTAGGATAGTTTTAGAATATGTTAAGGACATCAAAATAAAGATCGCCCCAGTAATTCAGCTTGGTCCGAGTTTTTTCGAAGTTAAAACCTAACATTTTACTGGGCGCTATATACTGGTTTAAGTGTAACAAATAAAGGATGATGGTGAATATGAGTGTATTTTTGAATTGCAGTCGTAAAAAAAGTATAACGTATAACACGTTTGAAAATAACTTTTTACTTGTCTTTACTACAATTTCGTGTGAAATGTGCTTTTTCAATCCTTATTATAGAATATACAGGATGGGCCAATCAAAACGAAAAAAGGACGAAATTTCACATAACGTTCGTTTTAAAAAAAAATCGTTAGGCCCGTCTATCTTTATTTCCCAGGGGGAAGATTTTGGCCATATCACCAATCTTGTCACTTCCACCCTCTCGCGAGGGGTGAGCTCCAACCCCAAAATCTTAAATGGGAATCAAATTCTCTTTTCAATGCATCTTATTTTTTTATAATTTGATGCAGCCGTTTTTGAAAAAATAAGGATAGAGCAGTAAAAAGAAAAAATCATTGCTTGATACAAAGATCCGTTGATTTTTGCTTTTTTTTTTCGCTTATTTTCAACTCTGTCACTTTAACCTCCCGCACGGGTAAGCTGCAACCCTTAAAATATTAAATGGGATTAATGATCAAGTGATACTTCATTTCAAAGGTTATTAAATTCTCTTTTCAAGGCCTAGCAATTTTTTAAAATTCATCAGTAGTTAAGCAGTTAATAAGTCAACACTGATAAGACTATAAATTTCTATCGATCTTTACGTTAATTTTATGTCATAACATTTGTTTTTTTGGAAAAAAATAATTCTTTTTGAACTTAGCTTTACGTTATGGGTATAGTATAGGTTTACCAAGAAAGATGAGACAAAAGATGTAAATTTTGTTTATTCATTGTTCATGATAATAATTGTTGAAAGTGTGGCCTCCTGAATCCATACAATAATAGAGATTTTGTTCAAAACGGACATTATGAAGTCTGGTGTAATAGCCCGACATTTATCAATGATCCGCTGACGTAAATCATTTAATGATTGTGGCTGAGTTTTATAAATCTTACTTTTAAGTGACCCCATAGGAAAAAATCTAAAGGGGTTAAGTCAGGAGATCTTGCGAATCACTCTTTTGCTCCTCTTCGGCCGATCCATCTACCAGGGATATGTCCGATTTAAATATTCACGAACAGCAAGGGGTATAATGAGAAGTGCGCCGTCTTGTTTAAATGTCATCTCATTAGCGTTGTAATTGTTATTATTTTCAAGCGTTTCTCTCAATGCAGGATCGATAGCGTCTTCTAATAATTGCAGATACATTTCTCCATTTAGATTTCCTGGGTAAAAAAGAAAAAATTAAACAATCGCTATAAATTCCAATCCAGACGTTTAATTTCTCAGGATGTTGAGTGTGAACCTCATAGAATAGATGTGGATTTTCGTCAGACCAATATCGAAATTGTGACGATTAACAGTCCCATTTAGAAAAAACAAACACTCATCGGAAAAACAAGTGTTGAACACTAAATTCGGATTATTTATTATTTGTTCACTCATAATCTCGCAAAATTCCAAACGTCTGTCAAAGTCATCTTCGTTTAATTTTTTTTTTATTAGAGCCCCATCCTTACCTGCGTTAATGAAATATTAAATTTTGAGCCTCATTTGATTTTTAACAATATTTCAAAAGAATAACTATATATTCTTATTTTGTATAACCTTCAAGTTTTTTCTGTGATTTTCACTAATTCTTCTTCTTTTTATTAATGTAATATTGTACTTTACGACAGTTAGTCAAGTTCGTCCTGAACAATCTAGCCTTGTTTCATTGTTTCTTTGTTTGGTTATGTTTGTTTTATGTACTTTGTAAAATGTGTATTGTTTATGGTAACATTATATATTATTCAATTGTGTTTTCCGTTGTAATGGATATTCATTGTAGGTCTGTTAAGGGCGAAACATGTAACCTATTCTTAATTTATAAACTAATTTTTGACTGAGACCTAGACTTTATGTATATTTTTTATTTTATTCATTACTGGTAAAGAGACCTGGGTCTCTTTGAGATAATATGGACACTTTCTTCACTTTCGTTTAATTGTTGCACAAGATGAATTTTGTAGGGGTGAAATTTATATGTCTTTAAAATCCTGCGAATACTGGTACACACTAAAGATAGTTGCCTGGTGCTTAATGTAGGGTCCATACTGACGTGTCCCACAGCAGCATGTTCCACTGCTTCGTTTCTCACTATGAATCGATTTGGAGCGATTGGTTTTCGGTTGCCACTCATCCTGTCTCAGTAAACTTTGCTATCAGTTCAATTATATATTTTCGGTGATTATGTTTATCTGGATTTATTTGAATAAATACCTGTGCGGCAATATTAGTACATCTACCATTTTCATAATAGAGTTTAATCAGCTATACTCTTTCTGCAGTAGAATAAACCATTTTAAATCAAAATACAGTTATAAACAGTCTCAGACAAAAACCTACGAGATACTAAATTTAAATAAATTAAGTGTAAATACTCTTTAGCTTCCACTTCTAAGGAAGATAACTAATTGCAATATTTATAAATTTTTTACACAAACATAGAATTCCACAGCACAAAAAATTATTAAGACTTGACTAATTGGAAAAATACTAATACTTACCACTTTTTTCTTCAAACGATAAAATTGGAATTTAGATTAACTTTTTTGAGTAATAAATGTAATGAGAAATGTAAAAAACATTTCCTTATTTTTTATGTTGAATCTATGGAAAATAGAATTTGTTGACTATTAAAATGAGGTATCACATGAAGTTTATTCCTATTTAATTTAAGGGTTGAAGCTCATCCCTCCGGGGATTAAGGTGACACAGTTGAAAATATGCATAAAAGACTTCTTCGAGATAAATATCAACGGGTCTTAACATTTTCTTCATCGAGCATTAACAATGAGAAATCTTATTTTTTTCTCATTGTTTGTTGTTTTCATCGTTCCTCCCATATTTTCTCAAAAACGGCTGCATCAAATTCGAAAATTTAAAGGGGGTTGTAGAGACAAGGCTGATGATATGCGCACAATATTTTTTTTTTAACGAACGGTACGTGAAATATCGCCCTTGTTTCGTTTCGATTGGTCCAACCGGTATATATCCCGACATATATCTAGGTAATGCCATATATTTGGCAATGCTAACTGACACATCGTATACAACTGAATACCTAGTTTTATTTTTCCTAATGTTTAAATAATACTCTTGGTTATATAGCTAAAACTTATTTTTATATCTATAGAAACCAGAAATATCAGAAAATCCACTAAAACTTTTAAACAAGGACTACAACAATCAACAAAAATCTAAAAGCGAAATGTCAATCAAGCAACAACTGATCTTGATATTGCTTCTTGTGTTTTAAATAACTGGAGCACATTATTTCAGCGTTATGCAATAGCATTATCAGTCCGGCTTAAGACCATATTGTTTATTGAGTAAGCACTAAGCTGAAGATTACTATCATTACTGATGCGAATTATATGGGGGGTGTACAAAGCACAAAACTGATGTTTATTTTATTTAAATTGCCACGAAAGTAAATTAAAAAGTAATTTTACTTTAGTAAAAGACATGTAAGTGACCATGGAAGGGTCAATTTTGAGTGACGATGGGTGTTAAAGGAGCATTTCTAAATTTTAGGCAAGGGAATTCTCCATTTCGGAAATCTATTTAATTTAAGTGCGGACTTTCATGAAAGGCAAAACAACGAATGTTTAAAAGTATAAAAAATCGAGCTATACAGACATAATGAACAACGAAAATCTGATATAATATATAACATATAATATATAATATATAACATAAAATTGGTAAATTTCCTTAACCCGAAAGTTCCCCGTTATGAATGTTTCTTTTTATTAAAAATAGTGTAGTGAAACCATTTTAGTTCCCTACTTAGTCATTTACTAACAGATATATAATATCTTTTCAAATATTTGAATTGAACGCCAATTTGTTCCACCATACTGGATTCGAACCAATATGTTCCCAGTTTCTACCTATGCCACACTTCACCTTTGGACATAATTTAAAACAAATTGAATAAGTAGTTTTTACACTGATTTTCTTTAAAACGGCCAATTTGTTTCGTCATGAATCTTTTATGCAACATTTGAAGTCCATTGAATAAGAAAGTTTTTTTTACGTTGATTTTTGAACATCTTATTTGGCTGCCATTTTCTTGTCATCTTGAATTTGTACCACAATTTTACCAATTTATCTATAAGTCACATTTAATTCTTGCAAAAAAATTGAAACGAATTTAATAAGTAGTTTTTCAGGCTGATTTTTTAAACATTTTATTAGGCTGCCATTTTGTTTTGAAATCTTAGAGTCGCAACAAAATATTACCAGTTCATTCCTAAGTGACACTTGATTTTTGTGCAAAATTTGAGGTAAATTTACTAGGCCTTCATTCTGTTTAACCATATTGGGCTTTTACTATAATATTACCAGGTTATCCCCATATGACCCTCAATTTCTGTCCAAAATTTGAAGTCAATAGGATAATTTGTTTTTTAGCTACGCCGCGAACAGGCAAACAGACAGGCGAGCACTCGGAGGGTGAGTTTTTGCGAATACAATACTCCCCTCTTAACGAGGGAAGTGAAAAACAAAATTTTGTTTTTATGTTAATGATGGCTTGCTTGTGCAAGTGCAAAGTAACTAATTTTTCATAAAAAGTTAAATACCGTCAAAATGAATAAACAGACAAAGGAAAACTAAAAGAGAAAGTGATAAAATACAAAGTGCCCCATTTACAAAAAACACAATGTAAATTAGGTTTGAATTTGTAATATTGGTACATCTATTGAAAACACCCTGTATAAATAATAAATATATCGCACCTTGGGAGGCCTCGTTATTCATCAAAATATTATTAGTTAATTTGGTGTTAGTACATATTAACAGAAAATTATTATATATTCTATCATAGTATGTTTTTTCATATATTTTGGGATTTTGCCGAATTATTTGGCAACGTCGCAAAGTTATGCCGAACTAAATCTGACGTCATTTAGAGAATCTTGCGATGTATTGAAATATTCAAAATATACACAACCTTTTTTGGACTACTGCTTACAGTGGAAAGTTACATTGTGCAGCTTTTGGTCTTTTACAACTTTTTTATGTACAGTTTTTCTCTATCGTGAGTGGTACCGCAGCTATCGAGCTTTATCATACTATTGGGCCACCCGGTATATAAGACCGATTATACTCGAATAGATAGTCCGTCATTCAGTTTTATAGATTTACCACACCAATCGCTCGTGTCGTCGTTTAGTAGTAATATTAGCACGCACACAACAATAACTGGTGTGGTACTGCCAGTTGCGTGATTTAGGTTTAGATGTATAATACAAAAATTATTCTGTGAAGAGAGAAATAGGATTGACGGGCAACGACATAAAACCGATCTCTAAACAAATTTAACTAGTAGGTCGGAGGTTGCTATCGTAGTTTGGCAACTCTGGCTGAAAGCTCCGCGGAAATCGCTCGAGAGACCCGAACTATACTGAATACCATACAAAGTTGGGATCATGTAGAGGATTTTATATTCCATCCAACAGCAACAATGTATCGAGGACCAAAATAGCTGAATTTCATTTATTTATTATGCCAATTAACAATAATAGGTCAGGTAAAAGTCACATTTGACTCCGGTTTTACAGATACATAATAACTATAAAAGGTTTGTAACCTTTATAGTTATTATATATATTATTATAGTAACCTAAAATTTCTGGAATTTCATCATAAAATGAGACATACATCAATTTATTTTATCAGATATACCCTATAGGAGGGTGAAATAAGAACAAATTAAATCGTAAATTGTTAGTCCTATTAACTGAGTGCTATTCATTTTTTTCAGAAATTAATGAGTTTTGAAGCAATGTAGCGAGTTTAAAGTCACCTTTGAGAAGCAAAACTATCCTATAAGCCTTTTAGTAAGGAAATCCTACCATTTTTATTTTGGCTGCAAAATTGGAGACCAGAATGAAAGTTCGGATATCTGTTGCAAGCATTGCACGAACAATCTTTGGAGCTGACTAAGTGGAAAAGGAAGGACAATGGCCTTCGCTGTTCTTGTCATCTGGTGAGAATCAGAGACCACGTTAGTGATTGTTATTTTTGTTTAACGCTGCTATTAAAAAAGACATTGCCAATTGGAAAATGTTTGAAATACAAGCCATCATGCGCCCTGTGACTCATAGTGAGGGTTGCTTATTTCTAATCGATCTCAAGATAACGGACGGCGAAGAGACAGACTGAAATCGTAGTGTCCAAGATGACTTCACCCGCCCATCAACCTCGCAAGACCCCGATTTTGTGACTGATTTATCTAGTAAAGAGTCACACAAAATTAATCATAGTGACTTAAGTAACCTAATAAAGAATCTGGACTCATCCAGGGAAAAAGCAGAGCTATTCCCGTCTGGACTAAAACAAGGAATTTACTCCAAGTAAAAGTTTCTCTGTACCGAAGTTGTCAGAAAAAGTTAATATCGTTTTTTGACATGGAGAATAACTTGGTGGTCTGTAGAGACATTGAGGGATTAATGATTGCTTTAAATATAGACTAAGATCCAAAAGATTGGAGACTTTTTATCGATTCCTCAACTCAAAAGTCAGCCTTAAACCTGTGTTGTTTCGCAATGGAAATAAATGGGCTTCAATCCCAACTTGCTATGCAGTCCATATAACAAAGATTTGAAATTGTTACTAGAGACTATATATTTACAATATAAAAAGTATACTATCTTGCTTGGTATGCAGCAAGTACATACTGAATATTGTTGCTTCTTGTGTCGAGCACGATCAGAGCTTACAAAAGAGGAAGTTTTTTGAACCAAAAATGTAGCATGTCATTCATTTTCCCAGAGAAGAATCTACTACCGCCACTTTTTATATAAAGAATTTGGTAAAGGCTATGGACAAAGAACGACGTGCTTTTAGTTATTTAAAAGAAAATTTTCCCAGAATTAGTGATTCTAAAAGTAACGAGGGAATTTTATTATGAAAATTATGAAACTTTTCGGAGACGCGGAATTTGATTCCTTTCTTGAGGGCAATGTAAAAGATGTTGGAATGCTTTTAAAATTGTTGCAATAATTTTTTTGCGGAGCAAAAAAGTGGCAATTTACAGAGATCTTGTTGGGCAACTTCTTTCTTGCTACTAAAAGTTAGGGTGTAATATGTCACTGAACACTTATTTCCTTAAGATTAATTTCCGTAGTGTTGTGTGATAAGCAAAACGAGAGGTTTCACCAGACATATGCAAAAGAGGTATCAAGGGAAATGAAGTTGTGAGATGTTGCTTTCCAAAATCAGGCTAAGAAGCACAAAATGAGTGTCTAATATTCTAAAGATAGAAATACGCGGTTTGATGTTATTCACATTTTTGCATTTTCGTTACATAAGCATAAATAAATATTTTGTAATAAACAACAAAATCCTTTTATTTTTGCGAGCCGAGCCAATTAATGACTCGGTAATTTTGACTTATTTATGTCTATAGTTGGTTCCAAAAAAATAGTATTTGTTGGGAATGCAAAAAAAATAAAATTTGTAGGCCAGTGATTAGCTGATTCTGATTGAAATAAAATGTACCTAGTTTGTTTCCTATTGACATTATGTGTACTAACTTTTTTTCGTTTGAATTCAGGTTTAAAGCATTTTTTTAATTCAGCAAGTTTTGTTGCAATCTACTCAGCGTATTACTAGTCTGTTTGTATAATAACTACTAAATAGTTTATTAGGGAATTCTATTTTTATGAGACTAAGGAAAGTGGCTGTGTGCACGTAGATGTTCAATGGAAAAGTAGAATCTTTGTTTTTTGTGCAAATATTTATAAAAAGATCGGTAAATTTATTTTACCCAAAACTTCCCTCGTTATGAATCTTTCTTCTTATTAATAATAGTGAAGTGGGACCTAATTGAGTTCAAGACATAATCATTTAGTAACATACATATACTATCTTTCCAAACATTTTTATTGGGCGCCATCTTATTCCATCAAATTGGATTTCTACCAGTGTTTTACCAGTTTCTAGCTATGCCAAACTCGATTTTTGGGAATCATTTAAAATAAATTCAATAAGAAGTTTTTACATTGACCTATACCGCCATTTTGTTACGACATGTTGAATTCATACCAATTTATCTTTATATCACATTTAATTTTTCTGTAAAATCTGAAATCACTTGAATAAGATTTTATTTATGATGATTTTTTAAAATTTTTATTTGGGCGCTATAATGAATTCATACTACTGTTTTACCAGTTTATCTCTATATCACACTTAATGCTTGTACACAATTTGCTTGTACAAAAATTGAAATCTAATAAGTAGTTAATTATCAGGTCATCCCCCAAATGAAACTTAATTTTTGACTAAAATTTGAAGTCAATCTAACAAGTAGTTTTTAACCATACGGCGAACTGAAATTCAGACAGCCAGACAATCCGATAGACGGACCGACGCACAGAAGGCAAAAATCCAAAATTAGAAAATAAAAAGTCAAATATTGAACATTACGTTTTTTGTCCTTCAAATGCATCATTGAATGCTTAATATGTCCCTACAAACATATTTGTTTGTTTTGAATTTTTCGGGTAACTTATTTTATAGTAGGCTCTGGAAAAATAGTAAGTATATTAAACGTCAAATAGTTTCTATTATTTGTTGATAATTAACGTCAAAATCAGGTTCTTGTTTTGTGAGCTTAGAAAGTAATTTAGTTTTTGCAACAATAGTATGGTAAATATGCAAGGTAAGTACATTTTATTATCTAGTATTTTTTATATAACCAAACGTTTGTTATATATTTTACTTCCACATCCCTTCAGGATGGGAAGTATAGTATTTTTGTTATATGTTTAAGTTGGTAAAGCATATTATTGTCAAATTACACTCAATTACAGTTAAATCGACCGGTATACTGTTGAGATATATTCGGTTAATCAAATCACACTAAAATCAGCTGCAACAAATTGCAATAAATGCTGTTTTTATAACCTTTTATTTAACTTGACAATGTTGACGTATATGCTTTGGACAAATTTTAATTAACATTTGACCAACTTTTACGTACTTACCCGATTACCTTTAAATGTGGTATGTGGCATGATACAATAAATACAAGGTATGTCAGCTGCTTACGTCACGCGTGTGACACGGCAGGCAAGGGCATCTTGATTATTTTATTCATAAAGCTTTTAAGGTAACTTTAAATGTTTTAAATATTATTTTAACCATCTGTAGACTTTATAAAGCTTAAAATACAGATATTTATAAAATTACGACAATAAAATAAGTTTAAACTCAATATTCAATCGTGTTTTCCATTTAAATACATAACAAAAGGCAAACGCTTGCAACCTTAGACAAGGAATTCCTTGTCTAAGCTTGCAACACGCGTGACGTCACAAGCGGAATCCAACCTCGCGTTGCGTGGTAGATATAGTTTTGGGACATAACAATATTATGATGTCATGAAGTTGACAACTCCCCCTCTAAGTGGGTGGAGAGGGGTAACATATAAACACGAGTATAGATATGTTCGTTCAAAATTGGTACAAATGCGTATTTAGGAGCGCACATTACGAATTTTAAAAAATGTGGTTTTTGCAAAGTTTTATAAAACTGACCGATAATAAAACTGTCCGCAAATGGTTCGTTTCCAAAATACAGGGTCAATGGTAAAGTTTTGAAAAAAAATATTTTTTTATAATATCTGTGATATCACTTTGAATAACTTTCAAATAGTTGGTACATATTATATTCTATGCATCTGGATGCGTTTTCTGGTGTACAAACACCTTTCCTTGTTTTACCATTGGCGTTCGTATGACATTTGTTCTGAATTTATTGTTATAAAAAAATGGCACGCCACAGTTTTTGCTTAAAACAGTTGTTTTTTTTAGAACCCCTCGAAATCTCCAATTGCGAGCTTTTTGAAGTGTGGCATCAGAATAAGCCAATTCATGAAAAAAATATGAATGTTATTAATTATGTCAGAAATAAAATGGATCACAATGATTGCCAGAATGACCCATGTTCCTGTTATTCCATGCAGGTCAGAAACATTACCAGTTTTTTAAAAAGAAAATGGTCAAAATCACGAAGAGTCCTAATAGTGTTTGAGAACGAGAACAAAAACTGGCTAAATAGGCGTACTTCTTTTTGTTCTCTTGAGTTACCTTTAAATAGGCAAAATAAAAAAATTGGTCGTCCGACCGAGAATTTTAATCAAGTTTCGGCTCAAAGTAAAAGACAGAAAATAAAACATTTGCTCGAAAAAAAACACCACAGAGGAATTAACTTTTGCAGCGCAAAGTAGTTTACATCGTTCGGGTGAAAGAAACGCAGCCAAAGTAATAGCAGAAGTTTCTACAGGGTCTTCAGATATGGCTACCAAATTTCTTAATGCCTATAGATCACCAAAATTAGCTATAGTGAAGTATACTCCAGAAGAAGCTTTAGCATTGTTTGTTGATGGGCGTTTCACAAAAGCATCTTATATTTTGATGCAAAGGGGAGCAAAAAGCAGGAACGCAAACATATACCCCTCCTACAATCGAATTCAGTGCGCAAAAAAGGAATGCTATCCAGAAGAAATATCTATTGCTGTTTCAGAAACATCAGCCACTATTAACTTGCAAGCTCTTGCAAATCATACAGCCAGTAGACTTGTTAAACTACAGGAAGAAGTTTTGCAGTATTGCAGTTGTAATGATATTATTGAAGTGAATTTAATTTTTAAGTGGGGCTTGGACGGAAGCTCAGGCCACTCTCGCTACAAGCAAAAATTCATTGGTGAAAATGAAAATGCTACTGATGAATTTTTGTTTTCTGTCTGTTTGGTACCATTACAAATATATGCTGCAAAAAATACAAACACCGTTATTTGGTACAATCCTCGCCCAAGTTCTACGAGGTTTTGTCGACCTATTAAGATAATTTTTGCAAAAGAAACACCCTCACTTTCCAAACAAGAAATAAACAACGTCGAACAACAAATTTTGCAGCTAAAACCGCTGGAAATCATTTTAGCTAATGATTTCAAAGTAACCGTCAACTACATTTTTAAACTTACCATGCTTGATGGTAAAATGTTTGGGGTGATTTGTGCTACTTCAAATCAGGTTTGTGGTATTTGTAAAGCAACCCCCAAACAAATGAATAATTTGGACCTTATCAAAACGTTACATATTAACACTATTAATTTGCAATATGGCTTCTCTAGTCTTCACGCTTGGATTCGTTGCTTCGAGTGTCTTTGAACGTGTCATCGAATACCATTTAAATCTTGGCAGGTTAAAACCTAAGAAAATAAAGATGTGTTTAAAGACAGAAAAAAAGAAATTATAGACCGATTAAGGAGAGAAATGGGTCTTCTAGTGGACATCCCAAAACCGGGCTTTGGGACAACAAATGATGGGAACTCGGCTAGACGCTTTTTCGAAGATTCTTCACTAACATCGCGAATTACAGGGCTTAACGAAGATCTCGTTAAAAACTTCGCTGTCGTTTTGAAAACGATATCATGCGGGTACGATGTCGATGCCAATAGATTTCAAGAATATGCGTTAAAAGCCGCACAAATGTTCATATCATTATATCCATTGTATTATCTACCAAGCAGCGTCCATCGTTTACTCATTCATGGCGGAGACATAATACGAGCGGCGGTTTTGCCTATAGGCACTTTTTCAGAAGAGGCACTCGAAGCAAGGAATAAAGATTTAAAAAGACTTAGAGAATTCAACACAAGAAAATTTTCTAGAGAACAAACATTGACCGATTTGTTGCATTCCTTACTTTTTTCGTCGGATCCTATAATATCTAGCCTCTCAAAAAAAACCACTATCCATGGTTTTAAAAAAAAATAGATCCTGATGTGCTTGCACTTCTTTCATTTCCCTATCATGGTACTGATTCCAGTTCTTTGTCAGAATCAAATAATGATTCTATTTCTGATGAGGAAAACTTAAGTTCTATCTAAATTTAGCGATACCTTACTTACTATTCCGAAAACAATAGTCAGAATATTATCTTAAAACAGATGCACTAAATAATTTTTTATATTGATAACATAATAACTTTGTCCGGATTTTCCCAAAGCAAACATTTTTCTTTCATGGTTAGATTTTGATATTGTTCTAAATAACGGTGTTGTATATTGTTCGTCTGATTGTCATATAATATGTTTTATATTTGAATCACCCTGTATCCTATGTCTGCTTAAGTTCGCATTGCATATTCAACGTAGTTTTTAGTTCCGATCAATTTTTCTCAATAACAATTTTCGATATTGTTACAAATAAAGGAACTTTACTCTTGAGCCAAATTCATACTTTTTGAAAAACATTGTATATGACTCAAAAATTAATATCTGATGGTTGAACTTTAGCTTTAACTCCATGCAGAACTTTTTATAAAGAATAACTATTTTCCGTAAAATAAATAATAAGAAAGTTTTCCATATGGCGAGAACTTAAGCAGACACACTGTATAAAGAAAAAACACATAATTCTAGTATAATACTAGTATTAATTCTAATTAAAAACAGTTTATTTGAATATATACCTTTTGTTATTAGTAAATGCACAGTTTTACTTGAATTTTCAAAGTGTATACATATTATATAATTAAAAAAAAACCTCAGAATTCTTGATAACTTAGTAGTTTATTTAATAAAATAGTTACCTATTACTGCTTTTTACAAATTAAAGCTTGTTTCAATCACAAAATATAATATTTGTTCTATTTTACAAAAATAGACTTTTTATTTCCTAATATTGGTATTTTACCCTCTGTGCGACGGAATTAATAAAACATATTTTTTGGCATCTAGGGACGCTAAAAAGTGAAGATATGTATAACTTGAGAGGGTGATTTTTTCACGATTACAAACATTTTATTTGGAGACCATTTTGTTCCGCCATCTTGAATTAGTACCACAGTTTTACAAGGTTATCTCTATACCACAATTAGTCGTGGCATACAATTTAAATTCAATCAATTAAGTTGTTTTTCAGGCTGAATTTTTAAATGAAATATTACCAGTTGATTCCTTCATAATACTTGATTTTTTGCAAAATTTGAGATACATAGGATAAGTAGTTTTTTACCAATAATTTTTTTAATATTTCACTAAGCCGCCATTTTGTTTTGTCATATTGGATTTTTACCAAAATGTTACCAGGTCATCCCCATATAACCCTTAATTTTTAACCAAAATGTGAAGTCAATTGGGTACGGAATTTTTTAGCTATGCCGTGAACAAACAGACCGACAGACAGAGAGACCGAAGAAACTGAGAAAATATGTTTTTCGGCATTTAGGGACCCTGAAACGTGAAGATCTGAAAAAATCTCGGAGAGTGATTTTTTTCACGATTACATTACTTCCGTTTTACGATAAAAGTAATAAAATCATAGCAAAGAGACTTCAGCTTTCGCCATTTTTATTCAAAATAAATATTTATAAATATATGTCATATCACAATATTTAAATACATTGAAACTCTAAAAGGGTGGTTGTTTTTCAACCCTTTTAGGCGATCCAGTTAAACATTGTTAATTTGGAACCTCTTTTTTAGGGTTTTTAAATGTTTATTTTGTTGTTCTTGTCCATGTATACTCCTTTTTTTTTTAATGTAACCTGTCCTTTTTATTCTACCATTCTTTCATTTGAATTCTCTAAGAGAAAGTTATTTCTTTACTTTCAGGTAGCACTGAAGATGGCGAATGCCGAAAGCGGTTTGCTACGATTTTATTTAATAAATATTTTTACGAAATATAAAGTTTCTACTTTTCCAATTCTATTTTTGTTTTAGGTGCTTTAGATTCTGAGTCAAAAATGAATATAGTTCCTGTTTACCGACATAGTTTTTTACTAATGTTATTAATCTTTTTGTATTTGTTTTTATGCACTGTTTTCGATGTATGTCTATTGCAGAATTATTTTATTTATAAAAAAAACGTCAGTTACGAAGATTAGAGCTACGACCATGAAGCATGAAAGATTTTGAAGACAAAGACACAACTGCACTTTTACATCTAAAAGGAAATGTGTCGTAATGAAGAAACAGTACAGTTTATACTACTTGATAATAATTTAAAGACAATGCAAGTCCGAAAAGTAAATTTTATTCACTATGTTTACTACAAATGACAAATTCTTCTCAAAATATTTTAACTGTAAATAGTAAAAGAGAGACCTAATTAGTAGAATTTTAATGATTATTATTCACACAAAACATGTATTTCATTCTAAAACCTCAAACTAATTATGGACATTGGATTATTCTCATTATTGCATTATATAATGGTGTTATATATTACTTAATACCTGTTAATTTTATTTAGGTAAAAACCTCGAATTCTACAATTCTCATATATATTAAATAATAACTTTACTATTATCATAAATGAGAACAACGTTAGTTTTGAAAAATGTTCGTTTTGGTGATGCAATGATGACTAAATGCCCATATGTGAAAATTCAAACACTAAACGGAATTATGCCTATTCATTGTTACTTGCTCTTTCTTTATGTACAAATCTTCCTTATTTTAAGTACAATGAAACAACCCAAATGATTCAATCATCTATTCTGATCAGCATCGCACTTTCATCACAGAGAATATCATTCTTTAAATTATATGTGCATTTACTGCTTTCGTCAGTTTTAGAATGATATTTATTTGGTAATTCTGCATTACAAAAAAAATATTTGTGTTTTACTTTAGTTATAATTTGTTTATTCCTTTGTTACTGCAGTAAGTAAATTTGTTCAACGCTTTCTATGCCATTCTCTATTGAACTTTAAATATTTACACAAAACTAAACATAAACATAAATAAAAACATTATACACAACACATAATAAATATAAATACCAATAAACAATAAAATCGATAAACTTCCAAATTATTATTAACTCTAAAATACAAAAGCAATAATAATCCTAGTAATCTATGTTCGAATTGGAGACCACTGATCGCCAAGCACTCTCCGCAGCGGTTCTCAATACCCCTAAGACATTGATTATAAGTAATTCGGTCACATTTCCCAAACTACGTCTGAAACGGGTTTTTAATTCTTAAATAGCATTGCTCTTATTTTTGTAAATGATGTTCTTTAAAAAACCCCAGAATAAGAAATCTAATGGGGTAAGCTCAGGCGACCTAGGTGGCCACCTTAGCGGCCCATTCGTACCCCACCACTTATTGCGAAAACGTCGGTCACATTTCCCAAACTACGTCTGAAACGGGTTTTTAATTCTTAAATAGCATTGCTCTTATTTTTGTAAATGATGTTCTTTAAAAAACCCCAGAATAAGAAATCGATCGTCGATCTAGAAACTCAGCTACTCTTCGGGCATTATGACTTGGAGCGCCAGCTTGCTGGAAGTAACTGTTATTCATGCCTTGGATATTGGATATCACATATTCCTCCAGAATTTCAATATAGCTCTCAGATGTTAAATTTCCCTCAACAATGGTGTAGCACAATATTCGTGCATTATATAGGGCATACCACACATTAAATCCAAAATGACCCTGTGATTTTCGATCGACGGTGTATATTTCCATTAGCCCAATATAAATTATTATGGCGACTGAATATTCCATTGCTAGATACGCGCACTTCATTTGTCCATATTACTTCTCTGAAGAAATTATTGCCTCTCCGGCAATTGTCCAAATACCATAAGTAAAATTGCCGTCTACGTTCTGCGTCCCCTGGATGTAAAGTTTGAACCTTCTTATAGCAATACTGACCAAATGTGTGCATCTTCAATATCTCCTTAATTTATTTCTGTTGACGACTATTTCGTCTCCAATCTGCTGAAGTTGGATTTGCTACAACATATGCGATTATGTTGATTTCTTCTATTTCATTATTTCCTTTTCTATATGACTTCGGCCTTGGCTTCTGGAAGTACCCATGCAGCTTAAGATTTTTCTCCAGTCGTTAAAAATATCGGCATGGGGATGCCGTCTTTCTGGGTACCTTCTAAAATATAGTTCCGACTCAGCAATACTGTCTTTACCGGATTCATTGTAACGCTCTATCATATTGAATTTTTGCATATTGTCGTATGATATTCGCGGATTTTATTGGAAAATGTGTAACTCAAACTTTTAACTGTTAAAATATTGAAAAGCAATTGTTTCCAAAGCTTATAAATAAGTAAAATGCCCCTGTCAATTCGACTCTAAGCAGCGTTTGAACTGTTTGTTTTACGTTGCCATATTGTTGTAGGAAAGGCACTTATTATTATTCAAATTAATTCAAACAGGTTCTGGAAAAAATAAAATAGACACAAGAGGGAAATATAATAATTAAAAATACCAAAAATTGAGTGAAATAGTTGTTTTACGATTTATTCAGTTATTTTATCAGAAGTATTGTTAAAATTATGTCAAATATCTTCAGATATGTTATCAAGTGGTTTTTGTAGTTATCAAACATGAAACATATAAATAAAAAGTTCAGTTGCTATGTTTACCGCAGTTATATTTAAAAAATTATTATTTTGCAAAAACTCAAACACTAAGTGTTTGGTACCGTCGGAACGGTAATTTAATTTCCAATCGTCTAAAAATCTATAGAGGGTATCTCATTGATAAAAACATAAATTTATGTCATATCTCAAAAGCTGGAATAGATAGAGAAAAAGTAAGATCGCTAATTCTACGTAAAAAACTCCATAAATTTTCTTATATCACCAATAACAAGCGAGATACAGGACCCTATCAAATTTGGCTAATTTTCGAAAACACCCCGGACCTCAATAACGAGTCAAGTTAGCCATGATCAGTAAGTACGGTTAAAGTTTCTAAATCGAACTCGAAAATATGCAATCGGTTTTCATGTAGTATCTACAGTTTTGTCAGAACCCCTTAAAGTATCGAAAATGCACCATCCTGTACAAGGTATCTGGATATATTTTAAACGGGGTCTACAAGATTAACTTTTAGAGATATCAAAAAATATTGTATACAAAACAGTTGTTTTTTTCTCTAAACGTGCAGGGTTTGCTAAAAAATTAAACAAACGACAGTTGTAAAGAAAAAAATGATCATTGAATTTGTTATTTTAAATTTTATACCCTGTAGAATATTATTTCAATAAATGGGTGTCTTCTTGCTGACTATAAAAACACCAGATTGGATACATTTATCTTTAAAGACAAGCGAGAAGTTTAACAAAATCTCTGCGATAAGGGGTAAGAAAGAGAGAGAACATGCATAAGTAAAGTGAGATTTTTTTACTACTTATAAGAGTAAAATCATTAGAAAGGCACTGCCTCTTATGGCAGGGTACTTGTCAATTTTCTCTTTTGTCTTTAAAAACAAAGGAATCAAACCTGATATTTTTATAATCAGCAAGAATCTGCCCATTTATTTACTTTCGACTTGTCATTTTTTGTTTGTCTGTTATTTTAGCAAATCCTGACGGTTCAGATGAAACCATAAAACTATTGTATAAAATATTTATTGATATCTCTAAAAGTTAAGCTTGGAGACCCCGTTTAAAATATAACGTTTTGGATGAACCGTTTTTATTTAACTTGGTGTCGAAAAAAATGCTTTTTTCTACAACCGTCCTTAAAATCCTATTTTACACACTGATTGCAGTAGCTAAAGCTTGTTTTCAAGCACCGATGCGTGAAATACAATGCTTTCCCTAAAGGATTTACTTCACGCACCGGCTCAATAAGAAATGCATGGGCCGCCATTAATTTTAGGCACCGGGCCCGCACTGGTAATAATTTTATTAGGCGGCCGTGCCTCGCAATTTGTATCGTTGTCATGGTAACGAGTTGTCAAATTGCCAATGCAAACAGTTTAAAATAGACACTTTAAGTTCGAATAGTAATTTGAACAGTTTATTATTTTAAGTTATAATAAGCAATAATTATGGACTCTGATGTAGAAATGTGTACTCCACCAGATATTACGGAAGCAGCGAAAACAGCTAGTAATTCTCTGTTACCTCAGAAGTCAAAGGAAATTTATGAAAACACGTACAATAAATTTATGACCTGGCGCAGTAAGAACAATATTAAAACCTTTTCTGAAAATGTTTTACTCGCATATTTATCAGAATTGTCAAAAAATGTGAAATCATCAACACTATGGAGTCATTATTCAATGCTAAAAAGTACTATTAGCATTAAAAATAACATTGACATTGGTAAATATCCAAAAGTTCATGCATTTTTAAAACGGAAGAATGAAGGATATATTCCACAAAAATCTCGAATATTGGAGAAAGAACAAATTTTCAAGTTCATAAATAAGGCTCCTGACGAAGTTTTTTTATTAACCAAAGTGATATTAATATTTGGGATTGCTGGTGCTCTAAGAAGAAGCGAAATTTATAAGCTAAAAATGTGCGATATTCAAGATTTAGGAAGTGTTCTTGTTGTATCCGTCCCTGATACAAAAACCAAAATAACAAGAAAATTTACCATTACCGAGCATTTAGAATTATACAGAAAATATGCCGCCCTTCGTCCCCAAAATTATCAAGAAAACAAATTCTTCATCAAGTATCAAGGAGGAAAATGTACTCGCCAAGTCGTCGGGATAAACAAATTTGGAAAATTGCCTAGTGAAATAGCAAAATTTTTAAAACTACCACATCCAGAAAAATATACAGGCCATTGTTTCAGACGATCATCTGCTTCCTTGCTAGTTGAAACCGGTGCAGATTTACTAATGTTAAAACAACACGGCGGTTGGAAATCTTCAACGGTAGCTGAGGGTTACGTAGAAAATTCCCTTAACAAGAAAAATGATATTTCAAATAGACTTTTGTCAGTTCAAAATCCAAATATGACCTCGATCACAAGCAGCAATATTATTAACAAATCATCATCAAAGGAGGCTACAGAAGTTAAATTTAGTAATCTAACAAATTGCAACATTACTATTAATAATTACAATAATTATAAAGAAGAAAATTAAATAATTTAACTATAATTTCTATTAAAAAGTTACAATTATTATAAAGTAGAAAATTAAATAATTTAACTATAAGTTCTATTAAAAAGTTACAATTATTATAAAACAGAAAATTAAATAAATAGTTCATTAGTTTAATTTGTATTATATAAAGGAGAAAATTAAATAGTTTAATTTTATTTCGTACTTGTATTATTTACGGTTGTAGAAAAAGTATAGTGTGCAATACGTGCGTGAAGACTTTTATACCCTTGTGTGATATTGTGACCCTCGCCTTCGGCTCGGGCCACAAACATCACACTCGTGTATAAAAGTTAACTTCACGCACTTGTTACACAATATACTATTTTGCTCTACTTGTGGAGCCGTAAACTGTTCCGTAATGACTTTGTTAGGGGTCACTAGATGGCGTTGTTTCGGAATTTTCCAAATAATCCAGATTTTCTCAAAAAAGATCACGTACGCTATGACTTTTATATCACAGTTTACTTGGTAGTTATGAAGCGCATTGAATAGTGAAATAAAAAATCCTGGTCCGTATCTAAATTAAGAAAGTTGATGATGGTCTGTGGAATCCGAAAAGTCGGAATGAAAAATTAACCTTGCCGTTTCGTAGAGGAAAAAAAGAGTTAATGGCAATGTGGAAATTATTTTCATCTCTCATTTCCAATATTTCTAAAAATTTAGGAAAACGAAAAAACTGGAAAAAAAGGAGGCTCAAATAGAAACTTTACTAACTGTATAAACAAAACAAAAAAATACTAAAACTCAGTCTCATAATCACATAAGCTTACCTATAAAATAACTAAAGCTAGGGCGAGGTAGGGCGTGACTCGGTTTTGGCAAAAAGATCAAACCGAGTTACCTTTTAGCTATTTTAAGTCCTAATTTGTGAAGCAACAAAACAAAAACGACTGAACTAACAACTAACAATAAATTTACAACAAATATATTTAAAATTACTAAAAACTACTATGGCAAATGCTCAAAATGCCGGCCGGCATTGTCAATACAAAGTTGCAACCTTTCCTATATCGATCCGCCCCTTTCCCGTTTGTCTATTGCATGAATGAAGGCTGCTGTCCAATTGATACAGGAAAAATTGCAACTTTGCATTAACAATGACAATAGTTTTCAGTAATTTAAAATATATTTGATGTAAGTTTATGGTTAGCTGTTAGTTAATTTCTTCTTTTTTTTGTTGTTTCACTGAAGCAAGGTAAAATTCCGGTTTAATATTTTTGTCCAAACCGAGTCCTGCTCTGCCTTGCCCTGGCTTTAGCTATTTTGTTGCAAAGCTTACGTGATTATGACACTGAGTGTTAGTATTTTTTGTTTTGTTTCTTTGTTAAGTTTTGATCTTTACAGTTCAGCAAGATTACTAAAATATCTATTGGAGCCTTGCTTTTTTCCAGTTTTTTGGTGTTAATTGAAAATGAGAGACGAAAATAATTTCCACTTTGCCATTGTCACTTTCTCCTCTATAAAACGGCAAGGTCACTTTTTCATTCCGACATTTTGGATTCGAGAAACCATCATCGACTTTCTTAATTTTTTATTTCACTATTCAATGCCCTGCGTAAGTACCAAATAAATTGTGATATAAAAGTCATAGCTTGCTATTTGATTTTTTGAGAAAATCAGCATTATTTGGAGAATTCCGAAACATGTAGTGACCACTAACAAAGTCATTACGGTACAGTCTATTGCTCCACGTGTAGTGCAAAGAAAAGCACTTTTTTGGACACCAAGTTGAATAAGATTGGTTCATCCAAAACAGAGATATCAACATTTTAAAGTAAAATTGTTTGACCTTCCCCCACCACTTTATTTTTGAACATAGATCAAAATGGTCTGAAGCAAAAAAGTGCGTAATTGTTTGAAGAATATAATGCTTATATTTTCAATATACCTCAGTCATCGAAATTTAAGAGAAAATTGGCATTTATACTTTTCTATTGCTGTAACTCCCGAACTTGAAAATAATTTACAGCGATTTCTCTTGACTGATTTACCTATAAGTATGTGTTTTCTTAAGTTCTCTCATTAACAAAAAAATTTTTTTCACGGAATTAAGAAGTCGTATCAAACATTTCCTTTAATAGAAAAATTTTTTTTGTTTTTGGACATTTTAAAAATAAGACTAAATTGTATTGTTGATATTTGTAAAATCAATTAAACTAAAGAAAAAAAAATTAAAATTTATAAAAAAAAAGAATTATTGTTTTTTTTTTGGATTGATAATTTGTATTGATTAAAAAGTTTAATTTTATTAATAGATTAAAAAGTTTTATTTTAAACTTCTTTTCGGCAGTTTGGCACATAATATTTCTAATGAAATTAACATAAATAACCAGCAAACGAATTTTCTGAAGAACGATACTGGGTTTGTTATGTAAGAACTCGTTAAAGTGAAGTTTATTTACAGTTCTGCACTTCACTTATATTATTAATTTAATTTGGGGTTTAAGTATCTAATAAAAGAAGCCACTGCCTGTATTGGATTATTGCAAAAGGTCACGCAGTGCAGTGAAATCTTATACGATGTGTAGGCCAGTTTAATCATTAGCAACAAAGATATAACATTTCGGTATACATGCATTAAACATTTGGCATAACAAAAACACACCCCTGAAAAATTGTACCTTACTTTTAGGGACACCCCCTTCCATTTCTACTAATTTAATTACGTTTAAAAATAATTATTAAACTACAAACAGTGTTATTGGTAAATTACGAGTAAGCATTTGTTGCATTATGTATTATTACGAAATGACTATAAGAAATGCGGAGGAATCCAAGTAGTACTTCGCTTTGATTTTTTTCATCAGCGGATTGGTGTCGCAAGTAGAACACGACTGCACACTCTATTTGTTTATTGCTATAAGTTATAAAAGAAGTGTTTATCTAAACCGGGATATCATGATTCCGAATAGATTCCTGCAATTGCGGACGCTTTTTATTTCCCTCGTAAAGGGAAGTTTTGTAATTGTGAAAATATCACCTTTCGAGATTTTTTCAGATCTTTACGTTTCAGGGTTCCTAGATGCCGAAAAACATAATTCCTCCGTCGATCTCTCAGTCTGTTCGTCGGTCTGTCTGTTCGTGGCATAGCTAAAAAACTACTACACCGATTGACTCTAAACTTTGGTAGAAAATTAAGGGTCATATGGGGATAACCTGGTAACATTTTGGTAAAAATCTGACATGGAGAAACAAAATAGCGACTTAGGGAAATGTTAAAAAAAAATTATTACTAAAAACTACTTATCCATTTGATGGCTTATTAAAATATTTAAAAATTCAGCCTGATTAAACTACACTATTGTGCAATTAAAGGAAAATTTTTTAAAATTTAACCTAAATTTAAATAATTTGTAAACAAAATGGTATGTTTAGAAACGGTTTTTTACATTTTGCAACCTTTTGTTTTGTTAACATTTTTGTCCTATGTGTGTTTTAAGGGTTGCTTCGGTCTGATATATACGAGGGGATAAAACAAAGCAGTTTTTTTTACATGAACTTTGTCAGCAGCGAAAATTTGCAAATCTTAAATTATTTTGATTTTATATGTATGTACTTAATAAATAATTTCTTAGGAAGAAACTAATTTCACAACATTTTGATATCTGATTCGTTTCTTTTTTAATTAATTTTTTTCTTATAATACGCATTTTTTTCAACATTTTTTTTTCTCTAAATTAAACACTCTTATTAAAAAGAGTATTCTTCTCATCGTTTTGGCTTTTCCAAGGTCGTTTTGAACAAAGGAAATACAATTTTGCCTTACCGAATATTAATTTTACTACAGGGGCGTACTAATTAACTTTTTCATACCATTATATATCTTTCTTATTTTCTCAAATTAGACTTTGTATCCTGAATTCCGTAAAGGGTAGTTTTACTTTTTGAATTGAAATTACGCTTTTATCCTGAATTTTGCAAATTGCATTTTTACTATTCTTTGTATGTTGAAAAACGGTTGTTAAATAACTTTTTTAATGTTGTGCAAATATTAACCATAGGCAGAATAATTTTTCAATATTTTATTAAACTCAGTTAGGTTGATGCATAAATTTTTTTTAATTTAATTTTTTTTTATATATGTATGTTATTTATGACTAGTTCTTCGATACCACTTATATACAAAATATATAAATATCATAAACTTTATACAGCTGGTTGCAAACTCCATGCTCATACTCATTAGTACTGTCAAAATAAAAAAACTGAAATAATCACATGAATTTAAACAGGATACTGTATGTTCTATGGTATTTTCTAAAGCATTTGATTTTCCAAATCAATAATTTCTTCGATTTGAATAAATGATAATACTGAACTAAGAACTGAAGATACCAATACATTAATTACTGCATTACGTAAAAATTTGTTCAAAACCTTAGATCACACAAAAATTTAATGAAACATAAGCCTAAGATGTAAAGAGGCGTTTGCCAGCAAATAATTTAAATTAAAGATGAATTTTAAGAAATTACACTTGCATTTGCAATTTAGGCTTCTGCAGTTATATAAAAACCCAAAAGTTTTTTAATAATTTCCGTATTTTGTAATTAAAATTACACCTTACTTTTATTGAGGAACTCAAATATACAATAAAATACAGTATAATCCATTTAAAAAAAGTAATTTTATTATGCCACGTATTTTTGACGTACCCCGTATATCTGGGAGTAACTTTTAATGTAGCTCTATCTGACCTGCATATATCCTGCAAGATTCTTTTAAGAAGAAAGTACTGTTCAGTAGTTAGAGACAGAAGGGTAAGTTGTGCCCCACTCTGTGTAAAGGTTTTAATAATTATATATTTTTTGGACACTCGGTATACGAAGACTTAAAGAAGAGAACATACTCAGTTAGGTACAACCTTAATTAGAAAGTGCCTAGAATTAGTAATTTAGAAGACAGTAGTTTCATGTTAAAAAAATTAAGTTTAAAAAATAATCAAAATTACTCGGACTACGGGTAATAATTCTATGAAATTAAAAAACCGTCCCGCGGTTCGAAGTCACTTTTATAACTATAATAAGAAAAAGTAAAAATGCCCTTCACGGAATTCAGGAAACATCATGCATCAACCTGACTGAGTTTAATAAAATATTGAAAAATTATTCTGCCTATGATTAATATTTGCACAACATTAAAAAAGTTATTTAACAACCGTTTTTCAACATACAAAGAATAGAAAAAATGCAATTTGCAAAATTCAGGATAAAAGCGTAATTTCAATTCAAAAAGTAAAAATACCCTTTACGGAATTCAGGATACAAAGTCTGAAAAAATTAATTAGTACGCCCCTGAAGTAAAGCTAACTTTTGGAAAGGCAGAACTGTATTTACTTTTTTTCAAAACGTCCTTAGACAAGCCAAAGCGATCAAAAGAATAGTCTTTTTAATAAGAGTTTTTAATTTAGAGAGAAAAACGTTGAAAAAAATGCGTATTATAAGAAAAAAATTATTAAAAAAAGAAACAAATTAGATATCAAAATTTCGAGAAATCAATTTTTTCCTAAGAACCCATTTACTGAGTACATACATATAAAATCAAAATAATTTCAGATTTGCAAATTTTCGCTCTTGACAAAGTTCGTGTAAAAAAAAGTACTTTTGTCTTAACGCTCATATATACCAGACCAAGGCACCCCTTAAAACACATACTACGAAAATATTAACAAAACATAAGCCTGCAAAATGTAAAAAATCGTTTATAAATAAACCATACAAGTTATAGCCATTTAAATTTTAAAAAATTGCATTTCAATTGCACAATAGTGTATTTAATGGATCGATTTCATATTTTGTGCGAAAATTAATTATGGCTACAACATAGATGAACAAATAAAATGTTTTTAATCGGGAAAAAAACCTCTTACATATTTTCACGTTTTAACTTTGCTAGATGGCAAAAAGTATATGTTTTATTAATTTTGTCGGTCTGTCTGTCAGTTTGTTGGTCTGTCAGTTCGCGGCATAGCTTCAAAGCTTCTTACCCGATTGAACTTAAATTTTGGTACGGTAGTACGGTGGAACAAGATGGCGGCTTAGTGAAACGTTAAAAAAAATATTACTAAAAAACTAATTGTCCAATTACCTCAAATTTTGCACAAAAATAAAGTGTTACATACAAAAAAAATGTTTTGATATGAATCCAAGATATATATAAAATATTAGAATAAAAATCTTTTTATTCATTTGACTTTAAAGTTTTCAGAAGAATTAAATGTGATATAGGGATAAACTGGTACGAATTCAATATAAAGGAACAAAATCGCTGCGTGTGGCATAGGTAGAAACAGGTAAAATATTGGTAGGAATCAAATATGGTGGAACAAAACGGTGCCCAATATATATATATATATATATATATATATATATATATATATATATATATATATATATATATATATATATATATATATATATATATATATATATATATATATATATATATATATATATATATATATATATATGAAAAGGCAATTTATGTTTGTATATATATATATAAATATATAATGGCTATGTAGGGACTAAATAGGGTCACACTTCACTATTCCTAATAAAAGGAAACATTCATAACGAACTTCCGGGTAAAAGAGAGAAATTTCTATTTCGTTTTTTGTCTCCGTCTGCCGTGATCAACACTGAATTTAGAAAACAGCTACTTTGTTAAGTACATATCAACCTCAGGCTGGTATTAATGAACATATTTTTGCAACAAACCCTTCAAATTACAAGATATAAATATGTTGTATTTTTTTCTTTGTAGTTAGCTAATAGCAAGTGGCGTAGCGAGAAATTGCCTTTGAAGAGACTTTAAAATTTTTCTTCTTCGCGTTGCCGGCGATGCTGCCGTGTTTTTATTCACTAATTATAAGTCTTAAAAATATACAGTTTTGAAAAATTAAGGATATAATTTGCATCAGGTAAGACCCAGGAAAATAGAATCTACTGTTTAAATTAATCTGCTGGAATCAAAGAAGGAATCAGTTCTCTGCATAAATATATCAAGCTGATCAAAAGGAAAAGAGGCCTATACTGTATCGGGTATGACATGATGATGAAAGTATATAATTTACCTCGATTAAAAGTGCAAACAATTTTCTATGCCATGCTGTTTGAACTGCAGCTTTATAAAATCTAGATGTTACGAAAGCGCAAAAGAGCCATAAAAATAAAAAAAAAATATGTTTTTATTATATTCCGATTTAGACCTCGGATTTTACTTAATTCATACTTCTATTTCGGAATAATCTCGAATTTATTAAATGCTGTCTTAGATCTCTGAATTTAGTTATGTTTAAACTTAGATCTGGGAATTTGTTAAATTCCGATTTCTAATTGTTAAAGTCCGGCTTCTATCTCGGAATTTTGTTAAGTTGGAATTTCGTAAATGCCTAGTTAAAAATAAGAATTTAACAACATTCCGAGATAGAACTCGGAATTTATAAAATTGAATATTTCGAGATAAGTGGGAATTTATTAAATTCAGAATAAGGATCGAGGTAGTAATTCAATAAATTCCGAGTTGGAAGTCGGAATCTAACCACATAGAAGTAGGAATTGATTAAATTTCGAAGTAGATAACAGGATTTACGATTTCTAAAGTTGTAGAATATAAAATTCAATATTTTTTTCGTATATCTTAAAAGCCTATAGGTAAGATGAGGCAGCAAGAGGGGTGGAAACTATATTTAAAACTATAAGGAGCGTCGTATGAATCAGATATATGGTGCTTTTTAATGGGACAGCCTATATGTATTTTCCTCATTGTCTTTTTACTCGGTTATTAATAAAAAATATATTTTTTAAGCATTTGGACATATTTCGAATACATATATTGTAGATTGTTGCAAGTATCTCTTTGATGGAGTTAAAAACTTTTTTTCTCATTTCATCAAGCCATTTAGGGTAGAGGGTGAGTGAAAGAACCTATACTGGGTGCACAAAAAAAAGTGGCTCACCCTAATAACTTTTTTCGTTTTCAAGGCAATAAAATTAAATGTTGGTGGTTTAAATAGGACAAAATTTCGCATTTGTTGACGGTTACAGCGTTGCCATATCTTGCTTAATTTCGTAGTTTTTGCTACTAACTTTTGATTTCTAAAGGGAATACCCTATATATTTTTGCTTATTTACATTCTATACAACATTCTACGTACAGACATATGTCATTCGATTAATTCATGCCCGTGTAGTCTAAGAAAAATAGAATTTTCCCTTTTTTACCCATTCTTATTTTGTTACATCGATTTAAATGTGAAATAAAAATATTTTCCTGGATTACTTAATTTTTTCAAATGGTAAGTGGGTGGCTCGTTATTTTAGTCGAAAAGAGCATTCCTTTACGAAGAATTTGTTATTCCACGTTAATATGTTGTCTCAAAATAATTAGGTCAATAACGTTAAAACATATATTTGGTTACAAATCGCTAATACTGACATTTAATATCTAGCCATCCATGATATTAAAATATAGTATTTTTGATAAAAGAAAATATGTAGAGTTAGCGTCAGATAAATCCGTACGATGTAAAATGAGCATAACCTCATTTTATGATATTTTCGTAATACGGACTTTTGTTTTTACCTGTTACCTAGGTTACAACCATACATATTGATTGGTTTTAAAAGTATATTAAGGTTTTTTACGTATCTGAAGGATTTGTTTTATATTAGGTTACTTCCAAAGACTTGTTCTATTAATATAATTATGGCAGTTTTTGTACCAATACTTAAATATGGCATATTTTGTGCTATTATTTTAAACTTGACAACGCAAGACTGACATAAAAAATCAATAAACGTCAATAATTAATTAATGTCATCATGTGCTGTTATAACTGTCAAATGTGAAAGGTAATTCAGGTAAATAAAGGAAAACGAAGTACAATTTACAATGAAGCAATTAAGCCGTACGGATTTATCTGTCGCCAACTGCACGTTAAACGTTGAAAGTTGTCAGAAGAGCTTTCTATGTCATACTTTCTAGTAATTACAATGGTTTATTCAAATAATGAAAAGACTGATATTATTTTAATTTACGGGTAATGTTTGAAAAATGCCTTTCGTGCTTACCAAACTTATGCAGAAAGGTTTCCGGACAGAAATCACCCATCGCGTCATTACTTCAAGAAGCTTGAACAAAAAATGAGACAAGAACCGACCAATAGGGAAAATAGTGTTATTGTTAGTGAAGAAATGGAGTTAAATGTGTTGGCTATGATAAGTTATGATTCAAGTATGTCAACTAGGCATATAGCGGAAGAGTTAGGATCCAATAAAGAGACTGTAAGAAGAATTTTAAAAAAGCACAGTTATCGTTTTTTCAAATATAATCTACATCATCATTTATACGAAGGTGATTAGATTAGAAGACTGCAATACTGTGAGTGGCTGCCTTACAAATAAAATAAAAATAATGATTTCATAAATAATATTTTATTTATGAAGGAACTGAATGGAAAATAAGAATAGGAAATTTGGAGTAAACGTGTGGGCAGGTATTTACAAAGATATAATTATTGTGCCCATACTTTTCTATGAACCATTAAATGAGGAAACATACCTGGATTTTCTTCAAAACTATATTTTGAATGAACTGCAAGATATACCGTTATGCCATTTTAGAAATATTTATTTTCAACAAGACGGAGCACCTCCTCATAATACTCGAATTGTTACAGATTACCTTAATGTGACTTTTGGTGATCAGTTGATTGCAACTCATGGTCCAATATGGTGGCCTACAAGGTCTCCTGACCTCTCGCCACTAGACTACTTTTAAACACTTTAAAACACCAGTACGAGATCTAGAGGAACTTGAACATCGTATTAGACGTGCATTTAATGCTGTCACTCCTAAAATGATTCAAGACGTTTTACAAAATGCAATTAAGAGGGTGAGAAAATGTATAAGGGAAGGAGGCAAAGCAAACTCCTAGACGTGCTTAGGGAACTAATGTTTTGTATTATATCTTATACTTATTTGCTTTGCTTAACTATTATAGCGTATGATTAATAAAAAATTTTCTTACAATTTAAAGCAAAAGTTTTTTTTATAATTTAAACTTTACCTTTTGAGTGTAGCGCAGGAAAATAAAACCACCTGCCATCCCGTGAACATTACAACAGAACATGCCATAATTACGGATTAAATATTTTATTTTAATAATCACGGGATAACTGTTGCCTTTGTTTTGGTTTTGAACAGGTATACTTTAGTAGAATAGCTTTTGGGCTATGACTATGACTAATGACTTTAAATTAAAATTTTAAGTAGTTTCTATTATTTGGTTACCAATCGTTTAGGAAGTACAACTATCAAATGTATGATCTAAAATTACTAGTAATAATATAATAAAAATGTGATAAAATGAGACAGATCGCTTAAAAAAATGAGTTACTAAAAATAAAATGTTTAATTTTCTTCGAACTTCGACGTGATATTCGTTTTTATTATATTTTAAATAACTAAGATAAACTTATAATTTTTATGATACCTATTGATTTTGGATATTGATATTATAGTTAACATTATCACTTTAACCAACGCTTTGTGTTTTATTAAAGGCACCATGTTTTAATTTCAAGGATGACTAGATAATGGGTGTCAGTAATATTAATATATTTAGTTACATTTTAACGTTATTGACCTAATTATTTTAAGACAACATGTTAAAGTGGGATATCAAATTCTTCGTAAGGGAACGTTTTTTTCGACTGACCTTAAGAGCCACCCTCTTACCATTTAAAAAAATTGAATAATCCAGTAAAATATTTTTATTTCATATTTAAATCGATGTAAAAAAATTAAAATGAGTAAAAAAGGGAAAATTCTATTTTTCTTAGACTACATGGGCAAAAAAAAGCAAAAACTACGAAACTAAGCAAGATATGGCAACACTGCAACCGTCAAAAAATGCCAAATTTTGTCTTATTTGAACTACCAAAATTTCATTTCATTTCAAAACGAAAAATGTTATAAGGATGAGCCACTTTTTTGTGGCACCCGGTATAGAATCGAAAAACTTCAAATTCAAAAATACTCACAAAATATCAAAAATATTTGCCTGAATGTTTTATAGCAAACGAATGAAAATAAATAACAAGGAAATATTTCTAAAAACACTGTTTTTTAATTAAATTAACTGATATCTCACCCACCATCTTATAAGCAAAGATTCCTTAATTGTGCAACACTGTGGCCCCAAAATCGGTATAATCATCTATTTTTTCGCGAGAACGAATAAATCACACTGCACTATTATATAACGGTCAGTCTTAGAGCATAAACGCGGCGAGAGTACGCAAATCAAATCTAAACAAAATAGTCGAAGACTGTATAGACTCGGATGCAACTCGAAACGTCCCACCTTGGTACCTAGATTGATTCTTGCAAGCCCGCAAATTACTTATTTTTGCTATATATTGCTCCCGGGAAAAATTTCGATTGTAAAGAATTTACATTATTTGATAAAGAAGGCAAATCATGTCAATATTTCTCAGGTATCATAAGAAACGATTTCAACCGAACTGCAGTAATTTCATCGTTGGGATTTAAGATGACGGCTAATTTTTTTTATTAGTGTAATTCAATATCAGTTCAATTTTTGACATGATAAATTTTCGTGTTATATAATATACAAGGTGTTAACTAATCTCTTCTACATCTGGAGGGGATCCCTGTCACGAAAATGACAAAAAAAGTTATGTTAACAATTCTTTGTATTTTTTACAAAAATGTGCCGTTTTCAAAGTAGTATCTAACTCGACCTAACTGACGAAATTTTGATGTAGGTTACAATGATAACTATAATTTGTTTCCTCGTTACATATACCCTCAAAACACTTTAATTATAGTCGAAATTATTAGAAATACTTTAAATTTTTATTTCTACTTTTGCTAAATTTTTTAATATGCTAACAGTTTTGCAATATCTGTAATGTTAACAACAAAACGTAAAACTATTATTTAGGCAGACGCTGACGTGCAATAACAAAAATATTGTTCAAGAGGGTGTTAATTTAATATACACTAATATAAAATAATATATTCATATAAAATAGAAAATTACAATTTTGAGCTACTTTGGATAAATTCCAGGCCTAAAAAAGGCTTTGCTACCTGATGCTCAACCAATAATACTATCTTTGCACCGTGAATAAATTATCTGGAACAAGAAACAATCAGTCGGTTGAAATGTCGAGGTTTTTCACTGCTAGTTGGGCCAATGGTTTTTCTTCTTCATTCGAGCTGTCTTTTGAGCATACCGAGTTGTTTAGATATATATACAGGGTGTCTTTGAATGATTTTTCAGGACTAAAAGTACATATAAACATGAGTCCGCTCTAGAACAAAAACTTCTTGGTTTCCTACTTTAATTCGATATTTTGCACTGTTTAGACGTTAATGAGCAAAATACTAAATACATTTAAAATTTTGTTTATGTTTCAACTGCTAAAAATGCAAGCCGGGATTTTTTGGTTCATTTTACGACTAAAAGTTCATATAAATAGGTGTTCGAAAGACCTTAGGTTTTTGTGGTACAATTAAAATAATAAAAAAAAGTAAAAAAAACATGTATCTCAAAAGCTAAGGCCTTTCGAACCCGTCTTTATTTGAACTTTTAGTTTTAAAATGAACCAAAAAATTGCATGCTGCATTTATAGTAATTAAAATAGAAATATAAAAAATAACATAAAATTTTAATTGTGGGGCCCAGTATTTTGCTAACTAACGTCTAAACGATTCAAAATATCGGATTAAAGTAAGAAATCAAGAAGTTAAAAAACAAAATGAGAAATCTGATTTTCTAAATAAAAACAGCCAGTGACGTCATAGTAAAAATTCCGTGAGGTAAAAAACTTAGAAAAAAGTAATGCCCAGTTGATTTTTGTAAATTGTATTATAGGCATTTCATAGATATTTCTTATTGTATAGTGTGTGTCAAATTTGAATAACTTATCTCTATGAATGTACGAGGTCCATGAAAATAACTAAAAAAAATTGACATCCTATATTTTAAAAACAAAGGCCTTGCGGACACGTATTTATATGAACTTCTAGTCCTAAAATAAAGCAACAAAATATACGTCCTTCAATTCTAGCCATCAGTTAAAAAATACCCTGTATAAAAAAGAACAACTTTAATTTACCACGGAGAGACTCTGCTAGTCCTCCTTTAAACATTTTGTGCAGGTTTCTTTTTGCCGGAATCAGCACTATTAAAATCTAGTTTTTGAGAATACCTATTTTGATTTGAATTTATTTGGAAAGCAACAGGTTGTTTTTGGTGAAATGTTAAATTCAACTATAAGGTTCTGGGCTGCAAACTTGAGTCTGTCTGTCTTTTCTTGTTGCACCTTTAACAGTTTAAATAAATAGCGAAAATATGTAAGAAAAATTCAAAAAGGGGATTCTACATATGATTAAATTATGGTAGTAAAATTGGAAATCTCAATAACTTCTTAATTAAAGATCTCTTATTTTTTGTTATTATACTTTTGTAATATTGTTTAATGAGGGTAAGAAAATGTTCGAAAAGGCCCTAAAGTAAATGGATCATATTTAGGGAATATTATTTAAAATTTTCTTTACGAAAAATTTATTTTTCGATGTTAATTTGCAACTTTGTATTGATATAACTGATGATTAAATATTAATTGCGTTTTTTATTGCTTTTAAAGTGACTCTCTATTATACAATCAGTCAACACAACGAGGATAAAAATAAGTTATTAAAACAATGAAATTTTGCTACCGGTTAACATTTTTATTGTAATGAGTTTACATTACTTGATAAAGAAGAGAAATAAGAATAAAAATAATATTTGGCAGGTACCATAAGAAACGATGTCATCCGAGCTGCAGTAATTTCTTCGCTTTTGATTTAAGATGACGGCTAACTTTTGTAATTCAAGAAAATATCACTTCAGTTTTTGACACAATCAAGTATTCCGTATTATATAATATACAAGTTGTTAACTAATTGATGTCGTCCATGTCTGGAGGGGATTCCTCTCACGAAAATTGTAAAACAAGTTATGTTAACAATTCTTTGTATTTTTTACAAAATGTGTCAATGATATACTATAATTTATTTTGTTGTTGTATCATAATTACAAGTTCCGTAGCCACGGGGGTGTTATGGGGGATATATACCCTCAAAGTACTTTAAATATAATCCATTTATTACAAATACTTTAATTTCTTCTTTTGCTATTTTTTTAATATGGTAATAGTTTTGCAATATCTATAATAAATAATAATAAAGTTTTAGTTTGTTATTTCTCCATATATCCCATGGTTACAGTACGTCAACAACTTACAACCACTTTAAAAAATAATATCCCTCCCTCTAGCGCTAAATCTGGCTACGTTACTAACATTTGAAAAAGACACATTTTTGTAAAAAAAAACTGCAAGAAATAGTTTATGATCACAAAATATAAAATATATTATAATAGCGATTAAACATTCTTAAAATAAGTCAGCAGCGTAACCAATTTTTTGAATTTTTGAAAAAGTAATAAAGGTTATGCTGAAAACTTTGCTGATCTCAGATATTTTGGGCGGACTGTAGTAGTACTCCTGTGTGAGAATCTCATCTTAACTTCTTCATTTTTAATATATCTTCCTGAAGTGCCGGTCAAATATTTAGTAAATGTGTAAAATGAAAATGGACAATAGAAGCAGTAACAACAAAATTTAAAGCTATTATTTACGCAGACGCTGAGGTACAACAAATTAAAAAAAGAGCCATTCTAAGCCATATCCAATTAGAGGACTGGCTACTTTTTTTCAGGGTGGCGATTGAGCACGCATTTTTTTATAGACAACGTTCAGTTTATAAAAGAGTATTGCTTCGAGTCTGTGTTAATTTAATATATACTAATACAAAAAAATATATTTTTTTACAACCGTCCTTAAAATCCTATTTTACACACTGATTGCAGTAGCTAAAGCTTGTTTTCAAGCACCGATGCGTGAAATACAATGCTTTCCCTAAAGGATTTACTTCACGCACCGGCTCAATAAGAAATGCATGGGCCGCCATTAATTTTAGGCACCGGGCCCGCACTGGTAATAATTTTATTAGGCGGCCGTGCCTCGCAATTTGTATCGTTGTCATGGTAACGAGTTGTCAAATTGCCAATGCAAACAGTTTAAAATAGACACTTTAAGTTCGAATAGTAATTTGAACAGTTTATTATTTTAAGTTATAATAAGCAATAATTATGGACTCTGATATAGAAATGTGTACTCCACCAGATATTACGGAAGCAGCGAAAACAGCTAGTAATTCTCTGTTACCTCAGAAGTCAAAGGAAATTTATGAAAACACGTACAATAAATTTATGACCTGGCGCAGTAAGAACAATATTAAAACCTTTTCTGAAAATGTTTTACTCGCATATTTATCAGAATTGTCAAAAAATGTGAAATCATCAACACTATGGAGTCATTATTCAATGCTAAAAAGTACTATTAGCATTAAAAATAACATTGACATTGGTAAATATCCAAAAGTTCATGCATTTTTAAAACGGAAGAATGAAGGATATATTCCACAAAAATCTCGAATATTGGAGAAAGAACAAATTTTCAAGTTCATAAATAAGGCTCCTGACGAAGTTTTTTTATTAACCAAAGTGATATTAATATTTGGGATTGCTGGTGCTCTAAGAAGAAGCGAAATTTATAAGCTAAAAATGTGCGATATTCAAGATTTAGGAAGTGTTCTTGTTGTATCCGTCCCTGATACAAAAACCAAAATAACAAGAAAATTTACCATTACCGAGCATTTAGAATTATACAGAAAATATGCCGCCCTTCGTCCCCAAAATTATCAAGAAAACAAATTCTTCATCAAGTATCAAGGAGGAAAATGTACTCGCCAAGTCGTCGGGATAAACAAATTTGGAAAATTGCCTAGTGAAATAGCAAAATTTTTAAAACTACCACATCCAGAAAAATATACAGGCCATTGTTTCAGACGATCATCTGCTTCCTTGCTAGTTGAAACCGGTGCAGATTTACTAATGTTAAAACAACACGGCGGTTGGAAATCTTCAACGGTAGCTGAGGGTTACGTAGAAAATTCCCTTAACAAGAAAAATGATATTTCAAATAGACTTTTGTCAGTTCAAAATCCAAATATGACCTCGATCACAAGCAGCAATATTATTAACAAATCATCATCAAAGGAGGCTACAGAAGTTAAATTTAGTAATCTAAGAAATTGCAACATTACTATTAATAATTACAATAATTATAAAGAAGAAAATTAAATAATTTAACTATAATTTCTATTAAAAAGTTACAATTATTATAAAGTAGAAAATTAAATAATTTAACTATAAGTTCTATTAAAAAGTTACAATTATTATAAAACAGAAAATTAAATAAATAGTTCATTAGTGTAATTTGTATTATATAAAGGAGAAAATTAAATAGTTTAATTTTAATTCGTAGTTTTATTATTTAAGGTTGTAGAAAAAGTATAGTGTGCAATACTATTATTCATATAAAATTAAAAAAATGTAAAAGTGTACAATAAAATTCAAATTAAAAAAACATTACAATATACATTACAAAAAACAATTTTGAGCTATAAATTCCAGGTCTAAAATCGGCTTTGTTACATGATGCTCATCAAATAACACTATCTCGGCATTGTGGATAAATTATCTGGAACAATAAACAATCACTTGAAATGTCATTATTTTCACTGCTAGGTGGACCAGTGTCTGTTTCTTCTTCATTCCAGCTGTCTTCTGAGCACAGAGAGTTGTTTAAACAGATATACAGCGTGTTTTTTAATTGATGGCTATAAAGGAAGGACGTAATTTTTTGCCTTATTTCTAAAACTAACTAAAAGTTCATATAAACATGTATCCGCACTAGAAAATCAGATTCCTTATTTCATTTTTTAACTTCTTGGATTCTTACTCTAATCCGATATTTTGAACCGTTTAGAAGTTAGTTAGCAAAATGCTAAGGCTCTACACATTTAAAATTTCATATTATTTTTTCCGTTTTTATTTTGATTGCTAAAAATGCATAATAATTTTTTGGTTCATTTTAGGACCAGAAGTTTAAATATATATGTGTTCGAAAGGCCTTAGTTTTTGAGATCCAATTAAAATAAAAAAAAAACTAAAAAAAATTAAACTTTAACATCATGTATGTAAAAACTAAGGCCTTTCGAACACATCTTTATTTGAACTTTTAGTTCTAAAAGAACCAAAAAATTACATCCTGCATTTTTAGCAATTAAAATAAAAACAGAAAACATATAATTTTAAAAGTGTATAGCTAACATGTAAACGGTTCAAAATATCGGATTAAAGTAAGAAACTAAGAAGTTATAAAACAAAATGAGGAATCCGATTTTTTAAATAAAAACAGCCAGAGACGTCGCAGTAAAAATTCCAGGAGGTAAAAGGGGTCACGACCTAGAACAAAGTAACATTCAGCTGATTGTTGTAAAATGTATTATAGACATTTCGAAGATATTGATTATAGAATAGTGTTTTTCAAATTTATTTTAATTTATGTTCATAAAAAAAATTAAAATTTTGACACCCTATATTTCTAAAATAAAGGCCTTGCGGACACATATTTATGTGAACTTTTAGTCCTAGAATAAGGCAAAAAAATACGTACTTCATTTTTAGCCATCATTTAAAAAACACCCCGTTTTAGACACCATATTAAAAAATAAACTACAAACACAAATCTAACTCTCAAAATAATACTCATAAAAATCTCAATGTAATGACAACATAAATTATTTTCCTAACCTTGTCTAACTTTTCACAAATATTATTCTCTATTGAAAAAATAATTTTAACCCCTTCAGGGTGGAATTTCGAAATATCCAGAAATTGTTTTTGAAAGTGATTGGACGAAAGAACCTTAAAAACTGTTTTCAATTAAGGATAGAATTTCAAAACATTCAGAAATTGATTTTTAAATAAATATTTTGAAAGAGTCGTTTTGAAATCTCATTTAGTTGAGGAGACATTGTGAAAAATATCATTGAATTTTTCTCCACCTAAAGGGTAGGTTTCCGAATTTATCTAAAAAATAATGTTTAGATAAATCTCATTTATTACAAAGACATTGTAAAAAGAATAAATTAGTTTTTTATTCCCTTAAGAGTGGAATTTCGAGAACTACGAGAAGTAGGAAAATTATTTCTGAATAATTATTTTTAGAAGCCATTGACAAAGGAATTGTCTTAAAAACACATTTAGTTGAATAGATATCAGAAGTAGAGATTTTTTTATATATTATATATGTAAGTATAGATAGACCAATGAATAAATATGTTTTAACTTTGATTCTGGTAGAATAACAAATGAAACCTTTTTCTTGGGTCAAAAACTGAGAAAATAGCTGTTTGTCTAATACATACTTACTTTTAAAAACTAAACCGGTTTTTCTAGTAAATAGTTAATTAAACAAAGGACAAATATATTTAATTTACAAATATGAATCACAATGTTATCCTATTTTGGGCGCCCCCCGAATCGGCCGCCTTTGTGCACGCACAACGTGCAAACCTGAGAACGGCTCTCCCTATTTCTATACAGTTAATAATATGTGCGATAAACTTATATAATATATGTGTCCTCCATCTCTATTCTTAGAGATGCTTTCCTTCTTACGAGAAGAATCGCTTTGTTCAGTTGTTAGGAAGGAGTCATTCTAACAAAATTTAAAAAAAACTTTTTTAAAATTTTTTTTGGTGATATTATTTGGTCATATTTTAGTGGCCTTATTTTTTCTACTTATTTTATATTTTGGTAAGATTTACTTAAAATAGTTTTGGATTGTCAGGAATATCTTTGTACATTTTAGCTGCACTGTAAAAGGGGCATTTGCAAAAGGTAGATTATTATTGTAAGACTAGTAAAAATAAAAGATTATCTATAAAAGACCTTATCGTAATATATCGTAGCAAAATGCCTCCCAATATTTAGTTTATGTACTAATAGATGTATCAAAATTACTTATATTAGATCTAAGATAACAGTGACACGAAAACCGATATATTTTTTTGAAAAACCGCACTACATGCCGTTTATGCCTGATATACAAACTGGCAAGTGTTAAATCTATAGCGAAGGTAAAATACCTAATACATTACTTTACATATGTTGGAATACAATCGATTTATTGATTGATTTGACTAAATCAAACAAGGCTCATATACATAACAATAATGATTTATACTTTTATCTTTAGGCCTATTCGCCGGGCCCCGGTCCCCACACACTTGGTACTACATTGGTGTTTAAATTTTTATTTGTGGACTTTAAATGTCGTTTGATAATTACTTTATGGAAATAATCACAATTTAATTACGTTTACGAACACAGAAGTTTTACGGCGGCAAAGGTATGCAATTAATTATATATATAAAAAAAGTTACCTTTAAGAAATCATGTGATATTATTAACGAAAATACATTTATATATTAGAAACTCTACATATTTTGTAGAGAAATTAAAAGCAATTCAATTAGATCCAAAAGATATCTTAGTCAATTTCGATGTAGAGTCGGTATATCGCTTTATATGAACGTGCCTATTAATGATTTAATTTCAATAATCGATTTCACTATAATAATCTTGCCAACTCGCTTTTAGATCTGCGTGAAGCATGTCTCACATCAACGTATTTCGTTTTACAAGGAACTTTTTATGAATAAACTTCAAAAGCATACAATGTCTTCATTCAAGCCAAAATCGACGTTAAGGTATATATTCAACACATTTGCAATATGGCCTTATGGTCCAGAAAATTTCCCGGTGTTTCTTGGTCATCTGAATCAATAACACCCTAATATAAAATTTACAATGGAAATTTAATCAGAGGGCGCCATTTTAGATGTTCTTGTACAAAGGAAAGGGGATGGTTTGGTAGAACACTCTGTATATAGAAAACCAACACATACGAACAGATACCTAAAAACAAATTTATATCTTCATCCGGCACAGAAGCAATCACTTATTAATTCTTTGGTTTACAACGCCCTGGCGATTTGTGAATAAAATTCTTTACAATCGGAAATAGAAAAACTGACTCAAGCTTTAAGAAGGAATGGATATTAGACGGTTAATTAGAAACTATAATAGTCCTACTCCACGATAGGAAATTAATAAGGAGTTACCGACAAGAATTGAAGTCTTCCATTCATACATGGAAGCACAGAGTAGATTGCAAGGTTACATCGGTGGTATAACATACGTACGATCTTCATCATACAAAAGAAAATTGGACAATGTTTGCGATCGCCAAAGGACATTATTTCTTTCCAAATGGAAGGAGATATACAATTCCTTGTTCCTGTGATGACGTTTATACTGGAGAAACTGGACGATCCATGTCCACTAGGCTTAGGCAACGTGAACAATGTTTTAGAAAAGAAAAGAAAGAAACAAATTGTATAATCTGCTGTATCTAAACACCAATGTTCTACTGGACATGTCATAAATGTAAAAGAAGCCAAAGTTCTATAAACGAAAAATTAGAGAATCTATTGAAATCGACGAAGTTTTCAATAAAAATGTCCCAAATTCACGGAATTCTATATCTATTTTTACAGAGGGCTACAGTTTACATTATACGTGGAAACCGATCATTACCGGGTGCACGGTTCGGTGAACACAGGTTGGGTATAAATAACCAGCCTGAATCTCTTCGAACTTATCCGCTAGAAGATGATCAACATCTGGCAATTTGGTTTCAACCAGAGCCATAAACTTATACACACACACACACATGATCAACTCTCAAACTCAAAGCTCCAGGCAAAGAGGAAATTACCAATCAGATGTTAAAGCAACTTCCTAGAAAAGGAATTGCTGCACTAACCAGCATAACAAACGCAGTTGTGAGACTGGACCACTTTCCCAACAGGTGGAAGCATGCGGAAGTAGTAATGAACCAATCATTACTACTTCCGCATGCTTCCACCTGTTGGGAAAGTGGTCCAGTCTCATAACCGCGTTTGTTATGCAGGGAAAGACCGAAACTTTCCTCGAAAACTACAGACCGATAAGCCTGCTGCCCGCACTCAGCAAACTCACTGAAAGAATCTTGATCACCAGGATCAAAGATGAAACAGCAGCCCTAGACATAATGCCAAATGAACAATTTGACTTCAGAAACGGTCATTCTACTGAACTACAAGCCCTAAGAATGATCACCAGCGGTTTCAACCTAAAAGAGGCTACTGGCATGGTCTTCCTAGACGTAGCCAGAGCTTTCGATAGAGTATGGCATAGGGGACTTGCATACAAAATGCAAGATGCTTGATTTGCAACTAAAACTTGCAAACTAATAGCCCACTATCTTAAAGATAGAACGGCAAGTGTCAGAGTTAAAAACTCGAGATCGACACAAAGGAGACTAGAAGCGGGTGTGCCCCAAGGATCTGTGTTAGGACCGCATTTATATAACGTGTATACACATGACATCCCAAAGACACACACCACTTATCTAGCCCTATACGCTGATGACAGTGCTATAGCGGCCAAGCATAGATATCCAGGAATAATATGCAGGAGATTGCAGGAAGAGATAGATCTGATAAGTGACTGGTGCATCACTTGGAAGATCAAAATAAACGCACAGAAAAGCCAGGCATCCTCTTCCAAAAGAGAAAGAGAAAATGACGCTCCCAGTGGCTATAAACATAGTAGGAACAGACATACCGTGGATGGGGATGACCTGGTAACATTTTTGGTTAAAATACAATACGGCGAAACAAAATGGCGGCCTAGTGAAAAAAATTAATATTAAAAAACTACATCCAATTTATTTCAAATTTTGCAAAAACATCAAGTATTATGTTGAAATCAAGTGGTAACATTTTGGTATGAACCTGATGAGATGGCGGAACAAAATTCAGGCTTAATAAAATATTTAAAAATTCACCCTGAATAGTGCATAATGGTTTGATTTCAAATTGTGTGTCATAACTCATTGTGGTATTATAGGGATCAACTAGTAAAGTTTTGGTACTAATTCAAGGTGGCCGAATAAAATAGTGGCCAAATAAAAAGTATTTGATCGTGAAAAAATCACTCTCTCACGTTTTACACGTCTTTACGTTTTAGCGTCCCTAGATCCCAAAAAAATATGTTTTATCAATTCCGTCGGTCCGTCTGTTTGTCAGTTCGCGGCATAGCTTAAAAACTACTCACCCGATTGATTTAAAATTTTTATCAAAAATTAAAGGTCATATGGGTATGACTTGGTAATATTTTGGTAAAAATCCAAAATGGCAACACCAAATGACGGCTTAGTGAAATGTTAAAGAAATTATTATGAAAAAACTGCTTATTTAATTTATTTCAAATTTTTGTCATAAACATCAAGTATTATGTTGGAATCAACTGATAAAATTTTGGAACAAAATTGCGATATAATAAAATATTTAAAAATAAAACTACTTAATGGATTGATTTTAAATTGTGTTCCATAAATAATTGTGGTATACGGCTCAACTGGTAAAAATGTGTTATTAATTCAAGATGGCGGAACAAAATTGCGGCCAAATAAAATTTGTGTAATCGTGAAGATCACCCTCACATGATTTATATATCTTCACGTTTTAGCGTGTCTAGATGCCAAAAAACACGTTTTATCAATTCAGTTTGCCCGTCTGTCGGTCTGTCTCTCAGTTCGCGACATAGCTTAAATACTACTGACCCGATTGACTTTAAATTTGGACCAAAAATTAAGGGTCATATGGGGACGGCCTGATAATATTTTGGTAAAAATCCAATTTGGCGGAACAAAGTCAAAAAAAAAATTGTTAGAGTGGTGTATTATTTGTGGTTAAGATCTACTAAAAAACAAGTTTTTTTTTAAATTGTCGACGTTTCGCAACTTAATTGTTGCATCCTCAGGATACATATATAGATCTTATATCTTGCATGAAACTCATATTATTAGAACTTTTACTCCGTTGTTCCGCATATATTTCCCAGATTTTAAGTTTCTAAATGGTTTTCGTTAACAATCCTCTTGTTTTTATGTTAGAGTGGTGTATTATTTGGGGTTAGGATATAGTAAAAAAAACAAAAGTCTGTTTTTAAATTGTGCACGTTTCGCAACTTTATTGTTGCATCCTCAGGACACATACATTTTATATCCTCCATGAGACCCCTATTATCAGTCTTTACCTACTCCGTTGGTTCGCAGATATTTCCCAGATATGAAATTTCTAAATGGTTTTCGTTAACGATATTCTTGTTGTTATGTTAGAGTGATGTATTGTTTGGAGTTAGGAAATATCTTTGACTCGAAAACGAGCAAAAAAACAATAACCACTATGATGTAAACACTACAGGAAAGCGATTCGTACATCTCCGCCGACTATCCGATCTATCCCCTGTTCGCTTAAATCTCGGAGACCTTTCCTGGTGGCGACGAGGTCGCCAGCTCATCTCGGACACCTTTTGTGCCACGAATTCGCCCATAAGGTTGCGCATCTTCCTTTTTCCTTCAATCAACGGTAACACATGCTCTTTTTTCAAACATTTTTATTGGGCCACATTTTGTTCCATCATAATGGATTTCTATCATATATTTTATTAAGCCGCCATTTGGTACCTCCATCTAGGATTTGTACCCAGAAGTTGATTCCTATATAATATTTAATCTTTGTGCAAAACTTGAAATCAATGGGGCGAGTAGTTTTTTAGCTATATCGCGAACAGTCAGAACAGTCCGAATTGAGAAAACATGTTTTTTCGACATCTCGGAGCCCTGAAATTTAAAGAACTGAAAAAATCTCGTGGGGTGATTTTTTCACGATTACAATACTTCCCTTTTACGAAGAAATTAAAAACTCAAAAGTTATTAACAAATTAAGATTTAAAAAAGGAGTTTAGTTTTTTTTGCAAATAACTCGGAAATTATTAACATTTAAGAAATTTAAAAAAGGTTCTTACAGAAGAAGTTTTCAATAAAAAAAGTCCCGACTCCCGGAATTCTATATCTATTATTAATAAATTTTAATTTAACGTTGAAAATAGAGCTCCACGTGGCGTGCTCTAAGCCGTTACGATGCCCCGAAACCGCCCGTAACAAGTAAATTTTGTTTATACTATTAAATATTAATTTAAATAAAAAAGGTATTAACTTGACACTTAAAGGAACAATATCACGCTGAAAAAAAGTGTTTTCACTGCTTTTTTATGAAATGAGCCTATCGTTAGTTTGTTATTGTTATTTATTAATTAATGAAGCTAAAAAAACTAAACAATTAAAATATTGAATCGCATGAAATATATGCGAACGAATTAAATAACAATTTAGAAATAGTGTGGATGAAATATTCGTTAATTCGTTGATTCGTCAGTTCATTTATTCATATGAATTGACGAATCGAATGAACGAATTAAACCAGTGAATCATTATATTATACAAACACCCAGCTAAATTCGAAGCACGCGATCAAACTTTTTGTTCTTAGCTTTGGAAAAGCATCATGTCGGTAATTTCCACTTGTTACTTGGCTGTCTTGTTTTTGTTATTTCTTTGTTGATATTTTCCTAATTTTTGTGTTATTTGATGTATGTATACCAAATAGTATTATCACGAATAGTATGATGGCGCGTCACAAAAAAGATGCCTTTGGTGAGGATTGGATGGCGTAACTAGTAAAACTCGGAATCCAAAACATAAATGTGATTGATGTTGCCCTATAAATCATGCATTGGTAGAACTATCTATTCGCTTGGCATTTATCTGACTATTTAGGTTTCGCATATCTTTGTTGGGTTTTTTCGATACTTAACAATGATTTACTTGACGGGGCTTTTAAGAATGACCAGTACTTATTTGACTTAAATGATACCAAACGCTTGAGGAGCTTTATACTGATAACTACTTTTTCAAACAATAATTATTGATTTGTAGAACTTTGAGCATACTAACGACTTGGGTGTTTACTTTAGGTAACTGAGTTATGGTAGGACAGGTACTAACCATCGGAGTTGGTTTCACCGATGATTAGAAGGGAAATGGATCTGATCCATTTAAGTTGGCTTCAACGGTTTGTTAATACCACATATTTGATCAGGGGAGGTTGTTTGAGACCTTGAGACTCAAGTCTGAAGCTAATGGATATTTATAATAGAAAATATGCTTATTGATTGTAGTTTCCTTCCCAATGTTAGTGAGTTTATTTTAAGTAAACAATTAATAAAGTAATAGTCTGGAAAAGCTTTATGCTAAAAAGATATTAGGTTGGGAGTATTTGACAATATATTAGTTAAAAACTCTGGTGTATACGTATTTTGTTTCGGTTTTTAACGAATATGTTTTATTCTTTGTTAAGTACTAAATTTAAAACATTTTATTATCTCATAATATAGCGGAGAGCCGGGCAAGTTCGACATGCGGTGCAAGTTTATCACTTCATTTATGTTTCGGATTTGGCTGTAGTCGTAAATACTCGGGTAATTTTTAACTACGTGTCTAAAGGTCCGACAGTGTTGAGTGAACTTTCGCGGAGTTAGCTGAGCTCGCTAGTATACAGAATTGAAAAATCTGTTTTTTGGAATATTCGTCTAAGACCTCACTAGTTCTATATTTATGTTCATATTTTCGATCAGTTGGAAAACAACTATCAATATATGGGGTCGTTTATAATACCTTTAGTGGTTTGGCATTCTGTTAAGACATAGCAGGCGGTGAGTAGATAGATAGATAGATAGATATATTCTTTATTCCTTGAGACAATGACAATATCTGTAGGACAAACATAATCATAATTGATACAAGAAATATTAAAACATATTAAACATTTGACAAATATTCAGACATGCTATTTGGACACATCTCGACCAGAAATTCCTTTAGGATTTTTTTGAACAGAGATAGTGTTTTGCTGTCTTTAATTGCAGCTGGTAATGTGTTATAGACCTCCAGACCAAGCACGGAGGGGGAATTATTAGAGACATTTAGTTTATACATCTGTTCCTATATATGTACATGTGTTAAGTGTTAGTAGTTTTAATCGTTTAAAGATGTCCCTACAGGATGCCAACCTGGATGCGCCCACGATACATCTTACAATTTTCTTTTGATACAAAAATATATACCCCAGAAAGTAGTTCTGAACTTTACTCTTGAGTGAAACCCCACTGTATAAATTTATATTGCAATTGATTTAAAACATCAATTAATACATTATCCAGGTAAAGACCCAGAAACCGAGCATTCTGAACTTCCTTAAGGGGCTGTCCAAAAATTTCAAAAGACAAGGCTAAATCTCCCCGGTTCTGTGCCGTATGCTGTTTTTGAATTATTTAAATAGAGGTAGTTGCTATTGAACCACTTCTGCAGGTTAAGAAGGATCTCATTACAGTTGACCTCCAATCTGTTTCGATCTTTATGGGATAAAATCAAGGATGTATGTGTTCTTTACTAGAAAGTAATTTTTATTCGAAGTTACTTAGGAGTGGGGCAAGTATGACAAATTCGACACTGTCGAATATTAAATTTTTAATCAGAGCATTTCCTATTAGCTATTTTAGTAAGGGATGTAATGGTGAAAAAATCACCCTCCGAGATGATTGTAGATCTTTGCGTTTTAGGGTCCCTAAACCCCGAAAAACATGTTTTTCCATTATCTTCAGTCTGTCTGTATGCGGCATAGCTCAAAATCTATTTATCCGGTTGATTTCAAACTTTGGTCAAAAAATATATGGGGATAGAAGGGTAATATCTATGTTGATAAATATCCAATATAAAGTGTGACATAGGGATAAACTGGTACATTATGGCGGAACAAAATGACGGCTTAATATCATTAGGTTTCAGTAAAAAAAGACTACTTACCCAATCGGCCTGAAATTTGTCACAAAAATCTAGTGTCAAACAGAGAAAGACTGGTAAAATTTTCGTTTATAGCAAAACAAAATAGCGGCCTAATGAAATGTTTAAATATTCGGTAAAGTTCCATTTCCTGCAGTAAAAGAACGCAAGAAAAATCGAAGGAAACCATGGCTTTTCAATTCCCTAAAAGGAAAAAAAAATCGATAAAAAGTAGAAATAATATTACAACGCAAAAGTATCATTCTGTCATTCTGCATTTGCTGCAATGAAATATATGGATCGACCCAAGAAGAGTGGATTCAGTGCTGGTAATATCGTCAGTGGACCACGAACATATTGAAGTTTTTAAATTCATCACTAATTCATCCGTTGAATTGAAACACTAGACAGATGTGAAGTCACTAATTGAAATGATGGAATATCGATGAATTGCGAAATTAAAATCACTTTGATTGAAAACCAATTGAAATATAACATAACTTGAACTTATACTTGTCAAGTAACAAAAGTCACCGGGTTTTCAATGTCAGTTTTTCTTTCATGCAAGGTGTGTTGGAATTGCATGAATCAGCTAAGTTTTGCGTGTGACAACCCTGATAGTGATAGTGGAGATGCTTCGCCTGCCGAGATGTGGCATCTTGCACGATCCCCAAAAACAACACCAATTACAACGAGTGGGATCTTGCAGGACGGTGATCCATGTAACGAACTACACAACTTTATGCATGAAATAAGACTTGATATGAAGTCTCTTAAGGAACAACAAGAGGGCTTGTTGTCCTCAGTCACATTTTGCATCAATAAAGTTTTCGATTTTGAGGAATCATTGAAAAGATGATATGAGCAAATAAAACTAAACCAAACACTGAAAGCCGAAAATCAATCCTTGAAAAATACTCTTATAGATCTATCAAATCAAGAAGGGTATGACATGAAGAACTCGCTAGATCAAATAACATTAAAGTACAAGGATATCCAGAACAACAAAATGAAAATCGAACAAATATCTTAGGCAAAATTAACTCCTTTCTACGACTACAATTTTCGAATAACGTGATTGAAATTGTTACACCGTGTTCACTCATTTAACCTATATACCTAAAAATATAGTTGTGAAATATGTATCCAGGAAGGTAAGATTGATAATGTCTTAGAGACAGCAAAGGTAAGAAAAAGTTTTCACAGAAGTCTGGCTCTAGAAGGTATTGCTGCGCAAATATATATTAATGAACACCTGTCGCTAGAAAAGAAGGTGCTATTTAGGAAGGTTCGGGATGCTGCACGCTCAAAGACAAATAAGTATGTACGGAACCAAAACTGACAGCCTGTTCCCATAGTGAAGAAGACATTGCAAAAATGTAAGCTAGCTTACGCTTGCATTAATTAAATTTTAAATTTAATCTAATGTTGTGCAACTACGACGTACTGTTTTTAACTGAAACTTGGTTAAACAGCTCCGTTTATGATAATGAATTATTTGAATTAAAAGTAATAGTGAAGGTTCACTGATTAATCAGGACGCCTGGATTACGCTTTATTACAAAGACGCTGAAAAGATACATCTATGCTGCGTTCATATATGTATCTCCTGGTAACGACTCTGCTCTGTTAATTTTTGTTGAAAAGCTGTACATTATTTTTGCTAAAATATCTGGGGATAAAATTTCAATCTGAGGTGATTTTAATTTCACAAATGTAAATTGGACCCACAGGAGCAATTGTGAGTTTTTTCTCCCGAAAAAGTCGATTATAAATTTACTTTATTTAACGATGTACTTCTGCAAGCTTTTCCATTTTAATGGCGTTAAAAACCTTAACAACAGAATCTGAGATCTGTGATAATCTGCTTGTCAAAAATTTAGTCGTTTTCTCCGAACCATTAGTCAAAGAAGATACAAACCATAAAGCCATGATTCAGTTCAACCTTATCTGCTCCTTGACACTCTTACTAAAATTTAACAATATGTCTTTTGTGGATAATTTTAAAAATGCCGTAAAATAGTAATTTTAACAGTATTAAGTGAGAAACTTCTTTTCAAAATCTTAGCGTAAATACATGTCAGTATTTTCTATGTCATAACCTTCAAAGCAGTTCAGATATGTATTCCATCATTTGACATCTAAAAAATTAAGTGATAAGTTTCCTATATATTATAGATAGAGCACGATAAGACCTATAATAAATAAATAAAAATAGGGTTCATAAGCTAGGCACGTAGCCAGGAAGTCAATGAAATTTATTTCGAGGGGGGGTCCAAACGGTCAAACCTCAGGAATATTAGTAAAAAGCATGCCTATATCAACATATTTTCAAAGTTTCGGGGGGGGGGGGGTTCTAGACCACCAGGACCCCCCTGACTACGCATACGCAGTGGAAAAGGTCAAAGAAAAACCAAGGTTATGTTTTTTTTTCTGAATTAGGGTGTCGAAGCAAAATTATGATAAGGAGTGATTATTTAGCTTTTGTAAAATCAGTTGAAAGCAATATTCCTCAAAACTCAAAATCATTCTGGCAATTATCATCCATAAAAGTGCGTGTATTCCAAATGTTATGCATTGCGAAGATAATGAGTCTCAGGGTCCTGATGTAAGCCACCTTTTCACTGAATTTTTCCAAGGTGAATTTTTTAGTTAACAAAATATCAGTAATATAAATCAAATTTCCAACATATCCATCTCATCTTAAGAGGTTCTGAAATGATTCTTTTTGATGGCTTTCCGTCATTATTCGTTAAGAAATAGGCACCTCGCTTTACAAATCATAAACTATAATTTTTAATAAAATTCTGCATCAATGTGAATTGATTGTAATGTAATTCCTATTTACAGGAGTGGAGTGCGAGATAGTGTCACAAACTACAGACCTATTAGTAAACTTGACATATTTGATAAGATATGTGAGAGTATTGTGCACAATATTTTAAGTAACAGTTTAGTCTCCTATAATTCCTGAACAGCAGGGTTCCTTTACCAAACATTCGATAGATTCTAATCTCATAACATATTCAGAATATATTCTTTTGTGTTTGAATTGTCAAGAAGTACTATGTATGTATGTAAACTAAGAAACTAATTACAAATATATATAAACAGCTGAAAACAGGTCAAGCTCTTCATGCTGACTTGCAAATCTCATTGCCCTTGTAATAGGTGTATGGAAACCAAAATTGGTATTATGGTGTTCAATATAAAAAAGTTCAGTTCTCCTAAGAGATCTATATAATACGTGCAAGTTAATCAGTTTTAGGAGAGCCGGACATCTCACTCGGCCATTTAAGAGGTTGAACAGTAAGCTCACATCGTTTACAGTTCTATGGGGTAATTTATCTAATTTAAGGATACTACGGATGTGGTCATAATTATGATCAACAAAGATAATATTTAATTTAAAGGCACACAGTCTGAGAAATGTGTTTTGAACTTTTTCTAAACTATACTTATAAACTTCATAATTTGGCAATCATTTCTTAGAGGCATATTCCAGTACAAATCTTTCTAGAGTACAATAAATTAATCATAATGAATTAACAGATAAGTCTCCGCTGGTTCTCTGGATAAAACCTATCAATTTGCTTGTTTTAGCAGTCACTACATTAACATAGTCACTGAATGAGAGACGTTAGTCAAATAGCACTCCATGGTCTTTCACTGTGTTAACGCTATCCAGAGGCACTCCATCAATGCTATAGTATGTGTTCGGTCTAGGTCCGACTGTAAGGTATCCGAATCGGCTGTTGGTTCAATCATTTTAAATATTTTAAGGTCGTCTGCGAACATAAAAAATCAGAAAGTTGTATATTATTATAAACATCATTAACAAGAAGCTTAAATAATAAGGGAAAGCAGTGTGTACCTTGAGGCACTCCCGAAAGGCTGCGATTGGGTGAGACCCAAAGCCACTAATTCTGACCCTGTATGTTCGCTCCTCCAAATAACTCTTGATCCATTAAACAAGATGTTGACTGAAACCCAAAGCCGAAATTTTAGCCAATAGTAGCTCGTGATTATCTACGTCGGGATTTTAGTAAGGCCTTTGATAAATAGGACCATAACATTTGAGTTTCGAGGCTTGCCTTGAACGGTTTGGATGGGGACTTCCTGAGATGGCTTGTTTCATTTTTATCTAACCGATCTCAGTATGTAACAAACCTATCTTCGGATTTGGACTGACATCGGTCCCCAAGGATCCCACTTGGGACTCTTACGTCCAGTTTTTTCAATTTAATTTTAATTTTAATTTTTTTAACATCCTGTATTAGTAATTATCAAAATTGCACACAAAATCTGCTAAATAAGTCTTTGTCTGCAAAGACTCTTTCCCAAGTGAAAGAATGAAGTCTTGCATATGGGGAAAAATCGGCAGATATTTTTTAGGCCTGTATTAATTAACTAAACGTAATTATTGCGATAAAATATCAAAAATGTCAAAAAGAGTGAGACTTTGGTATACATTATTATACATGAAATGCGTCCAGAATTTTACGTAGAATCCAAAAATAAAATAATATACAGCATGTTTCGTTTTAAAAAAGTTGACATCTACTTCATAATAATAAAATATTTTAGCTGGATGTAGTAGTATAGTGCCAAATTTTCAGATTTTTGCCAATTATAGTTTCTCCATAATCAATTGATGCAGTTCCCTTTGGTACACCCTGTATATATATATATATATATATATATATATATATATATATATATATATATATATATATATATATATATATATATATATATATATATATATATATATATATATATTTCATGGACGAATAAAATACAGGGTGGTCTATTAAACATCTTATATACCTTAGAACATTCGTAGAAAAAAAAGTTCAACTTCACTAAGGTAAAAAATTAAGAAAAGGTATGTTTTTAGTGATACTCACAATACTGTATAAATGGAACTTCAATTTTTTTTTGATGAATTATGTTAAAAACTATTTTTTATTTTAATATTTAATCTATATATATATATATATATATATATATATATATATATATATATATATATATATATATATATATGTTGGCAGATAAGGAAAATGACCCGCTTCATAGTGATAAATGTTTTGCTAAATTTAAATATTAAAATTTAATTACGTTATTTATTAGAAAGATAAAGTTAAAGTTTTTAGATTTTTTTACTCTTATGCTGACAGTATTTATAAAAAATATACATTCAAGTTTTTCGCTTGCGGCATCCAATGTATAATTTTTAACAATGTCCTTAAAGCTGGAGCAAAACTAAGGCAATTCAGTTAACTTTTTCTGAAGGTTATACCAATTTGCATTTTGATATATATACACTATCGGACAAAAGATAAAACACTTCGAAAAATATATGCAAATCCCGATATTATAATTATACATGCATGATATTTTACGTTTTAAGAGAACAAAGTAGGCTTTGATTATGGGTGACAACAAGAATTGTCCTGAAGAAAACAAATGAAATTATTTTGACATTTAATTTTAAATGCTAAATAGCAACGCGTAAAAATAATATGTGCAAAAGGAGGGTTTCAGTTAAAGAAAAGGCAAACATAATTGCTTGGGGTTTATTTTATGATTTTTTTTAACATAATCTGTGCTAAATTAATCATGCTAAGAGGAATTCCAATTTCGAAAGACTTGAAGCAAAGAGTTGTGAATGAATTCATGGAAGGTTCCAAATAACCGATATTTCAAGACAGTTTGTGTTACCCCGGTACAGTGTATATAAAATAATTTCATCGTATAATGTCAGAGGACACTTAGGGAAGTTACCAAAATCGGGAAGGCTAATGAAAACAACAGTATTAACTGACAGACGCATCAAAAGAATTGCTAGAAATGATCTTGGAAGGAAGCCTGCACGAAAAATTATTGCCGAAATTCCAGAAATTACGACTGGTATACGAACAATTCAAAGAAGGTAGTAAATGCAAATTTCTTTAGTAGACATCCAGCTAAAATGACGTTAATTTCGGAAAAAAATAGAACAGCAAGGTTGGCATTTAGTGATGAAATGCATTATAAAATATTTAATTGTGATGGAATGAGAGTGTAAGGCGGCCAGTCAATACAACGTTTAATCCTAAATATGTAACACCTACAATGAAACATAGGAAAGGCAGTGTTTTTTATGGGGTTGTCTCTCATAGAATGGGGTAGGCCCTATACCCTTTATTAATGACAGGATGGACCGATTTGTTTATAGGGATATCATGCAAAATACTATGTCTCCTTATGCAGAATGGGAAATGCCACTGCGTTTCATTTTCCAACAGGACAATGATCCAAAACACTCTTCACAAGTTGTTCAACAGTGGTTTGAGGAAAATAACGTTTGAGTTTTGGAGTGGCCTGCACAATCCCCAGACCTTAACCCCATTAAAAATCTCTAGGACGAAGTAGAACGTCGGATTCGATACAAATGTTTTTGAATAAACAATCTTGGATAAATAAAATTAGGGAAGTTTGGAAGTCATTCAAAAGTTGATTGCTTCAATGCCGCGCCGTTGTCAGCACGTAATTAATAATAATGGATATGCTATTAATTATTAATATATTACTTTTAATTGTTATTGTTTTAAAATGTATTAAATATTTTTTGTTGAAATAAAATACAATAAAATACTGTTGAATACAATTTGTTGCTCAACCTTTGTCGCCCCCATTCTCGTCAATTTTCATAATCATTATTATTTATAATTCTTCTGAAACATTACTTTTAGTGTAAACATAGCATTTTATTAAACAAAAATCTCAACCACATGTTTTTTTTTATTCAAACATGAATATTTAACTTTGTTATTCTATTTTGTCCGATAGTGTATATGAAAGATAAATATTAGAAAATATTTATTTTTAGAGTTCAGTAAATTAAAACTACAGAAAGGGAAAAATTCTGGCAATAAACCACAATTAATTTTTGGGATTCAAAAGTTTTCCATATTCCTATAATATATAGTGCAACTAAGCAAAAGTTAAAACATACGTAATACTTACCGAATTTTAGAAATTTTTAATTAATAGGTAGCCAAATAATTGTACAATCAAAAAGATCAACGTAGTGTTGTACTGTTCAAAATGTACACGTATTACATATAAACTCAGTTTCGTTTTTACCACCATCATACACCAAACTATTTATTTAAAATGCCTGAAATATAAACACAAATGTCTATCTTTATATATCTAAATAAGAGGGTTATATTATATCGCGAACGTCGCTATATAAATAAATATACTGGCTTGTTGTACTTCCTAGGCTTGTCTTATACCAAAATTGTATCAGTTTATCCCTATATTACATTTCATTCGATAAGTAGTTTCATAATGATTTTTTACATTTTGTGACGCCATCATTTTGTTCCGACATATTAGATTTTTACCAAAATGTTACCATTTCAGCCCCTTTTGGCCCTTGATTTGTGACCCCCTAGTTTACTTACTCTTACGAAGGAAGTAAAACGATTTGATGAATTTCTGATTAATGCACATTATCAATTGATGAATTTAAAATCTTTCCCATTGACATTATTTCCATTCTGTACGTAGTTACTGGTAGTATACACATGTTGAACACCTTCCTCTTTGGCTTGGTTAGTTCTTAGACTTCTCGAGATTTTTGCGGTTTGGTCTACATAAATCATCTGAACGCATAGTTCCTTATCTGTAGTACGTCTATGTCGTTAAAGATTAATAACATCAGCAAAGCGCAGATAACAACCCATCGATCCTAATAACACTTTAAAAACATCTTCTAGTTCTAGTGCTAAAGGTGTTGTTGCTTTTTGCTTATCAGTGAACGCGAACGCCCTACAGAAATCTACAAAAGAGAAGTGTATTGACACATGATTCTCGGTAGATAATCATTTATATTTAAAGTCTGTTCGGAAGCAAGTTGGTAAACATTTAATGTTGGGTGGTCGGTATCTTTGTGACTAGTTTGAAAAGGTGTGAAAATAGGTTCACGAGTCTTTTGTATATATTTCTTGAATAATCTTTTTTGTAAAATAATATTATCTCAGCATTGTTTCAGCCTTTTAGCACTGTGGCTACTAAAAGGCCCTTGTTCAACAATATCTCTAGTAGATTTTCTACAATTTTTCCTCCGAACTTCAGCCTCTTTGATGTTTCATTTGTTTCAAGATTTCTCTTGCCTTTGCTATGTTTATTTCTAGAGTATCGTTTGTTCCCACATTGATCATATTTCTTACATAGCTAAAATTGAAAAATATAAAATATATAAAATTAAAAAATATATATTTTCATATATTATAATGCAACGGGGCCGGGCGGCGCCCCCTAAAACCGATGCCGGCATGGACCTGCACGCTCGGCACGGAAGATCCTTGAGATCTATTAGACAGAAACTATTTATCAAAAGAATCCGATTTTATCTAGCTTTTCTTACAAAAAATGTCGCTAATCTGTCGCCTAGGAAAAAAAATTGCTAAATTTAACTCTGTTAAGCGTGGAATACAATGCAAATGTCATTTGTTTACGTCCATTTACGTCAAACTTTATTTTTCGGTGTTTTGTTAGATACTTTATCGAAATACTGGTTATAAACGGTTATACTTAGTTACCACAAATGTGTACTTCCTTTTTAAGTTTCGTTTTTGTTTTTTAGTTTGTACGTTAAAGGTTTACGGAAGTTCCGTTGTGTTCCAAGCGTAATGGTTTTTATTCTATACATTATAATATATTATTTACAATTTTGAAAGACACACTAAGTTATAATACATAATACATTTTTTAAACATTTTATTTAACTACTTCTTGACAAATCATTAAATAAACTCTCCATAGTCCATACTTCGGGTTTTATTTGAACTTCTTTCTCCGGGTATAACTTGTTGGTGAGGAAGGACAAATCGATGTTTCCCAAATTACCAAAATTAATTTTATCTCCTTGCGTCGTTCCTAGTTGATTATCCAATTCTTTGTAAGTGGACTTGTCTACTGTAACTCTGGAAAACGACATTATTGTTTAGTAAAAAATAGAATTTTCATCTATAATTTTACAAAAACTGTTTTTTAAAAATCCAAATTTTTTAAGGCATAACGTAGTGGAAAATATCATTTTCAAAAACCGCATCATTTCGAAAGAAATTTTTTTTCGAATAACATTTTTAGTAATATTTTTAGTAGTATTTTTTCCAGTAAGATTAGGGTAAATAATTATTAGATTAGATGTCAATCACAAACATAGATTTCAAAATTATTTGTAACTTTGCAGAACTTAAATATTTAAAGGCCTTTATAAAAAAATCTGTTGGATAGGCGAACAATATACAGTGATCGAAAATGCTAGAATATGAACTTTTCAATATCATTCAATACTTCATTGGTTCATATTTACATAACAAGACTCTAATTTCAATTTTTATATGTGGATGGACGGGAGGCAACAAACCCCAGTTATTTAATTAGTAATTTAAGGGGTGTCTCAAAGCCCGGCAAGCAGACCGATTGTTCTAACGACTTGCTCCCTCAGAGAATCTCAAAAATGCCTAGAGTACTAAAAGTGTTAGCGTAGTATACTTCCACGTTGATCAGCACTAGATGACTTTTCCGTCCGCAGGGTCTCGTTTTGAACCCCGTGAAAATGTTTAGTACTCGCCGACGCCGACTACACTAAGCAGCCATTCAAGTATTGTTTACCTGTTTACTGCCGACCTAATCAGTTGTCTTGTTATTTCTGGTGTAAGTCTTGGTTTGTCCAAAGGAGTACTAGTTTTGTGTCTAGCAAGTTCCTTGCGCACCATTTGATGGCCAGAAACCCAGGCCAGATTTAGCTGTTCTAGGGCATCTCCCCAGCTTGACTGTAGACCTAGCTTGCCGAAACCCCCTTTTCCTCAGTAATCCCTTTTGCCAAAAATATAGCGAATACCTCGGACCAGAAAAGTCGTGGTATGTTTTATCAATGGAAAAAATATATCAACATCCATATAAGTTGGAAAAACTATTGGCACAAATCATGTGAAAATTACAAATTATTTTTAACCCTTAGTGGCAAAATCTGAAGTTTTTAAAGCTTAAGAGCGTTTTTTAACGTAACGTAGTGTTTCCCTTGTCTGAATTAAAACAAAATGTTTTTCGAAAAAATATTTTTGCCTAAAACAGATTGTAAAACCATTCATGTCCGGTTTATGTTTTAATAAGGTTATCTGCACAAATATCCATTTAAATTACAACAATAATTAATTTAGAAATATGTTAATATCATGAGTTAAATCTTACATTGGTTTTACATCGGGTAAATTTAATGGATCGTCTTGTAAGTCTTCAATGTCTGGAATTACGGGAATATCGTCGTCTTCGTTTCTAGGACTGTGTTTATTTTCTGACTGAAATCTTTCCCTGAAAATGTTAGAATGTCTTAATGAATAGTGTTCAGGCTCTGAGTTTTTATATAGATTGTATTTATAAATTTCAAACATGGAGTCGTGGCCGTTAAGATTTTTGAAAAATAATATTTTGCAAGAAATTAAAGTGACTTTTAAAATTATGGTAAATTATTGTAAAACTTGAAACCAACAAATACTACCTGAAAAGTAGGATAATCCATAAAAACTTCAAAAGTAGTAAAGTTGTGCACGGATGACATTATTAAAACAGTAATTGCAGAAAAACCATCCAGAATAAATGTGGTGTTTAATTACATTATATCTTATTAGGTTTTATTTGTTCTATGTTTAGTTTTTATGCTAACAAACGTTTTCTCTCATTTAAGTCATGTATACATTTTCTTTCTGTAATTCAAATTTAAACTACGAATACATTAGTTTATACAGGGTTAATGGCTTTTCTGCTACTGGAAAAAAATTAAGAACATCAAAGGAAATACTTACATCTCAATAATGTTAGACGTACTTCTACTTGTTCTAAAAATATAAAAAATGTTAATATAACATATTAATGAATAACTGAAACTTATGCTTATTATAGCAGTTTAAATTGTAGCAGTTTCATTTCCAAAATACATACTTGATTACAATGATAGTTAAAAACGTATTAAAAGAATCTTTTTTATGTCGCCAGTTCCGAGGGTCTCGCATAAAAATTCGTTGATTGTTCTTCCGAAGTCCACGAAAACGTTTTAGTAAAAAAACCTTAACACATTTAAGTAGAAATATCTTCCTTTTGTGTACATTCTTATTCCTGAAGATAATACGTTGTCCAGAATTAAAAACAAATCATGAAAAATTAGTAAGCGGTAAAATCTAGACAACCATCTTTCATATTTAGGGTATTTCTAGATTTAAAAAAATTAACGGAGTCGTCCGTTACTTTGTGACAGTACATTTTAATAAATAAATGAAAATAAAAGTTTTACTTTGTAAATTTGTCATACTTATTTTTGCATTAGGCGTGACTGCAGTTTCGTACTACTAGTACATTTTCAAACGTAAAAAGAAGATATCCTTTGCAAAGGGTGTATTTAATGACACATTTTGGAGACTTTCTTTTAAATACACTCTTTGCAAAGGATATTATCTTCTTTTGGTATAGGTACATGAATGACATATTGGTCTGTTTCACAAGAAATAAAGAACAACTACACACAGTTTCAAATCTCCTCAATTCAATCCATAATAAAATTAAATTTACACTCGAAATGGAAGAAAAAAATGCAATACATTTTCTAGACATCACATTGAAAAGATCATTTAATAAATTAAAATTTAATATCTACAGAAAACCCGCTTATATAGATGTAACTATACCAAAGGACTCTCTTCATTCCGTAGACCATAAAGCATAAGCATAGAGGCCTATGATTCATAGAGCTTTTTCCCTGCCATTAAACAGACATTGCCTAAATTATCTGAAATTAACAGACAAATTTTTAAAAAACATAAACTTTTATCTATCCAACAAGCATATCCTAAGGTTAAGGATTCTGTTGTATTCCATTACATATTTTGGGCCAATATCTCACAAAATTGCAAAAATCTAACTTTATTGTAAATATCCTCATTGCGTTTGGAAATGTAATAGTAGTATGAAACTGCAGTCACGCCTAGTGCAAAAATAAAATAAGAGACAGTTAAAAAAGTTAAACTTGTGGTTTCATTTATTTGCTATTACTAGATTTGTCTCTTTTTAATATTAGCCCATATAATTATATTTTCAAAGTTTTTTAATGACATTTTATTTCATTTAATTACGTTTTTAGAGTTTTTTTATAACATTTATTTCTTTAAACAAGTAACTATTCTAGAGAGCTTTACTTAGCTGATTTGTTTCCTTCTTCACCCCATACACTTGTTTTTCTTGGCTTTAATAAGGGCTTTTCATCTTTATGTTCAGTGTCAAATGGATTAGAATCCTCGAAAAAATCATTAGAATGTGATTCTCCTGGAGTATTAGTATTTGATCTTCGTCCTTGTTTTGGAACGGACTAAAATTTTCAAAACGTACTACAAGTGCTATTTCTTTACAACGTATTAATGATTAAAATATTTATTATATTTATACATATTTTAAATTAAAGGATATTGAAATGATTCATTTTTGTTTAGATACATTATTTAAAATTTTGGAGAAAAATGTAAACAATTTCAACTTGGAAATAAGTTTTTTTTTCGAAAATGTAAATTTATTAAACCAAATATTTAAATGAGTGACCCTTGTTGGTGAATTTCGTTGGCTGCTTTAGTCATAGATGATCTTAAAAAGAATTCGGAAAAATCGAAAATTTCGATCTCCAATTTTGTAAACCTTCGGGAGATGTTAGAAGTTTGAACTAACTTCATTCTCTCCTTTGAAGAATTACTTCTTGGACTGTAAATTTAACAAAATTCGTTAAAATTAGCAAGCTCTTTAGCTTGTTCGCCAAACTGATGAGATCCAAAAAGGTCGAAAGCATTCATACTCATCCAGGAAGGTTTTGAAAAATAGACCCAGTTTCAACTCGTCAAGTGTAAATCGTTTGACTTTTCACAAAAATGCAAATATTTCTCTGGCAACCGATCATAATTTGGTAACGGACCCAGAACGAAGGTTCATAAAATTGGAGAACGAAATTTTCGATTTTTCTGAATTCTTTGGTAGTTCTATATTTCAAAGAAAAAATCTGCTAATAACTTATCTCAAGGTAACTTCCCTGTCTGAAGATGGAATACTATATTTAAAGCGATTATTTCAGAATCCCCCTCATGTCTACATTTTAGCAATTATAACACTATATCAAAAATATATTCTTTAAAGCAAGAACAAGGTTTTCTGAAGGACCCAATTAAGGGTTTTCTGAAAAAAACACACAAGTCTTTTAGATAATACGCGTTAATTAATTAAAAGATTTGTAGTTTCTTCAGAAAACTTACATCTTGCTTAAAAGAACAAATGTTTGATATATCAATATCATAATTGCTAAAATGTGGACAAATGCGGGGTTTTTAAAATAATTAATTCATTTATTGTTAGGACAGCTGACTTTGATAGTTGATGCCCAGAACTATAAAGTACTATCAGAAGTCCAATGAATGCGAATAGTTAAAAGTTTAAAAAAATGGTATATTGGCTTACCCGAAACTTTCCTCGTGACAGTTTCTACTATATTCAAAAAACTGTTTATATATACCTATAGTTATTTGGTAATAACTTTATACACATTATATAAATATTAATATGTATAATTTTTCTTGATGAAGAGAAAATTTCATTAAAAAGGCTTTACCTGCATATTTTTGTACCTAAGTTCCCAGAACTTACCTCATGATAAAACTTTGGTGTTATTACAATTTATACATTATTGTTGCTAAATAAATATATATATATATTATTATTATTATTATTATATAAATTGTTTTATATGTATGTGGTGAAATTTCATTTCAGGTAAAGGCCAATGATGTTCAGAAAATGTATTTTTCTACATATTTATATTTTATTTCTCAAGTCGAAAGTCACCGTTTTAACCGGAATAATACGTATATCGCACATACACAATAAAGATGACAATACATCTGTTTTGTTTACATATCTAACAATCATTCAGAGTGAAACAAATATAAAGTGAATTTTTTGTCCCCACACCTATTCTTGTCCAAATTTAACATACATAAATACGTACATTTTATGATGTGTGTACGTTTACTCCCTTAGGGTCCCTACTTTTTAAATAAAACCACTGTTCGGATACTCCAGTATACCATTTTTTTTAATTTTGTTTTTGTTTATTCTTAACTTATTTTTTATATTTGTAAAAAATTAATTATGATATTTATTATGTTCCTCGATAAAAAGGTTTTATTTTAGAAAATGAAATTTTGCCTACTTTTTAAATATTTAATTAGACCGACATTTTGTGTTGTCATATAGGATTGACAACATTTTACTAGTTCATTACTATTTCACATTTGATTTTTGTGGAAAATTTCAACTTAACTGGATAAGTGTTTTGTTGGTACTGTTATTTTAAACATTTAATTAGGCCGCCATTTTGTTTCACCGTAATGGCTCCCCACCAAAATTTTACTAGTATATATCACACTTGATTTTGGTGCAAAATTTGAGGTGAATTGGATTAGTAGTTTTTCAGTCATAATTTTTTAACATTTCATTCCAAATTCCATAGTGGATTTTTACCACAATATTGCCATGTCATTAGTAGTTATTACAATGTCATCCTCATGTGACCCTTGATGTTTGGCCAAAATTTGAAGTCAATCGGATAAGTAGTTTTTTTAGCTATGCCGCATACAGACATAGCGACAGACAGACTGACCGACGGAATTGAGAAAAACATGTTTTTCTAGGGGACCTGATCATGAATATCTGAAAAAATCTCGGAGGGCGATTTTTCACGATCACCATACTTTGTTCTTACGGAGAAAAACGGAAAATTGGTATGTTCTGAGTAAAAACTGTATTCTATTTAAAATAAAAAAAGTCAACTTTTGCAAAAATATCGATAAGTAGGTATGACAAAATTGGTGATAATCTTTTAAATATTCATGATTTATTACCCCTCTGAAGCAAAATTCGCAGCAGCGACTTTTCTCAGTTTTTAATTAATTAACATTGTTGTAGCTTTATCAAATTAGTAGAAATTAGAGCTAATACTTAAAGGATGCACCAAAATGGATATAGTTGCATTTAAATATAAATTCAGTAATCCATTTAAAATTAAACAGATACAGTGTTTGCAGAAAAATCGGTAAATCTGGCAATATTGCGCATACTAAAATATTTGGCATAATCAAATCTCTCTGTAGTAAATTTTATGACAACATCCTTTTCATGTAAACATTTCCTATCACCCGCGCTATATTTTGACAACATAATTGGTTGTGTCAACTTTTCCGGTTCGAATTAGCTGAAAACATAGAATTATTAAAAAATAACTTTACCTTTCTACCTGCCAGTAGGTCAATATCCTCGTCCCAATTCATAATTTTGTCGCTTGGCTGAAAACAAATTTTAAAGTAACGTATTTAAATTTAGTACTTCTTCGAAAACACAAAACGATCACTCTCTAGAAAAATTAAAACATTTTAATACTAAGAAAGAACAAACGCAGAGAGATCATTGTTTGTATGGAAGAAATCGAAGGTTGCTGTGGTTACTGACCGATTATGTCTCCGGGCGTTCTCAAAAACCTCTTCTTAGTTATAGGCAACCAAGCTAACTTAGCATTACTTATTCTACGGTGATAATGTCTTCAGGAAATATAATACAATAAATAAAATGATTTTGTTGATTAAGTAGATATATGTAAATAAAACAGTTATTTATTATATGAAATATTTACAATATTTAATATAATTACAAATTACAACTTTCAATCAATTGGGGCAAAACAAGGTACCTATATGAGACTTTTTTGCTAACGTTAACGGTTGTTTGAACTGGGGAAAAAGATTCCTACTTATTACTTATACGAATATGTGACGTAAGTTCATTTGGAAAATACTTTAACAATTGACAAGCATTTTAAATTATATCATAAGTAATTTCTTTATATTTAAGATCACGAAACAAACAAGTACCAAAGTACTAAAAAGGCTAATTAGAGTAATTTGTGAAGTTTAGTTTTTTACTTTTTAAAATACATGATATTTTTACGATATAAACAGTATACCTACTTATTAAACTTTTATCGTTTCTTCATAAGATTAAATTATTATTAACTCTTTTTCCATTTTCCAGATTGTTACTGAAGCTTGTGTACTCATATTCCAAGTGTTAAAGACTACCATAATTATATTATAGACTATCTGGGTATCTCCAATTAATCTAAAAAGTTGTCGATTAAAATGTTCAACTCAAATATAAAATATTTACCTTACAATAACAAAACAAAACATTGTCGGAGGTCAGTCTTATGATTTTCTCCCGTTACCCAATATCATTGCTTAATAAGTCCTATTCTAAGTATATGAATAAATTTAAAGGTACAAATTGTAAGGTACAATCAGTCTGCGAATAAAAGAGGTAAGTACTATCAGTTCGTCAATCAATGGTTGTGGTGCAGGATTTTACAATGCGGTACTTTCCTTATTATGTCTACTATAAAAAAATTTATAAAGAAAATAGAACCGACTTGGAAAAAGCACTAAAAAGTAAAAAATAATATTTTATTCCACATTGAAAATTTGATTTATAAAGTCGGCGTCAAACTGATTTTTAATTACTTACTCACAAACAGACATTTATGTACCGATTATCTACATATTATATATCACAATAAGAAGACACTGTCTTGATTAGTTCGACACCGACTTCATAGAATTAAAAATTTTTAAGGTGGAATAAAACAGTATTTTTTACTTTTTAGTGCTTTTTTCTATTTCGGTTCTATTTTTTTTTACTTTTTCATTTCATCCTTTTTAGTACTATTTATACAAAGTTATAAGTTTCGAGTCCTAAACTTAGATTAAACTTTCGGACGTCTTTAATAAAATAAACAAGTACCTAGCTACTGGATCTACTGCATAATAAATTTTGTAAAAATCACTAATATTATAAAAAAGGCGCCATCTATACACATTTATACAAAATTGGCAAAATACATTGTCAAAATTTAAAATGATCAATAAAATTGAACTTCGTGCCATTAAAAACCCCGAAAACTATACGAAACCCGATTTTCTATAATAGCCCCTTTTTTCCCACTTAATCCCCCTACATCCGCTATACACTTCACTTATTGACAAAAAAATGTTTTGTGCAAAGAATAAAGACAGTTGATGTTTTCAACATTAATTAAATAATAACCGAAATAACCTGACGAAAACGATTCCCCATAGAGAGTATATATCTCAGAGTGGGGTGAAATTACTTTTTTGATTAATTACCTACGAATTAAATATTTAAATTGGCGCCATTACGCCGTTTTTAATACGCTTGTTATGGGATCATTATCCTGAACACTTCCTAAAAATTTCATCCAAAACTGCCAAGCAGGCACGTGTCAAAAACTCAGTTCGAGTGGGATCCAAACCAGAAATTCATTTTGGGGATGGGGAGGGGTCCAAATCAAATCTCACGAAAATCAGGAAGAAGCATGCCTACATTAACGATTTTTCAAAGTTTCGGGGGGGAGCGTGAGACCCCCAGCACCCCTCCCTGGCTACGTGCCTGGGTCCAAGCATCCTAGAGTACTCGTTGTACGTACCTACATTCGAAAATACAAAGGTTCGATTGATACCCTTCTCATTTTTTAAACTCTCGGTTAAATAGTACGTTTTTTTTGAATAAATATAAAATTTTAATTTTTCTTTTATTAAATACAAAATTTTTCAGTGCCTCAAAAATACCTTGCTCTTGAGGTACCTCTAGGGTAAATTGGGAATAACTCTTTAGATGAATAAGACGGCAACGTTGTATTGCGACGAGTTGGTTAGCCCTACACCTGATTCACGACTCACCACGAAAGCTGATGGATTTCATTATTTCATATTCATTAGCGTTGCCAGTCTATTTCAATCGTTATAGATCTTTAACTATTTTAATTGATCTATTGCTCTATTACCTTTTTACCAAATCTACATTTTTAGAAACCTTGCGTCGGTCAGGGCATTATTAACTTTAAATCTCTTACTATCTTAGCTTAAGTGAAGACTTTTTTTTTTGTCGTTCGGTTTTCAGGCGTCTGATCTATTACTATTTCTTGAAATCTATTACTAGTTTAATAGCTATTATATTTCTATTAATCAAAAAGTTCTGTCAATACTGACATCCATTGGTTGTTTGGGTTTTGAAAAACAATCGTTTATCGTTTCTGTTGATCGCTGGAAAATATTCACGCCTTTATTTTTTTTATAAAACATTTCATCCTTTTTAATTCTATTTATACAAGTTTTAAGGTAAAAGTCAGATTTAATAAATAGCCCCAGGATCAATTGCATATGTAACATATCTATATACTTTTCCTGATAATATGGTGTACGCAATTTATATTTCTCCGTCGCTCGCGTAAACAATTTAAAATACCACCACCATTTTTGTAATACGTTTTTGTATAATTAGTTCATAACAAGCATATGGGAGCTCTCCAGCATATCCTGAATATTCCCTGAAAATGTCATTCAAATTGGCCAAACCATTGCGGAATAATCGATATACATACATAAAAAAAGACATAGGGTCGAATTGATAGAAAAAACTTTAACTTTTCTACGTAATTTAAATGCATTTTTGGTCTCAAAAATTAGATTCTGTAATGATTTCGTTCCTTTTATTTAGAATGTCAATTATGTGAAGTGGAATTCTTAAAGAAATTGTCAATAGTACATGTTTTCTCTAGAATAAAATATGAAGGGTTCTGTGCCTAATTAGGTTATATTAGAGGCAATATTAGTTCATACATTTTTATAGACACTGTAAAAATACCAGAACGTAAAAACTCTCGTGAATAAAGTATCTATTTTTCAAGTTAGAAAAAATTAAGTTACTTTGAAAAGCTGTTTGGCAATAAACATTTGTATTTAAATATCAAATTATAATTTGCTGTTTTGCTCGAAATGATTTTTCTAAAAACCATTTTTGTCTAATTTCAAAAATAAAATAACTTTACTTTTATTGTTTATAAATTTAATACAAAGTAATAATAATTTAAGATGTTTTAACATAAGCAACACTCTCGATGAAGGTTTTATTTCGCCAATCAATAATTGACAATTTTCCCGTCGTAGGAAACTCTATAATATGTATATTCAGTTTCAGAATACCAGCTTTGTACTAGATATCCATCCATCCTGGATATTACTCTATAGATGCCGGTTTGTCAGTTGCAGCAATGGTACAAATCATTAAATAAAACTACAGAAGAAATCATCAAACTAACTACGTGTTAGGTTGAAAGTTTTCAGTGCTGACAAGTTGAGCAGAACAGTCTGATTTATTTTTGGTCCTAGAGAGATGGGAGAGTTAGAATCGTGTAGAGGCGAAAGCATTCCCTGCAACATATTTTATAAGCAAGCCCAGCAATTACACACTTTCACTGCATGCTAAAGATTTTGCTAGTACTGACAGTGTGTCGCCATACCAGAAAGACATATGCGAGGTAAGATGAAAGGCAGCGGTTGTAAGCCGCAGGAAGAATGTAGCTTCTGATTAATATACCACATTTGAGAGCTCTTTGCTTAGGCCAGCAACATCTTTAGCCTACGTCACCTCCCAAGTAGCACATATAATCATATATGGGCTAAAATGCTGTGATATTGGCTAATATCATTGGTTAATTAGCTAAAATTGCTAGACAAAATAACAGTTCTATTACAGTATAAAGATGGAAATATGGCTAAAATGGGGAATAATAATTTGGCCATAAAGGGGTATTTGATTTTATGGTTGGGTTTATTAACTAATTTTTGACCTTAAAATCGAGCTTTTTTAGCCGAAATTTGAGCAACATTTTTTTCCGAAATTTACCTAAATAATTTCTCATTTTTTGCCTTTTCTTCATTTATATGAAAAATCATCAATTGTTTCAAATGTAGAAATAGTATTAACAGAGCCAATCAGTTTATGAGTCAAGAGGAAATGCAAAGATAAAAAATCGTGTTTTAGTAGAAATACGTACACTATGACTTATTGTGTAAAATATTTTAAGAAGTTTGACGGTTAGTAGGGACAAAAAACCCTTGCAGAAACTTTTACTGTTAAAAGAAGCTAATAAGATGCATGGCATGTAAAACACGCGCCCCTTCTTGAACCTAAAAATTTCGTTTTCTACAAATATATATATATATATATATATATATATATATATGTTTGATTAATTTGGAAATGTATTTAGTAAGATAATTGATTAAAGAGTCCATAACGTAAAAAAAAACATGCATGAAAATACGTTTTTATAGGTAGAAAGAATATGTTTATTTAAAGTGGTCAAGTAATGACGGCTAGGAAATTAGTTTAATTTTAATTTCAATCATTGCGGATCATAAAAAGCTTTGGGCTATTTTTTAAGCAAATATTCCTTGATATTGGTCACTTTGTAAGCAAATATTTATCAAATGGCAATAATTTTCAAATGTAGCCAAAATGTAACTACACTTACTAAACTTTTGCCAATTAAAATGCCTACTTGGTTTGCCTTTAATTCGTGCTAAAAAATGGCTAATTTGAGACCCAGGAGCCAGCGTAACAAAATTAAACGACGATTACCCCAAGTCGGCGTTTTTCTATAATATATGGTCGAATATTTAATCTTTTTATTAGACATTTTGTATGGTGAATAATTTATATTTCGTTTTTCTAAATAAATCTTCACTTTGGTTAAGTATAGTTTTATAGGTTATAAACGCAAATTTGAAAATGTGGCATTGTTTGGCAATATTATAGCAAAAATAAGCGAAATAAAACTACCCAATTTTAGTTTAATTTTGAAACAAAAATAAAAGCCATATTTTTCCTCTCAATTTTTGTTATCTTAAAATGTCATAATCTGGCATACTTATGTAGCTATTATTGCTATAATTAAACTTAAATAGTTGCTAAAATATGTTTGGTTGGCATTTGGGAAAAATGCCTACTTATTGATCATATTCTGACCTCGATTTCTATTGATTAAAAATGTCATATTCTGGCATTTTAAACAGCTATGCTTACTCTAATTTAACTTCAACACTTACTTGAATATATCTGGTTATGTTGTCGCAACAAAACTGACAAATATTTCTACTTTTTGGCCATCCAATATTACAAAAAAAAGTTGGAGGTTTAATTACCCGATAAAAGATATGTTTTGGCCAAGTAATTATGCTATAGCCTATCTTCATTAAGTACTACTATTTTTGGAACCAAAAAATCTAATATGAAGCGAGCTTTCATGGCTAGAAAACAAACCAAGAATCATTTGCCAAAATTTGACAAATCTCTGGTTTTTATGTGTCTTTTATGGCTAACGAGCTGGCTTCGAGTCCAAAGATATTTAAAAACGTAACATAAGAACGTAAGAACTAAGTAAGGCTATGCTATCAGGTTGAAAACTATAAAATCTGAGCTTTCCTAGGATGATGGAGTAAGGGACCGAGTAAAATGACTTAGAAAAAAGAGACAATGATATCGAAACTCTCCTTAAATCCTTCAAAGACACTATGTCAAAAAACTATTAAGTAGTTAAGTGTTGCATTTATCGCTTCAAAATCCATTTTTTTTTGTTGATAAATTATGACACTTAAAGTAGTTTTAAATTCGAGTGTTTTTTTAAATATTTTTAAAAATATGGGTAGTATAGACATTGGCCGATAATTAGAAGCATCATCTTTGATCCCTTAAATGTATATACTAGAACAACACTGTCATATTTTACCCTAGAAGTTTTTATTATTTTTGCATTAAACTAAAAACAACCTTTGCTTTTATTATTTTTTCCATCAACAACATCTCAAATTAATACATAATAATCTATTTAATACAAACAAATTCAGAGCCTTAACTTATTTTGGAAACATATCTCTATATTCAGCTAGTTTTTTTAAGTCATTTAATATCTCCATAGTATTTAAAACAAACAATAGTTAGAATCAAAGACACAAAGGATAATCTTGAGAAATCTGGATTTTATTCCCTTCATTGTGGAGAGTGTCCTGCTGTTTACATGGGACAATCAGGAAGGAAAATTTCGACAAAGATTCTGAAACACCTCAGCTTGGTTACAAAACATCAAAATACAGATATTTCTAATACAAAGCCTTTACGAATCATTTGTTATCTTTTTCCATATCTAAAAATGTAAATATAATTCACAAGTGTGATAAACGTAACAAGTTGGATCTATTGGAAAAGATGGAAATAACAAAAGCTAAAAGAGCCCTACCCTTACCTGTGTTAATGAAATATTTAATTTTGAGCTTCATTTGATTTTTAACAATGTGAATGAATGACCATATTATTCTTATTCTGTATAACCTCAAACTCAAACTCAAAATAAGCTTTATTGTCATAAGAGTAATCCTGTTGACAAAGCTGTAAAGAAAGAAGTTAAAAAGCTATAAAATTCAAACATCTAAGCAGATAAACGCAAACAAAAACAAATCATGATCTAAGTCAAAATACAAAAGTCATAAAGAAGTTGTATAAAGTCATTCTAAATCTAGCTAAAACTAAAACGAAATAAAGTCATGGTTAAAAACACGTAAAAAAAACAAACAAACAGGTAATAGGACAATAATAGAATAGCAGACAACATGCGCGTATACAGTAACAAAAATTGGGTTCCACCCTTAACATTACAACTCGTCAAAAAAGTATTCCTCTAAATTGTAATATATATGCTTTTTGTTCTATAAACGTCTAGAAATTGATTTTCGGAATAATTTTTAGTCAGTAATATTTCTCAGGCTTAGCGGCAAGTGGTTGTAGATCTTTAGGCTATTAAAAATAAGAGAATGCCTAAACATGCCCTGGGAATAGGCAGCGAGAGGTTGTTAACTCGGCGGGTTACTGATCGCGCCTTTTATGTATAATATACACAGTTTCAAGAATAAATAGACAAGACAGAGTCAGGATTTGTGAGGAAATAAACATGGGTTTACAATGATCCCTTAATCCCGCCCTATTTAAACATCGAACTGCCCTCTTCTTCAACACAACACTGAGTTAAGCAAATATTCAGAGCACTGACCCCAAAAGGCTATACCATATCTTAATTGGCAGTCAACAAGAGAAAAATATACCATCATCGCGGACTGCCCGTTCAATTCTTTAGATGCAATTCTCAATGCAAAACAGTTTAGAATTAAGATTGATGATATGTTCATTAAATTTCAGTTTGTCATCTAAATTAACTACCAAAAATTTTACAAAAGTCTTAGATTCTATTAAATGACTGTTATCAAGTGCTAGTGAATCTACATTACAGCCGAAAGCTAAAAGATTTGTTTTTTTTTTAATTTAAGCAAAGAGAATTTGATCGACACCACAATTCTACCATCCCAATCTCATGCAACACCGTGTCCCGCAGGTCCCCGCTGGATCCCTGCCAAAGAATAGTCGCATCATCGGCGAACAATGAATTTGCCTTAAATATCCAAGAATGATAAGTCATTAATGTAAAGCAGGAAGAGTATTGGTCTCAACACTGACCCTTGAGGGACACACCTCTTGTAATGCTATGGCAATTCGAGAGGAGGTCAGTCTCTTTCTTCTTTTTATTAATTTGGCATTGTACTTTACGACAGTTAGTCAAGTTCGTCCAGGACATTCTCTTCTTTTTTCGTTTTGACCTATCGCCTCTCATCAAAAATTTACATTGACATCTCTAATTAGTCGCTCAGTAGCCTTGTTTCGTACTTAATTGTTTCTTTGTTTGTTTTATGTACTTTGTAAAATGTGTATTGTTTATGGCAAAGCTATTATTTAATATTATTTAATTGTATTTTCCGTTCTAAGTAATGTATATTCATTGTAGGTTTGATGATGCCCGTTAAGGCTAAACATGTCACCCATTCTTAAATAAACTTATTTTTGGCTGAGGTCTAGCCTTTGTGTATATTTTTTATCTCTTAACTTATTATTACTAAAAGTCTAAAATTTAAATTGAGTGTGTTCTACGGGAATATTTTTACAGAAATCTCAAAAACTTTTTGAAGAAGCAGGCAGGGCAGACACAACTTTATTTCTACATCGGCAAATAATGTGTTTAGTGAGTTTGCATTCAATTGCATCAAAGATTCCGTCATCAATCTGGCAAAATATTTGCCGTGGATATTGGTTCCCAAATGTTTTCCTCTAGATATACAGGGTGTTATATTCATTACTCACCGTTTGTCGAAAAAAAAGCGTTTTTGGACCTATGTCACATAAAACTTTTTTCTTATTTCAAAAAAGCTTATTTTTTAATCAGCCAGTTTTTTTATATTATAAATAATAATATAAATAGTAAATATCTAGGAGAGGTACAGTCAGTCTTGTAAATTTATTCAGGCAAAAATAAAACAAATAAATCGTTTTCAAGGCAAATTACGAAATTAGGAATTATCCTATTAAAATATAATATTATTCAACTTGTAATAAATTACCAAATTGATAATGTATATATATATATATATATATATATATATATATATATATATATATATATATTTTAGAGGATACGATTTTAATATACCATTTTCATAAATTTACAAGATAAATATAAGTTTGATTTTTTGAGGAAGGTTCTTGAAATAGCAGTATTTTAAATTTCAATTAATGTTAATGAAAAATATGATTTATTGTATAGCTACTACACCAGTCCAAACAACTATATATTTTCTCAACCAAAAACATTGGAAAATATCCTCGTAAAGGCGTCAAACGTCTCGCAGACTACGTTTAGCCCAAAGCAGGAACTGTAACACCACTGGAAAAGACTATACAGAACATATCCAGTAAAATGACCACACGATACTCTATAAAGGATTTCTTTTTTAAGGAGTTAAGAAAATACATTAGAACGTTACAACAAATACAGAATCTCCATACGCTCAGGAATTTTTTTAAAAAGATTACAATTCATGTAAATAGAAACTTAAAACGGAAACGTGAAATGGAAACCTAAAAAGTCTGAAACAAAATGAAGACCATCAGTTTACGTTTTCATAAACCACGTCATTCAAATTTTATCAAAATAAATAACTCATCAAATGTTATAATCCATGAAAACTTTTTAATTCAACACTGTCATTTATTGGATGTAATCCAGCATATCAAGGCTAAAAAATAACTAAAAAGCCTTTAGATTTTTAGATAGACTTTAAATCATAGTAATATAATACATTTTAAACGACATTATATAAATATTTTTAATGTTGGCAAGTACTAAGTTTGCCTTTGGATCTCCGTTCTAGATTTATTGGGTGAGTCCGAGAAGTCGGGAGATTCCGATTTCCCATTCAATGAACAAACAACAGGATGCGGGAGAAATATTTCACCATATTTGTGTAAAATCTGATACTATAAAAAAGATTACTACAAGATCGGTTTAACCAACATTGTAATAAGCGAAAAAGTTTTGATCAACCTATCCTAATATAAGGACAGGTGTAGTAATAAACGATTGTTAGCGCAGAACATAACATTAAATAATTCTTTTAAAAGTCCCTATATATAGAATAACATCAATATTTAAATAGTCCAACCTCCTTCAGCAACAGAAACAAGAAACCCCGCGGTGCAGTACCAAGCCAGTAGTAAAACACGTACCGTTCGGTGTTCTAAAAAACAGGAACTGTAATACCACTGAAAATGACTGCACACCATTCATCCAGCAAAGTGACCACATTATAAAAAAAACGGTAAATGTCCTTGGAATTCAGTAAACATTTTTTTCGGCAACTAGAGACTCTGAAACGTAAAGATCGGAAAAAATCTCGGAGGGTGTACAATACTTCCCGTTTAAGAGAGAAGTAAAAATAAAGGACCTCTTCCTCCAAGAACTAAGCAAATCTATTAGAAACTTACACCAATTACAAAATTTACTCTTGAAAACATTTTGATCCATCACTGATATGAGATTTAATAGGCGTAAGATGTAATCCAGCACCTAAGCTGTAAAAAACAGCTAAAAGCTGATCAGAGACAAATTTCCCAATATCGTTTCCAACAAAAAAAACCGAAAGATGCCGTTCCGAAATATGGCATCATTAATTTAAGATTTACAGTATTAACGATACTTTTTAGGATCATTTTGATCTGATGAAAACTAATGTACGCCGAAATGTGTTATATATATATATATATATATATATATATATATATATATATATATATATATATATATATATATATATATATATATATATATATATATATATAATCAATTAATTAGGATTAGGATACAATATACATATTTTGTATGTCCGGAAACCCAAGAGAATCCGATTTCCTAGTCAATGAACAAGCAACTGAAGCAGCAGCGTACGAGAGACACCAAAGACAAGACTTATTTTCGTGACGAAGTAGGTTGGCAGCAATTTTAAACACGATTCGTCGCCGGCTAACGTTATGAGTCGCTGCTACCACGAAAATGCAGTGTTCTATCACTTGTCTAGAAAAGAAATAACTATGAAGCATGCGATGAAACCAACGAATACAAACGAGTATATCCTTAATAGACAAAAAAACTAGCGCTGAAATAGTTTCGAAACGCTTTAACAGTCGCTCACGTTTTGAGCACAACTCTTAAGGAGCGTCCATGAATCCGTATTCATAATGACCCATTAGATCAGCCATGTCAAACTCAAAGTCACTGGTGTGCGTCCGTCAATCGCGATCTTGCGGGAGATTTGTTTCCTTTCATCAAAGAAAATAGTTGTTCACACTTATAGGTACTTCTAAACATTGAAAGGAAGACAGAATTTTACAGGCAAATTTTCTCATTTCTTGGTATTGTACAGGCAAGTAATTATAAAATTCGAATGTACCAACACTATCAAATTTTTGTTTTAAATGCACTTGTGCAATTACTTCCATTTGTAAGTGAGGGGGAACTTTATCAGTATCGATTGTTTTCTTATTCTCAAATTCTGCCAAAAGGCTTCTCATTTTCTCTGAATATATTTTGTATGATATTGGGACACTTGTGCTTTCCTGATATGCCTTTTAAGTCAGAAAATGTGACAGATTATCCTCTGCTAACTGTTTTTCCCACATCTTACACTTGAAAGCTTTCACATGATCATGCATATCTGTAATAACTTGACGTGGTCCTTGCAATTTCGTATTTAAGTCCGACAAGTCTTTTGTGATATCTACCATAAACGAAAGATCTTTGTAAGAAAGGTACATCGCATAATAAGCTGACATCTTCTCCTTTTGTTTCCATGAAAACGCCTATTTCTTCTTTGAGTTTTCAAAACCGGTCGAGTACCATAGAACACGAAAGCCATCGCAACTCTGCATAATATGGTATACCAGTGTACTCCCTTTCTAAATCACGTAAAAATGCAGAAAACTGTCGCTGATTAAGGCCTCGTGACCTTACGAGGTTTAAATTTTTTTTCACTGATTTTAAAACACTTTCCAACTTGATCACTTTTGAGCATAAAACTTCTTGGTGGATTATACAATGAATATGATGCAAATCTGGTTTGTTATTGCCCGTTTCTCTGATTTTTGTCTGTAATATTTTAACAAAGCCATTTTTTACTCCAGTCATCGAAGGAGGTCCGCCTGTTGCAACGGAACACAGTTTTGACAAATATAAATTGTACTTTTGCAAAAGTCCATAAAAAGCATTGAAAATATCCTTCCCAGATTTTGTATCATGCAATAGTACTAATTCCAGTAATTCTTCATACACATTGATATCTGTATCAACCGCACGAAGAAACTTTTCGTCATAGGCAATAGAAAATGCAATGAGAGTCTGATTTTATTTTTATCTGATCACTTATATTGGCAGCCAACTCAGTAACTCTTTCAGCGACAAGGATATATTTTGAAATGCTTTACGCTCTCGGGACTTACAATTTACAAGGCACCCTTTTATAAATTCACATTCAACAAATGGTTTTGAGTGTTTTGCGATCAACTCCGACAGTACATAGCTAGCTTGAAGGACATATTCATTTTCTTGCTTTGGACGTGTAAACATAAGCTGCTGATCTTTCAACCGTGATTATAACTTATTTAACTTTTCGTTTCTGACCATGCCTGTATACTTGTCGAACATAGTTTTATGAATATCATAGTGACGTTTTATATTATATAATTTTGACTGTACTATTACAAATCAAACAAATAATTTTTTCTTTCACTTCACATCAAAAAAACTCTAATTCCCACTTTTCTTCAAAGATACGATGCTCATCTACAAGTTTCCTCTTACTTCCACTTGGTTTTGAAAGAGACATGTTAAAAACTGTATCCGAAATAAATTATAATAAGTACTGTTAAGTGTTGTAACAATAAGTGTGCAACTCAACTCGAAACTCTATCGCAACTGACTCATAACTGACTAAACACTGAACGACTGAACTCAATCGAACACGGCTTATATACGGATTGTAATTTCTCGAGTTCTTTCCAGAATGTTCAGTCAGCGTCATCTGTATTTTTGCGTGATAGGATTTCATGAAACAAACCAGATAACGTTTGGCTTTAGGTTTTAGGTTGAGTATGTGTAGTTCATCCTCCTAAACATAAATGGCTCTATGTACAATTGTACATTTTATTATACCAATCGTTGTTGCAGCGGCGCACGCTTTCAAAAACGGTTTTCAATTTGTTCGCGGGTCGCATTATCTGGTTGTTTTCATAACTGATTTGGGCCGCAGAAAAATGCTCACTGGGCCGCATGCGGCCCGCTGGCCGCCTTTTTGACATGGCTGCATTAGATCATAGCTAAAATATTTTTTTTTCAAGAAACTATGAAAATAGTTTGTCACGGAAATTTCACTATATTTGTGTAAAATCTGATGCAACAAATTTTTAGCGTATGCCATTTATCCAGGATTGTTGTTACTTTAAGATTTCTTTAAAATCCAACATTGTAACAAATGAAAACCTGTATTTCTGTATTTTAACAATCTACCCTCGTATGAGGATGTATTTGTAGTACGAGTTCCATAAATAATTATTAGCGTAAAACATTAACAGAGTCGGATGGGGCTACCGGCCCTGGAAACTCACATAAGCAGCACATATTTAATGTATTTTATTTTCTAGCTCTTAATATTGCAAAATATTTTGAGTGGTGCTTCATGCAGGGGGGGAGGCACAAATTTATCACTGCCTTTGAAAGGAGGGAGAAATTGCAAACATTTTGTTTTATTTGATAAATTCATTTTTGGTTGGACGTACACGTCAGTACACTTCTACTTATTATAAAGAAGAACTCTACATATTGTTACGGGTTTACTTTCTAATAAACACTTCTTTTACAAATAACACTAACTTTATTTAACACTTAGTATCTGTATATCATGACTAATAAACTTTATATTAACACATTTACTATAAGACTAACGCTAACTGACGACGCCCCGCCTTATATACGCAGTAGAAATAGGGGGGTTCACGAACGGCAATCGTCGACACCATCACAATATATTGTGCTCCCAGATTAAATGTAGGAAATAATCTCAGGGAATATTATAAAGACGTATTCAAATTTCAATACATTTTTCAAATTCAACCGGTCCTAACAGGAGGAACAATAGTTGTTATAGAATTGCACGTATGCAGACCACATAATCATACCGCACTTTTTATTATATTTTTTCTAAATAGAGATAGTTGGGTTCCTCGCGATGACAGGTAAGTATCAAGGGAAGTCGGCTAAAAAATTAGCAGTAAATCTCGTGGTTACTTTGATTGCAGATTTGGCATTTAATCGTTCTAATGAAAAAATGAAATAATAATAATACATAAATACATATTACTTGCAAACAATTATAAAAATATTTAACCTCTATCTAGAGCAATCGTTGGAACGGTGAAGCTAGGTTGTTGTTCCGGAATCCAGTTTGAACTGAATTTGATGGTTTGAATCATTTAAGGCAATACCGTCAAAGCCAGAGAGGATTATATAAAGATTGCAGAAGCAGGCCTAAAAGACTAAGATCAAAATGCGATGTTAAGCTCTGTACTATTTCGTTTTTGACTTACCACGAAAAATATTTTTTTTACTAAGATCATCATTGCATGTTTTTGTTTTTCTTTACTGTTAAGTACATATAACATGATCTTACATAACATAATATATTAAAAATATTGCTTGTGTTCCGATCTATCTGTAGAACACTAGTTTGTACAAAAACTCTCAATTTTTAAGAGGCTACTGGATTCTTCAAGGTTATTTATCGAGTATCTGACATCGAAAGTATATGTTTAATAAGCTCTTGTATAGAAAATTACTTCTCGCACAAAACCTGTGAAATGGGCAATGTCAAGACGTACTGCTAAGTTGTGACAAACGCAGAATAAGCGCCTTGAAACATATTGTATTTTAGTATTGAAACATGAAAAATGTGTCTACTGGAAAATTACCAAAAAATATTGTGCTCAAATTTACATCTATTGGGAAAAAGAACGACTTTCTTAACGCTAATAAAAAATAAAAAAATCCGAGCTTAAACGCAAGGGACCTTGGCTTTGGACAAGATAGTAAAATATTCGTAAACGAACATCTATCTCTGTTTTATAAATTGCTTTATAAGAAAGCCCGAGAATTTCGCCACAAAGGAAATTATAAATTGATACTGGTTCAAGGAAATGAAGATTTTCGTGAAAAAGGATGACTCTATTAGAGCTATATACATTCATAATGAAAACACTTTATCTAAAATTCAAATTTAAACTATACAATAATATTTTTAATGCTTATATGTTTTCCTTAAACATTCCCTATAGTAGCGCAAAGCAGTTTTTCAGTTTATTACCAAAACACAAGAGGCTTAAGAACTAAAACAGTAGATGTTTACCAGAGTGTTTGTGCATCGCAATATGATTGTATATGTATTACCGAATCATGGCTGAAACCTAAAATTCTGTCATCTGAGCTTTTCCCTTCTTAATATAATGTGTTCCGGTAAATGTAAGAATCTTAGATCTTGCATTATCAAAATCTTTAAAAGTGAGTGTTAGTAGATATGATACTCCTTTAGTGACTGAAGATACTTATCATGTGTCGCTAGATATTAAAATTGATTTCACCCTGTCTAAAAATCTTCCTTGCACCAATTACCAAAAAATAAAATTTTGCGAAGCAGACTATTCTCTTATTATCAATAAAATAAACGAATATGATTGGAAATTTATTTTTGGTTCTGGGGGCATAGACGAGAATGTTCAATCACTCTACAAGAAAATATAATCGATACTTACGTGCCAAAAGAAATTATAAATAAATCCCAAAATCCCGTATGTTTCTCAAAAGACACAATTAGATTAATAAAAGATAAGAATAAAGACTACACTGTTTCTCTTATCTAAGAAAAGAAGTTAAAATAAGGAATATATTGGAAAAACTGAGGATAATATAACAATTGATACAAAATATTTTTGGTCTTTTGTCAGTAACAAAAGAAATAGTAAATCTCTACCAAATAATTGTTCGTATAATGATTTACATGCTTCCACTAATAACGACATATGTCAACTTTTTTCTAAATACTTTGGCCGTCTTTGAATGTGTCTTAAGTTAAGCATGTCGCCACTTTTAATAGTTTTTTTGAGGTCATCTCCAAGTCTGTGTAAACGTTTGTATGTATTTATATAATAAGTGAATTTTGGTTGGCACCTACCCAAAACTTTGGAAAGTAGCGCAAATAGTGTGGTTAATTACAGATCGATTTCATTGCTTAGTCATTTTGGAAAATTATTTGAGTCACTCATTTATGAGCAGCTATTCTTCAATATTAAATGTGTAATAGACAGTAATCAGCATGGTTTTTACAGAAGTCGCTCGGTTGTTATAAATTTTATTCCGTTTATTCAAAATATATATGAAGTTATGGAGAGTGAGCTGGAGACGTAGGCTGTATTTACCGATTTTTCCAAGGCTTTCAATAAAGTCCACCAACCTACTCTTTTAATTAAACTTGGAAATTTCGGGTTGCACGGCAGCTGGCTCCAGCTCATGGAAAGTTATTTAAAGGACAGGAGTCAGTATGTAGCTCTAAACGGTGTTCGATCGAATTATACAGTCGTTACATCTAGGGTGCCCTAGGGGTCACATCTAGGCCCTTTACTATTTAATATTTTCTTGAAGGATATTGATGAATGTTTTTCTCACTCAAATTATTGTCTGTTCGCTGATGACCTAAAATCTTTAAAGCATTAATAGCGGAGCTGATCTTAGAAATTTACAAACCGGTATAAATTGTTTTTCAAACTACTGTACAAAGAATAAGCTTTTTATTAACTGGGCTAAGGGTCAGTGTATCATGTTTACTAGGAAAATATTGAGACCTCACAGTGGTTACTGTATCTAAATAATACGAAATTAAATTATAGCGATACTGTCAAAGATTTGGGTGTAAGTTTGGATTTCAAACTTACGCTTGATAAATACATAGAGCTAATTACTGAAAAAACGCTAAAGAATTTAGGTTTTTTTGCTGCGTATTACTAATGGATTTTTTAAAGCCTCCTCATTAATTATCCTGTTTAATGTACTAGTTAGGCCTCTACTTGAATACGCGACTACAGTCTGGAGTCCAATGTACCAAATGTACATAACTCGAATAGAGTCTGTACAGAAAAAAATCGTTAACGTTTTAATATATATTTTTTTAAGTGTAATTAACTGGTAACATTTTGGTACGAATCGAAGATGGCGGATTAATAAAATATGGAAAAAACTGCCATAAGTAATTTTGATATAAGGATATAAGGATCAATTAGTAAAATAGTGGTACTAATTCAAGATGACGAAACAAAATGTTTGTAATTGTGCAAAAAATCACTCTCTCAGGTTTTACATATATTCACGTTTTAGCGTTCCTAGATGCCAAAATATATGTTTTATCAATTCCGTCGGCCTTCTGTCGGCTGTCTATCAGTTTGTGGCATAGCTTAAACACTAACCCTATTGTCTTCAAATTTTGATAAAAAATTAGTAGTCATATGGGGATGATCTGGTATATTTTGGTAAAAATCGAGTATGGCAAAGAAAAAATGGCAGCGTAGTGAAAGGTTAAAAAAATATTATGAAACAGCTACTTGTCGAATTTATTTTAAATTTTGCATAAACATCAAGTATTATGATGGAATCAACTGGTAAAATTTTGGTACGACTCCAAGAATTCGAAGATGGCGGAACGAAACAAAAAACTACTTAATGATTTCAAATTGTTTGCTATAACTAATTATGGTATAGGGCTCAACTAGTAAAACTGTGTTACTAATTCAAGATGGTGGAACAAAATTGCGGGCAAATAAAATTTTTGTAATCGTGAAAAAATCACCCTCAGGTTTTACATATCTTCACGTTTTAGCGTCTCTAGATGATAAAAAACATGTTTTATCAATTTCGTCCGTCCGTCTGTCGGTATGTCTATCAGTTCGCGACATAGCTTAAATACTACTTGCTCGATTGACTTCAAATTTTGACCAAAAATTAAGAGTCATATGGGGTTGACCTGGTAATATGTTGGTAAAAATCCAATTTGGCTGAACAATTTAAAGAAAAAATGGTGCATTATTTGGGGTTAATATCCAGTAAACAAAACAAGTCTCTTTTTAAATTGTCGACGTTTCCGAATTTAATTTATGCATCCTCAGGACACACATATAGATCCTCTATCCTGCATGAAATCCATATTATCAGTCTTTACCTACTCCGTTGGTCCGCACATATTTTCTAGATAGTAAGTTTCTAAATGGTTTTCGTTAACGACCCTCTTGTTTTTATGTTGGAATGGTGTATTATTTGGGGTTAGGATCCAGTAAAATAAATCAAAGTTTTTTTAAAATTGTCGAAATTTTGCAACTTTATTGTTGCATTCTCAGGACACATATATAGATTTTATATCCTGCATGAAACCCATATTATCAGTCTTTGCCTACTCCGTTGGTTCGCAGATATTTCCCAGATATGAAGTTTTTAAATGGTTCTCGTTAACGATCTTCTTGTTGTTAGAGTGGCGTATTATTTGAGGTTAGGAAATATCTGCGGGGGTGGGTAAAGACTGATAATATGGGTTTCATGTAGGATGTAAAATGTGTCCTAAGGATGCAACAATAAAGTTGCGAAACGTCGACATTTTAAAAAAGTTTTTTTACTGGAACCTAACCCCCAAATAATGCACCACTTTAACATAACAACAGAAGGATCGTTAACAAAAACCAGTTAGAAACTTAATATCTGGGAAGTATCTGTGGACCAACGGAGTAGGTAAAGACTGATAATATGGGTTTCAATTTAAGATTGCGAAACAAAATGCAGCATGCCGTAGCAAAATTTTATTATGCCCAAAAGTCAAGTGTGGCATAGGTAGGAAGAAAATGGTAAAATATTGGTATGAATCCAATATGATGGAACAAATAAAAATAAGAAGACAGTATATGTAACACATATATACTGTGACTATGTACTGAACTAAATTGGGTCAGACTTAACTATTCCTAACAAATGGAAAAAAATTGTAACGAGAGAAGTTCCGGGTAAAGAAATTTACCCATTTTTTTTTGTTAATATTATGAAACGCGTATTTTTTCACAATTATTATTTTTTGTTCGGTTGTAAAAATGTTTATGATTTTGTTCACTGAAAAACTGCAGAGTTCCTGAAAATCATAACAAAAAAGTAATATACTTATACTGGGAATTTTTTTTTTCTCATCGACGCTGCATGCAAAGTTAACGCGTTTTTCAAGATTAACTTCCATGTGTTGTATTTGGCTAAACATGTAGTTCGTTGAAAACGTAAACTCATGAGATATATGTTGGTGACCCACCCCACTAATGAGATGTATGTTGGTGACCCACCTTGACCTGTCACACTGGAGATTTATATGCAGCAGAATAATTAAGAATTTAAATTAACTTCCTCTTAACCTATTACATATTTTAAAAAATCTGAGAAAAAATCTTTTAAAATAACGGGGTCCGAAAAGAAAACGGTTTTCGGCAGGTGCGGCTCCAAGCCATGGTGTACCCGTGGCGTCTTAAAGGCTTAATCCACCACTGCCTTCGGGAAATTTCCCAAATTCCCATTAGGTATCGTCCGTCCCTGAACATAAGACATTAAATAATTATTTTAAACGGCCCCTGTATATCGAACGACATCAACAGTCAAGTAGCCAACAAAAAGAAAGTGCGAACAGACGGCCGCGACTCCAACCTCCTTCGGCAACAGAAACAAGAAATCCTGCTGAGCAGTATCAAGCCAGTAGGAAAAAGCGTGCCGTACGGTAATTCGAAAAAAAAAATGTGGCAAACGGGGGTTTTTAGCTTTGTGATTTTGGTTGTGCTTAGTAAGGGTGAGTATAGTTATTTTTCGAGTAAAAAAATGTAATTTCTACGCTCTTTATCGACCAAGGATTATACGTTATTGTCGTTAGTTTTTTTTTGGTACTACTTTCGATTTCTGTCACGGCAAGATAAGTGTTATGTTACCTTTTGTAGTATTCGTCGTAGTTTCTTTTTCTATTTTTAATTGATAGCGGTACAATTTAGATACTTAATAGCTGGGCTGTACACAACAAGTCGCGTAAAAGGTTTGTATAAATCTAACGAAATTAAACGATTAGTTTAAATTCTAACTAGTTTTCATGATATATAGAGAAACTTCAATATTTGGTGATTCCGCGAGAAGAGACGAGACGAGATTAAGGCTTCAGCTCGTCTCGTCTCAAAATTTTGGTCGAGATGAGATAAGACCAAGGCCTTGTTTCGTCTCGTCTCAAAAAATCTCGTCTCCACTGTGGGTGTATTAACCTATCCGGTTAAAGGTTAAATAAATATGTCCACTGAAGATGAAATTTTAGCTATAAATACTCACACTGTATCAGTCAACCGCGTTACAAATTGCTACTCTATCGCACCTGCCCGGATGCTAGTCCGTTGAAAATGCCTCGTAACCTTTTGTTTGAAAAGTCTTCTAACCCTTCGTTTGATAAGTTTGAATAGTCATAATACCTAATTTTTATAAAATAATCGTAATTTTGTATGACTTGATGAGAGTGCTGAATGTAGAATTTTTATCAAACATCTCTCTGAGTATATACTTCAACATGTTATTGATATAAATTGATAAAGTAATTTTTTACCATTTTTTTTGCTACAAATTTGAACTCTTTCGGGCTACCTGTCGTAACAGTGTGATGTTTTCCATAGGAGCTGCATTTTTAATTCTTCGATTAAATTATAAATGTCCCCTTGACCCCCCCCCCTCAGGTTGTTTGACCAGTATAGCAAAAATTATATATTTCTTTTTAACTCGTTATATGAAGTTCACAAGATTTTATTCATTTGAATTCATACAATACCTTTTTATGAAAAGTGCGAAAAAAAAATAAAATCATCAAATGAACAATGAACAAAAAGTACTATTCAATTCGTTGGCGGGTTATTATTTACGGTTTGCCGCTATTGAAAAGTAGGCTTTAGATTTGTATATTCTTTTGACCAAGTGCTTTAAAGCATCCAAACGTCAAATTCGATAAGTTTATTTTCACCCATTGTGACTAGAGGTTTTTGCGATTTATTTTAGCGAGTTAATATTATTTATATGAAAATATAATTAAAATTATTAGAGAGAGATATAAGTTTAAAAACCCCTTTCCAGTGGATTGCATCTTGTATATATCATGCTTTTGGGCATGTAAGTAGATACAGTGTTAATATGTAATAGGTTAGGTACACTTAAAATATAAATTTCAAATTGTATCTGAAATAATGTTTATATTGCTAACTTGTTACCAGAAAAATGCGTTCGCAGATGTCGCTATTAGAAAACCAAGAAGTATCTAGCTTATTTTTTATACTTTTGATTTATTGACATGTTTCCATATAAAATCAACTACTAACTCATGCATTAAGGTATATTTTTTCACTCTGTGATTGTGGTTTAAATTTCCAAACTTCTTAGTGCACTTGGCTACATAAATTACTATTATCGGGCTAGTTAATAAAACTAAAATGGATATTAACATTGTCAAACATTTGAAATCTTTTCGATTGGTGCTAGATTTTTTTTTGTAATTTTTCGGAAGTATTTTTAATATTTTAAATAGGTAATAACCTAAATTTCTTAAAATTGATTAATCATTTTTCATTTCTAATTTCAAAATGAATCTTATTTAGTCAAAAATGTTATGGTAATTCTTAAACGCAAATTAATTTTAAGGAGCTACTGCTTTCTGAAGTTGTGCTTCAAGAAAAGAAAATTGAAAACAAGGGAATTTTAGACCATTAAGTATACAGGAGGGGTATCAAAAAAGGGCCGTGAAAAAATATTTACATTTGATGGAATATTATTTGACTTTTAAATTTCACCAGCTCAAAATTTAAGAATAATTAAAAATATTCAAGCAATTCCATTTACATATTTGTTTTTTTTCTTTATGTTTTTTTGAGACACCATACATACAGAAATATTATTCATCCGAAAATTAAGTGATAATTATTTATCGTGCGCCTGTACATCATGCAGTTAAAAAAATGGTATTATTAGGCGTATTATTAAAATCAAAAAATATTTAAAGGCACGAAACCAAAATCTAAATTTAAAATCAATAAAAAATATAAGGAAGACATTTTATTTTCTAAAAAAGACTGATGTTTTAAAAATAATCCAAAATTTGGTAAATTTCAAAAAAATAAAACTAAAAATGCTTTAGTAAAATAAATCCGAATCATTTTATTAACGCAATAATTTCCTTTCACAGAAATGAAGAGACGATAATCTCATCTCGATGTCTTCACTTCTCGTCTCGTCCCGAGTATCGAGACGAGACGAGATTAGGTCGAGACAAATCGAGACGAGTGTACAAATTTTGTTTCGTCTCACGGTATCACTTTCAATATTTGTCGTTTCAAGAAGGATTTATTTTTTATCCTAAATACTAATTAAAAATTCGAACAATGTATTAATTGTACTATATTGTTTTGGGTCCTTCTTTAACAACCTTATGTTATTTATTATTTCTTTATCCAATTTTGTAAGTTTTATTGCAGCGGTAAAAATGTTTTCAACATAGTACGTACTAATACTTCTACTCTACTTATTTTATTAAAAAGTGTCTCTAAATGGAATATTGCTTTATTTTTATATATTGTCAAATTTCTTATTTTTATCATCTGAAAAAAACTCCCATGAATAATACACCAAAAATATAATTTTGTGCTATGGGGTCGTGTTTGTTGTAAAATAACCTAAATACATATGCCAAATATAAAAAATCACTTAGCATCCAAAATTCATTTACGTTATTTGTTCAATTTAAAATATGCTCCACCCACAATAATAATGTGAAAGCGATGTTGAAAGGATCTTCTAACGACTGTTAATTTATGAAAAATATTTAGTCGCAAAAGTTTTATAGTACTCAATCTTTGATGTAACCTTAATAAATTTATTGATGTTGAAAGTCCAAGTCAGTGGTACACAGGGACTCTGTGATGGCCAAATGTAATTCGTTGTCTTATGTTCCCCGGTATCCAGGGCTAGCGCTATGAATTTTCTTAAGTGAAGTGCGTAAGGACTCAGAGACATGAAACATTACACAAATAGGAGGTTTCATGGATTATTGGATTCAATTAGGTGTAAAATGAGATAATCTAAAAATGCTTGACGAAATCATAATTAAGCTAAAAAGTACGATTTTTCACTTTTACACTATATATCTCCAAAATTATGGAAAAAATAGGCAAGTTTGTAGCAAGTACCTTTCGGTCTTTCGTTTCTTTATATACTAACAAAGAAAAGAACTAGTCGCAGAACTGGATGCAATGAATATTTTTGGAGATATAGAGGCTTAAATTTAGTCGAGAATATGAAAAAATCGCTTGAAAATAATTATTTTATAGATATCGCTTGTGCAATAGCCTCCGGTATCTCGGGCGAGGAAAATGTATAGAATATTATTTAATGAAATAAACAACGATTCAGCTTACCGTTTTTAAGTCGTTTGCCTAATTTTGAAGAAAAACGGGCCTCGTCTTTTTTACGGCAGAAATTCCCGGTGGGATCGGTGGATATCGCTTAAGGTAGATTTTTGTTGTAAATATCGAAAATGTGTTTGTTTTGTTTTAAGTAATTATTACTTTTAGTTCTTAAAAAAATATGCTTGCTCCGGGCCTACCGATATCACTCTTAGTTATTTCCCTTACGGTTTACGGCGTTCTTAACATTCTTAGTGTAAAGATTTGAATCTTTGGAACTTTAAAGAATTTTAAACAATTAGGAAATAAAAATAAACGTTTTTATATTTGCGGTTGAGTGAAATAAATATGTTCAATAATAAACCAGCCTTTATGAATAAATTACTCTTCTATATTTGGCTATTATACGATTTTTTACAACAAATGTGTTAGAAATTAAAGACAGTAAGAGGAAATATTATTTATAATAGTGAGAAAGTCACCCTTCAAGAATTTTTGAGATTTTCATATTTTTGCCAAAGTGCCTGTCTTCAACACACAATTAAAGTATGATATAGAGACGGCTATCACCACCTCAATAAAATGTTTTAAAAACTCGGCACTGGCCTCTAAAAATATCATTTATCAAACAGAGTTATAAATAAGAAAACTTATTTTATTATATATTGGTAATAACTTTATACAAATCTTATAATTAGTATTAATTTCACTTTTTTTAAGTTATTACCAAACAAGTTGATTCATAAAATGTTTTATCTGTGTATAGTGAAATTCTGTACTATGGAAGTTGTGGGTAAATGTGAATTTACGGATTTTTTTGTTTTTATTTTTTTATATTATTACTGCTACAATTAATATGAATGGTATTCTCATTATTTATTTTTGATATCGTTATTTACATAGTCTATAATAAATAAATTATGTTATTTATTGTTTTCCCACATATATCAGGAAATAGTATGTTAGCACACATTTTTTTAGCCGCCATTTTGTTTTACTATATAGGATTCGGATTAGAATTTTATCAGTTAATACCTGTTTTACACTTGATTTTTGTGCAAAATTTCAAGTTAATTAGGTAAATAGTTTTTTAGTGCTGAATTTTTAAACATTTCATTGGGCAGTCATTTTATTCCTCCATATTGGCTCAACATCAAAATTTAACCAATTTATTCCTATATTACTATCGATTTTTGTGCAAAATTTGAGTTCTATTCGATAAATAGATAATATAGATTTTTTAAATATTTTGTGAGGTCGTGATATTCCGTGTCGTGGTCGTGAGTTCAGTCATATTGGAATTTTACCATATATGACCCCTTGATTTTTTTATCAAAATTTGAAGTCAATCGGCCAACTAGTTTTGAGCTATACCTCGCACAGACAGAACGACAGACCGACAGTCCGACGAAAATGGGAAAACATGTTTTTCGGAATTCTAAAGATCTGCAAAAATCTCGGAGGGTGTTCTTTTCACGATTTCAATACTTCCCTCTTAAGAGGGAAGTAAAAATTGTGAACTAATTCATAAGACGCTTCGATGGTTACAAAGTGCATGCGAAACAGTCTCATCTTCACGTCCTATAAAAAGTGGGGAGTGTCACTTAGGTTTATACTGAAAAGATGCTCTTTTTGATCACAATATTTATAACCTTCCTTTAACAGAGCTAATTTTTTAAATAAAATATTGTCAACATCTTAGTTTTGACACGATCATAAAAGCCTTGTTTAGTCTCTCAATTGTGTTTTATCTTGGCTTTCGTCAATAGTTTCTCTTGTCGACCAACAAACATCTTCATGTCTGTTCACTTGCGATTTTCCACTAATATACAAGACCTTGTAAAAAATGAGAATAGATACCTATATGCGTCAATATTTTACGTGTATATAACAAATACGGTAACCTGGTAATATACAAACGAGGCTAAAATAGAAAGTAAACGTGATGATATGAGAATATGATAGCTCGATTACGTACTTTCGTTTATTTTTGTTTCCTTTTTTATTGTTTACGGATTGGCTCACCAATTTTAGATTTGAGTGCGCATAGAAATTATGCATATATTATTAGGTCTAATAGGTATAACAATAATCACATCACCCTCGTAATTTGCTTGACACATGTTTAAAATAAATACTCTATATTCATCTTAGGCAGCAAAAATGGTAATTATTTACAAACTAAATATAAAAATTACGTTTTGTATATAGTGATGCTTCGTTTCTGATTTATTGGTCCTCAAAATTGGTTTGAAATTAATGTCATGAAGTAAACTGCTGTCCACTTGAAACAGTTAACCTGCATTTTTGGTAAAATTGTAAAAAACAATTTCAAACTTTTTTAAAAATTTTTAATATTTTTTGAGATATGATTTTTTTTTGTCAAAAAATTTAATTTTTCTACATAATAAGCTGTAACTTTTTATTAGCCATTTGATGTAAAGTTTTCTTGCTAGAGGGCTCTTAAGTCATTTATTTTTATAATGTGCACGGCCTGCACTATGCAGAACAATGTGGCAAGGTTAGTTAAAAACCTAGCAATCCTAAAGATCATGTACATATGTTTCAACACCCCGTAGCATAAAAAAAAATTCAAATTTAAAAGTATTTACTTAAATTTAAGTGGTAGTGAATGTTTTCTCCAAACGTTTTTTTAATTTTCTCTCTAACTTTGGGATTTTAACAAATACAGGTGTTGATTTTACAGCCAAATTTACCAACATCGGGTAACACAAGAGACGTGTAACAGACTGCCACCTTTTTAGTTTTTATTACCTTGTGATATATCGTTGATAAACTAATTTTAAGCTGAATGCGATAATTAATAAAAATGTACAGGGTTCTATTTAAAATAAAAAAGTAGGGGTCACTCCCGGTAAAAGCAGGAGTAATTTTTAATTACTTTTTTATAGAAAACTTACCACTTTTGGAGTTATAGAAACGTCTTAAGTTTAATTTTTTTGATATTTTTAAAACTAAAAAGGTGGCAGCCTGTTACATGCCTCTTGTGTTATCTGATGTTGGTAACTTTGGCTGTAAAATCAACACCTGTATTTTTTAAAATAAAAAAGTTAGAGAGAAAATTAAAAAACCGTTTGGAGAAAATACTCGGTACTCCTTAAGACTTAAGTAAAAACTTTTAAATTTAAATTCTTTTTTATGATACAGGTTGTTGAAATATTCTTACATGATCTTTAGGATTGCTAGGTTTTTAACTAACCTTGTCAAATTTTTTCACACCTGTATATTGTCTAGGTAGTGCAGACCGTGCAAATTTTAAAAAAATATGACTTAAGGGCCCTCTAGCAAGAAAATTTTACATCAAATGGCTAATAAAAAGTTGCCGGTTATTATGTAGAAAAATTATCTCAAAAAATATTAAAATTAAAAAAAAAAGATTGAAATTGTTTGTTACAATTTCACCAAGAATTACGCTAATCTAACAATTAGAACTAAAAAATTGATTTTGTATATTTTCGGAACAAATAAAAAATTGAAAAATTTGCAGAGTCTAGTTTAACACCCTGTATAAACAACTTTTTAGCAGTTTAGAATAGAAACTATAATAAAAACAACTCCAATAATATGTTTTTATCAGTGCTTTTTTTATTAAAATTTGAAAAAGAAGGAATCCTCCTAAGAAACAACTGTTCACTAGTTATATAATGGTTCCTATTTTGTTCTTATATTTGTCCAACATTATAGAAATGTAAATAGCTTTTCTGTGAAGCGTTTCTTTTTTTCAATTTTTTTTATTTAAGATAAGGACATAAAAAAGTGTTTTTAGGTGATTTGCAAAATAAAAAGATGACAACAGCATATTTATTATTTTATTTAAAACCCTCCTATAAGTTATTTTTTTAATATATTCTTGAATGCCTACAAGTTGATCTATAAAATCTAATTTCATCCATTTTGGGGTAACAAAGATTCGTTTATCATTTATTTATCTAAGTAAATAGCTTCTTTCTTATTTCAGTGCTGATCACTGCAAGCTTGCCGTGATCAACGCTGAAATAAGAAAACTGCTACTTAGTTAAGTAATAAACCTAATGTCAAAATTATAAGCAATTTGAATTGGGTTACCCAGATATTTTATTCATCACGAAACCCGACACTACCAAACAGGTAACTGCTGTCTCTTTACTTGGGCATCCCTTGCAATCTGACAGCTATTAATACTTATATACAGCCATATACAGATACAGACGTTCTTTTGGATTGTGAGGCTTATACTAGTGCTCGATGATGCATTTATATATCCTGTGGCTACTTTATAGCTTTTGAATGCTTTTATATATTTAAATACATTTTGCCGGTTGATGAATCAATTGTTTTCAAAATATATATAAATTTATATTTTATTTCTAATTTTACTGGATGAATTAAAATATTTTTTTTGTAAGTGTATACATTTTTAAAATCCACTTATCCAGATATCCATTTGCTTAATATACATCTTCGTTTTAGAAAGGGCAACCTATGAACATATTTAATTGTTTTATTTTAAAAGTTTTGACAAGTTTTCTAAACATGCTGAACCCCAAAAGGATTTCAAATATTGTATTTTTAAATAAATCAGAGAAATTTACTCACTTTGTACAAAATACCAACCAGTGGAGAAATATTATTGCTAAGATTAATATGCCTGCGATATTTGCAAGTAATATTCAATCATATCTGTGTATTCTATTTGTAAGAATGTCGTCTTAATCTTTTAATTTTTACTAATATACATGTAAGATGTTTTTATATAAAGTTAATTTGTGACACAAATCAATTTAAAAATGTTTTTTAGTAATTTGTAATAAATTTGAGAAATTCGTTCGCAAAAATATATTAAATAAAATAATTTTGATTTTTTTTTTAAATTAAATTCACATTATGAAAGCTTGAGGTACACCACAAGGTCAATCTTGTTTTTATTTGAACAAATTGTTTGGACTGTGATAATTCTGAAAATTTTTGAGTTTTTCCCCTATTTCATTATTATACATAAATGAATAAAATTTCATGATTAACTATGTTAAAGACCTCACATAAGTCTAAAGATAGTGAACAAATAAATGCATCTAATTCTTGAACTTGAGCATACCGGATCCAACAATCACTAACGCAAATTTGCTAAGACAAAGTACTAGTTATATAAAAGTGGTTTCATTTTAATACAAATGTCACAACTGACGACAATTTTATCTACCGATAACAGTCGTTTAGCAATGTGAATACACAGAGCAGTATGCATCTCTTTCTGTTCTCGGTTGATCTGCAAACACATACAGTGGTCTAATTTTTGGAGGAGTTATGTGAGTTCCAGTCTATACCAATAGCATTTTACGAATCATTTCCCTTTGCATTCAGCAACAGTGATCATTGGTCTAGTTGATTGGTACTTTGACCATCAGACGACACTTTTTTCTGTTCTTTAGTTATTTCTAGCTCTCTTAAAATCTACAAACTTAAAAAGCTTGCCATAATAAAATGTTTTGCTAGGCAAATAATTTTATATTATATTGAAACAGTGGGATTATGTAATTAGAACAGTAAAAATGCATTACCGGCATTGCAAAACAGATTTATACAATGTCAGACCTTGGGTCAAAACTTATTTCTTCTAGTATTAGTAACCGAATCATTTTCAGCATAATGTTTTACATTTTTCAAATATTTATATTTTGTCTTATTTTATTTAAAAAACATTGATCGATTTACTTTGATACAGACGAGACTTTGACAGAAGAAAATAGAAAATCAATTTTGTTTTCTAACAAAAAAAAACAAACCGTTGTATTACTTAGCTGTAACAGTATTGAAGCACTTTCTCTTTCGGAATTATTAAATATATGTTACCGTTGTTCTATTGGTATAGACAACTTGTTTTCTAGATGTTCTTTCCGGGAGGTGATTGAGATGATTTTTATCTAAAAGACCACCATTCTATGTTCTTACCGTGGTTATCTAGGTTCGTATTTTCGATCTGATGATCGGTCATGTAAATCTTTTCCTACTAAACAAAGTGTAAAGTGGGTGATGTGACCGTTATTTTATTAATAAGGGTGATGGTGTTTCTAGATTCCATAGGCTGGCTAATATGGGAGATAGGCAATGAATAAAGTAGGATGGTCTTGGTTTAACATATTAGAATTTGCTGGTTTAATAGGTTTGTACAGTCTTTATATTTCCATTCTGCTATTTTTTTCAACTGACAGCACTAATTTGTCCTGTGATGAAATATTATAAGATTTTGTGTACTTTCTTTTTTTAATTTTTTATTGTTAAAATACAATGGTTATATTTAGTCATATGAATATTAAATAGATTAATATTTTTAATATAGAATTAAAGATTAATATACACATTTTAGTCAACGGTGCAGTTTGTAAACGAAGATATAACTCGATGTTTTGGAGGAATTCTCAAATCCGAATATTTAGCACTTGTGTTTTTTTGTAAATGTTGCAGCATAAAGGGAATGATTTAATATTAAAACAGTAAGAAAAAACCTATGTCTTTTATTTTCTGTACAGGGTGTTCGGAAATATCGTTCGCATAGTTTCAAGGGTGATTCTGCATAAGAAAACATGAAAATATTTTCATATGAACTTGAATTCCGAAATGCATAGTTTTCAAGCTACAGGGTGTAAAACTCTGTTGAAAAAGCGATTTTTAAAAAATATCTTAAAAGACCGATTTTGTTAAAATTTGGCAGTGTTGTTTATGGTAATAAGGGGCTAATTTCGCCATAATTAGATTAAAATTATTAAGTCCAGCGGCGTCCCGGTGGACACTATCGAATATTACTGACACGAAAAAGGTGCGCCACTGACTTTTAAAAATTTCATTTTTTTTCGGATCAAACAATTAAAAATACAACATTTTTGTTTCTTGTATTGTTTTCGTATCTAGCTTAGTTTTCGAGAAATAAAATAGAAACCAATTTAATGTATGTCTATGAGCAACAAATCATAGAAACTGCTGCTTAATTTTTCTTAGGAAAGCGGAGCAAGATGTAGGTATTTAAATAAAAACATCACAGGAGGTTTATAGCGACACTAGGTTAAAATATTCTTTAATATTAGGTAAAAGAAAAAAATTTTTAAAAAAATTAAAAAAGGTTACAATAAATGTTCAAAGTGTTTTCCATTCATCCCAATACGGTTGTTTAAACGGCGCCTGCTTGATTTTCTAACTCGCTGTAAAACCCATTGTTTATTCCGTATTTCTTGGCAACAATTTATGATCCACTGTTTTAGTTACTCTAGGTTGTCAAAAGGAACCGAATAAACCAAATTGCTTTAAATACCACCAAAAAAAAACAGTCCAATGTATTTAAATCCGGCGAGCGAGGTGGCCACGCAATGGGCTCACCCCGCCCGATACATCGGTCTGGATAAGTTGCATTTAAATACTCACGAACTAACGCACTGAAATGGGCTGGAGCACCATCATGCATAAAAAATACTTCAGCTCTTAATCCAAAGGGTACCTCTTCCAGCATAACCGGCAAAATATTTATGAAATAATTTAAATGTGCCGGCCCGTTTAAACGCTGAGGCATAACATACGGTCCTATTACTCTATCTCATAAAATACCTGCCCAAATGTTAATGGAAAACTTATCTTGAAATCGACAAAAATCTCAAGGAGACTTTGGTCGGCCTACACATGGTTGTTATGAAAATTAATAATGCTTTCGCGCGTAAATCCTACTTCGTTTGTGGACAATACTTTATCGATAAAGAAACGGTCGTGATGATATTTTGTCTGCATCCATTGGCAAAATTCCACTGTAAGTTCAAAGTCTTGAGGTTTCGTTGCTTGAACTTTTTTCAATGGCGGCTATTCAGGTGAAGTAGGTGAAGTGCTACTTTACCAGGAAAAATAATCAAGCACACATCTAACTATATTTATTATATATCTCTTAAAATTTAAGTTTTTACATTCATTTATTCACCTAATTGGCAAAAAATAAACTGTACATCTCGAATAAATATTTTACTTGACCGTTGGCGGCATGTCTTTTTAAAACTTTCAATGGAACTTTATTATAACAACTATAACAGCGGCGCAAACCGTTTCGACTTTGCTGGAAGTGCCATGTTTAGTTTGCGATTTTCCTATTACACAACAACGCCTATGTGATGACGTCGACCACATAGAAAATTAATGTTAACCAGCGCCATACAACACTCTCGGTGAATTGCTACCGCAGTACACTACACCCACGTGTCGTTCGGTTTGGGGTGGTTGTTTATTTTATTTTCGCGGATTTCGCTGCAACCGGTTAGTTCCTTTCCAGTTTACTTGACAGTTTTGTGTTATATTTATTTATAGCGTTGTTACAACTTTATTTGGTGTCGGGTTTATTAATTTACATTATTGATGAATCCGATCACGGATGTGGTTTGCATTTTGTGCATTTAATCGATGGAAGGAACAAGATCAGAGTTTTAATCGTCCTCCTGGTTTTCGGCGTACAAATGTTTATGTAGTAGTCAAATATTACAAAAATTTTTTTGCTTGCCTTGTTTACTAGTTTCCAATAAATATTCAGTGTCGAATAAGGAAGGATTTGCAGGTATGTTAAATATATGAAGGTCTTTACATAAACATGAAGACTCGGCGGAGCATTTAAAATGCGAATTAATGCTAAAAACATTTGTAAAAAATCAAGGCACTATAGCTGACACTTTAAAAGAAAATGCTAAACTATATAAAATACATTTTAATGAAAACGTCGGATTAAATAGACTATTTATGTGCTTGGTAATTGGCGCAGTTTTGTACCTTGCGAAATAAGAGTTAGTCTTTCGCGGCCATGATGAGAACAGCGAGTCAATAAATAGGGGGAATTTTAAAAAGGTTTTAGGTTTATTAATATCGAGAAGTTCCGAAGAACTAAAAGATCATCACAAAAAAATTAAAAATGTTTTTACTGGTGACTCGAAAACTATTCAAAACGAAATAATTAATTATTAATTGAATTTAATTGAATGCATTTCTGATTATTTAAATGATCACGTAAAAAATGAAATAATGAGCACACAATTTTTTTCTGTGCAAGTGGATGACACCACTGATATTACGCAAACCTCCCAGTGCTCCCTAATTTTAAGATACGTTAATTCAGAAGGTTCAGTAGTCGAGAGATCCTTAGGATTTTATAACGTCAGCTCCGATAGAACGTCGGAGAATTTATATTCTCTATTGGATCAAATTTTGGACCAATTTGACTGTAAACATAAATTAATTAGGCAATGTTACGATGGCGCAAGTGTGATGTCTGGCCATCTAAATGGCTTTAAAAAAAAAAGAAAAAGCGCCGGAGGCTGTATTTGTCCTGATGCAGGAAAGTTTAAAAATATTTCTAAATGTCGAATTTTTTTGCAAGCCTTAGTGGTATTCCCTCATTTTTTCATCACTCAGCCAAACGAACGTATGCGCTTACATCTGCATCCAATATAAAACAATTCTATTACAGAAATAAATCATTACAAACGTGAGCTTGCCAAGCTTTCACATGAAGAAATTAGGGCTAAGTATAGAACTCTTTTTTATGAAGTATTGAACTATATTTTAATAGAAATGACATTAAGCTTTCAAGACTCTGAAAAACTTACATTTTTATGTTTGGCAGATTCTGGTAAATTTTCCGACTGACCCGTTTGAAAATTTGTTACAGTTATTTGAGGAAATATTTTCAAAAAGTCAACGACTTAAAAATGAGCTTGGTCTTATTTTTTTGGAATATATCGCTGCAAGAGCAAGTGAAAAAAATTAATGAAAATAAAGATATTTTTACTAAAGCATATATAAAGCATTTTACTAAAGTGTTTTCCCTTATTTTGACAATACCTTCGACAAGTGCTTCAGTGGAAAGAAGTTTTTCTTGCCTCAAACGTGTGAAAACTTATTTAAGAAACACAATATCTCAAAAAAGGCTTACTTCTCTAGACAATATTTCAATTCAAAAGGAATGTCTGGAGGAGATTAGGGCAACTCATCCATTTCATGAGGATGTTATAAATAAATTTGCTGCTATGAAGGATATGAGAATCGATTTAGTATACAAAATTTAGGTAAAAAAATACTTTACCCCTTATAATACATATAAAAAAAATTTTGGAAATAAAAAATTATTGCGATATTTTCTTGCTTCATTTGCATTTTACTTACTTTTTCACCCGCGAGCCGCCACCGCCTTTTGTAAATATATATATATATATATATATATATATATATATATATATATATATATATATATATATATATATATATATATATATATATATATATATATATATATATATATATATATATATATATATATATATATATATATATATATATATATATATATATATATATATATATATATATATATATATATATATATATATATAGCTGTGGTTAACGCAAAATTTCCCGTAGTGTGTTTTTAGGAATATATTCTTGTAAAGAAATTCTTCTAGTGCAGATATAGGGATTTACTTCAACTCTTTGAAGAACCCTTTCTTCCGCTTTCAGAGTCCGTGTGGTCCGGTTTCTTCCACAATCACGCAATTGTGCTCTATTCGACCACCTGTAAATATCCCCCCTACACTGTTACAGAACCACCTCCGGGAGGAATTCGATCTACGGAACAGTTTTCTTTGTATCTCTCTCCTGTTCGATACCATATACGAATCCAACTGTCGTCAGGATCCGCAATAAACAATGTAATTATTCGAGTTAACATGTTCTTGGGCAAAAATCAAACGAGACCGTGTGTGTTCTCTTAATAACTCAGGATGCCTATATGGTCGCCGGGAATTTAAATGAGCTTCATGTAACCGATTTCGAATGGTTTCTGTAGTTGTATCACCTGAAAATGAGTTTTAATTTTTGTGGACGTAATAGTCCTCTCGGAAAGAAAGAAAGAGAGAGAGAGAGAGAGAGAGAGAATTTAGTTTCGAAGGTGCGTCGGCGTCAAGAGCCATTTGGCGCCCAATTTCGCTATCCTTAGGTTACATCATATATTATTATACAATCCAATATGTTTAAGAAAATTTAATACTTTTTGGCGTGAAAGCACCGATTTCCTTTAACCTTTGATGGAGAGTACTAAATAATTTATCAGAAGGAAGTCGACGATTTGGAAAGGCCCTGTCTTATAGAGCACAAATGCATATCGGCCATTCCATTTCGTCAAATGAATATTACAGCATTGTTAAAACTCAAGTGTACTAGAACTCTTATTCAGTACAATAGTTTTTGACAAAACTTTTGGTTGCTATGTCATATGCAATGTCCACCTAGTGCCGCCATACATTTGATGATTTATTTAAATTGTTTAAGTTGCTCCTCTTTCGAGAGAAAAAATAAAAATGCATGTCTCTGGATCACATAAGATATAAAGAAAAAGAAATTTTTACAAGCAACAATGTCATTGAAAATTGATTTTTCCCAGGGACCAAGGACCCAAATAAATGGGTTTATATTTTTTTCACGAAAACGAAGCAAGATACAAAAACAATTCAAGAGACACAAATGTTGTATTTTTAGTGCTTAATCCGAAAAAAAAATTCTTGTTCGGATTTCGGGAAAGAGTAAGTGGCACACATTTTTATTGTCAATAATTTTTGGTAGAGTCCACCAGGAAGCAGCCACTGGACTTAATAATTTTAATCTAATTAAGGCTAAATTAGCCCCTTATTACTACAAATGCCAAATTTCAACAAAATCGGCCATAGGATATTTAAGATATTTTTTTTAAAAATCGATTTTTTAAAAAAGTTTTATACCCTGTATAGTTATGTAGAATCACCCTTGAAATTAATCGAACAGTATTTCGGGACAACCTATATTAATATCGAATATCTGTGTAGCATAATAAAGAAGTTGGACACGAACTCATGTATTATGGCAATAAAAATATTAACATGCAGGATGCAGGAGAGGCCAACTGAAGATTATACTGGAATTATAACGGAAAAAATTTCAAACGAGCTGACAGAGATCAGAGAACCGAGACGAAATTTCCAAGTCCTGGATGAAAATAAGTTTATGAATACGTTCACTGACAAAACTATTAAGTTGAGCTTTAATCCACCAGGCTCTCCACACATGCAGGACTAGAGAAAAGTTTTTAATTCTTAGTTAATTCAAGACATGACAAGAAATCTAACAAAAGTTTCCCCTGATCCAGATGATTTTAAAAGTTTAACATCAAATCACTTTTGGCTCAATCGAAAAGCCTTACCATATGCCAACATTTGCTAATGCAGAATGTTATAAAATATGGAGAAAAACCCAAATGCTCGTAGATTCCTTTTGGAAACGTTGGATAAAGGAATATCTACCAAGTGTCAATAAAAGAAACAAATGGAATATAGACGTGAAAGCAGTATAAATCGATAATGCGGTTATTGACATTAACGAAAATTCTTCAAAACGTACATGGAGAATCGGCAAAATAGTCGATGTATATTTAAAACCTGATAAAAACAATAACAGTGTGCATACTTGATCTTCAAGATAAGTAAAATTCTATAACCTAGGACTGAAAAATAGAATAGAAATATCACGGCGGTTTCTTACAAAAACAGTAAATTAACGACGTGTGAATGAAACATGAGTTTTTGAAAAACATAATAACTGGTACTTTTATAAGCAAAACATAGAGTGAGATCTGTTTTAACTATAAGATTTTAGAACTAGTTTGAACTACTTAAATAACGGTATTTTTAAATGTGTTCAGATTATTTGTTGCGTTTAGATTGACAAACAAAAATCTTTTTTGGCTTTTTCGCAACTGAATAAAAATAAATATCTGCTTCAATTAATTTAAAGTTAAATATTTTTATTCAGTTGCGAAAAAGCCAAAAAAGATTTTTATTTGTTAAATAACGGTGTAAAAATTTTGATATGCCAGATGAGAAAAAATGAAAAAGGGAAATATTATTAAGATTACAGGAAAAATAATAGTAACGCCAGACAATAATTAAATCTAAAGCATAAAATTCTGCTGCTAGTTTTGAACTACTCTTAATTCTATTATACTCACTCAAAAACAGGTCTCTGTGGGCTGATCCAGGCACACAGCTAAGTCATCCTAGTGGTTTCAGTAGCTACTGTACAGTAGGCCAATTTTGGCCATGATGGTGTGGAAGCAACATTGCATTCATTTTGGGCATCCTGTATAACTAAACAGTTTGACGAACCTAGGCATACCTACTCGAATGGTGTGTATATTATACACCATAGCTTGCTTTTATTAATATTTTGATTGATTATAAATAATATTTTTGAAACTGCTAGCTGAAGCTAGGTCAGCTAGATGCGTGTGCCTTTTGTTTAAAATGCAAAAGTGTTGCAAAAATTCAGTTTTGTTGTCAATATCTGTCAAAATATTGTAGATAGAGCACTTATCTGATGTAAAAAATTAAAGTGAGGATATCCTGAACAAAAATGGTCTATATGGTTTTTTATCTAAACATGACCTGAGATAAATGGATCGTATCCGAGATAAATCGATCGGAAACTATAGCTAATTTCCCACCTATGACATCTTCTGTCAAGAAAAAAGTCTGAAAATTGTGAACGCGTCGGGGGACTAAATTTACAATAACTGCACCAAAAATTAATGTATTTCGATGTTTATGATGATGATGATAATTAGTTTTTCCTATGAGCTTTTCAAAATACGAAAAAAAATGCTTGCGTAATATTTTTACAGTTTTCAAACTTATCCGCTTTTTTTATAAATAATTGTTTAATCGCTTTGCCCCTATAGTATTATTTTCCTAGAAGGCCATATATTGTATTGAAAATCCCGCTTTGTTTATGTGGTTTGTATTTTCCGGGATTTTACGAAAATCTCATTCAGTATCATTGGAAAGTTTAAAATGTTTGTATTTTTCCTTTTTTCTTAGAATTTTTGAGAATTGAAATATTTATCACGACTGTCAAATTCGAACCATTTTTATATAACTTCATTTTTTTTCTTCGTGAAAATCAAAAGGAGTTTACGACCTTCCATTCATTATTCTAAGCATTGTCTTTTGTATACGCGAAGAAACGAAATCAAGTTCTAAATTAAATGAAAATGGATCGTACAGAGAACGCTATAACGAGTATAAGCTCAGTTTACAGGTAAAAACCAATTATCACATATTGTACCTAGGGATACTTTTAAAAAATACTAATTTTTGGAAAAATTATTAGAAATTTGGTCCCTGGGCGTGTTCGCAATTTTCAGATGTTTAACTTGAGAGGAAATGTCAATAGGAGAACATTAACCATAAATTCGGATCGATTTAGCTCAGAAACTATCATATTTAAGGCAAAAAATCATCAGGGTTATTTTTGTACAGGATATTCTGACTATATTTTTATACACACATAATAGGGATACATATAAACCTTAATAAAAAGGTTTCATTACTTGTACTGTCAAATTTACCAAATAATAATTATATCTAGCCAAAAAGCTTAACTTCTTAACTTGTAATATTTCATTTCAAATGCAGCGTCAGAGACGTCATAATTATTAGTCGGGCTTTTCTCCTTTCGAAGTCATGCGGTTTGCTATGCTGAATATGGGCTTCCTAGCTAGGCGGTAGGATAATATATGTTTTTTGAACGCTTTTTCGTAACAGAACATTCCTAGAAAAAATTAAGGAAAAAAAATTCGAAAATGTCCGTTTTTAGTGAAATGCCCAATACCTAATTAAACAAGAGTTTTTGTTATGATTTCTGTTAAAACATATTTTGAATATTGAATCTATAATGGATTTTTATTTTGCCGGCAATTAAGAAAAATGCCCCCGCGCCACAGGGATAAAATAACGTTTTGCTAAAAAAAAAATGGCAAAAGGATAAAGTTTTCAATTGATACAAAATATATTTTGACGTTTTCGATTTGCGATATCCAATGTACAGGGTATCCCATTTTCGGCATTTTTGAGGGTATCTCCCTTATTTTTAAAGAGGGTTTACAGTGTGCTACTTTTTATATGAAGTTAAAGCGGGTCCCGCAGAATTTTCATAGCCCTTTTGGTTTTTGAGATACAGGGCGTTTTTGAAAATGTTGCATTTTCTGGCACCGCTCGTATCCCAGCTATCTGATAACTTATCAGAAATGCAAAAACTGTTCCTTATCTGACTATTCCCTAGAATTAAGTACCGCTTTCAGAATAAGTATAGGAGTCAGGTCAAAAAGTTATCGGACTCTATTTTATGGTTTTAAATGAGACATCCTGTAAATTATCCTTTATATTTATTAGGAATAATGTGGGCTTCCAAAAATACATACATGTATGTAGTTATTTTGAAAAACAAGCTCATAATTCGAGATTTTCTAAAATTTTCTTTAGTGTCCAAGTAGTAAGTGTTTGGAACAAAAAACAAAATGTCAAAAACTTTGCGGACAATTTTGATTATAATGAAATATTTTTGTTGCTTTGGTGTATCTATTTAACTATATACTATATTTAATTTACTTTTTGTTACAATAATGGCAGTCAAATCTATACTGATGAATCTTATTTTTTAAATCCGGGAATTTTCAATCGCCATAATACAAGAAACTGGTCCGCATTTCATTTTTGAGGGGGCACAACAAGGACGCTTTGGGGTTGGGGTCTCGTGTTTCATTTTTGGAAGGAAGTCTCACAGCGTCGATACCTAGAAATCTTGACGAAACTTTTCCACAACTAATGAAAAATATTCCATTGGCACTTCATAATTCCGTTTATTTTCAACAAGACGGTGCCCTAAGCTACAACTATGTGCTTTTAAGGGCATTTATAGACGCTAACTTTTCTCAAAGATGGATTGGTACCCACGGTCCTGTAAGATGGCCCCCTCGATCTCTGGATCTTTGAATTTTAGATTTTTTCTTATGGGGTTTCGTGGAAAATAAAATATATAAAATACGATGTCAGTCTGCCGCTTCGCGCGGCAATCGATTTAACTTTCCGAAATTTGCATATAATTCTTTTGAACGCTACTAGAAGAATAACGAAAATGCGCTAATTTTGCGTACGGGAAAATTTAGAAGACCACCTTTGAAAACTCTTTGCTTTTTCAAATTTTATTTTTCTTTGTTTTCCGAACTTAAGTTTTAAGTAAGATAGGTAATTGTTTGATTCATAATTTTATCACAATTAAGTTAAAATGCTGCAATAAATAATTAAGAGTTGAAAATTAAAAAAGATCTTTTGAATTAAGTTTGAAAGTATTACATAAGTCATCAGATAGCTGGGATACGAGGGATATCTAAAAATGCAACATTTTCAAAAACGCCCTATATCTCAAAAACTAAAAGGGCTATGAAAATTCTGTTAAGCCATCTTTAATTTCACAAAAAAGTAGCACACTGTCGCGAAAACCGCAACCTTCTATCTCTAAAAATAGGGGAGATACCCCGCAAAAGTTCCGAAAATGTGATACCCTGTCCAATACAAATCCTATACCTAAACTATAATTTATTTTAATTTCTTTTAGTTTTCTATTTATTTATTATTATTATTATTATTATTACTATTTGTTTTTTCATAACATAATTTACGTAGGCTACTAAAAATAAATTATGTCCTGTATTATTCTCTTCCATAAAAAAAGGTTTTATTCCAGGAAAGGGAAAATTTGCCGATTTATTTAAACATTTTATTAGGCCTTCATTTTGTTTTCCCATATAGGATTCGTAGTGGGTTTTTGGTACTGAATTTTCATTAGCTTCTTAATATTGATTTCTTTTACATTTTGTGACGCCGCCATTTTGTTGCGCCATACCGATTTTTTACCAGAATGAAACCAATTTAATTCCTTATGATCCTTGATTTTTGTCCAAAATATGAAGTCAATCGGATAAGTAGTTTTTGAGTTATGACACGTAAAGGTAGAACGACATACTGACCAACAGACAAACTGGCATACCGATAGACTGATGGAAATGGGAGAACAGGTTTTTCGGGGTCCAGGGAACCCGAACACGCAAAGATATGTAAAAATCTCGGAGGGTGAATTTTTCATGAAGGACCTACTGTACTTTCCTCTTTCGAGGGAAGCAAAAAAGTTGGTCTGCTTCCTAAATTGCCTGAGGACCGGCCTAAAAAGTGCTCTGTTTCCTGAATTAGAGCTAAAAAACTGTGAATTTTAGATATTAATTCAGAGATGTGTGTTCAATCGGGAAAAATATGTAATTTATGTTATTAAAAAAAATATGGCGACAACATTCAGTAGCGATAGAAAGAAAGAATTTGCGTTTCTATAGCAACAAAGCCAAACCTCCAATCTATCACAAAATCAATTAAGAGCTTTTAAGTTTAATTTACTACATGTCTTTACCTAATGTGCTTGTAGACTGTAAATTACGAATTACACTGAGTGAATAATAATGATTTAAAACTATTTAAACATAATTATAGCGAGGCTAACCACTTGTGAAACAAGCATAATACGATTTTAAAAGTATACTTTGTCCGTAAATGTCAATAATTCTGCAAGCAATTTGTAAGGTCAGCGGCACACGTCTCCTAGTTGTCAAAAAGTGGTTCGGCAGCCTTAGTCTTCACCCGGAAAGGTTAAAATTTGGTGTTATTTAATAAATCACTGATTTATTAAATAAATACCGCGGAGGAAATTATAAAAAAGTCGATAAACTCGCTTTTACCCAGAACTACCCTCGTGCAGAATTCCGCAACGTACAAATAACACAGTTTATATACCGGGTGACCACGGACTACTGTACGCCCCATTTTTTCTTTGTTTTTTTTTTAAACATTAATTTGAAATTTTGTGAGATTGTATTGGATACTATTCGTCATCTTTTAATGTTTTTTTGCTTTACCATTATTTGCGTGGCGCCACCTAGGAATATTAAAATGAAAACCCCCAAATTCTTATTTACATTCCGATAAAGCTTAAAATTATCTAAACGTCAGTTTTTGGATTTTTGTTTATTTTGTTTAGTTGGCCATGCCACAAATATTAATGCGATTTTAGGCTCCTAATTTAGGCTTAGTAGCGTAACTAAGCAGAACTCCATTTAAAACAAAAACTGCCTAAATTTTGTTGTTATAAGACGCATTTCTTGTATTATTTATCAGAAAAATTTATTATTTTTTAATGTTTGGATCCATTTATTTTAAAAATCAAAATACTAACAATATAATAAAACTCATTTGCTTAAGCAATTATTCTCAAACCCCCCCCAGAAGCAATCTCGATACACTGCTGCTTAGTTGCGTTACTTTCTCCGCCCAAATTAGGAGCCTAAAATTGCGTTATAATTTGTGACACGGCCAAATAAGCAAAATAAAACAAATACCTATAGCTCCACCATTCTTTGTCCGATTTAAAAAAAAAGTGTAAATAAAAATTTCAGGTTTTTATTTAAAGATAGATAGCGCCACCGTCAAACTTGGGTTAAAAATTGACAAATTGTGTCCCAAGATCACAAAATTTCGAATTTATATTTTAAGAAAGAAAGATAAAAAGGGTATACTGTGTAACTTTATACAACTTACTTTTTTTTTCAAGTTATTATCAAATAATTATATGGATTTATAAAATGTGTTATCTCTGTGTAGTGGAATTCTGTACGAGGGAAGTTGTGGGTAAAGGGGAATTTACTGATTTTCATTATTTGTTTTTAATTTAATTTTATATTATTATTATGAGTTATTTTTTATTTAGCCTATAAAAAATAAATTATGTTATTTATTATTTTCTTTCATAAAACCGTTTTTATTCCAGGAAATTGAATTTTACCGAACATTTCGACATTTTATTAGGTCACCATTTTGTTTTGCCTTATAAAATTCACACTTGAATTTTACCAGTTTATTCCTGTTTCACAAGTGATTTATGTGTAAAATTTCAAGTGAAAAGGATGTTTTTTATAAGGCCAGAATTTTGTGCTGTCATTTTGGATTTGTACCAAAAGGTTACCATTCTATCCCTATTTGATCCTTGATTTTTGATCAAAAGTTGAAGTCAATCGGATAAGTGGTTTCTAAGCTATGCTGCGTACGGAATGGGAGAACATGTTTTTCGGAACCTAGGAACCCTAAAAGTTAAAGATCTGCAAACATCTCAGAGGATGATTTTTCACGATTACTGTTTTTATGAGGGAATTAAAAATAAGAAAATATTTGTAAAGCCAAATTATGTTTAAATCTATTTTTAAAACAATATGTCTTAGAGGGCCAGTTTTCAGAGATAAAAAATCATCCTACACAGTATACAGTTAGCAATAGAAAGAGATATAAATTAATGGGTTTATTTAAGTGTAAATTGAGAGAATTTTAAAATGCACGCACGAATTTTCACGATACACTCAAAGTAATGTAAAAAATTGTCCCAAAATTGTACAGTACTTTTCTTTTCTTGATTTCATTTCAAACTCGATGTATTAAACAGTTTCGGAGATGGCGATTTAAGTTTGGTTGAAAATATGAAAAAAATCTCTTGAAAAATGTTATGTTTTTTTGCTTGTGAACCATTTTAGAACCAAAAACAAATGTGGCCCTACTCAATGCTCTACTTTTCACAGAACTCGGATATATGAAATCGTGTAAATCATAGTTTACTCATAATGCGATCTCTTAATGCGACATTTCTTTTTCTAATATACTGCTGAGCCTCTGACTCTTATGCAGCTAATTTTAATAATTACTTACTGTAGATTGTGCATATTCTTCGCTCCAAAAAATATTATTTTTATTCAGTGCTTTTAAATCCTTAAAAAACTAAGCTAAAAGCACAAAAATCAAGTATTATGTAGGATTGAACTGGTAAAATTTTGGTACGAATCCAAGATGGCGAAACAAAACGGTGGCTTAATAAAATATTTAAAAAATCATCCTGAAAAAACTTCTTATTAGATGATTTCAAATTTTGTGCAAGAATTATGTATGATAGAGAAATGAATTTATAAAATTGTGGTTCAAATTCAAGAGGGTGGAATAAAATAGTGGCCAAATAAACTGTTTAAAAAATGAACATAAAAAGGTTGTTAACCAGTTGACACATAATTCGATATTATAAAGGGATACACTGGTAATATAATGGTATGAATTTAATACATCAGAACAAAACGGTAGTCTAACGATTTTTTTAAGAAATCAGTAGAAAACTAGGTATTTAATTTATTTTAAATTTTGTTCAAAAATCAAGTATGGCATAGGTAGAAATTGGCAAAATATTGTTCCAATTCAATATGGTGGAATAAAAAAAGACCCATAAAAAATGTTTCTAAAGACAGTAATGTGTATGTGTTACTAAATGCTTAAGTGCGGAAATAAATTCGGACACACTTTACTAATCCTAATTAAAGGAAATATTCAAAACAAGGGAAGGTGCTGGTAAAGCGAATTTACCGTTTTCTTTTAAGTCAGTTTTTTTTTTCAATATTTTTTGTTATTTATTTTTGGATTCAAGAACAGAAATAATAAATTTTATGGTACACAAAGCCCAATTTTGATTTTTTAAAGGTCTTTTGAGAAAATGTATTTTTGAATAAGGAAAATTATACAAATTAAACAGGATTTAGGTCAACTACTTTATAATACCTAGAATGTAATCCAAAAATAGTTCTTTATTATGTCATATTTTAAATACCAGGAATTCCTCTTACATATGAATCGCAAGGTTAAGCAGTAATAATTACTTATTACACTTAATAATTATGCATACAACATTTTTTTCGCATACATAAAATCTGTGTTAAAGAATGCTGTTTTTCAAAATCGATACTAATGATAAGTATTTATATTACTGTTTTTTTCCTATACTACCTGCAAAATTGTTGACTTTTAAAAGCTCTTTTTTATGAATTTTTATCTTCATTTTGTTAATTACATAGATAATTTAAAAAAAAAAACAAAAAGACGTTATTGATATCAAGCATCTTTATAATGTCCATAAAATAAAGTTTAACGTCACATAAACCCAAATAGGCCTGTGCTATTAAACTGTATCTCTATCGGGGTAGTATATGCTTATAGGCATTAAGCTACATTAAAACTGTACTAGTTTTGACCAAATATAAGTAAGTCATAAAAATATTCCAGTGCCCAACAAACTACCGTATTTTTTCGTACTCTTTTCCTCGTAAAGTTCAAAAACCTAAACGCTTGTGCGGAGAAGTGAATTTCCCGCTCTTATTATAAAAATAACTATATAATTATAAATATAATATATATATATATATATATATATATATATATATATATATATATATATATATATATATATATATATATATATATATATATATATATATATATATATATATATATATATATATATATATATATATATATATATATATATATATATATATATATATATATATATATATATATATATATATATATATATAGACCTATGGGTTTGCAGCCGGAAACCACCGGAGCCCCAATAGGTGGCGCTAAGTGTTATACTTAGCATGTAGTACTATTTCAGTACGATAGACGTTTCGTTTTCGATTTTGTCATATCGAGCAATCTGTTATTTCAGATCTCCCTGGGTACAAGCCTGCCTGATGAGGGTAAAGGCCCAGAAATCATGATCGCAGGAGGTATATATATATATATATATATATATATATATATATATATCTATATATATATATAGGTGTGTGAAAGCGCATTTTTATTGATTTTAGTATTATATATATATATATATATATATATATATATATATATATATATATATGCATCTTATTTTATATAATATAACCCTCGTAAAAATCTTTAACTTTAAAATTGTAGAGTCAAATGGATCAGGAGCCAAAGCACGATATCATAATGTCATTTTGGTATACCATTTTATAACATTTTCTAAAATGTATTTTGGATTAACATAAATGACTGGGTGAAAATAAACTTGGACATGCACTAGTTTCAGTAAAATTTTAACCCCAAAATTTCTTACAAACTTGGTCAACAAAAAATATATTTTTACTGAAGATCCAACATAATGAAACACTTTTTAAACTTTACCTAAAAAACCAGAGAGGTTTGTAATAGAGTATTAATTTTTGCTTATAAAACATATAAAAAAAGTAAATTTCCTTTACCCCGAACTTCCTTCGTTATGATCTTTCATTTTATAAGGAGTAGTAAAGTGTATCCCAGTTTTGTTGCCCACATAGTCATTTAGTAACAGATATACATAAACTGTTTTTTCAAAAATGCCTAATGGGTACCTTTTTGTTTCACCATATAAGATTTGTATTAATATTTTACCAGTTTCTACTTATGCCACACATAATTTTTGAGCATAATTTAAAATAAATTTAATAAATAGATTTGAGTTTTTAAGACCGCCATTTTGTTCCTTTGCATCATGTTGAATTCGTACCAGTTTATTCCTATATCACCTTTAATTTTTATGCAAGAAAATAAGAATTTTTTTTACGTTGAATTTTTAAACAATTTATTTGGCTGTCATTTTGTTCCACCATTTTGCACACAATTTTACTAGTTTATCTCTATATCACAATTAACGCTTTAACAAAATTTAAAATTAATCTAGTAAGTAATTTTTCCATGCTGATTTTTTAAATATTTTGTTAGGTCACCATCTTAGATTTCGTATCAAGTTAACGTAACACTTGATTTTTGTGCAAAATTTTAAGTAAATTGGGTAATTTCAAAACATTTCAACCGCCATTTTGTTCCGTTTTATTGGTTAGTTACCAAAATGTTACTAGGTCATCCCCACACAACCCTTAATTTCTTACCAAAATTTGAAGTCAATTGAGCAAAGAGTTTTTAGCTATGCCGCGAAATGACGGACAGACAGACCTACGGTATTGAGAAAACATGTTTCTTGGCACCTAGTGGTCTGTAAAAACCTGGAAGGGTGACTTTTTTATGATTACAATATTTCCCTTTTACGAGGGAAGTAAAAAGATAATGCAGCAAACCTCCATTTTTAAAATAATTGCCTTGCTTTTCTCTCTTGCTGTAAAATTATATTTTAGTTTCTACAGAGGGAACTAAAAACTTTATATTATGCAAATGGTTTTTAGTTAGACTAAATAACTGGTAATTCTTATTAGTAAAATAAATAGCAATACTTAAAAAAAATTGGCAAAACATCTATTAAAAAACTGATAATTTTCACTGATGGCAATTTCAAGGTACAAATGTTTTTGGTTCACCTAATAGCGTCTGGGTGTTTTGCCTCTTTTCTACACACATCTCCATATATTGTATTCTGGTGAAATATCGTCTGTGTATAACTTTACGCTCCAAGAACTGAGAACAAGGACGTACCCTTTTATTCCGAGAATGCCCGTATTTTTTTATCTGTTACTAACTGAAGTATTTCCTTAGCTCTCTAAGTTTTGTATCAATAACATTTTCCTTTTAAAACAGCAGTAAGGTTCCAAAAACTGATGGCGAATGACACTGATACTATACAGTGGCCTATGGGGGCTATAGAACGCTATCTTCTACCTTTCGGACACCCCAGTGGTTAGAATTTGTGCCTTATAAATTACATTTTTAATTATTAGTAAAATTTATTCTCTTATTTATATCGATAGTAACCTTATAAAATTACTAAAGTTTTCAAATACATAATTCTTAATTTTATTATTTTGCTCATTAAGAGGGTTTTTTTTTTGCAGAAACCATTATTATGGGGTGTGTTGATATTTTTCGTCCTCCATTCTGTATTTTTACAATAATTTTTCATTCATTTGGATTTTAAAATATTAGTTAGCGAAGTAGTAACATTGGCTTTATATATCCCTATATAAAACCAATTAGTAGCTGATAAATTCTCGTATATTATCTTGACCAAGAGTCATGCATGCCCCCCCCCACCACCATGATATTTATCAATAAAATTATATTTTTTTGAAAACATGTCTGGTTGCATCACAATAATAGTGCTTTAAAGAAGTATATTTGAATATATTTCTTGAATTCCTCCGCAGTACTTGTAACAGTTTAGTTTAAAAGTATGTTTCATCCTCAGATCTTGTTGGATTTTTTTTTGGATTTATTCGTTTGTCCTAAGCTTATTAGTTTCAATAATGAAAGGCAGGTGACAACGTTATTTGCTTTAATTTTAAAAATCAAGTAATTCAGCATAACAACAAAACAAGAATTCCAAAGTAACTAAGAATGCTGCACTGGCTGTACTAATGCCTTAATAATTAAAATTTGAATATAATAATATGCTAGTTTATATGTATATAAGTAAAAAATGTAGCGAAACCGAAAAATATAATTTTCATCCTCGTGATATTCTAAAGATAATTACCACTTTCCAATTCTTATATATATATATATATATTTATATATATATATATATATATATATATATATATATATATATATATATATATATATATATATATATATATATACCCCCCCCCCCTCCTCCAAGCTACAAACTTGGTTTCGCCACTAATTACCAAAGATATTTCTATATTAGTTTTAAAATATTAAGAAATAGTTGTACACGTTTTTTGAATATATTTTCGAGCCTTTATTTTAAGGGATTTCAGAAATATTTAATTATTAGGAAAGTTGAATTTTTTTGAGTTGCCAGAAATTGTTATTGGATAAAACAACCAAACAGTGGAAATCTGCGAAAAAATACCAACTTACATTTTTGAAATGGAATATTAACCCTGCATGTTATATACTTCGCGTTCTGTGATTATAAATATAAGTGAGTTCGTATATTTTTAAAAATGCAGTCGAAAATAAAAAACAGTACCGCAGGATTAAATCTGTTACAGTCTACAAATGCATGTAAATTATTAACATATTAACATGATGTAATATCAGTTATTCTCTCTCACATTGTTTCTTATACAAGAGCTATTTAATGAGTATATGATATGCATAAATCATTAAAAAAAAAACATAAGATTTTCGATGTTTATTTGTTTTGAAAATAGGGTATATGTAAAAAAAGCTTTTATTTATAAACTATTGAACTGCAAAGTTCAATAGTATAAAAATAATTAAACTTGCATATACACAGAACTTTGAAAAATTTTAATATTTCCTAAAAAGCTTGAGGCTTTACTTCAAGTGTGATGGCGTCCCACGCCTCAAGCTTTTAAGAAAATACTGAAACTTTTAAAAGTTCTGTGTTTGTGTAAGTTTAATTATTTTTTACTATTCAGTTCAAAAGTTTACAAATAAAAGCCTTTTTAAAAAATTTTTTTTTAAGTTTAGCATTATTTTTTATGCACACTGTAAAAGACATTCACGATTGGACACCATAATATTGTATTGTCATCAAGTTTATGTATGTATATCAAATCTCAGTCTATTTCGATAACGGGAACTGGTTTGAAAGTTACCTCCAAGATTTGAACCAAACATACTAATATAGAAGTGAAGTTAAATAATAGCTTTAAAAAATAGTGGAGATTTTATTGAATTACCCTGTTTCTAAGTTTGGGCTACCTAAGTATCTATGTAGGGGACTTATGTTGGACTTTTTAAAATAAAATTACACCTACTTAGTATTTAAACACCTTATGTTTTTACTTTTGCTTTCCTAAGAGTTAAAAAGTGTCTAGAGTTCCCACCACTAGTAACTGCAACTTCAAAGTTCTTTATTTGGTTCCCAATATGTAACAGCGACAAATCTTTCTGGTTCGCTTTCTTCACTTAACACTCTGATCATAGTTTAAAGAACTTGATAGAAAATAAACGAATGTCACATCCGTATTTCTATAATGAGTCACATATAAAATTACTTCTTATATCTTAAAATTATACAAATATAAAATAATATTTTTTAATTATCGCCTCTAGCATAATTAAGAAAGTTTTTCTGAAAAACATACTAGTAAAAATTTTTACCTCATACAGTTTTGTTCTTATCCTCGACAGTATTATATCACCAACAGTGACAAATAATTTAATAAGATGTACCGTTTGTTTGTGAGTATGATAAAATTTCAGATTTGAGATAAAGTACCAGTGAATTATTCAACAATCGTTTCTGCGATCGCAAGTCTACTGAATAACAATTTGTCTATCGAACCGGTTTCGTTGCATAATCGAGAAAAAAGTAGACTCTTTTAAGACAAAGTAATAACAATCAAAGTAAACAAATAAGAAACTGATTTACTGGGAAAAAAGAAAACACAAACCCACATTCTTTACTTAAGATGTTTTATTTTATTTGTAGAAATCGACTTGGTGACATTATAGATCTGAGAAGGAATGGTTAAAATATTACCGAGAAAGTACGAAAATATTGTATAGGTACGTTTTAAATAAAAAGTAAGAATTGGTTTCGTGTGTTGTGGAACAAGCCATCTACATATTAGAAATTTGATGTAATTCTATTTCAAATGCTGATGACCACATGATCGATTGTTTGCTTCAGTGCATTAACCTTTGGATATAATTTGATTATAGATGTAATCCTAAAATTAAAAATCTGAGGGGATTGGGTCAAAAGCCATCGGAGGACTGATTGTTTTCTTTGAACTATTATTAAACCAGATAGTGATTGAATAGGCACGTTTTGCTGATTGATGTCCGGACTTGCATAACTATAAATTTCGTTTCTGCCAATAAGCTTCACCGACTCTTCAACAGCATTTCCATAATTGAGGAGCAATCAAACGAACGAAACGTAACAACGGACCGAGAAACATGTCATTTATTACAGAAAAATGCATAGAATATTAATATTAAAAAAATATTTTGTTCAATCATCAGAAAAGTTGCAACAAAAACTTAAATATCGGTAAATTGGGTTTATTACAATTTGCCCGTTAATGGATCCTTCAATTTAATAAGGGAATGAAATATGAAATAATATATAAATGTACTGTATGTATTATTAAAGAACTATATGTTTCACTTTCCCTGATAGAAAGGGGGAATCATAATGCGGGAAGTTCTGGCTAACGGGAATTTACCGATTATATTTATAATTACTAGAAACAGTTTTCAGCAACTTTTTTTTTTAAACCAAATGCACTATTTTCTTTTTATAAACTTTTGACACTTCTCATCTTCCAATATATATATATATATATATATATATATATATATATATATATATATATATATATATAACAAATATCTTATGTAATAAGTAAGAGTTTAATTTAAAAACACAGTGATGAATAGGACAAAAATAAGACATAACACACCGTATTTTTGTCAATGGTTACTATTATTTTACTTAAAAAAATATATATAAAATGTTTACATAAACTTATAAAACTTAAAAACATCACAAGATAATTTTGCAATTCATTTTATTTTCTTAAGTTTCTTTAAACTAAAAATAAATAACTGCTTTCTTATTATGAGATGACGAATGTTCGGTCCGTCCTTTTTTGTTCTGAATTCCTTTTAACTTCATAAATAAGTTGTATATACCACGTGGTCCTTTTTAAAGGTTTTAAATGGTTAACGTTTTTAAATTTTCATTTTTCTTAACAACGTGGTAGTAGCAAACTGTCTATATAAATTATTTTTGTAATAGTATTTGTATAATAATTCTTAAGTTTGTTATCTTTGCGAATGAAAAGTTTTGCATATTTGTATAAAATATACTGCAATTTTATCCGATAAAAACCGCAAATAAATATTAAAAAGTCAATGAAAATTACATAAAAAGCTCAGTTCCGTCGGTAACTTTACCCCAGTTGTACACAAAATTATTCATTTCAAATGACTGAAATATAATCACAAACTTCTATTTTTGACGGTTTTTCTATAAAAGAAATATTTTCCTAGCAAAATCGTACATATTATAGCTAAATATGACCGTTTTATCACGTTCGATGCTCCGTAAATAGACATACTGTTTTATTGGTGTTTTATGTGTTGCGTATTCTACATACTTAATTGCCGCAAAAGAATTTTATTTTGTTTATGAGAATAATAAGAGGTGTTACGGAATTTTAGTACCAAAATATGAAGATATTCGGAGTATGTGATAACTTAGCTGTTGACATAAACAAGAAAAATGACAATAAAAAATGTACTTATAACTTTCACTCTTTTTTAGAAATGCCATGGTATAAGTTTATATAGGTATTTAATTTCTTGATCCAAACGGTTTATTTATATTATCAGGTAGCGTATGTGTCATACACCACTTTAAATCTCTGAAAAAAATAAACAATCTATATATGTATATATTTCTTTGGTACCAACTTTATACATATCCTATATTATTATTATTGTTGTCCTCTATTATTTATCTTCATAAAAAGAAGGTTCTATTTCATTAAATGGAATTTTACGGAAATTTTGTTTTATCACATAGGATTCACTTGATTTTTGACTAACATTCGAAATCAACCGGATAAACAATACAGATGTGTCGTTCACTAGATCTGGATCTTTATACTGACCCACGGGAGCCGGGTCTTGAAAATATTGCGAGCCGGATCACGGATGTTTGAAATAGAGACAAAGCAAAATGAAGCGTCCAGGTGCGTTTGTCTATAGTTCAGTCAGTTCTTCGGATCGTTCAATGCATCATAATTGTTTGTAGGTCTCGAGGCGGGAGCTGAACCGCGGAGCCGACGACCGATATAACGCGATTTTCGAACCGGTCTGATTGATAACAAGAGCAGGATGGGGTGGATGGGTCGGTCGGTCATTAGCTTGTTGAATGCTGATTGCCATGAAATATGAATTTCTGTATAGCCAGAATCTCGTGTAAAAATTTATTTTGGGGTTGATTAGCTTGTTGACCTCGTAAATCATCGTAAAAACATCATATTACACCAGTCTTTAAAATTTAGATTTATGTCGTGTGGATCAGATAATAGATTTAAATCTCTACTTTTTTTGTGCGATGTGTATATTGAAGTTCAGATGGCCTTATAATTAGTGATGATAATAGGATGATAGTTAATAAAAAGAAATATAAAAATTTATATATCATAATAAAAAAAAAACAAGTCAAAACAAAGTTCATGTATGTAAAATTGATTTTCTGAGAAATAAATTAATAAATTAGTAGATAAATAAATAGATAAAAATGGAAATATAAAAAACTTCAACTTCAAAACCACTAAAGCAAGATTCTTAAGCCTTGTAAATTAAAAGTATAATATCTTTAAAAATTATTCTTTTACTTAAAACGCATCCCTGTAAATCGCATACAAGTTTGTAAACAAAAACTAGACTGGTGAGGTCGCCACTTAATTTACTCGTCGCGAAAAATTTAAAAAATGTTCGGACAGTACTGTCTATAAAACAGATGTTGCATGCTTAGAAAGTTTTCAAATGGATGGAATACGGCCCCCCTATTTTAATGAATTTAAAAAGATCTGAGACCCACATCGGTTGACCCGGATCTTTAAAAAGATCCAGATTTCCCATCACTAATACACAATTTTTTACCTGTGCCGCGTAGAGATAGAACGACAGGCAGACAGACCGACAGACAAATATTTACAAAAGTCTCAAACAAAAAACAATCGAAAGTGGGGAGCCGATTCAAAGAGTTGTCCAAACCGTTTGTTTTAAGAAAAAAGTGAACATAAACACATTTATAAATAATTACATTCCCTTCATAAATGTTATATATACAACGCAAAACGGCCTACAAGAAGAATTGCTTTCGATTATTTTACAGGGTACTCTCCTGCGATCATGATTTCTATTTCTGGGCCTCTAACCCTCATCAGGCAGGCTTGTACCCAGGGAGATCTGAAATAACAGATTGCTCAATATGGAACAGTACTACATGGTAACATTTAGCGCCACCTATCCGGTGGTTTCCGGCTGCAAACCCATAGGAATTTGTATATTATTATATCTTTTCCGCCTAAGAACTTTTGATAAAGGTGTGTGAAAGCGCATTTTTATTGATTTTAATATCTACTCTCCGCATGATGGTGCTAGTGCATACTTTGCCAAATTCCTATGGGTTCGTAGCTGGAAACCACTGGAGTCTCAATAGGTAGCGCTAAGTGTTACGCTTAGCATGTAGTACTGTTCCAGTTTGATAGACGTTTCTATTTTGTCACAAGTTTTAGAAAATTACACAGGGTGTAACTTATTTGGATCATGACCCCTTTGACCGTCCCAAAAAATATTCTATAGCGACACCTAGTTCGGCACTATTATCGGATTTCCTGCTTTATTTTACAAATTTTATATCCCATGGATTTTTTTTGATATCTTGAAAAGTTTTTAAGTAATTTTGAAAAATGTGTTAAAAACAGCATCAGTATTCTGTGTTTATAATAACTAAATTACGAGGGTGAATACCATTAAAAACGTCTAAGTTTTTAAACATTAAATTATTTCAAAATCTAAACAATACGAGTGAAGTAAAAAGGATAAGGGATATAAAATTTGTAAATAATTTTTTAAAACTTATTATGACCATTTTATATACATTGATTACGGTTTAATGTGTGTCAAATTTGAATTCAAAATCCTTAGAAATTTACGAAATACATAAAAAAAAATTAAAAATATTTAAAATTTTAACGTCCGGTATCTTGAAAACGAAACATAAGTTTATAGGTACTTTTAGCAAAGTTTACATATTTAATTCTGTAAATTTTGCTTTTAGTCATAAAATAAGCCAAGGATTAACCTGCTTCAGGATGTACATGATCCAGTTGTCGATTTCCTGATAAGGACAATCTAATCCTATGATTAGTTTTTGATACAGGCCGTTAAACTTTGCGTAAATCCCATACAAAATACATGAGAAAACAGCTTGACAGCTTAGTTTTTCAATATGTTTAACGGATAACATTTTTCCAAAATAAGAAAAAAGTTTTATGTGAACATACAAAAAACCCTTTGCTTCCGAGATAAAGGGAGAACAAGGCTTAAAACATTATATTGGGGACAAAGCATTTGTGGATCTATACATATAAAACTTTTTTCTTATTTTGGAAAGTCCTATATGCTAAATATGTCGAAAAACCATATTTTGTGTCATCTTGTTTCTCTCATGTACTTTTCATGGGATTTGCTCAAAGTTTAACACCCTGTATCTTAAAAATTAATTCAAAGGATTAAGTTGTACAATGAGAAGTTTTGATCACGACTTCGAGAACTGTCTTATATCAAAAAACAAGTAAAATGCACCGAAAACCATTTTCCATTCCAAAACGCAACTTTATTTTGGATTTAATATGACAGTTACTGCCAAATAAATTTTGTTCATGTTTTCATTATAATTACAGTTTTTGAATAAAAATAACTCCGGAATAAAAAAAATCTCTAAATTATTTAATCCAGATAAGTATTTACTGGAATTTTTTTATTAATATTGAGTTATATACACACAACCAAACTTGGTTGTCGTGGAATCACCGTGAATTTTCAAATGTGTCATACATAATTCACAGAAATTTTTTTAATCTTAACCAATAAAAAATTTGACAATTTTTAATATTTGAAAATACAAAAATAAATGTAAAATTAAACAGGTTATTAAAATAACGTGAGTAAATTAAAAATAAAATTTTAACAAAAGTAAACACCATTTTTTGATTTTAATAGTCTGTGTTGCCACCCCTAGCCCTAATACAAGCTTCAGTTTGTCTTGGCATGCTTCTAATTAATGCGTCTTGATGAGTTATTCTGCATTTGCAGATTGTTTCGACGAGCTCTAATCATTCTTTTAAGATTATCCCACAAATCTTCAATAAGATTAAAATCCGGCGAACAGGCGGGCCAATTAAAAACAGTAATATTTTCTATTTACAGGAAGTTTTTGGCAACTCTGCTAGTATAGGGTGATGCATTATCTTGTATAAAAAAAAGGAGTGGTCTCTTATAGCACCTCTTCAAAGCCTGATTATGGGTTCTAGCACCACTTCAACATATCTGAGGGTAATTAAACTTTGCTGAAAGTAAATTAAAGGACTTTTTTTCTCCCAATGCAATTCCCCCAGAAGATTACACTTCCTCCATTATATTTTGGGATAGAACGGCCAACCTGGAGTCTAGCTTGTTTTCCACTGCCTCTTAGAACCCGAATTTGACGGTCATATGATCTAAGACAGAGTCGTGTTTCATCCTAAAATAATATATTTTGCCAATCTTCAATAGTCCAGTTTTGGCGGCTGAAGGGTCCAAGCGATTATTCGAAAAATTATACATATTTAAGAATGTTTAATTCTATTCTCCAAAAAGTTACATGTTTATTTTACACAGGGTTATACGATTTTATTTATTGATTTGACAAAAGTAAGACTGAGAAAGGCAATTCAAAGCATTTTTCTTCCCTCGTAAGAGGAAAGTATTGTAATCGTGAAAAAAAATCTCTTCCGAGATTTTTACAAATCTTTTTTTAATTTCCATAGGTCTGTGATTCTATATATGTGTGGCATAGCTCAAAAACTATTTATCCGATTGACTTCAAATTTTGGTCAAAATATAAGGGTGTTATGAGCATAGAATAGTAGCATTTTGGTAAAAATACTATATGGCCGAACAAAATGGAGCCCATAACGATAGAACCTCAAATTTTGCACAAAAATCAAATATGATATAGGGATAAACTGGTATAATTTTAATGTGAAGTCATTATGGCGGAACAAAATGGCCGTCATTAGACGTGTTTAAAAATTTTCCACCAAAAAACTACTTATCCAAATGACTTGAAATTTTATATAAAAATTAAATATGAAACAAGGATATACTGGTGCTAATTCTCTATGGCAAAATACGATGGATGATTAATAAATTGTTTAAATATTCGGCAAAATTCCATTTTTAAAAAAAAACCTTTTAATGGAGGAAAATAACAAAAAAATTTTATAGACTATGTAGATAAAGATGAAAAATAAATAATAACTATATAAAAACATGGTAAAATCCATATAAGCTTTATATAAAGTTATTACAAAATAATTTTGTGTTAATTGCATATATAACTGTACGTTGTTGAATTATGTACGAGGAAAGCTTCGGGTAAGGACGAATTTACCAATTTTTTGTTCTTGAGAATCCGAAGTGTAAATAAAAAAAACCATTGAATTTAAAATAAAACATTAAATTTTTTACACCCAAAATGTGTTTTACTGGTTATCATGCTTGATTATTATCTTAGGGGGAATATTTATTATAATTTTAATAAAAATTATATTAAAATAAAAGTGTCAACAATATATCACAATATAAGTAGACACATATCCAATAAAAATAGTCATAACTCTTTTATTTTAAGTTCATTTATTGTTTTAACTGATATTTCAAATTCTAGAAAAAATTATATTTGAATAGCTATTTTGTTTTTTGTTGTAAATAATGCTATAAATAAAAGTTCTTGTTTACTCCTCGTTGGATAATCCTTACAATATTAAATAGCTAGAAAAACTGCCTTAAATATTTCCTGGTTGGAAAGCCTTTTTCTACCTGATTTTTATCTATAGGTTCTTTACAGTTGACGGCCAAAAAAAGGAGGAAGACTTCCAGTGCCCCTCAGCGACAGGAACAGGAAATTTCGCTGATCCAGTCACTTGCAGGAGATTTTATCAGGTATATTTATATTTATTTTATATTTGTTATGTTATATACAGCGTGGTCCAAGAAGTACTGGTTTCGAAAACTTTTTTATTTATCATTTCTTAGAAAATGTTATTCTTCACAAAAGTTGGTACACGACCTAGAGATTGATTTCCGTTTTTCATATTTTAGTAGTGACATCTCCTCGGTGAAAAGTAAAGTACCCTTATCCTGTGAGGTACACATAAGTTTTAGTTGAAAATGTTGCTTATTTTTTATTAGTTTTGCTTCGGTACTGAATTTGGTTGATATATAAATATTTTGATTAGTTTCTTGAATTTCGGATCTTATTTAATTCAATGTAACTGAAAATGGAATTTTTGAATGTCAGTTTCAGGGGTCCTAGTTTTAACCATTTATTATAATATTATTGAAAAGCTAAGCATTTTTGTACTCAAAAATTTGAGCCGAATGTCGACCAATGCGTTTTTGTTAGACTAAAGGATCTATATTTTTTTAAACAAAATTAACGACATCCACATAAACAAAACATATTTAAAATTAAAAAGTTGTAATTTTAAATTTATAATAAGCAACTTTCAGGTAAGCTTTCCTTTATGACCAATTAAATGTGTAACCTTTTAACATTTTAGGTCATTAAAATGACAAGATTTTAAACTGATTCTTTCGTCAATTGCTTTCAAAAAACATTACCTACCTAAACATAAATCTATTAAAGGGTGTTTAGTTTGGTGTTATGTTTTTACAATACTAAATGAGCTTTTAAGTCGATTCTTCCGTCAATGGTTTTTAAAATGTGCTATCCCTGAAATTGGTTTATGTAAGGCGGTAGGCAAAATCTATACATTTAAAACACTAAGCAAGTTCGTAAAAGAGTTGTACTGCACTAATTTACATGATTTTTTTTTCAAATGATCGTCTGGTTACCGTGACCTTTCAGCACTATTTTTTTTATAGTTTTATTGCGTATTTTTTCAATAAAACTAATGTTTTTCATCAGTAACATTTCTGGACGATGTGGTAAAGCTAGTTAATAATAAAAGAAATATTTGTATCGAAAGACATAGAGTCAGAAACATTATAGTATTTTAAGTTAGATTTATGTAGGTCTGCTTTAGTTTTAATTGTTTTTTGGTATTTAAAATTACAATTAAGTCGTTTAATATGAAAATGTATACAAACAGGCTAATAGTTTTTAAAAAATAATGTCTTTTAGTTCTCCAAAAAATGCACCCTGCATATTTTCAATGTATCGTTAAAGGTTGAAAATATTCTTAGTTCTTCAGCAACATTATAGTAAATAGTTAAAACTAAAACTGATATTATTCAAAAATTTAGTAAAAATAGTCATATTACCCTTATTCAACCAAATTCAGTGTGTGAGCAGAACTAAAAAGGATTTTTAACTTTATCAAATAAGTTTTATTTGCATTACGTAAAAATAAGGGTATGTACTTTACTCTTCATCAAGGTAGACTTTTTCGTAATTTGCCACGTGACGACATTGTTAAAATTTGTGATGGAGATTAAGGTCTAATTCAGGCACCAATTTTTGTGAAGAAATTTTTTTGAAAAATTGCAAATAAAAAAGTTGGATATGCCTTTCTATTAGATTCTAAGGTTTACTCCTTGACCCTAGTAAAAACAGTCTTATTTTGATTTAGATATTTAAAAACAAATCAGTCTAGTATATAGTTTAATGTTGCATAGTGGAAAGTATTTAGTAACATGCTATTAAATTTATGGTTAATAGTTTTTACCCTGATTAAGCTATATTATTGTTATTGATAAAACCATGATAACTTTAATATACTATTAAATTATTTAACCAAGCTCTAAACTTCTGGAACTGAGTATATTCCCCTTTGATTAAAAAAGCGGAGATGAATTAATGCTTGGATTTGTGTAAATTTATCATAATCAATTTATTATCATTCAAAATACAAAATCATTTTAATTTCTATATCAGTAACAATGACTACATCAGTGATTAAATTAATATTGACATGTAATTGGACTAAAGTGTATTGTCCAGGTTCTCCGATATTACAATATTTAGAGCAGTGGTTCCCAAATTGTGGTCTGCGGATTCATAGGGGTCATTTTTTCGGAGTTCCGCAGAGATCAAAATGGCTATTAATAAAGAATAATTTTTAACTTTTTCGGAAATTTTTCTTACGACTTGTATATTTTCAATTAGACTTGGCAATCGCGCTTTTCACGGCGCCGAATCACAGTCTGGACACCGCATGTGCGCGGCACGTAAACGTGAAAGGCATCTTGATATTATTAATTACTGTTTATTTTTAGTAGTTTGGGAAGTATTGTAATTTGTCGCTGGCGCATTTTTGTGTACTAATAAGTAGGTTATGAGCGCTTTCAAGTAATTTATTAGTTTTGGTGTTTTGATTATGAATCGTTGGTTAAAAAGTGGTTCTTGTAAAAGATCACGTAATGAAAGTTGTGGCGTTAGTAATGAGTCGTTAGTTATGGACCAACAGGCAAGTACATCTCAGAATTCGACCACTGAATTAGGAAGTGTACCATCGGTAAAAAGTACTGCAGGTATAATGAGGATTATATGCAAATTGGGTTTACTGAAACGAGTGTCGCCGAGGAGCCAAAGCCACAATGTGTTTTAGGTTTCGATGTTCTTTCGAACGAAAGCATGAAACCAGCGAAACTTCGACGTCACTTAATGACGAAACACCCCGAATCGGTCAAAAAATCAATTGATTTTTTCCGAATGAAGCTAGGAGAGCTGAAGAAAAGTCTAAGAACAATAATTAAAGTTGCTTTTGGAAATGAAAGTGCAACTCCCGCTTCTTTTCAAATAGCGGAACTAATTGCCAAATGTGGTAAGCCTCATACTATAGCTGAGGAGTTACTCCTTCCTGCTGCGCAAATTATGTGTGAGAATATGATTAGTGAAACTGCGACAAAACAACTGCAAAGAATACCTCTTTCAATTAACACTACAAAACGCAGAACTGTGAATAGACAACAGGCAAGAGCCCCATGCATTATTTTAAATTAGCAGGCTTTGACGGAACTACGTCATTTTTGGGACCTTATTTTTCTGATGTTTACGTTTTGGTTTGTTGTCATGTATTGTCAAACCGTGCCCCGTCTTTACAAATTTAAGCTTAAGTTTTAGCAGTTTATAAACAATACACACATCGAATTAATATAAAAATTGATTGATTGATAAGTTGTGTTGTGTATTATAAAACGTAACAAATACATTTTTGGTCATTTGCATTATCCTAAATACAAAAAATGGCCAGTCGTGTGACATGCGGTCGTACCCGTATTAAAAGTATGGAAGAAAGAAATTTCGTTCCAGAGGTAAGTTCATTTGTATTTTCGTAAGTAAAGAAATTAACAAGACACTTTTAAATCCGATTTAAGGGCAAAAATAATTGTTATTATAATGAAAATCATAATTCTTAAATAGTCAAACAGTTAGGTTATGAACCAAGTAGTATATAAAAAACACACTAGCGCAACACTTTATGTAATATTTTGATAGGTCAAAAAATTTAAATTACCTTAAGTATGTTTAAAAACCGAAAAAAAAGTTGGAGTTATGAGTTTCTGGGAACAATTTTATGGGACAAATATATATTCAATTCAAATTATATTCTCCATTTTTTGGAATTTTGATGAAATGATACTGGAGGGGAAACAGTTTGATTATATTTCTCAACAAATTTTATTTGTTTAACAGACACTAAAGGCAAACAAAAAAATATGAAATCTTCTTTTGGAGATTTTATTTAATGTTTTAGACTTTATTTTTTTAGATTTTTTTTGAGAACCCACAATGAATTTAAATCAATATATATATATATATATATATATATATATATATATATATATATATATATAATTTAAAACATTTCGTTTAAAAATGGGTTCCCGCTGCAGAAATACAAAGACATGGTACGATTTACCATTTCAAATTTTGCAGTTACGTAGAAAAGGGATCCATGCAAGGCGGTAAAGAGCCATTTTGTGGAAAAAAAAATTATATCCGAAGGTATTTGCGTCAAAAAGTGGTCGAAAAATGGTCGAAAATAGACAAATCTACTTCTATTTTAAAATTCTAGATTAATACATATCTCCTATAGTTTTAACATAATATTGCAGCGGCGGAAGGCTTGCAAATGATCCATAATACTGCGTGCAGTTCCCCCCAAAAACACTAACAATAAAAATTTGGATTCTGTAAGCCTAAACTAACTTAAGCATATCTAACACTATATATATATATATATATATATATATATATATATATATATATATAAACAATAAATTAAGGTATATTTAACAACAAATAACGTTTGTTGATAAATATAATCAAACTGTTCCTTTCCTTTCAGCACAGTATCAGACCCAAAAAAAGGAGAATATAATGTTAGATATTAAAACTTATTTTTTCCCATAAAACTGTTCCTAAAAACCCATAACTTTTTTCGTTCGTTTTAAAACATACTTAAGGCAATTTCAATGTTTTGACGTAACAAAATATTACATGAAGTGTTACACTACTGTGTTTTTTATAAACCACTTGGTTCCTAACCTAATTGTTTGACATTTTAGGAATTATGATTTTAATTATAATAACAATTATTTTTGCCTTTAAATCGGATTTGAAACTGTCTAGTAGAACGAAATTCCTTTTTCCTTGTGCTTTTAAGACGGGTCTAAAGTAAAAATTTAAATTGGTCAAATCATATATATATATATATATATATATATATATATATATATATATATATATATATATATATATATATATATATATATATATATATATATATATATATATATATATATATATAAAAAGTTTTGATTATTAAAAAAATAAGATTGGCCACAAAAAATATTCCATATAATATATAAAATGAACAGAAGTAAGCGAGACGTTAGATAAAAAGTCATTTAAAGTTTCTTGTACGAGCTATATTTTGTAGGTAAATTAATGGCCAATAAATAAGTAGATAATTATAAATTGAGAAATTTTTTACATGTTGACCGCTAATTTTCCCAAAAACTATGTTTACTACTACGTTAAAAAGAATAAATTGCGAATGTTATTGCACTTGGAAATAAGAATCATAATTGACTATAGGACTTTGGTTTATTAAGAGTTTATGCAAACTAGGAAGTACTAAATAAAAATGAAAGCGTAGTAACTTCTGGTACCTATATAACCTTCATCTTACAGGTGAAACTATTTTACTAATCAGAATGTTTAAAGGTAGTACTTTTAAAACATTGGATACCTAATATTAATATTTTTCTGAAATAGAATAGCATTTTTATTTGTTTTGTTTTTATTTGTATAGTTAATAGTAATTTTACTGAATTTTCTTCTAACCTAATGTGTGTGAAGATATTGATATTTCGTAAATAGGTATTTATCTAATGTTTTGTTCTGTATTAAATTTGAGTAAATTTAAATGAAATAATGATACTTGTGCTTGTTTTTATTTAAAACGTACTTTTGGCTGTACTAATAAAATTATTTATGGCCTGTTTCGTCTTAAATGCGTTGATATTTTTTCTCTACTCAACTTTTCTAAATAATTTAAGTTACTTAGAAAAAATATAATTTCCTAGTTCAACTAAAAATAACCATTCTATTATTTAAAAAATCATTAAAGTTTATTTATTAAATTCAAGTAAAGTAATAAAAAGAACGCAGAAATACAAAAGGACAGTCGAAACGAAACAAACAAAAAAATCGATGCACTGTACAGCTTATGAAACCCTAATATAACTTGCAAATGAGTTGGAAGTTTTTCCAAATATGCTCTCATAGGATTGCGCCGTTAAATTCTTAGTTGCAAGTACTTCTTAGGAGAAAGCTTTAGATCAAATTATTGTAATTAAATCATCCAGAATGCGGTCTCGCTATGTTAGTTTAGTTTGCCCAGACGGTAAAATTGTTACATTTCTTTATAACTTTGATTCTCGCTATTTCAAACCCAATGTCAATTTTAAAGCATCAATAACAACAAACGTTGAACTTAAACGCTTGAATAAATATAAGGTTATTTATACGGAAGGTTTATTATGTAAAAAGTTAAATTTAATAATATCTAAAGTAAGCTGTTAAAGACATGAATTTTAATGTTTCACCAGTTTTTTGTTAGATTGGCACGTGAAATAATGTATCACACTAATTGGCTTGTTTAATTTAGTCCATACCTTAATTATAATTCTCTTTCAAAACTGTAAGTTTTCAAATTACTTCCTGAATCTCAAAGTAAAAATCAAAGTGAATACGCCACCGAAAACCAGCAACAAGGTGTTGTCATTTTGACGGGCCATCGTTTTGAATCTTGGGACCTTCCCGGTCTCGTCAAGGTCACCGCTAGGCTCTTTCCTGTACATTTATTTAATCAAAGACGCAGAATTACCGATTTGTCTTTGAATATAGAACAGACATTAATATCAAGAGTCCAGGTTTGTCAAATGTTTTCAATACAGTTGAACGAAAGCACAGACATTACAAACAAAGCAAACTTATTAGTTTTGATTTTACGAGAGCTTATGCGTACTACGGCAGAGTCGGTATTTAACACTCATAATGATTTTTGTACTGAAAATAAGATATCGTGGCCGAAATGTGTTGGATTAAGTACAAACGGAGCCCGTGCAATGTCTGGGAGGTTAACGGGACTTGTAGCACGTGTGAAAGCAGTCGCTCCTTGTGTAATGTGGACTCATTGCTGTATCCATCGAGAAGCCCTAGCGTGCAAGAGAATGCTCCCATCCTTAAAATCAACATTAGACGATATTGTCAAAATTATTAATTTTATCAAAGTTAGACCAATAAATGCTCGGATTTTTCAAGCAATCTGTGAGGAAACCGGTAGTGATCACATTCAGCTCCTTTTACACACAGAAGTGCGATGGCTATCGCGCGGTAAAATTTTGAATTACGTGACGAAGTGCGTCTTTTTTTTAAATGAAAATAAATTTGAATTAGCAGAAAGACTTACTGATTTTTCATGGATGTGCATGACAGTATACCTTTCAGACATTTTTGCCTATCTAAATAATCTGAACCTATGTCTACAGGGCAGGAGTACCAATATTTTTCAAGTTTAAGACAAGATAGAAGGGACAATTAAAAAATTACAAATTTTGGTCGGTCGCGTTAAACAAAACTCTTTAAGTTCATTTTCTGTTCTGGAATCATTTCTACTGAATTCAGAAGAGAATTTGCCACCTGAGGTTCAACAAAATATCTGTGAACATTTGCGTGAGTTAGCAATTAGTTTTCGTGAATACTTTCCTATTGCGAATAATGATAAATCCTGGATTAGAAACGCTTTTGACACCAAAGATGTTGAAAAAAATTCCAGCCTTTCAGAAAAAGAGCAAGATCAACTGATTGATCTGTCGTGCAACAACGATGTAAAAGTTGTTTTCAAAGACAACGACTTACTTCAGTTTTATATCAAGATGAGCCATGATTTTAACGAGCTCTCCGAAAATGCTTTGAAACACCTAATTCCCTTTTGCACGACATATCTGTGTGAACAAGGATTCTCATCATTTGTTTTATTAAAGACAAAACAAAGAAATCGCCTGAATGTTTCTTCAGAATTAAGAATTAAAATATCCCGACTTAGACCAGATTTTGAAAAAATTATGACAGATAAGAAAGTGTTCCATTCATCACATTAAGAGTTGTGGGCTTGAATGGTAAATAAACACGAGTTAGGATTTTAATAAACCAGCCCTGATGAATTTATATATTTTTTTTTCTGTTGGAATAAGTATGCTAATAATAAGAAAGCGTTTTTCGTTTTACTTTTTTGTCAAGTTGAACATACAATTAAAATACTCGTTGCTTCATTAATACTTATATTACCATATTTTATTTAAAGCAAACAATCCCCATAAAAAATGTTTAAACATCTTTCAGCTGTAATTAACAATGCCATCGCTATTTTGTGGTTCTGTCTATTTTTAACAACTTCACTTGAGAGCCCAAAAACGCTTTCTAAAGTAACAAATAGTATGATAAATTCTGTGGGGACCAACTAAAATCACCAACCACCACCTTATTTACGAAATAATTTAGTTAAGGGTCCGCATGTTACTTCTGCCGAATTTTAGGGGTCCGCAATCACAAGGAATTTGGGAACCACTGATTTACAGCATTATTGAGTTTTAGTTCAAAAATTAACATGCTATTTGAATGTCTCTTTTCTAAGGAATTTCATTTTTTTTCTTCTAAAATTCATTTACAGAGATTCCAAGTTAAATTTATCTAGTTGTAACAAGCGCGTGCATAAAACCTTTTTATAACTTTAAATGTAACTTTAGAATTACCTTAAAATATCTGCCTATAAGCCAAGCTTAAAAATGAAACAGCTTTTTTCCAGTTTAAGCGAGAGCTTTCCAAACTAAAGGAGGCCTTGGATATCGAAAAGTTTTAAAATTAATTGCCAAATTATTTATTTTTTAAGGTATATTTTTCTATAATGCTCTTTTATTTATTTCTATATAAAATAGACATAATATTTTTATCAATAAAACGTACACAGATTTTTTTTTCAGTTGCACTTCTAATCCTAAACCATGAGAAAGTTCACGACATGCTTTTGAGACAGACTGCTAGTAAATAAATAACCCACACCTTGAATTAACGCTCCAAAGAGCTTGCAATCTCCATCTTCCATGGCCGATATCACATTTCCAATAGGAAATCTGTTAGAAATGGGCCATTTAATACAACACCAACCACTTCGTAATATACGTTCGACATATTATTGAAATCAAATTAGCTAATATACTTTAAAATAATATCTTATCTCCAGATCTTTTTTCAGTGTAGTTGTGAATTTTGGAAGTTAATCTTATTATATTTCCTTTTTTTATTTGGAATAGTTTTTTTGGAGTCACAATAATTTTTTTGAGTTAATCAAAGGAAAATGTTTTCTCAAATAAAATTTCCGCCCTTCTTAACATCTCTCATTTTTTCTCTCTAGAGGCGAGCAAAACAGATTTCTTTGGAAGTATATACTTCCCAAGCTAGCCTCAACTAAAACTATATATCTTCTTACCACCTTAGTATCTAGTAATCATATTAATTAAATTATGAGTTCGCTCATTAGTCTGGGAAAGGTGTTCTAAAAAAATAGTTTGCCAAAATAGGCCCTGTTTTTCATATCTATTCTAACGTAATGAAAAATATTTTCCGTGGATAAAGAAGATTAGTTTTTTTATATGTAAGCTTTTATTTTTTTTGCTTATAAAATTAAAATATTTTTTCTAACAAATGTTTTTTAATGCATAATTTAAGTTTGTACAAAAATAAGAGAGAAGAGAACATTTAAAATTGTCAGGTAATTTTTACTATAATCTTGAAGTGTATTTTTAAAAAAGTAATGATTGAGCTATTTGTTTCAATCCGTTGTTTGACATGGTAATATCGGTTCGAGACATGCTATTTATACTGACCGAGTAATTTGATTTTAGTGTGTTGATGGTTATCCATACATGAACAGATGCCCATCTGGCCTTTTTTTTGACGACATAAGCAAATTTTGCACTTTCAAGAATGAAGCAAGATGTGGACCTATTGCAACAAGTAAGTAAACATTTCAATACAACTAATATCTTCGTTATTATTGAAAATACGAAATCTGTTTTGAAATAAAAGTTATAGATAGTTTAAAAAGCTGTCATGTGCCTTTAATCATTTTTCTCTACAAGGTGCGTCGAAAACTCTACAGCTATGTTTTTTAATGATACATCGTGTAATTTTTAAATTTCTTTAATCTACGGTAAATTCTAGATATATTTGCTGTACAATAGCATTTACCTAATTGTGACAGACAAGATTCGAAGAATGTATTTAAATTAATATCTATTGGAAACAATGGAAGAATTAAACCTACGAATAGGTGTCTGGAACAAGCTGCTCCAAAGATGTCAAGAGGAATAGTGTTACATGACTCTTTATTTTTTTCATAATCCAAATTTAACCGTGGCGTTTCATAAATGATAATTTTTAATATTTCCCTAAAGAAAAAAGGCCAATGGATTTAAGTCTGTAGATCGGGCTGGCTATGAATAGGACTCCTATTACCTATTCACTTCCGGGGATAAATATTAGCATCAACATATTGTTTGAGGCCCTTCCATCAGAATATCTTCTAGAAAAATCGGAATTTAATTTACAAAAATGTCTACGTTACGAACCTTAGTCAGCGTACATTAAAAAAGTAGGGTCCAGTGATACGACCGTCGAAGAGTCCACACTAAACCTCTGTTCGCCAGATAGTTTGGGATCGCGCTTTATGAACCCAATATGAATTGTAGTTGTCCAATAGTGACAAATGCGTCTATACCACTTGAAAACGTGTAATCATCTATGCATACAGTTTTATTGAATATGATCGAATAATTCTAGGCTATTCTTTTCTTCCTGAATTATTCTAATCGAATTCGTCGTAATTTTATTAACATATGTTCCCATATATCAGTTTGAATCATTGACCTTAAGGTATGCTAACATACTGATTTGTATATTTTAGTTTCGCACTGATACTTCATGGTCTTGTTCTTAGTCTAGCTTCAACATGCGAAATGCCTATTATACGGACAATATACAAATACATTTCTTTTTTAGAAAAACAGGACTTCATTGAGAGGTGTCAAACTCTCAACAGCAATGTCCAAGAACTTCAAAATCTTCACTGGGTCATTCCTTACATCTTAATCCAGAAATTATTTTATGTTGATTTTTGGCAGGAGGAATGATGTAGATGGCATGAGGGAGTTTGGTCATACAAAAATTTGAAACTCTACCCAATGCCAAAAATCTGGGCGTTATATTTGACAAAGATTTATAACAAAACTTAAAACAATGCTTTGTGATTCCCTTGAGCTCTCCATATTAAATCATGTTGATATAGCTTACGTAACATAGTCTAAAAGCTTTTTAGAAACAAAGAATCTAAAAATTCAAAATTCCTCTTTACGTCTTATATATGGAATTTAAAAGGGGGAACGAAGAGTAGAAAGATGCATCATCAGCCATGTTTTTATCATACAATTATGGTTTTTAAGAAACCTCCCCACCTATACAAAAAAATAATTTTAAGATCTCATGTGCATCATCTAAATCATATGGGCAACGCCCGGCCCCCGGGAGAAAGTGAGCTTATCGCGTCGTGCTCTTGTGGGACGTATAGATATGATGGCCAGTGATATCAAAAAAACATTACATTACCGATTTATCTGATACAGCCCAGTTAGCTATTTTTATACGAGGTGTTGATGAAGAATTTGTAGTGATAGAGGAATTACTGGCTTTACTGCCACTACAAGGGACCACTACTGAAAAAGATATTTTTGCCGAGGTGCAAAGTAGTTTTGAGCAATATGGTTTGCAGTGGTGTAAATTAATTGGAGTGTACACAGATGGTGCGCCTTCAATGGTCGGTTCAAAAGGTTACATCGGAATTCTGAAAGAAAGAGTATGAATGTGCAAGAATGTGATTTAATAATTCTGCATTGCATTATTTACCAACAAAAGTTGTGCTCTAAGTCTATTCGACTGAAGAACGTTATGGATGTGGTAGTAAGTACCATCCATTTCATTAGATCTCGCGCCATCGCCAGCATTTTTTGATGAACTCTCTTCAGAACATGACATACCATTTCTATAGGTTCTATAGGTGGCTAAGCAAATGTAAAACGCTAAAAAGATTGTATGACCTTAGAAATGAAATAGCTGATTTTATGGAAATGAAAGAGAAAACATTGCCACAAATTTGTGATCCAACATGGCTTTGTGACTTGGCATTCCTGGTAGACATCACATTTTCCTCACACATACTTAAACGACCTAAACTTGAAGCTTCAATGGAATTGATCGAACTTCAAGAAAACTCATATTTAAAGTCTAAATTTGATGATGTGGAACTAAGCGAATTTTACAGAACATACCTTTCCGAAGAAAAGTATGCACAGCTGAAAGTTTTCGTACGAAAAATGATTTGTACATTCGGTAGCACGTATAAATGTGAGCAGCTTCTTTCAATCACGAAAATTAATAAAAATTAGCGTTGTACTCGGCTTACACATGTTAATTTAGAATACTAGTGATATTGACCCCAATATTGATCATCTTGTTTCTTAGCTTATTATATTATAGTAGACAAAAACCTAAAGTTTCGAACAAAGTCTATTTACTATTTTATGTATATTTTATAATAAAAAACAGATTTTTCTATTTACCGATTAGCCACATTAATATTTTTTATTTTGCTACTAGGGAAACGAATTGTTTAAAGCATTAAAACCATATATTTTTAGATAAGCCTAAAGCTTCATAATTTTTGCGTCCGAATATGACAACACAGCACTAACAGGGTCAGTAACAGCAAATACAAAATCATATATTTAAGAGGATTTAGGTTTTTCTAGTTTCTTTTGGTACTTGTTGCTTTTATAAATACTTTGAGTATTAAAACGTTTTCACTGCAAAAACAAAATCTGATCGAAAATCAAATTAGGATATTCACAAAAAGTTATAATTTTGTACACATTTCCCAATTAAATTTTTTTTAACTAAAAATATTTTTGAGCGATAAGAAATAAAGCTGCCTTATAATAAATTATCATTTATAAAAAGGAAGAACATTTTTGTTATTATTTGTTCATATTTTTGCATTAACTTGTATGCTAATTTTTATTCCATATATAACATTTTTAACCAATTTTGTTAATCTGCAGCACCAGCTCCCATAACAGAACCGCCAACAGATTTAGCAGAAAAATGTAATACTGCAGAGTGTCAGCTTCCATATTGCTTTTGCTCCAAAGATGGAACTATTATACCAGGAAACCTAGAACCAGAAAACGTAAGTACATATCACCTCATCAATCGGTTGTAACTAGTAAATTAAAGGCGATGAATTTTCAAATAAAATATGTAACCTCTTTTTCAGACACCACAAATGATTCTAATTACTTTTGATGGTGCGATCAATTTGCAAAATTTTGACCACTACAGAAAAGTTTTGAATGGCAAAAGAAAGAACCCTAATGGATGTCCCATCAGAGGGACATTCTACGTTTCTCACGAATATAGCAACTATCAGATGGTTCAGCAACTTGCGAGTGAAGGGCATGAAATAGGAACTGAAACAATATCGTAAGTGCCACGTTCTGTTTTTGCTAGGTTAGGTTAGGTAATAATTAAGCTGGTTAAAGACTTTCCTTTACTTTGTCTCTGGAAACGATTACACATATGTACAGGGTTTTTGGTTATAAAGGCCTCCCCTTCCCCCATTAATGTTAGTATTTTTATAGGTATGCAATAAAACTACTTGGGTCGCTCCAATTGTGTAGACAAGGGGTTGGCAATAAACAAACAAAAATAGTTCAGAGGGCCGGATTGTAATAATTTCTAGGCATAAAAAGATTTATTCCGTTGGTATAAAAAGATAATTTTAAACATTTTCAGGTATTTTAAATACATTTTTTGGAAAATTGAAGGCCAGTATCTATTTCCCACGGGAAGTATTCAGTTGTACTGTGATATCATTTTGCGAATTATTATGTCTATAAAACAGCATTATGTGGCGCCGTGACATGTTAGTTTTTAGTTATTTTCTTAATAGAGGACTTAACGCTAGTACTGCGAGTGAAACATGTGACTTGACTAAGATACCTCTGACTACAGTGAAAAGAATCATGTGAAATCCCATCATATCAAGAAAAAAGCATAAAGATGCCGGGTCCACCAAATTTTTTGACGGAGGCAAGAAGGACTGAATAAGGCGAAAGATCTAGACTACCCACGAAGAGCAACGTGTACCTACCTACATTAGAAATTCTCAAGCAACGGTTCACTAATGATGAAACCCCAAGAAGCTGTAGCATAACTAGCCTGAGGAGAGTTTTATTTAAAATTGGCTTCATATCGCACAACTGACAAAAAGCAAGTGCTTATGGAATACCAGTGATTATAGCGTCTTGAGTATACAACATCTATAAGAAAATACCATTCTGAAGATCGTCCAAAGGATGGATCGATTTTTCCGGTAGGCGTAAAATAAAAGCTCCGTCAAATAAAGGGAAAAGGATAATCTTCTTATATGCCAAAAAACGGTTGAGTTCCAAATGCTTCGTGGCTTTCTGCAAAGAACATTAAAGACTCCTGCGTGGACTATGATGAAGATACAATTGCAGAACTTATTGAAGAATACTTTAAGAATTGTCTTTTAACAAATATTCCTTAAAGAAGCGCCAATTACATAAATGAGAGATTCAAAACTACATGGCAGTGAATTATATGTATATATATATATATATATATATATATATATACACATATATATACATATATATACATATATAGATATATATATATATATATATATATATATATATATATATATATATATATATAAAAAGTATATTTAATTGGAATTTTTTTCTTAAACAATGGTATTAAACCGGTATATATTAATTTTTTTTTTGGATAAGGTTTTCTTTCTTTATATTTATTTATATTTGTGTAGGTTTATTTGCAAAATCAAACAATGGTATTAACTTGACGTTTCGCCTAGCTTAATAGGCTTTCTCAAAAATTGCTCATTCCTTATTTTTTTTTAATTATTTGCTATATAAGGTTTTCCTTTAAATCTATCTATAAATAATTTAAAAAACATTTAGTGGTCTAATTAAAAAAAGACATTTACAATTTTTCTAAAATTGATTTAAAATATATATATATATATATATATATATATATATATATATATAATATATATATATATATATATATATATATATATCGAAATATATATATATATATATATATATATATATATATATATATATATATATATATATATAATATATATATATATATATATATATATATATATATATATATATATATATATATATATATATTTTTTTTTTGGCAACTCATGGCACAGTTTTAGGTAGAACTAGGTAGAACACCTTTTTATAGATATTAGATCTGAAAATATTTTTCCGACTTTAAGATGTAGTGTTGCAGAATGAATAAAAAAAATGTGTTAATGATATTCTCCCAGGTGGTTGGAAAAATTCAGCTCATTACCTAATTAACCTAAAAAATGCATGTTTAGAATCAAAAAGTATACCCGAAAGACTGGAAAAAAATACTAAAAAAAAGCAAAAGTCAACGGATCATATCTCGAAATCCACTATCGCTATGTTTTTGAAAATAACAAAATTAAATTTTACACGTTAAAAAACCATACTGTACACATGCAGGAAAGCGAATAAAAATTTGGTCTCAAACAACTGGAAAAGGGGTCAGTCGGACAAAAAAACTTTATGGTTTATCTCGGTCCCTAATATTTTAACAGAAAAACATCATAACAACTCTATATATCTTGGGCAAAGCTTCCTGAAAAAAAAAATCTAAACCTTTTCGTTTCGGAAATGTCAAAAATTCAAGTTCCAGTTTTGACCTGATTGTCAATCTGTGAATCCGCGTATGCACTGCTTTCCCCTCTATATTGCTATGAGTTTTTTTAACTTGCCCGGTTCTGGATTTATCGAAGATTTTTTTATTTTTTTCTAAATTTCCTGGGTATACATTCGCATTATATATTTTTTTGGGGTGAATCAATCAGACATTTTTCTGAGGCAGATCTCCTTTTTACATCAAACCAAAAAAATGCCTAATCTGGGATAACCAAAAACGTCGGTGTAAAAATATTTAATACATTCTTTAATATCGGACACCATTATGTGGCAGAACTCCTTTTTTACATCAAACAACAGGCTTAATCTGGTTTTTTTTTCATACATAAATAATTTTTCCTTTACATAGGGTTAATCTAAGAGGATGAAACAGTTCTCTAAAAACAGTAATTAAAATTTTAAGTTTTTTTTAAAGGGTGTAAAACGCTTGTTTGAATAAAAGATCTAGTATTATTCTTAAAAAACGGCAAGGCACGATCAGTTTATTATATTTATTGCATATAAAGCTCAACTTGGGAAAACTATTACATACATATATGGGGAAGTACTATGTTTGCGAAAACACATTTTCATTATAATAATTACGTTCATATGGTGAACAAAGTTCGATATGAAATATATGTTTGAACTTTAGAAAATTTAAGAAGGATCCCGGAAATGTATTCTACTTTTCGATCTTCATCCATAAAGTCGGGTAAAAAGCCTGACATTCTATGGTAAATACTTATTTTATTTCTTGTTAATATAGGTATATTATTTTTTATGTTATAGATTACAATCTGGTTTAGAAAACAAAGGTTATGAAGAGTGGGTAGGAGAGATGATAGGCATGAGAGAAATTTTGAGGCACTTTGCAAACATCTCCAAGAGCGAGGTCGTTGGTATGAGAGCGCCTTTCCTAAAGCCAGGAAGGAACACACAGTATAAGGTAAGACTAGTTAGTTAAACAAAGTTTTTTAATGTTAATTTTAAGTTTTCAATTGCAGGTTAATACAAACTAATGACGTAGTCGGACTATAGTGGCGAAGATGTGAAAACATTCTCAAGAGGATATCGGAGTAACTCGACTTTTCAACGCCTTATCAATAGGCGAAGAAAAAATGTGTTGAGTGAAAGAACATTGTTTTTTCGTTAATATTTTCGAAAAGTCTGTATTTTTTTCACTTTTTTTCTATTTCTAAAAACCTTTTTGTTTATTGGAGAATTGAATACTTACCGATATTCTGTCATAAAATTTAGATACATTTGAAATAAACTTAAAAAAATACGGATTTTTAGATAATGAACGGGTTTTTCGTGATCAACCGCCATGTTTTGTATTTGGCTGAACATCCGGCTCGTTCGTTAAACTAATTATTGTCGACCTGCCACACTGCAGTGTCATCATGTGATTTATATGAAGCAGCAGAATCGAGATTTTAAATTTATTCCGATATCCTCTTCATCGTTACTACTTACGCGCGCTCAATAAGTGTCAAAGCGTTGAGTAAAGTCACTTTGAAGTCAGCGAAATTAGAAACAGAGCGCTTAGTACCACGACATATATATATATATATATATATATATATATATATATATATATATATATATATATATATATATATATATATATATATATATATATATATATATATATATATATATATATATATATATATATATATATATATATATATATATATATATATATATATATATATATATATATATATTATATTGTAATCCACTACGGTATAGATATGTCCTACCGTATTTTTTTTTTGATTTGAAAGGCAAGCAAACATTGTACGGATATCTAAAAACTATAGGGGTGTAAAAAATAAAAAAGTAAAAACATATTAAGAAATATATTGTTCAGCATTATGGGTTCAACTATTCAAATTCTAAATCGTTGAAAACCTCAACGCAGGACAATGGAAAGAGGAGCGTTTGCAGTGCTCTACTAATTCGGCTAATAGTTAAGGTGCCTTCGCTTCGTCTGATGAAGATGTCTAATAATTGAATGAGTGATTGGAAGAAGGATAACATTCCAGTGAAGCTTGTTTTTGGGAAATAAAAAAAAACTGCTTTGCGCCGAAACCGTTAATTTTTCAAAAACTATTACTATTAGTCAATTGAACACTTTGACAAGTACATGTGATACCAAAGTTTAAACGTTTTATACGCATTTAGTAATTAGATATTGGTGTTTGAAAGTACAAATATCTTATCCTTTTTCCACGCAATATGCAAAAATATAGGTAAAAAAAAACAAAAAAGGACATAAATGAAATACTAATTTTTATTTTACATAAAAACTTTGTAAAACATAATATTAACATTCTTTTTAGATTTCTAGGTCACTGGTTTCTGTATTTGTTGTGGGATTTGTCAGAATTTCATCATAAAAGGGCCTGTAGTCTTCGGGTATGTAATGCACTATTTTGGAAACATCTTCTAGCTTCTTAGAGTTGATTGGAACTTTTCTATTGTACGCTTTCGAAGTAGGAAGGTCCACATTGTCTTGTTTCTTCACATTGAAAAGACCATAAGTGAAACTATCAATAAATTCAGATGCTTTGATATAGCCTTTCAATGCTTGGGTATATGTCAAATGCCTGTATTTGCTGATGGTAAAGGACTGTTTTTTTCAACATCTTTGACAGTCTTTTTGAAGTATTGAGGCCACCAGCCTTTGACATCAAGTATATCAGTATTATTTAGCCGTTGTACTTGAAAGCTTGGTTTTTTTTTCTTAGAAGATGTAATGATTTCGTTGTATTGATCAGGAAAGTAAATCCTATCGAATTTTCTCAAAGAGCGCTTAATAACTGAAAAGTTTCTGTCGCAATGCAAAAAACTATGACCTCGGATGGGAACATATTGATTGATTACTTGAAATTTGCTATTCATAGTCAGTGCAGTAAACAACCTAGTTAAAGTGTGGTTGCGGTTTTGTCCAGTGCACGCATCACTAAAAACATGCAGAGTTTTTACTTCTTTAGGGATATGTTGAGTAATAAAGTCCAAAATCGCCGTACTGACTTCATTGGGACCTCGCTGAGCATCTCCCTCTGTGTGTGTGTAGAACACCGATATGTCGTTTCCATGACTGTGGATATTAAAAACGTAATACCAAAGTTTGCGCAGATAAAACATTTCCTGAACTGGCATTAGGGGAAGGGGCAGGTTTTGCATATAGTCAAAAACTATGGCTCAACATCGTTCCTTTCCTTGCAGGTCTCTTTGATTTCTTGAAGTTTATTGTAGAATTTAGATGCTCGTCTTTTATGAACCATAAGTTCTGCAATTGCGCATCTCTTTGCTGTTTCTTTAAGAGTTGTCGACTTTATTTTTGAAATGTCTCAGATAATATTCATACTTGACGACATTTCTTAAATCAGGATTTTCATTAATCAAGAACTTGTACATCTTAGCTACGCATAAACTTGCATCTAAATAGGTGATTAACTTAGAGGAATAATGAGACTCTTTTTTCGGAAACGATTTTATCCGTTCATCAATTTTGGCAACAATCGCGGAATTCAGTTTATTTGCACGATTTGCATGCCTTCCTCTCATATCAACTGGTGCAGTTTTAGTTTCCGGGATCTGAGTTAGGCGTTGTACGACTTTATTGGAGAGAGCATGTAAACTCATATACGCGTTGCGGCAAACTTCAACCCTACTCCCACCTTTCATAGCAAAATATTTGAAAGATGAAGTATTCTGTTTAGATTCCGCTGTAGCTGGACGATGTCTGGCAACATCATGTCTTTCTATTAATCCTACTAGATATTTATCTTTTTCATTTTTTGGCCTTCCATTATAAACGATTTCGATGATTGAACGTTTCTCTTCATTAGAGAAATCGGCCATACATTTCTTACGACAAATGCAATCCGGCCCGGTTATTTTAGCATTCACTAGTTTACCTTTATGTGTAACAAACTCTGTCCCTTCCTGTCTTGCTAGTTTTTCCTTTTCTTTTATGTGCAATTTCTTGTTTAATTTCAGCGTTTTTATTTCACGTTCTTCCTCTGAATCCGTGGAATCTGACATTTCTATAATATACAAAGATTATTTATAGACTATTTTTGTTAACAATCCCTTAACACTCACTTTACCCCTAAATTTAAGATTATTAAAAATAAAATAATATTAACTAACTTTTAAAACACCTGTTTACTGGACGAAACTGCAAAACGAAGTGAAAAACATGTTTACGACGTCAGCGTTGTGATCTGGACGCGCATCTAGTAATGCGTTGAAGAACGATAACATTCCAGGAATATTATCGTTTTTCCGCTCAACAACAAAATTATTATGGGAACGGGGCCGGCGATATTATCGCTTTTGCGCTCAACTTGAAGATAATACGAATGTTAGTAATATGGCTATCTCACTTCAATTCGCCATATTTTTGGAATGTTATCCTTCTTCCAATCACTCATTCAATTATACATGATCATCTTGCAGCTTGGTATAGTACACGTCACTAAATACACAACAAGTTTTCGTTCCCGCCTCTCAACCGCTCCCTCGATCCCTCGTTGGTTTTAATAGACCTTAAAATTTCTTGTGAGAATTGATACTTTTTTATTTCATTTAAAACAAATATATTGTTCTGAACATGAACATGTCTTGTATATATTAATATTAACAACTGTATATATAAATGATCGCATACTATATAATAATATACCGATTTCTGCCTTATTTTTGCGTCTCTAAACCTAAAATTATATTTACCACTTGCCACTAGTAATGCCCTAAATAAAAAATATGTAAAATTTATTGATAAAACAAAATTTACTCTATTAATATTAAAATCTAACTTTTTTAGGTTCTGGAGGAATTTGGTTACATATATGACAGTTCTGTAGGAGTACCAGCCTTACCAATACCTGTGTGGCCGTATACTTTGGATTATAAAATTCCTCATGAATGCAAGTCCGGAACATGTCCAACGAAATCATTTCCAGGTATCTTTCAAAAGTGTTCTTTTGATCTAACCTAACATTACGCATCTTTGAAATAATAACAAATTCTCTAACTATTAAAACCAAATTAGCCCCTATTAACTTTAATTGGTTTATTGTCATTTTAGACTTAGTTGAAATAAGAGATGAAAATAATTTTGATTTCATCATAATCACTTTTTCTCCGCTACAAATTGGTGTGGTTAGTATTTCAATTTTATCATCAGCTTTTTTAATTCAATTTTTAACCTAAAATTAAATTATGGCAAAAAAAAAGTCATATCACGCCATTTGATTTTTTTGAGAAAATTCGTATTATTTGAGGAATTACGAAACAATCTAGTGACCACCAATAGAATAATTACGATACAGTTACTAGCTGTATGAGAAGACCAAAAAAAGCGCTTTTCTGACACCAAGTTCAATGTAATCGGTTCATCTAAAACAGGTATTATTGAAAATAAAAAAAATATAAATAGCAACAAGTTGCACAATTGCCTGAAGAATACAAATGAATAGATTTTCAACAAACCTTAATTAGGAAAATTCAAGAGAAAATAAGCATTTCCATTTTTGAATACCTGTTACCCCTCTAGCGGCCATTTTTCTAACTTGAAAATAATTTCCAGCGATTTTTCCTGGTCGAATTACCCATAAATCTTTTTTACCATAATTGTGTGATCAACGGTTACCGAGTTATGGCCGGAGATCATTCTTAGTTGGTGTATTTTGGCCATCCATCTACAAGCTTTCCTGTTATAGGTATATCAAAACCTTAAGGGGGAACTGCACGCAGTATTATGGATCATTTGCAAGCCTTCCGCCGCTCCAATATTATGTTAAAACTATAAGAGATATGTATTAGCTTCAATGTGATTTCAATAAGGAAATATGTATAGTTGGGCGCTAAATGCGATTTTTTATGAAAAAATCTAATCTGGAATTATAAAATAGAAGTAGATTTGTCCATTTTCGACCACTTTTTGATGCAAATGCCGTCGCATATAATTTTTTTTTCCACAAAATGGCTTTTTACCGCCTTGCATTGATCCTTTGTCTATGTAACTGCAAAATTTGAAATGGTAAATCGTATTTATGTCTTTGTATTTCTGCAGCGCGTGAACCCTTTTGAACCCATTGTTAAACGAAATGTAATTTAAATTGCCTATACATAACACATTTTTTTGAGGACGTGCAGGAAGTTTTTTCTAATGCGTAGGTACCTTTTCATCTTACTTTAAACTTGACTAGACCTTGTCGCCAGTTTTTCACTTTTTGCGTGCAGTTCTCCCTTAAATACAATTTTTGTTTGGTGTAGTGACGCCTACGAGACGAGACGAGACGAGACTTTGGAAAATCTCGTCTTGTCTCGCACGAAAAGTGGAATGTCTCGTCTCGCAATAAAAGTGTCGTCTCGCCTCATGCCTCGCGTGAGAGTCTCGCAAAATTTTTATGTTGTCTGTCTAAATGAAATACACAAACAAAGTCAGTTCTAATTTTTATTTTAATGAACAAAAACATAATATTCTAACAAGATAAATAGAAAAAAAAAACAAAATAAAATAATATCAAATTTTCATTTCAACGCAAAATTAATTTAAAAAAAAAAAAATATGATAATCATTAAATATTAGGTAATTCGAAATATTATGATAGACAAAGTTATTATAAAGTATAATTCCTAACATAGTCAAATTTACAGTAAAATGATGATTATTTTAAACTCAATGGCAACTACCAAAATCTAAAAAAATATTCCAGCCTAATCAAAATTTAAAACCCATATTTAAGTACTGGCATCGGTTCTTTAGAAACGTTTAGTATGAGATACACCCTGTATATGATGCTATAAAATTAACCACTTGTTTATTGTTATTGAAAGAAAATATAATTGGAAAGACATTAGTCACTTAAAATGTTCTAGATAACTTTAAATTTACTCCGATCTACGAAGACTTGAAAGTCATCCTAAGTTATTTTAAAAAAAAATTACTTAAAAATCTTATTAAAGACTTAAAACTCACCTAAAATCTACTGAAAAGGACATCATAGGTCTTTTATAAGTCTCTTAAAAGTCAATATTCACATTTCACAAAGATTATAAGTCCGTATACAAATTTTTTGGAGTTATCCGCTCCTCGACCTTACCCCACATGCAGATATGCAAACAACAATGTTCAAATTAGCTAAGAGAACCGCTTCTTGTTATTTTTTGTCTAATATGTAGCGTGTGTTTTGTATCTTTATTTTATCTTTTAATATGTATTTTGACATTTCACCTTATTAATTTTAAGGTAACTATAGTGAGAGTTAATTGTATGAACATCGATACATTAGGTTTTTGATTTATTGTAGATCCGATGATGCTCGCAGGTCTCGCAGGGGCGAAACGCGCGTGTCAACTTTTTAATATTTGACTGATACTTAGACTTAGTGATTTTATGTTTATATTACTAACTTAAACCAACCCAAACAAAAAAAAACCAGCTCTAACCGTCTTTATTGACAGATCTATAACTAAAACGGCTTTTTTAAATAAAAAAAAACTCATTTAAAAAAAAATTTAATGACAACAAAAAGAATAAGAGATTTGGTACACTGAGGTTGGAAAGGCCCTGCCGCATTAGTGTAAGATGTCGGTAATTAACGAACCTACTAATTAACCATCGCAGTACCAAAGTTTACAGAATGTTTCTGTAAACTTTGGCAGTACCCGAACTGTTCCGAGCCGCTAATGTGTCGGCGAATTACGAATATGCAGCCGGGACAAAGGACGGTGCGACCGACGTCACGTCGACGGTCTTTGAGATAATAAAATATAAGGCCTTATTAAAAATGATAGTCGTAACTTATTACGATGACCAAAATTATTATGCCGACTTGCAATTTTAAAATAAATATTATAAAGAGCACGTAATCACCAAATTTCTTTCGTTTGTCCGAGGCAACGTTATTGTAAACACAGACTGTTCGCTATTATGCAGATTTAAAAAATGTGTATCAACAACGTTCGCGATTATTAGAACAATTAATTAATATTTGGCATTTTTATCTGCGATACTTCGAGACTTTTACGACTCTCGGGCGAGTTTTGAGACGAGGCTTTTTGAAAGTCTCGCAAGGAAAATTTAAAGTATCGAAAGCGAGACGAGACGAGACTCTCGCAAACGAGAATTCGTGGGTATCACTAGTTTGGTTACGACTTCTAAACCGTAGTGGCATGTACAGATTAGAAGTTGGGGAAGCTATAACAACTTTTTTTTAATGAAATGCTGTATATATTTTTTCAATAAACTTGTAGCGCATTTTTCACTGATTTCAAAATATATAGTTTGGCTATATTTAGACTAGCTGCGAGTACGTTTTAAAAAAATGTCTATATTAATTTGGAAGAAATTGTAAGAGAATTGGCTGGAAAAGCTAATTCTTGTCCTAAATTTAACAACGTCTTAAAGCAGAATATAAGTTTTAAATGTGATTTTAGGAGTTTGGGAGGTACCACTTAATGCCCACTATATTGAAGGATTTGAAGGAGGACATTGCCCTTATTTAGATCAGTGCGTACTACATAATCACGATCCTGATGAAGTATTTGAATGGCTGCAAGAAGATTTCTTAAAGTGAGCATTTAAATATAAAACGACAATTAATAATAACAGAGAACATAACAGAATTATTAGTCCAGAAAATAGAACTGTTTTTTAATCCGGGCCTCAGGAATTTTGATATCATTTGGCCGAAAGTCAATTGACCGAAAAACAAATTAGCCCCAAAACTTGCATAATATATCTGAATATTGAAAAAGGACTTTACGTTTTACCTTAAACTATGAATCTTTTCCGTGAGTCAATAAAAAATATATTTTAAGTAGCAACTGTGGCGCAATTTGTTGCGCCTTCATATTATCAGCCACAGTCATATTTTAGTATGGCTTTGTCGATGACTTTTTTGAACAACCTGGTGCTAACCCGGTGCGGATCAACCTAGCGGTAGGGATTATTGATTTGAGTAGCAAACTTAAATGTATACGGCGAAAAAGTCAAATTTCTATTATGACTTTAATGATGTCTTTATTGATGAACCTGGTGCTAACACGGTGCGGTTTCACCTAGCATGTGACTGTTTCCGCCGATGGATTGTCTTTTCGGCCAATTGTCTTCGGTCAATAGACGGTCCCCAGGAAAATTACGAAGCACGTTATTTTTTTAAATTGTAACTCTTGGGAGTTCTTTTGAGCAAGCCGACAAAGTTTATATTGCTAAACCCTCCTCAAAATAAAATAAAAGCAAAAACATGAAAAAATAATTTTTTGCAAGTATCTGTCAAAATATTCTAGAGTTAAGTATTTTCGACCGTACAGAAATTACAAAGAGGTTTTATTTCGGGTCTAGCGGTCCGTGGGAAAAAAAAGAAGAAACTCTTTTTATCTTAAGTGCTCAATATTTCGCCAATGTTTATTAGCTTCATCAGGAGCAACTACAAAAATTATAAAGAATAGGTCCACTTAGAATTATAACATTAAAATGACAATCAAAAGAATAAAATTTTTTCTAGATATACATAGTCAATACATACTTAAAAATTACTTACAAGATGGTAGAGTTAATAATTTTTAAATTTTAACATTTCTACTTTACAACAGCTCAAATAATGTGGCGTTTTTAATGATAATATTCATGTCCCAGCAGTTGAATTGCAAAAAAGGAGAACAAAACACATTAGTTACACAAGACTTATCTAGATGTTAATAAATAGTACGAGGTGAACTGTTCTACGGTGTGCAGCTAAAAAGTATTGTTACATAAAATTTAAAAGATTGCAATAAATATTGCTCAGCTGATTGGTATCTGATTTATAATTAATGCAATCCTTGTTCTTTTTTATGTGGTACATTTCCAAGAATAACCTTTTTTTGTAATTCGATTCCATCTCTAAAATTTTAACATTGGAAAAGTCAAAATTGTGGCCTGTTTTTTGATCGTGTTCCCTATACGGCAATCATTTTTGTGGCCGGTTGTTCTTTGCCTAAGCTACTGAGATGTTACTTTCCATCACATTCCAAGCAGGACAACTGATACACAACGTTACTATTAAATAATAAGGGTGTTTGATCTTTGACACTAGAGAATAGATTAAAGTTTTTTGTTGTATTATATTTTGCTATTTTTATATGTGGAAAATCTTTGAATAATTTTGCAATATTATTAGTTAGGCCACTTATTGAAAAAGAAAACCAACGTAGTGTACCATTTTTGGACACTAAGCTAATTAGGAACCCAGAAAATAAAATTATTTTGGATTGGTATCAGAAACCAACAGCATCCACTAGATTTTTAAATTATTTCTCTAACCATCCAAAGAATCAAAAATATAATACAGTAATAGCCATGAAAAACAGGGTAATGCATATTTCTGATGATTCATTTTTACAAGACAACTTAAAAAAATTATTAGAGATATTTTTAAATAATGGGTATCCGAAACATATTCTAAAAAAACTGATTTATAATTCAAATACATATGATGGCCCTACAGAAGAGGTTCAACCGCTTGAACTTAAATATAGAAAACTACCATTTATAAGTATGTAAAATTTGAGGTAAATTGAATAATTAGTTTTTTAGTATATTTTTTTTTAATTTCACTTGGACGTCATTTTGTTCCGCCATATTGGATTTTTAACAAAATGTTACCAGCTCATGCTGATTTGGTCCTTAATTTTTTAAGATTTTCAGTGTATTACCATTTCAGGTCATCTAAAGAAGATAATACCAAACGGAAAAAACTATTAAACAATTATTTATAATAATACGATTAAATCTGTAAAACCTTAAAAATATTAAACAAAAGATAATTGAAAAATTTTTTTCATATTTTCGAACGTTTACAGGTAAAAACTAATTATCACATATTGTACCACAGGTTTACCCTTTTGTTATCTCTGAAACGATATTTTGGTTCAGAATATTATCACCTTCATCCCTTATTTTTAATATTTACATAATTATTGTTCTATCTACAATATTTCGGCAGATATTGGCAAAGAAATTTATTTTTGAAACTTTTTTTTTTGTCAAGTAAACTTTGGTTAGTTTCAAAGAGCTCTCAAAGAGCTACAATAAAAAAATGGCTCGCTTTTAAAGATTTGACCCCTCTAAACACTAGACTGACTATTTAGTCAAATTTTTATTTATAAATATTCTTATAAATGAGTTATGAAGCATATTTCGGGTTAGATCGTTCCTGGTCTTATATCCACGAAGAATAGAAAAAAAATTTAACGGAGGATCTAGGTAAATCGAATATCAATCGGGAATTAAAGATGCTTGTAAATGAATAATTGAAAAACTGCTATTATTTTTTCGTGAATTAGGTCTTCCAGAAGAGTCTTATTTTATAAGATCATATAGACAAAATGTTGAATAGGTACTAGAGATGTGTAACTCAGGAGTGAGCTGGCTCAAAAAATCAGCTCAGTTAAGTGAGTCACTGAAGCAGCTCCGCGGTGCAGATCTTTTTGGATTCTGACTCACCTCTTACTTACAGCGTAACGGAGCGGGAACGACTTGCGACGATAAAGAGCCGCAGAGTCACGACCGCCGAAAGAGTCGAATTACATTGCAATATGTGCTGTTACATTCTCGATGCGGCGCGACTTAGCGGTCCTAACTCTTTAGGTTTTATCTTTTTATTCCGGCTGTTTAGATGTAAAATAAATACAAATATAGATATTAGATATGGTTGGAACTGCCTATTGGTAAATACGCATACAAAATAAGGCAATTTAATATTTAAGAAAATAATGCAGAAATGCATTATATGATGACTTTTTTTTCGGCAATATCGTGAAGTTATTTTTAATATTAATTATACAAATATATATAAGTTTTAATACCTATCTTAAATGAAATAAATAAGAGCTAATTTATTTGATAAATCTCCAACAGAAATTCTGCATAGTCAGACTGTATAACGTTAAAAATTAAAACACTAAACTTGACCAACTCGTCGCGGTGATTCTACGCCGTACTAGCCGAGCATGATATCCCATCCACTATCCTTTACAACTACGAGCCGCCAAGGTGGCAGCACCGTGGTCCGGGAATCAATTCATGAGTTAGGAGCCTTGTCAAACAACATTAGGAGTGTATTTCGCTTGTTCGTTTTGCAGCTCAATTGAGCCGACTCAGTGAGCTGACTCAGTAAAGTGAGACACAGTCAGTGAAGCGCATCATTAAAATGAGTTACATGTCCCATCTCTAGTAGGTACTTCTATTTTTTTGATATGTCATTGTATTTATAAAATGTGATGCAGTTATATTTAGCTGTGTTTTAGATACGGAATGAAACATCAATTCTAAGTGCTAATTTTTAATAATTTTCAATATCACAATAGCACTTAATATGTGATATAAAAACTTATAGGGGCGAAATTTTGATAATGTCGCCATTCGCCGTATGCAACCTTTTCGATAACTAACAAAATATTAATATTCCAATTTTAGGTATTATGATCAAAATAGAGCACCTTATATGATGGCGTTCCATACCAATTGGTTTTCAATCAAGGAACTTGAAAAAGGACTAAGCAAATTTTTGGACTGGGCTACAACATTGTAAGTATTTAACTAAGAGTATGAAAACAATTTGACCAAATATAAATATTATATCAAAATATGCCTCGACGTCGCCAAATAGTCTTAATTCACAAAAGCACTAGTATCCGTTATCTCGCAGTTCGGTTACTAAAGGTTCTATAAGCTGGACTGGAAATTTTTTTCAATGAAAATAAAAATGGAATTTTTCCTAACTCAAAGATGTGGAAAATTTATTTTTCTCTTATTTGCTTTGCTGAAATATAAAACTGGCTTTTGGTTCAATGTTCCTTTGTTTTTGAAGAAGCTTACCAACTAAACCCCATTTTTTTTAGGTTTTATAGGCTATTTTTAAAATGCAATTATATACGAAGAAAGACAAATAAGCCGTTTTATTAAAATTATAAAAATTACCTCAAAACACGACATATGAATTACGCCACATCTGAACCGAAAACGATTTGACCAACTTTTAGGCTATTTAAATAAATGTTAATCCTGAAGACAATGACATATATTTTATTTATCTGTCAATTTGTATTACAGACCAGATGTTTGGTTCGTAACCACCACGCAAGCTCTCACCTGGATGACGGACCCAAAAGGCGTCAAACAATTAAACAACTTCGAACCATGGAGTTGTTCCAAGAAAGATAACCTCCCCCCAACGCCCTGTAAAGTATCCAACAAGTGCGCTCTGAGTTTCAAAAAGGAGAACTTTACAGATACCCGATACCTGGAGACGTGCATAGACTGTCCTAATCAATATCCATGGTTGGGAGATGCTACCGGTTCAGGAATACCAAATAAAGACAATTACGTGCCTGATAACGTGTAAATCATATGACTGAATGTTAAGTTTAACATGAGTCTGAGCCACTGGGTATTACCAAAAAACTTAAATTACTTTTATATTACGAGGTAGTCAAGATATATTTAAGCTCATTTGTATAGGCAAGTCAACAATGTCTCAAAATATTTGTGATTAAATAACCTATTTAATTAACGTTTGACAGAAACCTTAGATTATTTATTTAGTGTTTTTAATCTAAGGCATAAACCTTAGCATATAAGCTTGATCCAACCATGGAGTAGCTCGTTTTATTTCTGAGAATACAGGGTGTCCCACCGCAAAGTGTACATAGGGTAACCGTTGATAGAGGACCTTAAGGTGGTTCCAAATCAGTAGCCAGGTATCCCGAAACCTTCTTTCTTACTAATATACAGGGTGTCAAAAGAGTTTCAGACAAAACTTCATTGCCCTGTATTTTCTAAACTATCTAAGGTCTGGTTTTAAAACTTACACATGTTAAAGTTACCAATACTTTAAAATATCACCTATTAAAAATATTAAAATTCCAGGTCCAGGTTCCAGTTGAAAAAATTAATATAATTTATTTTTACATAAACAACACCCTGTATACAAGTTTTTTAAAACTGTCATAATACATTATTAAAGTACACACAATTCTGCGTATGATAAACGATAAGCTTATAGGACCACATTTTTTTGTTGAGCGATTAAACAGTGAAGTGTACGTAACTTTTCTACAAGCTGCTCTACCAGTTCTACTTGAAAATGAACATGGAGCTGTCAGAAATATGTATTTCCAACATGATGGAGCTCCAGCTTCTCTCTCATTGGAGGTAAGAATTTTTTTAAATATCCAGTATCCGAATCACTGGGTTGGTCTTGGCCAGCAAGGTCCCCAAACTTCAACCCTGTCCATTATTACCTCTGGAGACATATGAAAAGCAAAGTATATGACGAAGAAATTAATACCAGGAAGTAACTATTATATAAAATTAACATCGTATTTCAAGAACTAAAAAATAATCAAAATGTAATAAGGAAATCAATTTCTCATTTAACTCTAAGGGCTATAAAGTGCAGACAAGCAAATGGAGGCCATTTTGGAAATAAGTTGAAAGCTCCTCAGTGAAAAAGATTACCTTTGGTTTTGTACAATAGGCTAAGTAACTTTACCTGAATTTAAGGAGATTAAAAATTTAATAAAAGTCAATTTATTATAAGAATCCCTAGACAGTGTTGTATCGTAAAAAAAACTATTCTAGAAACATATTGGTTGATAACAAGTTTATTCTCAAAAACTCAGCAAATCGCATAAAAAGTTTATAATCACGATACAATTCTTTAGTCCGGACCCGGAATTTCCTGCTGTTTTTTTTAAATGTGTTTTATTGAAATGCAGTTTGTAGTTCTACTTTTGAAAAAATTCATCAAATAATTTTGAAAATACAGAACAATAAAAAATTTTCTCAAATGTATGTAACACCCTGTATATCGGTATCGCAGGGCCCTTTTAGTACTTAAACTGTGATAAATTAAAATCCTAATTATAAAATTATATTTAAAAATGGTTAATTACTCTCCCTGTCCAAATTTGCTTATTTATATTATTTTATTTTTTATTTATAATAATTTAAATTAAAAATGAATAATTCTTTTCAAACAACAAAAGCGTGGCAAACAACTAAATCATACCGTTTCACGCAGAATTGTGTGTATTTTAAATATTTATTATGACAATTTTTAAAAAAATGTATGTAAAACTAAATAATAATATTGCTGTTTATGTAAAAGTAAATAATATTTTAAAATAAGTCCGGACCTGCAATTTCAATATTTTTAATAGGTGATATTTTAAAGTATTGGTAGGTTTAACATATGTGTAAGTTTGAAAATCAGACCTCAGAATATACAGGGGAATGAAGTTTTGTCAGAAATTCATTGACACCCTGTATGTTGGAAAGAATGAAGGTTTCGGAATTCCTGGCTCCTCATTTGGAATCACGTCCTTTATCCACGGTTATGCCTTGTTCACTATGTGGTTAAACAGTCATATCACAGCACAATGGACTTATTGTAGAAAATTATTTTAGAAACATACTAAATTGATATTTAGCTTATAATTAAGATACATTTTTCTTTTCTCTCTATTTTTTAAATGCGCGTCCTTTATCCACGGTTATGCTATGTTCACTATGTGGTTAAACAGTCATATCACAGCACAATGGACTTATTGTAGAAAATTATTTTAGAAACATACTAAATTGATATTTAGCTTATAATTACGATACATTTTTCTTTTCTTTCTATTTTTTAAATGCGTGTCATTTAAATGCAGTTCCGAGTTTGAAAAGATGCTTCAAGTAACTAATATAGCAGAATAAAATTTTACCTAAAATTTATGTAACACCTTGTACATCGGTATCGAAGGGGCCTTTTAGTACTAAAACTGTGGCAAATTAATATCCCCATATTAGAAAATGGTTCTTCGTTATGACTCTGGTCCACGTTTGCTTATTTATCATGGTGCATGGTAATTTTGTTCTTTATTTAACATATTTTAAATTTAAATTAATAATTTTTCCTCATACAACAAAGGTACGGCATAAAACTAAAGCGTACTGTTCGACGCAGAATTGCGTGTATTTTAATAATTTATTATGACAATTTTAAAAAACTTTTATACAGAGTGTTGCTTATGTAAAAATAATTTATATTAATTTTTTCAAGTTCGGAATTTCAATATTTTTAATAGGTAATATTTTAAAGTAATGGTAGCTTTAACATATTTGTAAGTTCCAAAATCAAACCTCAGATAGTTTAGGAAAATAGGGGAAAGAAGTTTTGTCAGAAATTCACTTGACACCCTGATTTGGAACCACCTTAAGGTCCTCTATCTACAGTTTCCATATGCACACTTTGTGGTAGGATATCCGGTATAGCTGAGTAACTTTATTATGGGTAGTCTTAAAGTCGATTAATAAACGCATTTTTGCTATCACTTGAAATTAAAAACGAATCGAGGTGGCAGCAAAATCTAACAATCAGCTCATATAGTTATGTAGAATGAAACCAAATTATAGTATTACCTAATCGGATTTGATCGAATAGCACAACAATACCTTTATTTTTGTTCAAGAAATGTTTGTATGACCTTGACATATTCCGTTTTGTAATACACATTTAAACAATATATTTATTATCGAACACATTCTTAATATATATTTAAAAAATTGATAAATTCCGTCCATTTTATACTTACTTTAGTATTATTTTTTCCCATTCTCCAATTTTTTATCGGGTAATATATTTGTCTAAAAGCTACCTGTTCCAACCTATCTAAAAATCAGCCTGTATTTTGTTAGTTTATGATCAGAAAGCTTTTTATATTCTCTTTTAAGCCATTTTTAATAAGTAGTTGGGGTGCCTTAGGCTACTGTCTAAGACCTCCTTGCATTTTCGATTATATTGACCTGGAACGATGATAAATAGACCTGCGTTAGCTATTAAAAACCCAATTCATAATTTTAAAAATTCACAAGTAAAAATAAGGCTTGCAGTTGTTTTACATTTTGCTTCTATTATCAAGCCTTTTTCTTCAAAAGTGATGGCCGCCCACCTTTATTAATACTATGTGTCATCAATAATGTTTTAATAGTCTATGATGTCGTTCTCTTGTTTAAAGTCAGTTATTTTAATCAAACAATCACTAGACGCATTTTAGATTTACGGCTACATCTATAACCTCTTTGTGTTGTTTGAAACAACCACATTATTTCTAATAACGTTTTTATTTTCCTACATTTATTTTCCAACCATTAAAATCTGGCCCCGGCTCATATTGCAGTATTTTTATACATGTACCATTTATTTGGAATTCTTTACCAAATTTTTGTTATGGAGACTTTCTACCAACTGAGTACCAACATCCTTGAAACATTACAACTAAATTTAATTTTTTAATCACAAAATATATTTCCGGTATTATTTACTCACAGGGTCATCCAATGAGGGCTATGCAGGGTGTCCCGTTCTCGATACTTTTGCAGAGTATCTCAGTAATTACTGAAGATAGAGGGATGCTCTCTCCACTTAATATTTATTTCAAAAGCCCGTAATTTAGAACTAGTAACAAAATAATAACAATTTTACAAGCTGGCTGGGGTGGTAGATACGCAGTGGAAAGCAAAACGTCTAAGGTTCGTTCCAACACGTCGAAAAAAATCGTTCATGGCACGGTTACGCTTCTGCGAAAGAGGGATAGTGCGTTCCAACTGGGAGCTGATGGTTTCGTAAACGATCCACTTTTTGTTCCATTCAGATTTGTAATCGTTAGTGAACCAGTTTAGGAACGGTAATTTCGATACCCGTCTGAAAGCAAGGACTGAACATACTGTCCGGCTCATTAACAATTGTATATCAGCTGATTATTGATTTTTCCACTGTGGCTTATTAACGTGTTGACGTTTATAGACCTTTCAGAATTTCAGTCACCGTGTAGTGTGTAGGGTCTTTTCAAATTTTATTTTAAGCTATTTTAATTTATTAAAAATAGTTACCTCTATCGTATAATAAATATATGTGAAATTTATTTAAGGATCGTATACTGTATAGTTCAAGCATTAAACTCATACACCTAATGTATGTTTTTATTTGGTTTCTGCCCCACAAAATACAAAAATTTGTATCTAACCTATAGCAATAATTTCGATTCTAAATTTCGTTCACAAATCGTTCCAACTCCGGTTTAATTTTGTTATCGTTTAGAGAACTGTGCAAGCCAAAGCATGCGCACAACACTGATCCAGCTGATTCCTGAACCGTTCTAGAACGACACACATGTATGTACTCGAACGGACCTTATGACAACTATTCCTGCCTTCATTTTGAACTTATGTCGGAATCTGATTGTTGTGCAGTGCTTTATGTCATATTTTATTGTTTAAATAATGGCTAATATCAAAATCTATTAATATATGACACGTTAGTTTATTTTATTCAATGTAACGAAAAACGCAAATGAAGCTTCTCAGTTATATTTAAATAGGTGAGTCCTAAGTAGTTTGTTACTACTTTTTTAAAACAATGTTGACGTTTTATATTAATAAATACCCAGAAAGAAAGCAGCCTTTCCCAAATATTTTTTAAGAATCAGAAAAATCTACAAGATTGTGGAGCTTTTATATCTCCTTGACCAAAATTATATGACAAAGAAAATTAAAAAACAGATACTGTTGATGTTTTGGATTCTATGGAGGCAGAGCCTTCAAATTCATGTCGCATCGTAGAAAAACAGGTTGGTTTTGCAAGACTCGGGTACAGAGAATATAGGTACACCACCGATGCGGACCAACGTTTAAATTATTGCAGTTGGTATATTTAACAAATGATATTACCTTTGCAGGATCAATAATATTGTCTAATGAGGTCGACTTTTCCATTCTGGCATCTTTAACCGGCATAACCGGCACTAGTCCCAAGAAAACCAGTCATTTTTAACAAGAAGCGCGACATATTTTATTTTTGGAAGACAAATAGTATAACACATCTACGCCGGAGGTATAACAGTGAATCGCTATGTGGGAATCCTTGAAGATATTGTTTCTGAATTAATGGATAATGTACGTTTAAATCAATTAAATAACATCTACTTTCAACCAGATAGAGCACTTAGTCACAGGTCCCATATTACTCACTTTTGGAAAATAATTTTCCCAAAAGATGGGTTGGCAGTGTTGGCACTTATGGACAGATAAGATGGCCACCACGATCACGATCTTTCTGTCTATAGATTTATTTTTATAGTTTTTTTGCAAAATGAGATTCTTGCCTTCATTTCACTTACTTCTTGAAGCTACACATTTAGTTTTTCAGTTTTTGGAACGTCGTTCAACATTTACTCCGAATGCATTAAAAATAATTACAAATTTGTATGAATATGTCATTCAAGAAAACAGCAACCATTTTGAACAGTTTCTGTAGTTTAAAAAATGTGATTATTTAAACTACTGATACTATAACCACAGCAAAGTTGCAAAATTGATATTATTTTGTTAATAATTTTAAATTGCCGACTTATTATTTAAAATAAATATTAAGTATCATACATGTTTAAAAAGCGTGAAAGGATGTGATTTTAGCTGCTTTAAAATATAGAGGGCGTTCAATTTAAAAAAAAATACAAGTTTGGTCTGTAACTCAATATTTGAAGCGCTTAGAGAAAACTAACTAGTCACTGCATTCTACGTAAAAAACTCTATAATAATCTGTTTTTTAGTTTTTCATTAGCTTGTATTATGACTCAGATAGGAAGGGTGTCTGGAAAGTGCAAATTTTAAATTTCGCCCTGTATTCTAAAAACAAAGAAGGCCATGTAAATTTAGTTTACATGGCATCTTTCGTTTCACGAAAAAGTAGCTCAGTGCCGCAAAAACAGTACCCCTCCCTCTATCTTCAATAATAAGTTAATAACTATAGCCATTAGATGTAACTTTCTCTATAAAATTGGAAAATGCCAACAAAAAAACAAAACTAAAAACAAATGAGTGGTAACATAAACATAGTCTCTTTTCAATCGAAGTTCATATTTTTATTGAATATCAGTATTCACTAAATTAAAATTTAAAGTAAAGTTAAAATTTAGATCAGGTCTAACGTGACAGTTATAGGTAGAAGATGATATTTTTAACAATTGAACAAATCATTTTTTCTAAATGTCACAATTACAAAATGACAGTGACATAAGCGAAACATAAGTAGCGAACTAAGACTTTTAAGTACCATGGTAACTAGACTTGGTCTACTAGGTCTATTGGGTTCTTATTAAGATTATTATGATTCAATATGTTTGATATAATGGAAATTGAGTCGTTGACAGGAACATTTGTGTATAGTGACTCTACAGCGAAACTGACTAAAATATCTTCGGGATCCAACCGGATTTCCTTAAGTTTCAACGAAATGTGCAGAGTTTTTTATAAAAGAATCTGTTTTTCCAGTGAATGGATTAAGAAACTTTGAAAGATCTGTGTCACCTAGTTTGTATGTGGGCGAGTCTATTGCACTGACGATCGGTCGAAGTGGTGCATTGTTGTTGTGTATCTTTGGAAGACCGTAAAACCTGTGAATCTTGGAGCTGCTTCGTTTCAATGATTTCTTCTCCGCTGGTGGTAGACTGGATGCGTTAATTAGATTGGTGATGCGTCTTTCTATTCTACTTGTAGGATCTGTCTGCATAACCTTATAGGTGTTGTTGTCCAAAAGTTGAGTTATCTTTTCCACGTAGTCCGTTCTGTCAATGACGACTGTAGCGTTGCCTTAATCTGCTGGAAGGACCAGAATGTTTTCATGTTTTAGTAAAAAAAATAGCAAATGAATTTGTTTTGGTAAAAAAAATAGCAATGAAAACCTTAAATGAAGATGAAAACATTCTGGTCCTTCCACCAGATAAATGCAACGCTACAGTCGTCATATAGAAATAGCAAGACGTATCACCAATCTGTTTAACGCATCCAGTCTACCACCAGCAGAGAAGAAATCATTGAAACCAAGCAGCTCCAAAATTCCCAGGTTCTACGGTCTACACAAGAACAATGTACCACTTCGACCGTCGTCAGTGTAATAGACTCGCCCACATACAAACTAGGTAAATATCTTTCAAACTTTCTTAATTCGTTCACTGGAAAAACAAATTCTTTTATAAAAAAACTCTGCACATTTCGTAGAAAAACTTAAGGAAGTCCGGTTGGATCCCGAAGATATTTTGGTCAGTTTCGATGTAGAATCACTATACACCAATGTTCCTGTCAACGACTCAATTTCCATTATATCAGACATATTGGATCATAATAATCTTGATAACAACCTAATAGACTTAGTTGAAGCTTGTCTTATATCTAGTTATTTCATCTTTCAAGGAACGTTTTATGAACAAACTTCAGGGGCAGCTATAGGATCTCCTCTATCACCTGTCGTAGAGAATATCTTTACGAAAGCCTTTGAAGATATTGCTCTTACATCCGCTCCACTAAACATAATTATTAGTCAGGATCATAGATCATTGTCACCAGGCTAGCTGGATTTTAGTACACCTATCGAAATATAGCTATCCTGACAAAATCATTTCTGACGTCTCAGAGCTAAATAATTTAATTGATTTAGAAGACTGCAGGTCGATCCATTTCGACTTAGGATTTTCTACCGGGCAAAATGTTTACTCCCATTAGAATCGTGTTCCACTTTATACAATACTAATTTTACCCCAAAACACCACCATCCTAATGCCATTATAGAAAAGGAAGGCCAGAAGGAGTCCTGGCAGTTTATTTATAGAATGTCTGGAGAAGAAGGGTCCAACCAGACAACCTTTTCACCGAGTTCAAAAGGGAGTTCTGTAATTCTAGTATCCACCATGACCATAACTCTTGGGAACCTGAAGTAAAAATTTACATTTCTTCACAAAACTGAACCTGAAGTAAGAAATCTGCATTTCTTTACATCACTTATTATATTTTCAGTTAATCCAATTATTAGTAAATTATTCTAAATGTTGAATTATTAGTTTAAAACTTTTATATGTGAATCAATTTCTGGCATAGGGCCACACAACACGTTACAACTACATCAAACACGGAGGTACTACCCTCCTCCCTCCCCCAGACTACCTCAGCCCTCCTAGATAAAAAGTAGAAAACCAAACTGAACGATCGTTCAGTTTGATCATTGCATAGAAATTCTAATGTGGGTGATTCTGGTTTCAAACGTCATAAAACTGCAAATGAGCTCTACGACTAATTTTGGTTTTTTGCGTAGGAATGAGCAAAATTAAAATTAGGTGCTCTCTGAACGCATAATTTGATGCTGTAGAACTTTCGGACCTTTCACCTGGATAGCCGTTTTCGAGTCACAGTCGTTTTAAAATTAGTGTAACGCTCTTTTTAGCCGAAATGGAAATTCCTTGGATATTTTTGTCACAGTGGGTGCCAAAAGGCAAGGAAGCGCCGGAAAGCGAAAGGGTAAAAGGGCATTCGCCCCCCCCCCTCGCGCCCCTCCTTGGCTACCCCACTGGATTATAGCTAAAAAAAGTCCTGCTCAGTCCTCGTTGGATGAGCCTGTACAATATCTGATGAGGTAAAGTTTCTCCGCAAATTTTAGTATTTTTACTGAATAGTTGCAAGTGTAAATATTTTAATGTAACATATTTATAATAAAAGTAAGAGTTTCTTGATCTTATGTACCAACAATATTTTTACACAATAGTGTTACAATACAAGTCATTGACTCTTTTTTTCCACAATTCCAAATATATTTTAGCTACTCCAAAAAACGAGCAAGTGTTGTTGCAAATCGTTTGTTACATAATTAATAATTTAATAAATAATTGAAAATCTTATTCTTAATAGCAACTTTATATACCATGAGGATGACATAAAAATGTTTTTTTACTATGTATTTTGCCATTTATTACAACAAATTACCAGTATTCTTTTGGTCCTATACTGGAAGGTAATTATGCTATATCGCCGCACAGTAGTCCCATTTTAGATATTAGGTGGCCAAAAATATTTTCAGCAAAATTTAATTTAGAAATTGAAAAAAAAAATGGCCGTAATACATTTAAGTACCTAAAGTACTGCAATACTTAGTGAAAATTTCCCAAACCAAAAGGAAAAGACCATTCCTACATATACAGATTGTTAAACTAAGGATGGCTCTACGCCATATCTCAAAAAGTATTAATCCTAGAATCTTGATGAAAAAAATTATGTGAGTAAATCGGCCAAGAGAGATCTCTGGAAATTATTTGCAACTTCCAAAAATTACTACTAGGGGGCATGGCAGCAACTCAAAACTGGAAATGGCGATTTTCTCTTGAATTTGTAAAATTAAGGTTTGTCGGCATAAAGGCATTGTATTGTTCAGATATTATGCAACTTTTTGTTATTTATAATTTTTTTCTATTTTCAATATTAAAGTCGTGGGGAAGGTCAAATTATTTCTTTCAAACGTTTATATCTCTGCTCTCAATGAACCGCTTACAATGAGCTTGACATCAGAAAAAAGCACCTTTTTCGCCACTAGATGGCGTTTTATAGTAATTCTTTAAACAATACGGATTTTCTCAAAAAAATCAAATCGTATGATATGACTTTTTTGTCATAATTTGTTTTAAAGTTATAAAAGGTATTGATTAGTGAAAGGAAAAATCCAGGTCCGTACTTGGTAATGGTTGCCCGAATTCAAAAACTAACTGCACTAGTTTGTAGAGGAAAAAATGTGACAATGGTAAAGTGAAAATTATTTTTATCTATTATTTCAACAAGGCCTACAATTTTAGAAAAAGTAAAAGAAACAAACACTTTTTCTTAATGAAATAAATATATGAAACGCCCTGTATATTATCGACTAGAATGATAAAGTTTTTATCCCGATTCTAACGATATATGGTTTTAGTAATATTTGTTTTGTTAGTTTTTGAAATATTTTGATTTAAATTTTCAGTGGTTGGCAATGACGCTTGGACGATATTATTATTAATATATGCATTATTAATATTATTCTTATCAAACACTCTGTATATTATCAACAGAAAGTATTAACAAACCTTATAACGCTATAATCGGGATGTTTTCAGTCGATATAAGAATAATATTAATAATGCCTCGAATAATGCATATATTAATAATAATATCGTCCAAGCGTCATTGCCAACTGCCGAAAATTTAAATCGAAATATTTCAAAAACTACCAAAGCAAATATCAATAAAAATATCGTTGGAATTGGGATAAACAACTCTATCATTCTAGTCGATAATATACAGAGCGTTCCATTTAAAAAACCAAAGTTGATGTTGATTATTGAAAAACTCCCTGTATATCTAAAAACTACACCATAAAAAATTTATCCAATTTAAAGAAACTTTTGTATTAAATTTTTTTTGTATCTGTAAAAATATGAAAGTTAATAGGGGGGTGCATTTATAACCAAAAACCCTGTACTTTGATTGTGACTCACGGATGCAAAAGTGACATTATGTCCCGAGGTCGCGGGTGGTCGCAGACTATTTTCGGATTGATCTTAGCAAGAAGGTTCGACACGCTAAAAAATGTATATTTTAAACCTCTAATAATACATGGGCGTGCAGTCCATGGAAGCAAGGAAAGCAGTGCTTCCCCAAAAAAAATTACAAAACATATTCTAAAATGTAATTTTCGAAATAGGAAACCATTAATTTAGTTTATATTAAAAATGCTAAAATATTATCTTAATTATCAAGCCCATAATAAATGCGGCCTTGACTCCGACCCAGCCACAATAGAAAATCAAATAGAACCTGTGCGGGCCGCTAGCTTCTCTACAGCCAAGTCCTCTATGCTTGATTTCCTGTGAATCGAGCCAGAGGTTATTGAACTTTCCACCGGCTGTTTGCAATTTTTGCATTTCAGTCGCGTGCTTTAAGTGGGGGCGGAAGCTATCGTTGGAGTAGGTTCTTTGTTTGAATGGCTATCCGTGTTGATACGTACGTCGCGTCGTGCATGGTGCGATATGGAAGACAATAATACGGACGTGGATATGCAAATACCGTCAACTTCGGCTGTCGGTAATAAAAATGTTATTCAATAAAATTGAAAATGTTGGAGAATTTAGTAAGAAGAGTGTGTGTGAATGTGTGGTGTGTGTTTTAATAATAAAGGAATTTTCAACATTAAACTTCGCTGATAAGCTTCAAATAATTTCCAAAGGAAGGGCAAAACCGCCTATGAAAAATTTAACCACAAAAATGAAAAACTGTATTAGAAATTTTTATCCGGAAAAACAATACGAACAATTTAAATGGCTAACAGGGTATGAAAATATAAGTAAATTATTTTGTTCACAATGTTTACTTTTTGAAAATGAAAAAGGTCTCTGAAATAAAACTGGTTTTTCCGATTTAAACAATTTCCATAAAGCTGTAAAAAGACACATTATGTCCAAAGCGCATTTACAGGCTGTCATAAAAGAAAAAGTCTTCGGCAAAACCAGAATTGAACACGCCCTTAATAAACACTTGGAAATTAGTCACCGCCAACACAATGAACTACTCGATAAAAATAGGCAAATATTAAGAAGACTTATCGATGTTGTTTGTTTTCTCGGACAGCACGAATTGGAATTTGGAGGTCATGACGAAATAAGAGTTTCTTCACATAGAGGAAATTTTCAAGATTTACTTAGTTTAATGGCTAAATATAATGATTGCTTAAAAAATCATTTAGAGCAGTTTAGCGTTTTTCGCGGAACGTCGAATCGATTTCAGAATGATTTAATTTCGGCTGTTGCAACCATTATTCTAAAAAAAATTAAGCAGGAGATTGGCGAGGCGCGGTTCATTGGTATTGTTCTGGGCGAAACAACTGATATCACTAATTTTAGTCAATTATCTATAGTAATACGCTACGTTAAAACAGACGGAAGTATTCAAGAGCGATTTTTAGGTTTTAAGAATGTGTTCGAAAATCGTACAGCAGATTCATTATATACCGTAGTTTATAACGTTACTAAAGAAATTAATAGAGAGAAAAAATTAGTTGCTCAAAGCTATGGTGGAGCTGCAGTGATAGCAGGACAATTAGGGGGTCTGCAAGCTAAAGTTCGAGAAACTTTCCCAAGTGCTGTGTTTGTCCATAAATTAAATTTAGTTTTATCATTAATTAAATTTAGTTTTATCCCAGTCCATCAATAACATTAAAAAGTGTAAAGTATTTTTCGTTACTTTAAGGGGCATGGCTGCTTTTTTTTCCAAGTCAACAAAAGGTACACAAGCTTTGGACTCCATTGTTCCCAAACGATTGCCCAAAGTAGCTCCTACTAGGTGGAACTATAGTGGAAGACTTGTGCTAACAGTATCTGAGAATCGTGAATCACTGATTGAACTGTTTAAAAATATAATAGAAGATAACGAAACGTGGGACTCAGAAGCAATAAATAGTTCGAGGGGGTTTTTGGACTGTTTGAAACGAGATTTTAATTTTAATTATTTGTCGAACACATTTTCAGAAATATTTCCATTCTTGGACAATGTTTTTAATATACTACAAACTAAAACAAATGATATTGCTTTTTGCCTAAAAAAGTAGATGATTTTAAGTCCATGTTAAGCCAAAAAAGAGATGACTTTGACCTATTTTGGGAGAAAACGATGACCTTAAATGTAGAGCCACAAGCCAAGCGTCTTCGAACAGACAAGGTAGGAGATGTTCAAACATCATACACACGCCTCTTTTATGAAATAATCGATCAAATTTAGCAACAAATAAACTATAGATTTAACGGTTTAAATGATTTTAAATTACTCGAGCTCTGCAATTTTGATGCATTTAAAGGAAAAACTTTTCCATTATGGCCAGTTCTTCGACCGAGTGTTATTGCGATCTGAACTAAAAGTGATTTACGAAACTAATGCAATTTTTAAAAGACAAGGAGATGGAAGATGCCTACACCGAAGTGTCGAAATTGTGTGAATTAGTATTGACAATATCTGCCACAAGTTCATCAGTAGAACGCAATTTTTCAACACTTAAACGTATAAAAAACTTCGTGAGAAATTCAACGGGGCAGGAGAGACTTTCGCATACATCGCTGTTGTCCATTGAAAATAAACTTCTCCAAAATATGTCGGAGCATCGACGTTTTTATGATGACGTCATTGACGAATTTGCAAAAAATGATCGAAGAATCGAATTACATTATAAATAGGCATGTTTCTAAAAACTGCTGCCCTTTCTTAAAATTTCACCGCACGCCCATGCCTTTTTAGAAGTATTTTCTTGGTAAATGCTAAAAAGTAAGAAGAAATTCGGAAGATATTTAAAATTGTTGTAAAACTCAAAGCCTGCAAGGTATATATAATAGCTGTTTATTACCTTAAAGACCTATGTTTAGTTATTGGAGTCCCTACATACTTTCTCAAAAATAAGCTTAAACCGATTTAAAAAGTAAGACTTATATGATTAGTTTGTTCTAAAAATTCTGAAAAAATGCGATTGTCTTCATTTTACGATGTAAATACCTGACTAATAACTTTTAACAAATATCTAGATATGTTTTAGTGTTAAACAATTCTTATAGTATCATTTTTTTCAGAATGACATCTTTAAAAGAAAATGTTGGAAACATTTTTGTCCGCCTAATTTATAATGCACACAGTAGTCCCACTACTGTGGGCCGTACACATAGCTATCAAGGTGTTTCTCAAGAATGTGTACGTGTTTAGGATAAGTCATAATACAAAAATCAAAACAACCTAAATTTGAAAAAAGGATTGGGTAGAATTATTGACAAATCTGTGTCACTTAACTTCTTATTATAATGGTTCATAATGGTTGATTTGTTGGTTTTACTTTTAAATTTTAAAGAAAATACTTACAATTTAGTGAATAAAAAAGGAGCACAAGTTTTTACTAACAATCAAAGAGTCCTTGCTTATAAGAGTATTTAAATGAAGTTTAAAATTCGTATATTTTTTACTTTATGGTTATTTTTACACGTCCGAAAATCTTAAGAGTTTGGTGAGAGAGCGGCATGCCCTCAAGCTAATTTAAAAAAATTATACCTATTTTGACAAGAAAATATAGAGTGGTTAGCTAATTGCTTTTTTTGGCGATAGAAATTAAAGGTAAAAGTTCAAACAATTGTATTTTTTGGTGTCCTGGTGACCCTGGGTACCAAACTTATATAAAATATATTTTAACAGAAAAGTCTTTTTTTTATTATTATTGCCAAGCTACATGCAACACAAAATATAAATATGAACTCAATTGCCCCTGATGCGATCTTTAGCGGGTTCCCTGGTTATGGAATAACACCATGGCTGCTCATTCCCTATGAAAATCCAGAAACTCCTTATAGCTTACAATAGGTTTCACGCTCAAGAAAGAATTTCAAGAGAGAGACATTTTGGCCAGTTAAAAAAGCGATTTCCTGTTTTTCCCCACGAAATTCGAATGTATCTATAAAAAGTACCGTCAGTAATCGTAATGCAAAATATCTTCAACATGACTTATCTGCGGCCGATATTAACTATAATATTGAAAAGAACATAAACGATAATAATGAAATTCCTCAGCATAACGATGTTCAGCATAGACAGGATATGGAGCAAAGACGTCTGTCAGAAAAGAAAAGACATTGTTAAAGTTACTATTTTTAATTATAGGCAACAAACTTTAATTCTTGCGACTTGTATTAATAACTAATTGTTTTTTTAGTATATCTAATACTAATTATCAATTATTCAGTTAATAATAATATAAAATAAATGTATTTATGTCTATATAAAAATAATATATGAAAGTGTTTATAAGTTGATAAGTTATCATCGGTAAACGATAGGGCACAGTCAGAAAAAATATCTCTACTAATACCAACTTGAGATGCACCAGGTGTTTTTACGAATTTTGGGTTCTTTTCTCCATCCATAAGTTCCAAGAATTTTTTCTTCCAGGCTTTTGCACACTTTGTATAAGCTAAAAACAGTGGCGGCTCGCGGGTGAAAAAGTAAGTGAAGTGCAAATGAAGCAAGAAAATATCGCAATAATTTTTTTCCGGAATTTTTTTATATGTGGAGGAGATAGAATATTTTTTTACGACTTACCTAAATTTTGTATACTAAATCAATTCTTCTATCCTTCATAGCAGCAAATTTATTTATAACATCCTCATAAAATGGATGAGTTGCCCTAATCTCCTCCAGAAACTTCTTTTGAATGGAAATATTGCCAAGAGAAGTAAGTCTTTCTTGAGATATTGTATTTCTTAAATAAGTTTTTACACATTTGAAGCAAGTAAAACTTCTTTCCATTGAAGCACTTGTCGACGGTATTGTCAAAATTAGGGAAAACAATTTATATGCTTCGGTAAAAATATATTTATTTTTATTAGTTTTTCTCACTTGCTCTTGTAGCGATATATTCCAATTACTCTCATTGGCAAAAATAAGACCAAGCTCATTTTTAAGTCGTTGACTTTTTCAAAATATTTCCCCATATAACTGTAACAAATTTTCCAACGGGCCAGTCGGAAAATTTCAACTATATTCGAAAAATTTAGCAGAACCTGCCAAACATGAACATGTAGGTTTGTCACAGTCTTGGAATCTTAGTGTCATTTCCATTAAAATATGATCCAATATTTCATAAAAAAGGGTTCTATACTTAGCTCTAATTTCTTCAGGTGAAAGCTTAGCAAGCTGACGTTTGTAATGATTTATTTCTGTAATAGCATTTGCTTTATCAAACATGGTATTAAAAAAATGTTCATTTCTTTTCTTACAGAGCGCCTCACGACAGCGTTTTATATTGGATATGCAAAAATGAATGTCAAGCGAGTTTTTTTGAAGAACGTCAAATAGTATGTCCGTGATTGAGAAAATGTCATTAAACACTAATGCCAGAAACGTGAATTCAAAATCGTTCATCTCACCTAAAAATCCTTTCGCAAGGCGGATTGATTTTTCATCAGATTTGTCACAGTTTGTAATAAATTCAAAAACGTCTTTTAATTTATTCCAGTCTTGAACAATCACATTTACTAACTTCGAATTTGAAGTTGTAAGAACACCATAAATAAATATAACACAAAATAGTCAAGTTAACTGCAAAGCAACTCACCGGTTGCAGCGAAATCTGCGAAAATAAAAGTAAACAACCACCGCAAACTGAACGACACGTGGGTGTACTGCGCCTGCAATTCACCGAGAGCGTTGTATGGCGCTGGGCTCGACGTCATCACGTACACGTTGTGAGGGCAACATGGTAGGAAAATCGTAAACTAAACATAGCACCTCCAGCAAAGTCAAAGCGGTTTGCGCCACTGTTATAGTTGTTATAATAAAGTTCGATTGAAAGTTTTAAAAAGGCATGCCGCCAACGGTCAAGTAAAATATTTATTCGAGATGTACAGTTTAATTTTTACCAATTAGGTGAATAAATTAATGTAAAAACTAAAATTTTAAGAGATATATAATTAATATAGTTAGATGTTTGCTTGTTTATTTTTCCTGGTGAAGTAGCACTTCACCTACTTCACCTGAATAGCCGCCACTGGCTAAAAAACAATTTAGACTTTAAAAACAAACACCTATAACAATTTTGATATCATTTTATTAAACTCTGAGGCCTGTTTTTTTGAAGTCTAATTTGGTTTTTTTTAACTTTAGACAGGATGTGTTAAATTTTGGTTTTTATACCGATATTTCGAAATCCACTGTATAAAGTATCTCCAACTATCTCCAACAATAGCAGCACTATACTAAAATTAGATAAAATCCTCGTTCTTTCTTAACTTTTTGTTTTTTTAGTTACTTTTTTATCTGTCTTCCGATAAAATATGCACTTTTTTGTTGCAACGTGTAGGGCCGTCTTAAGGGATTCAGTAGTGTCTTTAGGATTTTCTTCCGAGGTGCTCATAAAGTCTGTGCTGCGGCAGGCGGTGCCCATAAATCTTTGGGGCCCGGGTACCCCGCCTCCCTTGCAACCCAGGGTTAAAACGGCCCTGACAACGTATTTCTATTGAATCTTATGAAAACTTTATGTATTATGCAATATTTTTATCGGTGAGTGCAGTCGCGTGCCGAGTTTTTAAGTGCCCCCCGCAAGACGTTTCTTAGGTCCCCCTGCAAAATTTCTCCAAAAAAAAACAAGTAAACAAAAAATAACAATAACATAAAGTTATTAACAAAAACTATAACATAAAATAAATAATAACTCTAGTAAAAAAAGAAATAAGAATGAAAAAAAGGAACGAACGATATACATTTTGAGATTAATAGGTATAGGTAAAAAATATAACTATACTAATAATAAAAAACAAAGATTACAAGAGTCGTTTGCTTTGGCGGTAGACTAGACTTTTTTGTTCTTGTATCGACTAGATAAATACTTAAATGTAAAATATTATATGTATTATATGTTTTTTTCAGATTAATCCCAAGATCAAATGGCTTCTGTAAGTTTAGCCGTTTTGATATACCGGGTGGTTATAAAAAATAGTGATTTATTTACAGCATTTCATGTTAGCAACAACCTTTGAAAAAATTAATAAAATTCTAATTCGTTTTACTCGATTGTTGAGGGGATTAAATATAAAAAACGGTTTGGTGGATTTTTCGATCTCCCCCCTAAATTGTGAAATATCAATTTTTTTAGTAAAATTTTGATTAATTTTATGTTATACCCTGTAACTTTATTACTTAAAAACAAATCAGGTTTCGTTTTTACACTAAGGTGTTAAAATAATGCGTCTATAGTATATGTTACACAAAATTAATGCACGGTGATATTCCAACTACAAATTATCTGTTTCGAGGTTCATATCAGAAAACTAAAGCAGGTTATAAAGAAGTTAAGTGACTTAATATCTTTGAGGCATTATCTCGAAACGGTTCGCGATTTTCTTTTTGATAACTCTATAGTTATGGGTGACCATGGTAATGTAATTTATAATACAGTTATTGCGTTTAAAATCCTTAAATGATTGGGAACCGTTAAATCCAAACGTTTTGTATAAAAATCGAATACGAAAATATGTGAGTTTGGTACATAATAAGTTATAAATCAGTGTATCTATGTGTAAAAATCCTAGATCTACAGGGTGGGTCCGAATATTGAGCTGCAAATCATCTGAATTGAGTGTGCATGGGACATATACCCAAAACTCTAAAAAATAACTCATAAAATAATAAAAACATTTTAAACAGCGGTTTGCAAGCACTTGGCGTCAGAGATACAGGGTGTTAAAATGTTAATAATTGTTTAGTTTTTTGATACAGCTCAAACATTTCTAAATATTTTTAATTGAAATTTGTTACACATACAGGTTTTCTTTATTTTTTCATCTTTTCTTAAGATAACGAAACCAAATTATCGTGGTAATTATCAAAATTAACTACAGCAGATTATCTAAAATTTCAGCGGACTTATATTTGAGGGATCGGCAGAAAAGGAATTCAACATTATCTTTTATCTCGATACAATATGAATTACCACTTTAAAGAAATTTGTTAGCATCACTGCATTAAATATATCAACAAATTTGGCAAAATTTAAATTTTAAGAGACAGTTTTAGAATGATAAAAAGGCATCCATAAAGAGTCTTATGATTGTGTTAACATGCTACTTCTATACGTGTATTATGGAACGTAGTTTCCAAAAATTAAATAAAAATAAGTAATTGTCAAATTTTTCAGAATTGAAACAGAGGTTTGAGATAACATATTTTAGTCCAAGCTCTAACCAAAGTATCAAAAAATTGGACCTAAAGAACTAATCTATCTAAAAATAAACTCAAGTTAAGTTTAGCAAAATATATTTTCAGAGACAATTATTATTAACGCTTTAAATTTTTTTTAAATAGTGTCGTTGGAGTCAAAATAAAATTTCTTTTTTTTTATTCATAAAAATGAACATCATTTGATTCACCTACGACTTACTCTAAATCGAACTCACATATTTTTGTATTCGATTTTTATAGAGAGCTTTTGGATTTAACTGTTCCCATTCAATTAAATATTTTAAATGCAATACTTGTATTACAAATTTCATTACCATGGTAATTCATAATTAAGAGTTATCAAAAAAATTAGCAAACCGTTTCGAGATAATACCTCAAAGATATTAAAAGTCACTTAACTTCTTATAAGCCTGCTTTAGTTTTCTGATATAAAATTCGAAATAGATAATTTGTTGCTGGGATATTTTTTCTTAAAAAAATGTTTTTTTTTCGAAATTTTGAATTTTTTAGACACCGTGCATTAATGTTGTGTAACATATACTATAGACGTATTATTTTAACACATTTGTGTAAGAATGAAACGAAAAATTTGATTTTAAGTAATAAAGTTACAGGGTAAAACATAAAATTAATCAAAATTTTACTAAAAAAATTGAAATCTCAAAATTTAGGGGAGAGATCGGAAAATCCACCAAATTGTATTTTGCATTTACTCTATTAAACAATAGAGTAAAATGAATTGGAGTTTTATTAATTTTTTCAATGGTTGTTGCTAAGATGAAATTTTGTGAATAAATAACTATTTTCTTTCATCATCCGGTATATCAAAACTGCTAAAACTACAGAAGCCATTGGATCTTATGGTTGATATGAAAAGAAAGCACGATAATATCCTGAAAACCGCATTAAGATTTTTTGGTTCGTTTCAGAGATATTTTACTTTAAATTTATACAAAGATTTTGCTTTATGCACTTGAGGTGGTCAGCAGTATAGTTCGTCAATATTTACTTCTCTAGCACTTTCGTGCTCTATTTAGATAAGTGCTAGAGAACTAAGCCGGCTCGGAGTCATGGTCGACCTTTGAAAATGATCTTTCCGATTGAGCTGAGGTTGTACAGGAAGGACGAGAAATAATTCAAATGCAGAACACAGTTCTAGTATATTACTTAAGAATAATTCTTTTTTTTCGAAAATATAGTTTGCGAATTCACGGGTTGTATTAGGGTTTTTAATGTTTTTATATAATAATGATTTTTATCTGAATTAGCTCAGCTGCTAGTTGAGAAGTTAAATGATTTGAATATGTCTCCACTAATAACCGAATTTTTCCAAAATTTCAAGTCATTTAATTTAACCAATATCTGAGGATTTAGAATTAAAAATGTTGAATAAACTGTTTTAAACGCAGTAAATTTTTTATCTAGCTGACTGACTATTACATCTAAATACGCATTAAGTACTGTCACTTTCAAATGTTTCATAGGGTTTATATATAACGTTATCTTACTATTATTTTCAACGTATCCGATGGTTGCAAAAATTGCGAAATTCATGATTTTTTTAACTATGGAAAAAATATTTTATTACCCTATACTCACTAGGTGAGTATACATATATATATCAGTATATATATTTTTAATTTTAAGGACGATACTCCTTCTTGAAACAAAATCACATAAACTTCTTTTTACAATTAAGGATATTTCTGAAAATCCTGTTCTTATAAATTACCCTTTAAAAATGAATAACTTTATTCGTGAAATGCCGTTATGTACAAATTATGAAAGTTGTTAAAATGCAACCGTTTTTGGTAATAGTATTAACAAAATACGATTTGCCAATATACTGTCAATTATTACTCATTATTTATCATTAAGGTAATAAATTATTGTTTTCTTAAAAAAGGCTTTTTATTTTCGAAAATATCACAGTCGAGTTTACATAAACTATAAACAAATCTTTTATATCACAATATAACTTTGTGCGGGAAAAATGCTCACAAAAGTAAACAGAACGTTAATTGTAAAATACTGTCTGGAAACAAATCATCAAACGATAAAAAGATAACAAATTAAAAGCGCAAATTGTATGCAATATAAATAGGTTTGTTACATAAAAAATACAAAATAAATAACGTGTTAATAAAAAATGTACAAGAGTATATAAAAATTATTTTTCGTCAAAAAGGTATTAAATCTTTTAAAAGGACAAGTTTTAAAAATAATTAAAAAATAGCCGGAGGCGATAAATGCAATAAACAATATTTTTTGTTTTATCTCTCATAGAATCTCGTTCTTATTCTGGGTTGCTCCAAAATTTGTTCATTTTGTAGTTCTGATACGACGTGTACCCCTTGGGCTGTGGCTATACTTTCTATCTCGCTCCACAATTCAGCTCTCTGTTCGACTTTCTTCTGGAAGAACTTCAAAATATCAGGTTTGGAATAAACTATATCTCTGAAAAAATGAGTAGGTAGTAAATTCACGATTTTCGATAAATTTTTCTAAAAATTTTTCTTTTTCAATACTTTTTCAATATTCGGCCAAAAATTCTATATTACATTTAATTCCTAATAATTTTTAGAAAATTTAAAACTTTTTTTACAATTAAAAGGTACTGACAGGTACTTACACCAATTAAAATTTAAAGACAATTTTCAATGATTTTTCAGAAGATATAGGGTATAAAATTAGGTAGATTTTTCCTACTAAAATTTTGACATTACTGGACAAGAAATCGGTTAAATATACCAAAAGCATATATGGTTTGTTCGATCAAGGAATGGAACAAAGGCAATTATACTGGTATGAGTTATTTAATAAAATTTGTTAGAAGATTCTGAAATTTTTTTGTTATAACATACTAATTTTCCAGTTCTATTTTTTTATAGTCAAGATTAAATTCATTTTCATTTTGTTACTATGAATGTTAAAGCAGGACGTTACAATTTTTAAAAAACTCCAGTTTAAAATTAATGTTAAAATCATATTAAAATACATTGGTATACGCACCTCGGAAATAAAACAACTCACTGCATTATAGTAGCAATGATGTTTCAGTTGTGGCTTGAGGAATTAAATAAATACTACCGATATGTTTTTTTTGTTTTTTTTTGACTGAAAGCGATTATTCTGATTAACAATGTTTACTTTATTTATATTGTTAATCTGAATAATCGTTTTCAATCTGAAAACAAAAAAAATATATCGGTACTATTTATTTAATTCTTCAAGCCACAATTGAAACATCGTTGCTAATATAATGTAGTGGGTCCAAGGTGCGTATATCAATGTATTTTAATATGATTTTAACATTAATTTCAAAGTGGAGTTTTTAAAAATTTTAATGTCCTGCTTTAACATTTTATTGTGAAAATAAACCAGTACTCAAGAATTTTTGACAAAAAAAAATGGTTTAAGAAAACGCAATATATATATATATATATATATATATATATATATATACAGAGTGGTCTTTAGAGAAAGGATTACGCGTGCAGTTCGTGAAATCACCTCAGATATGTTATTCAGAGTGCGGAATTCTTTTCGAAAGAGAGTTGATAAATGTTTAGAACAAAATGGTCATCATTTTGAACATCTGATAAAATAAAATCATGTACCTAATATCAGTTTTTTCTTCTGAGGATTTTCTTTTTAATTTTGGTGAATTTAGCGTAGTGGCATTGACATTGACATTAAATTATTCATTGATTACAACGTAGTTTTTTTCTGGAGATTACGAATCTGGAAAAAAACTGCACCTTTCCATTTAATATTTAAAAGTTACCCCAACCCTAAACAGTGGAAAGGGTTAAAACATTACTTACTCCGTCAAAAAATGTTCCCCAACGACCCATTGCATCCCTAGAAATTTCATTTATATTCAATCAGCCGTTTTCTCAATATCGCTTTGTAACTCTTCAAAAGGACCACACTGTATATATATATATATATATATATATATATATATATATATATATATATATATATATATATACATACATAAAAAAAAGGTTCAAGCTATCCGTTAAGATTATAATTAATGATTGATAATTATTGATTGATATTATTTATATCGTCAATATATACTACAGATTTTTACTCTTCATTTAATTTGAAACGTCGGCCGTGTATATATAACTTTTCTCTGCAATGAGTAATAAAAAAGTGTCCAAGTTGCCATCCGTATTCTTTTCTCCTCATACAGTCTCTTTGTAAGTGTGTTCGGGGAAGTACGGAGACTTTTAACCATTGCCGAGCTCAATTCTTCAGGGTTTCCGAAAAACTAAACTTGTTGTGAAAATGTTTAATCAAAATAACGATAAAAGAAATAAAATCGTTAAATTTTTACCCGGAGCTTTCCTCGTTATGAATATTTCCATTTATTAGGTAAAAGATATTTAAAACAACACCCAAAGTGATTTCAATCAATTGACATCAAAAAGTTTAAAAAAGAAGTGGTTAGCGTAGGTATTAGATTTTTTCGATTTCATATATTTAAAACAAAATTAATACAATATTTCGAAAAAACATTATGTTTCTGTATAAAAAATATTTGCTTCACTCTACAGGGTGACTCTAAAGGAATGGAAGGAAACGATTAGCTTTTTTTAGAAAACGGCGAAACACAGGGCATCCCTAGGGGAATGGTACAAACGCTCAGATAACGAAAATATGTTTTATTTCAGTGATGGTAAGATTTCTTAAAAAATAAGAAACGTGTCAAATTTAATTTACCTTTTTACATAAAAAAAACATTTTTTCTACATTTAGGCTTATAGTAGAGAGATAGCATAGCTTCCTAAAAACAATAATACAATTTGTAAGTTTTTAAAATGGTGGAACACTCACAACTGTTTTATTTTATGTTTACATTTTTTGATATAAAAAAGTTGTAGAAGTAGATTATTATAATTGGCGTAGATACTTGATTAAACTTGATAAAAACGGCAAAATACAAATATATTTTTTATGCATATAAAAACCCTTTCTTTCTTTTATATATGGTTACTTTAAGGGGGTGAAACAGACCTCCAAAATAAAATTTAAAATTTAAAGCTTTTTTCTTATACGGTGGAAGGCTCCAAATTTGTTTTATATAATTTTATTTATTTTTTTTGCATATAAACCTCAATTTGACAAAAACCATGATGTACAATTCTATTCAGAGAAAAGTGACACAAGTCTTATGATCTGTTTTCATCACCATTGCTTACAACCGGCTTTTGTCCCTGACGTTTTTTTACGTTGTCACTTGCTAGAGGTTATAATATGCCAAACATTCAAAACATTGGTGCCAGGGCCGTTCCGAGTAGTCCGGCCGCCTTTGTACCAAGATTCACCGCTCTTTTAGGAAAATACAAAAATACGTATTTTGTACTATGTGTACTATATTTTATTCAATTTTAAATTATATATGAATAAAACATAAACATAAGTGTAACTTTTAAAGCAATAAATTATAAAAATGTAATGTAATAACAACATAAAATATGAAGCAAACATTTTTCCTAACATTGCAAATTCATCAATTAGGTTTAAATGGACTTTTTACAAATATCGTTCTCTATTGAAATAATGAATTTTAACCCCTTCAGGGTAGAGTTTCGAAAGAATCCTAGATTTAAGAAAAAGTAAATTACTGTTTTACATGTTTTTATGCCTTAATGATAGATTATTAAGTCTTTAAAATTAATTTAAAAAAATATTGTTAAAAGGTAAAAATGCATTTGACCCAGTTAAGGATGGAATTTCAAAAAATTCAGAAAATGATTTTTAAATAAATATTTTTGAAAGTCATGGCAGAAAGAATGGTTTAAAAAACTCATGTATTACAAAGATATTTTAAAAAGGATAGATTATTTTTTTACGCCCTTATAGGTGGAATTTCGAATATTACAGAAATTGTTTCTAAATAGTTATTTTTAAGGGCTGTCCTAAAATCCCATTCAATTCAAAACGTATTGTAAAAAGATAAAACAAAATTTATCCCTTTAGGGGCAATTTCAAAAAAATCTTTTCGTATCTTTCACCTATATCACAAAAAAACCGTCCATGCCAAATATAAACGATTTCAGAAATAGAATTTTTTTATGTATTAAGTGGATAAATCAATCAATAAATATTTTCTAATTTTGATTTTAGAAGAATAACAACCCAAATTTTTTTTAGGATCAAAAATTAAGAAAATATCTGTTTGTCTAATAAATAAACTTACTTTGAAAAAAACAAACCACTTTTAAAATGTATAGTTAATTTAACAAACAACAAAAATATTTAATTCACAAATATCATGAATCACAATTTTATCCTACTTTGGCCGCCCCAAGAATCGTTCACCTTTGTGCACGCACAATGTGCACACCTATAAGAACGGCCCTAATTGGTGATTAGGAAATAAATACATAGCGAGATTTAAAGCTAGTGTAAGATATATTTTAATATAGTCAAAAACGACATTTAACATGAATAAGAAAAATACTAAAATAAGCAAGACGATCAACAAGACATAATTTTGGGGCCTAAAGTTACGTATATATATTTTTTTCACTATCAGCCCCCAAAAATGTTCTCTATCGGATTCATATCCAGACTGTAAGAAGAAGGCCAAGACAATGCTTCCACATTATTATTCTGAAACAACTGTCTGATTTTATTGGCAGCATGGACAGGGCAATTATCATGTTGGAAAATAAATAAGTTATTTCGATATAATTCGGCGACTGATAATGGAAAATCGTCCAGTTTTGAAAGTTAAGCTGCTCGTATTTCAAAATTTATGGCTGAAAGTATACATAGTTCAAGACAAAGATTAGCCTTCCCTGTTTTCGCCCTTCCGTCAGCAACATTTTTTTTGCAGCCACTCGGTTTTTTAATTCTGAATTGCTAATCGTCTTACTGGCCGTGGGCTGCGATCCTGCAAATCCTGTGGCAATGACAGCATCCCTAGAAACTGCAAAAGGATTTTGTCTCGGGTGACCTATGAGGGCCGCATCCTGTTCTGCGTTGCAAACCCTGTTATATCCTGAACCTCCTTTCCTTTCTAATGTTCACTCCCATCGTTTTTTAATTTTTAAAATAATCGATTTACTTTTCCCGTGTCGCTCTGCTGGGCACGAATAGAACAACCTTCGCCTCTTGTAGAGATTAGGTATTTTTAATATTCTCACTTTTTTTGGATTCACTGTAGAGCTTATCGCGAAATAAACACATTTCAGCAAAAAAATTTGCGGATGAACCACTTTTTTGCAAAAAAAGACAAACAAATAGTTGTGACTTTGAAGGCACTGGGTATATGGTTATAAACGTTTACTTTACTTTAATTATGTTAAAATTGCAAGCAGAATAGATAATTAGAGTATAGTATTATATAATATACTCTTTTTTAATTTAAGTTCTTTACCAACTAATGTTAAAGTGTATCAACAAAATATGTTAATGTTATTCAACTAAAAAATTCTTAAAGACATTTGATAATTTTGACACTTCATGTTTATTCTGCCATTTCAAGAAGCAATGTTGCCAAATTTAATTTCATTTTATCAAGAATTCATTACTCTTTATTAGGGTTGCTAATAATATTTTGTTGCATAGTTAAAACGGTGTCTTTAGGAGCACAAGGTTAAACAGTAAAGGGTTAACACCAGGTTAGGCGCCGAAGACATCATCATTAAAGCCATAACATAAAAACACGTGCAGTACAAAAGCTGCCAGCGGAGCTGGCAGCCGTTGATACAGCCGGTCAATCGATACCGGGTTAGCACCAGGTTAGGCGCCGAAGGCATCATTATTAAGGCCATAACATCAAAAACGGTACAGTTCAGTCACTGGGAGCGAAGAATTAAGTTTAAGATATTTACATCATAAATCAAAAACTGTAAGGCAATTTGGCCACACTGTAAGGTTCCTTTTATTTCTAATACCATATTAAAGAGTTTTTGCACTGCAATGTTGTGAAAATTGTAGGAAATTTGGTTAATTTTTATTTTTTTTCTGGGTCAAAAGTGTTCCATCCGCAAATTTTATTTTTTTGATTTGTACTAGGAGTCATAGGCTTTCGTTTAAAATTTGGAAATACCGTAAAATCCGAAATACTTACACTCAACAAGACCGCAACCTTCTATTCTGTTAATTTTCTTCGGGTTTTTCAGCTACGGATAGTTGACGACCAGACATTTTTATATTTGTACACACACATGTAAAAAATTATCTCGAAAAAGATTGTTGTGACTTTGTCAACTTGACAACTGACTTTGTCAACTTGACAACTGAAGTCATTTTGAAATTTTTCTGGTGGTACCGAAAATCCTACTTACACAAGCATAAATTAGGTGTACCACTTTTGTCTGAATAAAACTGTACATATAAGGAGAAATAGTATGTTTGCCGAAGCACACTTTTTATTTACAGATTTTTGTTAACTACTATTCACCTCCTTCTTCCATTACTTACCTGAAATCCTTAATATGTATTGCATATATTTCTGTTGTTTCAATGGAAATAAATGTATGCAGATGTTTGCATTCAGCGAGAGTTGTCACTGCAATGATACCTATTTCATCGCCGTCCACTAGATGTATAAGTTCATACCGGTCGTCATTAAATGCTGCGATTGTTCCCGAACTTATAAAAAGAACGTAGTCTATTGTCTCTCCCGACTAAAAATAAACTTTGTTTTAGGCTAAAGTTAGTTAATTCTATTCGTCAATTCATATAAATGAACGAATGGACGAAGATTTCATCCAGTGTCATCAAGTTTTATTTATTTCGTTCATATAGATTTCTTGCATTTCAATGTCTGACAATACACAAAAAACAAAAGATATGATGCGGACGAATGGTTCGCCGAACTGCCGAAATCATAGCCCACTTGATTATTCGCCCTTAGCTCCCACCTCACTATTCGTTGGTTCGTCCATTTATTCATTCGTCCGCATAGTGTGGAAAATCCGATTCGTCTGTTCGATTCGTTGCGCGGCGATTCCCTCTTTTGGGAGGATAATCAAGTAGGCTTTGAGCCAATACCTACTAAACAACGAGGCCTACTAGCTGAAAATAAAATAGGCCATAGGTCACGACATTTAGGCCGGCACTCGCCTCCGTAAGAAATGGCAGTTTTGCTTATGTCGTATCGTGATAACTGGCCATTAGACGTACTGGCCGACAACCGGCACTTGCTAACCGAAAACAAAACAGTGTGAAACGTGATGTCGTTGTTCGTGAACTAGAGTAAAGAGAGCAGTTTTGTCTCCATTTTTGGTGAACATTTAATTGTATTTAGTAGTTTTTGTAAGTTTAAATTCACGTAAACATGCCGTTTAAGTGTTGTGCCAATACCTAGTTGTACGCCTGCCGGGGTAATTACAAAACCGGACCAAAAGTTCACGTGTTTAGTTTTCCGAAAGATAGTGATTTGCAAAAAAATGGCTACGGGCAACTCGGCGGGATGATTTAGTGCCCAATAAAAACACTAAAGTGTGTGAGCTACATTTTTCTAAAAGTAGTATAATTTGGGATATTTCAGAACAGGATCCGAGAACAGGTAAAATTATTTCAGTACATTTAAAAATACCCCGATTAAAAGATAATTCTGTACCAACGGTTTTCCCAATTGCCCCAAATATTTGTCAAAAAACGTTCTTGACCGCAAAAGTAAAGATGAAAAAAATAAGAATCTTGATGAACTATGTCTTTTTCAAGCCATAAAGCAAAGTAAAGAAGCGTTTAATTTACATAGAGAGGCTACATGTTTTCAAAGTTTTGAAGAGATTTTAAAAGTATTTCTAAATTTTAGTTTAAGTAAAGGGTGGTGTTCGGTAAAGTATACAGATAAAATAACATTATTTAAACTTGAATATACTCCTGGTCCCCTAGTAACTTGGGCAATTGTTATAAATAGCGATTTAAAATTAGAAACATTTTTATATGGTCAATCTGTTTGTGTTTCAATAACAAATTTAAAATCACCATTATTATCTAGCAGTTTGGATGAAATAGAAAGTTTAATTGACACAATTAATAATATGATGATGTCAATACCCATGAATCTTGATAGCGACATTCCTGATCCTAGTGAAACTCGTGATTTACACCATACCGAGTCACATATACTCCCCAGTACTAGTCAAACTCCCACAGAAACTCCCAATGCAGATAAAGTTGAGTCTGACAATGACAATATAAAAAAAATTAATTTGTGACTGATATTCTTTTAAACCTTAAATTTTCTGACGAACTCACTCAAAATCTAAAATTTCTCTCAGAACAGTTAACTTTGTTAAGTACTTCAAAAGAAAGGTATCGATATTCACCAAGCACCAATGTGTTATGTTCAATTTTGCTTACAATAAGCCCTCATTGCTATAAATATTTGCGAAGTCATGCTCCTATTATCTTACCTCATCCTAACACAGTAAAATCTATTTGTAATATGTTTTTAACAGATCCTCATGTCGATGAAAGAATTTTTTTTTAACCTATGCTCGTAGCATTTTTCAATATTTAACAGAGAAAGAAAAATATGTTACATTACTTTTTGATTAAATTCAGATCGAACCCTATTTGGATTACAAGGCAGGCAATACCGTAGGAACATCAGTAAATAATAAAGATACCTTAGCATCATCTGCAGTAGCATTTATGATCACTAGTCCTTGCTCAAGCCTTACAGAAGTCATTCATATATCTCCTGTAGCTAAACTTAATTCAGAAATATTATATACTTTTATCAAGGCCATTATAGAAAATTTAGAAGAAATTGGGTACATAGTATTTTGTACAGTTAGTGACAATAATGCAGTAAACAGTAAAGCAATGAGTAATTTTTCACCCCTTAATCAACTCAGTATAGTATTCCCTCATCCTATTGACCCAGTAAGACCCTTATTTTACGTTTTTGACACTGTTCATTTACTGAAATATATCTTTAACAACTGGTTTAAGTCAAAACCTGACCAAATATTTTCTTTTCCCGATTTTGAGACAAAAGTTGCTTTCTTTTCTGTGATCAAAAACCTATACGAACTAGAACAAGACAAACTATTGAAGCATGGTTATTCACTTAGTTTAAAGGCTCTATTTCCATCACCTCTTGAAAGACAAAGTGTAAAATTAGCTCTTAAAATCTTTAATCCCTTTATTATAGAGGCTCTTAAATGTTTTGTTAAAAATTCGTCATTTGTCAACGTAAAAACTCCCCTTAAGAGAAAACATTTGTAAGGGAAATATCAGGAACCTTTTACCAAACAAACAGCCTCCAATGATAATCCTAAATTTTGTTTTTTGCTAAAAATGCAAAATTGGCTAGATACTTGGAGTCCAACTAATTTTACAAATACACTGACTCGACAAACCCACACTGCATTAAACCATACCATTCATGGGCTTCTTGAAGTTACTGAATACTGTTTAACTGAGCTTAATATGAATTATGTATTATTGGGCAAATTTCAAACAGACTCATTGGAAGGGCGTTTTGGAAAATATAGGCAATTAGCTGGTGATCATTATCATATCTCAGTTCGACAGCTATATAAATCAGAAAAAAGACATAGAATTCAGTCTATGTTATCTCTAAAATCTAGACATTATGGGGACATTAATATAAATCAGTTCTTCGAACCTCCTGAATGCGAAACTCAGTCATTAGATACCAATTTAAATTCTGAACATGTTAATAATTTATTATCTAAAATCAGAGTTACACAGTCTGATACCGAAGATATACAATCAGAACTACCAGTAATAACCTATTTAAGCGGATATTGCTGCTATATTGTTTTTAAAAAAATTAGTTGTATTTTTTGCAAAGAAAACTTAACTCTCAATGAACCTTGTGTTGTAGAGGATTCTTATAATTTAATTAATTCCTTAGGTCGAGGTGCTTTTTTATATCCTCGAGAACAGGTGGTAGATGTAGTTTCAACCGCATATATTATATTTAAAAAGCTAATTGATGAGTTTGAAGATACATTTTTGGACATTTACAACAAAAAATCTTATCTTTGTGAGTTGTTTTTAAGTTATTTTAATAAAAATACACTTTGAACTTCTTTTGAAAGTTGTAAAAGCCGCCTAAAAATTAATGTTTCAAAAATCCTTTTTAGTAGCATTTCAAATACATTTATTAATAATTATCGCTCTAAACATAATCATAATTTATTAAATAAAAACAAAAAACGGAAACTACAGACTTTTAATAAATAGGTAGTTATGAAATTAAAACAAGTTTCGCATTTGTGTATTGCTAGGAAGTATCTTCAATACAATCTTTTTCAGAATTTAGCAAATAACAACCTATTATATTCTTGATCATATAGACTCACCACAGCACAGGCATATACCACTTACCCAAGCTTGAAATCATACCCGACAAGTTAAAATAATAAGCTGTTGTATTTTTTATCATATGGACTCACCACATTTACTAATTGGCTAAAATAGGACAATTAGTAAACAAAAAATCATACGGGCATGTGTTTGAAATTTTACGGTAGATCCGGGCAAACGTTGTCGGGTAAGAACAAGGAGGGGTTGAGTGGATAGGGGCTTTACCGAGTCCCACACCGTTCTGAAGTGCCTTGTGCAATAGTTCGTGCGTAAATGCATTCCTCGTCGTATAACAAAAAAAAACCTAGTAATCGCTTAAGAATCGCCTTTGGCATTTTAATTCTATAGCGAAACCAAATAAATTTGACAGATTCAAAAACATAAAATAAACCCTATAAATTGATGTTTATTTGCTGAAATTAAAAAAAATGCTCATTTAAATACGTCCCTGTAAATAACCCATACCTTCTAATGAAGGCCTTGAAATAACATAGGCCTAAGTTTGATGACGTCACGTGTAAGCGCGTAGGCCTCGTTATTTAGTAGGTATTGTTTGAGCTCGGCGAACCATTCCTCTGAATCGAATCTTTTGTATTTTGTGTATTTTCAAACATTTAAATGCCTGAAATCCATGTGAACGAATTAAATAAAAATTGATGAAGTCTAGATGAAATATTTATCAATTCATTGATTCACCAATTTGTTCATTCATATCAATTGATGAACTGAATGAACGAATCGAACCGAATAGTAAGTAGTAGGCAGTACCTATGTAAGTAGTAAGCAGAAAAATCAACGAATGGACGAATGAACGAATAGAGAGTAGCGGGATTAAAGTAAGAAAAGAAATTTTATAATAAATATTTTATTCCATTTTGAAAATTTACCCTTATGAAGTCGGTGACAAACTAATTCTTATTTACTTAATCACAAAAAGACATTTATTGGATTTGTTGCCCAGAAAATTCAGTTCACACCAGTGAAATGGTACTGGTGTGAAGAGAAAGGCCTTTCTGGGAAATATACCGAAAATGTATTCCTGACATATTTTGCGGAGAAAGCCATGGTAGATCTGTGGAAGGAATTCATTTTTCAAGTTGTTTAAATTGTACCGTTAATATTAATGTTTATAAATAAAATATAAATATTTTTTAACGTTTGTTTTCAAAATTTGAGATATCACTTTTAACACTAGTGCCATAAATTAACATTTTTAAGACTGCTAGGTGGTGTTAAAAATTATACACAAATATTATTTTTTACTTTTTAGTAAATAAGTAAAATAGCTGTTTTCTTATTTTAGTGTTAATTATGGGTCAGAAAAATGAAATAGAAGAAGAAAAAGATTTGCCGTTTGCCTGAAATAAGAAAATAGCTATTTGGTTGTTTTTTATTATTTCCCTGAACCCTACATTCTAAAACCTTATAGGGCTAACTTTCTTACATCACGTCACTTTGGCGGAATAAATCTGGCGGGCAACAATTCCGCGGAAAATTTTCGACGGGTGACATTTTGGCGTGTACGACAAATTGGTGAAAAGTCAGTTTGGCGGAAACAACAGAAAAATTAACGTAATTTTGAAATTATTTGCAAAACAATATCCTCGATATTTACAATACTATTCGTTTGTAAATATTGAAATAATTTATTTAATTTATAATGCGCATCACGCGAATTGAAGCTATGAAAAGAACGCGAATACTTCTCAAAGTCCAGAGAAGAATCGCCATTAGAATCGTTGGCGCATACAGGACCACTTCAACGAAAGCACTACTCGTGATATCAAGAACTCCACCGATAGACCTTATTGTGGGACAGAGAGCGCAAATTGAAAGAGAAAGGAAAGAGGCCAAAAGAAGAGCCTATGAACACATGATGACTAAATCGCAAGAAGATTGGGAAAGAGACAATGGAACGGCAAGTTGGACCAAGCGGTTAATACAACACATCGCGCTCTGGGCCGAAAAAAAGCATGGAGAAATGGACTTCTTTGTGTCTCAACTGATTACGGGACATGGCTATTTCCAAGCTTACCTCAAGAGCTTTAATTTGAGTGACACGGATAAACGTATCTACTGTGACAGGGAGGACACGGTGAAACACACTCTCTTGCCTAAAGTGAAACTCACAAAGGTCCAGAACAGAGGCTAAAACTGGGATACTAACACCAGAAAATATAATACAGAAAATGATAGAGTCCGAAGATAACTGGGGAGAAGTACGCATAATGGCGAAAAAGATACGTACCCAGAAAAGAAGAGAGAGTGAAGAGAGACATAGAAGACCTAACAGATAAACACAGTTTTAGTCGCAATAACTTCCACAACCACCTTCCCGAAGTAATGCCCGCAGGCGGTTCCGAGAAAGACTTTTCATTCATGGTTGGTTTCCGAGGGGACATTTTTTGATCGGTAGGCGTATACTCACTGTTACGAATCCGACATATCCCTGGTCACATAGGATTTTTTTGGACCAGATAGCCTTTTGAAATAAAAAAACTGCTGCTATTACTATTACTGCTTATAAAAAGAAAAAATTAATTCTAATACATACCTTTACCACATAGTCATTGTTCAGGTACACAAGAATTTTACATTTTATAATAATTTCGGCAATCATGGCGCGAGGAAAATTTTTGAATAGCTCGACTTTGTTAATTAGGTTCTTGGCACGGAAAAGAATAAATTCTTGTCGCAAATAGCGGGACATAGAACCCAAAATCGCTTTCTCTCTAAAATAGTGATGCTGATATTTATATTGATAGTATCTAAAAATATATCAGATATATTTAGCATTAGGACTTTAATTGTAATTTTAATAAATTTTTAATCTTAGAACTCACAGGCAGGGTTGAAAAAAAAGTTTTTTTTAAAACATGTGTTTTAAACAGTTTTTTTGTTTCAAACATATTTTAAGCTCCAAGGTAGAGATTATCTTTAAAACAAAAATAAAACATTTTTAAAACCCGTTTTATAAACTCTTGAGATTATAGTTAATGATTATTACTTTAATGTGTTCACTGTATAACTATGTTGTAAACGAGAGATAGTAGTTCCATAATCCGATGAGTAAAAAGTCACTTAATACAATATTTTTTCTATGACCGCTTTTCTATAGGTTCTGGGATATCCTTAAAGAATATTTTCCAAAAATTATATGAATTTTAAGTTGTAAACTACCAAACAGCTTCTGCCACCTCGAACAAAATATTGGATTTGACGTTTGCTAATTCTTAAGAATCACCAGACAAGACCTTTAATGGTCGGCGGCTCATACCAATCACAAAACTTTAGAGTACGCGCGTATTTCAAATTTGTTTTTCGATTGTTCGTATTTGTAATTTTATAGCTTTAATGATGATTTATGGCTGTAATAAGAGTTTTATTGGCGAACCTGAGCTTAATTTAACGCTAACGGGACATATTCACCTAACAGTATAAGTTTGTTTAAAAAATCCTTGTTTTAATATAGATTCGAAATTTTGTATGCGCGCTACTGGACGTTTTTTTTTTACAGCAAACCTCCAAACCTAACCTAATCCGCATTTTTATTAAATATAAGTTTTGTTAAAAAAAACTTTAAAAAGTCATCCGTCTGAACGGGGATTCGAATACATATGCGCCGAAACCGTGTATTCTACCACTGAGCCAGAAACATTCAACAAAACTTGTTTATACTCCGCATAAATAAACTACGAACCAATAGGAGACGTATAGTATGATCCGCTGACACTTGAAGATCTTGTGAACTAATCGCGACGGCACCGACTGAGGCGACGCAGTTCCTTACGTTTATCTTGCGTAAAAGCACCACACATGCATAGTAGGCCGTGAAACGAAAGATACAACCATAAGTAAATTAGATGAAAAACGCAGTTAGAACGCTCGTTCTAGCTGCGAAAATTTCATGTAGGTCTGAACAAGACTAAGCTCCTGAGCATAGATTTCGGAGGTTTGCACAGACAAGTTATAACATGTGGAAGCTCTCAGTCGATTTGTTTGTGGTTTTACTTGAATTAGTCAGTTAGTAAGGTGTTTCTGTAGTAGAATCAAATATACAGTTTGTTTTAAAAGAATGGCTGTTTTGTTTGTTGACAATAAAATATTATTAAATAATGTCTGACCTAAGGTAATGTTCACATGACTTTCTCACTGACTGAAAGAGTTTCCCGTGCTTATGTCGAGTAAAGTCCAAAAAAAAGTGCGGGAAAAAAATCAGGCCTACGAGATTGTTATTGGAAAGTTTAAGGAGGTGATTATTGATGATATAAAAAATATCGCTGACCAACAAATAATTTTTTATGGAGCCTTCGCAAAAATAAGATTTTTGGACTGGCTTAACTTGAAGAAAAATATTTTTTGAATAATTTTCCGAGGTCGTAAATAAGAAACAGAAGTACAAGTTTTTTTTCGACGAGTCTATAATTCAAATTCAAATTCAAAAAATATTTATTGTGACAAAAATGATCACAAAAGGACAGGATACATTTTAAATGATTTCAACCTAGCCCTATTATCCGACAAAGTAAATGTACAAATAACATAAAATACTAATAAAATAGTCTTTATTGTTGGGACAGAAACATGCCTGAGGAGCAACAAACTGTTGTAAACCACCGGAGCCAGAAACGAAAAGGAAGACTCGAAGCTGAGATCTTGTGAACAGGAACAGACGATCAGCTATTCTTCTCAACTCCCTCAAATGAACTTCGGTGCGACAAATTAATTTTGTCCTTAAATAAGGAGGAATACCAGTATTTAAAATTTTAACCACAAAGCAAGCAAAATGAATGAAACGCAATTCATTAAGCTTAACCCAATTCACGGATGTAGGGAGTAATTTGAGAAAATCGGGGCATAGGAACGAATAGAAAGATTCATCATTTTCTGCAGCCGATGACGGGCACCATTGATACATAAATCATACACAACGTCACAGTAATTAAAATGGGACATCACTAATGAAACAACAAGCATTTTTTTAGTTTCAATATTAAGAAGATATTTAAAAGGAAGAAGTTGTCTGAGGCTAAGATATGCCTTTTGGTATGTAGAACTGACATGCTTGTCAAATTTCAGATTAGAATCAATAATAAATCCCAGTTTTTTTTGCGGACTGTACAGTAGCAATTGGAACTCCACAAATATGGATCCATTTTTGGAGTACCAACAAGGACATGCAATGATTTTGAAGGGTTTAAAAAGAAACAGTTTTTATCAGCCCATTTTTTTATAAAACTTAGATCATTATTAATACACAAGCAAGCATCATTGCTCTCCGTGGGAGCAAATTGAAATGCTAATTGAATGTCGTCAGAGAACATATGTACCTAACAAGATAGTTTGATGTTACCTAAATCCGCCGTAAAAGTTGAAAATAAAAGCGGCCAAAGAACTGATTCCTGAGGTACTCCAGAGTAAAGTTCTATTAGACTTGAGATTAATGTATCACTGGCTTCATGATTATCCAATATAGACTGTTGAATAAAAAGTCGCCATTCATGAAGGATATGTTCTATATTTAAAACTTTCATTAGATCATCAATAACATGGCAAGCCACTAAATCATTTTCCATTTTAAAAAATGGCATAAGGGATTCATGACGCCTTCTATAAATAGACACCTTTACCTTATCAGTAAGCAGGTTCCACTGTTGTAATCTAGATGCTAACAACTCCGCCTTTTGTTTGGGCTTATCCAAGTCTCTTATAAGGTCACTTGACTCGGATTGCATTACTTTGTGGGGTTCCTTGCTATTCAAAGGCTCAGGAACGAAATTTGGGTCCTCAAAAGTTCGGCATCTCTGATATTTAAATGTTGATCATATCAAGACTATATTCCTCTGGCAGAACGGTTACATGCAAGGTATCATTATGGGACACAGGACGAACGGCAGACGGTAAATTTGGGTATCTTAAATTAGCCTTATTTTTCATTGCAATACTTTTGTTGATTGAAGATGTAAGACAAAAATAGCAATCAGTTGCATGGTCTTTTGGCTCCCACCAAACCATAGGTATAGCAAATGGCATTGATCGACTTCCAATTAATCCAATCTCGAAGACCGTTGGCATAAATGTTACAGCAAACGTTGGTCACCAATCTTGCATCCAAAATATAACTCAGAGGCTTTCTTAATTACGGGAGTGATATTTCTTTTCTGATTCTTGAATCGCCAGAAATATAACAAAAGTTGCTTAGCTTATTAGCACATTAGCACAGTCGCGCGACATATCGATATAGTTCACTAACAGGATGCTAAAATACGACACTAAACGATACCGAGGTTGAAATAAGACTAAACAAGGTAACTGGCTTGTGCATTTACTACATTTTGCTACCATATATAGGCAAAAGCCAATTATAAAAGGTCCAAACAAAAGCAAAGTATCATGAAAACCAAACCTCAGCAAATATTTTAGCGGTCCGATTCGAGACGAACATGCTAGTTTTATCATCAAACTATGGTAATTTTCTGAACGATTAGGAGACTCCAAGAAATTCTACAAACAAAATGGATGGTGATGAGACCACTCTTGCTTCCGACAATAATACAAGAACACAATTATAGCACTTTTCAAAATGTGCCCCCTCTGGTCCCTTATTGTAGATCATGCATTAACACCTTTCACCTAGTTCTTTATTAACTATTCAGTAGGCCTGTAAGTTTCAGACGATCTTCTGCGCAAAAGAGCATGTAAAGTGCAACGTGCAAAAACAACTGTCTCAAAGTGATTTAAAATCAAGTTTATACTTGCATGAAAAACACGGAATCTTGATGCCAAAATTTCGAAAACACGCCGAGCTCTGTATAAGCGGTAATTAAAAAGTCTTCGCTGCTTATTCAGTGTTTCGTGGCAGTATAACTTTAAAAGACCTTTACGCATTGAGAATGCTTCATCGTCAACAAAGACACACTCAAAACCTTCGTCTGAATTTTAATATGCCGAGGTCCTGGAATATTAATTTTTCGTAAAATATAATATTATTTATAACTCCTTCATTAGAATCAGACACTTTATTAACCGACTTTTTTGATGGCGCTTTGCGAAAACAGTTCAAAATGGCACCATTCTTATTAGCATAGAGCTATTTTTTAAATACAGTAAATGTAAGGCGAACATGTGATCTTGAAATATGGTGTTTACATTTAAGAATAAAATTATTGTAGACAGGTGGAGAGCATGCATTTTATGAAGGAAAAGTTTCGCCATGAGTGGCATGAAATTATAATGTTCTAATTGTGAGTTACCAAGGTAAGTTATGATCTGTCTTACAACTTTTTACAAATTATAAGGCTAATTTATGAACTTCTTCATTGCAATATTTCATCAAACACTTACCGTATAAGGTTACCAACCCAGTCCTCACATAAAAGAATACCAATTCAGTTATTGGATTTACTGAGGAACAACTAAATCGTTTCCGATACCAAAATATCAAAATCTTACTTAATTTATTATATTAATTAACAATCTTATTATGATAATTTACCTACCTGCTCTTAATGTATGAGAAAGTTCGACCATTAAATGAGAAATACCTGGATTTATTATACCGGTTATACTTTATAAGGTAAGTTATGAATCCTAAATTGTTAGTTAGTTGTATTTCAACCACCAGATCGAGAGCTGTTCGTATTTCAGAAATTAGAGTTTTGCGCAACATGTCACGAGTTTGGATAAATTTTTGTTATATATATGGTGAAGTGACTTTTGTGAAACAAAAACGTACTTTTAGCCCTTTAATAAAAAAGGCTTAAAACTTGTATTTTGGCTGCAAAGTTGGAGACCAGGATAAAAATTGGGCTCCCAATAACTGCTGCAAGAAATGTGCAACGTTCGCGGCTGGTTAAGTGGAAAAAAGCTTAAGATGCCCTCCGCTGTTGCTATGATCTGGCGAGAACCGAAAGACTAACTTACAGACTGTTACTTTTGCTTGACACCTCCCAGCAAAAAAGGCTTTTCGGATATAAAAAAGTCTGCGATACAGTATCCAAATTTACAATCCGCCATACGCCCGGTGCCTCATAGTGACGAATTACCTCTACCTAATCCATGACAGGAATATACCCTTGATTCTGATGATGATCAAACTCGCAAGACTCCGATTTTGTCTGTGAACTTCCCAGTAAAAAGCCTCACAAAATAAGTCAAAATGAGTTAGGTAATCTTACAAGGGATTTAGAATTCCCCCAGAAAAAAGCAGAACTATTGGTCTCTCTCGATTTTAACAATAGAATTTACTAGATGAAGTAAAAGTTTCTGTGTACTTTTTCATATACAGGGTTTTTGGTTATAAATGCACCCCCCTATTAACTTTCGTATTTTTACAGATACAAAAAAGAGTTAAATACAAAAGTTTTTTTAAATTGGACAAATTTTTTTATGGTGTAGTTTTTAGATATACAGGGTGTTTCGTTTTTCAGAAATCAACATCAACTTTGGTTTTTTATATGGAACGCTCTGTATATTATCGACAAGAATGATAGAGTTTTTTATCCCGATTCTAACGATATATGGTTTATTGATATTTGCTTTGGTAGTTTTTGAAATATTTCGGTTTAAATTTTCGGTAGTTGGCAATGACGCTTGGACGATATTATTATTAATATATGCATTATTAATATTATTCTTATATCGGCTGAAAACATCCCGATTATAGCGTTATAAAGTTTGTTAATATTTTCTGTTGATAAAATAGAGAGTAGTTTAAAAAAAAACAAAAATTTAGTTTCATCAACTTATTATGTACGGACCTAGATTTTTCCTTTCACTAATCAATACCTTTTATAACCCTAAAACAAATTATGACCAAAAAGTCATATGATAGTGCGCCGCACATTAGTCCCATTTTAGATATTAGGCGGCCAAAAATATTTTCAGCAAAATTTAATTTAGAAAGTGTTTAAAATGGCCGTAATAAATTTAAGTACCTAAATACTTAGTGAAAATTACCCAAACCAAAAGGGAAAAACCATGTCTACATATACAGGCTGTTCAACTAAGGATGGCTCTATGCTATATCTCAATAATCCTAGAGTCTTGAGGAAAAAAATTATGTGGGTAAATCGGCCAAGAGAAATCGCTGGATATTATTTTCAGCTTCGAAAAATTGCCGCTAGGGTGTGTAGCAGCAACTCAAAACTGGAAATGGCGATTTTCTCTTGAATTTTTCAAATTAAGGTTTGTCGAAAATATAAGCATTGTATTGTTCAGATATCATGCAACTTTTTGTTATTTATCATTTTTTTCTATTTTCAATATTAAAGTGGTGGGGAGAAGTTAATTTTTTTTCTTTCAAACGTTTATATCTCTGCTTTCGATGAACCGATTACAATGAGCTTGACATCAGAAAAAAGCGCCTTTTTTGCTCTTCATGTAGACCTATTAACTGTAGCGTAATGTTTCTTCTAGTTGTCACTAGACGGCGTTTTATCGTAATTCTTCAAACAATACGGATTTTCTCAATAAAATCTAATCATATGATATGACTTTTTGTCACAATTTGTTTGAAGGTTATAAAAGGTATTGATTAGTGAAAGGAAAAATCCAGGTCCGTACTTGAATTAAAAAAGTTGATGATGGTTGCTCGAATTCAAAACGTCGGATTAAAAAACTAACCACACCAGTTTGTAGAGGAGAAAATATGACAATGATAAAATGAAAATTATTTTCATCTACCATTTCAACTAGGCCTACAATTTGAGAAATAGTAAAAAAAATAAATTTTGGTTTTTCTTAAACACTCTGTATATTATCAACAGAAAATATTAACAATCCTTATAACGATATAATCGGGATGTTTTCAGCCGATATAAGAATAATATTAATAATGCATATATTAATTATAATAATATCGTCCAAGCGTCATTGCAACTACCGAACGCTGTACCATAATATGGAAAACAATTTACCAAATTGTAGCCTGTAGGGACAATTAGGGATTAATGGCAGCTTTAAATCTGGACTATGATCGAAAAGAATCGAGACTTTTCATTGATTCCTCAAAAGTAAGTCTTAAAGCAGTGTTACTCCATCATGGAAACAAGTTGCTTTCAGTCCCAATTGCTCGTGCAGTCCATATGAAAGAAATCTATAGCAATTTGAAATTGTTACTGGAGACCATAAAATATGAAAGATATAAATGGCAAATTTGTGGGGATATAAAGTTGTGGCGATTTTGCTCGGAATGCAGCTAGGTTATACCAAATACTGCGGCTTCCTCTGGAATGGGACAGGCGAGCACGATTGGATCACTACAGAAATAAAATTTGGCCACCCAGAGAGTCTTTTGAGCCAAAGAAAAATGTAATCAGCGCGCCATTAGTTCCTCCTAAAAAGATTTTACTACCGCCACTTCATATAAAAATGGGACTTATGAAAAATTTGTAAAGGTCATGGACAAGAAGGCTGTGCTTTCAGTTATTTGAAAGAAAAGTTCCCTAGAATCAATGACGCTGAAATTAAGAGGGAATATTTGTAGGCCCTCAAATTAAGAAAAAAATGTTTTTGAGAAACATAAAGGAAGAAAACTATAAAGTCCTGATTCCCCAACCTCTTTTGTGTTACCAAAACCTACGCAGTAATATGTCGTAGAAAATTCATTTCCTGGATTCCCCATCTGGATTACTTTCCGGAAAATTGTAGTGCTGTAAGTGACGAGCATAGTGAGTGGTTCCACAAAGTTATTTCAAACATGGAAGGAAGGTATCAGAAGATGTTAGTCGACTACTGCTGTAGTATTACGAGAGATGACCCAGAGGTTGCTTTCAAAAGGCAGGCTAAGAAGCGCAAAATCAGTGTCTAAACTTTAGATTCAATTATAAAAATGTGCTATTTAATTGCTTTTGTCGAACCAACAATAGGTATATTGTTATCTGTATCTTGTATGTTCATTGTATATGCCTATAAATTAAAATTTTGTAACCAATAATTCAGATTTTTTTTCTTTAATAACTATTTTTTAGTTACTTGGATGTAGTTGAATCCAAAAAAAAATTGGTTCTGTTCAAGAAACAAAAAAAGTTGAAATGTGTTCCCAAAATACACGTCCTTTTTTTTCTCCCGAAACTTTACTTTAGCCCCTGACTTTTAATTTGGACAAACATTATTTATTAATAACAATATGATTTTGAGTAAAATTATTTTCATGGCCTTGAATTTTCTCTAAAAGAGAAGACATTTACGGCAACGGCCAAAAAAACTAAAAATTGTTAGTTAATATTCTCAGTCCAAAAAAAGTGCGCTTTAAAGAATACGGTTGGTAACCCTACGTATATGTATATTCTGTATTTGCTAGTTTTTCTACCTAGTTATGTATACTACTACTTGGAAACTACTACTATTAAATCCTATATTTATTAAACCTGGAATTTATTTTATTAAACAATAATTTTAATAAACGAAGTCTCAACCTTACTTACGCCAAGAATCTCTTCTCCATTTCTTTTGGAATGTTATTACGAGATATGAAAGTCTGCAGTTGTTTCAGATACTGATCGTATTTGCTTTCAGAAAATGAACTTATGGTATATACTCTCAACATCGTCGCTAAAAGAAAAAGAGACCACAGTCTACCAAGTATCATAGTTACGACCAACACTAGTTTTTCTAGAGTGTTATCGACTCTTACACTCGATTCACCTGAAATAGAATTTGTTTTTGTTATATAGCATATTTCAAAAGAACCGGAACATTCAGATATCTCAAATCCTGATGGATGCTTCAAATTTGGTATACATGGATTATTGATTATGACTCGTAAGTTGTCAAGTTTACCAATTTTGCGAAAAAATAAGCAAATTTAATTTTTTTAATCTAACCCCATATTTATTTTCATTTTTTCGATTACCTGTGCTGACTTTATTATGATCTCAGACTATCGTGTTTTCATTTCAGTTGTGTTTCAAGATAAAACAATACCGATTTTTTGGAAAACGTATGGGAACCGTCAAATATTTCAGTATTTACTGTACTTAGGTATGCTATATCTGGTATAATTTTTTATACAAGGGATTAATTGATATTATATAGTGTGACGATGTTATTGGCAATGTTGTGAAACGTATCGTTAGTGCTGCAGAATATGAGCAAAAAGGATACGTAGCCCTATACGCATTTTTTATGGCTAACGATTCTTAATCTTAAAGCACACCCATAATATTAAATCTCAATTTCACTTTCAAGATATAACAAGTAATATATCAGGTTGTCCCTGTGGATGCTGGGTGCGTGTATTAGTCGTGTGCGTGTATTAGTCGTGTGCGTGTATTAGTCGTGTGCGTGACCTTAGGTGTCTAGTCCTACACATTTATTTTCGATCCTATTTTACTATTATCGTAACCTTGAAGGGTATTTTTGATTAACAAACGTCTGCAAGTCCGATACATCCGGTTACGGATATATATGCTATACATTTATCTGTAAAAAATCTCATTTAAAAAATATTTTGCTATTTAAAAGTTAGGAATATTGGATGTTTTTTTGGACAGCTGCAAAAATATTTCTCTAAAATAATTTAGGGCATTAAAAGTTACAAGAAACTGTGAAACCCGTATCTAAAAATTTTAAGCAGTTCAAAAGTTATGGGGAAAATAATTTTTTTTGACATATCAATTTTTTTTAATTAGTCAAAAGACAGTTACAAGAAATACCTATCTATTATCAAAAACTTCAATTAAATCCTTTTAAAGCTTGTTTTTTAAAGTAAAATTAAACTAGTTTAAACTAAATTTTCTAAATTTATTATCTAAATCTCTTCAATCCATATTCCATACGAAATAATTCACTAGGAAAAAAATTACAGCTTTAAACTAGAATTTCTAAAGAAAGAAAATATCCTACTGCCCCTGTATAACAATATATGCTACACGTCTGTACTGAAAACTTGTGACGGGGAAAAAATACCAGTAAAGAAAAGAAAATTGAAAAAATCGCTGCTGCGAAAGCAAAATGCTTAAATTAATGTCTTGTACCGAAAAGTTTCACTAAGAAAAAAACACAATTTCTAAAAAAAGTCTTACCTACTGACCTTGTATAATATAAGCTTTACTATTTCTCCGAACAGTATAGTACTTCATTACATTTCCTATGCTAAACCTATACCAGCATAAAAAAACTAGAAATTCTGTGCCCCTATCCTAAAAAACCTCACAAAATATATAAACATACCGGACTTTATACTAAAAAATGCATGTATCCCGTATCCAATTAGATGCAATTATTTTGCTGCTCTAACTGATCCTGACACGATAATCGAATATCACGTTATTAAATGAATATCGATTTAATGCATGCAATCGAGAATGACAGCTAATTTTCTTAGATATTTTATAAAATTGGGGAAAGTATTATCCTTCAAATTGTAGCTACCTACTTAAAAAATTCAGTTTTTTTTTGCTGCCAATTTTAAAAATACCCAAGAGATCCTTTTTGAGTCTCTAAAATTAAATAATTTTTACTTAAATATTTATTCAATTACACTTCACTTCTGACAGCGACGAAAGTCAAGGATGAATGAATGTTTTGTAAAATCATATCAACGAAACCTAGAAATTGTGCCCAAAAGCGCGCACTTTTTCCTTTAAATCGAATTTCCACCTATTTTCCCAGTAGCTAGAAGAAAATATTATAGAGGTTTTTGTAGCCAAATAAACGCTCTATGCTTCTGTCAGGAAATAATTCCAATTACTGAGCTGTTTACAGTGAGCCCCACAGTGAGGTTAAATTCGGACTTAAGTTTCAACTTTGAAAAATCGCAGTAATTTAACCGTGGTAACTAAAATTTTGTAATTTGGTCCAAATCTACTTCCTAGTATCTAGTCTCGTAAAGAAAATGCCCCACGCTCTAGGTGTATTAGCTTTCTTGTAATACAAGGTAATGTGTTGGGCACTTTCCGATGCCGTAATCAGGATTCCGACAGGACGCCTGCTTTTTTCTATAAAAATCAAAATATTTCGAAAAATGTCAGTTTTTCTTAAAAACTTCTACTTTCCGGTCATTTTTCCGACAGAGAAGCATTCAAGTTTTTGTTCTCCTCTATATTTATATTGAAAAATGTCTCTTGCAAAATTTCGCTAGGACGCACCCACTTCGAGCTATAAGCGCCCCAAAACACCCTTTTTTCGAACGAAAAAAATCGTAAAATCACGAAACGGGTTCGAGGCTCAACCAAAAACAATAGGGTTCTCTAGAACCCGAAGGGCCATTGTTCCAGAAAGTTTTGTCAAAAAAAAATCAAAAATGACGACTTGAACCGTGTTACATCGAAGTTGACTTTTTTGGTCGATTTTGCGGTACCACATCTCCGGTACCAAATATTGTACAGAAAAATCTGGAAACGAATCGTATAGATCTACGTCTCCTCTAAAAACACATATCAAATTCATCGCCCTATCTCTAATAGTTTCCGAAATACACCTACCAAAAGGACGAAAAACACGGTTTTCTTAAATCACACGACCCACACTAGGTTTTCGTCCCCGAGTGTGAAAGCCATAGTAACAAACGAGCTGCTGCCGCTTGTTAACAAAAAGGCAATTTATGTAAAATGTATCCCAAATATTTCGCTACCCATTAACCTAGATATACCTACTAAATTCTGAACATAGGTCTTATTAAATGGATATTTTGCCAATGCCAAGTTTACCGGTCTAGCAGAAAATAAATAAGTGTATTGCTCTCGATTTCCAGTTTTAGTTTCATCCAAAAATATCAAATATGTATTGCAGTTGTTTTACTTTCTTAGTAGATGTTTTCTAGATATAACCACATCTTTTGTAAAAGATACCATACCAATCAAATATCTCAATTCCTACTACCAAGCCTGGACTAAGGGTGGGGCTATGGGGGCTATAGCCCCAGGCCCATTCGTAGAGGAACGTTCCTTCCTTTTTAGAAAAAAAAATCTGTTTTGTTTGCCATATCTTTGAAAAACAAGCGAATAAGAAACTTGATGTCAAACTAATACTGAAGGAGACAATTCAGTGTAATAAATATATGTATTTATTCCTTAGACGGGCATAGCCCAATATATCTTACAAAAACACCAAAGCAATATAAAAAATTAAATTATATTAAAATAACAGATTGCAACTATAATTCTAACTGAACTAAGGAACCCTAATAGATTGAGGCGTAACGGAGCAAAGGGCAATACGGTCCTGAACCCTTCCCGCCGCTATCCTCTAAGGCAATCAATCTAAATACAAACGAACAGTCAACAAATATTCTAAAAGAGAGATGGGAGAGACAGGACTTTAGATACTCAGGTGCCGCAATTCGCGGCCCTGAGGCCGCTCGGACAAAGTACCTCCTCGGGCTCTCTCGAGTAAATCTTAAAAAACTGGTAGGAATGCTAACAGGACACTGTAAACTAAACAAACACCTTCACACCTTAGGCGTCCTCCCAGATCCAAGTTGTAGGGTGTGCAACGAGGACGACAAGACTGCTGAACATGTTCTTTGTTACTGCCCAGCTCTTGTAAATACCAGAGAATCCATTATGGGGGAAAGATGGCCAGAAATGGCCACAATACGAGGATGCTCGGCCGCTAACTGTGCTGAACTACATAAATGCTGTTGGCTGGCTCGACGAGTAAAACTCCGAAGGAGGTTATAATGGGCCCACCTGAGAGGCTTAAGTAATAGGTTGGCGCAAGTCACCCCTCCATACTCTCTATCTATCTATCTAGGGTTACAGAAGCATATCAATTGTTCGGTTGCTTCAATAAAGAGTGTGAAAGGACACAGCAAATGTAGGCGCAACTCTTAATCAAATTGTCTGCTTACCACATTAACAGAGGTTGCAGAAAGAAACTTAGGACTATCAATACAAGTATTTACTATTTTATACTTAAATACACCTTTTTTTCAAGCCTTTCTAAATCCAACCTATTACTAACATTATTATAATTTATATATATTATATTCCATCCATAGGATCTCCCATCTTGATGGCAGCATGTCTAAGAAATCTTTCTTGAACCCTCTCTATGAGGTTTTGATAGTAAACATAATATGGTAACCAAACTGATCTACTATTTTCTAGATGTGACCTTATTAATAATGCAGAGTAAAGTGTCCTGATAGCTTGAATGTTTGAAAAATCACTTGTATTGCGTTTGATAAATTCTAGAATTTTGCTTTGTTGCAACAATTTATTGTAAGTTTTACATTAAACAACACTCCCAAGTCGCTCTTCACTTGCGCATTTTCAATAACATTTTCATATTTTTGGTATATTGAGTTTTAAAATACAGTACGCTTTTGGGAAACTGAATGCTCTTACGTCTATGTTAAGGTCCATCTTGTTTCTTTCACACCAGTCATCAAATCTATTGAGATCATCCTATAGCAAAAAAACAACTTTAATAGGTCATCTGCATATAGGAGGGTTTCACACAAAAAAAAAACACTTTGTAATGTCATTGATAAATAGACTAAATATAAGTGGGGCCAAATGTGCACCCTGAGGGACGTTCTTAATGCTCACTATCTGCATCCCATTAAAATAAGATGATATCCATACTGGTCATACTAGCTCTAAAACCATAATTGTAAAGTTTGTTAATAAGTAATAATAAACTCTGACCAACGCTTTTGAGAAGTTGGTATCGACAGAACACCTCTTCTCCAGAGCATTCGACGGTTTTCATATACCATTAAATTGGTCATTACAGAGCGATCACCAAGAGAAGCTTGTTTTGTGGTAATTATGTTATTAAGTATGTTAGTGAATATATCAGTAACAAGAGATTCCATGATCTCAGAAACCTGTAATATTAAAGATATCGTGTTATAATTAACCACATTATCACGTTCACTATTATTTTTGTAGACCAGTACAACATAAGATCTTTTCCAGATCACCGGAAAAATTACAGTAGCAAAAGATATATTGAATAACAGCAAAAGTGGAGGGCTCAAGGAAAATGCACATTCTCATAAGGGTATAGAATGTATGTTGTCTGGGCCTGGGCCCTTATTTACCTTCACCGCTTTCACTTTACCAATATACTGGAAATGGATATGGATAAGTTACTCATTAAGATGGAACTTGATGAACCCGCACTAGAATTTTCAATTTGAGAGGAGTAGGCAGATGAAAAATGTGTTGCGAATAATTCCATCTGCCTCATACATGATGCAATATTATTATCAGAAGTTTTTGAATGAAAATCTCTGCTCTTTACACAAAACTTTAAGATTGTTATATCTGTAGTATTACAATAAGAACAGCAAATGTATTCATTTATTTATAAAACCGGTAAACCTGGTATCATTAGAAATATATCATCGAATAAGACATGACCAATAAAGCCTGTGTACAAAATTTTGCACTTGTGGATAACGAAATTTGGTATACTCCCGTATACCAAATTTGGAACCTCAAGCGAAGTTCTGAAATATTAGACCGTTTAATAAAAACTGATGTCCCTATATTATTTTTCAAATTTAATTAAGTTTTTTTTTTAATTATTCAGAATAGTTTATAGATTTTAAACCGAAACGTAAAGTATATAAAGTAAATGAACCACTCGAAACTAGTTCGTGTGATTTTTCTAATAGAAGTGAGACAAAGAGCGATATATAATATTATCAAGTTAAAAATCGTATTTTTTACTGAATTTCAGAAAGCATAAAAAACATTTTCCATATTTGGAACGCATAATTTAAAGATTAATAGTTATATACTTACCTAAGCCCCAGAAATGTATTGCAATAAGAGAGAAACATCCAAGGTAAATAATTTGGACGGGTTCATCAGGGTGTAAAGAAACGTTGACTACCCAAAGCTCATGTTTCCCGTTATGGAACATTATAGGTATCAAATAGAATATACATGCAAGTAAATGAGTAAATATAAAACTGAGTGTGATTAAAATTAAAAAGATGACGAATTCTGAAGAGATCTAAAAAGGAATAACGAATTCATTAAGTTGCATATTTGTAAATACATGTAAATTTAGTGTATGAAATAGTTTGTTTTTTAGTTAATTCAAATAGGTCCGTCTCTAATTAAATATTTCTTTTGCACTGAGAGCCTCCTTTATTAAATTCTTGGGTTTGCCTATGCACGTCAATGCCAAAAAGAAGATTAGTCTAATCATCATTTATTTTGAAACAGAAGGAGTATATAGAATTATTTATTCTTGTGGTGAAACGTCAATGAAAAAGCATTTTAAAAAAATACAAATTACAGTTAAGAACCTATCAATAATATAAAAAGCAACGTACGCAAGAGAAGGCGCGTGCTGGTGACTCCCGAAACGGCAGGAACAGCTAAAGGTGTTAGGGTATCTCGGATAAAATATTGATAAGATCAAGAAAGTACACACCACCTTATAAAAGTGTGGTTTTTATTTTCTTTTTAGTACCCTTATTTTACACTTTTTAGTTCTGGAAATTTGATCCCTTTCTTTATCTACTTTACCTTTAAAAAAAATGTGATAAAACGTTAAAAGTCTCCGTATACATATTTTCTAACCATACCAAAAATAACAATATTCGTACACAATTTTTAAATACATACTAAAAATTCGTACTTTGCTCTATTAAATACTCCCCGATAACTATTTTCCAAGGAAAATCAAATCAAACATGCGGTAAAAAATAAGAAAAGCATTTAATTCAGTTATTCCCTTTACAGCAAAATGGTGTGTGTTTTGACTATCTAATGAATTAATTATGTTAATTAATGTTTATTAATCTATTTTTTTGAATAAATTTATTAAATCTAATTAAATATGACATACCTTTGTTATTCAAAAAGAAGTAATATTATTATGCCAAAGAGTAGCAATTGTGATTTTTTGGCCATGTCGTCTACGATTTTTTCTATTTTTTGTTCAAAGTTAAGGATAACTCTTAATATCTCAAGATAATAATGAAATAGATATGGGAAATAAAATATTTTCTGAAAGAGAACATTTTCAGCGCCAAAATCATATACTGCTCAATATACGGGGTATTGTATTTAAGAGATTCAATTAAAATAGGGATATCTCAAAAAATATGTTGGACACCCTGAAAAGTGAAGATTGTTTAGTTTTAGGAGAAACCAGGCTAACATTAGATTACATTTAAATTTGTCACGGAATTACCGGAGATAACAGTTATATAATAGTATATTTTGACTAATTATTTTTTATACACCAACTTGGAAACATTGCATTCAACCCATATACGAATTTTAAGTTGACTACCGAACCCGCAGTACTCCATTTAACAAAAATATAATTCTTAGTATTACTCCTTTTTAAGACCCCTGTAAAATAATTTTGGATTATAGCAGAGATGAAATGTTAAGGTTTCATTAAGAAAAATTTCAAGTTCAACGGTTTTGCAACTATTGACTATATATATATATATATATATATATATATATATATATATAACTTATAATACCCGCAAATTCCGATCTTCAGGCAAATCTGTATAAATGACAAAATTCGTCAAGCGATACGAAAAGATATATATATTTTATACTTTTTAGCCTTGAAAATCTGGTAAACAGTTTCTTCTAGTTTTATCTAAGACTTTAAAAAAGCGTGATAAACAGACAAATTGCATTTTACGACGTTAGAAGTCTCCATATGCAGATATTTACTCTAACCATCCACAAATAATGACAAAATGTGGCCGCTATTTTGAACATCTGATAAAGCCAGAGTGATGATGAAACAATTGTCATATGACATATAATAAAAACAGTATTGGACCTAGTAATGAGCTTTGGGGGACTCCACACTTAATGATCTGTGTAGCATTGTTGACTTTGTTGACAATGACATGTTTTTTGTTTGTTAAATAGTTCAAAAACCTCTGATGCGAAACCCCATTGTTCCTGCGTCTGCTAATTAAAAAAATATATATTGTGGTCAACAGTGTCAAATATCTTTCGCAAATCTAGAGACACTAAATAACAAATATTCCCATTACCAATTTTTAACTGTATACCTGATATCAAATATATTATTGTAATCTCTGTCCCTAGCTTTGCGAAAACTATACTGCCCCTCACATAAAAAATTATAACTATCCAGAAACAAGCAAACTCTCCTTGGCACGAATTTTCAATATCTTTGAAAACTCCGGCAGCACGGACATTAGTCGATAATTTGAGGAAATTTCACAATCACCATCCTTAAATAAAGTTCAAATGCTAGCTATTTTTAATTTGTCAGGCAATACACCACTTTTAAATGACATTAATGATTTTGGTAAGGGTCAAGGCACATTACTTTTGAAGATGCTTAACAATGATACGGTGATCATCCACACCGCTAGCCGTTTTCTTATACATACATCTGATAATGTTCTCCACTTTCACCGTTGTCACTGGTTCAAAAAATAATCAGTTAGCAGGGCTCTCTAGATTGATCTACTGGTAAATCTGGGATTTTCTTTGACAGCTCTGAAGAAAAGCATTCAAAGGTTCACTTTGAGTTAGAAGTTTATCATTTTGCTTTAAGGTTGAAATTATGTTTGTGGTTTGACCTCTGTTGTATAACATCTTGTTAACAGAAGTACAGGTTTTTCTTTCATTTCCCATGTTCCTCTCAAACTATTGGTTGCAAATATGGTTTTCCCACTTTATTTGTCTTACATTTGGCTGTATTTTCAATGCATATTTTTGAAATATGCATTTATGTTGCTTTTTGATTTTTTTCGTAGTAGTAATTCCTTTTTTTTAATAAATGCCAGAAATTTCGTTGTAATCATTTCCTTATGAGAGGCTGAGTTTCAATAACCTTGATAATACTGCAACTCAGGAACACATCTTCAAGTTCATTATACAATGTTACTGGATCATGACAACCAATGACAAATTAACATTCTGGCTTTCAAGATATGATCAATGAGACTAGAATTATTTGAAATCCTCGTAAAATTTTCCGTATTTAAACAGCAATAACCATAGATTGTAAATGTCCTTATATGACTCAGTAACATTCTCCTTACTTAGTAAGGGCATATTAAAGTCTCCAATCACAATTTAAGTAATATGCAGCAGGGTTTCCAACTTATGTGGGAAAGTCTATGAATCATAACGTGGAGGTCTATACAATGCCATTAAATTTATTTTAAACAACTAACACCGACTGTTAACATTGACAATTCTGTATTATGTTCATTTATTATCTTCAAAGAAACTGACTTTTCTGAAAAATACATACTTGCTTGTCAATACTTTATTTAAAATACCTGCAGCAAACATTGCGTAAATTCTATTTCTTATGATGTGCTCGTAAACCTTATAAGGAGGACGCCCAAGGGATCTCTGAATTGCAGTTGTTGTGGCTGCCTCATAGTCCTCATCGTTTTTACCATGCGAAATGAATTTTTTTTATCGGTAATAATACCCACTCCCAGTTCATCAGATACTCTCTACAAAAGTCAAATAAATAGAGCCATACATTACATTACATAACAAATCTAAAAAAAAACCTCTAAAACTGCCGTAAGAAGTAAAAGAGTTTTCATGCATCTCTTTCCTTTGTAAAGGCTATACGCTTTGATGTCATATTTTGTTCTCGTTCTGAATACCCTCGAGGAATTTTACGCAGAAAATATAAGAAAATGAAATGAAACCTTCTTTTGACAAAACATTTTTTTTGACGAATTTGATAAACGATTTAATTTCATATCCCACATTTTAGGTTAGGTTAGGTTAGGTTCAAGCTTTAAACAATCAGCTGTTGAACGGCCGCTATTTTGGTTTTTAGAAACGACCAATGTTTATGACGGCACTAATTTGTTTCAGTCTATTTTTGGACTTATTTATTTGTTATAAAAGGTAAGGTAATTGATGACGTGACTACACACACCTCGTGAAACGAACTTTATAAGTATTTCAAAGTGCAAATTATAAATTGGTGATATTAAAAAATTCAATATAACGGCGCCAACGAATTTTATGAATTCTACAGTAAACGAAAAGACTTTTTAAAATTTCCACTTAATTTATTTTACATTTAATTAAATTACATATTGCTAGTGACTTAGATAAGTCGGCAAAAATTGGAAAATCTTGCTTTATGTTTAGGTTATTATTATTCAACCTCTAAAAAATCAGCTGTTGAACGGCCGCCATTTTGGTTTTTACAAGCGACCAATGTTTATTATTAATAAAACCAAACAATCTATTGTTTAATTTGTAGAAGTTGGTGATGTACACAGACATTGTACTAGACAAACAAATAACATTTACTTCCACAAGTAAGGTCACGTATATGTATTCCATGTCCATGTATCACAATGACGTAAAATTATATAACAAATTGTCCTAAAAGTCCCTAAAGAGTATTGAAAAGCAGGATTTATTTAAGAAAAAACACTTTTTAGAATTACTATAAACTTTTTTTATTAACACCGTTGATTATAGTAACAATGGCATTAATACATTTTCTGGAAGGGCCTTTCAATTGGATTTCTGATATTTGTGATATTTGTTTTTGTTTTTTGTCATATATAGACGTGTATGTATAAGCTGATTCTCACTAAAAGATTTTTTACTTGTACTTTCTTGGAATCAAAAAAACTCTAGTTTAAATTCTCTTTTAACGTTTTGGAGCATTTCAGGCGTCACACTAAGACAACCATCAGTAATTTTTGTCGTTGTAATTCTTGTTAAATTATTGTCGTTTGCAAGAAACACTCGCTCTTCTCTAAGTAACCCTAAAGAAAGAAATCAACTGGAACAAGGTCCGACGATCATGCTGACCATCCAATCTCAGGAAGTTAATTATAAAGATACTCTCTGACGGGCAAATAAAAGTGCGGGGGCACTCCATACTGCTGAAAAACTTGGTCGTAATGAATATCGTCGACTTTAATAGTTGCTACAATTGCAGATCTAATAGATTCTTCCATTGTTGCAAGTAAGGATTTCAGTAATAAAAAATGGACCGATTACCTCATTTGCTATAATTCCAGCCGATACGTTAAGTGTCTGTGGCTGCTATAAACGTGTCTCTTCAAACCAGTGATGATTTTCATCACTCCAATGACAAAAATTATGTTTATGGACTTTGCCGTTCAGAAAAAAAGTTGCTTCATCACTAAAACATGTCCGATACAATTAATTTGTAAAATTTCTTCACAAAACTGTAATCTGCGACCTTTGTAGGGGTGAAATTTAAGTTTTTTTTTATTATTTCCTGAAGTACTGATTTACCCACCCACACATCAGCAGATATTACTAGAAGTGAACCAATTTTTTATCAGTAACAATGACAATAGACGACATTTCATGTTTTTGTAACAATGTTTCTCGCTTTTTTTCCTTCCTTAGTCGACAACGGGTCGATGTGGAGACTCACGAAATTTTGTCTTTTAAAGATACTTCAAGATAAGGTAAAATTCGATATAGTGTTTCATTCAAAATTCAATAATTCAACTCACTTTACCCCCAAAAGGAATGGAAGAGACTTATACACCCAAAAAACCTGATCTGTTGGCATACCTGCAACCGCCAAAACTGTTTAGATTTTCCAATACTCGAGATACAAAGATTTTTCTGACACCCTGTATATATGTCTTATCTTAGGCATATGTTTACTTTACTCTAAGCTTGTAGAGCTAGACTTTTTTATCCAGTAATTACATCATTTACGATGATAAATATTGTTATCACATTTTCAACTTTGACGCATATCGTAGAATGACAGTCACTTAGATACTTGTAGTTTACATATTTTTCATTAAAAACTAATCTAAATGGTTTTAAAAATATACTTGTTTAACATTGAAATAGTGGCTATGAAATGAATATTTATAATCTTTCATTTGAATCTTTACGCCATAACCTTTGTGGGTGCATCAGCTGTACAACGGTATGGTATATTCTATAACAAACTTGGAATATGGCGTATTCGAAACGTATTTTAAACTATATTTTTTCTACGACTCTAAAAATATAGTGATTGCCAATCATAACAAGTGACGGAATCACCTGCATTCCGTAATTTAAAAAACATATCGGAATGTTAATATTCCATAACAGTCGTAGAAAGAAAATTCTTCTAAATTAACGCGCTTATAGGATTGAGAAAGTTTACAGTATTACAGCAGAATGCACCGCTGTGCCGGCCGTAGTAAACAATAAATTACCTGTTACAAGGTTATATACATTGTTTACTGCGTTACAGAAACAAGTTAAGCTGTATCGTGGTAAGGAACGTGTTGAGGCTACCGGGCGTGTAGCCCATACCTGATCAAGAGTCGCGATTTGTCATCTTCATTAAGTTCTTGTACAAGGAGAACTTTGTAGGGGTAAAATGTATGTATTTTTATTACTTCATAAACTCTTAATTTACCCACATGCACATAAACAGCTGCTGTCAGCTGCTACTTGAAGTGAATGCTTTGGTTGAAGAGCAAATGTTAACGGTCTCCAGATTTAACAGAATGACGACCAGATCGGAGAGCATCTATAATGCTAATATTTTATTAGAGAACAAGTGCTGAAAGTTGTAGTTTTCAAACGAGGAAGTATTTAGCAAGAGGCGTTAACACTATTTTTCCTACGACCACAAACTTTCAGTAGAATTATTATATTTTATATTGTGTTTATTTTGTTCAACAAAAATTATTTATACTCTGCCTCTCGCCAACAGCAACCAATCAAATCACCGGATTTAATTCACGTTTAAAACTGTATCCCAACCTGAAATCTAGCTGCACAAATAATTAAACGTAATTAAACGAGAGGCTATATGGTAGATAGTTCCATAACGTGTTTTATATAAATTAATTTTTATACGTCAACCCAAAAAAGGTCTAACCAGGGCTAATCAAAAAACAACTACCTACAAAATTATAAGTTTTGTTAAAAAAATTTTTAAAAAATCACCGCTTGAGTTGGGTTTGGAACCCAATACCTTTACAACGCTAATCAGAAGTTCTCCCTCCGAACTAGCAGACCTCATGCTATAAACGAGATGAACTTTGTTAATATTCGGTAATATATTACTCACAGTATGATAAATTTATGCCACATTGTTAGGCAACCGCAAGAACCAGATTTGTTGGTACACATGCAACTGCCAAATTTTAAACTATGTAGCTTTAAAAGTACTCGAGATATTAGCCCATACTAAGATTTTTTCGGACACACTGTATATATAGTTCTAATCTGATGCATCTGCATACCTTAGGATGCACTCTAACTTGCTTGTAGCGCTAATTTTTTTTATCCGACATCACATAATTTACGATGATAAATATTGTTATCCCATTTTCCATTTTGGCACATATCGTAAAATGACAGTCAATTATATCTTTGTGGCCATATTTTAAGATCAGATATTTTCAATACAAACTGATTTAAATGGTTTTAATAAACATGTTTGATAATGGAATTACGGCTCTGAAATGAATATTTAATGCATAATTAATTTGAATCCTTACGCCATAATCTTTGTAGGTGCCTCAGCTGAATGACTGTAAAGTTCGTTCTGCATTAATGCCTTTATATGCTTGAGAAAATTTACTGTGTTACCGTAGTAAACAATGAATGAATTACCTGTTAAAGAGTTATATATAATACATTGTTAACTTCGTTACAGGAACAAGCTAAGCTGTATCGTGGTAAGCCCAAACGGTCCAGCACGAGCCTGCTCAAGAGCCATTAAACAAAAACACTAAGAAATATTTCAGTTCTTACCTTCATATCATATAGAAATCTTGACAAATATACTGTAAAAGTATGTAGTCTCAATACTATAGACAAATTAATCCAGTTCGTATAATTTAAAACGTAATGCCGATCAATCGGAGGAGACAGTGTCATCAAGTCGATCAAGAAGTAACTCGTAACATATCTAGAAAAATAAAAAAGGCTAGTAAAAACTACTCAGAAAATAATGTTATTATTTTGTCAAGGAGAGGAACTGGGATGAATTGGGATTAGAGGAAAACTATAATATCCTGCTCGAAGGACCATGTACAACAATATAAAAATAAAAGTGAACAATCCATACAACTTCGTTCTTTATAAAAATGGAAGAAAACGTTAAATATGAAAGTCTTGTGGATAAAAAATTATCAGCGAAACAGCTGAGCATCGAATAAATGAAATAAACGTAAAAATCTTTTTCAAAACATGCTTTTATCTATAAACTACTAAAAAGTAAAAATAATATTTTACTGTAACAAGTATCGGATTGTAAAGCTACAGAAAAATCCCAATCTCTCTGAGAACTTTTAGAAATTTGACTAATTTCTTGAAAGCTTGAGGCTTTATTTCAAGTGTGATGACGCCTCACGTTATTTTTCTGAGTTTAAAGTAGGAATTTAATCAAATTCGGAGTTTAAAGTCGGAATTTAACAAAGTTCTGAGTTTAAAGTCGGAATTTACCAAATTCTGAGTTTAAAGTCGGAATTTAACAAAATTCTGAGTTTAAAGTCGGAATTTAACAAAATTCTGAGTTTAAAGTCGGAATTTAACAAAATTCTGAGTTTAAAGTGGGAATTTAACAAAGTTCTGAGTTTAAAGTCGGAATTTACCAAATTCTGAGTTTAAAGTCGGAATTTAACAAAATTCTGAGTTTAAAGTCGGAATTTAACAAAATTCTGAGTTTAAAGTGGGAATTTAAAAGTTCAAAAGTTCTGAATTTAACAAAGTCGGAATTTAACAAAATTCTGTTTAAAGTCGGAATTTAACAAAATTCTGAGTTTAAAGTGGGAATTTAACAAAGTTCTGAGTTTAAAGTCGGAATTTACCAAATTCTGAGTTTAAAGTCGGAATTTAACAAAATTCTGAGTTTAAAGTCGGAATTTAACAAAATTCTGAGTTTAAAGTGGGAATTTAACAAAGTTCTGAGTTTAAAGTCGGAATTTACCAAATTCTGAGTTTAAAGTCGGAATTTAACAAAATTCTGAGTTTAAAGTCGGGAGTTTAAAGTGGGAATTTAACAAAGTTCTGAGTTTAAAGTCGTAATTTAACAAATTCTGAGTTTAAAGTCGGAATTTAACAAAATTCTGAGTTTAAAGTCGGAATTTAACAAAATTCTGAGTTTAAAGTCGGAATTTAACAAAATTCTGAGTTTAAAGTGGGAATTTAACAAAGTTCTGAGTTTAAAGTCGGAATTTACCAAATTCTGAGTTTAAAGTCGGAATTTAACAAAATTCTGAGTTTAAAGTCGGAATTTAACAAAATTCTGAGTTTAAAGTGGGAATTTAACAAAGTTCTGAGTTTAAAGTCGGAATTTACCAAATTCTGAGTTTAAAGTCGGAATTTAACAAAATTCTGAGTTTAAAGTCGGAATTTTACAAAATTCTGAGTATAAAGCCGTACATTAGCAAAATTCTGAATTTAAAGTGAAAAGTTGAGTTTAATGTGAGAATTTAACAAAATTCTTAGTTTAAAGTTGGATTTTAACAACATTCTCGGTTTAAAATCAGAATTTAGTAATATTCTGGGTTTAAACTCCGAACTTAAAGATATAGCATTATTATGAATGTCACATTTCCAACTTTACACTCAGAATTTCACTGAATTCTGACTTTAAACTCACAATTTTGTTAAATTCCGACTTAAAACTCAGAATTTTGTTAAATTCCGACATTAAACTCACAATTTTGTTAAATTCCGACTTTAAACTCACAATTTTGTTAAAATTCCGACTTAAAACTCAGTATTTTATTAAATTCCGACTTTAAGCTCACAATTTTGTTAAATTCCTACTTTAAACTCAAAATTTTGCTAAATTCCGACTTTAAACCCAGAATTTAAAAAAAGGTGGCTTTTCTACGCTTCCGTAATAGTTTATAAATAAAAGATTATTTATAAAAATATTTTTACGTTTATTTTATTTTATACTCCTTAGCATTATTTTTTACACCCCATATTATTATATTGTCACCGAAGTTACACGCGTATGCCAAATTTTAGCTCAATCCCATGCCAACAAGTGCTTAAAAAATGTATACGAATCGGAAATACAGACATACGGATACGAACAGGAAAGACAAATATACATAACTAAAAGCATGTACAAAAGGTATAGTATAAAAGATCGGTTTTCTTGCTTATTTTTAATTGGATGATATAGGTTTTCATCGCGTTTTTGGATTCCATGAAAAGTTCTAGACTTATTTTGTTAAACATACTCTAGGCGGTTTTATGGTCACATTTAAAATATTTTAATTTAAAAGTTATTTCACACTGATACGTATGTCCGACTTGCAAACAAGACACCTGCTTAAGTTAGGTTAGGTTTAGTGAGGTTGTCAATAATAATGTAGTCACCGTGAATTTATGATGTTATTTGGGTCTTCCTCGTTTCCGATGTTCTTGAGATTGCCATTCTAGACATTGTTTTGGAATTCTTTCGTTGTTCATTCGATTTAGATGTCCATACCAAATCAGTTACTTCCTTTCTATATCCAGTGTGATTATCCTCTCTATTCCCATGCGGTTCTTCACATCTTCATTTCTTATTCGATCTCTTTTAGATATCCTTAACGATCTTCTAACTGCATCCATTTCCCCTGGCTCGAGTCTTTTCCGATTTCTTTCCGTGATTCTCCATGTTTCTGCTCCATATAGAAGACTACTCTTAATCATGGTTTCATATTTGTTGAATTTTCTTTTCTTGGATACTTCTTTACTCCATAAAATTAAATTAAGGCAGCGTGTTGCCCTCTTAGCTTGTATGATACTCGAGCTTATTTCTTTTTCATCGGTGCCTGTTCTATCGAATGCAACTCCCAGATATCGGTATTCCCGGCAGGATTCTATTTCTTGGTTGTTGTCAATAGTAAGATTTATGTCATGTCCTGAACCAACACAGAGATATTTTGTTTTCTCGATGTTTACTTCCAATCCCCATTTCGAGAATTCCTCAATCAGCTTTTGCATCATGTACTCCATGTCGTCTTTATCATTTGCGATTACGACCTGGTCGTCTGCGAACTAAAGGTTATATAGGAAGTATTGCTGTGCTTCATACCCATTCTATTTATTTGTCTTTTCCAATTTTTAAGTGCAATTGCCATATATATTTTGAATAGTATTGGAGATATACAGCATCCCTGCCCTAGTCCTTTATTTACTGCGAAACTGTTGGTGAGATAATTTCCAATCTTAATTTTGGGGGAGTGAACCCGCATACAGACTGGTAATGCTTTTATTAAAGTATGGTTTATTGGCGATGAAATCAGGATTTTGTTGAATGGTATTTTCTCATAAGCCTTTTTTCAAGTCTACAAACGTTAGATGTACATCGCTATTTTGAGCGGTTTTCTTTTCTAGTACTTGTTTTAGGCAGAAAATGGTTATCCGTACAGGAACGGCCAGCTCTAAATTCACCTTGTTCTTCTTCTTCGTATTGACTATATTCAGTCTCTATTAAATCTCTAACAGCCGGTTGCACAAAACTTAATTGCTGTTTAGAATATTTAACCGAACTTTCGGATTTGACAAGCTGCTTAGAGAAATCAAGGAACTCGCTGTCAATTTTGACATTCCGTTAAACATTCTAAAACTAAACTAATTGAGCTTTCTGCAACCGGCCGTTAGTATTCTACGGTATAGCCGTAGCTTAGTGTGTTGGTCCCTCAGATTCCCCTGTAGTTTTCACACCTTCCCTTATCTCTCTTTTTGTGGATTAAGGAGATGTATGCCACCATCCACTGGCTTGGGACAGGATACAGGATATCCATTCAAATAATAGTTAAATACTTTTGTGAGTATTTGATAAAGCTTATGTGTTCCACTTTTAATTAGTTCTGCAGGAACACCTTCTGTGCCACAAGCTTTCCCATTTTTTAAGCTTTTCACGGTTGCTGCACTGTAGTTATAACCAAGAAATGAATTGGAACAAGAACAGATACAATTTTGACATTGCCAAATAAATACTAAAACCAATTCTCAACATGCTTGCCAATTGCCACGTAATTTTCAGCATTATTTTCGGTCATACTCATTATTTAATTTGCCACCTTCCTTTGAAATTCTTCAATTCATTCTGATTTCTGTATATCAAATATATGAATGTATCTAAATGTGTGAGGTCTGGGTCCGGGCTATTTGCAGGACGTGTAATAAAAGTGTCAAACCAAATTTTTTTAGAGTTTTTTAATAAAAAATGTTTACCTCTTTACAATTTCCAAGTGATTAAGTTGAATCCCTACATATCCATTAGCTTCTTTGTATCCCGCGAAAAAACAGGAAAATATCCATACAATTCCAAAGACAAACATGGGCATATCTACATAGCGGAAAACTTCAATGGTCTAAAATATAAAAGTTGGTATTAATCGTTTTAAAGGATGCTAGTATTAAAATTAAATAGAAATATAGTGTAGGGGATGATGGGTTCTTAAACTTCTTTCATACTCTAAGGATGGGTTCATCAGATCCGCACAATACCAGTGTTGAATTCAGAAAGTTTGAATCTTCGTTGGGGGGGGGGGGGGGTAATTTTATGTCAATATATATATATATATATATATATATATATATATATATATATATATATATATATATATATATATATATATATATATATATATATATATATATATATATATATATATATATATATATATATATATATATATATATATATATATATATATATATATATATATATATATATATATATATATATATATATATATATATATATATATATATATATATATATATATATATATATATATATATATATATATATATATATATATAAAACTGTATATATTTATATATATATATATATATATATATAGTGTATAAAAAATAATTTGTCAAAAATATACTATTATGTAACTGTTATGTCTTCGCCAATATTCGGTAATTTCCATGACAAATTTACATGTAATCTAATGTTAGCCTGGTTTCTCCTAAACAATTTTCACTTTTCGATTTAATTATAGAGGGTGTCCAAAATAGTTTTTCAAATATCTCTATTTTAAAGTCTATTTTAATTGAATCTCTTAAATACAAAACCCCGTATATCGAGCTGTATATGATTTTGGCGTTGAAAAGCTGAAAATGTGCTCATTCAGAAAATATTTTATTTGCCCTATCTATTTCATTATTATTTTGATATATTAAGAGTTAGCCTTGCCTTTGTACAAAAAACTGGAAAAAATCGTAGACGACATCCACAAGAAATCACAATTAGTTCTCTTTGGCATAACAATATTGCTTCTTTTTGTATAACAAATTTATGTCGGATATTTAATTAGATTTAAAAAACTTCTTTCATACTCTAAGGATGGGTTCATCAGATCCGCACAATACCAGTGTTGAATTCAGAAAGTTTGAATCTTCGTTTGGGGGGGGTAATTTTATGTCAAAATCCGTATATATATATATATATATATATATATATATATATATATATATATATATATATATATATATATATATATATATATATATATATATATATATATATATATATATATATATATATATATATATATATATATATATATATATATATATATATATATATATATATATATATATATATATATATATATATATATATATATATATATATATATATATATATATATATATATATATATATATATATATATATATATATATATATATATATATATATATATATATATATATATATGCGTCGGTTAATAGTTGCAAAACTGTTGAACTTGAAATTTTTCTTAATAAAACCTTAACGTTTCATCTCTGCTATAAAAAGGAGTAATACTAAGAATTATATTTTTTGTTGTGTTTCCAAGTTAGTGTATAAAAAATAATTTGTCAAAAATATACTATTATGTAACTGTTATGTCTTCGCCAATATTCGGTAATTTCCATGACAAATTTACATGTAATCTAATGTTAGCCTGGTTTCTCCTAAACAATTTTCACTTTTCGATTTAATTATAGAGGGTGTCCAAAATAGTTTTTCAAATATCTCTATTTTAAAGTCTATTTTAATTGAATCTCTTAAATACAAAACCCCGTATATCGAGCTGTATATGATTTTGGCGTTGAAAAGCTGAAAATGTGCTCATTCAGAAAATATTTTATTTGCCCTATCTATTTCATTATTATTTTGATATATTAAGAGTTAGCCTTGCCTTTGTACAAAAAACTGGAAAAAATCGTAGACGACATCCACAAGAAATCACAATTGCTTCTCTTTGGCATAACAATATTGCTTCTTTTTGTATCACAAATTTATGTCGGATATTTAATTAGATTTAAAAAACTTCTTTCATACTCTAAGGATGGGTTCATCATCCGCACAATACCAGTGTTGAATTCAGAAAGTTTGAATCTTCGTTTGGGGGGGGTAATTTTATGTCATATATATATATATATATATATATATATATATATATATATATATATATATATATATATATATATATATATATATATATATATATATATATATATATATATATATATATATATATATATATATATATATATATATATATATATATATATATATATATATATATATATATATATATATATATATATATATATATATATATATATATATATATATATATATATATATATATATATATATATATATATATATATATATATATATATATATATATATATATATATATATATATATATATATATGCGTCGATTAATAGTTGCAAAACTGTTGAACTTGAAATTTTTCTTAATAAAACCTTAACGTTTCATCTCTGCTATAAAAAGGAGTAATACTAAGAATTATATTTTTTGTTGTGTTTCCAAGTTAGTGTATAAAAAATAATTTATCAAAAATATACTATTATGTAACTGTTATGTCTTCGCCAATATTCGGTAATTTCCGTGACAAATTTACATGTAATCTAATGTTAGCCTGGTTTCTCCTAAACAATTTTCACTTTTCGATTTAATTATAGAGGGTATCCAAAATAGTTTTTCAAATATCTCTATTTTAAAGTCTATTTTAATTGGATCTCTTAAATACAAAACCCCGTATATCGAGCTGTATATGATTTTGGCGTTGAAAAGCTGAAAACGTGCTCATTCAGAAAATATTTTATTTGCCCTATCTATTTCATTATTATTTTGATATATTAAGAGTTAGCCTTGCCTTTGTACAAAAAACTCGAAAAAATCGTAGACGACATCCACAAGAAATCACAATTGCTTCTCTTTGGCATAACAATATTGCTTCTTTTTGTATAAAAAATTTATGTCGGATATTTAATTAGATTTAATAAATGTATTCAGAAAAATAGATTAATAAACATAATATAAATAAATTAACATAACAGTATCGTTAACATAATTAATTCATTACATATTCAGAACAGAAACCATTTTGCTGTGAAAACATATTGAACCGATTTTAGATTTTCTGGCTAAATTAATCACGTAGTCCTACCTGTTTTTCATTGGCTCTGTTCGATATCGATTAATTTGTCGCGCACCTATTTCTAACTGATTTCTAAAGAGGTAATATGTATAATGTGTAATAATAATAAGAAGTGAATATACTTAAAATATCATTGGGCTACATAAAAATCGTAGAGTCTATTCAATTGTGTCTGTGAAAAACACATGTATATTTCTGGGCATTCTGTTAGCTGAATAACATATTGTTTTAAATGTATATACAACATTATTCGGTTTGCCGGTCTATATCTGTTATTAAATTATATTAAATAATAATTACCGAAAAAAATGAATTTGAAATTCTCAGGGAACGTTTATATTTACGGTCTTTACAGAAATGGACGAGATTGAAACATAGAAAGGTTTTTTTATTTCTTTAGCTCGAAAAAAAAAAGAGCCGATTTAATAACTCCTACGCCTAAACAGTTCGAGTTTTCAACAAAGGCTTAAAATATTCCGAAAGATCATAGATACGAAAAAAAAATCTTGTGAGGGTTTATGTTTAAAAACTTTATAAGAAAATTACAATTACGACTCTTTAACAAAAATTAATTTAATTTTTTTCTGATCTCGTGTAAAAAATAATTCCATAAAAAGTAACTAGAGGCAAAAAAATTTGCAAAATTGCGTTTGAGGTTTGGAGCTAAAGGCTGCAGGAAAAAAACTACTTTCGTGGAAAAAATAGAATTCTTTTTTTCATGCGAAAAAATTCGCCGCCATTGCTCAATATAAAATTCAATTATAATTTAATGGTACTCTTTAAAGCCCTGAGGTATTTATTTTCCGAAAAGTTCATTGGCGCTTTAAGGAATTTTAAATTTCCTGTCACTATCGCCTAAAATCGTAAATTTTTTGAGTCTTAAGAAAAAAATTAGGAATATTTGAGGACTATTAATATACAAGTTCAAGACATATTTGACTAGCAACATTTAATTTCTTTGAACAGAATTAGTTAGATGCAGATACAAATTTAATTGTCAAACGTTTGAGAATTTAGTCCTGCTTAATTAGAAATTAACTTTATAAGTATCTTGATTTCAGAAATCAAAAAGGCATTAATAGCGGTCGTTTTATTTTTTATTAAAACATTTTATTTTTTATCTAAAACAATACTGTATCAGAAAAAGTTAGAATTAGCAAAAAAAACGATAGCCTCGTCTTCTTATTAATTATTACTATTCATTCTTTTACGATTACTTAAAGTAGGTTTCGTGTGGAAAAAGTTTTATTTAAAAAAATAGTTTAAATATAAAATAAATTATAACCGTTCTCAAATTAAGAAGCCCATTAGAGTTGAGCGGAAGGCTAAAAGCTGTTACATTGAGATAAATAACGTCTTGTGCCGGAAAGGGAAATTCAATGTTTTCAACAATTACCATATTTCATGAAAACTACACTAGTAAAAATTCCTTAAAAAATCATTATTAATATACAAGTTGATTTATAAAAAAATTTAATTGGCTTTTTCGCAGTTGATCAAAATATATTTCCCTAAAACCGTAAAACTACTATGAAAAAGTTGACTTATATTATACCAACGATCCATTATAGCCTACGCAACAGATATTTCATTTAAATGGGAGCCTTCCATCTGTCCGGAGACTTCAATGCTCACCGAAACTATATTATTTCATGCGGTAACCCTCGACTTGGGGTGAGTTACCCACCTACAGGGTTATTTATTAACAAAGATAGAGGAAAAAGTGTAAATACAAGAATTGTTAGATAAAAAAATCCGTTTTTTTTAATGGAAAACCCTGTATATTGTTTGTTTTTATGAAAGGCCATTCTCTACTGATTTCAAAAATATATAATATTATTATATTGGCGCAAATTAATTAATTATTTTTGTTTAACTGCAACTTTACTTGCCAGATAAGTCTAAGGTAATATTATAATAAAATGCAAAACTTGTTACAGTTAAATCAAAATAATTGAAAAACGGGTGGTGTCAAAGTATTCAAACTACATATTTTTGAAATCAGGAAAAAAAAGAACATTCATAAAAATTATAAAAATACAAGGTGTTCCATTTAAAAAAAAAACGTATTTCGTTATATTTTTAAGGGCATATAGATAGGTATTCGATTGTCGTTTGTTTTTTTCGTAACGGATTATGCGGTCACTACTCTCGTTTGCCGGCTTCCCCAACACACTTAGCAAATCTGCGAGTTAATTTCTCGGCTTTTCAAAGTCTGCATCCATTTAGGGGGGGCCTGAACGTTTCCGTGTCTTGTTCGATCTACTGCGTAGCTATATTGATCCATTATTATACTTAATGTAAAACTTAACTTAAACATCTGTTAAAAGCCTCTCCCAAATAAAAGTTTTAGAATCTGGGGGCTATATAAATTTAAAATTAATTATATTGGAGTTTTTAAATACAAAATGGATACAGTTGTAAGTTAAAGCATAAAGCAAAACCGTTAGTGAGCGTTACTAAAAGTTTTTTAGTGAGGTTATATAAAAGTATCGACAACTTCTTTGTACCAATATAAATTGAATTAATAGATGTTTAAAAGATTTTTTTATTGCTTATGACTTTAGATTAAATAAAGAACCTTAACAAGAACTTAAACTAAACGAAAGAATGTTTAACTGACACATATTTAACAATACTCTCGTGCGATGTTATCGTTCGATTGTATTTGCTAATTTAGAACGCAACCTCAACGTCCCATTGCATACGTGCACATGTCCGTACACGCCGTAATAACCTAGAACTGCATTATAATATTATTTCCCAGCAAAATAACAAAAAACTTACATTTTCCATTTTTGGGTTACCTTTTGATACCCAACTAAAAGATGCATCTAGAGGACAGGTTGCAATTTTCCATGTGCCCATAATCAAAAAAAGGATTTCTCTGTACAATTCCATGTCGCTGTACGGATGAATAATGTAGAAAAATTTACTATGGGCGTGCCTTCTAGCTTCTGCGTTTATTTGACTAACATTACGGAAATCCCTTTAAAATATTAAGATTTGACCTTGTAGCAGTAAAATACTCATTTACAAAATGCAGAGTAAATACTCTAGTTCAGAAACTCAAAATGGAGTTAATTCTTGCTACTGGTAGTCAAAAAAAATATGTGTGAGGATTTATTGCATTTGAAATCACGTCTAGAAAATGTGCAAAAGTTTCAAACCCGTACATAAACAGTTTCAAAAGTTATAAATAAATTAAGATTTAGAAAAAAGGAGTTTTTTGAAAATAACTCTAAAACTATTACCATTTAAAAATTGTTAACAATATTCTTAAAGAGGAAGAAATTTACAGTAAAAAAGTTCCGACTACCGTAGAATGCCAGAGTGCTAAGAAATGAATATTGCATTCACTTGCCTCCCGAGTAACGCAACTCAAATTCTTCAACCACTCGACGTTTCCTTCTATGCCCCTTTAAAGAAATATTGGAGAGAAATCCTTACAAACTGGAAAAAAACTAAGGGTCGCAAAGTGTCTTGTCGCACTAAAGATGTTTTTCCACAACTTCTTAAGAGTGGCAGCTATTCAGGTGAAGTAGGTGAAGTGCTACTTCACCAGGAAAAATAAACAAGCAAACATCTAACTATATTTATTATATATCTCTTAAAATTTTAGTTTTTACATTCATTTATTCACCTAATTGGTAAAAAAAATAAACATCTAGAATAAATATTTTACTTGACCGTTGGCGGCATGTCTTCTAAAACTTTCAATCGAACTTTATTATAACAACTATAACAGTGGCGCAAACCGCTTTGACTTGGCTGGAGGTGCTATGTTCAGTTACGATTTTGCTACTACTACTATGACGTCGAGCCCCAACGCTCTCGGTGAATTGCAGGCGCAGTACACTACACCCCACGTGTCGCTCAGTTTGCGGTGGTTGTTTACTTTTATTTTCGCGGATTTCGGGCAACCGGAATTCGTTTGCAGTTACCTTAACTGTTTTGTGTTATATTTATTTATGGTGTTGTTACAACTTCAAATTCGAAGTTAGTAAATGTGATTGTTCAAGACTTGAATAAATAAAAAGACGTCTTTGAATTTATTACAAACTGTGACAAAACTGATGAAAAATCAAATCAAATCAATCCGCCTTGCGAAAGGATTTTTAGGTGAGTTGAACGATTTTGAAATCACGTTTCCGGCATTAGTGTTTAATGACATTTTCTCAGTGACGGACATACTAACTGACGTTCTTCAAAATAAATCGTTTGACATTCATTTGTGCATATCCAATATAAAACGCTGTCGTGAGGCGCTCTGTAAAAAAAGAAATGAACATTTTTTTAATAGCATGTTTGATAAAGCAAATTCTATTACAGAAATAAATTATTACAAACGTGAGCTTGCTAAGCTTTCACCTGAAGAAATTAGGGCTAAGTATAGAATCCTTTTTTATGAAATATTGGACGTTATTTTAATGGAAATGACACTAAATTTCAAGACTGTGAAAAACATTCATTTTCATGTTTGGCAGGTTCTGCTAAATTTTCCGAATATAGTTTAAATTTTCCGACTGGCCCGTTTGAAAATTTGCCACAGTTATATGGGGAAAAATGAGCTTGGTCTTATTTTTGCCAATGAGAGTAATTGGAATATATCGCTGCAAGAGCAAGTGAAAAAAATTGATAAAAATAAATATATAAGCATATAAATTGTTTTCCCTTATTTCGACAATACCGTCGACAAGTGCTTCAGTGGAAAGAAGTTTTTCTTGCTTCAAATGTAGACTCAAAAACTGGTGATTTTGGGTCTACCGAATCAAAAAAACGACGTAAAAGATTATCTGCAGAACCAGGCCAGAGTATTACTACTGAAGATCTGCTAACTCCTTCATTAGAAGAGCCAAGTTGTACCAAAGAAAAGGCAACAAATGTTATAGGATCAGCGATGGAGACAACATTTCACTAGACAGTGTGGATAGTGATGACCTTCCACTTTTAACTTATGTTGACAACGAAAAGCAAAACATCAAGAGATAATAAATTCAGAGTTAAAAGATCCTAATCCATTAACAGTGGGGCAGTGGGCCGTAGTCCTCTACGTACTGGCAAACGATTGTTATTTTATAGGCCAGATTACTGAAAAAATTAATGAAAATAAATAGTTGTAGGTACTTCAAAATTATTTTTTTTTAAATCGAGTAACACTGAGAGACTTCTTAAACCTTCAAAAACCGACGAAGACACAGTCTCACCAGATATGTTATTAGAAAACTCAACTCTCCGAAGATTGAAGGAATTGATCGTAGACAATTTTTTACTTTCTGTGACAATCTAGAAAGCTTTAGTTTTTCCTAATTATTGGTTATTAAACCATTCTGTTATTTATTGTTTTACACTTTTGTATCTTTACATTTCTTTTTTTATTTGAAAAAATTTTTATTATTGTGTTAATTTTATACATAATTTATATATTTTTTCTTTTTTAAAACAATATTTTTTTATCCAAAATATCCCCCACATGGGAGAAATTTAATAATCCTCTGCCTGCTTATCTCCACCCTATGGGGTTATTTGAGAAATGGATTTAAAAAATATATTGTCCTCCCTAGTGATTAGGGGAATTCTTTAAGTACTTAAAATGTAAACTTAATTAATTAAAATTCCAAAGTAAATAATTCTTTTCACGTCTTTTCTCTATCTTCAAAAAACTATAAAACATTTCCCAAATAGCCCCATTCTACGGTACCGGAAATCGATGTCTATTAATAATAATAAGCGACTACGATACCCCAAAACTGGCCGTAACAAGTAAAATAAAATTATACTATTAGATAATAATTTAAATTTTTTTAAAAATTATGGTATTATCTAGACAAATGAAGGAACAATGGATCGATATAATGCAGAAAAAAAATGTTAATAACACATTTCTTTAGAGTTTTGGCTTATTTTTCAAGTAGGATAATTGTGAAACAAAAGCCTCTGAAATTATTTTGCTTCGTTGAGAATTTATTACAAATATACTGTGTGAGATTGGTATTGTAATTTGTATAATTGTAATGGTCTATTAGTTATTATTGAAGTTATTAAAAAACTTAAAAATTAAACTTTTTATTAGTTTCTGTAATTACTAACTAATAGATTACGACAAATAAAAACATCTCATATAGTATTAAGTCCGACACACGGATCTTGGGCTGCGACGTATGAAGGGATAGGGCGGTAAAACGGATAAAAACACATAGCTTTCTGTGTTGTTGAGAAGCACTCAATATTCTGCCGTTTTATTCGACTCAACGGTACCTTTAATATTTGCAATGAATATTTTTCACCAACATAGTTTCTGTAGCCCAGGACTAGTACTTCAGACTTTAGTTATGACACAGCCTCATTTGATGTTGATAATATAGTGATAATAAAGTCTTTACGTGGTGCTTTTGTTTAACAATTATCTGAATTGAAATATAAACGAAAACTAAAGAAAAGGTGTGAATTAACAATAGGATCATTAACCTCATTGTCTGAAAAATCAGTACAAACATTTTTTTAGCGTGATATTGTTGATAATACCAAATTTTTTTAACTTCTTAAATTAATATTTTATAGTATAAAAAAATTGTTTACTTGTTACGGCCGCTTTTGGGGCATTATCGCTGCTCGAAGCTTTATTTTCAACATTAATTAAAATTATTAATCATACAGATAGAGTTTCAGGAGTCAGGACTTCTTTATTTGAAATGTCTTCCTCTTTAAGAATCCTTTTTTAAAATGTCTTAAATGTTGAAAATTTCCGAGTAATTTGCAAAAAAATTAGAGTTCTATTTTTTAAATCTTAATTTGTTAATAACTTTTGAAATTGTTTATGTGCGGGTTTGAAACTTTTGCACAGTTTTCTAAATGTCACTCCGAATCTAATGAGCCCTTTTTACTAGCAGTAGCTAGAATTAACACCATTTTGAGTTTGGGAACTAGACTAAGATAAGAATCAATATAAATACCTCTTTGAAGCAGACAACGCTGGATTTGGACAGACGCATTTCCTAATCCATCTAATAAACCTATGGTACCAAGGGGCACGTGGAGGTAGCTTTGGTAAGCCACCACGTTCCTCCTTGGGTAATTCACAGATATGTCCAGATGACAAATCATAATTCATATCTCGATTAGATATTGCCCTTTGAAAGGAGCTTGCCATATTCTTCACCTTGACAACTTTTGACAAATGTATTTCTTGTCAAGACAAGTGCGGGTCAACTGTCCGAAATGATTTTGTATTATGATTATTTTCTATAATTATACAAGACGGTACGCAGATGCAGGAGATGTTTGGGTTGGGGACATACAATTTTAACAAAAGTCTCCGAGTCTGCGAAGGTAGCGGGCTCAAAAAATGCAAAATGTGTCTCGTTATTCTATACTAAATTAAAGATTACAAAATTTGCCAAATAGTATCCAGTAGGGGAGAGTGCTGTACCTAGGGACGAATGTAGTAGGGGACAAAATAAGTTTGAGCAAAACTACAAACAAACAAAAGGCTAAAATAATCAGGAGTACCCAGTGGTGGCTCGCGGATGAAAAAATAAGTGAAGTGCAAATGAAGCAAGGAAATATCACAATAATTTTTTATCCAGAACATTTTATATACTAAATCAATTCTCCTATCCTTCATAGCTGCAAATTTATTTATAACATCCTCATAAAATGGATGAGTTGCCCTAATCTCCTCCAGAAATTCCTTTTGAATTGAAATATTGCCAAGGGAAGTAAGTCTTTCTTGAGATATTGTATTTTTTAAATAAGTTTTTACATATTTGAAGCAAGAAAAACTTCTCTCCACTGAAGCACTTGTCGACGGTATTGTCAAAATAAGGGAAAACATTTTACATGCTTCGGTAAAAATATCTTTATATATATATAAATATAATTTTTTTCACTTGATCTTGCAGCGATATATTCCAATTACTCTCAATGGCAAAAATAAGACCAAGCTCATTTTTAAGTCGTTGACTTTTTGAAAATATTTCCCCATATAACTGTAACAAATTTTCAAACGGGCCAGTCGGAAAATTTAAACTATATTGGGAAAATTTAGCAGAACCTGCTAAACATGAAAATGTAAGTTTTTCACAGTCTTGAAATCTTAGTGTCATTTCCATTAAAATATGGTCCAATATTTCATAAAAAGGTTCTATACTTAACCCTAATTTTTTCAGGTGAAAGCTTAGCAAGCTCACGTTTGTAATGATTTATTTCTGAAATAGAATTTGCTTTATCAAACATGATATTAAAAAAATGTTTATTTCTTTTTTTACAGAGCGCCTCACGACAGCGTTTTATATTGGATATGCACAAATGATTGTCAAACGATTTTTTTGAAGAACGTCAGATAGTATGTCCGTCACTGAGAAAATGTCATTAAACACTAATGCCGGAAACCTGCGGCTGCAGTTCACCGAGAGCGTCGTATGCGCTAATTAACATTATTCTTCCATGCGCTCGACGTCATCGCGTACGCGTTGTCAAAAACATAAATATAAAAGACATTACTTTCAAAACATTAACTACACTTGTAGGTATTTAAAAAACATAAATAAATAGTACACTTGTAAGGATTAAAATACATTCCTAACTAAAAAACTACAAAAGATCACAGCCTCTAGGATGTACATTTAGAAATAAATTTAATAATTTAATTTTTAAGTAACTAACTTTATTGTTACAAACAAATAAGAACAAACTTCTTTGTTTTTGAAGCATAATTATTTAGATTATTTAACCCATATTATAGTTTCCAAAGTCCACGGAAATTGAAGAAGGTTCTTACTTCGGGCCGTCCCCCCAACGGGCACTCGTGGTGACAACTTAGAAACTATATCACCTTTACACACCGCAAATATCTTACTTTCTTCAGTTTGCAGGAAATTATCGGTCTTTTGCATTTTTTCAAATATTGTACCTCAAAATCTTGACAATGATCATCTGATTTATTAATTACATCTGCAACAAAATACTGTGCAAACTTCTCTCCCTTGCATTTCATTCAAATATAATCTCCTCATTGAACAGAAGTTTTTAAAAACCTTAATTCTGTTTCGTATACTTGTATTTCGTGATACAAATCTGTCATCTAAATCACTATCTAGGCTGACTAGAGCAGAATCACTGCTGCAGAACTACTGCTACTGCTAGAAATTTTTCGGACAACTGGTGCTTTTATTATTTTCTTCTTGATGTTTTGTTTAATTGGTTTCATTTTCTTTTTCTGTCTTTCAATTCAAGTCAAATCAATCGAGTTAGTACCAGGTTCGTCATTTCAGTAGTCGCACTATGGAAAATGTTATAACAAAGGCATTCTGGCAATGTAGCAACCAAGGTGTTTTGCTCTATAACTAAGACATTTAATTTTTTTAGGGTTAAGCTTGGCCAATTCGAGTAGAAATAAGTAAGTAAATATATTATTAAATTTTGTAAACAGATACGCAGTATTACAAATTTTTGAAGAGATTATCTCATGTAGATTTTACAACTAAAATATTTGGATTCTATAGAAAAATATTTGCATGCATTTTTTGAGAAAGAAGTGATGAGAAAAATCTTAAAACTTTAAGTTATATATATATATATATATATATATATATATATATATATATATATATATATATATATATATAAAACATTATGTTACTATCTGAGACATGGCTCTCCGATGGCGATTGTTCTGAATCGTTCAACATTCCTAATTATAATTTATTTAGAAAGGATCGAATGGGAAGGGGAGGTGGAGTGGCAGCATACGTTAAAACTAATTATGCGGTTGAAATTGTGTCATTTGACTTTAATATTAATGAACAGCTTGAATTCTTAATTTTTAAAATACAAATAAGAAATAAAACATATGCGACTGCGGTCTTCTGTAAACCCCCAGTAGTCAATTTTAATTCCCTTATACCTGATTTTGATAACATATTCTCTTGCCTATATCCCGTTGTGGATGAAATTTTTTGTTTAGGGGATTTTAATATAAATTTATTGAACCTGCAAAACCCTTTGAACTTCCTTTTTTGAACATTATAACTTTGTTCAAATTATAGAGAAGCCTACACTCATATCTGCCACCGTAAGTGGTGTTTGTAACAGATCGGTCTTTGGTAAAAAGTAGTGGCGTCATTCCTGTCGACCATATTTCAGATCATTTAATGGTTTACTGTGAGTTAAACTTCGCAAAAACTCCAGTTACACCTATAATAATAAAATACCGTTCTTTTAAACATTTCAACATAAACAATTTCTTAAACGACATAAACCGCTTACCTTGGAATAATATAATATATGAAAATCTTATTGACAATAAAATACAAATTTTAAATAAACTCATTTCCACCTTATTTGACACTCATACCTCATTTCGTGAAGCAAAAATAGACCTGGGGCGCCTTGGTTAACAGCCAACCTAAAAGTGTTTATGAAACAAAGAGATAGCGCCTTACAAAAATATAAAAAAACGAGACTTCATCAAGATTGGGTTACCTATAAAAATCTAAGAAATTTTACATTAGCTTCACTTCGGAGAGAAAAAAAAAATATTTAGATTCTTTGTGCTCTGAGAGCAATACTCGAAAACTTTGGGCTGGTGTCCGGCATTTAAATATAACTCTCGGCAAAAATACCTCAATTCCTAATTTTCTTGCAGATCCAAATGATATTAATATTTTTTTTTTAGTGTATTATTAGAATACATCAAATTGTACACAAAAGATTAATTTTTATGAAAACCACACATTTAATGAAAACTTGAAGTTCTCATTTAAATTAACGGACATTATAGAAGTGAATAGGATTTTGAATAGTATAAAGTCTAACGCAACAGGGGCAGATAAAATGTCACCATTGATGCTTAAATATTGTAGCCCGTTCATCGTATATAGTATATAACACATATAATTAACTGTTCTTTCGAAATATCATATTTTCCCAATCAGTGGAAAGTATCTATTGGAAAACCGTTGCCAAAAATTAGTGCACCTTCAGGTTTCAATGACCTTCGTATAATAAGCATCCTTCCAGCTTTATCTAAGATTTTTGAAAAAGTACTGTATAATCAAATGTATACTTATTTTATTGAAAATGAAATAATAGCAATGTTATCGATGACATAATACGCGCAAGTGATAAGGAAATGAATACTTTATTAATAGTGTTAGATTTTTCGAAAGCATTCGACACCATCAATCACACCCTACTTGCTGTTAAATTGAGGTTCTATTGCTTTTTTGATGACTCGTTCCATCTCCTTAAGTCGTACTTATCTGATAGATTTCAAATAATTTTCTCGGATAATAAATTCTCGAATCAAACAAAAATATTATCAGGAGTTCCTCAAGGCTCGATTATGGGCCCTCTATTATTCTTTATCTACACATCCGACATTTTAAAAGCATTAAAACACTGTCGAATACAGGCATTTGCAGACGATACTCAAATGTATTTTTGCTTTGAGACCGAAGATTACGTAGTGGCTCAATGAAATATTAATCAGGATTTAAAAAAACATTAAGCGAACTTTCTTCAAATCACAATCTACAACTAAATCCTTCCAAATCGTGTCTATTGGTCTTTGGAAACAAAAATAAAGTTGATTTTCTTAAAGGGTATTTTAATATATCCTTGAATGGTTCAAAATTAAATTTTGTTGGTAGTGCAAAAAACTTGGGCGTAATAATTGATACCAGGCTGAGATTTAAGGAACACTTGAAGAAAATTTTTCAAAAAACATACGTTTCCCTTAAAATGTTATATTGCAATAGACATATTTTAAACACGAAATTAAGAAAACAACTGTCTGAGTCCCTTGTATTATCGCATTTTAATTATTGTGATTTCGTGTATGGTTTTTGTTTGAATCAGGAAAGTAGATCTCACATCCAGAGGGTGCAGAATGCCTGCGTACGTTTTGTATATGGCGTAAGGAAATTCGACTACATTTCCCACTCATACGCTGAAGTAGGCTGGTTGAAAATGAATTCACGTAGAATACTCCATTTATGTAGTTTTTTGATTAATATTATTAGCAACCCTAATACTCCCCATTCTATCCGAGAGCATCTAATTTTTCATAGAGATATTCATTGCCTTAATATTCGTAATGCAAATAAATTAACTATGCCTCATCACCGGAGCGCCATTTTTCAACGTAGTTTTTCAATTAATGCTGTCCGATATTTTAATTCTATACCGACCGAAATGACCAATCTAAGTTTAAGCAGTTTTAAATATACATTTAAGATACATCTTCTAAGTCAACAGTAAAATATTGTTTATTTCTTTGTTTTTTTGTGTCTCCCTATTAGTGAGGAATTATCAATTTACTATGTTCTAATCTCAATCGAATGAATATAACTTAATTTACTACTTATTTTGTGCCCTATATCAATGTAACACAATAAATTATATTCTATCCCTGTCACAGTTTGGTTCAGTTGAGTAGCTACTGAAGCTAGACTGCACCAGACTTTGACATCATCTGCAATATTTCTATTTACTTATATTGTTGAAATAAAAGGCATTTATTATTATATATATGTATATGTATATATATATATATATATATATATATATATATATATATATATATATATATATATATATATATATATATATATATATATATATATATATATATATATATATATATATATATATATATATATATATATATATATATATATATATATATATATATATATATATATATATATATATATATATATATATATATATATATATATATATATATATATATATATATATATATATATATATATATATATATATATATATATATATATATATATATATATATATATATATATATATATATATATATATATATATATATATATATATATATATATATATATATATATATATATATATATATATATATATATATATATATATATATATATATATATATATATATATATATATATATATATATATATATATATATATATATATATACCCATGTCTATCTATCTAGCTCCGTTCCTGAATACCTAATGACATTTGAAAAATGTCAGTTTTTCGTCTTTGACGTGCTACAGAAGTCAAACGATACAACATAAAGCGGTTTGTATGTTTTTATCTTATAAGCCATAGAATGACACTAGGGACATACAAATTGTTTGGCTGAAGGTTGCATCGTTTGGATTCTGTAGCATATCAAAAAGGAAAAGCTGTAATTTTTTAAATGTCAATATTGCAGAAACGAAGATGGATACACCTGGGGTATGTCATATCAAATATGTCTAGAATTCTCCGTAGAATCCAAATATGGCATAATATACAGGGTATCCCATTTAAAAAAACCAAAGTGTCAACTGTACAGCCAACTACCGATGAACATCTTAAGTCAGAAACACGTGTCTATGGTTAGCCAAATTCCATTGCTTTAGTGGTCATTCCAAAGAATCCATTTTCTACTATATACTAGTTCGCGCCGCGTTATATATTTTCTACTTTTGATTTGCTACTCTTGAGTTATGAGTTTCGTGACAGCTGGCTACATGCTGCTCCTTGGTAAGGAGAGTATCAAGTCCGGCGAAGATATCGGATGTTCTCTTAGTAGTCACAAATGTCGGTTTTGTTCCTGTTGGTGACTCTGGTATTGTTTTGTGTATTAATTTTGGCGCTAGTTGTAGTCGTCTTTCAACTAGTTGACTGTACTGATGAAGACCTTAAGTCAAAAACACGTATCTGTTTAGATAAATCCCATTGCTTTAGCGGTCATCCTAAAGAATCCATACTAGTTCTTGACGCATTATATATTTCCTACTATATACATATGACCCTTATTTTTTTTATCAAAATTTGAAGCCCATCAGGGAAACATGTTTTTTTGGCACCTGGGGACCCTAAAACGTGAAAAACTGTAAAGACATGGGAGAGTGATTTTTCACGATTACAATACTTTTTACGATAGAAGTAAAAAAAACGAAATAATTCAGTTTGTTTCTGTGTTCATCTTAGTAGAGCCGGGTGTTATAATACCAGCTGTATTTTAATTGCTGCGAGAACCTATTATAGCATTTTACTACTTCTTTTGTAATGTAAAAATAAACGTTTTTAATTTTGGAAAACTACGTTGTTAATTTTGGACATTAGGGACATCTTTTGGCTTGATACTATATTTAAAAACAAAATCTGTATGTAATCGTAATACCATTCAAAGAATTGTATGTGTAAAAATATTCTCTCACATTTTTTCCAATAAGACTTTATGGGGAAGTTTTCACAGAGTATGGATAGTCTGGAATCCTAGAAATATGTCGAAATCCAACGACTTTTGAAAACATTTCTACAACGCGTCTTTTCTGTTTTTAGTTTACAAAAATTCAAACTCGCTCACAAAGAAAACGTAAACAAATTGTTTTGAATTATTAGTTCAGTTTGAGATAAAACGCCAACAGTTGAACTCTAGAACATTTGGGTTTGGCAAAACGTATAATACAATATTAAACAAAAACTATAAAAGTAAATAAAAAACAATTTATTTTAATTCAACAAAAAAAATAAACATTTTAGTCTCCATCTACATCACTATCTGGTTTGGACATTTTCTTCTTTTTGATAATAGCTGAATTCAAGCTTATCTAAATAGAAAACTGAAAAAAAAACAATATTCATTATATATAAAAAGTACTTACATTTAAAAAATTGATATAATTGTAATTCGATTTTTTTATTACAAAGGTCAATATTTCAGTCATCAACAACCCTATTAGGCTAGTTCCTGAATGTGGTAAGTTGGTGCAGCGGACCTGTGTATCAAATAGAATTTGATTTTCTATAACGTCAGATCGACGACGTGAAAAAAAAATAAAATCGGACAGGGGGTCAGTGGCGCTCTATTGTATTTATTTATTTATTTATTGTGAGGTGAGATTAATCAAAAATTCAATATATCAAAATGCCTTCCCCAAGTAAACTCGTAGGATTATATTATTCTTGTCTACCACTTAAATTTACTTTTTTTGGTATTCCATTTCATTTAGGGTAAATCATCCACAATTCTATAAGCAGTATGTCTAAGTGTGAAGATCCACCATCTGAATACGAAAAAAAAATGGCAATATGACATAGGTATTAAGCTTCAAGTAACGAATCAGCCAATGTTGCAAAGCTGGAATCTTGCCATGTATTTGCCAAATTGACGGGTTACTCAAAAAAGTACAAATTTCTGAAAACTCAAGACAATTTGGATTCTTTTTCTTCTTGCCATGGTACAAGTGAAAAATGATAAATCGTTTTGTTTGTACAGAATCAAAATTTATTTTTCTTAATTAAAGCACAAATACAAGTAAATTTTTTAGTGCTCATATTTTGAATGTTGTTGGCCTTTATAACCTGCAATGTGCATGCTACATCTTTAAGCATAAAATCAGTATCTATCTATCAGATGGAGTGACATTAACTACTATCTGACAAGAGGCAGAAACAAATTATATATTCCTACTTGATTTTTAAGTCAAGCAAGTAGGAATGCTCAATGCCACTTGATGCATCATTTACATTTTCTGGGGAATTGGTGTAACTTTTAAATATTTTTAGTAAATTTGGAGACAACATATAACTCAATGTCATTTTGTAAATTGCAGAAATTACCATACCGCTACAACCAAAATCAAATTATAAAACTAAAACAACAATAGTTAGATTTATTACAAATCCAAATGTGTAAACATTCTTACCTGTATGGATATCCATGTGTTTTTGTCCTAAAAATAGACAATAACAAAGAAAAGAATACCGAAATCAGTACAAGGCCACAAATGGCTAAAATTTTACGCTTTTTGGGATCTGCTTTTCCTTTAGCAGCTTCAGTCATCAAGATCATTCCAAGAACAACAGCTCCATCTAAAGAACAGTAGTTAAGGAAAAAGATATACAATTTAAGCACTCTTAGTCAATTTAGAATGATATAATTCAGCTATATCTAAACACAAACCAATTGGGTACCTTAAAAAGAAAATGATTTAGTTATACAGGGTTCAAAAAAATATATATGAATGTTAGAGGTATGATATATCTCCTAAAGTTTATATGAATATGTATCCATAAATGCCTTATTTTCAAGATACACTGTGTTAAAATTTTAAATATACCTTTCTTTTCTTGATGTAAATTTCTAAAGATATTTGATTCAAATTCAACACACCACAAACCACAATCAATATCTATAAAGTTTCCATAATATAGTTTAGAAAATTATGGTTTAAAACATAAACACTTAAAAATCTAGGTACGATATCTAAAAAATAAATATTATAATAAAATATTTACTTCAACAAACAATTACATTAGAAAGAAAATATAAAAATCAAGTGTTTCTTTGTCAAGGCTGTCAAGAGGTCCTAAGAATGAATCAAATTTGTTTCTTTGGTAAACTGATTAACAATTTCATCTCAGCCCAACTCTTCAGATCTAGAACCTTCTATATATGACATAGAAGCATTAAACCTTTCTTAGTTAATATTTTACACATTTTTTTATCCTCCTTATTGCAAATAATCAAGGCTCACCACTATTCATTGGAAAAAAAATTCCAGTTTAAATATTTTAAAAAGCGGATTTCACCTCCTGCACAAGTTTAAATTCGTTAATTAATAATAAATTAATTAAATAACTTTTTTTAGACAATTATGTAATCTCTAATTATATTTTATTATGTTTGTAGTCATATGGCATTGTCAACGATTGTTTTTATTATAATAAAGCTATTTTCTGACTTTGACTTTAATAATTTAAAATTATGTACTGGGTGTCATGTCCCCGTGCTAGACATTATTTGAGGTCTGGGCACTAAGCGACCACTTATACTACTCAATGGAGAAAACCTCTGATTCTGACCATTTTGAAATGATCTACATAAAAATACATTTTATTATTTTTTAATTGATTATGTGATCTGTAGAACAGTTTTCTTTATTTTATTCTTTAAATGATTAAAAAATCCTCCTATAAAATCCACTGGCGTTTTTCTTACCAACCCCGATTCTATGAAATCAAGAGATGCTATAAACACCCTTTTTACCTAGAAATGTTTTGATCCTGTTTTTAAAATGACATAGATTAAGGTTTCTTTGTTTCAATAAAATTGAGAGTTTACTGTCCAAAAATACAGATATGAAGCTCTTAGTTGACACAATGAGGTGAGATTTTTGAGGTCTTAATTGATGTGTATTTTTAGTGTTGTAGTTGTGCCGTGACTGCAAGAAATAAAATCACTTTGCATTAGAGGTAAATTAAGTAGTAAATGTCATTACTTATATAACAACATCTATAAAAATCCAGTTTTTTTCCATTAAATTGTTAAGAGCTCAAGTCACAAACTTGCTTGTTACGAGGCTTGTTAAGTTGCAGAAATGTGATATGATTAATTATTTTTTTGTTTATTGAAGTAAAAAAGACAAAATTTTGGATATCTGCCGCACTGCCCATCATATATTTAACTTCAATGCAACATTTTATATTTCTCATTTGGGAAAATGACTAGCCTATAGCCAGTCTTAAGTATGGTAAGTACATATTTTTGGAAATGGTTTTATTAAAAGCATGAAAGTAATTATTTAGCTCTAACAACCGCCTTATATAGCTTACAGTGGTCATACAACTCACAACCTGAAAATAAAAATTGGTAGTCTATTAGACTAAAGGCCTTATCTAAGTCAAATAATAGATCCACAATTTTTTGTTGCCCCTGGTTTGTTATTAAGAGCATCATAAATAGCTGTGTTTGTAGACTTTATTTATGTCTAAATCCTTAATGATTATTGAATACTCCCTTGCTTAAACATATTGGTATAATAATTGTATTTCATTAAATTTAGCAAATATTGACGTTTATAAAACATGTTAGCTAGGTACATATTGTAGTTCAGTAGTCATTCTCTCAAAACTAGTATTTCAACAATTTCTAGGGTTGCCAGATGTCCCGATTTAGGTGAAACTGTCCCATTTTTCAGCTACATGTCCTGATTGTAGAATATAAACCATTTAAATTACATGAAAATGGTGATTTATATTTTCCTATCTTAGTTTCAAAAGATCTCTCATTCATCAGTAGGATTAACAAATACCTGGTTTGAGTTATGGTTATTTATAATAAAAACAAGAAATTATGTTTTTTTGAGATTGGTTTTTACCCTCATTGCTATTTCATCCCTCCACCAAATGAATTTAATTTTTTGGGAACCCTAAGAGTTTCTATTTATTAGGTTCCAACTTCAAATAATATTAAAATGTGTCAGTCTATATTCACCATGATTATAAAAGATATAGAAGTAACTCTTAATACAAGTTCTACAGGGGAAAATTATATAAATCATGTCAATAAAACATCCACCAACTTAATTACAAGTTGTGCCCGTGAATCTTAAATTTTAATTTATCTGTTTTAGCTAATTAAAATTATAAAAAGGATACTGACTACCATAACAATGTAAGTTTCAACTACAAATTGGCCTTGTGAACTGCCATGGATATATGAAGTCTGTCCATTTTGGTTTCTATGCATAAATGGTGGGCCCCTGATATGGTTCCACATTTGTCCAGAAGTCATTGCGAAGCAAAAGAACAAAGCCCAAACTCCCCACATGGTTTTGTTGTAGAGGAACTCCAAGTTGTTTCTGCGTAAATATAGGAAACCACCCACAAAGGCAAAAAGAAGAATTAGGGATAAAGTTCCAGAATAGTTTGGTGGTCGGAAAATACGAATCTGTAATAACAATATATAAATCAGAATTAAATAATCTCAGAAAATTGATCATCTGATTTGCTTATAAATAAAAATATTACTATGCAACTGTAATAATAACTTAAGTCTTTAATAAATACAATTTTGAAATTAATAAACCACAAATTTACTTGTATATCTGTCCTTTCACCAATCCAACGAGCCAAAGCTTCAGCACCAAATCCTACTCTTTGAATGTCCATGGTATCAGCTGCTTTTGGTTTTCCCTTTGCTGGAAAGTGGATAAATACAGGAGCAGTGTTAAGTTTCATCTAAAATAAAGCATTTCGTTTAATGATTATTACTTTCTATATTCCTACAATATATTACCATCTGGAACACTTCTGATCCTTCATCAAAATCCACCATGGCAAAAAAGAGTTTATTATTAAATGAAGGTGAATACCTGAACGAAGTAGCCACTACTGTGAATTCATCACTTGCTTGCCTAAAAATTTAATGATTTAAAACTTTAGTGGTATTTAGCATAACACAAAAATTAAAAGATATTTTGGTAAAAACACTTACCTACAAACCGCGCATTGCCTTTGTGGGGCTAAAGCTGTGAACATAACTATAATGGAATAATTTCTGGGAGTAGCCTTTACAAAGTCCCTATATTTATTTGCGTTAAATCTTAATACTGGTTTTTTGCTAGCTAATTCTGTAAGTTGTTGTACTCTATCTGATAGTGAAGAACCCTATAAATTATTTTATTACCATAGAGATAGTGGAGTTCTAGAGATTTTCAACTTCTTACCGGTTTCCTAGATTGACCATCTACATCGTAGAATATCACAGGAAGCAGCAGTAATATACTGAAAATAACTATTTTCTTCATTATGAATTATAACTTTATTTTAATGAAAATTACAGAGAGCATTCAATTTTATCAACACATTCGAAGCTCATACTCTGAGGATCGGCGAATCAGTGCTGTCAACGTGTCACTGTCATTTACTGACAAACTGACAACAAATCAGAATCAGGCACCAGACTTTGACCAGAAGCGGATAAAACCTGAGCTAAACAATTTCGTGACTGTGACGCCATCCGACGATTATAAAAAAAATCGTTGGGTAGGTCCGAGGTGCAAGTTATTTTTGTTTTAAATATCAGCACTAGTCCTAACGCTTGCCTAATTTTAATATAAGATCCACTTTTTATATAAATACGTTTTTTAACATTATCTAAAAAAAAAGAACCTAACCAGGGCTAACCTAAACGCAATCCAAACACACTTTTTTCGTAAAAACAACAAACCAAGATTTGGCAAGGGGTTGGACTCGTCGGTTGTTTAATAAAAAAATTGCGTCTGAGGGTACCTCCGACCACGTCATAAACAAACTTTGTTAGACCGAAGCCGACCAACGATATAGCGAAATTTTCGAAGACCGGGATAATGGGGTGGGGGTTCGGTCGCTCAATAGTTTGCCGAGTGCCGGTTGACATGAAATATGAATTTCTGTATGGCCCGACTGGCGGCGTGTAAAAATTTAATTTGGGGTTGGTTGGCCTGTTAACTACGAACAGTTATTATGTATAGATATCATATTACATCAGTCTTTAAGAAATATAATATATATATAATGTATAATATATATTGGAATTTAAGATGCCCTTATAATTAATAATGGATAATAGGGTCTTATAAATATATATTTAATTTACAAAAAACATATCAAAACGTTCTATCTCATTAACGCAAATTTATCTATCGTTGTGATATGCTTTTTTTACTTTGATATTGTTTTCTGAAGTATGTTTTTATGTAATATGATAGTTTATATTTGTGTATTATGGTTATTTACTATGTACATAATAATATATTGTAAAATGGATTTTCCGAAGAAATAAATAAATATTAATGGAAATATAAATAGCCTCAACTTCAAAACCACTATAGCAAGATTCTTAAGCCTAGCAACTAAATGAGTAAATAGTAATTGTATAAAGTAAAAGATATAAAAAAGTAATAAAAGTATAATCTACGTCTACTTTTATTCCTAAAATCAACATAAAATAGGAATTGAAGAATAAAATGAAGACATGAGCATAGTAAACCTAACGGGAAAACATATACCTTTGGAAGTTGTGAACCTATTGTATTTTCTTGCATCTAATCTTCCAAGGAACATTGGGCGACTGTATATAGGGCGCCACACATTTGATATTTCATTAATAACAAGTTTTGTTAAAAAAAAACTTAAAGAAAACCTGTTATCCTACCTACCTACCTGTCGCCTGTTTATTTCTAACCAATTTTACCAGAAATCATTGATTAATAGTTACATAATGACTGCTAAAAGAGAAATGTCTAATGTACAAAATTAATCTAATATTATGTCTTAAAAGATTTTAAGACATAATATTAGATTCATTTTGTTTTTAAAACCGCCCAGTCTGGCCACACTGGATATGATAACATTTAGCCGCTGCCGCGCTTGTTATCGTAAGACGATATTTCAGGGAGGATGTTTTGTTTTATTGTTATCTTCGATTATTAAATTTTAGTTTAAATAAACGTGAATCGGGAACATTACTGTTAAGTCGTATATAAAAAACTGCTTCTATAATGTTTGTTTTTAAAATTTAACACAGCTAAATTTTCTATGTCCCAAAACTAAGGTTAAATAAAACTTTGTTGATTAAGTTCACGCATACTCAAATCAACATTAAAGGGGGGTCAGGTGTTGGAGACAAGTAGTGTAAGTCCAAATATTAAGTTTTTAGAAAAACATAAGGATACGTTAAAAGAAAAACATTAGGTACCCTTTATAAATACATTAGACTATTTGTTTTTAATAAAAACGACGTGTGTCTACCTACCCCAATACTCCTAATAAGTTTTCAATTATTTTTATTGGATAAGTGCATTTTTTCACTTAATTATACCAAAACTACATACTTTGCGACACAATTCAAATACTGTGTGCAAACACGATATTTGTTTATTTTTATTATATTTTATCAAAGATATAGAACTGATTTAAATATGTATCTGAATTTTGACTTTTTTACCACTTCCTGTCGGCAATAAAGTTCAATTATAGATTATACAATTTTTACAATTATTGTTAAAATTGTATAACTTTATTTTTCCAAATTTTAATATGGATAAAATAAATTGGTCCACCTCTGTTTTTTCCCTGCTCTTTAAGATAGCGATGCCTAAAACCGCATTTTTTCAAATTTCATGCCTAGAACTTTGCAAACTTCTGCTTTATTTTCCTATCAGCTGATCAGCTGATTTGTTGGCTAGCTAACCCAGCTGTCATCAACATATAAACATTGGTTCTAGGATTAGTCAGGAAAATAAATATTCAATATTTTATAAATAATACATTTAAGAAGCAAAAACCATGTAAGTAACGCAAAATGTGTTACGAACAGTGTTTGGATTGCTTTGCCAGATGGAAACTATGGATTAGGCCTTTTTTCATTGCTGTGTATGCTCTAGCTGCTTTAGTTTTCGTACCATTATTTCTAATAAAATCACTGGAAGATGGCTTCAACAGACATGACCTAGAGGTTCTTATAGCTGGAATTTTCGTTCTGGTAGCTATACCAATTTCCTTGTGGGAAATTATACAACATGTTATACATTACACACAGCCTAAACTTCAAAAATTTATTATTAGGTAAGTTTAATTATTATAAATTTTTTCTTAATTCTACTAAACTTAATTTTATTTTAGAATTTTGTGGATGGTACCCATATATGCCCTTAATGCTGTAAGTCTGATTAATTTCCATTTTGAAATATATTCCTTACTAACACATTGATTTTTAGTGGCTAGGGCTTACTTATCCCAGTGCGGCTGTGTATGTGGATAGTGCAAGAGAATGTTATGAAGCATATGTCATATACAATTTCATGCAATATTTATTAAATTATCTAAATATGGAAATGGATTTGGAGGCCAGTTTAGAGTGCAAACCTCAGGTGAAGCACATTTTTCCAATGTGTTGCCTGCCTGATTGGGAAATGGGAAGGTAATATTAATTAATCTACCATTAAATAATTTATTAATGAATACTAAACAACCTTTTTTAATATAATATAATATAGAATACATGAGTAAATTGTTTTTTCTCATGTATTATTATATTAAGTAATATATAATAATGTAGTCTTACATTTAAGACACTATTTGTTTATGCAGCAGTTTTTATACATTCTGAAAGGTAGATAAACCAAGATAATCACTATTACTTAGTTTTAGGTATGTAAATAATTATTTGAAATTTTTTAATGATTAGGATACTTCATTTATTAGAATTGTGATACATTTTATGGCATCTACCAATGTTTAAATTAATAGTTACTTTGAGAATTAAGGTGGGTTTATTCAGGAAATAAAATAAAATAGGAAATAAGGATTCGGAGGTAGTTTATACACAAAATAAAATTAAATAAAAACAATTGCTGTCAAATTCTGTAACACATTTTTTTCCAATATTTTCAATACTGCTATACCTACTGGATTAATTTTTTATACATAACTTTAATTTAAAAATGCACACAACTCATCCAAATACAAAAATATTCAGTGAAATTGTCAATATCATATGTTCCAATACTCAATGCGCTTGCATATTTTTGATTTAAAATAAAATAAGAAGATAAAAATTGGTAAATAAATAATTTTGTTATTGCATCAAATTTTTGTCAACATACATAAACAATTAAAATTTAGAAAAAGGAAAAACTCAATTCTTTTCTAGTACAGGGTGAGTTGGAGTATGCGGGTTGTCAAAAGGAGTTTTGAGAAATGTCAAGATAGAATAAGTAAGTCAGTCATAAAGAATAAATGTATGTGAACGATTCATGATGAAATTACTGGTAGGGACAAAATAGATAATATGATGACAACAAACCCTGAGGATACTGCAAACAAATATAATACCGTCCTACTATTGTACATGAACTTTTAAAAAACATGGATAAGAATTAGTGGGATCACAAAATCCAACAAATCTTTACATCTCAGACCAGTCAGTTAAATGAATTTTAAAACTAACAGTAAAAATAAAAAATAAGCACAGCAGTGGTGGTGATGGGATATCCACTAGTTTGATTACACTCAGTATTCCTGTCATTACAACAGTTCTCTGTTACCTGATAAAAAAAACCCTCTGCGAGAAGGCAATTTTTTCTAACCAGTTAAAACTGGCACTAATCCAGCCTCTTTATAAAACAGGAGATCCAGACTGAATATATGTATGTTGTCTGTATATTATATGTTGATGTTGGTTTTATACTGATATTATTTATATTTTATGCTTGTGTACATGTGTGAGTCATCACATCAGTTCCCTCCAAGATGGCGCCGAGTAAGGATGCGCTGTTAGAGAGTGACGTAAAAAAGTGTAATTACTGTAAAAGCGGAGTAGATAAAGCCGGAGTTAAGTGTTTTAAGTGTGGGATCTGTTACCATCATTCGTGTGCTTTACGAATTACGGGGCTCCAGATCGCCAGTGGAAGCAAAGGGCTAATTTATTGTCAAACATGTGCAAAATGTGCGCGGGAAGCAGATTGCCAAACTTAATAAAGATCTGGATATGAAAAACGAGGAAATCGTTTCTCTGAGGAAAAAGATCGAGGACCTAGAGGAAAGCCTAAAAGAACCATACTTAAAAATCTATACAAGGTTGGAATCCATGGAAAATAAAATCCTAGAAAGGTTAGTCAACATTGAGACAAAAAATGTAAACATAAATATACCAAAGAATCTGAAATCAGTAGCAGCACCTAAACGTCCGCCAGTCGGCCAAAGTACGATTCCCCAGAAAAATCACGGCCAAGAATCCGAACAACAACAAATCGGTGCAGCACAGAACACAAAAAAAAACGGTGCAGTGTTATCTGGAGTACTCCCGAACGCTGATCCAAGCAACTCGACGACACAGCTGACGTCTGTCAAAGAGGGCGTTGACAGTGATGAACTTGACTTTGACACTGTTGACGTTGACGGACAAAATGAAAATGACATACCTTTGTCATCATCCGAAAATCCGCCTAAAAATTATAACGAAATAAAAAACGGCAGCGGCGGAAGCCTATTTAAGCCCCAATCACAAAGGGACTCTGGTAAAGAAAATGGGTGGACCACAGTCAAAAGAAAAAACGACAGGAGACACTACCCTAAACAAAATAGGCCATCACCGATACACGGTGAAAACACTGCTTTCGACATTGGGATTGCAAAGAAAAAATCATTCCTGTTTCTTTCAGGACTTGACAAGGATGTATCACCTGAGGTAATCGAAGAATACCTCCAAGAAAGCTTAAAATGTGAATGTAAGGTGTACAAGATGAAGACTAGGAAGGACAATTTCAAAAGTTCATTTAAATTAGAGATACCAGCTGAACTCAAAGAAAAGGTAATGTCCCCAAATATGTGGGGCAAAGGAACAATGATAAACCATTTTCTCCATATTCGACGACGCCCGACTTTCAGGGGGAATTTAATGGAGAACGCCAACAACATCTAAGTGTATTCCACCAGAATGTCTGCTCGATTAGGCACAAAGTAGGTGAAATGGAGGTATTTTTAAACAAAACAAATTTCCGGTATGATGTTCTATGTATCTCGGAACACTTCTTATTGCCTGCAGAAATGCCATCACTTCTGATCAATGGATATTCTCTGGCATCATACTATGCAAGAAAACAGTTCCAGCATGGGGGAGTTGCCATTTTAGTTAGAGACAATGTTGTTTTCATCCAACGTACCGACATTATGGAAAAATCAGTTGAAATGTCTTGTGAGATAGCTGCAATTCAACTAAAACAATTTAACCTTGTAATTGTAAATATATACCGTCCTCCAAGTGGAGATTTTAAACTGTTCCTAGATAGAACTATCCAAATTTTAGAAATCCTTGCAAATAACTTCCACTATGTGATAATAATGGGTGATTTTAATATTGATTTTAATGTAGATAGTATAAGGAAAAAAGAATTTTTAGATGTTTTAAACTGTTATGGTTTTGTAGAGCAAATTTTATGTAACACTAGAAAAAACTCATGTCTTGACAACATATTTGTTAATTTTAAGGACACTTTAGATTTTAATACTGCTGTTTTTCAGGGAGTAGTATCAGACCATAAGGCGGTGGAAATCACCTTAAGAAATGTCATGACCAATGAACAAAGTAGCTCGCAAATTGTAACTTTTCACAGACCAATAACAAAGTCTGGTATAAATAGTCTGTTTCAGGTACTAAGCAATGTCGACTGGTCCTTTGTAACGACAGAGTTAGATGCAAATGGTAAGGGTAAAAAGTTTATGGACATTCTCACTGAAACTTACAGCTCATGTTTCCCAATTAAAAGGTACATTAATAAGTGTGACAGAAATGTAAGGTGGTATAATGATGCTTTGTCTGAAATGAGAGAACGTCTAAATTTTCTTAATGATCTATATAACAACTCAAATTCATTTGAAGTTGGTATTTTGAGAAATCAGTATAGGAAACAGTATAGGCAGGAAATCGATAATGCAAAAAAGACAGCAAACTCAAACTTTATTGAAAGTTCAGAGAATAAAGCTAGGGCAGCTTGGCAGGTAACCAACGATGCCAGAGGCATAACTAAAAAACCCAAATCAACAGTTAACATCTCAGCTGATACCTTTAATACTTTTTTTGCAAACATTGCAGAAGAAATCTTGCAAGATATTCCAGAAGCTCCCTTTGAACCTAAACACTATTTTCAGTCCCAAAATTTTGTTACTCCGGGGCAAGGCTTTTCCTTCAGAGAAGTCAGTTTCATAGAGGTCAGGGATGCAATTGATAATCTTAAATCAAAAAATAGCAAAGACATATATGGTTTTAATAGTGTACTCCTCAAAAAACTGAAAAACATCTTAATTATACCACTAACATATCTGATAAATTCATGTATACGTGAGGGTATATATCCGGATGTCTTCAAAAAGTCCAAGGTGATTCCAATTCATAAAAAGGGAGATGCAAATAATGTGAATAACTATAGACCAATTGCTTTAGTGCCTGCGCTCTCCAAAGTTTTCGAATACCTCTTGAAGGCTCAGCTTTACTCGTATTTTGAAAAGCACAATTTGTTTGCAAATAGTCAGTTCGGGTTTCGTAAATCACTATCAACAACAGATGCAATACTGGAATTGTTGGAGTATGTAGTCGAGGGCTTTGAACAGTGCCAACATATTGGCGCAGTTCTCTGTGACCTGTCCAAGGCCTTCGACTGCATATCCCACAACATTCTCTTTTTGAAATTAAAACAATATGGATTGGATGATCTTAGCATAGCTCTAATAGCTAGTTACTTAACGGACAGAGCCCAGCAGACCTTCTCTGGGGGACAACTTTCACAGTCACTACCTGTCAAGCATGGGGTGCCTCAAGGATCTATCTTGGGGCCGCTCATTTTCTTAATCTATATAAATGACATTGAAGCAGCTACAGACACCAAACTAGTGATTTTTGCAGATGACACAACAGCACTTTCAACAGCTCAATCCCTAGATTCTCTTCTCAGTCAAATGCAGGAATCACTAGAAAAATTGCAGGGGTGGTTCAACAGTAACAAACTATCTTTGAACATTCAGAAAACTGAGCGTATTTTGTTTAGCCTCAGGGACCTTGAGTGTGATGTTCCCACATCAGGTTCAGTGAGACTACTTGGAGTACACCTTGATACTGCCCTCGTCCTCAGTTCACATATTGACCAAGTAGCCAAGAAATTATCGAGTTCTATTTATCTTTTAAGAAACATCAAAAACATTGTTGAACCAAAAATCTTGCTTACGGCTTACCACGCCTTATTCCAGTCGCACTGTGATTATGCGATTCTTGTTTGGGGCCATAGTGCACAAGCAAAGAGAATATTTGGACTCCAGAGAAGGGCAGTTCGGATTCTTGCAGGCCTGCCTTACAGAGCCGATGTTAGAAATGCGTTTATTACACTTAAAATATTGACTATACCTTCACTATTTATTCTAAGATGTCTGGTTTATGTAAAAAAAAATCTTCAAAGTTATAACCGCTGTAGTGAACACCACGATCATGATACCAGACAGAAAGATAACATCAACCTGGAATATCTTAGGCTAAAAAAATCTTGTATTAGTTCAAAGTATGTTGGTCCACATTTATATAACAAACTTCCTGTTCAAGTTAGGGAAATGAATGAAAAACAATATTATTCTGTTATAAAAAAATTTTTATTAGCACAGTCGTTCTACAGTGTAGACGAGTTTATGAATAAAACAATATCGATGTGATAAGTGGCGAGTCTGAACTTTTAATTTGTTAGCTTGGTATTTTAAAGTGTTTGTGATTGTTGGTAAGACAAGTGAGTCTGACCTTAGATTAAGATTTTAAATTTATTGTTTTAAGCTAGTTGTAATTGTTGTCAAGACATTTTATTTTTATTTTTAGACATTCTATTTTTATTTTTAATCCTATTGTCATTATCCATTTTGACGTGTGTAAGAAATGTAATTTCATTAACATGAATAAATTCAGTATTTCAGTATTTCAGTATTTCATATTTCTTTTGTGAATGTATATGTATTTATATATTTTTACCTGTTAAGATATATGTTAGTTGTTGAGTGTTTTTTTTGTGTACTTCATAATATATATGTTACTTTTTGTATAATTTAACTAGAATTACTTATATTAGTATTATTCTTTACAGCTTTTTCAATGAGAATAAGTTCTTTTGATAATAAAGCATATTTTGACTTTTACTTTGACTTTCACAGATTTAATGGACAACTATTCACTGATCAGCCTTCTCCCAGATTTCTAAAAATTGTTTGAATTGGTTATGAGTGATCGACTGATCACCAGCATGGGTATTTAGAAAAGTGATCAACACAAACTGAATTGTTGCAGTTCACTAGACGCATTTTGGCAGAAGCAAGAATTAGACTAGGAGTTTTTCTGGATCTTTCATAGGGCTGCTTGGACAGGGAGTTACTCTTGAAAAAATCAATTATATAGAATAAGAGGTAAAGCACTAAAATTTTTTACATCATACTTAAATGAAAGTACACAGAGAATGGTGTTTAAGAATGGAGGGACACATTATAAATCCGATATTCCAGATAATACAGTTGATATCCCCAGGGCAGCATTTAAGACTATTATGTTTATTATATTTACAAATGACTTATGGTCTTGTGGAGTTACATTATCCAGTTAACACTAATTTGCTTACAGCAGGAAAAGAAGTGCCTGAATTGGTGGCAAATGCAGAAGACATATATTTAAAAACAACCAACTGGTTTCTTTACTCTCTAAAACAAAATTGAGTAGGAGAGAAAAATCTATGTTTGTAAAAGTAGAACAGAATGAAAATACGAAATTATTAGGTCTACAAATCGATATATTTGCTAATTTTGAAGCCAAGGTGAGATATGGGATTATTTTTTGAGCAGCAATTTTAAAAATCAAAGGAATCTTTATTATACAAATGTGTTTATTAAGGTTGATGTTCTAAAGTCAAAGTCAAAGTCAAAGTAGCTTTATTGTCATAAATTTTGCAATTGTTGACAAAGCCTTGTGAGTAATTTAATTAAAATGAACTAAACTAGGACTACAATAATTATATCATTAAACTAGAGTCATTTTCAATTTTAAATAAATAAACCAAAAAAATATAACAATTTCAATAGGTATTACATTAAATTGCTTGCATCTAGATGACATACCTACAATAATGTAGAATAATTTATATATCAAAAGGAATGTTGAAAATTTTAGAGTTGAATATTTTTGAAACCATTATGTTTATTTACAAGAACTGAGAGAAATTTGACATAGGCAACAATAATAATCTTGTACTAGAACACAAGATATAAATTATCCTATACATCGTCTGATATTGTTTGAGAATAGCCCCATTATATGCATAAGTATATACAATAAGTTAAGAATGCTGCTAAAAATGCATAAAAAAGACTGCTAGTAAATTTGAAACCTTATAGTTTTAGTGATTATCTGGATAGGTAAAAAGGGTTAGCTGGTTATGTTTTTGGTTTTTTTTGTCAGTATATTTTGTCTGTGTTTGTGAGGATATTTATTAAAATTATAATATTTTGATTTAAATTGAATTAGGAATTGTTTCTGTTTCTCTGTTGATAAAAGGTATGTTTTGTTTGTTCTATATTGGATTGCTGATTTTTTATTTTGTATTAATGTTCTTATTCATTCCTGTTACTTTATATTTCTTTATTAGTATTCATTTACTAGTTTTTTGTGTATGCAGCCCTTTTCTTTTATTTTATTTATAGATATTTTCAATGCATGAACAATATCTTCTCTATATTACTGACTAATTTCAAGCTTTCTCGACAACAATTGTTATGTTTATAAACAATAAAGCATATTTTGAGTTTAAGTTTGAGTTTATTATAAGGCTATAAAAAGTTAAAACTATTAAATATGCATTTTTTTTTAAAGAACACTTTTTGCTAGTGTAATTATAATTAAAATAATACAAAATTTGTAGGAATAGCAACAAAAAAATCGTGTGGTGCTGATGAAATATCTTGTAAATTAATTGGTGAGTGTGTGTCTAGTATTATAACAGCAATAACCTATTTAATAAACATCTCCTATGAACACGGATATTTTTCGAAGGAACTAAAAAGAGCAGTTGTGGTGCCTATCCATAAAAAAGGTAACACTGCGTTAATTGAAAATTATAGACCCATTGCATTTCTATCCATATTCTCAAAAATATTTGAGAAAGCCTTTCGTAAAAGACTGGTGAGTTTTTTGGAGTGCATGAACATCTTCACATGTAGTACACAATTTGGATTAAGGATTGGCCATTCAACCATAGATGCCATCCTTTCCTTTTACTAAAAAATATTAAATAACTTCAATAGCTGGCTTAAATCAATGATTTCTCAAAGGCCTTTGATACCATTAATCACAAAAACTACTTAACAAACTATTCTATTATGGTATAAGAGGACCTGCATTCAGTTGGATAGAGACATACTTGTCGGGACACACACAGGCAGTCAAGCTGTCTGGTGTGAATGTATCTGATTGGGTGAAACTATAAAGACCATGTGAGATGTGGAGACATCAGTCACTATAAAACTAGAAACGCCAACAGCCTCTACATACCCAGTGCACGACTTACTCAGGTAAAGGAAGGTCCACATATCACTTCACTAAAAATATTTAACCATCTGCTTCATGGTTTGCGAAACCTTCCCCAAATCAATTTATTTAAATGACGATTAAAATCTATATTAGCTGAAAACCCCTTTTATTCATTATCCAAATTCTTGTTCAAATTTTGACACAATCTATAATCTATATTATCTAATAAAATAATGTTGGATGTATATACATATATATTTGACATAAGATTACTGTAATTTTTGCAATTTTTGTTGTTACATCTTAGACCTAAGTTTTATTCTTACCTTTATTAATAACTATACTTTTTTGACAATTCCAATATATTTGTACAATTTCTATGGAAATAAATTATTTTAATTTGAAAAAGGGAATGGAAAAGAGAGTGGTATGTTATTAAGGCAGCATGTTGTCCTGCAGTAATGCAAATTTTCCATGTTGCAAACAGAGTGGAGGAGAGGTGCTCATTCAATTTTGTGATATGTTCCCGCCAGCCCAGAGAGGTGTCAATATAAAGACTCAGAAATTAAGGTTTATTAATTTCATCACTACCGCGAAGCTGGAACTTTAACTTTAACAGCAAACCTCACCTTCGCTTTCTCAAATACCGACTGAAAACTGTTACCTAGTGATAGCTCCTTGCTGCACCTAACCAAAAAAGGAATATCATCTGCATACATAATGTATAACTGATTTAATGAAATGGCCCCAGGAAGGTCATTCACATACACAAGAAATAATCAGTCCCAAGATAGAGCCTTGTAGCACACCTCACCTGACAGATAGCATTGAACTATATTTCTCTGATATAAATACTTGTTGGTAGAGATCCTCGAGACATGACTTAAAAATCTGCATGAATCCATGAACTCTATAATAGTGCAGTTTAGCCAGCAATAAGGAGTGATCAGTAGAGTCAAAGGCTGATGGCAAATCTGACATACTCTGTTAATTGATAAATTGCTAGGTGTTAGGATTTTTTGCTGCTCAAAGAATGAGAGTAGAATTTGACATATCATTTCAAAAATTTTTGAGAAACTAGGAAGGATGGAGATTGGACGATAATTCTTAACATCATCAGCCTCCCTCTTTTTGTAAACAGGCACGACTTCAGCCAGCTTTAGTTTTGTTGGAAAGTGCCCTTCAGTAATACATGTGTTGATAATGTTAATCAATGGTTGAGTGATGAATTGGTGACAAGATCTGATGACCAATGAACTAATGGAATATATATCCTCTGCTTTTTTGTTTTTCATCTTATGAATTGTAATTCTCAAATCATCAGGAGTTACTGGCCTAATAAAAAGAATTAGTTTAATATATTTATTAATAGAAGGGGTGCTTTTATTTAGCAATATTAATTGCAATATGTTTTTATTATAGTATAAAATAGTTAGATACTCTAATTAACCTAGTGACTACCTACTAATCATATTCCGTCTTAATAAGAAACAAACTTTAGAATGAAAACATATTAAATCAGTACTATAAAAAAGTTAGGTCTTAAAGTAATATATTTTTATTAAAATGAAATATCATTAACCTCGAATTTTTGTATAATGCTTATTACTTACTTATTTTTAAAATTAACGCGCGTTTGTCTACTGACAATCCTTTTTTTTTTCAGACCTTTTGTACATATTTGTAAGCATGGAATTCTACAGTATACCGTCATCAGACCTTTGACCACTGCCATTTCATTGTAAGTATCATTTGTAGAAAACATAAGTCGCAGGAAATAAAATACATCTATTTGTGCTAAGTTCATATACATAATATTCAAAAATGTATTTTGTAGAATTTTCTTTAACAAATAAATAATAATCCACTGTATAACAAGTAAATAATATATTATAGTATTAACTCTATATCATTAGATTTGGCGAAGGTGAAAGTATTTGGGGTTTACCCCTGGATCTCTTTAAATAGTATATAAATAATAGATTCCAAAGGGTTGTAGGAAATATAATAATAATCCACTGTATAACAAGTAAATAATATATTATAGTATTAACTCTATATCATTAGATTTGGCGAAGGTGAAAGTATTTGGGGTTTACCCCTGGATCTCTTTAAATAGTATATAAATAATAGATTCCAAAGGGTTGTAGGAAATATGGTCAGCAAGAGTTTTCTAGTTGAAAACGGTGTGCTAAGGGAACAGTGTCTTATTCAAAATATATTATGTTAATTTATATATTACATATTTATTGAATCTCTCATAATGATTCATGGTAATTTATTATGCCAATGACATAGTAGTATTTAATCTTAAACATTGTTAAATGTAAGATTGTGTGTTTCTCTTAACAAAAAAAAATCTTCCATTAAACAGATCTATCGGCATATATAAAAACAATAATTGTAAATATTTTGAAAAGTGAGATTGCAACTATTAAATATTTGGGGGTGATAGTTGATTAATTCATGAGGTGGGAGTTCTATACTGAGTATGATATATAAAAAAGTTATTCTATAAGTTCTACCTTCTTCAGCAAGGTCTAAGAAAAAAGGCTGATTGCTTTATTCTTAAAAATATTGCATAACATAAAGCTTCCATAAGATTCAGTAGAAACATGATGTTTTTGTAGAATATGTACTTTTTTGTTCCAATATGTTTTTATTGAATCTTATAGAAGCTTTAAATATTACGCAATATTTTTATCTGTAAGTGTATATAAAACTTTATGGAGGTGGGAGTTCTATACTGAGTATGATATATAAAAAAGTTATTCTATAAGTTCTACCTTCTTCAGCAAGGTCTAAGAAAAAAGGCTGATTGCTTTATTCTTAAAAATATTGCATAACATAAAGCTTCCATAAGATTCAGTAGAAACATGATGTTTTTGTAGAATATGTACTTTTTTGTTCCAATATGTTTTTATTGAATCTTATAGAAGCTTTAAATATTACGCAATATTTTTATCTGTAAGTGTATATAAAACTTTATAATGAAAATGAAAACAATGTAGAGCATATTTTAAATCATAAAATTTTTTTTTGGGGTTCTGCTTGTGCAAATTCACTTTGGGAAAAAACCGAATACTTAAAAATTTTTGGTATTTAAAAATAAAGGATATCATACAATAGATTTATATAAATTCTGAAGTGTTAAAATTAAATCAACTTTACACTAAGTCAGCAGTAAGACTTCTAACATAAAATCCTTGTTCCTAATTGATATGTTGTTCCGAGAAGCCTAATGTACATGTCTCCAAATATTTATAACCAAATACCATTGGAACTTGAGAACAAGTTGTATAATACAATTAAAAAAATATATATATATATATTCTTGGTTAATTCACTTATCTTGTTATCGCATGTATTGAGGCTTGTATGTCCTTGGAGTAGAAGTAGCATTAATAATGCAAGGAACAAAAAACAAACGTATTTTCAGTTCTTCTTTCTTATTCTTGTTATTTCCCAATTTGGTAAGTAACGTTAGAAGGGGTGGATTTTAGGACATATGTTCATATGACACAAAAGTCCTATTTTTTACCTGCAGGATCCACCATTTCATTTTTTACCATCCTGTCCTGAGACACACCCTCTATAAAATAATTTATTTGATAATATCCAATTTTAGTATTTTTAGGTGTATTGTAGAATTTTTTAATTTAATTTATTAAATTTATTTATTTTAACCACATTTTTAAAGTATGAAAATACATAGATGGTGACCAGTGGAAATCTTAAAAATGCCATTCTATAAAAAATACAATAAAAGCTAAAAGAAATACATACATTTCAAATCACAGAAGCAATTTTCATTTTAAAACCAGAGAGATTACAATTAAACATGTCAATATTTGACCCAAAAGCATTGATAATACACAGAGTTATATCAAAAGGGGAGTTGGAGCCCTAGATTGTAGAATGGAAAGCAGTGAAGAATAAGTCATTTAGTAGAAACATTAAGTTGTATCTTAAACAGTAACTGAGCACAATCTGTAATGCCGTTCAAAATTTTAAAGATAAAACACAAATCCAACATCCTAAGAGGAGCTAAATTTAATGCATTCGGCATATCAACCCTATTTTCATGTCAATATTACACTTAAAAGCAGCAAATCTATGCTGGACTCTCTCAGTTGCATCTATATTCGTCTGGTAGAAAGGTGACCGAATAACAGTTCCATACTCAACATTAGATATTACAATTGAGCAATATAATATGTTAATAATGTTAATAGCAAATTGGGAAGAATTTCTGATTACAAACCCCTGCATGCTCATGAATTTAAGGCTCATACTAGAAACATATTCAACAAAAGTCAACCGTTCATCAAACCACTCACCAAAATCTTTAGAAATGTTAGTACAGGACAAATCCACATTATTTATGATTGGAATTTTTCCATTGCTTCAAAAAAAAAACTGATATAAAAGTCCCACTGCACTCCAGCCGTCCTACCGTTTCTGTAAATTTTTAAGTCGTCTGCAAACATCAAAGCATTTGAATGGCATAAAATATCACTTACATCATTAACAACAAAATGAACAGGAGGGGGGCACAGTGAGACCCTTGGAGAGCACCGGACGTAACATTAAAGACAATTGACACTTTGCCACTGATTCTCACAGCCTGCATCCTCCCAATAAGAAAGCTCTCCAACTATTCCAACAAACTCTGAGAGAAAGCCAAAGCCCTAAGCTTGCCTAGAAGAATTTTGAAGTTTACTCTGTTAAAAGCCTTGGAGAAGTCAGTGTAGATTGCATCTACCTGATCTCCCTACTTCAAGGCTTCTAACAAGGCAATCTGATAAGTTGCTAAGTTTTCAGTGGTAGACCTACCCTTACGAAATCCAAACTGAGCATCACCAACAAAACCCCTGTAATATCAGCTAAGCTGGTCAAAAACGAGACTGTCAAATGATATAGCCATTCCTGACTCTATACACACTTCTCTATAGTTGCTAGCATCTTCCACATTATCAGATTTGTGAGTAGGAATTTTAAAAATATGCTTCCATATGGTGGGAAAGACTAGTGGTTACTAGTGATTTCTTAAAGATAAGCTGCAAAAGTTTTGTAGTAGTAAACAGACCATTTTTTTTAAATATATTTGGGAACTAGACTTACTTGGTAAGCTCTGGATCTTTGTAAAAACGATAGAAATCGAGAAAGAATTTAACACTACAACTCTTGTATGATTAAAATGGAAGTCCGAACGTCACAATTTGGATTATCATACACACTGGAAAAATGCTTGGCAAATAAATTTACTATTTCTTCACCATCTTGCGCCTCTTCAACTGCAAGGTACATACTATTAGGTAAGTTATTGGACTGCCTCTTATTATTAATAAATTTCCAGAAATATCTTCCATTTTTTATAAAGCTTTTTTTCCAGATATGTCTTACGACATTCCCTTGATATATTTTTACATGCAGCACGCAAACTGGAAAAATCATTTAGCTCCGGACTAAACCACTTATAGTGGTTAATATTAATAGTTTGCCTCCATTATTTTTGTTATTATTGTGATGTTTTATTTCTTGCCAGTATTTCTGACATTACCTGTAATGAATTTTAATAATGTGATTGTTATTTTTAAGTTAAACATAAACCACCCCTGACACAGATGCTGGACTGTTTATGGACCATTGTGGTTTTTGAAATTATAAAACACATTATTTACTTGTTCATTTATTTTTTCTGTATGTTATTTTACCTTTATTATGTTTTAACTTTTATATTGGTGATGTAGTTTGCTTAGCAATAAAGATACAAGATTAATTTATTGATTTTTTTAGTATATGTAAGATTTTTGATGTTTATGGAGATGGCCAATTCAAGGGAAATGTAGCATTTCCTTACCTCATTCTTGTTAATAATATCTCACAATCTACAGCAATGTATTGTCTAATCATGTTCTACAAAGCTAGTAAGGCGGAATTGCAACCTATGAAGCCCTTACCTAAATTTTTGTGCATTAAAGCTGTTGTTTTCTTTTCGTTTTTGTAAGTATAATCATGAATTATATTCTCTAAAATAATATGCTTATAATTAAATTAATAAATACCTCCTACTTTTTTATGTATTCAACATTTTCAAACGACACGATTTTTTATTTTGCACGCAAATATTCTCGCTTATCAAAGGTCTACTAAAAAGTTACAGTTTTTGGAATATAAAATATTTAGGTCCTAGGTCCGCTCTGTAGTGTGAAAAAAAGATATACAAAAAATAAAACAAATTTTAAAAATCTTTAAATTTATTTTCATATTTAGGGGGTTGTTTAGAGTAATGCAATATAAAAGACAAATTAGTTATATAATGCAAAAGAAATTAACGGCAATGTTAAAAAAACTAACCGTTTTTTAAACATAAATTAATTTCATTTTCAGGTAGCTGTTTCATTTAGTTAAAGCTACCCTGTCCTGTAGAATGGGAAAAGATCTTTTTAAATACGTAAAAGTAAAATTTGACGTGTCTTGCCGTTTTTCCACACATTTTCCTGATTTTTTTCTTTAATATAATAAAAAATCAGGTATCTACGTCAATTTTTTATGGCAAAACATTTGTCATATCTATTTCTTCATTTCTTTTTTAATTTACACCCAAATTTAAAAGAAAAGGTGAAATTTATCTATTAAGTTTGGGCATTAACTAAATATAAGTAGGTACAGTGGAGTATATTTACTGCTGTAGTTCATGAAGTCCGCTTTTAAAAACTAATATAAGTATAATTTTTATATTATCTCATTTTATTTTTTAGCCAAGGTGTTCTGATAGCATTTTTTGTTTATACTGGAGCCATAACGTCATCAGAACCCACTACTGATGGCGTGTCGTTATCAACGAGATTGCAGGTCAGTGACGAAAACGAATTTATAGAAATAACTTGAACAATACTTTTATATTTTTTCGTAATTTTAGCACAAGACGCATTTTAAAATTTTCACACAAACTAAATATTCTAAAGAATAAAGGAAAAATATCGTATTATAAAGAAATATTGAATGAATGTGGGGCGTAATGAAAGATTCATGTTCAAAATATGAGTGGGATTTTGAATGAAATGAGAGAGGAAAGAGTAAGTGATCGAGATATGGCACATGTTTTAACACATGAAAAATGGTTAGCTGTGAGTACTATTACTCCTCCAACTGGAGAATGAGCTCATATCAGCTAGTAGCTGAGTGTCCACTAAATGAGAAGCTATTGAAAATGATTGAATCTCTTAAAGAAAGAAAATCAGGTGGTACTGCTACACTTTTAATGTAGTAAAAAGCATTTGTCAAATATTATTAACAACAATCCTGAATTTAGTAAATACAGTTTTTAAAACAGATTATTTCCATTAATATTTAAATAAATCTGTTATAGTGCCGTTCCATAAAAGAATTATTAAAAAGTTTATAAAACTGCAACTTTGTTATCTCCAAAAGGACAAATTATTATTATTTGATTTGATAGAGATCACATGCTGTGGATAGTAACAAAAAATATATTACTGTCATCCTGGACTTTGTAGAAGCGTTTGATACTGTATCACACTGCATTCTTCTGGATGGCATGGCATTATGATTAGGAGTTTAACATTTGATCTCTGTAAATCTCGCCTTAGCGACTGGGCTCAGCTAGTCAAGATAAATGTCTCAGTCAGTCATGGCTCGTGAAGAAGTCTGTTCCAATAATCATATTTTTTAATTTTATAACAATTAGGTTTTTTGGTATTGCATTTTACAAAAAAGTAGTTAACAAAAGAAATGTTTTAAATAAAGAGTAACTTCGCCTCCAAATAATAAATAATACACATGGAAAACAAAAAAAAACTTGTTTTTACCACATCCACAAATCCATTTGTTTTCGAAATAAAAATATATTACGATTAATTTTTATTGTTCTTTCTTTAAACTTCGCGCCATAAAACACATTTTGATTCTTAAAAATATTTAAATCTGCCTTACTGTTTTATTTGAACTTTTGCCTCTAACTAACTAAAAAATGTTGAGCCAGGCTCATTTTAAAATATTGTTAATTTCAGTTCTAAGGCCAATACTTTACACTAAAAACAGTAATGCTTTGACAGATCTTCTCCTGAGGGGTGATGCGATCTTATATGCTGATGTGACTGCCTTAATATTTGTCGGTGGTTCGTGGGGTGTTTTTAAGACACCTGAAATTACCAGAATTAAAACTTGGATGGCAATTTGTTGAGATTCAACGTAAAAAAGGCTCATTTTATGTGTGTTTCTCATTCATGAAGAGACCTTGCAGTTACACGTAGTTTTAATTCTCAGATTCTTCAAAACTGCCACTGCAAAATGAAAATATCTGCATGCTGAAAAATAAAGTATTTACGCAGATAAATTGGGCGTTATGTTGAATCTGATATTTCTAAAATCAGGAAAACGTGTTAGAAATTTGACACTTAAGACAGTTTATTGCTAAGATTTGTTCTTGAAATTTTCAGGGTTATAATTGAGTCTTTCCATTCCTTCCATATTACGGTCTTATTGTGTGGGGTGCTACATGTCCTTGCATTTGTACACCCTTAGGTATAACGGAAAAAAAGGATATTAAACATTATTTTACTTAAGGACCGCAGATACCCTTCTGTTAGACTATTTGATGAAGCTCAAGTAATGCCACTATCACATCAGATGTGCCTCAAGATTAAATGATAAAATATCTTTTGAAAGGGTACACCCTAAAACTTACACAAGACGAGTTACAAATGGCGTAGTGATTATTCCTTACAAGAAGATGTCTGATTACATAGGTTCAAAAATATATAATTTTGCCTGGTACTTAAAACTCTTAGTTATAATGAGTCTAAGAAAAAAGTTGTAAACTGGTTATTATTCAGCAAAATTTCAAAGTTAAAATCTATGTTTACATGTAAAAATAATAATTGTTTATGCATTTTTTAATCCATTGTATAGTTTATAATTGAAGTTTAATGGTATATATTATTGAGTCAATTTGTATTTGCATTTTTGTCCAATCAATGTACGCAAGAGCGGTGATGTTTATTGCATATTTGAGATATATACTTATTCATTGTGATATTATTTGTATTAAAAATGATATTTATTTGTATTTAAATAAATATATATTTGGTTTTGAAAGTTTTGAGCGATGATGTTTATTGCATATTTGAAATATATACTTATTCACTGTGATATTTATTAAAAATGATATTTATTGGTATTTAAATATTTGTATATTTGGTTTTGAAAGTTTTGAGCAATTATGTTTATTGCATATTTGAGATATATACTTATTCAATGTGATATTATTTGTATTAAAAATTATATTTATTTGTATTTAAATAAATAAATATTTGGTTTTGAAAGTTCCAAGTGCTGGTAAAATCTGTAGTAGTAAAAATTTGCTCTTGTGTAATAATTGTATTTTGCTGTAGGATTTCCTAATCTGTATCGAAATGTGTCTGGCAGCCATTGCCCATCATTACAGTTTTTCTTATCTGCCCTATGTTCAACCAGGAACAAGACCGCAGACATGTTGCAGTGCCTTTTTGGCCATGTGGGATATATCAGATGTCAGTAGGGATGTTCAGGAACATTTAGGAATTGTCAGTAAGTATATTTGTTGCTTTTTAGACATAAAGCTAATTTTTTCTCTAGTTAGTAGAGATGTTCAGGAACATTTATGAATTGCCAGTAAGTATATTTATTACTTTTTAGAGATAAAGCTAATTTTTTCTCAATTAAACTTTTAAATATAATTGCTATCTTATAATTGTATCTATGACAGAACCTTCACAATTCACACAACTTATGGAAATAATATGTATTATATCAACATCAAATACAAAGGAATTTTAATTTGTTTCTTAGAATTTTTCATTTGTTAGTATTTGATTAAACTAAATACTTACTATTATTAATGAACAAATTGAGTTTTATAGGCAGATGCTGTACTGCGTTATATTTATGAGGTTTTAAACACTTGAGGATAATGCGCTGGACATTCTCATTTGGCATGTTAATAACCACATTTTTCATAAAAGTGCTGGTTAATTCAAACCATTTTCTCTGTTTTGTCTATTCAATTTATTTTCTCAGTTTTGATTTTCACAAGAATAATATAATATATCTTATCTACTATCGATTGAAGATATATCTGTCCTTGTATATGGTGAGGGGTAGGAAAGTTCACTACGCTATTTGTGTAGATGCCAAGCTAGGGCTAGTGTGCGGCAAGACATATTTGGCAATGCCAAGGGGCATTGTTTAAAGAATAAATCTGTTGCAAATAAAAGCAGATGCAGATCTCCATGAGAGGTAATTTTGACGTGTGTGGAAATCTGCAAAATAAAACGTCAAACATGGCGTCAAAAAAACATAATAATTTGTTTATAATTTCAACGGTTAATAACTTTTAAATATAAATATCTATAACGTTTTCGATATGACATTCAAACCGTAGCTGATATTTTTCCGCATATTTCAAAAAAGTTATTACGATGCATTCATTTTGGGCTCAGATTTTTTTGTTTTTAATTTACTGTCGCTTATGATTAACATTAAGAGCCAAAATTGCGTAAAAGTACCATTAAATAATTATATTTTATGTGCGAAAATTTTTGAATTTATAAGTCGTGAAATAAAGTTAATATCAGTGGTTAAAGAGAAATTAAATTTGCGAGTTTATTTCTTTCATTTTTCAATAAAATTGTCTATTTTTCGAGGTTGGCCTTCCCAGATGGAAATTCCTCCTCCACTGCGTTAAGGGGCGATAAAAATGGATATTTATCGAAAAGTAGAATACATTTCACAGATAATATCAAAAGTTCTAAGCTTTACTTCGTACCGAATACCAAATAAACGTAATTTTGATGTTAAATAATAAATGAGTCGTGTCAAACATGACATTAGCTTTTTATATTTTACGTTATATGGGGGCATCTAAAGTAGTGTCCCAGATTTTAGTAAACAACAGTTTCTTATGCTATATTGATCCACGGGGGTTAAAGCAATTCGGTCCGGTAAAAAAAATCAGGAGTATCTAGATTTAATGTAATTGTTTACATTATACGAGATATGTAAAAAGGTTATAGATGTTTATATTTAAAAGTCACAACCAGTAATAATTTTAATAAAAAAATTAATATTTTGAGGTTATTTCTGACGTCTGTGTCTTCTGTCATTTACAGCAGAATTATTGCTAAACAATGACTTCCGGGATAAACAAATAGCCATAAGTCGGTAGCAAATCGAGTCACAAGCTCGATATTTTGCACATATATTTAGTATCACGTAGGCTCTATTTGTACTGTTTCAAATCTATAAGTTACAAGTTGTTTAAGTTATTGACATTTGAAAAAAGCTAATTTTTAATATTTTATCTCGATTTTTCTGAAGCTAATCAACGCTTTTCTATCGGACGGATCTCAAAAGATAGAGTTTTGATATATTTAAAACTTTTAGAAAAAGCATATTTTATAGAACCTACCCATTTTAGTATAGAAGAAAAAATCTCTTTTTCCATTTTAGGTAATTATTTTTATACTTTCCCCAATTGTTTTTTGGATGTGTTTTTGTAGAATACCATTATTTAGATGCACTTAAATAATTCGCATAGTCATTTTTCTTATAGCATCTCATAAATGATTTTTTTCGTTGACTGTTTGTACTTTTTCCGTCTATGGGTATATATAATTACATCCTGTAAGTATTTGTAATAATTAATTTTTTCTGGCGCTCTGACAACATCTGATGCTGAGTAGCAGGATTTTATTTATTCAACAATATTTAAATATGAGAAACACTATTTTTTTTTTCAGGATAATGTAAAGTAGTCAAGTAAATACTATTCATTTGCAGCTTCATCGATAAGTCGTCGAATACGTGGCCGTAGCATGTACTCCATACCCAGAGGCAATGATGAATATCAAAACTTGGTGTCTCCTAGGGGTGGACAAAGCGTACCCGCCGATTTCTATCAGAACTATGATGAAGTAGTAGTGAATTATGGGACTGTCAGTCCTGTGAGTCCCAATAATCAGCCTGTACGAACACATAGTGTGGAAACAAAGATGAAGCCTGTTTGATGGTTTGTTTGTAGCTAGCCCATGTAGTGCTATAAAATGTATTTTCAACTGTACTTCGTAACAGTTAAAAAATGTCAAAACATAAAAGCCATCTACTTACTAACATGAATTTCTTTGTATCCTAGGCACAATGGTACCGACTGATTATTTGTGTCCTAGATTTAAATCGTTCTGAGGTTATTTCAGATACAATAAGAAGGGATTTGCTTAAGATGCCACTAGTTGTATATACATTCGGTTTTCATTACACAAGCAGAATTTATCTCTAAAGACATTTTTAAAAAATCGAATCCGAAAAAAAGTATAAAGTCATTTGATATCTATTTAGATTTAATGCAAAATGGCATATAGGAGGCTCCAATCGTCAGTATGTCATTAAAGCCTTGCATAAATTTGATTAAAATGTATGTAAATATTTTTGACAAAAACGTTGAGATATGTAAAACGAATTATTAACTTCTGTTTTTTAAACACTGGTACCAAATATATGAGGTGGTCCATTTGGGCGTTTTGATATTTATATTTTTTTAATTTAATTAATTAATTTTTTATTACATATCTCAATCATCGACTATGACCTCTGAAATCGGGCAACAATCGTTGATATTGTTTTGTGTTTGTCGTGTACCTGGCAGCTGACAGTTATCGAAATGTAATACTAACTTCCCACAACTGTATATTTAAAAGAAAAAGCCTTAGTAACTCTTTCGACCAGTTGCAGAAAGCTCAATTAAAGTTTAGAATGTTTAACTGAACATCAAATTTGACAGCGAGTTCCTAGATTTCTATAAGCAGCTTGTCAAATCCGAAAGCATGGTTAAATATTCTAAACAGCAATTTAGTTTTGTGCAACCGAATGTTTGAATTTTGTAAATTGGCATGGCCATTGAAACATAAATAAAATTTCTTACCAAGTGGTTTTTTACAGTACAATACGAAGCTCCAGTTAGGAGCTCGTTTTACTTATGCCTACGCGAAAAAGTTTGTTTGTTCACAGTGTTACTATTGTTTATCATTAAACGCTTTTATAGGTTATATCGATTATAGACGTAAAATAAATTCGTGAAAAAATTTCCTATGTTGCCAAACCTGTGGCATCAGAGGTGTTTTAAGTAGGTTAAAAATAAAAAGCTATTTTTGCCCAGATACCACCAATGTCACAGCGTCTAAACGGATCATCCTGTGTACTTGGTACTAATGTAAAAAAAGTACAAATAAACAGATTTAAATATTCCTGTAAAAAATAATTACCTGCATTTTGATCCATTTTTTTTTATAGAAAACTTGGTGGATGCACTAAACTGATTTGACCAAATAAAAAAAACGTGAAGGTTGACAAGAATAATATTTGGAAGATTTGAATAAATATAAAGGGGCACCCATGGTTTATTTTATCTTCGATCCTTCAATTCTGGTCACATGATATCGCAAATTAGTATCTTTAATTAGAAACTTATTTAAATTAAATAAAAGATCTACACATTTGTTTATTTGAAGTGTATCCTAAGACAGGGCCGTTCCTAGCCCCTCGGCCGCCTTTGTGCAGAAATAAAACGGCCGCCCTTTTATAACAAAAAAAAACAATATTTATTGAACAAAAAAATATATTTAAGTTCCTACGTATACATTAACAAGTAACATTGTATCATAACATAAGGTAATAATCTATTAAACGAAACAATAAACAACATAAAACAAAATACAAATGTTTAAACTATTAATTATTTAAATATCAAATAATATAAAAGCCAAACAAACAAAAATTGGTATCTTTTATATTGTATCTAAGTATAACACTAAGCAAGTCCCAAGAAAAAAACAACCTCTTCATTTCAAAAATATTTTTCTGGCTTTTGTACTTGCGAACTCGTCTATTATTTTATTATGGTCTAAATTTTCACAAATTTCATTTTCAATGGCAATTATACCTAAATTTGTAAGCCTTTCCTGTGACATAGAAGATCTTAAATAGTTTTTTATTATTTTTAATTTTGAGAATGACCGTTCACCAGATGCAACCGTTACTGGTATTGTTAAAAAAATTCTCAAGCTTATACATAAATTAGGAAAAGATGAGACCAAATTATTACCATAAATAAATTTTAGAATCTCAATAGGTTTGATTTGATCTGTTAGAGATTTAAATGTAACAATTTCTTCAAATAGTTCTACGCCACTTATATCCCTCGATTCGTCTTCGGTTAATGCGATTTCAAGTTCAACGCATTTTTGTTTTAAATCATCCGATGTCACATCATGAAACCGTGTTAAAAAGTTAAAAATATTACTGCAATACGAAAGAGAATTAAACCTTTCTTCTACTGATATTCTAGCTCGGTCAATAACAGTATAATAAAAATTTATTTTAAATTTCTCTCGTTCGTTAGTTAATACATTGTCTGTACTTTCATAACTAAATTGGGATTTTTTCCGCCTTATACGAACTTCTGGAAAATCTGGTTCCACATCAATTTCATTTGCTAAATTGGATGAAATTTCTATGTAAGTGTTAAAACTTTGGTCCGATCGCATTTCGTTAATAAAGTTAAGTACATGTTTTAATGATGTGACACACTGAGTCAGATCAATATTAATTTTTTGCAATAATTTACTGACTACGTCAATTTTAACTAATAACTCGTACCATATGACTAAGCTACAGATAAAAGTAAATGATTTTATTTTTTCTAATAATGAATTGGCACTTAGTTTTGTTTTTGAGTCTCTTGTAACATCTTCTGAAAGTTCAACCAAAGCTTTACAAATATTTCCTAGTTGATTCCGAAGTGGTCTAAGCGCTTTAACTCTGCTTTCCCATCGGGTGTCACTTACCGATGTAAGATTTAAATTACTAACATTTTTTTTTAAAACATCCCAACGAAAAGGAGAAGAAGAAAAGAATACATACAGTTCCTGCACGATGTTAAAAAAATGTATTGTTTCGTGGGAGATTTTAGCGGAATCGTTTATTACTAGATTTAGTGTGTGAGCGGTGCAAGGAACAAATATAGCCCTGGAATTAACATTTTTTAAACTTTGTTGAAGTCCGATATGTTTTCCGGACATATTGGCCCCATTATCATAGCCCTGACCTCTTATATCCCTAATATCTAATTCAAACTTAGGCAAAATATCATTAACCAATAGGTTAAAAATCCCTTCCCCAGTTGTATATAAAATAGGAAAAAAACCCAAAAAACACTCTTTTATGACAACATTTTCTTCGTTACAGTCTACATATCTACAAATGTAATTTGCTCTGTATGACTTGCATCTGGAGTAGAATCTAAAATTATGGAAAAATATTTAGATTTTTTTAAGTGTCGTAAAATGATGGCAAATATTTTTTGCTAGCAAAGTAATTATTTCGTTTTGAAAATGAATTCCCAAATAGTGAGTTATTTTACTTTTTGATTCTTGGGTCTTTGTAATTTTTTTTTGATGATCGGATAACACTGGGTCAAATTTTGCCACCATTTCAACAGCTTTTAAAAAATTGCCATTATTTTGTTCGTATAAGACGGAACTTTTTCCACGAAATGCCAATGATTGTCCAGCTAAAAATTGAATAATTGCAATAACTCTTTTTAAGATAGAGCGCCAGCGTTCCCTTTCAAGTTCAAAATAATTTTGCCGTTCTTTGTCAATAGTTAATTTTTTATTTAATGACATTTTTAACTCAACCCATTTTTGATTAGCTTGCAAGTGATGTACAGAAGATTCATGCTTGGATAAAATATGTGAAAGATGTCGCCAATCAGAATACCCCATTTTGCTATTTAACTTAAACACTTCCTTACAAAATATTTTACAACAAAGACAAAAAAAGCTATTTGCTCTACAAGAGTATACCAACCAAGCTCTTTTAATTTTTTCACCATTTGGCAAAATTCGAAAATATTGAGTTGAAGAAAATTTCCTTCCCGATTCATCAGAAGGAAATTTTTTTTCTATATGCTGAAAATCGTTTTGTACTATTTGCTCAATAACTTGATTTTGTAAAATATCCGGCCAGGTGAATGGGTCGCTGACATCAAAATCATCATTAGTTTCAGGGATAACTTCGTTTAAGTTAGGATTATCATCGGTTAAGAGCATCTTTTCTTCATTATCTATTTCTGTATTTGATTCAGGGTGTTTTTTTTCTTCAGGGTCGCTTACTTTATGTGCATCCTTTACATTTTCATCCTCAATTGTATCTGTACCCTGTGACGATGTTGATGGAACTAAATATTTTTGCAAAGATCCACTTAATTTTTTTTTGTTTTCTTCCTTTTCTAATTTTCTTTTTTTATATTGAGCTCCAGATAAACGTTTTGTTTTTCTATCGGACATCTGGAAATAAAATTGAAAGGTAATTAAAGTTAGAAAATTTAGTTTATGTAATAGTTCTGAATCTGCGAAGATATAATTTTATAGTATCCCCAATTAAGTTCGCACCAAATGGAATTTTTTATAAATAATAAGTAAAATTGTAATCTAGCATCAGATTTTGTTTTTAAAATGACCCAAAAAATAAATATAATTATTATATTTTTATTAGATAAGTAAATTAGTAAAACTACTTTATACATTTTTTAAAACTTGAAATATAGAAAATTAATCTAGACATAAAATTAACAATAAACCACTTTTTGATCTCAAGCTAAAAAAAATTTTTTTTCACATGTTTAATATTAAATCCAAAACGTAAGATGCGGATTTGGATGGTAATATTAAGTAAAGTAATATCTATCCGAAGAACTTACCTTTTTAAATTACGAAAATTTGTTTCTTTTGAAATTTCACTTTTGCAAAATGTAGAAAAAAATAACTAAACAACAAACACTTTATATCACTGTTAAACTCTCGCTAGTTAATCGAATACTAAAAAGAAAAACAAAACATTTAAAAACTGCCCCATTCTACAGTATATAGAGCTATATAAAACTATATACTGTACACATACCAATTATGAAGTATAAACAAACATTTTTGCATTGAAAGGCAGGAACGCTGCTATAAATAGTTCTATTGTAATTTCGGCAACTCATGCACAGCAAAAAAAGAAATGACCGGTAATAAATTTCTTATGAATGTTTTATCTTAAAAGCCTAACAAAATGTAATTTAATTTTTCTTTATTTTGAAAACAAAAATATAGGTATATTTTTGTAATCAAATGGCTAATTTTGTGTTTTTGGCGGGCGGCCTGCGGCCGCCCCAATAGTTTGCCCGCCTTTGTGCCGGCACACCGTGCACACCCCTAAAAACGGCCTTGTCCTAAGACAACGTAATTTCTCAAATGGTACACGAGAGATTTTGCCCAAAATAAGTAAAATGTTATAAATGTCATATGTAAATGTGAACCGAGTGGCGTAGTTGCAGCCTGCTAGCCCTCGCAGTGCGGGGAGCTCACTGATTCAAAGGGCCCTTGATAAGGTGTAATGGAGCCCACGAGAAACTATAGAGGAGTTGTTTTTTTAGTCGTCAGTTATTTTCCGGCCCTGTTTTTGGGGCTACATTTGTTTATTAATGGACAATTATAGATTTTTTTTAGACATCAGTTATTTTCCGGTTCTGTACCTGCATATTGGGGGCCTTTTGTGGAAGCACTGCGGGAGGGGCCCCCGGGAATTGGAATTATGAAAAGTACCATTCAGCATATTCTTACAGGCTTTAACAGTCATATCCACTAAATAGGCATTAAAATTTAAACCTGATTTAACTTGACAGTTATAGGTTTAAAATGACATACAAACAATGAACAAATGACAAGTGTCATAATAACAAAATATGACAAGTGTCATAATAATAAAATATGAATGTGTCATAAGAAAAACATAGTTGGCAAAACTAAAAGTTTGCCATGCCAACTAGATCTGGGCTAAGTCTTAAATCAATTTAGTGAATCTGGAAGTAAATTTCGTCCATTTAAAGTATATTTATTACAAGGTTTATGTTCAGGTGACATGGAGAGGCGCTTTGATTTTATAGCAAAAATGATGATAACATTGAAGACAATCTTAGTTTTTTTCCAAAAAATATTAAGGATGCTTTGAAAGGGAATATAACAATTCACTTGTTTTCAAGCGCACCCTGTAGTCATGGGCACCTTGATTTAAACATGTAAAATGTAAATTTCTGCGATATTTACGGTAATACTGATGAAACAAAAAATATTTACACAAATACCCCAAGTTTTATTTTCGTCATCCTTTCCGTTTCTGAGACATAGCCTGGTGAAATCAGTTTATGGTACTATTTTATAATTTAAATACAAATAATATTTATAATTTGGATATATGCTTAAATCCAATATTAAGGCGGTTTTTATTTTCTGACATTGCAAATATTTTCTTTTGTCAACTGAAATATTAGGGTGCTACAAACTTGGGTGTATTCTAAGCTTTATTGTGATATCTGTGTTTAGTATAAGTATAATGCTGTAAGTAGATTCAAAATAAATTGTAAGTTGAGCCTGTTAAATTTAATGCTGGGTAAATGATGTTTTTTAGTCAAATAAGAAACATAATCACTAGTCAGAGTGGAATTATAAATTTCATATAGCATCACAGCATAATGGTCACATCTGCTTAATTTTTAATACTTATATTTGTAATTAAATGAATTAATTAAAATATAAATTCTAGATTAACACATTTTGTCAGTCATCCGATTTTTTACAACTCTTACTTGCCTTGAGTGAATTTGACTTGGAGAAGATTTGGTATGTAAATCAGATCAAATCACTGAATAAAAGGAGGTAAAATATTTTATGTATAGTTGGCCTCGTAATGTGTTATGGCCAAGAAACGCCACTTATGTGAATTTACTGACTGACTTTCTCTGAAAAACAACTTGTTTTGTATTTTAACGTATACATTTATAATAAATATGAATATACCATAAAAAAATTGCGATACGCAAACAAATAAATTAAAACAAATATCCCAAGCATTGGTTCAATACATTTATGTGGTGCACGTAGTTATAATATATAGTTATATTAATATTAGTTCTTGAGATTATTTCTCCAAAGTCTTGGCGCTAGTCAAGAAGGTGGGGGGGAGGTTACGCTATTGGTTCTATTACAATCTTAGGGCGTAACAATGTATTTTAATGAATTGCTTGCTTGTTTAAGAACATTTTTCAGCATAGACAGGACGAAAAGACAAAATCAACCAATTTTTGATTAATTTTAAGTATTAAGGTTTATATAAACATATGTCCAAAAATACCTGTTCTTTTAAGAGATGAAGTGGCAAAGTTTTATGTTTTTGGTTTTGTTAATTTATATTCTTATTTTGTAAAGATAATTAAATAAAAATTAAAACACATTTTACTCTTTGTAGTACCTATATACAAAAGAGTATCATTGGCATTTGGAACAATCTGGAGATGATATTTTTTTTGGGCACGACTATTTTTAGCGTGCCAAACCTCCCTCCATTTATACATCTTATTTCCTCTCGCAGTTAAAGAAACGTTAGAACAAGTTATTTCTTTTGGTGAGAATTCTTTTAAAACATATTGGAGATATGTTATCCTAGTAATTTAATTAAGCATTTTTTCTTGTAACAGTTTAAGGTAAAACTAATATTCATGTTTTTTTTTGGGTCCCTTAAACATTTGTCTTACTATCATTCCATTGATTTCTTCATTTGGATCATTAGCTCTGTTTACTTGTGATTCTAAGTAGGTATATCTGTGAACCTCCTCCTATTGTTATGATATCTAGATAAAAGAAGTGTGTTCTCAGATCTAAACACGAAATGACGGCGTTTTTTTTCTGCTACTCTGTGACTGACCCACCTTCATCAGAAAAAATCTGGTTGCGATGTATTTATTTTTATATAATAGAGTGCTGTGAATGTATTTTGACATTTCTAGTAGTTGGCGCTGTAGAGTGATATAACCTTTTTAAAGACATATTTCCTTTTATAAAAACAATAAATGATAAAGGGTTCTCTTAAATAAAAACATCTGTCTTAAATAGATTTTTTTTTATTTTGTGATAAGAACTATACATAATTAGTCATAAAATATTATTTATATAGCATTATTTTTAGTCTAATAAAAATAAATATATCATTGATTTTTTACAATTACACATTTTGATTAAAAATACTTATGGGGTCATATTTAATAATTAATTTTTCAGTTTGGACCTGTGTTAATATTTCACGCACAGGGGAAGATGTATAGCCTTAAGCAACTGTTTGTGAATTACGAAGATTTTCAAATAGTTATCAAATAATTTTTTTATAGTACAACTATTGTATATTCCAAATATATTTGCTACAAATATATAAACATTTTTTAAAAATTAAAAATTAAACATATTTTGTTATAATTTAAACATATTATCCAATATGGCGAAACTTAGCCTCACAAAATTTAAAAAAATCATTATCGAAAATTTGCACAAAAATAAAACGTGTTATAAGGATAAATAGTAAAATTTTTGTGTAAAGATATATGGCGGAATAATGAAATGCTCAAAATTCAGTACCAAAAAAATTTTGCACAAAAATCAATATTTATTCCATTAATTCTATTTCCTGGAATAAAACCTTTTTATGGAGGAAAAAAATAAATTAATTAAAAAAAAAAAGTGAAATAAGGTAGGATTTGTATACAGTTATGACTATAGACTGTTATATATACGTAGTGTAATTCTATGCGAGGAAAGTGGTGGGTAAAGGCGAAAGTAAATGATTAAAAAAGTGTAGTTTTGCAGTTTATCCTAGACCGATGGCAGCATCCGTTTTTCCCCTATATATTGCATTTTTCAAGTGGCAAGTTGTTAAAAATCCGAATAAAATTAACAAAGTTCCAGGGAATTTAAATTTCGTTAAAAAAACCCCAGTGTCTCACTTTGAGAGTGGGCCAATTTATTTTCCTTGAAACATTTATATTTTCCGAAATAATTGCAATAAACTAGATTTCACACCACCTACAATACAAAAATGGGCAAATTCCCATTTCCTTGTTATAAATATTTTCTTTTACTAGGATTAATGAAGCGTGATGGAATTACTTCCGCACATAGTGATTTAGTAACACATAGTACACATACTGTCTTTTCAGACATTTTTATTGAGCGCCATTTTCTTCCACCATGTCGAATTCGTACTAATATTTGACCCATTTCTACTTAATATATGTATTTTTTGCACTGATTTTTTAAAAAATAAATCACATCTAATTTTTGTGCAAATCTGAAGTCAATTGAATAGGAAGATTTTTTTACGTTGATTTCTAAAGATTTTATTTGACCGCCATCGTGAATTCGTAGCATTTTTACCAGTTTATTTCTATATCACATTTACTTCATACCAATAATTTGAAATCAATTTAATAGTTCTTTCAGGCTGATTTTTTAAATATTTGGTTAGGCCGCCATTTTGTTTTGCCTTCTTGAATTCGTACCAAAATGTTACCAGTTCATTCCTATGTAAAGTTTGGCACACGAATCTGAGTCTATGAAAAGAATGTTAGTAACTATGAGAACGGTGTAATGATCATTCGCGCTTGGCTAAAACTCTGTATATCCATGGAAATGGCCTGCTTTTGACATGCCTCTCCCTTTTCTTTGATGTTTTAGATCTGTGTGGTGTACTTCAACACTTGATTTTTGTACAAAAATTTAGATAAACTGGACCTTGTTTATAGATATTTTTAGCAATAATTTTTTTAACATTCCACTAGGCTGTCATTTTAAATTTTTACAAAAATATTAAGTCATCTACATTTGTTGACCAAAAAAAGTTAATCGGGACCGACTGAATTGTGAAAAAATTTTTTCGCATTATGGGAACGTAAAACGTGAAGATGTCTAAAAACCTGGGAGGGTGATTTTTTTACGATTACTTCCCTTTTTGGAAGTAAATAAAAACCCATGGTTAAAATTTAGTTCTTTTTTGTTTAGTTTATTGGCCTTGAGATGTCTCATTTAGCCACGAATAGAGTACTTTTTCAGGATATGCTTAGAACATTAAAATAAAGTTCTCAACAAAAATCCAACTTGGTTGTATCCACAAAGATGCAATTACAGTAGCTTTTAATTTTTTTTAGCAACAAATATATTAGGTTTCTGTTTTCCAAAATAGACTTGAACTACACTACTAGAGAAGTTCTATAAGTGAATTCATAGGAAAGATTTTTATATATTTTTGTTCTTGTGAATATACAATTGTTTCTAACATCTGAATATTTTACAAAGAGAGATTCTTCCTGCATTTTGACATACATTTTAATATTGAAATTTTGATAATTGTTATTTTTATAACAAGAAAAGATCAAAGATTTAATTAAAACGAATTTTATTAATAACATAAGCCGATACATTTTTTTTTAAATAAATAACATTTATATAACATAAAAATCATATTTTTTTTCTTTTGTGATAACAATACATATGAGAAGAATATATATTTTGTTGTAAAAAAATATTTTTATTTTATGTATACAGTGATTAGACCTAAATTAAGTAAATATAATCCATATTACATGTAAATATATACAAAATAAATATTTTAAAAAATATAATACTTTGTATTAGTTAGCTACATTTCTGATTTTTTCCATGAAATTACCTGTTTAGATATGCATTAACATAGTTTAAAAAAATGCATAAATATACATAAAAGACTTTTCTCTGAAAGTCCATACGTCAAACTGGTCATCGACATTTGCCTTTTTAAAATATTTTTTACAAAAAACATTCCCAAGGAGTATAAACCTACAAATATAAACTAAATAGACTTATTTACAAATAAAGTTAAGCAAAGAATATCACAAAGCACTTAGTAGCCAAGCAGTTAAACAAAAAAAACTCACTCATAATACAGACTAGAAAAGACAATTATAGAAACTAAAATATTTATAGGCATCACAATTTACTACTGAAAATGCTGATTTTAACAATAACCTAATATGCCAAAGAAATGAATGAAATGTATAATTCCTTTGAGGTCATTTATATTTTCAGTAGTATATCTACTAGTCATGGTAGTCCTACAATAATATACTCATTCAAATATCACATAAGGAGAGCTCAAGTCAGAAAATATAAAAAAAACTTAGTATATAGAAATTTTATAAATACAGAAGTACTACTAAAAATAAAAGCAACTTTAATACACAATACTACAAAAAATAACTTACACTTAAAAAGAAGCCTTATTGATTGTTTTTCTCTAAAATATAGAAATATTAAAAAACAGACTATTGCATTGATCTAACTTCTATTTTGTTCTTCTTTATCTTCTTTGTTCAAATCAGTTTCACTATTTACACCTTGATTATTTTTTTTTATTTCCGTTATTTGCAGCATTAACTTCAACCGACCTTTTTACTTCTCCATCGTGGTACTTTGATGAGGTTATAGTAATAGACGTTAAAGCTGGATCAAAAGACGCCTCCTTGCTTTGCTTACACTCTTCAGATTCTGATATACTGCTATGTTTATCAGCCTCATCATTTTGTACATATACACTGGATTCTTCAGTGTACTCGCTTAAAAATTCGTCATAGTAGCTATCGTTGGTATCAGCAAATTCCTCGTTTTCGTTGTTCTCTTGATCATATTCTTCATAGTGTTCTAAATTTGATACATTATCTTCTTTGATAGATGTTTCCTGATTGTTACATTCTTGTGAAACTACATCCACATGGCTAGTTTCTTCAACATTTTTGTTTTTACTGATTTGACCTATGTTGCCGTCTTCCTTTAAATTAGCACTGTCTGTCCTCTTAGAAACTATCGCTCGGTCATTAAAGCTGTTCCTATAATTAAAATTTCCTCTCCTTCCCCTGAAACTGCCCATTCCTCTTGTCCTGCCTCTGAAATTTCCTCCTCTACCCCTAAAAGCACCTCTGGGCGATCTATGAGACAAAATTTGATCCGGTACGTGCTTTATATCTGCAAACCCAAGAAATATTGTGTAAAAAGAGGTGACTGTCATCTTAAATTTTGTATTTGTAAACTATGTATAAAAACGACAATAAAAAATAATTTATTACATTATATTTTGATTATCTTGTTAGATATTTTTCCTTAGTAAACTTATTTTTCAAGACAAGACGCCATATTTTAGTTAGCTCGCTATACCAATGTAATTTCTGTCCTACACAAATTGACCAACTAAACCGCTAGATCAGCCATGTCAAACTCAAAGTCACTGGTGGGCCAAAAGCATGAAGACCATCGACTAGGTGGGCCGCAAAACCTTATCTTAAAGAAGACAAACTACTGAAAATCTTGAGAAAAAGTACTCTTATAGGAAAAGTCTGTTTATTAAATTTCCAATAAAAAGGAGATTACAAAAAAACTACAAACATTAAATTCTTTAGCCAGATATTTGACATATTTTGCCTTTAGTTAAGTTGTCTATTTGTGGCACGAATTTATCGGCGGAAATAACTTTTAACACTGCGTCCAAGTGTGCGTCCGTCAATCGCGATCTTGCGGGAATTTGTTTCCTTTCATCAAAGAAAATAGTTGTTCACATTTATAGGTACTTCCAAACAGTGACAGAATTTTAGAGGCAAATTTTCTCATTTCTTGGAATTGAACAGGCAAGTACTTATAAAATTCGATGGTACCAACACTATTAAATTTTTGTTTTAAATGGGTCTGACACTGAATCTCAATTACTTCTATTTGCAAGTGAGGGGGAACTTTATCAATATCGATAGTGAAAAGACCAGCAAATAGAGAAAAATTGTTTTCTTCCAGAAGGATTCTCATTTTCTCTGAATATATTTTGTATGATATTGGGACACTTGTGCTTTCCTGATATGCCTTACAAGTCAGATAATGCGACAGATTATCCTCTGCAAACTGATTTTCCCACATCATCTTACACTTGAAAGCTTTCACATGATCATGCATATCTGTAATAACTTGACTTGGTCCTTGCAATTTCGTAAATCACGTAAAAATGCAGAAAACTGTCGCTGATTAAGGCCTCGTGACCTTATGAAGTTTATAATTTTTTTTCACTGACTTTAAAACACTTTCTAACTTGATCAATTTTGAGCATAAAACTTGTTGGTGGATTGATTATACAATGAATATAATGAAAATCTGGTTTGTCACTGCCCGTTTCTCTGATCTATCTGTAATATTTTAACGAAGCCATTTTTTACTCCAGTCATTGAAGAAGCTCCGTCTGTTGCAACGGAACACAGTTTTGACAAATCTAAATTGTACTTTTGCAGAACTCCATAAACAGCATTGAAAATATCCTTCCCAGTTGTTGTGTCATGCAATGGTACTAATTCCAGTAATTCTTCATACACATTGATATCTGTATCATCCGCACGAAGAAAAACAGCGAGTTGCGTCACACCACACACATCCGTACTTTCATCACAGGCAATAGAAAATGCAATGAAAGAGTCTGATTTTGATTTTATCTGATCACTTATATTGGCAGCCAACTCAGTAACTCTTTCAGCGACAGTATTCCGGGACAAGGATATATTTTGAAATGCCTTCACGCCCCCAGGACTTACAATTTCCGCGGCCTTTACAAGGCACTCTTTTATAAATTCACCTTCAACAAATGGTTTTGAGTGTTTCGCGATCAACTCCGACAGTACGTAGCTCGGTTGAAGGACAGATTCAGTTTCTTGCTTTAGACGTGTAAACATAAGCTGCTGATCTTTCAACCGTGATTTTAACTTATTAAACTTTTCGTTTCTGACCATGCCTGTATACTTGTCAAATATAGTTTTATGGATATCATATTGACGTTTTATATTATATAATTTTGGGACAGCGACTGTACTATTACAAATCAAACAAATAATTTTTTCTTTCACTTCACAGCAAAAAAACTCTCAATTCCCACTTTTCTTGAAAGATACGATGCTCATCTACAAGTTTCCTCTTACTTCCACAACTCAACTCGAAACTCTATCGCAACTGACTCATAACTGACTAAACACTGAACAACTGAACTCAATCAAACACAGCTTATATACGGATTGTGATTTCTCGAGTTCTTTCCAGAATGTTCAGATAGCGTCATCTGTGTTTTTGCGCGATAGAACTTCATGGGACAAGCCCTTAGACAAGGAAAGAGAGAGGACGCGTAACACCCGTTTACGGCGCTGGCGCAAATTGAAGCAGAAATTCATTAGGACGCCATTTTATGGTGCCAGACAATCGAGGTGTCACCACAGTTTCTTTTGTGGATTATTCAGCGGAAAGTGTGTTAAAAACTATAAATTTTGTGTTAGAAAAATGGTGGTTTGTTGTGCTTACAACTGTAAAAGTCGGAGTGACAGAAAGGAACCTGAAGTTACGTTTCACAGGTGAGAAATAATAAAGTAATTTCTCAATTGCATTTAAAAAACCATTTATCTCATGTTCTAAGTAGTTATTTGGTATAATATTTTAATATGATCTAACAGCTGACTGATTTTACGATACTGCGCAGTGTGGGAAATAAACATGACTATTTTCATTCATGATTACCTAATTAAGTATTCATAATTGGGTTAATCTCCTCGAGTAAATGTCATTTGAGCAGTGGTGGCGTTCATATATATTTTAATAATTACGCTTATGAAAAATTGTTTATTACTATATTTTTGAACCATAATGTTAATATTGTTATTATTAACTTTGTTTAATATTATTTTATTTAATTACTATTAGTTCTGCAATAGGAAAATTGGTTTATTTTGATAATAAAACATATTCTTTTGAAGTTTCACATAAGTTTTTTTTTAAGATTTCCTACAAATCTGGTAAGGCGAGAACTTTGGGTTCAGAATCTGAAACTTGCAGACTGGTCTCCAACAAAGAATCACAGACTTTGTTCCAAGCATTTTGAAAAAAAATTTTTTTATCGCATTGGCGAAAGAAATTGTCTTTTGGATGAAGCCGTACCGACAATATTTCCAGAACTGCCCAAATATATGCAACCAAAAAAGGTAAAGTATAGTTTTTGTAACTATCCAAATAACATTGTTTGATTAGTAGAAGTAATTGCTATATTTTTTTTACTTTATTATATAATTTATAAGGTATTTAATATAATATTTATTGTTATTTACTATTACTATAGTTAATTTCTCTTTAATGGTAGGCAAAATTTAATAATTGTTCATGTTTAAACAGTTACACAGTAATACCTCTCTGATATGGAAATTGGAGTATATTTGATTGATAAAACAATATATATGCCTTTAAACCACAATTTCTAAACCATCTAGTTATTTATGCCTAAAGTGATATATAAAGTATGCTAATTACAAATCATAACTATTTATAGATGTTCAAGATATAAACCTATTATAAACCAAATGTTGAGTTAAAGTGGCACAAAAAACTACTATAACATTTATATAACACACATTTTTTAAAGAAATATTAATGAGACTTGATTACCATTTTATATATTGGTTGGAAAAAATGTTACTAATTGGTGTACTGCATATTATTTGACTGTACAGTACTAAAAATTTAACAAATCAAATTGTTGCAGACAACAAAGAGATCTCATGAACAAAATATTCAGAATACTGCCTCCACATCAGCAGTAGCTTCTACATCAAGTAGTACCCTGGAAGATATCCATCCAGAGACTCCTAGGAAAAAAAAACTACGTCAACAGCTATTTAGGGAAAGGGTAAAAAGTCAGCAAAAAACAAAGAAGATAAAAATCTTGTCGCAGAAAGTATGAAGGTATAAAAAGAAGGTTTTGTCATTGAAGCAAATCATAAAACATTTAGCTAGTAAAAATTTGATAATCTCAGAAAATTCTCTATTACTTTCCAACATGTCTGGAATAACCAAAGAACTGCAAAAACGTAAATTGAAAAAAATGCTAAATATTCTCCAGAATTAAGAAAGTTTGCAATAACGGTCAGTTTTTTTTCACCTAAAGCTTATGATTACATTCCAAAAGTTTTTGATACTTGTTTACCCCATAGGAGTACCATAGGAAAGTGGTTTAAAAATATAAATGCGGAACCAGGTTTTACCAAAGAGTGTTTTGACACTTTAAGAAAATATGTCCAAATCTCTGATAGACCTACTCTCATTGCACTTGTTATTGACGAAATTTCAATTCGAAAACAAGTGGAATGGGATGGGAGAAAGTTTCATGGATATGTTTACTATGGGGTAGACTTGGACGATGATCAAAATGCAGTAGCAAAAGAAGCTTTTGTTTTAATGGCTGTTTGCATAAATGGTACATGGAAAATACCAGTAGGGTATTTTTTTGTAGACGGGTTAACTGGCATGCAAAAAAGTTCCCTTGTGTCTCAATGCATAGAATTAATTAAAGAAACTGGTGCCCATGTATTATCATTAACTTTTGACGGTGCTCCTTCGAATGTCGCAATGGCAAATCTTTTAGGCTGTGTCACAGAATGGTCAGGGGAATTTAATTAAGTGGAAGTACATAGAAAAATTAGAAAATTTACAATAATCTGAAGGACTTCATTTAGGGAACAAACTTAGAAAAGCCCACATCAAGTTTTTTAAGCAAAAAATGAAAGTTAGATTAGCTGCCCAATTATTAAGCGAATCAGTAGCAGATGCTCTAACTTTTTGTGAGGAAACTTTAGGCCTTGAAGAATTTCGTGGTTGTAAGGCTACAGTCAATTTTATTAAAATGTTAAATAATATTTTTGATGTATTAAACAGCCGAACCCTTGCTGCACCAAGATATAAAAAACCCATTTTTAACAAAAATATATTCCAAACTAGGAAGTTTTATTTTTATTTCTAAAGCAATTGATTTCAACATTAAAATTTACAAACAATCAATTACTAATACATTCCAAAAGGAAAACGGGCTTTCTAGGCTTTATAATATCATTAAAAAGTGCCTTGCTGATGTATGATGAAGCAATTTCAAAAAATTATCTTGTTTACCTTCCATGTTATAAAATTAGTCAAGACCATCTTGAACTATTTTTTTCATCCATAAGATCAAGGGGTGGTTGGAATAATAATCCTACCTGTAGACAATTTACGGCTGCTTACAAACGACTTTTAGTCCGAGCAGAAATTCGTGAAGGGGGAATGGGGAATTGTATTCCCTTAGATGACATACCTATACTAGTGGGATCAAGCAGGTTTGAAAAACCAGAACTCAATATTGCACCACCTGATTTTCTCCCAGAGGTATCTGAAAAGTATCCAATGTTGCAAAGCATTTGGGAAGATCATGAATATATAATGAATACCCATGTAATTAGTAAATGTTCAAAAGAAATTATAATTTATATAGCGGGTTTTGTATCACGTAGGTTACAATCATTAATTAAATGTGAAATGTGCATACAATCTTTAATTGGGGAAAAAGAAAATTATTTAAACTCCTTAATTTCCCAAAAAAATCGAGGTGGATTAACATATCCCTCTAAAGACGTAATAGAAATTTGTAAATTAAGCGAACATTTTTTGCGAATTTATAAGCACGATATCAAAAAGAAGAATTTTTTAAGTATCTTAAAAAGCAAAATTATGTTTAGCTGCATACAATCAAAATATTTTAATTATTTAAAAGAACATGCATCAGAAGGTACTACAAACCACTTATATTTTTTGATGGAATCTATCATTTTACAGTATTTAAATATTCGTTTGCATTTTATAAGTAAAAGGCAATCTGAAGTAGTAGATCCCATCAGAAGTCAATATACCAAGCTAATTTTGTTTAAGGGACAATAACATTTATTGTATTGGTTTAGCTTTAGTATTTATAATAATGTATATAATTTTTTTAGTTTTAAGTTTTTTGTAATTGTATTTAGTATGTAGAAACCCTGTAAAATATTTCAGCTATATGAAATAAAATATAACATAATTAAATTATGTACCTAGTTTTATTTCAGTATTAAGAAGGTCCATAAATACATAAAAAGCAGAATAGCGAAATACTAATTTTTCCAAGATAATTTACATTACAAAAATTTAAAGCTAACAGGCGCTCGGTAAAAGTTTAAGCAGATTTTAATTTTGCACATGGTTTTCATTTTGATAGAAAATAAATTGCATTTTCGTCTAAAGTCCTCTTACTTATCACCTCTTTTCATATATGCGTCGGTGAACCAAAACGCTAAATAAGTTACATCACAAAAAATGTACATTTATTTCTAATATCAATCATGTGATACGCCACTGAGCAAACATGCGTGGTGCCAGTTGGCCTTCAGTAAAACAGCTAGCGTTATCCGTCCCCTCTCTTTCCTTGTCTAAGGACAAGCCAGATAACTTTTGGCTTTAGGTTTTAGGTTGAGTATGTGTAGTTCATCCTCCTAAACATAGATGGCACTATGTACAATTGTACATTTTATTATACCAATCGTTGTTGCAGTGGCGCGCGCTTTCAAAAACGGTTTTCAACTTGTTCGCGGGCCGTATTATCTAGCTGTTTTCAAAACTACTTTGGGCCACAGAAAAATGCTCACTGGGCCGCATGTTTGACATGGCAGCGCTAGATAAACGAAATTATACATGCAAATTTTTAGGACAAAATTCGAATTTCAATATTTTCAGTAAGAATCAAGATAGTTACTTAAGAGAGCGTAAAAGCAGAATTTTATGACAAATGTTTTATATGGAGTGTTATGTAAGATCTTGTTATTTTACCAAAATTTTCTTAAATGATAACTTAAAAAATAATAATATTTTGTTTCTTTTTTCTGGCCCAATAATCTATGCCTAAATACAAAATAACAGTTTTCAGCAATTGTTTTAAATATTTATTGGTTCTTGATATATGCAGGGTGTTACTAGGTTTATTAATTAAGGTAGCAATGTGGAGTGTGAGATTTGTCAGATGGAAAATACTCAACAGAATTCAAACTGAAAGAAGTATATTATTTCAAAAGTACATACATAAGAGTTGGCGACGAGGATTATTTGAATTCATACACTACAGATAAATAAGAAGATGCCATGGCTCTCATGAAAACATTTTGGCTATGTCATTTATAGTGAGAGCATTTTGTGCAAGTCAAACTCAATCAAATGGAGCGAATGGGTCAAGAGAATTAAAATTGCTTTAATGTATCCAATCTTCATATATTCAACTTATCTAGCTAACAAATGTAAAAATAGGTATTAAGGTTTCAAGAGTATTATAATGCTAATAATGCTTGAGGTTGACATAGACCATCTATTGCTTACTGTGAATGAACTATTTGCTCAAATGGCCGGTGGTGTGCACTTTACAAAAATCAATTTAAGTAAATCTTATTTATATCTTGAAGTAAAGCCTAAAATGAGGTAATTACTTACTTTAAATACTCATAGAGCACTATATAGTTCAAAATGTTTATCCCCATATTCACTAAAGAGGCTTAAATTTAGACAAGGTCTAACTTGACAGTTATAGGTTTAAAATGATATAAGCAACAACTGAACCAATTATTTTTCTAAATGTCTAAATTACAAAATGACAGAGACATAAGCAAAATACAACTGGTAAACGGGGGGTTGTTGTGCTCTATTTTTTTCTGCAAATGGTACCTCTAGACTCTAGAGGGATTTTTTAAGAATGTGCAGAGTGCTCACATGTACCATGTCCAAAAACAGTTTTTGTCCATAATATTGCAAATAGAAGTAATTGTTTTACTAAAAAGTGTAATAGTTTTCGAGATAAATTAATTTAAAGTAATCATTGATGCTCTTATCTGACCAAGAGAAAAATTCTTGAATTCATTAGCAAGCACACAAATAAATTTTGCCATAACTAGAGTAAAAATTATTTTTTATTTATGATTCAAAATGCGTTAGGAAGAAGACATTCGTGGCTACATAACATAATCTCAAAAAACTATGAGAACTACAGAAAAAAACATGAATACCTTTTTTTTATGTTGCTCTATCTGTGATAATTTGGAAGAAAATAATTATACAAGATACAAAAACTTTCTGCAAAAATTGATGCAATAGGACAAATTTGAATTAGTCTTAAAAAATTACTGCATGATGTTTTGAGTAGGAAAAATTTCTTCACCTAGATAAACATGGCACATTTTGGATTTGGAATAATTAAAATTAAAAGATTAGCCATTGCTGGTGGTCAGGAATAGTTAATTTTATATTGGCCTTTAACTACTAACAAGCCTCTATGTACAATAGTTTCTTTAAAACGTTTGAGGCTTAGTCTCGATTACAAGGTAAGAAACAATTGTTTAATGCATACAGAAGCTGAGAAAAACAACATCTTTTGCAAATTATACAATTTGTTGAAAACACCCTGTATATAAAAAGCTGAGAAAAAAAAATTAAAACATCCCTGAAATAATTTTTTGATATTTAGGCGTAGATTCCCTTGGCTAGAAAGAAAAATAAAATAACTCATTTTGTAACAGTGAGGTTTAAGAAAATGACAAGGTCTTACTTTCTAACACTCCGTATAAAAGATTTTTGAAAAACTCTGCATACACTCTCTAGGATACAAATTTTATATCTATTATTGGACAATACCGAACACTTAAACTCAATATCTCAATTCCTATTGGAAATATTCAACTTGAATTTTGTTCAAAAATTTGCATGAAAGTTCGTCTGTTCAGCAATTAGATTTTATGGTTAAATTTAAGTAATAAAGTTGTGTTATGAAGGTGTATTTATTTCATAATTAAATAGAAAGTTAATTTCTGGCTGTAGAATTGATAGCCATAAAACATACATAGCCAAAAATATGTGCTAAGAAACCAGAAATTTTAAAACCATTTTACCGGCCATAAAACAGTTTTACTCGCCAAAACAGTAATTAAATCGTACAAATTATTTTAAAACCATTTTATGTTCATAATACAGTTTTGCAAGCTTAAAGCATGAACAGATCGAACCTACTTTAATTTTACATCAATTAGGTTTCTAAAGCACACACAAGAGTCTAGTCAGATTTAGGCCTCAATTAAACTTTTTGTAACATACAACCAGGATCGGTCAAACTTTGAAGGTACTTAAATCTCACAAAATCTACATTACAAAAGTAATTAAACTACACATTACACAACTATATATATATATATATATATATATATATATATATATATATATATATATATATATATATATATATATATATATATATATATATAATAACTTATATAAATATAATAATAAATTTTTAACAAATTAGCATATAAATTGGTTTTTAAATAAATAATTTTTTTAAGGACTTTATAAATTTTTTAAGTGATGGTTCATGTTTTATTTCTGTTTTTAAACTGTTAAACTCTTTTAATCCTTTATAAAATATTGATTTAGATAATACATTGTTGAAAGGTAAAATTAAATGAAAATGTTGTTTTTGTCTAATATTAGGTTCATGAAATTCTAAATTTTAATTTGTAAATTCCCTTAATGATTTGGAAGTAAATTATTTTCAATTTGAATCTTTGAAGTGAATACACAAATATAAAAAGATATCAAATTTTTAACATTTAGCTATTTTAATATACATAACATATCATAGAACTTAAATACACCCCTATATTATCATAAGGATAAAAAAATATTGCTTATATGACATAATACCTGCAATCTTGGTATTCTCATCTAAAGTGCAGTTCCTCTGTCCAGTTTCAGTACTCAATTCAATTTTAATATTGACAGGATTTTCAATTTTGTCCTGTCTGTCCTCCCTAGGTTTACCACCACGACCCCTTCTCAAATTTCTTCCTCTAAAACTAGACCTTCCACCTCGTGAAAATTGAGTTTCATTTTCTGAGATACTCTCAGTATTAGAGAAACGGATTTCTTTCTTTACTACAATTTCTTCATTATTTTCCAGTGAACTCTGTGCTTGTGCACTTGCATGAGCCTCTTTCAGAGCCGTTTTTAATGACAAGTTGTTATTTTCAGTTTCTCGGATCCTAGCATGTTGAGAATTTTCATTTTGTTTTGTTTTAGGTCTGAGTGGTTGTAAATCATTTTTGTAATGCTTTTCTTGTGGTTTTGTATGTTCACTTTTCTTTTGTGGTGTATATTTTGGTTTATCTCGGGCAGGGTCTCTTAGATAATTGTAGCTTGGATCTGGTGGGGGTTGCTTTTCCTTGGAGTCAGCTTTCTGCAAACAAAAAATACTATGAGAAATAATAATGTTCTTTGAAATCAATCATATTCTGGTTTGCACTTGCACAATATACACTATTCCTTTGTCAGACTGAATAAAAAAATACTTAATTTACAATGAGAGGAAAATGTTTAATAAATTACCTGTAAATTTTTGCAAAATTTCTTGTGGAAGAATATTTAGAAAGGTTAAAAAACTTTCAATTAGAAAGACCTATCATACACAATTGACACTATTTCCATTAAATGTTGTTTTTGTCTAACATATACTTTCTTCATATGTTTTTTTACTTTTCTGATTTGAATGTTTTTATTTGCCTCAACCTTATCACCGTTTTTTTTAATATATACAGCGTGTGCTTGGATTTGGGTAACACATAGACAACTTTATTTGAGATTTTATGCGAAAAAATGATTCATCACAAAAAATTTTTCCTTAAAAAAAAAATGTTTGGCTGCAAAAAAAATGCCAAATAATAAAGATGTTGCACAAAAAAACAAGCAAAAGCAAGTACGGAAAACAAAAAATTGGGACATCACATTTTCTAAGATAGCCAAATTTGAGAGCATGAAAATACAAAATAAAGTAATTTTATTTTTTTTGTATGAATTGTAGTTTTTAGGTAATTTAATGGTCAATAAGTCAAAAAGGATAACATATGGACAACTTTTTTATTTGTGAGTTTAGGCAAAAGTTATTCATAAAAAGTTTTGCTTATCTTAAAAATAAGATTAATTTAAAAAGAATGTTATTTTATATACAGGGTATGAAATAAGTACAAAAACAGAAGTTTGTTAAACAAAAAAAAATCCATCTTTTGAGACAACTAAATTAAAGAGCCTGAAAATACAAGTCAAAAAGCTTTTAGAAGTTTCTCGATAAGACTTATTTTTTGAGAAAATAAATGGCGAATATGTAAAAAATGAGTCATTTTTAAAATTAAGTAAAAATTTGGTGAATTAGAGCAGATACCTTCTAGAAAAGTAAAACATAAACACAGTGTTTTGTTTAAAAGCTATACAAGTAGAAATTTAGAATAAAACATTTTAGAATACAAAATATATGACATTTTATATGATAAAAATGTACTATATGAAAAAAAGCACCTGCCTATCCTTAAGTCAAAGGCTACTGAAATAAAAACCAAATAAACAATCATATTAATATTTATTTGGTTTATAAACCAAATACTACAAATTAATTCAACTGTAAAAATTTATTTAGAAGTTTATATGAGCAGAAGTTAGACATTAACGGTGGAGCCCACTTGACTAAAATTGATCTTAAAAAGAAATACAAGCCCATGCTATGATAAAATAGAAGAAACAATAAATCAATCTATGGGAAAATCTGCATTTTATTGTGCAGTTTCAAATTATTTAAAAAAAAAACTTTTTAGACAACAAACTGAACCACATTTTTCCCATTAAAAAAAACAGAGTAACCTTTTTTTAACTAAGTAAGTGATATTTAAATGGCTATTAAAATATTAGTGAATAAAAAAGCCAAAATATTATTTTTCCCATGCTACTTGGATATAAAATTAATTGTTTCTGCACTCTAACATGAAATAAAAATTACATAAAAAATAGCTTTGCATATCAGCATAACATAAATGTCAGAACTGATATGTTCTGAACTAAACAAACAAATACATTAGGGAGTTCAATTTAAAAAACAAAAGCTACTAGCAGACATTTGGACATAATGAAAGGGTAAACAAATGCAAAATGAAGTCTTATTTAAATAACGAAACTTTCATTCTTTATATAATATTCAGGGATCAGAAAAGATATATTAGGTGACTGCAATTATACATTTCTGATATATACTTTTCATTTCGCCCTAGCCAGTTGGATAATTATAAATACTAAATATGGCTAGAGTCGGTGTCTAGTCTGGTCAGAAAAATTTTGTTTTAAAAAGTAGAATCAATGAAAATTATCTAATGGACACTATCTGAAGGATACATTCACATTTGCCTGCTTCTTCATCTCTATCAAGGGAACTGATTTCAATACACATTTTATTAAGGAATGATAATTTTTACTATTAACATAATAATATCGCGTAACTAGTGATGTGGTACTTCAATTATTTATTATAAATTATATAATGAATTAAAAAAAAACTTATTTTTAAAATAAATTATAGCATTCTAGAAACATTTTTTTACTCATCCTATAAGATTTATTTTCGGTTTTATTTGCCAACATTTTGACTCAATTTCAAAAGATTTACTTTAGTTATGAATATAATCAAACAAGTAACTTGTATGTTTTCTTTCTGTACAAAACATATATGAATAAGACCAAATCAATTTTTAAAAAAATCAGTCAGAAAAGCCACACAGTAGTACAGATGCGAAGTCTTGTTTACACCGTCAAACAATAAGTATATGATAAAAATTCAGTTTTTTAAATAACCAACCAAATTTCACACTGTAAATTTAATTTACTCGACGAAAGGTACCAAGACTTCGGGCTACATACCAGGTATTTCTGATAATCACTAATCAGGACCACTAAAGACTCAAAATTGCACCCACATCTGTAGGGACAGGTTATAGTTTGGTTGTATCTGAAGTAAACATTGTAAATAATAAAAATGCAGAAATTTTAGAAAAATCTACAGAGTGTTGCTTTTTCCCAGGTTGCCTTTTACCCCCCTGAAATTATTACTGTATCATTGCCTATTTTAATAATAAAATCAAATTCCTTATGCTGCTCTGAAAGTTTTTGGTTTCTTAGATTACTTCAATATATTGCACCATTTAGAACTTATTTAGCAAAATGTATATTCATGCATGATTATGACATCGATCACGGGAAAAATTGTAAAACTGTAATGTTAATGTATTATAACCTTGAAATTAGGTAGTTATGAAAGGACATTTTGCTAGAAGATTTCTAAATGGTACACAATATCGAAAAAAACCTTAGAGATCAAAAACTTACAGAACAAAATAAGGAATTTAAATTTGTTGGAAAAAAGGCCAGTGACATTGAAGAAATAATTTCAGTGGGATAAATGGGGTCTCGACCTAGGAAAAATAACATCCTGTATATTTTTCTAAAACATATTACAGCAATATTGTATACATTGCTCAGAGAATACTGTGCCAAATTTAAATGATTTATCTCTAGTACATATACGAGGTTCATGAAAAAAACTAAAAAATAATAACATTTTACAAGGTGGTATTTTGTTTGTGGTGGTATTTTAAACACATGTTTATATTAGTCCTAAAATGAGGCAAAAAATTACATCCTTCAATTAAAAAAGACCCTCTATAGTATAAAACATAACTTACTAAAATCAAATAACATGCTAAAATCTACAAAAAATAGCCATACATATTTGATGTGTGAACAAAGGAAATTCTGAGAATATGGTATGTAAGAAGCAAGAAATGCCAGGATTCTCCAATTTTCAAAGGCACCCAATCGTCTAATACCATTCACAAACAGAGATCAAAGAGAAAAGAGTCATAACTTTTAACTTACATTAATTATTGCTATTAGCTTTAGAATGTGTATATAATTTTTCTGTTGTTATTTAGATTTTAAGGCCTCAGTGCTAGAAGAAAGTTAACAAACAAATCAAATAAAAAAGTACAATTTTCTGTGATATCTACTAGTTTCATATAAAATTTATATTTTGAACATACATTTTGTATCGAAAAACAAACAATTTAGGGGTTTTTTTTTTTTAATAAACCATAAAACTTTTTTGGAACAAGTGATAGACATTAGATTAATAGATAGAACATATATTACAAATACGACATATGTATAGATTTTAATACTTTATTAGTTATTAGTATCCATTAATATTATTCATCTTCTAGAAAAAACAAAAAATCCTACATTCTTCCAAAGAAAATAGAATAAGCAGGTCTGTCAGATATTGATCGTAGCCCTCTTAATATATTGTTTAATACAAAAAAATCAGAAAATTATTAATCAAATTCATAAAATAAAGTCATTTTGAAAGTTAGTAAAAGCACAAAACAATTGTCAGAAAATCATACTAATCCCTGAAACTGTGTTGTCTATCAACCATAACCCCTAAATGAACACTGGAGAACTACTGAACTCGGTGTATTATCAGATTTATTTTTATTTCATGAAAAATTGGCTAAATATTTGAAAATTCTAAATTAAATTTGGCATTTTTCTACAGACATCAAAAACCATTGTTACAGTTGTATTCTGGGATCCCTCTTCTCATAATTAATGTTTCATGGATAGGTACTCGGTTCCATATTTTATACAAATTTGAAATTAAATTCTTTACTCATATTTAGAGTTACCAGATTATTGTTCCTGAAATTTGAGACCCTTAGACAAGGAAAGAGAGTTCCTTGTCTAAGTTGAGACACTTGAAATCAGGATTGGATCTGGCATCTTTTCAAGAGGGGTGGGAAAGACTTAAGGCTAAGGCAAATACATATTAATCTTAGAGAGAAAAGAAAACACAACTAACATGTCAAACTGGAAACAGTTATAATTTAAATAAATAGTACATAATATATGACACTATTACAATAATGTTATTTTTGTTACTAATTATGATAAAAAACTCTAAAAGTAAAAATAAATAATAATTTAACAACCAACACTTTTTAGAAATTAATAAAAATAATATTTTTAATAAGCTTTTTGTCACAAAGAGAAGCGACATTCCACAATTGATTTTGAGATAAAATAAAAATAAAAGATGCAAGAAATTCTGTAGTTTTTTGTAATAGTCAAAAGAAGGTATATTGAAGATGTGTCAATTAGACACCAATAGATCAGACAGAGGCATTTCCTGCTTTTGCAAATAATCGTGAGATATTTCATAAAAATGAAACACTTCACATTAAAAATCTGTTTTTTTTTTCGAGAATCAGAATCAGTATTCAATATCTGTTTCTTATCCTTAGTGGAATGAGTAATTCCAATGTCTGGGCCACTTTCGTAACATTACTTTGTGTTAAATAGTTAATATTTGGTTTTGGCAAAGGAAAACGGCTGTGTACCAAAAACAAATAGGTGTCAGACCTGGGACTTTTGAAAGTTTTAAGCAAATTTGTAAGACCATTGTCAACAAAAAGAAAATAAAATTTAAGTGCTTGAACAAGTTTTAAAATCCATTCTACGGCTGACTGCAATGACAACCACGTAGTTTTTGAATGTAATAATAAATTCTGGCATTCTGAATCAACGATACTAAAAAATTATTTCATAAAAGACAATACGGGACAAATAAACTTTTCAAAAGTTTTGGGGACATCTGCACAAGTTGAAATTCGAGAGTCAGGAAAAATTGGGACATCTGGTAATCCTACTCCCTACTTATACACGACACAAATTGTAATTTGGGAGATATGAAAAGTTTACATACTTGATTGCCCTGTAATTCAGAACTTTCTTGGTGCTTTTTATCTAGAATTTCTCTTAGATCTTTGACTCCAAAGTTTTGTATGGCCTTTTGGACACCAGGATGTTCTCTAGATGGATTTCTTCTAAGAAGATGGGGTTTTCTTATCCTTTCGTTGTCACCCATTTCATCTGATTCAGCTAAAAATAAAAATTAGGATAGGAAATAATAAAATAAGAACAGTTATCTCATTTTTCTAGTAAACGTCATAGCTTTAATTTAAGTATATGTATTAAACGTCAAGACCAGTGTTGCCACAGCAAATTTAACAATTTCGGTAGAAACACTGGGAATTTTTCGGTAGATACCGTAAAATTTTCGGTAGATTTTTCTTTATCAATAAAATAAGGCTAATTTCAAGAAACATATATTTTTATTTTGTAAATTTATTAAGATTTAAAGTTACGAAATAATAACAACAAGAATATATTTTAATAATAAAAATCATACATTATTCCAAAAAAATCTAATTTAATCAAAAACATATCCCAATAGGTAGGTAGGTAGGTATTCAGTATTTAATCGAAGATTCTGATTCTGAATCATTTTTAAATTCGCTTTTATAAAGGGCAGATTTGTCATCCATCGTCATTAAGTGTTTTTTTTTTATTTCAAAATCATAACAGTAATGACATGCATTTTTTTAAATGCATTTTTCCACTACGGTGCTTCATTAAGGCATCTTTCCCGCTTACTATATTAATGTCTTTATTGCATGCCATACATTTAGCGTGGAGCTTATTGACAACCACCCTTTGAACTCTGCAACATTTTGTCAACCTTCTTTAACTTGTTATTGATACTTCTTTTTTTTCCTGATATTTGTGCTTGTCCTCTCACGTCCGCTGTTACTATCTGAGTCTAATGAGTGACTCAGATAGTGACTCATTTACAATAAAATACACCTAATATAAGTATTTAATATTTTTACGCAATCATAAATCTAATAGCAATGCGTCAAACACGGCAGATTGCTGCAAGCCCGAATATAAACAGGGCCCGCCAACAAACCCACGCTTGCCGCTGTAAACCACCGAACCTCGCCCAAGGGCCAAGCCAACATCGCAATTCGTTCGTAAATATATGCTGTGGCAGTAGCGAAGTACGAAAGACGGGCGAAGAATATTAAATGTTATAACGTCCAATTTGTTTATTGAACAATTTTATTATTTAGGCATTTTAAATATCACTTAAACCTTTATATTTCGGACATTTCTTTAGAATTGCGCTATAAAATAATATTTTGTTATTTTTCGGTAGATCTGTAACAAAAATCGGTATTTCGGTAGATTGCATTCAAATTCGGTAGATCTACCGAAATAGCTGTGGCAACAATGGTCAAGACGTCAAGGCATAGGGGAATGCAGGGTTGCCAAATTGTCCTGGTAAATTTTCCCAGTCGAAATTCAAAAAATTATTTTTGTAGGTATATTATGAATTTCTTTCTGAATTTTAATACAGATTAACAAGCGTCTAAAATATGAACAACGTAGGATAAATAAAAAAAAAATAAATTAATTCATTTCAGCAAATATGTTCAAATGAGATTTAAAAAAATAATCTCTTTTTGATACTATACGTGGTGTTATTTCCTGGTATTATACATGCTAGTATTAAACAAATTTATCATTCTTTCGCTAGGTACGAAACTTACACAACTCTTACTAATAAGATATCGTATTCTCACTATGGCATCCCCACATTGTATTGCTAGTCGGAGAGAATAGGACATGGCTTATTTCTTACCGAATTGAATATTTTTAATCGATAATAGACAGCTGCACACAGTGGTAAAATATATTTTTTTAAATTTTTAAGGCAATTTTAGAATTTTATGTGTTTGAATAAATTTGCAAGATGTGTCAGACCAAAAATTCTTTTCTCCAGGGTAAACATTTTTCCCTAAAAAAAAATCGCCAGAAAAACTTGCTGCTGCTGATACTTTTTACGGTAGGCTTTGCCAAAGGCATCATGCACTCAGATGGAAAAAGGGTGAGCGTTTTTAGATGGATTTTTTAGACTATTATTATTATTATTAATGTTAAGTATTATTATATTTATATTTTTTTTGCCAGGGATTAAAATATTTATGTTTGTCGTCTTAGGTAAGAAATCACAACTTGATCTCATTCAGAGAGAAACCTCATGATGATAGATATGATTTTCTCATTTGTTTCTGATAAAATAATCTTTAATAAAAAGGTGTCATGTGCTCTGCGTTATAGCTTTCTCTATAAACGTCCCCTACCATGATGGGGCAGTTAAACAATATATGATACAGATCTGCTATATCTGTAGTACATTCACACAATGGACTGTCAAACAGTGACCTGTTCTCATTCGAATTATGGTTGTAATTTGTCTTCTATCTTTATATGTTATACCATGGTTCAAAGGAGAATTTCTCCTGAATCGAAGAAAACCAACCACCTTTTTCCCTAGAATATGTCATCCAAAAAGTCTTATAATCGGAATATTTTCTCTTCTATCAATATTAATATTGGCTGGAATTCTTAAGCATCTACCAATATTTGTTAACTTATCTACTATCTCATTTTCTCGGATGCCTGAGTGACCAGAGATCCACGAAAGTTTAATTTCATAGTTATTTTTATTTGCATCTAAGATTATTTGTTTAGTATAAAACGTAACATGGTCCAACTCAGTAGAGATTTTTGCAGTATTAAGTTTTTGAATGACACCCAGAGAATCAGTAAAGACTATCATCCCTCTAATATCTTTCTCCAAGCGAAACACTACTGCTCTATGTATCGCAATGAACTCTGTACAAATTTAACATTCCTTATGGAGACGTTCCGAAAATTTGATGTTGTGCGATGGGCAGTATACTTTGTATCCAACTGAGTCAAAAGAAGTCTCCTTTGACGCATCTGTAAAAAACCATGTGGATTCCCCGCCCTGACATAGTCCTTTACCAAGAATTTTTTGGATGCCTGCAAGTCTGATTTTGCCAGGTTTAGATCTAGTACTGGTATCCTACCTAATTGTGCATAAAAGTCAAACTTATAACACGTCAGTTTATCATGTGTTTCCAGAAGTTTAGTTATCTCTAGCAAGTCCTTATATCTTTGTACGAGATAAGAGGATTCCTTATTTTTCCAGTACTTATTATTGTCATTCTGTATATATTGATTTTGATTTGATTAATTTTAATAAGTTCTTAGATTGGATTATTTTGAATTGCCATAATTTTAAGCTTAAATTTTCTAGACATAAATTTTCCCCGAAATTCCATAGACATCTCTCCACATTCTGCAAGCAAGGCATATGTAGGAGTAGATTTCATACATCCAGTAAATGCCCTAAGAGCTTCAAATTGCACAATTTCTTTATATATAAATTTAGTAATGTAATGGGGTCAGCTTCCCACCACACCCTGGAGACAAAATGCATAATCAATGCAACCCTCTTTTGCTTTAATCTGAATGTCAGAAATGTGTTTATTTCATTTTAGGTTATTTTTAAATGTAACCCCCAGATAGTAAATTTCTTTAACCCATGGCATTATAGAGTTATCGCAAGTTACATTATTCAATACCCTCAGTGATCTATCACGTCTGAGGAGGATGGCTTTAGATTTGTGTGTGGATAAAGAAGAGAGATATCTTTACTCGTCGTGAAAATAGCAATATCAACTGCATATTGTATAAGAGTTATTTGCTTATTTGTAAATGTTAAAAAGTAGTGGACTGAGAGGGGATCCTTGTGTGATACCCCTATTTGAGTTTACAGGGCATGTTCTACAAATTGTTTATCTGTAACATATAACTTTTTGTTTGTAATAAGCGCATAAATTATATTACATAGATAAGTGGGTATTCTTGCATTCCTAAGCTTCTGATATAAAAGAGGAATATTTATGTTATCACAAGCCGATGCGATATCCAAAAAAAAAAATTGAAAGTTGGTTGTCCCTTTGAGAAATCCGACTGTATTCGAGCAGTCGGCAGTCCCAACCCCAATCTAAATCCATATTCTGTAAATTATAGTCTCTTCTTTCCAACTACCAATCCACTCTAGTCGTTATGAGTGTTTCAAGGGTTTTAGAAGTGCAAGAGCCTAATGTAATTGGTCTCTAGAATTTCTAATAGAATTCCATTCCATTAGAACCGTCTCAGATTCTATGCATGTAAGGCTAGTGAAGTTACTTATTTATAACTCTGCGTGTCTGGGAGAAATTACCGACTAATTGTTACATGATTCCATGACTGTAAAATGTAAACAACGTATGGTAAATCTGAAACACTTTGATGATTTAATTCATATGAATCGACTCACTCAAAGGTTTAATTTATTAACGATTGATTTGTTAGTCTTTCGCGTGCAGCCAGACTGTAGATGTCAAACAGTTGAGGTGATAAGTTGAATTGGTCAAACGAATTATAAATTTTAAGCCTGAGTAAAAAAAAGTTGGTAAAATCTGAAATCGAAAATATTCCAAAACAGATTGTGCACAAGTAAACTGTGCGCACTACTAAGGAAAAGATCGCATAAGTCCCCTCGGCCCGCTAAATTCAAAGATATGCCTACAAAACGAATTTAAATCCGTTCCAACATTGACGTAATTAGCCGAATAAGACTATATTGGGTATTTGAGCACGATTACTTCTAGATTGACAGTAAGTTAAGTCAGTGGCGGTGCGAGGCAAGATAATAGGTAGTGCTCTGCTCTAGCCATAAAAACATACCTTATTTTGAAGAAATAAAATTAAAAAGAAAGGTCAGCAAACAGCGGTACGGACTGCTATAAGAAGGAAACGACTAACGGGTCTATAATTTAAACTGGGAGTGTTTTGAGTTCTAGCGCAGGTCTTTCATTTAATTCTACCTGCTTTGTTTCGATGACTCAGTAAAATTTCCGAGACAAATACATGGTAATCGCATGCTCTGACTCGTAGTCCACCACTCGTGTAACTTACTTGTGTGTACTAACCTGCATAAATAACGGCTGCGCCGCGAGCACATTTTTATTCTTAAACATCTGCACGAATCCCGCGGCTTGCCTAGTCTTCCGTTTGACAATCCTTTGTAGAGGTATCAACCCTCACTATAAAAGAAGTAAAGTCAATACGAATTAAATTAAATCAGTCGTTAGCTAGTTATAGGAAATTAACATCAAAGCGAAGACCTCTATGTATCGAGACCTAGGGGCATTTCTGACACTATACCGTCAATCACCTGGGGCAATATAACGGAAACCTACCTGTTCGATTAACGTGAGGCACGGTAACTTACGGGCAGAAAGAAATGTTCGGGGTGAGCCTTTTGGAGTAGACTTGAAGTTCTCACTGCCTTTAGATCTTTTTTAAGTTGTTGAACTAAGAATTTTATTGAATACCCTTTCCCTGCGGCGTGACAAGAAGCTATTATCGGGTGAGTCACACTTGTCTCTATCAAGTGAAAAGTGATCTGCCACCCTGTAGATGGTAAACAGACGGTTGGCTTTTCCCTAAGTGAAATAATAGTCCCGGAACCTACAAGAAAGGTGTCCGTCCTTTATAGTGGTGAAATTAATAATAAATAAGCTAACTGCACCAGGTGGTGTAGGAAGAAATTATGAGGAGTGCTAACAGGTGGCTACGAGCAGGAGAACCCCGTGAGAGCTTAGTACTACCCATTCGACTTGGTTTCCCAACAACACAAATAGGGAAATTAGATAAAGGGCCAGAGACGAATTATAGAAAATGTGTGTTTGTGAGGAACTGCACCGTGCGCTAATTGTTTTTTTGTTAGATATAGACGGGTCAGTTCCGTAGAAACAATATCCCCTTCGTTCCTCCCGGTTTTTCAGGAAATCGTGATAAAAGGTCAAGATCGAAATATTAACATATCTTTGGGAAAAGATTGTCTGATAGGTCTATAGCACAAAAAGTTATACTTACCTAAAGTTTGATTAACGTTTGGACAAGAAGTACTCATTCCCAATACAAAGAGACCGTAGATACGACGTTTCGACATACAAAAAGAGATATTAGCAAAGAAACGAAAAATTTAAAGAAAACAATGGAGAAAAGAGTGCAGCAGTACCCAGGGGTCTGGCGGGGACCAAGGGTTCACTGCCCCGAGAGCAACCAACAGTCAGCTCCGGGAGTTAAGCTCTCGTTGCTAGTGACGCTCGTGATGAGTTATCGGTAGCCGTCACTATATACAATCGGGGAGGGGGGCACCAGTAGTGTCTTGTTTTAATATAGATACACTTTTTATATAGATGTGCTTTTACATCATACCAAAAAAAAAAGAACTTTAGGACTAGTTAAACGCAATACGCTATTGAAAACACTATTTTTTTTGTGCCAACAACATTTTCGTATGAACTTTTAACCCAAGCAAAAATTTTGAAAGTAATTTTTTTTTAGTCATCGTCATTCATTTTCATGAGAGTATTAAGATTATACCGTGTTAAAAAAGAGAAGTAATGACCTTTTTTTTAAGTTGCCAAATGTAAATACTTCCCCTCTAGGAAGGCATTCTAAATATGCTAATGACCAACAACAAAAGAACATTTCAACCAAGACTCGGCAAGCGGCGGGACTCATGCGGATATTAAAGAAAAAAAAATGCCCGCCTGGATGATAAAAAATAAAAATATCATTTACTGTGGTGAATATACAAGATAATATTTCTTTTTATAATATGTTATGGAAAATTGCACCAAAAACTGCAAGGGATGTCGTATGAATTTATCATTATGCATAAAATTAGATTTGGGGTTCACGTGCTCAAGTGCACCTATATGCGCGTCTGCAAATAGTACATCGAATACAGAGGCAGCAACATCCGAAAGCGTGCATACTTCAAATCTGAATTTCGACGAGTGAAATTATGACGTTAGTAATGGTTACGGCTTTAAATCGACGAACCTAGGCTAACCTGACACTAACGGGACAGATTCACCTAACAGTATAGGTTTTGTTTAAAAAATCCTTGTAATATAAATACACCTTTTTACATCACCTAAAAAAAGGCTTAACCAAAATACAATCCTATTTTTAAAACACAACTACATACAAAAGTATTGTTAAAAAAAATTTAAAAACTCATCGCCTGAACCGGAATTCGAACACGCATATATTGCAAGGAGAAAATGTACTAGATTAACGAAAAAATATATTGATGTTATACATACCGCCACGAACTCGAGCAAAAGGTGACGACCAAACCACGGGGAAGTCTGAGGTCTCATAACTTTTCTTGTTGACCAAATTCAATAATTCTAAAATGTACTAGATTTTACCTCCAGCGTACTAGTGTACAAGATTGTGTAAAAAGGTACTAGATCTAGTACAATTGCACTAGACTGGCAACATTGGTGTAAACTCCTAGTGCAGCAGTGCCAAATCTGGAGATTTTTCTCCAAAACCGAGGAAATTTGATGTTATTTGGAGACTAGGGAAACGGGCATTAGGAAGAGAAAATAATCAAAATATTTTTTATGACGAAGCAACCTTTTTTTTTAATGGAAAATTTAGCAGGCATAGTTGTCAATATTGTGCCAGGGAAAAGCCACATTAAATACGTGAAAATCATACCCAATTTCCCCAAAAGATAAATGTTTGGTGTGGTATAAAGCTATTGCAGAACTATTTCCGAATAACCGTAAGTTCCTTATTTTACCTTCTGTATTAATTATTTAAACTTCATTTTTTTTAGGTAATAGTGCGCCAAATGATGAAATATGGTTTCAGCAGGATGGTGCTCCATTGCATTTTGCTCGGAACGTTAGGGAATATTTAGACAATGTTTTTTTTGGAAGCTGGATTGGACGTAGGGGTACAATCGAGTGACCACCTCGGTCTCCGGACTTGACAACCCTTGACTACTTTTTGTGGGGACACCTTCAAATGTGGTGTATAAAACTAAGCCCTATGACCTTGGGGATTTAAAGGAGCGAATAGAAATCGAATGTAGACGAATCGAGGAGGCTAGCATTCTTTTTAAGTATTAAGTGTTTTCCCACAGTATTTGGCCTACTGTCATGAAGCAAATGGACATTTTAAACACCTTACTTAGTTTAATTAATTTATTGTTTTTAGTAGCAAGATGAGGAATCATTGTGCTTTCCAGTCTGCCAGACTGTACAGCATCTTTCACCTCTCCAGTTTCACGATTTTTCTTGTTTTGGATTTCTGTTAGGATATTTGTTATTAAAACTGTTTCAAATATCTTACAACTTTCGCATTCTATCCCCATAACCCAGTGTAATTAAAATTTTAAATCTTTAGGTTTCAGTTAAACGATTCGTTTTTGTAAATCAACAAAACTGACATTGTCAAACATATCAGATAACCTTTTGGGTGAAGGTATTTTAATTATTACTATTAGACCCTTATTTTCGCAAAAACTGCTGACTTTTAAAAAAGTGCTCCTAATAAAAAAAGTTTTCTTTATATAACAGAAAAACGGTAAAATTGGCAGTAATGCGGAATTCGCCACTGGATCCGGCATAATTTCATATTTAAGAGTTTATTTTCATTAAATTCAGGTAAACGATACCTGATATATTTTGCCGTTTCTTTACTTTTGTTACACGCTGTATAGTGTTGCCATCAAAAAGATTTTCTTATAACAAAGACTAAATGCAAAGCTTAAAACTGTTGTCCTTTTTAGAACCAAATGATATATCAAAATTTCAATGCATTGCTGTAATGGCTTCAAAATTGCCATAACATATGAAAACTGAATGAATATTAATGATTTACACAAAGAATAGATTATTAAGAAATATGGAAAGTCTATATTTTAAAGATGATTTTGTAGCATTTTGAACATATATTTCTTTCTAAAAAATAATAACGACGCTGAATATTTTCCTACTTTACCCAGTTTTGATAAATATATTCTGACCGTCCTCATAGTAGTGAAACCGTAAAGCGTATATTTAGCTCCGTAAATTTAAATAAAACAAAAATCCGAAATCGATTAAATAACGAAATTCTTAAAGGCATTCTGCATTCAAAAAATAGTTTGAAAATTCAAAATAATACTTCTGTAAATTGTGATGTACGGATTGAAATGTTAATTAAACATAGGTATAACAGTATGTATAAGTGAGGTAATATTATTTTATGAAAAAAAATCAGAAAAATAAAAATACCCACGTATGCCATGTTTTTTATTTTTACAAAAATATAAAAAGAGATATCTGGCGAATTCTATTCAAAATCTGGCGATGTTTGAAACACATTCTAGGGCAAATACATTTATGAGCCTGGCAGCTCTGATCTAGTGCATTATATCAACACTAGATGGTGCTGATTATGTTTAAGGCGTACAGTGATTTGATTACTGATACTATATGTGTTACCGCGTATTTTACCTGTTTAGTTTGAGTTGTTGTCGGTCTATTATATATCTATTATTATGAATAAGTCGAAAAGTCAAGTTATATGTGTTGATAAAAACTGCAAAATAATCACTACAATTCTAAAAACATTTATTATAGGTTTCAGTTTGATTTTTGTACGAGGTAAGTTTGACATTACCACAGCCTACTGTAAACTTTGATATTACTGCCCGTTGAATATTGAAGTTTAGATATTTTCCATTTTCTTATGAGAATACAAATTTTCAAATTGCTGAACTTTAAATAACAAATACCGAATTTATTCATATCATAATCATAAGAAATTAAAGGATTACAGCAAAGTTCTATGTCAGACATTGATCATTTGATTTGTATAGTCAATCCATAGACCCAATAGTTCTGAAAGTCAAAATATGTTTAGATGGTTAACGCCTAGTGTATTATTTATTTGCCGTCTAGTGTATTTATTATTATTATTTACCGCGTATCCAGTTTAAGTTCTTTTTTGTGTTCCTCGGCAGTCTAATATATATTTATTGTTATGAATAAATCAAAAAGTAAAGTAACATGTGTTAATAAAAACTGTCAAATATCCCTACAATTCAAAAAAACATTTATTTTCGATTTCCCTTTGATTGTTATACCAGGTAAGTTTATTTATGTAGATTACGACGTTATCAGTTACCACAGATTAACCATAAATCTGTGACGTTACCTTAGCTTACTCTAAGCTTTGACATTACTCTTCGTTGAATATTGAATAACAAAGGTTAGATATTTTCTATTTTCTTATGAGAATACAAATTTCCAAATTGCTGAAGTTTGAATAAAAAAAACATACCCCAATTTTTTCATATTATAATCATACGAAATTAAAGGATTACAGCATGACAGACATTTAACATTTGATCTGCCTAGGCAATCCATGGCTCCATGGCTATCTAGACCTGTTTAACCTGCCTATCCACTTTATGCGGATGAATCGACGAATTAACGAATATAATAGTGAGTAGAACACAATGAAAATTACGTCATTTATTTCCGCCAAACTTTATTTTTCTTTGTGTATTTTTCGGTGTTTCGTTAGAGACTTTTTTGAAATATAGGTTATAAACGGTTACCTATATTTAGTTCCAACGGTAAATTATTGTCACCTATTTTTAAACCACAAATGTGTACTTTCTTCCTACTGGTTCAATATGTCCTGCTTTTTGAAATCAGCTTGTAGCCTTTTGCAGCTGCTGAGCTAAGTACTCTTGAGTTCTTTATCTATTATGTTGTATTTTGGATTCACTGTAATTAGCGTATGAATGAATTAGCAGATAATTTGCCAAAAGATCTTTATTTCCGCAAAAATGCTAGTGGCACGTGAATAATCATCTTATGGTTCCTACACACTTTGGTTATTTTGCACGGTTTTACCCATACGGATCAAACCACACTGTTTAAACTGTACAAACACAGTGTATGGGGTATACGTTTCTTTAATAGTGTATGGTATTAATCGCGTAGTTTTTATGTTCTTAATTGGAGCTGGTTTCATTTACCGTGAAATGTTTTTGAAATTATTTTAATCAAAGTAGTTCTGGCAAAGAATATAGATTTTTTCAGAAGTTTTTACAGTTTGTGGAAAATAAAATCTAGAAATTACCACTGAAGAGAAAAAAAGTAATATGAAGAATCGGTTTTGAAATATAAAAACTTCTTGACCTCTAGTAAACCAATGAAGATAGAAATGTTTCTTATATGTGTACAAAAACTATCAACTACAAATCAACGTTTTATTTCCCTCGTAAAAGGGAAGTATTGTAATCGTAAAAAAATCACCCTTCGAGATTTTTTCAGATCTTGACGTTTCAAAGTCCCTACTTGCGAAAAAACATGTTTTCTCAATTTCGTCGGTCTATCTTTTGGCGCCATAGCTAAAAAAGTACTTACCCGATTGACATCAAATTTTGGTCAAAAATTAAGGATCATATGGGGATGAACTGACAAAAATCTAATATGGCAAAGCAAAATGGCGGCTTAGTGAAATGCTAATTAATAAAAAACTACTTGTCCAATTTATCTTAAATTTTTTACATAAATCAAATATTTTGTAGAAATGAACTGGTAAAATTTTGGTACGAATCCAAGAAGGCGGAACAAAATGGCGGCTTAATAAAATATTTAAAAATTTAGAACGAAAAAACTACTTAATGGAGTGATTTCAAATTGTGTGCTATAAGAAATTGTGGTATAGAGATGAACTAGTAAAATTGTGGTACTGATTGAAGATGGCGGAACAAATTGGCGGCCAAATAAAATGTCGTGTAAAAATCACCGTCTCATCCATATCCAAAAATATGTTCTGTCAATTCCGCGTGGTCTGTCTGTCGGTTTATCTGTCTGTCTGTCCGTGCGCGGCATAGCTTAAAAACTACAGATTGATTTCAATTTTTAGTCGAAAATCAAAGGTCATATGAGATGGCCTGGTAATATTTTGATAAAAATCCAATATGCCGGAATAAGATGGCGGCCTAGTGAAACGTAAAAAAATTTGTACTAAAAAAACTGATTACCAAATTTACCTAAGATTTTGCATAAACATTAAGTGGTACGTAGGAATGAACTGGTAATATTTTAGTATGAATATAAGATAGCAAAGCAAAATGGCGTCCCTATAAAATATTTAAAAAATGTGCCTTAAAAAACTGCTTGTTAGATTAATTTCAAATTGTATGCAAGCATTATGTGTGATATACAGATGAAGTGGTAAAGTTGTAGTACCAATTCAAGATGGCGGCCAAAAAACTTTTTTAAAAAATCTTATTCAATTGACTTTAAATTTTGCAGAAAAATTAGACGTGATATAGGGATAAACAAGTAAGAATTCTAAATGACGTAACAAAATGGCGATGTGTGTCAATGTTAAAACTATTTATTGGATTTATTACTTCCCTCGAAAAAAGAGTAATATTGTAATCGTTAAAAAATCAAGTCAGATCTTCACGTTTCGGAGTCCCTAGATGCCGGAATACATGTTTTCTCATTTCCATCGGTCTGTCTTTTCGCGGCATAGCTAAAAAACTACTTATCCGATTGACTTTGAATTTTAGTCAAAAATTAAAAATCATATGGGAATAACCCGGTAACATTTTGCTAAACGTCCAATGTGGCGAAACAAAATGGCGGCTTTGTCAAATTAAAAAAAAATTATTACTAAAAAACTGTTTATCCAATTTACCTCAAATTTGCACACAAATCAAGTATTTAGGTAGTAATTAACCAGAGTAAAATTTTGGTAGGAATCCAAGATGGCGAAACAACATGGCGGGTTAATGAAATATTTAAAAATTCATCTTGAAAAAACTACTTAATTGAGTGATTTCAATTTTTTTTTGTAAGAATTAATTGTGTTATAGAGGTGAACTGGTGAAATTTTGGTACGATCTCAATATGGCAAACCATAATGGCTGCCAAATGAAATGTAATTGTGAAGAAAGTCGATGTAAACGTGAAGAAAATTGCGCGTTTTAAATATCTTTATGTTTTAGCGTCCCTAAATGCCACGAAATAGGTTATCTCGATTACAATTGTCTGTCTGTCAGTTCGCGGCGTAGTTAAAAACCGAGTTAAAAACTACTTACCCGACTGACAAATTTTGTTCAAAAGTGAAAAGTTATGTTAGGACCACCTGGTGTATTATTTTGGTACGGCCTAACAAATTATTTTAAAAAATCAGTCTGAAAACTTATTAGATTAATTTTAAATTTTGGGCATCCATTAAGTGTGATTCAGAGCTAAACTTTCAAAATTGTGGTACGAATTAAAAACGGAGAAACCAAATGGCAGCCAAATAAAACGTATAATAAATCAATGTTAAAAATCTTCTTATTCAATTGACTTAATATCTTGCAACAAAACTGAATGTGATGCAAGGATTAACTTGTACGATTTCGAAATGACGGTCTTAAAAAATCAATGTAAAAAAATTCAAATTATTTTAAATCATGCTCAAAAAATTAGTGTGGGATAGGTAGAAACTGGTAAAATATTGGTTCGATTCCGATATGGTGGAACAAAATTGGGCGCAATAAAAATGTTTGAAAATACAGTATACTAAATACCCTTTACCATTCCTAATGAAAGGAGAGATTCATAGCGAGAGAAGTTCCTGGTAAAAGAAATTTACCGATTTTTTAAATTGTACGTATTTTGAAAAATGAAAAAGTCAACATTATTTGTTAATACTCTGCACATTATTTACTTTTTAGGGCTACAAAACCTTATTTTGAAAGATGTAGTGAGTGACGTATCTATGGGCTTGGGGGGATACTCTGCCCCCACTTTCCTTAGGTGGCGCCCTGCTTTGTTTTCAGTAAATACGGTATCGAAATCCTTTTTTCTTTTTTTAGTCGTCACTTGTTTTTGCTTATTTTGTATTTTTGGTGTTAATATTATTTTACCGTTGGTTTACTTCATTCTGCCGCCCCTATTATGGATTGCCTCCTCCGCTCCTAATAGCTGGCTACGCCAGGGCATGTAGTGTATAATACTCGTAATATCAGTCAAACTGGGAACAAATATAGTGTGTTTAAATTTGTACTTCAGAGCTCCTAAATTGTGCCCAAGATATTGGTGTAGATTCTTTTATTTTATTTTTCAGGTTCATGACAAAAACTGTTTAAAAAAGTGAAAGAAAAAACCGTACCTTTTTTTTCCACGTTGTTGTAAGGTGCGACATATCTGAGAAGTGTACTCTATAAATTTTAGTATATATAAAAACTAAAAAAATACTTTTTCGTATCAAGTGGATATGAATAATATATTTTTTGCTGTTAAAGTTATTTAAGTTGCGATACTCCACATTTATGGAAATTAAAATACTGATAATTCAGTAAAAGCTAAAGCTGCTTAGTTACGTTGTTCCTACTAGCAAAAGATTAAGATTTTTCTCAACCACTGCACTTCTTTGTAAAGTGAAGATGAACCATTATAAATACTAGATATGAACATTAAAAACTCTGAACAAAAATACAAAGCGGATTTATTTATTTTAAGATTTTTTGAATTATATGTATATTTTCTTTGTCGAACTATATTTTTTTATATAAGGGATATTTTTGAGACGTGGTTCTGGAAAAGGGATCTTCGCGTTCCATGGACGGCAATATATAAACGTCAGAAAGTGATTCCATGTTGACTCGATCTGATTCGTAGAACCACGATGTCATATCATGTTGTATCTTAAGTACACTTATTTTTCAACATTTTTACATTTTATTTAGTATTCTTTATCTGGATTATTGATATTTGTACGGATTTATGGTGTTTTGCGAGCATGCGAATGGTAAATACATTTTAAGCACTAGTTTAGAAACATCTATATATTTTTTTGTAATAAAATGGGGATGAAAAGTGAAAATTTTCCATGCGTTCATAAACATTTCTATTAGAAATACATTTGCAATAAAACATAAATACTAACAGTCTCACATGCATTAAAAGCAGCTATCAAAATAAACAATAAATTAAATTTGTACAATGTTTTGCTTACTCCCGACTCTCGCCCGCCCCTCTTAAAACGTTTAAAAATAAATGCGAAATTGAGGTTAGAAAGTATTAGAATAACAAAAACCCATCAATTACCCAAATCTCATGAAAACATTTAAACCCACCCAAAACAAACTGAAGCCTGGGTCTTTGCCAACCCTGGTTGTATAGATCATGTGAAACAAAAAAATAAACAACTTGAAAAATGTAGAACATAAACAAATCAAGTAATCATGGTTGTTGGGATTAGACCGTGTTAAATTGGAAGTACTGCCATCCACGAGATCTGAACACTGAATGAGATTGGAGAGCTTCAGGCGGGCTTTTATACCCCCCTTGTACTTGCCAAACCGTGACCCTCTGTTTAAAGACGGACATATAGGGGGAGCATCCCCCCAATATTATATTCTGTTGGCAAAATTTTGTGTTTGGAATTATTTCATTTGTCAATTTTCTTTAAAGCCGTAGGGTCCAGAGTAAGTTATACTATCACTACCTACACACAAGTGAGGTGACGGACATATAGGGGGAGCATCCCCCCAATATTATGTTCTGTTGGTAAAATTTTGTGTTTGGAATTATTTCATTTGTCAATTTTCTTTAAAGCCGTAGGGTCCAGAGTAAGTTATACTATCACTACCTACACACAAGTGAGGTGAGGACCTTTTTTAGTTCTAAATAGGGTTTTTGTCACTTGCTCCCTTCCAATATTGCCTCTTCTTCGGTGCGTCCCTGCTTGTGTTAAGATCGGTTTCCACGTGTGATAGTAACCTTTATTTCTATTGAAGTTTTTTTGTATATTTAAAAATTTCAATAGATTCTCTAATTTTTCATTTATCAAATGCTGAAGCTGATGATAGAACCTTGGTTTCTTTTACATTTATAACTTCTTTCGGGGATCGCAAGCATTGTCCAATCTTTTTATGTTTGTTGAGGATTGTACGTATGTTGGACAGCCGAAGTAATCGTCCTATTTTATCTGTAGCTTTAGCAGTACCTAACGATGGCTCTTAATCAATCTCCTTTCGTAGAGTTAGATTACTATATATTTTAATAGAACGCGTAATATCTTCAGTGCAATAGCCATTCCCTCTCAGAGCTTCGGTCAGTTTCGATGTTTTAGAGAATTTTGATCAGAAATCAAAATGGCTCTAAATAATAACCGATTTCTTTTGTGCTGGATGTTGGCAAGAATTTGCATTTAAGTATCTGTTTGTATGTGTAGGTGTTTTTATACACAGAGTGGCCTAAAGTACAAATTTTCCTTCCCTTGAACAAATACATCGAGAAAGAGAATCGTTCTATTAAATTCAATTTCCATTGTGAATTTAATACTATGATGTTGTTGATTAAGGTGGTCCAGAATTATGAAGATACTTTCCTGTCCATGAGGCTAAACACAAAAATATCATGAACATATCTGAACCAGTGTTGGTTTCAGTGGAGCGGATGTTAAAGCAATATCCTCAAAAGCCTCCATAAAGATATTCGCTATCACAGGAAATCAATCAGCAGCCCCTGAGGTTTGTTCATAAAAAGTTCCTTGAAAAATAAAATAAGTAGATGTAAGACAAGCTTGCACTAGGCTTATTAAGTTATTATCAAGATTGCTATGTTCCAATGTCTGATATAATAAAAACTGAGTCGTTAATAGATCTTCGGAATCCAATTGAATTGCCTTAAGTTTTCCACGAAACGTGCGGAGATTTTTTATAAACGAACTTGTTTTTCCAGTAAATGGATTTAGAAAATTTGAAGACTATTTACCTAATTTGTATGTCTATTGCACTGATGATCGGTCGAAGTGGTACATTGTTCCTGTCTATTTTGGGAAGACCGTAGAAACTGGAGATCTTGGAGCTGCTTGGTTTTAATGATTTCTTCTTCTCTGGTGGTAGTATGGATGCGTTAATTAGATTGGTGATGCGTATTTCTATTTTACTTGTAGGGTCCACCTGCATAACCTTATAGGTGTTGTTGTCTAAAAATTGAGTTACTTTTTCTGGCTGCATTTTCATTTTTCATTTTCATTTTCATTTTTCATTTCATTTTCATTTAAGATTTCAGATTCGACTTCGGTGTTCTTGATCTTTGCTGTCTCATACCTGACCTCATCGGCTTGCTTCACTGGTAATCTTCTGTTGCGGCTTCAAGGGAGGATACTATCTGTTCTACGGGAATGCTTCTCGGTGCTATTGGGAAATGTTGTCTTTTGGAGAGGAAGGAATGTTCTGCTTCGGTTAACGGCTTCGACGACAAGTTGATAATTGTACTCTGCGAAAGTTTCACTGACTTTTTTATTTCAGGAGTGCTTCAAATTTCTTTTGTTAAGTGTAACTTCTTGATAGATTTTTTTCTGCCTGTGCATTGGTGATCTCTAAAAAGCTAAATCACCACGTATTGCCTTAAACCTTCCTCTCTAACTAATACATTGCTGGTGCGTTTATGAATATTTTTAGCGGTAAACGTTATCTCAGCTGTAGTGATTGTAGTACTACATCCTCATCTCGGCATCTAAGGAGAAAGGCCAACTGGCAGAGTAACTTCTTGTTGTTCCGGAGATCGCCAAAGGTTTTGGTAGAATCACAATGCACATTCAATTTCTATTATATCAGATATATTGGAACATAATAATATTGATAGTGTCGAGAAAACACCATCTATATTTCTATCAAGAAAAGTTATTTTTCGATCCACCTCAAATTCAGTGGTGAATTTTAATTTATGATAGTATTTATTGAAAAGAAGAGAAGTTTTTGGATCTTTAGGACAAGCTATAACAGTGTACGTACAACTTAATGAATTTTAATTTAAACGGAAGCAGATTTTCATTGTCAGATTGGATTGACCATAGCAGTCGCGTCAAGTTGTTGACAGATATCACGATTAAAAAAAAATGACTTGATGTAAACAAAAATTCTATAATATTATTTAAATTTGAGAGGTATAGAGGTATATGCACTAATGAAGGGCAATCTTTTTTAAAAAATATCTAATACCAAATGCTTAGGTATGTTTGTAAACAAAGACACCACGTCCAAAGCGATTAAACATATTTTTTGGTAGATAAACACTATTAACGAAATTTGCAAAAAACCCTAATTGCAAGTTAACATTCTAGAATATTAAATCAGTTAATTTCATATTGCTCTCCCTTAAAAGATAAAACCCCCAAAGAACATCTCTCTAACCTTATATATAAAATACATTGTTTAGACTGCAACAAATCGTAGGTGAGGACTACTACACAATAATTAAAAAATTCGAGAAAAAACTGAAAAAACAGCTTTAGCCTACCATCATTTTCAGACCCTCTATAATTTTTATTTTCAAAATGTTTCTGTATTACATAGGGAAAAAAATTACTTTAAAAGAAACCTTAGTGAAATGATTTTTATTTCATTAAATAATACAGTGAACCAGTGAACCATAGAACAAACACCCAAGGCTTAAATATCCAATATACCAATTTAATTAATTCTTATAAAACGAATAAATAAAAAAAAATCATCCATTTAAGACGTTCGTAGTAGCAATATTTATTTGTTTATTTTTATAGAACCTAAATAGGGAAAAATATTATAATTGTGTATGCGAACTGATAAGACCCCTTCAATTCTTTGCCACCTTAGTATCAGTCAACACTTGATTGTGAATTGAGTATATGGATGTGTTTTACTATGTCTTTGTTTCGTAGATATATTTTAATACTTTTATGTGTTTTGCCATTATGATGCACTACTGGTGTAAATTTTCAACATTCCTTACAGATTCTTCTTTCTGTTGGAATAGGTAAGTGTAAATGTATAGAGGGAAAAACAGAGGGGTGAAGAAAATGCATTCCACTGATTTTTTGTTTTATATTTTTTCTGATTTTGTGATGAGTGTCTCGTAATTGTTTTATTTTATTTTAACATTTAGGTTGTATTTTGATAGCGCTTCACATTTATTTTTATGATTTTTTTTTGTTTAACATAAACTATCCTAATTAATTCATTTTTAGTAAGTCCTAAGAACATATATACTCACTGTTGTTATTGCCGTCCCTTATATGCTGCCCCCTGAAAAGAAAGATATCAATATGGAGCAAATAGTCACTGATCCTACCAGAATCTCAGGTTCAAGTTTCTCTTTAATAGATTTGATCTTTACCAACTCTGATAAAGTTATTAACAAAGGTGTTGCTTTTTTAAATTTTTCTGATCACTGTTCCACTTTTTGCGAGATAGAATATGTTGTGGACCCTAAAGTAGCCCCAACAATAACTTATAGAGCACTAAAAAATATAAATTTGCCTTTATTTGAAAGAGACCTTCAATTAATTCCTTTTGATAATATATATAGTATTGAAAATATAGATGAGAAAATATTTTTTTTAAATACTAGCATACTGGCACTTTTCGATTGCCATGCTCCAATTAAACAGTGTACTAAACGAAATAAGACATTGCAACCATGGATTGCAGATAATATAAAGCGAATGCAAAATTTAAGAGATAAGGCTCTTAGAAACTTTAAAAATACCAAAGACCCGGTTAAATGGAATTATTACAAACAGTTAAGAAACTTAACAACTGCGGCAATACGAAACGAAAAAAAATCTTATTATAGATATAAATTTCAAAATTCCACGATGAAAGAAAAATGGCGGGAATTAAATAAACTGATACCATCTAAAACTAAGGCTATTCCTGATGAATTTAAAGATGTGAATAAATTTAACAATTTTTTTATAGACTCAACTAAATCTCTTTCTATTCCTATGAATTAATAAACTTTTACTCTAATAATACTATAGATAATATTCATACTCTTTTAAAGTTTACCACTGTTAGCAATCAGGATGTTATCGAAATTATTAATAAAATAAATAGCAAAGCTTTTGGCTCAGATCTTCTAAATATAACTCTTATCTTCTTGTGCTGCCCGCGTATTATTGATTATATATCACATATAATAAATGAATGTATTATACATAACTATTTTCTTTTTAGTTGGAAAGAAGCTATAGTTATACCGTTAGCAAAAGTTAATGATCCCAAAAACATGAGTCAATTTAGGTCGATTAGTGTGTTACCGACGGTTTCCAAAATTTTAGAAAGAGTAATAGAGATGCAAATTAAAACCCATTTAACAAGTTATAATATATTACCTATAAAGCAATCTGGATTTCGTTCAGGATACAGTTGTTCGACTGCAATGGCCGATGTGACAGATGATATTTTTTGCGCTCGCGATAATAATCAGATAACTGCCTTGGTTCTGTTGGATTTTACAAAAGCCTTTGATTTTGTAAATCACAGTATCTTGATTTCTATATTAAACTATATAGGGTTTTCTAACAATGCGTCAACCTTAATAAAATCATTTCTTAGTGATCGTTCACAGCGAGTCAAAATTGAAAATAAGGTTTCCGATTCACTTAATATAACAACTGGGGTTCCCCAGGGGAGCATACTTGGCCTAATATTATTTAGTATTTATACTAGCAATTTTCAAAGAAAGTTTGAATTCTGTAACTATCATATATACGCTGACGATACTCTATGTATTGACGCCAAAAATAAAATAAACTCCGACTTAAATTCACTATTTCAGACATCTGCTGATCATATGCTAAAATTAAATCCAAATAAGTCTGTAGTAATGTTGTTTGGCAACAAAAATGTTATTAATAATATAAACAAATTAATGGATTTGTCAATTAACAATCAGCGACTCTCTATTGTGGAAAATACCAAAAGCCTAGGATTAACTTTTGTTTCCCAGCATCGTTTTAAGAATCACGTATCTTCAACACTCAAAAAAGCATATTGTGGATTAAAATCATTATATATACATAGACATTATCTTGATCAAAATATTAAAAAAGATTTATGTAATTCACTTATCCTGTCGCACTTTAATCACTGTGATAATGTGTATGGTCCGTCCTTGGATAGTCACGATTTGCATAGAGTGCAAAAGATTCAGAACTGTTGTATCCGACTAATTTTTGGTATCAGAAGAAGCAACCGAGTATCCCACAAACTTAAAGTACTTTCATGGCTTAATATGAGTAATAGAAGGAAACTACATGCAACATGTATGTATTTCAAAATTTTAAAAAGTCGTGTACCAGTATATTTGTATAATAAAATAAAATTCCGAACAGATGTCCACCATTTAAATCTAGGTAGAAATACTCTAACTATCCCTAGACATAAACATGAGTTTTTCAAACGCTGCTTTTCTTATGATATAGCACTGTGTATCAACGCTTTACCCATTGAATTATCACAAACTACACTCTCAATACAATCCTTTAAACATAAACTGACGAAATATTTACTTTCTAAGCAATGAACGTATAAATACGTGTAGAGCCTTCATCAGCCTTTGTTCTTTCTTTCTATATCTTTAGTTTCATTTTCCTCTTTTCGCACTTTCATTTTCCTCTTGTCGCACTATCTTTTTTTTCTCTTTATTTCTTCCGCTTTTCCGTTTATTTTCTTCTAACACCTTTGTTTTACTTATGATATATTTTATTTACTACTCAAGACGTTTACTGCTAATGGTATTTTTAGTGACGTCATATCTATTCTTGCTTTTATATATGTTGTTATATCTGATAATATGCTGTTTTTAAGTGACGCCACTCTGAATATTTTTGGCAGTAACAGTTTTATCTTTGCCATGCATAAATGGGACATTAAGATATGTGGCAGCATTGTAAGAACAGAATCTGCCTTTTGCGCAGAAGTCTGAAATGCTAGCCTTTATTCACTATGTTTTTTTTTTATTTGTGAAAACAATTATGTATTTATTTTTTTTTAGTGAATAATAAACGATTATTATTATTATTATTATCATTTTTATATTTTCTTTTCCAGCGTTGATAAAGACTTAATAACGGTCGAAACTTAGGAATTCTCTAAATAACAGGAGCTTTAATTTGTTATCCTGAAACCACAAAAATAACCTACCACGTTAAAGAATGTAAGGATACTATACTGCTAAAAAGATTGAGTTTGTGGCTTGAGCAGTGGAAATATAACGTTCGAGAATATTTTTTCCTCAAAATCGTTTGTACGCCATCCTCTTTGCCTGCCATTGTAGAGCGGCCATCGAAATCGAACCCAACGCAATATTCTGGTTGAAGACTACAACTAACCAAAAGATTGTCAATTGTTTCTGCCGTTGATGCTTATTATGTTGTCTCCACAAAACCTACAAATTCTTCTCGTATTTTTCCTTTGATTTTATCGTAGAGTCGTAAGACGATTGATAGCTGCTTTTTCCAGTTATATCTGATAATTTGGCAGCTAAGACTAAGTGAGTCATACTTTTTCTATATGGCTTATTACATTCTCCCTAATAACTTTGCCACATAAACCTATTAAATCGTTTTTTATTTTTGCCTTTGTGTAAACTGCTTGGTGGCATTTCTCCAGACGAGTCGTCAATTTTTAACCGCCAAAATGGATTTGTCACTTCAACAAATCAAATAAAAATCCTCCATCATCTTCCTTTCCTCTCGATCGTTTTTCTCGTTTGAGCAGTAGTCCCTGAAAACCATAACACAAATTTCACTTCGGGTATTTAGTCATGAAATGGAATAAAAATAGAGTTCATAATCAACTTAAAGCGTAATTATTTCTTTTTGGCTATCGCCAACATAGCTCTGTAAATCCGATAACTGCTGTGTACACAATAATGTGTCTAAACATCCATGCCTTAACGGGATTTGAATCTGAGACTAAGTGGGTCTCTGACGTAGGACGCTACCGACTGTGCCGTGGGAGCCGCCATTAAAGTTGTTATGAGTACAGATAATTGAAGCTGAAAGTTTCTCAGTTTAACATCATTTTAAGTTGGTGAAGTTGCCTTTAATTCTATTATGAATTTACGAAATTGGCTCTTACCTTTTTGAAACAAAAATTCTGATATCTATTTAATACTGGCAATAAATCTGACTACAACAGGTTTGAAACGTTTGTACTTATACAAAACTAGCACCGTTGTCATTGTTGGTTGGGAAAGGAAAACGCGAATTGGAATTGTAATTCATTTACGTTACACTGAATGTCTTACCAAATTGTAAAATTGTTCGACTGTTCACTCATTGAGAACTTATTATAATTCATTCCCTAGTCGGACGTTTTATTAGAGACAGATCTAGAACTATCCCGTGTATTACGCGTCGCTACTACAAACTTCTGGCTAGATCATTTCAGAATGCAGAACCATTTGTATTTAGATTAGATTATTACACATTTTTCTTCTAGGGGTGGGGGAGTGATACGATATTATTGGAAGTGGCACTCCAGCAACAGTCATCTTAGGTTCTCTCCTAGAGTAAAGTTAGGTTTTTAATAATTACGAGGGCAATTCAAATGTAAGTAAGTTTTGTGATTTTGTTTTAAAATAAATAGATAAGTGTTTTGAAAAAATTAAAAGTTTGATTTTCCTTAAGATAAAATGAGTAATAATCTAGGAGAGAATAGGCGGCAGGGGTCAAAATGAGCCAAATTCAACGAACTTAAAAACAACCTGGTGTGTCATTTGCCGCCCCAGGAAAGACAGGGTAACGCATTAGGGTAGTAAGCAAAAAATTAACGCAATATCGTGAATGAACCTTGCCGCCTAATGAGGAGGCAGTGGGACCAGTAGTGATGAAAATATGAATGTCTCTAGGCACTTACCGCTCGATAAAAATATTAACCATGTATGTAAATCGATCTCTCCCCCATAACCGTGAGCGAGTTCACGGGGTCTCGTTACCTTCCACCACCTTCGCTACTAGTTAAAGAAGTTCCTGAGGGACTGTAAAACAGCTCTACCTTAATTTTCCCCAATAGAAGAGTATGAAGGGGAGGCGAGCCAGGGAGGTAGACAGAAAATTCATTTTGGGGGGACCAGTTGGGGGCACAAATAGTTCTAGAGGGGCCTATATACAGGGTCTGTCATTAGTGTGTCAAAGTAGCATACTTTCCTACTAAAAATTTTTTTACATTGATAATGGATCTTGTAACAAATAATATGTGCCAGTAAAAAAATTAAAACGAATTTTCTACATTTATTTTAGGTTTTTGAATTAATTAACGTTAATTAACGTATTGTGTAAATGTGACCAATGAAAGAATAATGATTTGCATTGGGACTTTGAACCTGGATTTTCATCCCTTGCTAGTTGTCTTAGGAAGTTCGCCGAGGTTGGAAACTAATTCTTCGGGATTCCTGAGTTCTGTGGCACAGGAATTTTGGGGGGCCAAGCCGGCCAGGTTCCTGACGAGGGGCTGGCTTCACTTTGTTCGATATGCAAGTTCTTTGATATAACTGCCAAATGTCAGTGCAGTAGCCAGGTGCGTTTTTTTAACATTAAAAGACAGGTTTCGTTTGAGGAACGGACCATCATGTTAATTACAGTATGAACAAGAACGTCGATATTTGTTTTTCGGAGTAGGATAGGGGAAGATAGTAGGATCATTGATATAACAAAGCCGAGCAAAAACAAAACGGTTTTTCTGCAATACATATTTTGTGTGCTGCCCCTTGGTGAGGTTACCGGCTAAAGAAATTTCATTACTATAAAATTTTTCTATATTTTCCCTTTTCATTGAGAATAAAAATAAAAATATGTACTGTACTTCTATAATAAGTACGTATTGTTGCCGTAGTTTTAGGGAATACTTGTTCGTTAATACACAATAATGCTTTCGTATTTTTGGGAATACCATACCGGTTTTAGGGCCTGAGCCAGCTTTTTTTGCAGTTCTTGCCAAACCTTTTTTTGCTTCCTCCATATGCCATTATTATTAATTGACCCCTTTTCTCGATTTGGTAACCGCAGGTTCATGTGTACTTTGTATTGTTTCAAGGAGAGTCAAGAACTAATATGTTTAAAATCATTCTCGTTTTTAACGAGACCTCCGTAATTTTTTGTGTATGTACACAGAATATTCCAGAATCATTTTACCCAGCAAAATTTTTCACTTGGTGTTGCATGCTTTTTAATCAATGTGCTTCTGCCGTGCCATTCTACATAAAAATAACGAGACCAATCTAACTGACCTGCTCGTTCGTATTGTCAAGAAAAGGGTCGGTAATTATCGGTAGATGATAAACAGAAAATAATACATTATACAGGGAGCCCGTAGATCTAAGGCAAAAGCAGACTACAAAAATTACCATAAAACAATATTTTACTAATAACTAAGAAATTAATAATAATATATTTAATAATAGATTTAAAAAAATCTAAAATTTAATTAACATACCTCTTACACTTACCCACTGAAATTATACCCGTCTTTCCTGGAATTTAATTTCCTTCTTTAATTAGGGCATTTGAGTTTTAAACTTGCTAATAAGTGAATTTGCTTTAGAGTTAATTTGCAATTTTGTCTAGCTCTCTAATCTTTCTCCTTTCTTTTAATTGCTAATTTTTCCGACTCTTTGGAAATTCAAATCATAGGCATAATCATATTCTGAAAATAATTTAGGTACGTCTGGTATTTTTTGCCTGTGTGTGACCAGATTTCTCTTGACAAAAAAGAGAACAAGAACGTCTGAAGCAGTGAAACAAAAACAGTATGTCGTTTGTATTAGTCATGTCCTTAGTATTATTTAAATCTGATATAAAAAGAAACAGGATAATTCCTAAGAGTAAAAATTTTTCATTTTGCAAGATACGGAAAAAAGTCATTCTAGATAAGTGTTTGTTTGAAAAAAAAATAAGGTTCACGTTATAAAAAATTTTTTATACAGGTGGCATAAAAAATACAAAAATGTTATTTTGCATAAGAGTAAAAATGTCTCATTCTGCAAAATGCGAAAAAAAGTCACTCTTGGTAAAACTTTTTGCTTGAAAAATAAATAAGGTTCGCATTATCAAAAATTAAATTTTTTGTACAGGAAGCATAAAAAATACAAAAATGTTATTTTACGAAAGAGTTAAAATGTCTCATTTTGCAAAATATGAAGAAAAGTCACCCTTGAAAAAAATTTTTGCTTCAAAAATGAATAAGGCTTGCGTTATCAAAAATTTAATTTTTTATACAGGGGTCATAAAAAATACAAAAATAGTTATAAAAGTTTTTACTTCAAAAATGAGTAACGTTCGCCTTATCAGAAATTAAATTTTTTGTACAGAGGCTTAAAAAATACAAAAATGTTGTTTTGCCTAAAAAGTATACCTCGTTTGTAATTTTCACTTTAAAATACAAATATTAAATATTTTAAATAATACAAATATTTAATTACGCTAAATAGAATTAAACTAAGCAGTACGATAAACATATCAAAATTTAAAAAATTCGTCGCCGCATTCACCACATTTTTTTAACTGCTTCCTCAGATATCTCAAGGAATTTCTGATTTCTTCCTGGGATATTGAATAGATAGCCTGGGTTTTAGCACTTCAGTATTATTTGGTATTGGAACAGCATAAACAATTTGTTTTAAACGGCCCAATAGAAACATGTCGGCCACTCTTAAGTCAGGGTTCTTTGAGGGCTACAAAATTGGGCCGTTTCTTCCAATCCATCTTGTTCCAAATTTGCGGTTATGCTATTCTGTTACTTCACGAGCGCAATGTGTTGGACAACGATCCTGTTAAAAATACATTTTTTGGTGAAAATTTGATGGCAGATTTTCAAGATCAATCCTAAAAATTGTATCCAGCATATTCTATTTGCAGGTGTTATTGTAGAAATATGGACCTACAACGCCATGAATAGATATCGCGCACCACACGTTCAATTTTGTATAATATTGTCTTCGCATTCTAAATTCGGGATTTTCTCGAGACCAGTACCTGTCCAGCTGGGACTGCAGTTCCCTAAGTAGAAAGTTATTGTGCATTCATCATAAAGCCTAAAATTATAAAAGTCAATATTTTCACTTAAAATTGTATCTCCACCTACAAACAAAAATCTAGTCTTTTCGCTTCATCTCCTTCTTCCAGGGTATGATTAAAGGGGGGGTTGAACAGAAATATCTTATTTTCTTTTAAAATCGCACGATTTATAAGGGGACATCAGTGGAATTTCTCTAATAGATGAAGAACTAAAACTGTGGCGGCATCGTTGTAGACATATTTCTTTTTTTTCTTTTTAAGGTCCAAATCAGAACCAGTTTTTTTGTACATTTTTATTACGTTGCAGATTGCCATCCGAGTTATTGGATGACGTAGCGCACTGGCGGCTCGTGAATTTAAGAACGGGTGAAGCGCCAGAGTAGCTAGGTGCACAACAACGAAAAATTTTCGGGGTGCCACGCCCAAAAATTACTGTTTTTTTTAACCTTTTTATGATACTTAGCTTTGGAGTGTTTTATAATACTTAGGGGAAATAATATGAATTTATAAGATTTTAAATATATTTTTTGTTTTTAGAAAACAGTTATATATATCACGATACACGACACGATGCAAAACTGCTTCCTCCTGCGTTGATCTGAACGCACTAATTTACGTTAATTCTATATTCTATAATTCTATTGTGTTGCCATAACAAGTGTCGTAAACAAATCTAAGTGCGAAAGCCGTCGTGGGGGGAGTCTGAGGCGGAATTAGTTAACTGCTGATTGTGATTCCTCAACGGGTCGCTCTTATAAAGAGGTGTTCAGCGCGCCAGGTTTTTAAGTCATTTTTAAGTCACACGGCTTAATTTACATTTGTTTAAGAATAAAGTATCCCTTAAGGGTCGAATTAAACAATTCTTTTACGGTAGCTGAAAGCCCTTTTAAATTGTCTCTCAGAACTCTATTCTTGTTGTGTTTGGTTTATAAATAACGGTGGTCGCACGGTTTTAGTAAAAATCTTTAAGAGTAAAGTAGCGCTTTAGCGCTGAAATAAATAATAATGTTTTTGGTAGCATAAAGCTCTTGTAAAATGCCTATCAGGACTATATTTTGGTTGAGTTTGAGTTATAAATAACGGTGGTCGCACCGTTTTAGTAAAAATCTTTAAGAGTAAAGTAGCCCTTTAGGGCTGAATTAAATAATAATTTTTGTGGTTGCATAAAATTCTTGTAAAATGTCTTCCAGGACTATATTTTCGTCGTGTTTGATGTATAAATAACCGTTTTAGTAAAAATCTTTAAGAATAAAGTAGCCCTTTAGGGCTAAATTCAATAATATATTGTATATATGTATATATGGTAGCATAAATCCCTTGTAAAATGTCTCTCAGGACTATATTTTCGTAGTGTTTGATTTATAAATAACAGGGGTCGCACTGTTTAAGTAAAAATCTTTAAGAGTAAAGTAGCCTTTTTGGGCTGAATTAAATAATATTTTTTGTGGTAGCATAACGTTCTTGTAAAAAGCTTCTTAGGACTATATTTTCGTTGTGTTTGATTTATAAATAACGGTGGTCGCACTGTTTTAGTAAAAGTTGTGAAGAGTAAAGTAGCCCTTTAGGGCTGAATTACACAATAATTTTTATGGTAGCATAAAGCTCTTGTAAATTGTCACTCAGCACTATATTTTCGTTGTGTTTGATTTATAAATAACGGTGGTCGCACTGTTTTAGTAAAAATGTTTAAAAGTAAAGTAGTCCTTTAGGGCTGAACTAGATAATAATTTTTATGGTAGCAAAAAAGCTCTTGTAAAATGTCTCTCAGGACTATATTTTCGTTGTGTTTGATTAATAAATAATGGTGGTCGCACTGTTTTAGTAAACATTTTGAAGAGTAAAGTAGCCCTTTAGGGCTGAATTAAATAATAATTTTTGTGGTAGCATAGAGCTCTTGTAAAATGTCTCTCAGGACTATATTTTTGTTGTGTTTGATATATAAATAACGGTGGACGCACTGTTTTAGTAAAAATTTTGAAGAGCAAAGTAGCCCTTTAAAGCTGAATTAAATAATAATTTTTATGGTAGCATAAAGCTCTTGTAAATTGTCACTCAAGACTATATTTTCGTAGTGTTTGATGTATAAATAACGGTGGTCGCACTGTTTTAGTAAACATTTTTAAGAGTAAAGTAGCCCTTTAGAGCTGAATTAGATAATAATTTTTATTGTAGCATAAAGCTCTTGTAAAGTGTCTATCGGTACTATATTTTCGTTGTGCTTGATTTATAAATAACGGTGGTCGCACTGTTTTAGTAAAAATGTTTAATAAAGTAACCCTTTAGGGCTGAATTAAATAATAGTTTTTATGGTAGCATAAAGCTCTTGTAAATTGTCACTCAGGACTATATTTTCGTTGTGTTTGATTTATAAATAAAGGTGGTCGCACTGTTTTAGTAAAAATGTTTAAGAATAAAGTAGCCCTTTGAGGCTGAATTAAATAATAATTTTTGTGGTAGCATAGAGCTCTTGTAAAATGCTTCTCAGGACTATATTTTCGTTGTGTTTGATTTATAAATAACGGTGGTCGCAGTGTTTTAGTAAAAATGTTTAAAAGTAAAGTAGCCCTTTTGGGCTGATTTAAATAATAGTTTTTATGATAGCATAAAATTCTTGTAAATTGTCACTCAGGACTATATTTTCGTTATGTTTGATTTATAAATAACGGTGTTCGCACTGTTTTAGTAAAAATCTTTAAGAGTAGAGTATCCCTTTAGGGCTGAATTAAATAATAATTTTTGTGGTAGCATAATGCTCTTGTAAATTGTCACACAGAACTATATTTTTGTTGTGTTTGATTTATAAATAACGGTGTTAGCACTGTTTTAGTAAAAATTTTTAGGAGTAAAGTAGCCCTTTAGGGCTGAATTAAATAACAATTTTTGTGGTAGCATAAAGTTCCTGTAAAATGTCTCTTAAGACTATATTTTCATTGTATTTGATTTATAAATAATGGTGGTCGCATTGTTTTAGTAAAAATGTTTAAGAGTAAAGTAGCCCTTTAGGGCTGAATTAAATAATATTTTTTGTGGTAGCATAAAGCCCTTGTAAAAAGCTTCTTAGGACTATATTTTCGTTGTGTTTGATTTATAAATAACGGTGGTCGCACTGTTTTAGTAAAAATTGTGAAGAGTAAAGTAGCCCTTTAGGGCTGAATTAAATAAAAATTTTTGTGGTAGCATAAAACTGGTGTAAAATGTCTCTCAGTGTTATATTTTCGTTGTGTTTGATTTATAACGGTGGTAGCACTGTTTTAGTAAAAATGTTTAAGAGTAAAGTAGCCCTTTAGGGCTGTATTAAATAATAACTTTTGTGGTAGCATAAAGCTCTTGTAAAATGTATCTCAGGACTATATTTTCATTGTGTTTGATTTATAAATAACGGTGGTCGCACAGTTTTAGTAAAACTCTTTAAGAGTAAAGTAACCTTTAGAGGCTGATTTAAACATATTTTTTTAATACATTACGGTGGTAGCACGTTTTTTATTCTGGTCAGTAAATTATGCACACCCAAAATAAAAAATATCGTTTGATCATCGGGTGAAAAATTACGTGAACTCGGAATATTGTAAAAACAAATACGGCAAAAATATTATTTTTTTTTTATCTAAATCGTCATAAACGTCTCCAGTTTCTCACAACGTGTAAAAACCAATTTTTATCAAAGAATATTTCGGTATGTCTATTAGCTCACGAGTTAACCGGATTGATTTTGGGCATAATCAATTTAGATGAAGGATTTAAAAAGGGCATAAAATGACAAAAACTAGTATTTTCTTATTACGGATTTTTGGGTATACACACACACTTTTAATTCTAAAGTTGGTGTTTTTTTTTATGGAAACAATTTAGCTTGTTGACTATGACTGATTGTATTCTTAAAACTTAACTGACAGATTGATTTGTAAAATTAAAATATATAATAATCCCTTGGGGGATTAAGAAAGGGAAGTAGAAACAAACTAGCAAAAAATTGAGTATTTGTAAATACAAAGCCGTTCCTGAGTCTTTTGCCGCCTCGGGCAGAAGAGGAAATTGCTACCCCCATAACTTATGTATTAAAATGGTGTTAAAAAAATTAATAATATAAAATGTGTTACCCTGTTTCAACCGTAAAAAAGACCGGATCTAATGAGCTATAAAAATACAGGGTGTCCCATTCAAAAAATATATGTTCGGGCCATATGTCAAAAACAGTAGTCCAAAAAAAAATGTTGCGCCACACCATTGGATTTTACATCAAAAAGTGCCTTTAAAATGTGTTTTGAGATTTTATGTATCTCCGATAGTAAATAAACTAAAGGAGTAATATTTTTTATTTTGCGGTAAAACCGTAAAAAAACTAAAATAAAAATTATAGATTTCCATTTAACATTGACAAATTTCAAATGTCCCCAACGTTTTTTTTTCTGGTCGTGCCACTGCATAGGAATATTACAATATACTATTATAACATTATTTTGTAAACTCTGATATAATAAAATTTGCGCCCCCCCAATTTGTTCCGTACGGTTGCACGTTCTGCACCTCCGTCAGGAACGGCCCTTTATAAATAACTTCAGTTGATGGTCATTTCAGTTTTTTGTTTTCGTTGCATCTAAGGGAAAATTCTTCAAGGTACAACAAATTATCTTTTAAGGATATCTGCTAAGCATACATGTTCGTCGCTTACGTAAACCTCCAAATTCACAAAAACGCCGTCTTCGCGTCTGGATGCCCCAACCGACGTCTCAACGACCATCCGACGCCAGTCGACGCCGACTCTCTCAAACGATAACACGGTCTCGCATTATCCGGAAAATTTTACCGGAAAAACACGCGGTTTTCGTCCGGTGATAACAGACTGTCGACTTAATCTGGTGACATTTTCATTTTCTAAAAATTTGGTGACTTAAACCGTGGGTGAAATAGTATTAATTTTCTAGTACCATGGTCTTTAGAACTGTATTGCTTAAGGCACATTTTTCGAAATTATGAATTTTGGTCGTTTTAAATTGGAATTTCTATTTATCAAAGTTTGGCTTTTAAATTTATAATTGACATGTAATAACAAAATATTTAAAATTTAAATGCGGCTTTTTTAATGGTCATTGGTTTGTAACTGAGATTAAACGAACTGATAAAAACTATCAATTAATTAGCATTTTTCTCAGTATCTTGTTAAACCAATATAAATTACTATAATATTATATGACAAATACTTTAAATAAATACAAAATAGTAACAATTACTATAATTTATTTATTAAATTATTTGGACAACACTAACTTTTTTTTTAACATATAACATCCCACATAATATTATATTATTAGTATAATATATGGCCTTTTATATAGGCAAAGTATTGTGATTCTAAACATTTTTGAAAAATATAAACATATATTTAAGAAGATTTTTCGACGATTTGAAGCCCCAGTTAAGCAACGACGTATTTTCAAAAAAAAAATTGTCTGTAAGGATGTGTGTGTGTAAATGTGTAACCAAAATTTTGGTTCACTTGGGAACCGTCAAACCGATTTTTTTTTCAAATTTGCTACTAAGAAAGTATAGGCTAATGTCCGGCGAGATTAGATTTTAGGATTTATGGTCGTAGACCTTCTATATTTTAACAGGTATAAAATTAGAAAAAACTCATCTTGGGTACGCGTAAACCGATTTCGGTCAAATTGAAAATAAACATAAACCGGTAAAATATCTTGATATCAAAAAATTGTGCAAGTTCCTGGTATAGATTCATGTTCTAATGAAATTAAAAAAATAAAAATACTGTAGGCAAAATGATTTTGTTGAATAATTCTGTAAGAGGCATTGGCATAGATAACTGATATTTTACATCTATATATACAGTATTGGGTATATTGAGTTTTGGCGAAACTTAAGAAAACTATATTTGCAAAATCCAGTCTTCTTTAGAAATAAGCGGAAATTGACCGCAACTATCTTTTCAATATAAGTAGCGTGAAGGTGTATATTATTTAGATATAACTAACTTTCATATGTTTCTATAGACTACTTTATAAACAATTATTATGAAAAAGTATTATTTGGTTTCGGATTTTAATGATTTATTTTATTAATTTTTTTGGAAAGAAAATTTAATATCATATATAAAATGTGTATAAAATATATAATAAGATAAAAAGTCGTGACGCCACCGAATGTTAAGAATTTATAAAAATAAGTAATTTGATGTTTTTCGAATCTTTAGTAATACCACTGGTTTTATAGGGAAATACCTACCCGAGATAGGTTCAGAGTAATAACCAAAATATCAAGGTAGTCCTAATCCCTTGATGGGAATCAATTTGTATTTAAAATCGACTTCAAATGTGTGTGGTCGATTTTTTTGCATTTGTTATAATTTTGCCAAAACCCTGCATGAGCCAGCATCGTGAGTACCAACACTGTATATTTAAGTATCTGTAGGCCATAAAAATAGTATATATAATGAGATTTTTTTCATAAACGCCTTATAAGGAAAATTAGTATGCGAATTTTTTAAGTGCATCTAAATAATGTTATTTCACAAAAATATATCCAAAAAATAATTCATGAATAAGCGTTAAATTGTTTCCGAGAAAATCGCGAAAAACTCTTAAAAAAATAATTTTTTTTTTGAAAATGTTAATAACTTGTTATTTGCTTTATCTCATGAGGCATTCTTTTAACAACAATTTTGCTACAAACGAGGCCAGAGAGGGACCTCTGAGAGAGTTCATTTTGTTCGTCATGACTGACACTACAATTTACAATTATGTTAAATTTGAAAAATTGCAAAGTAAAGTGTTAAAAATGGCGTCAAAAACATATTAATTTGTCAATAATTTCAATTAATAACTTTTTACTACATTTTTTTTGTTTTTAATTCACTATCGCTTTAATTATTATTAGCATTAGAAGCTGAAGCTGCGCAAATATACTACTAAATAGTTTGTCCAAAAATTTTTCGAATTTATAAGTCGTGGAAAAGTTAACAACAACAACAACAACGGTTAAAGACAAGGACAAGGTATATTTGCGAGCAAGAGGTTCTATAGAGTATAATGAGAGAAGTAGATGATAGCGTGGTTTTGCAGCGGAAAACTAAATTTTGAGCGTTCAATCGAACAAAATGAACTTGTCAATGAAACGCCCACATTTCCTTTAGAGATCGGTATAAAAATCAGCCCGATATGCGATAAGGCTGAATTTTAGAAAACTTTTGAATTTTGCCTAATTTTGAGCCTGGTGGCGTATAGGTACCACCTGGGACAAAAAAGATTGTCACGATAAAAAGCTGCTTTATCTTTCTGCTGCTAGGCAGAGATTTTAGGTTTTTGAACTAGGTCTGAAAATTGCGTAAATCGAGTTAAAAAAGTGCCCAATTTTTCTATTTTCAAGAAAATGTTCACTTTTTCGAGGTGGGCCGTGCTTTGGCTATCGTCAGGATAATTACTTTCACAGGACAGATATTTTAACACCACAGAGGTTCAGAAAGTGGCAAATATCTCCTCCGGTGGTAAAATTTGATATTTATCCAAGGATCATGTCCCAATTTTGTAAAATTTTAAGAGGATTTCATGCCGAATGTCGTATACCAAATGAAGGCTATTTTAAAATTAGATAATGGTCTTCTAAAATATGACATTAATATTTTACATTTTGTGTTATATGGGGGGGTATATATAAAGTATTTTAGCAAATAAAACGGTTTCTCGTCCTTTATTAATAAACGGCGGAAAATCAATTCGGTCCTACCCATTTTAATCTAGAAGGAAAAAATCAATTTTGGGCACTTTAGGCAATTGCTTGTCGATTTTGTTAGGGAAAATATTAAATAAACTCTTGAAAACCTGCAAATTGTTTTTAGTAAAACTGGGGAAAAAATAGCGTATAATATAAAATAAATATCTTGAGGCCATAAAATTGTGGAGGACAATACTTGATATTTTTTTAAACGCATACCTTTATATGAATATTTTATCAACACAAATTTTTATAAAAAATAAAATAAAACCGACTTAACAAAATATATTTATGTACTGAGTGCTTTGAAATCTAATATCATGATTATAATATCTTGCTGATTTTATTCGTTTTGCGCCGACTTCACAGAGTAAAATTTTCCAGATAAAATAAAATATTATTTTTCACTTTTATTACATTTTTTGAAGTCGATTTTATTTTTTTATACATATTTTTACTTCTTCCTTTTTAGTTCTATTTATACGAGTTAGTATAGTCACTTAGGACCACTGCATATTATGTAAAATCGTTGTATAATAACATTCCGCCATTTTAAACATTTTTTCAATATTCTTGCTATGGAACCACTCCGGTAATATCCTAAATATTCTCTGAAAATTTCCACCAAAACATAGGATCAAATTGATAACCTCGTCCTTTTTTGAAGTCGGTTAGCAAATGTACTGATCTGAGTCAAACTGAATCAGATGAGGAGTTCTATGTACAGGGTGTTCACGTATATTTTAATACCCACTTACAGAGTTTATAAGTGCAGATATAAAAAAATGTTGAATATAAAAGTTGTTAGATTTACCTGAACTATAAGAATCTGTCAACAAAATAAACAAAAAACATTTGAACATCGATTTTGTTTTTGTAAATGGTACACTCTGTATAATATTATTTCAATAAATGGACTTCTTGCTGATTATAAAAATACCAGGTTTTGATACTCTTATTTTTAAAGACAACCGATAAAATTGACAAGAACCCTACCATAAGAGGCATCTTTTTTTCCTTTCTAACTTGTTTCCTTTCTCTTTCTAACACATTGCCCCTTATTGCAGGATTTTTGTCAATTTTCTCTGGTGTCTTTAAAGGTAAAGGTATCAAACCTGGTATTTTTATAATCAACTACAAAATGTCGATTTATTGAAATGATGTTATACCAGGAGTTCTATTTAAAATTACAAATTCCATGCTCAATTTTTTACTTTCCAGTTGTTTTTAGTCTATTTTGTTGACAGATTCTGATGGTTCTGGTAAAACCAAATAACTTTTGTATTCAGCATTTTCTTCTATCTTGAATAATGGTCTTCCTTTACTTATCAAACACATTCATCCACAATTAACACCAATAACCAACCAATAAGTGCTTAAGTCCGGAATAATAACTCCTTTATAAAAGGGGTAGTAATATGAATATTTTTGTTTTGGATATGGCCTACTTGTCTCTAGTAATTGTATGACTTTGCGTTAAAGTGTATTTAATATATTTTAATACATGTATGTATAATTTCAGTTAATTAAACAATAAAGTTTATAATTCCAAAACAAGTGTGGTTTTCCAGCAGAAATGTTGCTAATTGTAAAACGGCCATTTTAAATTAAACTTAATTTATAGTATTTCATGGTTTCATAATTATTAAAACTAGATTCGTAAATAGGAATGCTTAAAAATACATATTTTGATCTCGTGCAATAAAATAATAACCTGTCATTTTTATTTCCAAAATTCGTTGCAGGAAACCAGGAAACATTCCGACGGTGATGAAATTTTCGATTGATTAATCTAATCGATGAAAACTCGATATTTTCAAGTTTTATTTTTAGAAATGTACAGAGAATTGATACTATGTTCAATTTGGTTTTGCGCTGGATATGATGATTTAATATTGAATTTTTAGTCTATACATTTTATTGTGGATTCATTTTACAGGATGAAACAAAATTTCTTTCTGATTGCGATTCCGTAAACACTAAAAGATAAAGCCAAATTAAAGGGTATATTTTAACGGTATATTTTAGTACCTATAGTAATTTCATGTTTTAAAATTTGAGGTATTTCGCATTCTTTCGGAGAAAATTTTCAATTTTCGTTTCTTTATTTTTTGTGACGCTTTAAATATAAACAAAGAGAAAATAACGTTTCCGGGATATTTTATGTTAGTCTATTCTATGGCGCGGCCAATTATCAAATAGAACGTTTCGATGAAATCGATTAGCGATTTTTTTAAGTCTAAATGGTTTAGGTACAAAATACCAATATTTGTTGATAAAAAAAATTCTAATTTTCAAATAATTCCAAACTGGTTGTTAGAAGAACTGACTTTTTTTGGGTATGAAAACAAATCGCCTCGTGTTGTGGCACTCGATACATTGGCCGGTTCGTGAGAATCTTTAATATTTGCAATCAATATTTTTTGCCCCCATAGTTTGTCTAGCCAACGACTTGTGCGACAGATTTTAGATATCTTTAACATCATAATGTTCAAACTTATAAGTGTATTATCAGTTTCTTTACTAACCGATCTATTTTGCAATCAATATTTTTTGCCCCCATAGTTTGTCTAGCCAACGACTTGTGCGACAGATTTTAGATATCTTTAACATCATAATGTTCAAACTTATAAGTGTATTATCAGTTTCTTTACTAACCGATCTATTTCTGTAAAGTTTGGCACACGAATCTGAGTCTATGAAAAGAATGTGAGTAACTATGGAAACTGTGCAATGATCATTCGTGGTTGGCTACGACTCTGTATATCCGTGGAAACGGCCTGCTTTTGACATACCTCCCTCTTTCGTCGATGTTTTAGATCTGTGTGGTGTGCTTTAGTGGTTCATGGTAATTCGTCCGGTTTTTTGTTGGCGTTTACTCTATTCCTCCTGCACATTAATGATTTGCTTTTCAACCAGCAACCCACTTCACATTCGTGTCTAAGTCAAAGGTTTATTATCAAAAACATGGTGATTATAAAGCCATTTCCTAGACTTAATTCAATATTTTAAAAAATATTTAATATTAGAGGATTAATAGGCTCATACATAGTTCCTGTTTGTTAAAATATACAAGAAAATACTTAATATGAGACAACTAATGCGTTACAATTTAAAATGCGAAAATACCAACAACAAAAAAATAAAATAAAAAACCTCTACATATATTTACTAATATACTATAGACCTAGTGAGTATGTCCGTATCAAGGTTGTAATATGCTTCCTGAACTAAAACTTTTTAGTATTTCTTTTAAATTTCGTAAAACATGGCTCTTTTCGACGACCAATAGGAAGATGAATAAAAAATTTCCTGCTTCCATAAACAAAAGAATTTTTAAATTACTTAGAGTCCTTGGCAGTTGTAAACTTAAAACATAAAGAGTTATATTCATGGTTAGGCTGATCCAGTACATGTGCGTATTTTTGGTGGATTAAACTAGAAAAAGTTAATAAAATGCAAAGTTAACATTGAATACTTGGCAAATAAAGGACGACAAATAACACGCACCTCTGCTCCACACATATATCTAAGAGCTCTGTGTTGGAGCACAAATAGTAAATCAAACATATAATTTGGGCACCCTACCCAGAAACAAATGCCATGTAGTTTGTGTGACTTTTGAGTTTGATGAGACTCAAGTGCCTAGGCTAACTATGTGGCTATGGAACTTAAGAGTATCTATTCACAATGCCAACAATTTATTTTCATTGGGATTTTCAATTCTGTCAGTATTAAAATAAATATTATTTATTTTATAAAGATTCAACGCTTTCGTTTTAGATTTGCCAAATGACGGCATGTTAGATTCACACCACTCTTATTTTAAATAGATTAGCAGAAGCATTTTATTTTAGTCTCCCAACGACTGTATCGTGCCAAAGAGTGGTTGTGTCGTCCGCTTTAATATAAAGTTAAAACATCTCAGAAACTTGCGGAAGACAATCCATACACCTCCAGCTTACACAGCAGTGTCTGGTGATTGTACATAATCAAATGCTTTTGATAGATCATAAAACACTGTCATAGTCCCCTTGTCAGAGTTCAGGTGAACATGCAGGTACTGCAGGAAACCAAAAACCGTATCCCGTATACTCCTCCTCGCTTGTTGCGAACTCAAACTTTTGATTCAGATAAATATACCCTTACTTTCCATAATACCTGTGGGCATGAAATAAAATCCTGACATTTACTGGTTTCTAAGACTGAAATGGGTAATAAGCGTAGAATATTCACGGTTTTGAACGCTTAGGTAATTTGACACCTTCACTGAACTTGATAAACCATTTGTAAGTGACGTTTAGAGATTATGGATGGGTAAGTGTTTACGTACCGATTAGGAGGCGGTAAGTAAACTGATATAAATCTGGGCTAAGATATTACTTTCCGTCGCCGTAGAATTTCCTCGAGAATCTTCATGTAAAATCTTGTTTAAAAATGGATTTTTATTTTCCACTGAGTCTTCGATGTATCCCTCAGCTAAAGAGGACGAATGCAACCCACCGCGCCTTTTAAAAGCTATAATTACTCCGTGGTTTCTCAGAATAGTGACAGAACTTCGTCGGAATGCGTGTCTGGTGTAAGTTAAAGTATACGGCAAATTTAAGCACTGTGCAATTTTACTGGACCAACCAAGATCTATGGTATTTCGACCCACTAACTGATTCGTGACCTTCACATCTCTCATTGCCAAGAAAAAATTAGCTGACTTTGCCTGGTTGGGTCATAGTACTAGATATTTTCTATAAAATTCCAAATAATTAAATGTCACGTTTCATTGATTTGTTTGTGTGAAATTTCGTGATATATGCGTTTGACTTTTTTTACTATATTAAACGCATCTTCCCTTCTGTACAGCCCTACTATTGAGAAAAGCAATTAACGTAGCATATTCTGAAATATCAACAGCTTTATGCAAAAATATTGTGGCTGTAAGCATAGAACATTTACCCCATAAATTCCTGGAGACTTTAGAGTTTCATTTCCTAAAACAAAATAGACTAGCATTACCTTTTATGTGATATTTTCCAAATTTTTATTGTTACATCAGGTTGCGAAGAGCTTGAAGATTTTTTCACAACTGTCTTTGAAACCCTGTATTTTTTACATTGTTGGATTCTGCGTAAAATTATAAAGTAAAATTGTCCAAAATGATCAGTTTTCGAAATAAAAATAGTTTAAAAAATGATTCTTTACGTCAATCTTAAAATGTTTAAATTCGAAAACCCAAACATGTCCAGAATGAGATGACGACCGTTTATCGTCAGAACAGTTACCTTTTATTATTTTAAGTTACTTTTGCAAATTAATCTACAGGGTGTTTAAAAACTGATCCAATTATGGGAAAATATCAAGGGCTATAATTTGTTTTTTTCAAAGCGATCACCCTTTTATTTTTTTGTTCGATTCCTCTTAAAATTTAAAGTTAATTACTTCGAAGTAAATGTATATAGGATGTTTTCTTTCTTTAGAAATTCTGGTTTAAGAGCAGTAATTTTTTTTCCTAGTGAAACATCTCGGTATAAGACATCGATTTAGGAGATTTGGGTAATAAACTGGGCAAATTTTATTTTCGCAGCATTTTTTTTCCTCGACTAGAACTTTTGTAGTATAATATTTGGCGATTTCGCGTTTTTGGTAGTAGATAGGATATTGTAATTTTAAAAAAAATCAAGTCTTCCAGAATTGGCGTTGCTCTAATTTTTTTAACGGGTTTCACTATTTGCTGAGATTTTTTGACACTTTTTTCAGTATACAAGTAAAGTATATATTACGTTATACAGGAGCAGTAGTTATATATAGTATATTTTTTAGAAATTCTTGTTTAAAAACTGTGATTTTTACTAAATTGGCGAATTTTTGTATTCGCAGCCGTGCATTTTTATTTTCTTTTTGCTTTGCTGAAACTTTTGAAGGATTCAAAGTATCGATTTGGGTTTTTCGGAATCAGACGGAATTAGCATCAGCCATCGACTTTAGACAGTACTTGTGTCCGCCTAAATTTGTTATTGTTTTGAAAATTTGCTGCTACGTTGATATGTATTATCATAACATGGCGTGTGAAAGTAGCGTCCCTCAATTTAAATTCAAGAAGGTGTTTAGCGGGTTAGGGACATAAATCAAACCTCAGTTTTTTAAAAATTGGCCAAAACAATTTTTAAAAAACTGAGGTTTGATTTATGTCCCTAACCCGCTAAACACCATCTTGAATTATCATAACATTTAACTGATCGGAGACAGAAAGTTTACAGGAAACGGATCAGGAAGTGATTAAGATTTTCTGGCGGTTTTGCACGTAAGATTTCTACCCCTGTTATTGTCTTTCTTATTAGTATTTTATACAGAATCTTCTCTATCGCCTGTTATAAGTAGTAATATTTTATGATTTCTGTCAACAGGGCAATGCTGAATTATTATAGTTCTTGTGTGGGAGGTCGGTTGCCATGGCGATACAGATGTTGCGATAGTGATATAGACGCCAAATAATTGCGATGTTGCCGGTTCATTCCAAAAATGATAGTAATTTATATCAATCATCCCAGAAAGTACATACCCTCTTTACCTCATAGTTTAGTTGGATACAAATAAATTTGTTTGTTGTTAATTCTATTTAATTCAATGTGCGATGCCTAAAATACAGTTTTAATGCGTTTTAAAGTCCTACTTTAAAAAGCGGGTAAGTAATATTTAAATCATAGTTGCCATGAAAAACAAAACGTAAATTGCGAAATACAAAATACTAGATTAAAATCGGTTTTCTAAATTATTAGTAGGCTTGCCGGAATTAATACTTTTTGTATAGCAAACCAACATTTTTAATTAAATTTGATATAAAATAGAAACTATTAATCCGCATATAAAACATTATTCTTATCCGTCGTATTTTAGTATATGTTCGAACACATTCCCATTCGCCCCTAAACATTTGTGAATTATTTTTACAACAGTGTTATGAGTGCCTTTTCTAATAGTTCCTGGTTGTAGTGAACGAAGGGCTTGCGTGAAACGAACCTTCATATTTTATTTGGCGGTGACTGGATCTGCAAAAACAATGTTCCTAAGGAAAATAGTTCAAAGGGGACAAATCGGGCGAACGGGCAGGCCAGCAGAAAAGTTCCTTTTTGGCAATCTAACGGTCCTTAAAAGTAATCTAAAATTTTTTAATGCTGGCAAAATTTCATTTTCCGGTATAGCTAGGTACCTTTCGGCGGTCAAGTTTTCGTCGTAAAAACAAAAACACAAAATGTCTTTGTTTTTAATGGTACAAAAACATTAAAACTCCACCCTCCTTGAAAACCTGGTTCGCGAACTATATGCGGATTTTCCACTGCCCAAAAATTACTCTTATGTAGATTAAATATTCCATTTTGAAAATTTAGTTTCATTGCACCAAAGAATATTGCTGGAAAAACAATTCACAAAATTCCATTCCTAAGTTAAGATCTTGGGATTTTACCTGTTGTACCTGAGTGTAATGAAATGGTTATCATCTATGCTTGTGCAAAATCCTATGAACATTTTTAAAGGAAACTTGTAAATTTACTTCTGCTTCGCTAAGGAGACAAGTAAGATAAGTAAAAATGTTAAAACTGACTTCTTCATCATCTACCACTGATTTCTGCTTTACTATTTTCAATTTTTTAGTTGGGTCTCGGCTTCTCTGGATACCTTTCGGCAAATGTACATGTTCGGTCAATAATACGGTTATATTTGCTATAAAGGGTAACGATATCTAAGCAATCTTCGTTGGTATAACTCAAGCTTTCTACTAATTTATTGGCAATATGCTAAATAAGTAATGGCAGCTTCCGCTAAGTTGTCCGTAAACAAGTTTTTGTTTTTCGTGGCAGCCGTGATTTAAATATTAATTTCCGGCTTTTTTGAAGTAGGACTTTAAAAAGTGACTTAAAAAGGAACTAAAATGCACTTTAGGCTTAAGAAATATTATCCGTTAATTTTCAGAGGAATCTATCAAAAATACAAGGTTATCTATTTAAAAAAAAACGAGTTATTTTCCGATAATTGGATCAGTTTTTTAAATACCCTGTAGAATAATTAGGGAAGGTAACTTAAATTAATAAAAGGGAATCGTTTTGACCATAGACAGCTATAATAATATTTTAGACATGTTTTTTTTTTGTTTTAAGACGTAAATAGCCATTTTTATATGTATTTATTTTATATTCTTATTGGTTGGCCGTTAATATATATTAATGGGTAAATACAACATTAGCCCTATCTTGGGCTATTGGCATCGGGTTTTTATCATCGCTGTGCAATGCGCTTTGGTCAACTGTTAGCTATGTAATCAATTTATATACAAAATGTTGTAATTACTACCTTGACAAATAAATGAATTTGAATTTGAAATAAAAATAATATTGGATATTAGTATTTGGATAAATATTTCAAGGCCAACTTATTATATATTATATAATATTAAATATTTATCCAAATGATAATATGAGCTATATTATTTTTGTTTATGTACTTATATCACTTTTACTTCCCTCGTAAAAGGGAAGTATGGTAATCGTGAAAAATCAACCTCCGAGATTTTTTCAGATCTTTACTTTTCAGGGTCCCTAGATGCCGAAAAGCATGTTTTCTTAATTCAGTTGGCCTGTCTGTCGGTCGGTCTGCCTGGTCGCGTCGTATCTAAAAAACTACTTACCCGATTGACTTCAAATTTTTATCAAAAGTTAAGGGTCATATGGGGATGACCTGGTAAGATTTTGGTAAAAATTCAATATGGCAAAACAAAATGGCGGCATAGCGAAATGTAAAACATTATTACTGAAAAACTGCTTATCCGGTTTATCTCAAATTTTGCTCAAAAATCAAGTATTATCTAGGAATCAACTAGTAGAATTTTGGTACGAATCTAAGATGGCGGAACACAATGGCGGCTTAATAGAATATTTAAAGTTCTGCCTGAAAATACTACTTAATGGACTGATTTCAAATTGTGTTTCATAACTAATTGTGGTATAGAGATGAACTAGTAAAATTGTGATACTAATTCTAGATAGCGGAATAAAATGGTGGCCAAATAAAATGTTAATAATCGTAAAAAACACCCTCTCAGGTTTTACATATCTTCACATGTTCGAGTTCCTAGATGTCAAAAAATATGTTTTATCAAATGCGTCAGTTTGTCTGTTGATATATCTGTCTGTCAGTCAATTGGCGGCATAGCTTAGAAACTAACTACTTATCAGATTGACTTCAAATTTTGGTCACAAATTAAGGGTGATATGAAGATGACCTGGTAATATTTTGGTAAAAATCCAATATGCCGAAACAAGGTGGCGGTCTAGTGAAACGTTAAAAATTATTACTAAAGAAACTAATTATCCAGTTTACCTCAAATTTTGCTCAAAAATCAAGTGTTCCGTAGGAATGAACTGGTAACATTTTGATCTGAATATAATAAAGCACAACAAAATGGCGGCCTAATAAAATATTTAATAAATCAGCCTGAAAAAACTACTTACTAGATTAATTTAAAATTTTGTGCAAGCATATAATGTAATAAACTGGTAAAGTTGTTGTACGAATTCAAGATGGCGACCGAATAACTTTTTTTTTAAATCTGCGTAAAAAAATCTTATTCAAATGACTGAAAAATTAAATGTGATATAGGGATAAACTGAAACTAATTCAACATGACGTAACAAAATGACGGTGTGTGTCAGTGTAAAAACTATTTATTAAATTTATTTTAAATTATGCGAAAAAATAAACTGTGGAATAGGTAGAAACGGGTAAAATATTAGCAGCAATCCAATATGATGGAACAATATACTGAATAGCTTTGATCTTTATATTCCACCCAGAAATTTTAGATCACCCCTCTTGTCTGCTACGCATTGTAATACTAGGCATGGTTAGAACATGCCCCTAAATAGAGTCATTACTACTGTGAATATGTTTTCTAACTTGAGTTTTTTCAATGTGTCAATAATTAACTAATTTTTTATTGTCAATATTTATTCCGAAATGTAAATTGTAAAAATGGTGTAACCGTTTGAATAAATAAATAAAATGACGTCCAATAAAAATATTTGGTCAAGCACATTTACTGATTTTTTCTTTTGGAGAAATTATAAAAAGTAAGACAGGAACATGGACTTCATATGTTTGGATTTATCATAATGCGTGTTTGAATAAAAAAAATTGGATATTTTACATAATTTTCCGCATACGGCTAACGGCTCATCGTCGTGATGTGTAATTGAAAATCGGCTTTTTACTTCACTAGAAAACTGAAAGTTGCATATGAGCGAAATAATCTTGGCATTTGCTAACGCCAGGTTACTTTTTATCATATATAATACTTTATTTTTACCCTTTTTAAAGTCTGACCTAAAAAATCTGAAATGTAATTGTCCACGAAAGCAAAAATCTCGAAATCCGTCCACTCGAAATGTCATTTTCATAATTTTTTTTGTGGAACACTTCCAACGCATTTCTTTTATTAAAAACACAATGGCTTCGTCAAAATACTTCTTAACAGCCGGCGAAGGACCTTTTAAGCAAAAATGCGAAATAATACAGGAGACAGGGAAAGATAAAAAGAAGGCGATGTAAGAAGTTAGGTATTAGATGACTGTTGGTCGCATTGTCCTAAGTAAATTTAAAAAGTTAAAAGGGGACCCGTTCTTTTCTTATGGGATAATTGATTTAGGGATAAAACTCGGCTTTTGTTACCGATTTTTGAATGCGGAAAAAGAAAAATAAATGAAGTTAGCATGCCTCTTTATATAATGTAACATATTTCAGCTGGGAGATTTCTTCTAGCACGTTTGTGCATGGGCGGGATACATGGCACCCGTGTTCTGTGCAAACTTAGATATTGATAAGACACCCACTTTCTTTTTATTTTTTAATGTTCAGTTTACTTGGGAAAAGATATGCCGAAATATGATTAAACGTTATCTACTTATGAGAAGTATTTATTTTATATTCTTATTGGTTGGCCTCTAAAATTGAAGATTTTTTCCAGTTTTTACTAAATACCACGTGACTAAATTCGCAATCGCTAAAAGCAGAATTTCTCATACAAAACTGATAAAGCATTTACAATTATATACTTGTTTTATTTCATAGCAGTAATCGGATATTAAAATTTTCCAAAAAAAATTATGAAACCCATGTGACATTTATATTGGCTTGATTAGAACTGCCAAATAAATAAACCTTGCTTCATTCGTTTCAAAAGTAAGAAGTAATTTATTTCCATATTCCATATACATTGTACTGGGTACATGTGCATAATACAAACGATAGTAAAAATTCTTTATACCTTCCTTTATTAAAAAAGGTGACTAGGATTTTTATAAAGAATTTAAATTTATTTTCGAAAAGCAATTGAACATCAAACAAAAAAGATATAATAAAACTATCAAAAAAATTCTTATTTTAAATGTAATAACCTATATTTTACTGCATTTTTAGAATCTACGGGAAAAAAACTAGGCACATTTTATATAACATGTTTTATGAAAACCGTATTTTTTTTCAGATGTTAGAAAATAGCCTTTATTAAGTAATATACAGAGTGTAATTTAATTGAGGGCTGAATTCTTAGCTTATTTAAGAAAGAAAAGTCCATATGAACATTCATCCTAAACCCCTCAACTTTTGAGCTACAGGGTGTTAAAGTTTTCTTATCATAACTTTAATACTTTTCTTAGTATTTTCATAAAATTTGGCATGCATCTACTAAGCACCAATAGGCATTTTTTTATGTAGAAGATTTTTTGATAATTTTACCAGTGGCGTCCGTACGGAATTTAGAATTTTTAAAAAAGAAAGTATGGTACGCCACTGTTTATTCCGGAATAAATTTTTGAAATCCTCATTTATTTTGCGACAAATTTAATTTCTTAACTTTTTTTCGTCCGAAGCACTCTTTTCGCGTAAAAAAATAAAAATTGTTTTCATGCATTTGTGGTATAACGAAATTATTTTAAACTAGTAGGTTGGTGCTCTATTTTGTTTCTAAAATAATGACATTTGATCAATTACGTTGCGGTCTTATTTTGACGAGTATTCATAAAAGTTTTTTACATTGTGAAAATTTCTTTAATCAATAATATAAAGAAAATAAGTAAACTATGTTAAGATTTACAAATTCCGAGTTAGCAAATATGCATTTCACCTACGGACTTGCTGACGGGAATGCGTTCATGGCTAGGCGGATATATCAAGAGCGGTATCCAAATCGTATCATTCACGATGCCAGAAGGTTTTCAAGAATACACAGAAGACTAAATGAAACTGGGAGTCTTAGCATTGACAATAGTTCCAAAGGGGCACGTCGCACGGTGAGAACACCAGAATTAGAGGAAGCTGTTTTGAACACAATTGAGGAACATCCAGAAATAAGTACTAGGAGAATTGCGGTAATGCTAAATGTTTTCAATTTTCTTATTTGGAAAATACTTTTCGACAATTTACTATATCCATATCATATTCAAAGGGTTCAAGCACTACTGCCGCGTGATGTTCTATTGCGTTTAAATTTCTGCCGATGAATTTTAGAAAAACTTACTGAAAATCCTTTATTTGATAACAAAATACTATTTACTGATGAACCTAATTTTTCCCGCAGTTCTATTCGAAATTTCCATAATAATCGTGTATCGGCAGAAGAAAACCCACACGCAATTACTGAGGCCCATCATCAGGAGCAGTTTTCTGTGAATGTGTGGGCTGGAATAGTTGGAGATTTCCTCATAGGAGCGTCCTTCCTTCGGGGACGACTGGATGGACTATCCTACCGCCACTTTCTTGAAAACGATTTGCCAATTTTGCTGGAGGATGTACCTCTTTTATTAAGAGAAGAAATGTGGTACATGCATGATGGTGCTCCTGCACATTTTAGCATTCATGGTAGTGAATTTCTAAATGAGGCGTTTACCAATCGCTGGATAGGACGTGGAGGAACTCAATCTTGGCCTCCCAGGCCCCTGATTTAAATAGTTTATACTATTTTTTGTGGGGGCACCTCAAGACTTTTGTTTGTACTACACCGGTAAACTGTAGAAGAACTAAGGCAAAAAATTTTACTTTCTTTCCAAACCATAAGAAATACTCCAGGAATTTTTGAAAGGGTTCGCCAATCCATGAGAAATAGAATTGAAGCCTGTATTCTAGCAGGAGGACATTTTCAACAATTGTTGTAATAATTAAATTAAATATTAGTTAGTTTTATTCATAGAAGTTTTCAAAACTTGTAAGATTGTTTTTTAGTTTTCATGCATTGCAAAATCGCTAAAATCTCATGTGGCAGTTTGTAGGCAAGATGTGTTTTCGTCTAATTTTTATTAAATTAAAGTCAATCGATTAAAATAGCCACTACTACAATTCAAGTTTAATACAAAAAATGTATTAGTAAGTATTATTTTGAGTATTGATTCGAAAACGAATTTTTCAGTACCATTGGATTCTGCCATGCATGAAAATTGTTTTTGTTCTTTTACGCCAAAACAGTTCGTCGGACGAAAAAATGTCAAGAATACAAATTTGTTGAAAAATCAATGAGGATTTCAAAAATAATTTTATTTCCGGAAAAAGCAGTGCCGTGCCATATTTTTTTGGAAAAATCTGCATCCCGTACGGACGCCACTGGTAGAAATATTAAAAAATATTCTACGTCAAAAAATGTCTATTGGTGCTTAGTAGGTGCGTGCCAAATTTTATGAAAAAGCTAAAAACAGTATTAAAGTTATGATAAGAAAACGAATTTTTTTGAAACTTTAACACCCTGTAGCTCAAAAGTTGAGAGGTTTAGGACATATGTTCATATGAACCTTTCTTTCTTAAATAAGCTAAGAAATCATATCCTGCATTTTCAGCCATCAATTAAATTACACCCTGTATACTAAAATTAAAATAAAATTAATAAATCAAATATAAAAATTTTTATCCAAACCTGTTTGGATAGTCTTTAACACAGAAGCCGCATTACCTCTTTGAACAGCGAGGCTGATCCTTTGGGTAATAAAACTTTTTGCTAACTTGCACGATATTTTTGTGCTTATTTTATTAAGAAGCTTTTTTGTCTCATTACACCAAGGACCAATCGTTTCAACTGCTGAAGGGACAGATTCAAAAAGATCTTCCAGCTACTCATATTTGTGAAGTTTCTGTAATTCTCCGCTAAGTGCATCATCCCTTGCTCTTTCATGTTTGTTTGATATAAGAATCATCAATGGTATGCCTGCACGTAACGTGTCATAATAATGCCTTACCTGCTTTCCAGGGAACCAATGTCATGGCCATCCACTCGCCTTCCATCGTTTCTACATGCGGTTCTAAAGCAATGGGAAATTCCTCAGTTATCAGAGACCTCTTTATTATGTCGCCCGTGTTTGGATATACTTCCCGCACTTTTTTTGCAGCTTAACCCATGTAGGCCATAAATATCTACTGTTTCACCACAAGTACAGATATGTTGTTCGCACACGGGCAAACCAACTCTCAAAGTAATGGAAATACGAAAAGATCGTCATATTATATATATATATATATATATATATATATATATATATATATATATATATATATATATATATATATATATATATATATATATATATATATATATATATATATATATATAATCAGGGTGTTAATTAATGTCGTGGACATATTTCAGGGCGTGATAGTACTCGACAAAATAGGAAAAAAATGCCAATATATACATGGTCAAAAACGCACCATTTTCGTTATACAGGGTGTTAAAGTTTCAATTTTTTTCTCGTTTTTTGCGTTTTTTTCCAGTTCCTTCTGAGACAATTAGTTCAGATTTAGAACATGTATTATTTTTTAAGAACATCTACCATAAAATATTAAAATCGTCGATGGTAATATACAGGGTGTTACCTTTTTTTGCACCACCTACAAGTTTATCTTGCGCAACTTTTTTTTCGAGCACCCTGTATGAATTCTGATACAAAATTTAAACTCTTTGTTCATTTCTTTAGCTCTTTTGTATTTTGCATTATTCTTGTATCTATCACAGTTTTCGACTTATTTGCAATAATTGATGCATTGCATCGATGGCATGTAGGCGAAATTAAGCAAAAAATTAAGAAACGGGTTTTATTTTAAATCAAACTACATGATAATGAACAACCAGATAAAATTATTACAGTTAAATTAAAAATAAAACAAAATTATAAAAGTTGTTGAAAATGTCCGCCTCTTGCTAGAATGCAAGAATCAAGTCTTCGTCTCATGGACTGACGGACTCTGTCAAATATTCCAGGAGTATTGCGAATGATGTCGCATGAAGCTATTATTCTGTTTCTTAAATCTTCTTCTGTTTGGATCGGGGTCTGATACACCAATGTTTTCAGGTGTCCCCAGAAAAAGAAATCCAGGCTATTCAGATCTGGAGATCTAGGAGGCCATGGCTGAGGTCCTCCTCGCCCTATCCAACGGTTGTTAAATGAACCACATTTGATTTCTAAGAAGAATTGGCACGTCTATATATATATATATATATATATATATATATATATATATATATATATATTATGTAACACTTTTCGAGATATGAAAAATGTTATGTTAAATGAAAAATCCATACTTAATAGAGATAAATGAATCTCATGTATCTTACTATTTTATCATCTATTCCAAAAAAAAACATGTTAATGGATAAATAAAAATAATTTTGAATATTAACTTTTGGATAAATATTTCAAGGCCTACTTAAAATATTTATTCAAATGATAATATGAAATATATTATTTTTATTTATCTACTAACATAATGTTTTTCTTTCTTTTGGAGATTATAAAGATTATAAAGAAGTAAGATAGGAACATGGGCTTGATTTGTTTCTATTAGGTATGAATTTTTCATAATGATATATCTTTTCTATTTGATGTCCAATTGTTTTTTCTTTCGAATTTTGAATTCCTCATAAAAATCTCAGTTAATTTATATTTAAGGTTTTTTTCTACGTCTTATAGCAATGGAGATATGAAGTATTTTTACTCTTCTTTGTACACCCTGTACGTTGTTTGCGTTAGTGGTCACTCAGCAACGATCCAGAAACACTGAGTAATTGGACCAATTAGAAGAGCTGAACGTCTCTAGTAATAGTAATGCGTATTCTTTCTTTAATTTATTATTGATAAATAATATTCCTTTTATTTTCTAATCTAAAAATCCTTGAATTACATATGTATGTATAAAAACGCGAAAATATTACATCAAGGTGCTGAAGGTAATTATTATTGAATTTTTCTTGGGTGTGTCTGAATATGTTTAATTTTTATGTTATTCATTTCATTGAGACATGTTAGACATGACATGTTATTAATTCCATTGAGACGCTGCTCGAGAATAATCTAGAATTTTTTTTATAGTATGGTTCTTCAGTTTTATTGTTACTTGCCATTAAAAAAAATAAATTAATTGAATGTCATAGTTTTCAAATATTGGTATATTTATGGTGGATATTATTATTTTTTGGTTTGACATTTTTATTGACTAATTAATAGTGATATAAACAATAAGGGTGGTCTATTTTTTAACTGACTTCAAAAAATTAAATTATGGACTCGATGGTATTCTATCTATATAGATAAATTGATGTATGTTGGTTTCCAGATTTCTTCTTAACTAATACTTTTTTCTCAATCCCCTCTTATCAATAATAACACCTAAAATAGACATAAAGTCTTGGTCTCAGTCAAATAATGTGCTGGTGACACGTGTTTCATTCATAAGAGCAGCATCAGACTTTGAGAATTAAAAAGAATAAAATGTGGACAAGGCTGACATACTCCGTCTCAGTAAAAAACATGTAGTTGTCTTGTCCTCATGTTTATTATTTTTAAGTGACTTCAAAAACGTAGACGGTTCTCAATTCTTCCCTATGAATTTTGCTATGTATTTACTGCGATTACGCCTGCATGGTTTAATCAACATGTTTTTCATTAAAGTTCATTTCGTTATTACACTATTTAACATCAACAGAATTATATTGGATTAACAGAATTTTATCAATCTGACTGTGCAATAGTAATTTGAATTAAAAAGCTAATACACCGAACACGTTAACAGAACATAATATTTCTCTCCAATAAAGAAAAACACTAAAGACTTTTATCACCATCCGAATAATAGAGACATACAGCATCGGTACAGTACGATCGTCGAAAAATTGTGCGGAGTTTTCGCAGAACGTTTATCGTGCGTTTAACCGTAAGTTTAGCGTCAACGGTCACATCTGGATAGAATACGGAGAAAATCACGGGCTATTGCCGCCAAACGCGGCAAAAAAGTCAAGGTAAGTGTATTTACATTTATAGTTTTACGAAATTTAGTAGTAATGCTGTGTTTACAAATTAGTTCCATTGCATAATACCTTATTATATAATGGCAGTTCTTAAGTCTAAATTTACTGTACATTGACCTAATAGCTAGACTTTCGAATTTCGGATTCTATAGGAATGTTTTTCGAATTAGCTAAACTTGATGTGTATCATCGGTATTTTTGAAATGCTCTAAACATTTTATCATCATATATATAAAATAAAATAAATCACGACTTTATTTTTTATCAGTGAGTAATACAATATATTTGAGAAATCATTTTTTTACAAATAAATAAACCTTTAATTCTGAATTCGATGACGTGTAGTGGCGAAGTCTACTCCTTCTACTCCTATACAGAATATAGATCGCAAGATGTCAATCGAATGGCATAGATATGAACAACACACAAGTCACGAAAACAATTATAACTCACACACCCTAAAAAGGCCCTAAGTGAAAGATTGCCAGCCTATTTATCTTTTTATATTTAAATTGATTTATGTTAAAAATCTCGAGAGCTTTCGGAAATGAGTTATAGAGAGATATAGCATCATAAATAAAGCTTCTTGAAAATAAAATAATTTTGTGACGTAGCATTACAAACCTATCATTACATCTGGTTATGCTAGAATGAATATTGGACTGACCTCTAAACAACTTTTTAAGGCATTGCAATGCAGTTTCCAGATCATTTATAATTTTGTAGACAACCCAAAAATGTTGCAGTATTCTATTTTCCATAAAAATAGAAATGTATCTTCTTTTATTTTAAACGGATTCAATTTTCTAATACCATATATGTATGAGTCTGTAACAGGACTTTTTTATTTATGAGATACAAAATAAAACTAAGTCTCAGTTTTCTACCTCTATTAAGTATTTGATTGTCTTGTAATTATTACAAATATATGGAGAACATATTGCGATGTATCTTTATCTATACATTTGTAGGTAACGCCCCCATTTTCTCATCCCCATTATTTGCGATTCACGAGAAAATTAAAAATTTAGTAATAATTGTATCAGAAAGTAAAATAATTAAAAATATCTGTTGGTATACAGGGGTAGCCAAAAAAATGTATACCAATAAGTTCAAAAATCCAAGGTTGTTATTAACATCATGTAACAGGTGGATCAGCGCAAGAAACGTATATACTCAATTACCTTAGTTCACATGCCTTACTATAGCTTGGTTAAAGGGCTGTCTTTTTCCAATATGTTTTTGTTCATTTCTGCTGATATATTTTTTTTGGATAGATTATTGGCCTTAAAATCTCATTAGTCACGTAATAAATAAAATAATGACTTTTTAAGCATCGTACAGGTGCTATTTCGCTATTTCCAGTATTTTACCCAAATTACCTACCTAAAGCCTAACCGAAGCAGTGGAATTATACATTAGAGAGTAACCTTGGGCTTGCTGATGTCCATTTTAATATCCCCTTAAGTCACAAAGGAAGTTAAGCACGGGTACCAAATTATATGTACCTAACTATAGAAGGTACTGAGGTTTGTTTTTACAAAAAATGCTGTATTGTCATACTTTAAAAAGTAAGTGAAGTGGAAAATTGATAATTTGGGATCGCAATAAAGTTGGCAGGGATAATCGAATGCAATCACAATGAGTAAGGGGTTAAGAAACGATAACTTATTGTCTGCAAAACTGGTAAACTGGACAACAATGTCAATATCATCATAAAATTGGTTGTGACCAATAACCCGGGTATACCAAATTTGGAGATTCTAGGTGTAGCTGGTTCATAGATATCTGACCGTTCCGGTTTCTCTAGACATCTTGCTTGTATAGATGGGCAGATATTAAAAATAAGTATTATACACCGTAGTTTTATTATTGTCTACGTAATTAAAAACTTAATATACAATATAATTACAGTATGAACCAAAAAACTGTGCTAAATGAATTTCAAAATAAAATATTTTACGTTGAACAAATAGTAGCATGAAATAGAGCATATTCTCTATATCTATATCTGAAAAGAATTTATTCGTTTATAGAAATATGGATAACGTACAATTTCATTATAATAACGCAGGACCTTTAAGTGTAATACGTACAGAACAGACTGACCGATAATAATCGCTGCTAAAACAGCAACATGCAAGATTTTTCAGCAACTTTAAGTTATCGCTGGCAGATCTGAAACATCTGTAGAGTTCTAGCGGCATAACTAATAAAAGAACGTACCACGTAAGTGAATATTGTAAAAATGTGTATGTAAATATTTGTTAATGTGTATTTATTTAAAGGTAAAATGTGGACGCTTTGAGCCAAAAGTTACAAATATGGACAAGAACTTTTATGACTCAACCAGCAATTTTAGCCACTGTAACGTATCGGGGATTAAATAAAAAACTTTAAAGTTGCAATTCCTATTGGTCAGGGACGGACACATAAGGTTACCCCCCCAATATTTTAGCCTGTTTGAAAAATCTTATACCTGAATGATAATATAAGCAGATTAAGCTGTACCAACAACTACTGTCACCCTATTTTACATGTAAAACTCCAAGAAAATTTAAGGTCTGATTTGCAATTGTATTCGCATTTTAGGGCATAGCATTTTCTACTCAGTGTTGACTTGTTGCGAAGATCTGGATGGCTTCTGTTAATTAGGTAAACAAAATTTAAAATAAAATGCCCTTTATTATACTAAGTGTTTATAAAGTATATGAGCAGGAATAACTATGAAATATACCGGATGATTTTAGTTTTCTTTTTCAAAACGACGCGTTTTCTATCGTCAACCGTGTTTGTAAATATAGATATCTGTATCTTAAATGAAAATGCGCATTTTTGCTTAACCTGTTGATGGGGACAGAACATGTAAATGTGATCTTTTTTTCAATCCAGAGTCATCGGCGTATCTTTTAAAATTTCGGAACTTTTTTTCTGACGAACAAGGAAAGGAACAATTTGATTTTGACCTGATGTTATTATTTCTATGCTATATCAGTTTTTTGAATATCATTTGGAACGGGTTAAAGTGTGTATCATTTTCAAAACAGATTTTTGTTACTAAAATAAAATAGACCTGGAAGAAGCCATAGATGAGTTTAAGAGTAATGCAATTATTGCTTATAAGGCAAGTATAAAATATACCCAAAATATTACTTAATTATGACATAAGAGGACTAAGGGGGACAAAAAGCAGTAGCCAGGGGAGAAGCACGGTTATTCCATTTTAGGATGAAAGCAATTTAGCCGAAGGTATAAAAACCATGGAAAAGTGGCGGTGTGGATTAAATCGAATGGAAAGTTTAAGGATTTTAGGTAATTTTGTTAAGCGGAATGAACTAAAAACTGCTTTTAAAGAAGGTGTTCCTGGAGAATCTAGCCCCATTCAATTGAATATAGAGGCAAACAAGTATGGATTTATATCAATGCGTATTTCCATTTAATGGAAAAAAACCTTAGTCAATTTGTATTTCTGTAAGAAACCACACCTTATATGGAACCTGTATGAGTCGGATTTTTGTTAAAATCCTTCCAAAACAAAAGTTATGGGAGATAAGGTTTAAACAGCAGGCCCAGAGAGATAAAACAATAGTTTTAATGGTGGGAAACGCAGCAGGGCATAAGACCCCACCATTAATAATATTTAAAGGTCAGAATATTTGGGATGAATAGCAACCCAGAAGGTAAAGGATTTCCAGGAACGACTTATCCTGTCACGGCAAACGGATGGATGGAATCAGAAGTTTTTTAGAACATTTTAAGAAGAGTTTATTGGTCGCATTTATTATTATATGACTGACATGTATCTCATACTATATTAAAACTCACTTCACTTCACTTGATACAACATGCAACCACTCTATTTATGCGAATTTCGTTCTCTGAAGTCAAGATGGGATGTCGAAGATATACAGTGGCTAAAGCATAACCAGGGTTAACGAATTCTTAAAAAACACTATGGTTAACGAATTCTTAAAAAACACTGTAGTAGTTTAATAAGAAAAATATAGATAAAAAAAAATCCTAAAATAATAAGAAATAATAAGCAAATAAGCGATATGCCATTGCATTGGCATTAAAGCGATGGGAAATCTATCAAAAAAACTCTTGTCAGGAACATAAATGTACTTGTAAATAACGAACCGGGAATAGCAGACGCTGAGGAAAACAATTCCGAACAAGCTTCCGTTTCAGACATTTTACATACAGATAAGGCGACTATATTTTTTTGGATATGGTAAAGCAACATACAAGAATAGATGAAGAAAAATTGCGAGTGAAGCCGAAATAATAACCTCTCCAGAGGTACTTGAACGTCAGCAAGAAAAAGAAAATAAAAAACTATCGAATAAAAAGAAAGTGCTCGAAATTGTTGAGTCGTCAGACGACGAAGTGAGGTTGAAGGCGTTGACAATGATATTGAATAATTAACAAGAATTAACTGAATATATGGATGAAATAAACAAAGAGCGAACAGATCTAAATATTAATGGTTTGTACTAGTTGTTTGTGCATCTAAATAGTCACGACATTATATTGCACAAGTGGCGTCCTCATAGAAAATAAACGAAAATGTGGAAGTAAAATTTACGCGAAAAGTACTTTCGTTAAACCCATCTGCTACAAATTGATTTATATGGGCAGATCCAGAAGAAAGTTGTTTTGTTGATACGTAAGATGTTATAATGATTTTTCCACAACCGGTTGTTAATAGGAGAAGATTACATCGGTTTGGACTATTTTCTACTAATTCTAATATTCAATAATATAGTTAAACGTTGTTTTATTTATAATTGAATATAATTTAAAATTTGCAAAGAAGTATTTTTTGACTCGCATATACACTTCCCTTATTTAACGTTTCAAACAATATAATTATTGGCTAAAAGTTCGTTTTAAACAGCTGTAATTTTAAGTACCTTTCAGCAATGTTTACAGACATTCTATTTTATCAAAATATGAATTTCGTTATCTTAAATATTTTTTTTAAAATTAATATATGTTTATATATATTATATTAATATATATATATATATATATATATATATATATATATATATATATATTAATTAATTTTTTACACACTTACCACACCTTACCTTCTCGTTTCAAGGAAAGGCGAAATGAGAATACTGAGACCAATTAAAATATAATCTACTTGACGTCGAAATAAGATTATCTTAGAGGACATCCCAAAAATGTTTATAAGTTCTTTCTATTTTTTCTTTGTTTTTTGATTCGCTTTTGGACTGTAAATGAATTTATTCTTGTGAGGACGTACTTTAAATTGTATTCCCATGGTTTGACGTTTGTAGTCACCGTAATAACGATCGGGTGGAAATCCAGTTGTTTGTCATGTTTACGTTCTCGTCTATTTAGGATGGTCAGATGCCTATCGAATACTTCAGGCTATTTGGGTTTGTGATGGCTATTGTTTGGTTTATATTGACTGATTAATTATTATGTAGAGGGGCTTAAATCAAGTAATTCCCTATTATAGGAAGTAATAAATAAATTCATATTATGCTAACACGTAGTTTGTTATTATATGTCACTCTAAATTCAGTTGATCTGCTGTTTTTTTTTACTTTCTTCGTAAGAAAGAACTATTGTAACCGTGAACAAATCACCTTACCAGATTTTTCCAGATCTTTACGTTTTAGGGTCTCTAGATGCCAACAAACGTTTTCAATTCCGTCTGTTCGCAGCATAGCTAGAAAACTAGTTTTCCGAAAAACTTTCTATTATATATATATATATATATATATATATATATATATATATATATATATATTATATATACCGATCTCTAGAACAAACATTTCGCTCGATTGAAACACATTACCCAAGTAGCACTTTTAGTCATGAATACGTCATTGTTATCACAAGTATTTTCATTGAAGTAACCAGAACTTGGTGTCGCCACGTTCTGTTTAAGCTGATACTACGTAGTCAGTACCAAAATGGGGAACAATTTTAGGGTAACTATTTCGTGAATAACGTGTAACTGTGACTTTGAGAATGACGTAGATAGTACGGAATTGTGTAGTTCCATTTTAGTAGCCAAATAGTAATAATTTACCCTATTCGTCACTTCCTTATTTCTGTCTTTATTTAATCCGTTTTAAAAATGTCTATGGTTCGTTTTAATACAAGGAAAACAGTTATGGCGACAACAAACACTCAAATTGGGAATATGATGTAGAGAGTATAGAATACGTTATTGGTATTTATTTATTTACATGCGTTTCACTTAGTTTTCTGGCTACGCTAAACATCGAAAATTAAGGGAGAACTGCACCCCAAAAGTGAAAAACCAGCGAGAAGGTCTAGTCGAGTTGAAAATAGGATGAAAAGGTACCTACGCATTAAAAAAAACTTCCTGCACGTCCAACCTCAAAAAAATGTGTTATGTATAGGTAATTTAAATTACATTTCGGTTAAAAATGGGTTCAAAAGGGTTCACGCGCTGCAGAAATACAAAGACATGAGTACGATTTACCATTTCAAATTTTGCAGTCACGTAGACAAAGGATCAATGTAAGGCGGTAAAGAGCCGTTTTGTGGAAAAAAAAAATTATATGCGAAGGCATGTGCGTCAAAAAGTGGTCAAAAAATGGTCGAAAATGGACAAATTTACTTTTATTTTATAACTCTAGATTTGATTTTTTTATAAAAATTCGCCTTTAGCGCCCAACTATACATATTTCCCTATTAAAATCCCATTGAAGCTAATACATATCTCTTATAGTTTTAACATAATATTGCAGCGGCGGAAGGCTTGCAAATGATCCTTATTACTGCGTGCAGTTCCCCCTTAAAACGCAGGCAATTTCTCTGGCGAATATGCTGATGATAGTCGTGAAAAAAATACGCGCCTTTAAAATTCGTTAATTTTCAATACATTTTGGTCAAATATATTGACTAATTTAAATCTCAAAAATGTAATTTTGGACTTTGGTTTAAATAGTAATTATCATTAAATTTCTTATTATGAACAGTGATTCTTTTTGTAACGTAATGTTTAATTTGTATGCATTTTTAATCTTTATACTCACAAAAACAAACATCATAGTTAAATATTTATAGGTTAGATGAAAATAAACAATGACGTTCTATTGGACTTTTACTTTCAGGTTGGCTGCATTTCTTTACTGAGAAAATTACTTAACATCAAGTGTCTACGACTGCTCCCACACGCTTTTATAGTTTTGGATTCTTTAAATACGCAACTTTCACTTATACCCAATTACTTTGAAGTCTACTAGTTATCTACAAAGTTCCCATTAGTCCCATACTATATATTATTACCAAGCGGTTACGATTTGTGGTACTTGAGTCACTACTACAATTCTGCCATCTATCATAATCATAACCCTTTGTTTCGTTTTTTAGGTTGTTTTGTTCAGGTATCACATAATCAAGTTGTTATATTTATGATTTTCTATAAAACGTGGCTGAGTGACGAAAGCTACCGTTTATTCTTATGGCATGTGAAGCCATTGTGAACTATTTTAACTTGTTACTCGTAGTTGATAACACAAGACATACACAACAAATTAATGGGTGTAGACCGAATTACAATGACTTTATAAGGACAAGGACAGCAGTGGCGATAATAGAAGCCCACCCGCCAAATTGATGCACAATTTCTAAAGGTTTAAATGGGGGCACCCATATTATCGTTAATTTTTTCGCAAAATATGACTAAATTAATCTACTTTTATATTGACAACCTCGTTCTCGGCGTCAGTTGTAAATGAAGGGTTATGTTAATGTTTTACTTTAATAATCTATTATACTTTTTCATTTAGATTTTTAACAAATAGCAATGTTTGTGCAAGCGAATAATGAGAGTTGTCTGCCAAGTAAATTTTATAATGTAATATGTACTGAAAGAAGACCTACAAAATAAAGTTTATGCTAACCTTGGAGTACTTCTACCTGAAATTGAGGTGCTGAATGAAGTAGAACATACACTAAGATATAAAACAATATTGTCTTTTACAGCAAAATAAAACCAAAATCTAATAATGTACAATACTTAATAACTTTTCTTGGAGTAAACTTAAACTTAAATTGTTTACGATCATAGTCATTTACACATTCATCACAAACACTTTATAAATACAAGCAAAAAACAGGTAAACCAGGCTTAAATACTATATGGCCAATGATTGAGAACTTCTTGTTTGAATCAATATTCGTTTTAATAATCACAAAAACCTCATAAGAAACCCACGTAGGCCAAAAGTAAACAAAGCGATTTTAGCAGTAATATGGCCGAACCAATCAAAAATTGGTTACTTTATACTCCTTATAAAATCACCGATCGAATCTTGTACTATCTCCGGAACCTCAAGTACAAGAGGTAATAGTTTATTTGTAGTAAATAATTACTGTAATTCTTAATTCTAAGTTGCAAAAGAAGAATAACGACTGGTAATAGCCAGTTTAAAGTAGCAGTGGACGATAACTTTTTCTACTCGGCAACGACTCGTTTTACTTTATAGTAATACGTTATTGGAATACATTTGAACGTAATGGAGTGATCTCTGCAAAGTTCAAGAAGGTACTCATACTTAAAAGTTGTAATTTAGTAAACAGATTTGAAATAGTAACTTTGAATAATTACTATTATGTCACGGAAAAGAAAAGACGACCTTGGAGGCAATTCCTTAAGTAGTTGCTTGGCAGTAGTTATTATATAATTAATTTACATGAAAAATTACTATAAGGTATTATTCGCAGTAACAAATACATATATAATACTTAAAAACGTGTAACCCAAAGTGTTTGTTGATATATAGTAGGATTATTAGTAATAAATACGTAAAAACTCTTAAAGAGTAGTAGTGGTAACAGCTACTTTAGTACTAGCTGGGTAAGGTTTCTCCTCTGCGGGAACTACCCTCCTATCTCACCACGCAGCCGACTGCCCGGAACCTCGCGCTTGCATATATCTTCTCTTCAATAGTTGTTTTTACCTTTATTCGACGACAGAAACTCTCTGTTCATGAAATATCATTACGTAAAAGTATATTTGCAAAGATAGAACTCTTAACATTAATAATCAGAGCGATAGTGAATTAAAAAAAAACTCTTTTTTAAATACGCGGAAAAATACCAGCTTCTCAAATATGAAATCGGAAACTTTATAGATGTTTTTATTTAAAATGTTTTAACCGTTGAAATTATAAACAAATTAATATTTTTGACGCTATTTTTGAGGTTTTATTTTGTAAATTGATGCTACAATTAAAAATTGTAGCATCAGCAACGTTTTCCATTCGATAAATTATTTTTAGATGAGTTTTGAAAAATAACATTATTTAGATGCATTTAAACAACTCGGCTAGTTAGTTTCCTTATAGCATGTCATAAATGATTTTTGTACTAGTTTCCTAGTCTTCTATATTATAGCTCAAGTTAAGTGAAGCGCGTATTATCTGTATTGTATCCAGGAATTGTTTCATGTCGGCGACAGATTTTCATTAGCATATTCCCAGCTTCGCGTAACTTATGCCATTAGCACAATTTCAAAACGTGTAAAGTCCAGTTATTAGGATTATCCTGTCAGTTTATCATTTGCTGGTGATATGGGTTCTGGAGCTGACGAACATTTGATTTAACACGAAATCACGAAACATGTTAATGAAAATATGTCTATAAATAAATTTGGCGTACAGTTTGTGCAGTGTGTGTTAAAATAAATAATAAAATTATTTAAGGTGGCATAAAAGCCCTATAGGCAAGGATGGTTTGCATTATTCGAGGCATTTTTATATTTTGCTAAAGCGGGTTGGGGGTGATTAGGGCAGCCGTTAAATAATAAAAGCCTGCAATTAAAACATTGTCGCGATCTTATAGCTCTCTGGCTAGAGGCGTATTATAGTACAAGTCTGCGAAGCCCGCGTTTGTAGCGGCGAACCTTATGTATATTTTAAAATTACTTTGTCAAGATCTACCGATCTGCAAGAATAATCTACTCTATGCGAAAATAGCACATATCAATTGGACATATCCAGAAAAAGAAAAACGAATCACAATTTGATGCAAAAATGAAACAGAATTGATAAAAAAAAATCGAGTAACAGAACTTTTTCAGTTAGTAGATGAGCTAAGAAACTTAGTTATCAAAAAGAAGAAATGTTTATCTAGAACTGGAGAAATATTTTGTGGTTCTTAAAAAATTGTTCATATTAAGTGACACAAATCTTAAACAATATATCCAGATCCAGAAAAAAAAAATTTCACCTAAATGCAGTTGGTGACATTTACGATTACGTATTGTTATTCTTAAGACCACAAAAATGTATTTATATAATAATATATTTATTGGTTGTGTTTATTGTTAAATCTTTATTTTTCAGCTTTTCTGTAGCAAACTGTGTTAATTTTTTTTTAAATAAATATGTTAAGTTTCCGTCATCTTCGGGTTTCACCTCAGTTATAATCTTATGTATACAAAATTTTGGAAGAAAGGAGCGCAAAAATCTCGGGTAAGTGTTGATATGAGCCTTTTGTCATGTCAGTTCCATGAAAATCGGGGATTTAAAAAAAGGTCTTCACTATTAAATAAAAATGCCTTTCGAATGCTTCTAGGCGCCTTTAGAATTTTGCACAGCCCTGCCTCTGCCTCTGGTAGGGTAGCTCTTACTCACTATGGCTGCGGTTCAAGTCTTCGTGTGGACATACTTTTTTTTTTAATATCTTTAACACAGTAAATACTAGGTGGATTTTATAAATACTGTGTGGAAAGCCATACTAAATAAATATTAGTACGGTTGGTAGTTATAAGTCATGGTAGTTAAGTAAAAATATTCGACTTGGTACTCATACATAGACGTTACTCTGTATTTAGAATTATTTAAGATTTAGTCATCATATCAGTTTTTTAAATGTCATAGGATACCATTCATCAAACAAAATTGCCATATATCTGTATTTATTTATTTGTATTTATTTATTAGTGTTAATGCATACATATGTTTACACACGTCAAAATATCACTAAACTAAAGAAAATACATGGATTACAAATATAAAATATATAAATTAAAAATATATGATCATCCAAAAGGGCAATGTCGAATGCGATAACACACATATTATATTACACAATACAAACCAACATTAATCTAAGTATCATTTTTAAATGTATGTGCAAGAAATTCATCAACTGAATAAAATGCCGTCGATACGAGGAACTTTTTCATTAAATCATAAAATTTGTTTTTTTTTTGAAGACTTTAATTCTTTAGGACGTTTATTGAACAACATTGGTGCAAAGTAGTTCAATGTAAATCTCGATTTATTTATTCGATGATATTTAATTAAAAATTTCCTCCATTTCGGGTTCTATAAGAATGCATATCGTTCAGTGTAGTGTAAGGGGCTGAATTATTCTTGACGTATTTGAGACATTCAAAAATATTTAATGAAGGCATAGTCATAATATAAAATTGTCTAAATGTATCCCTACAGTCAGCTTGGTAAGATAACCCTGCAATTACACGAATAGCTTTATGCTGCAATGCAAAAATTGCATGTGTTGCTGCTGCGTGTCCCCAAGAAAGCAAAGCGTTTGATATGTGACTCAAAGCATAAAACGTCATTATTAACACATTTTTTGAGGCAATTTCAACTAAATTTCTTAAAACATATATATTGGATGACAGTTTACTGGAGAGATAGCTTATGATCTAAATAAACACCCAAGAATCGAATTGAAAATAGGTCTTTGGTCACATCAGTAGAAGTATTGAGAGTGAACAACATACTCTCAGTCTTAGCTAGAGTTCGGGTTAGTCGATTTGCTGTAAACCAGTCTGAGATTTGACCGTGGCGTGGTTAGATGAGTAGCTATGCTAGATCTCGCCACTTATGCTATAATAATCATTGTTTATTTTTATATGAATTTATTAAATAAAGGCTATATATATATATATATATATATATATATATATATATATCGTATATATATATTATATATATATATATATATATATATATATATATATATATATATATATATATATATATATCGAAAGTAGGAAAAGATTAACGCGGCACGAACTACTATATAGTAGAAAAATGATTTTTTGGATTAAGGTTAAAGTACTGATGAAGACCATAAGTCAGAAACACGTGTCTATAGTTGGCCAAATTTCATTGCTTTAGCGGTCATTCCAAAGAATCTTACTATATACTAGTTCTTCCTGCGTTAATAGTTTCGTTTTTTTCGATTTAATTACTCTTGGGTTATGAGTTTCACCACAGGTCCGTCCTGGCGAATATTTCGGATGTTCTCTAGATAACCACAAATGTAGTGCAATTTGTGATTTTCGGTAATATATAGGATCGTATTGTGACTTTGGGCAATATAATATAAGATATAGTTTTGTGTTTCGTATTGTATCGATTTGCGATTTTCGGTAACATATAGGTAATTATGATTTAAACAAAATCTAATCGAAACTTTTATACTGTTTAATTTTTCAAAATAAGGTTTTCATAATTTTATGTAACTTTTAGAGGCATAGTTTATTTAAAAAAAATTTCACAGCTGCAAAAAAAAATGTTTTTTGCCCTTTTAAGCTACCTATAATTTTTAAATACCGTTTTTACAGTTTCATGTAACCTTTAGTGCCGTAATTTATTAAAAAAAAATTATTTGCTGCCAAAAAATTTGTTACTTTTTGTGATTTTTGAACTGCTTGAAATATGGTGTTTACAGTTTCGTGTGATTTTTAGAAGCGTTATTTAGTTGAAAAAATATTTTGACATCTGCCAGAAAAAAATCTCTTTCTTGAAAGCTATTTTTTTGGCTAATATTTTTGCGGTTTTACATTTTGTCCGTATGGTATTATCTTCCTCAGATGATTTATCACAAATACATTAGATTGAAAACGTTGCTTTGTGTATGTGGTAAATAATCATTAAGTTTGATCACCTTGCTTTTTAATACCTTCCCGTTTTTTTCTAAAATCTTATGAACAACCGCAAATAAAAACCTCAGTAATTTACGATATAGCTTTACATTTAGAATCATTAAGCTTAAAATATCTACTTATTCATGAGTTTTTCATTTGTTTTTTAGCAGTGTTTCATTTTTTGAAAATTTTAATCTTTTTTATATGAAGTTAAAGAATTCGCGATCTTTCCATTCATTAAACTGACTATGGTCTTTTGTGTACGTGGAAAAACTTGTATACTGCATGAAAATGAATCATGTGGAGAACTCTTCGGCACCCGCGCACTGTACGGGGTGTCCCAAATTCGAAGGTGACCATTGGGATCTTGGAAACCGTAAGAGATACGAAAAAGTTTAAATTATGGCAAAGTTGCGTATTTTGGTGCTCAATAAAATGCCGTTTGGAAATTGAAAAAATTCCGACTAATTTCGGAGATAACCGAAAAAAACCGAAAGTTCAAATTTTTTTATTTATTTTCTGCTGACTTTATTTAAAGAGATATTACAAAACAAATTGCACTTTTTCATTGCCACTTTTTTAGTTTTTTAAAGTGGCGTTATTACTTTTTTGATTTGACGTTTCGGTTTTTCGGATCCATCATCAAGTTCATTTTTTTAAATACGGACCTGGATTTTTTATTTAAAATTTCGAAAGAGCTCGAAATTCTAAGCACAACAATATATCGCACAATACTCTAAAATTGGTAAAAACATAATTTATATTTAAAATACGTTAAGGTGGCTATGAAACAATAATAAATCCATGAAATTATTATTTTAAGTTACCATGGAGATTTATACTGACGTTTACTAATATAATACTCATTGTAATGTTTTTTTTTAACTGTAACACACAGCTATAACGCGCCAACGTTGTAGCAACCGTTTAATAGAACAACACAAAAATTGTTTGTAACCTTTATTTAGAAAAAACTAAAGCTAGGTATATCAGAAGTGACAACATAAATAAACAAACTTATCGAATTTTTAAAACTAAAGTATACAAAAATAATTACATATTATAAAAGGTATTCAAACTGAAAACCCTGTGCTTCAATGCATTTTGCTGCAAGTCTACGAATTTTTAATATCGGCCGTTGTATGGTTCTAGCAGGAATGGCTCTAACCTCCCTAATTAAATTTTCTTGAAGTTGGTTAATGTTATGGGGTATATTGCGATATAAACGATTTTGTAGAAACCCCCATAAGAAGTAATCCGACGGATTAAGATCAGGACTTCTCGCAGGCCATCGCACAGGTCCAGTATTTCCGATCCATTTATTTGGAAACAAGGCATCTAAAAATTGTGCAACTTCACGTCCATTATGCGGTTGTGCACCATCCTGCTGCCACCACAACTGTCGCAAAATATTTAGTGGCTCCTTTTCGAGCAGTTCAACAACGTTTTCTAATATTAATTCGCGATATCTATTTGACGTTAGGGTACCTTCATATATTATTGGACCTAGAATTTTATTGCGCCACAACTCGACCCATACATTGAAAGATACTCTTCCTTGTGCTCTTACTTCCTGATGTTGATGAGGGTTATCTACCGACCAATAATGCTCATTATGTCGGTTAAAGATTCCATAGGTTGTAAAATTACACTCGTCAGTCCAAATTACCTTAGATAAAAAATTGTTATCTTCCTCACATTTATTTTGAAGCCAGTTACAAAAATCCATTCGTCGGATATCGTCACCTGGTCTAAGTTTTTGACTAAGGTGAATTTTGTATGGTCGATACTTATTGGCTTGTAATGTGCGCCATATTCGCATTCTAGGTATTTGCAACTCATTTTCGTAAAACCTAGTTGACCCCCTAGGAGCATTATTGACCTTAAATGAAAAAAAAGTATAAGATATGAATTTAAATTAAAACTTTATTATTTTACCGTATTAATGATGTTTTCCTCTTCATTTTCATCAACTCTACGACCATATTTATTTCTAGGTTTGTTAAAGCTTCCAAATTGTAACAAGTTGGTATCAAGTTTAGCAAAATAATTTTCTTGAGGCTGTCTTCGCTCGGGATATTGAATAAAATATTCTTGACTTGAAAGTCTAGAGTTTCGATTTAATTTGTAATAAATTCGTAGCATATCACGTTTTTCTAATTTGGAAAACATTTTATATTAGTTATAACGCACAATAAATAATAAAAACGATAAAAGAAAATGTCACTGTAAATCACCATAGTAACGTAACTCAAAATAATAATCAGATGTTTTTTCTTGTTTCATAGCCACCCGTTTTTTAACATTAAATTTTGTTTTTATTAATTTTAAAGCCTTAAAATTTATTGAAATAATATGTGTGATATATTGTTGTGCTTAGAATTTCGAGCTCTTTCGAAATTTGAAATAAAAAATCCAGGTCCGTATTTAAAAAAATGAACTTGATGATGGATCCGAAAAACCGAAACGTCAAATCAAAAAAGTAATAACGCCACTTTAAAAAACTAAAAAAGTGGCAATGAAAAAGTGCAATTTGTTTTGCAATATCTCTTTAAATAAAGTCGGCAGAAAATAAATAAAAAAATTTGAACTTTCGGTTTTTTTCGGTTATCTCCGAAATTAGTCGGAATTTTTTCAATTTCCAAACGGCATTTTATTGAGCACCAAAATACGCAACTTTGCCATAATTTAAACTTTTTCGTATCTCTTACGGTTTCCAAGATCCCAATGGTCACCTTCGAATTTGGGACACCCTGTACGTACGCTGCCGCATATGATGTCCTGTTTACACGTATTAGCATATATTGTACCTACGGATTTCCTTCTTTAAATTAATTTTTAAACATAAAAAAATTATGATTTTTGGCGAATTTTTTAGAAAATGGTTCCCCGGGTACGTTTACAGTTTTCAGATGTTTAACCTAATAGGATGTAACTGGAAGAAAATTAACTGTATATTCCGATCTTATTGTATTCTGATCTTCATTTTTCACCTTTGCGTAGTTGCTCTATCTAGTATTTTTGGATAGATATTGACAAAAATGGATTTTCACATTTTTTTAAAATTTGCAATTAAAAAATTGTCCTGCCTAAAAAATAGTTCTGCATCCTGAACTATAATATCATTTTCGCACCTCTAAGTTACTGGACGTCAGATGCCGTCTATACCCGTTAAGACTTCGAGGGGTCTCTACGTTTAAGAGGCACATTGTCGGTAGGCTAGTTACCTAGCATTACCTACTTGTATTTCATATAAACAATGGATAGAAATATGATATGGCTGGGTATTTTCGATTTTATTTAGTAATAATACATTTGACTGTAGCTTCTAGATGTCTAGAAATGTACTGAAGTCAAAAGGAAAAGATATGGTTATACAAGCGCTACCAGACTTAACGTATAAAATCATCGTGCAGCGTTGCCACAATTATCGGATTTAGAGAAAAATATGTTACAACACGGAATAAATAAAAACATAAAAGTAAGGGGGGAACAAAACATTAACATATGTATCTGGTCTATAGTAAGTAGAGACAAATATTAAATTAATAACGAAAAAGTTTATAAAGTTAAAAAAACCAAAAAAAAAATATTTTTCTCTTGTTTTTCATCAGGATCGGAATCCGAATCAGAAAAATATTTTGACGTACTCGCCTTATCCATATTTAATACATCTACAGGGTTTTCCCGTATATTTTTCCACCCACCTAGAAAGTTTATTTGAATAGATACGGAAATGTTGTAAATACAAAAGTTATTGGTTTTTTTATGAAGATTTAGAATATTATATCATTAGTGGAAATGTCAAATTTTGACAGGTTGTCAGTTTTTTTAAATGAAACACCCTGTATATTAAATCATATTCTTGAAGATCTTTTTTTTTTTCTAATTTTAAATATATATACTTTTAATATATTCTGTCAATGAGTTTTGGATATATAAGCGTTTAAACATTAAAGAAATGGTAAGGTAATTTGCGCTAAAACATAGTGAGCCATGGTCAAGACAATTGCAATGAACGACGCCTTTTTGACGTTTACCGGTCAGAAGTATCTATTTACGAGCATTTCTAATATCTAATACGTTGGACGATGGGTTATTCGGAAGAAGAGAAACTCGACATGATAGAAGTATTTTATTTACATGGTAAAAATGCATCGATAGCTCATAACGAATGTGATAGGCGGTTTCCAGATAGACAAACACCGACTCGCAGCATAATATTAAACATCGGTTAATATTAAACAATTGAATGAAAGAAAAACACTTAAGCGAAAAAGGAGAGAGATCGGGACTGTTTTCTGGCCATCTTAATAACCAATGTCTTCCAATCCAAAATGGATACCTGTCATTTAAAAAATTGGTGACCGGATGGACATTATGACGAGGGGCGCGATCTTGTTGCCATATCAAATTAAGATATGAATTAATCGGTAGTTGTTTTAAATGCCCCTCGATTTCGTTTTCTAATAACTGCTGATACCTTTGTCCGGTTAAATTCCCATTTAAAAATATAGGTCCAATAACATGATTGTTAAGAAGGCCACACCAAACATGTAGGGATCTTCTTCCTTGAATTTTGACCAAAAATGCTTATTTTTCCGGTTAAACATGCCTCCAGTGGTCAATGTTGCCTCGGCAGTGAAAATTATGTTTGACAGATTTGCTAGGTTCATCATAACACGTCTTTCTGTTTCTTGGCAGAAGTGTAATCGGTCCATTTTATTTTGATCGGTTAATTCTTGAGTAGGTAAAAACTTATATGGCTTATATTTATAATGTTTTAGAACTGAATGGATTTTATGCCATGATTAGTTAAAAAAATTGGCTGCATCGGGAATTGAGCGCCCAGGATTTTCTAAAACAAGAATAAATAAGATAAATAAATTATTTTAATACAAAAGTTTCAAAATTACCTTTAAAATATAATAAAATATTTAAATCTTCTTCAACGTTTCTTTCCACTATTCTAACTTTTCGCTTAAGTGTTTTTCTTTCATTCAATTGTTTAGCGATGTTTAATATTGTCCTACAAGTCGGTGTTGGTCTATCTGCAAACCGTCTATGATATTCGTTACGAGCTATCGATGCCTTTTTGACCATGTAAATAAAATAATTCTATCATGTCGAGTTTCTCTTCTTTCGAATAACCCATCGTCCAACGTATTAGATATTAAAAATGCTCGTAAATAATAACTTCTGACCGGTAAACGTCAAAAAGGCGTCGTTCATTGCAATTGTCTTGACCATGGCTCACTATGTTTTAGCGCAAATTACCTTACCATTTCTTTAATGTTTAAACGCTTATATATCAAAACTAATTCCCAGAAAATATTAAAAGTATATATATTTGAAATTAGAAAAAAAAGATCTTCAAGAATATGATTTAATATACAGGGTGTTTCATTTAAAAAAACTGTAAACCTGTCAAAATTTGACATTTCCATTAATATTTTCGCACTAATGATATAATATTCTAAATCTTCATAAAAAACCCAACAACTCTTGTATTTACGACATTTCCGTATCTATTCAAATAAACTCTCTAGGTGGGTGAAAAAATATACGGGAAAACCCTGTACAGCTGTAAAAAATCTAGAATACGACAACAAATGGTATTAATTAACACGTATTCTAACGTAATTTCTCGCCGAAATTGGTAGTTCCTAGTCCGAGTCGGGGATTCCCAGAAGCGAAGACGAGACGTGGAGCAACGATTCTGTTTGGACGTGGAGAACAGGAAATTTTTAGTGGGTAGACAACCAACCAAATACTAGTATAAAATTGTATTGTTCTATGTTCTTTGAATAAATTTATTTTTCATTGGCGTTTTATTTTTAAAAAAATATAAAAGTTAGTTAAACTATGTTACAATCATCGAATATAGTACACGTGAAATTTCAACCTTAGCTGTAGAATAAATTATGTTACAATTCGATATTTATGTTACATCTGGCAGCCTTGGGTTATACTAATATATGGCAATATAGTATTGAAGCTTTCAGAGGCGGTATTGGTGCTCGTTTGCTAAGTTTTTTTATATCAGCAGAAAATTTCGAGTTTCTTCGTTTCCCTTGAACGTTAAAGATGTCATATGCAGTGGGTACTGCTGAAATGCCATCCGACTCGCGACTGAGGCAGCGCTAAATTAAGAATATTATAAAACATAAGGTATCCAATAACTATTGCCTCAATTTTTTTTTGGTTTTAAATAAACAACATGGTGGGATGAGTTTAAATGTAAATGCTTGTTTTTATGTTCTTTGGTTTGCTATATTGCTAAAGGAAATATCAATCATTATAACCAATTAAAAATTAAAAATACTGGGTATATTTACTTATTTACTATTTTTATAATAAAATGTATGGGACATATTTTTTTAAATGGTGGGGTACAAATGGAGAAATAGGATTTTTTTGTAGGATGGATCTGGGAAAGAACAACAACTTGAACTACTAATAAGACGCAATATCTAATTTTCTTTTATACCATTCATTATGGAAGAACATGTAATTTATTTACACATGCTGATCAAAAAGTTGCTGAAGATATTCACATTGTATGCTATCTCCCACTTGACTTGTTGCTATTTCGCATAAATAGTTCTTCTTGCAATTATTGTCACATCCCGATGCCACAGAGATGTCTGCATTACGGGATCTGAATCTAAAAACAAATAATAAAAGTTATTAAATGTTTTCTTTCATATTATATCGTACACTGAAAATGGCAAGTCTAAAACGTTCTTGATTTTAAAATCTCATTAAATATTTCTTTCCACAAAATATATAGAAAATAGATTTATTTTATAGACGGTTATATTTGATTGTTGGTATTAAAACATGCAAATGTAATAAAAAACAATAATATTATTATTAATAACACCAAAACTAATAATATACGATAGACCGATAAAATAACAACATCTTAACAAGCTACACCACTTTGGTAAAATGTATAACACTGATCTAAAAAAATATTCTAGATGATTTTTTCAGAGGAATGAACTAAAAATTGATAATAAGCTTGATATAAGAAACCGGACGTGAATATCTAATTCATACGGATGAGTGTATTTCTGAACCATTATGAATTCTAACATACTTATCATTTAATAAACGATAACGTCCCTCGTTAACTGAAACTAAACAAGGTGACATCAATATACAAGAATAATTGCCAAAAACACGTGGAAAACTATAGACCTGTTACTTTATCACCAAGTTTTGGTAAGATTTTCGAGTACTGTTTCTTATAAAGATTAGAAACTTTTTTTCACAAGTATTAAATACTATCTAAAAATCAGCGGCGTGGTAAGTTTACTGAGATACGGCGAAGCGTTTTTCTGCTCCATTCTTTAATATATGGTAAAGAGAGAGTACCCTGTCGGTGTCTTTTGCGACTTCAAAGGGGTATTTTATTACTTCCTTTAGGAACGCTTGAAGAGGTGTTGTGAACAACTGGACCTACTCATTTTTGAGTAAAAAAATGGTTAGGATTAAACTGTTTATAGTACTTTTGCTGTTCATTTTTTACATCAGCGACTTGGAACTATGTTTAAGAAATATAGCTTTCCGTACATTGTATGCCAATGATACTATACCTTTTCTGTATCGCATAAGGTGGGAAACTATAAAGAGGTCATTCTTGACCTACGAAGGTGGTTAGTATTAACTACTTTCACTTAAATAATTCTGGAATAGCCTATATGCGATTTCATAGTGCGCAAAATGAAGGATATATGACTCATCGATTGATATTGCTAGGCAACCTCTTGAAGCCAGAGGAAACAAGTTACTGACGTTATGTCTGGTTATTATCCATTTAATTTCTTCCAACGGGTTTTGAGTAAATGATTATTTTTTAAATACCTGATAAAAATACTAAATAAATATTGAAATACTCATTGCAGTTAAATAATAGAGATTTTGAAAAATTCCTAGCAAGTGCTGCAAATGTAGTCCATGTACTTCCTGTCAGTGAGCTAAATATTGTAGAAGGGTATTCAAAATGTTAAGAAAGCTGTTAGTTTTTTCGATATTTAACGGTTTAGTTTTGAAAAGAACATTCTTAACAAAAAATAATCAAGCAGCGTCACGTCTGGGGACCAAGTTGGCCATTCAATATTGCCCCTTTTCTTTACCCACCTTCTAAAAACCACATTATCAATGTATTCCCGAACGTAGAGTGGAAGCGTCAATTCCTGCTTCAATCAGATGTCATTACTTATTACTGTATTATTATCAATAAAACATTATGGGTGTAAATTCATACAAATATTTTACAGTGGTAAAAAAACTTACGAGAATTAGGAGATAATTATGCCAAAACAGGAATAATTTCAGTTTTTACTCATTGCAAATATCAGGCACTCAATACTTTAACTGGTATTTAAATACTGGTTTCCGTTCAGGTGAACAATTAACATTAATGATTTTTAAAAAATGATCCTTTACTCAAAAACCGTTAAATGTAGGAATTAAATGTATCTTAACAAATATCTTTAGAATCATTAGTAGAATCAGAAAATGTAAAAAAATACAAAGTATTCTATTTAAAAAAGTAAAGTTTCTCTCAATTACTGAAAAACGGTAAACTTGGCAATGTTGCAAAGTGCTAAAAAGTTTCGATATTAATTTCGCCGAATTCGTACTAATATATCGATTCATATGAACCACTCAAAAAACTACATAGTCGGTAAATCGGGCATGGCCAGGTTCCAATCTTGGTGGGCACACGTAAACCTTGTTAAGTCCTGCGGTTTATATTAGTGGTAAAAATCCGTATAGGGAAGAGTGTAAAATAAATTTCACCTTCCATGTTATCATTCATGCCGTTAACCAGGTCGGGAGGAACCGGATGTTCCGATGGTAGTACGAGGGTAAATTCACACCTCCCGCCATAACATACCCTCTCAGGTGGAGGGGATAGACGCGGTTCGCACTCCTCGATAAATTATAGGATCTTTCTGGCTGGTATTCCCCAGGCGTAGATTGCTTTTCCCGTCCTTGAAGGGTGATTCTAGTCCCCCCTTTTCAATACGCCCTTCTTTCTCCCCTATATGTCTCTTCGGAATAAAAGTGTTCAGATAGGTTCATGAACACCCGACACATCTGAGCATTCAGGAAACAACTAGAATATGTGTAAATCTGTATAGATCGCGAGCCCAAAACCGAAGCAGTAGCAGTACATAGTATTATACTTCGGACAGATATAAGACTTGACATAAGATATGAAGATCAAACCGCGTTAAAGAAATAAGTTCTGCATATCAAAATCAGAAGTGGCTATCTTATCCGACAACAATTTCCAAAAATTAGAAAATTTCCTGAAGAAAATGAAACCGTATTGTAGGTAAACATGATAAAGGCTTCTGACGGACTTAGATTACAATTTACCATACAAAGAGAAGAAAGGGAATATGCAACATGTAAGTCCAGAGAAAGAAGATCAACTAATAATAAATATCATTCCTCATAGAATAGAGGGAGAAGTATCTTTTTTTGGAAATCAAGTAATTTCATTGTGTAATGTATTATCAGATAACGCAAATTTAACTTAGTTTATTAACAAAATCATATCTCGCAGGAGCGAGACCGATGACCATAGAAGGAAGAAATGATATTTTATATATTTATTATAGTATTTTCAAACGAACAGATTACGCTGATCATTCAATTGAACAGCAGTTTTTTTATATCTTTATTTCATAAGAAAAGTTTAAGCATTATAATTATCATTAGCCTTACATGTGATAGTCGCTAAGTAGATCATGGTTAATGGCCATTTTAGGTAGCAGTTCGCTAAATTCTGATGGTGCCAAACTTTTAACTCCATAGCTTTCCCTAAAGGAGTAAAGTTGATACCAATTTGGGGTGGCTTCTGGTGCCAAATTGGCTTCAGTCAGATTAAATGTCCACTCCTGTGTATCTATTACGTCCTGAAAATAGAAGAACATATGTGATGATAACTTTCTTTAACACAATATTAAAACGAATTTAACTTCTGTAGTTTTTAAGTCTTTGGTTTTATGTAAAAAAATGGAAATTATTTTACTTACAAAATTACTGTTGTCTACATTGATGATTTTGAAGCTGGGGTTAGCCTTGTCGCATATTACCGAAGCTCCATTTATAGCTATGCTGATGGCTTCGGAGCTATTCGAGGAGCTGTAGTAGACCATGAATTGATCCTTGTGGGTGTGACCGTTGAATTGAGCACCGATTGTGTTAGCAAATCTAAAATAAAATTGATGTAATAATATAATCTTAAGTTACAATTCCTAATTGTGCCATGCTGCCATATATTAGCGTAATAAAAGAGTAAGAAGTATTTTTCATTTCAAAGTATGTGGCCTAAATATTTTGTTTTTTTATTTTGATAAATCTTAACATGTGACATTGTGTGTCCATTGTTCTTAACATTTCTTCCTTGGATGATCTATTCGTCCATGATATCCTTGACGTTATTCTGTAACACTATAGCTCGAAGGACTCAGTTATATTCACAACCTTTAGCTTTAAGCTCCATACATAGGAAATTGTCTCTGAATTTATTATTAAAATTCTTAATATCATAAGATGTGTTTGTATTTTATAAACGTAGATCTTGAAGTTGCCATACTTGTTCTTATTTCATTCTCTGTGAAATTATTTTTACTAAGGCTGCTCCCCAGGTTATTATTAGATAATCCACTCTAGAGTAACTTCTTGAAGTATTAGGTTACTCTCAATACTGTTTGATGTCTAAATCACCACCATGCTTCGTTTTTCATGTTTATGTTATATTGTGTACAGACTTGTACCTTGTTAATTAATTTTTGTAGTTCTTTGGTGCCTTAAAGTAAAGCTGTATTATTTGCATCGCGGGTGGTTGCCAATATGAATTTTTGATAAATTGAATGTCTTTTCCGTCTAGCCGAATGGACTGTATAAATCGTTCCATCAATAGGTTATATTTTACCCAGTCAAACGCTTCCTGAAAATCAATAAAACATTCTGTTGTACCTTTCTATATAAGTATGGATTAGACAAGTTGCGGTTATTCATTATTAAAAACCGGATATATAAGCATAAAAAAGTTATTAAAAAACATCACACTTTGTGACGTTTTACTAAAAAAACAATAAAAAAGCAAGTCGCAAATTTAAAATGAGGCCAAAAATTAAAAAACGGAGTTGAAAAGGAAAACAGTTTTATTTGTGGAGTTTATTACAATGTTAATAAGAGTCAATAAAATACAAAATTAACTGTAACTATGATTTTCTTAGCATGAACATAAAATATTAATTCAGTGAATATTAAATAAGTAGGATATAATTTAATCTAAAAATATAATGGAAGAAAATAAAGCGAAATAAACGAGACATTTTCGTAAGTATATGATTTAAATCAAATCAGAAACTACTTATCCTGAAAACAGCTTATAATTAGATATTGCTCTAAATATTCCATTGTTAAATTATGTCTTCTGTCAACCAAAAGATATTTGTATTTGGAAAAGCATCTTTCTACGTCTACGCTTGTAACAGAAGCGAATTTGGAAATCATAGCTGGATCAACGGTTAAATCAGGCACATTTACACCAGATAACATAAATCATATTTTCTGCAATATTTGAAATCCAGTATTTTTCGAAAAAGTTTCCTGCATCCTATTTTTAACTAAGAGACTCACAGGTCCCAGACCTGCATTAATGAAGTTTTTAAAGTCATTAGTTAGCCCAATCGAATTAACTAACGGAACTTGCTGCTTTTGCAAACATTTGATTGTTTTACTCAAGAAACTAAAATGGCTCTTGATGAAAGCGAGATTATTTTGAAGTTAATTGAGGATATTTTGACACTATTGACTTACTCTGGTTTCTGGATATTCGAAAATCCGCTCTTTAAAGCTGTGAAAGTTATCAGCGTAATAAATAGCGGCATCAACCCAAATTCTCGATCGAGTTAGCACTGCATCACAAATATTTCTTGCCATTGCTGATTAATTTATTCACCAAAGGAAAATGTAATCTAATAGTTTCAGCAACGCAATTGATCCCATGAGCTATGCAGGTAGAGTGAATCGAAATTTTCATGAAATACCTTCGAGTTAGTAGCAGCTTTAATTATGTATGTCTCTGCATCCGAAATCATAAGCAGTATTTTTTCATTTGCACAGCCAGTGGTAAAAAAAAGTTTGCCAAACCTTCATAAACAAATTTAGATACTGTGTTGCTATTCGTTTTGCATAGTTCTTTTGAATAAATTAAATATCCCTTTGTAGGAGTTTCATCGCTTAAAACGCCTATAATTAAATTTGACACGTAACGCTCACACAGTAAATTCGTCAACACTAAACTATATAAAATATAAAATTATTTCCAATCATTATTTTAATTTGTTTAATTGTCACAATATACACGCTATACGGAGGGTGCTTTCATAAGGAATGTTATTCTTGCAGTGTTTTTCGAGAAATATTTTGAAATGGTTGTTTTCGAACTTATGTAAGGGAATATTGGACTTTAACATAGTGTTGCAAAGATCCAAATTAAATTATCTTTGTTCCTTATGACCAAAAGAAGATGCTATTAAAGATCCTATTGTTTGCTGTTTGAATGTAGCAATTTTAAATTTTTGGAATCTTATGGAATGCTGAAGTAACTCATTGGATCTAAAATAAAGCAATCATTAAATAACGCTCATCTGAAAATATAAGTCAACTTACTGTTTTCGCATATGTTTAGCAAAAAAATCTTGTTATTGTCTATTTTTATCCTGGGTGGTACTTAATCCAATCTTGAAGAAAAGTTCTTTTTGACATCGCTGATAAATTGCGGTGCGATAACCGATAACACACAATGTAAAATAAAGTCAAGATTGCCGCCCCTACACCGAAAGCAAATAAAGTGAAACTGTAATATTTTATATTTTTGTAATTCTCGAAAATATCAAGCACCTCGTATAACATGTAAATTGTCGCGTTATACGAGTTGACTGTTAATTTTGCACATTGATGAACCGAAATATTGCGTTTGTTTACACTGCCATTGGAATTACTACATTATTTTTATCGCGCTATTCTAAGATAAAACAACTTTTTGAATTTTTTTATTTAAAAAAATATTCAAAATAAGTAGGTAATATCAGAATAAGTACATGCCAGAAAATAAGCAGAAATTGGAAAAAAAGCTATTGGTCCATAGTTACCTGTTAATACTAGTTGGTAACTAAAAATAGTATTTTTCCTAACAAGTGTGAAAAATTAATTTTTACTCGCGAGACTTGCAGTTGAGTGCGGAAAACACATTTTCCACACGCGTTAGGAACATTTATTTTTTTCTACAAGCCTGTGGAAATAACCTATGTCCAACAGTCATATTAAAATTTTTGTTTAAAGTTTTACATTTTATTGCTTATTTATATAATAATTTGTAACAAAAGTGCAATTAGTTGCATTGACCACATTGACAGCCGGTTCCAACTGGTTGCTTCTGCTTGGCATCATATTATCCCTATTGATCCTAATTGGCGTTATTGTAATTTTTTCAGATTCCATTGTTTGAATGTCGTTTTCTGTCGACGTGCTGGGACACGCTTCTGGAAAAATTGTGTTTGATTTAAAGGTAGCTGGAGATCGTGAGCAAGTTGATGAACAAGGTGTGGGAACATCTTTTGGATTCAGAATTATATTCGCCATTTTTGTTTTGTTTTCTACAGATTCATCGAAATATCCCTCTGCTACTTTAGTTGACATCCATATCCCCCGTGGCGTTTCAAGTTAGTTATGCCCACTCCGGCGCCCGTAAATATAGTCGCAGATGACCGCCTATAACAGTCCCCGTATATTGTTCTGGATTAGGCAACTTTATATATGCTGTAACTTCTGCTGGTATTTTCCCAAATTTGTTAATACCAATGCATTGAACAGTACATTTCCCGTTTTGGTAGTTAAAGAAAAATCTTTGATGAGGGGTACTTTTGGGACGAAACGATGCATATTTTTTAATTAAATTTAGGTATAGTCACCAGTGACAACACGATTTCTATTGCGATGGGTTTTGTTGTCTGGGATTTTAAAAAGAAACGTAGAAACGTTCTTGAATATTGTCTAACGTAAGATTAAGTAATTCTTCCCGTCTACAAGCTCCCGCAATCCTGATGATTGTAGCAATTTTCACTAACAGATAAACATGATCGGGAACTTGTTGATGTCTTCTTGGGTTAAACTTTTAGATTTTTTCGGGCGGAAACCAACGCTTTTCTTTCAAGCGGGTACTTAAACATTGTTCTCAGCATTGAAAATCTCGACCAAAAAGTTGGCTGGCAGGTTTTTGAAAGCTCAGATAAATAAACTAAAATTACCTCCTCCTTTTTATAGATGCTTATTTTCTTTTGTAGACACCATTGGCTAAATATTTCATATTCTCTGTAGTATCTTCTTTCCGATTTTCAGGTAAAAATAAATTAACATTTTCTGCGGCCTCAATAATCTCCTCTGGGACTCCTTCTATTGAGGTTTCAAATACATCCATTTTCTTGGGATATGGACTATAAACCTTACAAAAAAAAACTCGGACTTAAATTGAATTCTCATACATAGAAAATGTTTGAGGTCGTCATTTTTGACAATAAACAAAATAGCATGACTTGGATACACAGGTAGTAATTATATAGGTAAGTTTTATAAGGTAATTAATATATTAATGGAAAATTATAATATGTATGCTGACCGCGTCCACGGAGAAAGAATATAAATGCTCAAAAAATAATGTTATTTTTAATTTGAATGTCAATTAATGCATCTTCCGTTCGCGAGCTACAACTTAACCAAAGTGCGGTGGGTCGCGATGTATATTCAACGGGTTGTTAATCACAACAAATTTACCCCCGTTGTTATGTTACCCTGGGTTGTTGATCAAATTTTCCGCACTAGTGGTGAAAAACAAATTTTGCACACTAAAATATGTGTTGAAAATTAGATTTTCCGCACGCTTGTAGAAAAAATACTAATATAGTACAGTCGTCAGTCAGTAAAGGGTTCAGGCAAATCAGGAAGCAGGCCTACTTATTTTTCAGTTATTGCTAGACATTTTCTGCAAGCGCAACAAAATATTGCAAAACATTTGTAAAAAATAATTTGTTGCCAATATCTGCTTGCGCACTTTCTTGGAATTCTTCAATATCTCCTGAACAACGGCAAAAAAAAACTGTTGAAATTATATTATATATTACTTTACATTTAGTATTTCTGGAAAACTTATGTTTTTTCTTAAAATTGCTCCTTTTTATGAGATTTTTAAATATCCCTAATTGTCTCAATCGGACTTTTTCTTTAAACCACTTTTTTCTGAGGTAATTTTTTCAGGTAGTCTCTATACAAAATTAAAAATTAATTCACAATCTTCTTTTTTAAACGTAAAGAGAACTGTTTTTAGAATGCATTAAAAATGGATCACGTGGAGAACGCTTCGAACTTTTAATTTGCAGCTGTCTTATATGCCCAGTTTGCAGGTAAAAATTAATTATCATATGTAGCCCCAGAGTTCCCCTTTAAAGTTAATTTTTAGTTTAGTTATAAAAGTTTATAATTCCAACTTTTGTTGAAATTATTATAAACGTTGCCCGTTGGTTGGTCCAGTACAACTCTCTCATGAACTTGCTGAAAAAACTGGCTTAGCGTTTTAAATGTACAGATCTGGTTTCGGATTGATTTATCTCAGAAACTATGCTATTTAGGAAAATAATCATCAGGTCCATTTTTGTTTAAGATATCCTCAGCTTCATTTTTGCATTTACATATTTGGTCTCTCTGCAGTTGCAGATATTGACAGAAAACCCATATTTGTATTTTGTTTGTAATTTTTTTTGTGTACTCGATGAACTGGCAAGGTAAACCTGAACAGTACAACAGAGCTCTCAAAAACCTGGAATTTAAAAAAAGTGGCCTGTTTCCTAATTCTCCTGAGATTTGAGTTAAACAATAGTAAGTAGATCTTATACTAAACTGCTGCTCAGCTCTTACTATAATTCCACTTTCGTAGTTTATGTAAAAAAAAACAAAATATTTTTAGAGTTTCGAGGAGGGGCAGGGTCCAGACCCCCCTTAGACTCCCCTTACTACGTTCCTGGATGCCATGGTGAATTGGAAATTAATTTTAATATTTTCATTATTTTTTTTAAAGAAGGAACTGAAATTTATCTCTTAGGCAAACGCTGGTGTATTAAACCCAATGGATATCTAAACTTTAAAGTTGGTTAAGAAGAACTGCAAAAAGTGTCTTTAGGTTTTTTAGAATATTCTTGGTATCAATATTACAGATGTTTGTACCTTGGATTTTTCGAAAGCAATTTGAGAAAGTATTATTTTTTAACTGGACTCATGTTTTCTTTTATTCTTACGATCACGCGCCAAACTGAATATGAACGTTACTAATGATGTTGTCGATTTAAAATCTTACTTATTTTAAGTATCTAAAGAATGCTTCATTTATTGTATTTTATAGTATATTTTATAAGAAGTTTTGAAAACAGTTGTATTTACACGAAAGCGATAGTTTGGTGGCATGAGACGTAAGAGAGTGTCACAAGTCACATGAGTTTTAAAAGTGGTATTTAAACGTGTTATACACTGTTGTTTCTACAAGGCCGCCCGCAGAGGGGGTAAGGAGAAATGTTATATATTATATAAGCATTATTATCATAACGTTATTAAAAGAGTTTTTACTTGTTTTAGCCTCCACCCCCTGGACAAAATCCTGAGGTCGTCAATGTTTTTCTACGATTGCATTTGGGGCTTATATTTGAATTCACTGTATACCCTTTATTTCTTACTTAACAATGTAACTTTTAAACTGTCGTAAAAATATTTTAGGGCAAGGGTGGCGCTTGCCCAATAACTGAGTAACCATCAACCAGATATCGTTATATTAAATAAAATATGAGCTGCGGAAAATAATTTTTCACCACATGCGAAATTAGTCGTTTTCAGACTTTGCTCCTGTGTGTTTTTTGGATGTTTTCGCAGTAGTCTTAGACATAATAATTTTTTGAGAATACAATTCACATCACGTGCCTTGGTGTGTCTTGTGGTCCAATAAAAATGAATAATTTCCTTAGTTACATTTTGTTACAGCGGCAACATTTTTATCACCTTGTCCAGTGTGTTGCTAAGCGATATAGAGAGTTGTCATCTTTGAGAAATATAATTTTATTCGTTGTCGTTTTATAACTTTGAAGCAAAATAATGAATTCTCGTGTCCAATCCGTTGCTAAGCGAAATAGAGTTGTCATCTTGCACAAATGTCTCTCGTCAAATATGCCTCGTGATACGATTAATCGTGAAATCGTCCTTTGGACTCGTTGATATTGCTTACTGGTCTTTAAACTTTATATACCAACTAATTCAAGATCAAAGGCGTACGACAAATATTCAAAAGATAAAAAAAATCGTATCTATTGAATTTTTGTATCAAAACCTCTTTTAGCAGCGGCACTAATTATTTGTTATATCCATGCCATTGTCTATTTATCTATCAACATCCCTTGTTTACGTTAGATAAGGTTATCCGTTTAATTGGAAGTTCCAACAACATAATCTCAAACAGTTTTAATTTCCGAAATAACGTGTCAATTTTTGTTATCAGGTAGAGGTTTACTTTCGCCTACTGTTCGTAAATATGAACAAAACCAGCCATATTTTATCATTCATTTTTTTGTGATATCGCTTTGTTTGTTAATCGATGTCATGCATGCGAAATATTTATTTAAGATTTTCACAGCTAATTTTAATCTACAGCAGCTTTTAGGCTCTCTTTAGGCTGACTTTATTTTTTTCAATTTTAATTTGATTTGTTTAATATGTTCCAGTCTTAAGAACAAAGGATTTTTCGATATTTTCCAAGAATCCTTGAACGTTACCAATAAGAATTAAAGAAAAACTTGAAATATGGATCTCAGTAAATTAAATTTGTGTATGCTAGTTCGGTTACTGATTTCGCCTTTTAGGGCATCATCAGACGTCGAAAACCGAAACACAGTGAGGTTAAATGTAAAACAGAATAATCGAAGAAAATGAGTTTAAAGATAATGTTGAGTTATTTGGTACTAACCCCTAGACCCGGATTAAACAGAAGTTTCAGTTTGCCCACTCTGCGCAGATTTGGTTTGAGCTGAGGCATAATCATACTTAGAAATATTTTAGGTTATTAAATATTAAATGGGGCTCAAATGTAAGTATCCCATTCATGCAGGAACTGGACTTTTTAGTACAGTTCAAGAACATATAAACCAGTTTGAGAAATATATTCTGATGTTTACAATACAAACTCTGCTTATCTTAATGATTTGCTATTACCTAAACAACACTATGATATACACAGGAACGTAAAAATATTACATGCAACAAAGGCCATCTGGGGATTACGATTTATTGAAAATTATTAAAAATTGGTCATCTTCTATAATAACTGACTTTCAAATGGCAAAATCGAGTCAGTAGCTTTGATTTTTTAACGGCATCTTTTTTTAAATAAATTTTATCAATCACTATATTCGACCCCATCCCACCTTCGAGCTGTTAACTCTCGGGTTACGTTGCAGCCTTTGATCTTTACCAAATGACCTATCGACTAGCAAGTATGTATTTGCACCAACTTCCCCTGTCTAGGATATTAACAAAAAAAACGTAAATGGGTTGGCATACAAAAAATGTAAATACATTTTGTACTTATCTATACCCAATTCTCTAAATGTAATGTGAGGCCGACGAAATCGAACCTACTTCCTTGATGCCAATGTCCAAAAATCCCACCGCTGAGCTAGACTGACTCTAGAATTATTAATGTTTATAAAAAAATAAACAGATGTTCTTTCTTCAAGTCATCAAAATATTTTTAAAACTAACCCATTAGTTTACCAGTAGTGCAAGTTGGTACACATTTCTTAATAAAAAAACATTCACCGAAAACTAATCAAGAAATAAAGAACGGAATAAATGTTTTACGCGAAGTGTCAAAAAATATATGTCGATTCGAGAACCTCCTCATTATTTCTTTGCTTTATGCAGATTAATTTACCAGCAGCATAGTAATTCATATATTATCCATAATTCCGTCACGGAATATTAATTAATATAATTATCTAAAAAGCTATGTAATTTTCTAATTTAATAGAATATGTAGGGTAGGTGGGCTAATACAGAACTTACCGGCACTGCAGTGTAAAGAAATGATAGCGACCTAGGCAGGTCCATGAAGTTAGGCCCCAAAGTATTTCCGATTCGCTCAAATTTGGTTTCATTCGTTAATGGTCTGCCCATTTTTGTAAATATTCTCTTACTATTATTTTAGGGTCAGCACCCCAAAGATTTTCTAATTGGTCCAAATTAGGTGTCGTTCGTTAATGCTTTGTTAGTGCTTCAAGTAGTTTGATTATTCCTTGGATAATTTTAAAAATATCCGTTTGTCTTATTTGAAGGTCACACCCAAAAGTATTTTCGATTCGCTCAAATTTGGTGTCACCATTAGTGCATCTTAGTACTTTATTTGGTGTTGTTCATGTTTCCTTAGTTTCGCAAATATGTTTTATTAATTTTAAAGACAGTCCCCAAATTTTTTCTGATCTACCCAAACTAGGTGTCTTTCTTTAGTGCTTTTTTAGTGTTCTTTAGTGGTTCAAGTTATTGTTCTAAGAAAGCACGAACTAGTTATGTTCGTGCATATTAATGAAAATAATATAATAATGAAACACAAACAAATGACGTCTTATTTTGGTTGACAAGAGAAGTTTTGGGGGCTGACTTAAAAAAAGACAAGGGAATATTTACAATAATAAAAATGGCCTAATGAAACTAATCGAGGCACCGAAAAATTGTAACGAACCACGCCTAGCTTGGGTATATTAGAAAAACTTTGGGGGCTAACCTTGAAACAAATTAAGTGAATATTGATTGACCTTGAGATTTGAAATAAAAATTAATATTTGAGAAACCAGGAAATCCCTAACGAAACCAACTTCATGAACCTGGCTAGGCTGTTACTTCTCGCTGGGAAAGTACGGTACTATCTTGTACTGGAAATAAGGAGATATATCGCAGAAGTATTGGAGGAAAATCCTTACATCTGCTAATACAGTCCTTAAGGCAATTAGAATATCACCTGTCCGATGGGACTAGCTAGACGAAAAACAGTTGAACTGGTTTCAGTGCCTAGACACAATAGTCTAGCAAGACAGGTTCTTCGATACCGTCCTCTGCCTCGGAATCCTTTGATTTAATATGAAACAAATTTTCTTAAAAAACATCTGGGATGAAACAAAGTCTAACTGGAATCCAGGAGGCAGTAGAAAGTTTAAGGGCATGCGTGGACATCTATCCCACGACAAGGTTGCTGCCTACTATCTAGGAATCATTAGATCATGACGCCTATAGTCGTTAATACTGACTGGTGACTGTAGACTTTACTTTAGAGTCACCCGGTCCTAATTGTAGAATAGGGGAGAAAAACCCATACCACTTGACAGGGATTGCGACACATATTTAAGGAAGGGGTTAACACTTAAGAATCCTTGACTAGGGCAAGTAACTAGTCTTCAAAAGCCTATCTCGAAGCGAGGTTAGAAAGACGGTGGTCCAAAATGAAAATGGGTGGACAGAAGCCCTTTTAGGGTATATGCTACTACTTTTATTACTACATTTCTTAAGGTTTGAATGTATATATGTATATATTATCAACTATTTACTTAACATTGGTTGTATTTAATATTTTCTAAAACTGAGAATTGGTTTACTTTAGTGGACAAGAAATTAACTGATATAGCCTAAAGATTGTTATTCGTGTAACTCTTATTACCTCTCGATAATTTTATGATATTCTCTACTCCAAACGCTCATCAAATCCGATTTACCACTTGGAATATGCGACAAAATGTGAACTATTTCATTATTGTCTTCAGCCTCTTTCAGAGTTTGCGCTAACCACGCCAACTGGTCAAACGGATCGGTATCATTATGAATGAGCCACCTAAAAACAGAATATCGTTATAACATAGTTTAATCCCAATTTACCTCGAGGCAATAACTTAGAAAAGCAAAACCCTGAAAAAGAATAATCGAATGTTGAGTTAACTTAAGGGTGCAGATACAAAATTACCCAAAGAAGTGAATGAAGAATTAAAGAGGTACTAACCAGTTCATCGTATAGGCTACATTACTATTTAAAGCTATAATTCTAAATCCTTCTCTTGGCGAAACTGTGTAATAACCACCTTTCATAACTTCTCGTTTAGCGGATTTTGGAAGCCATTGTGAAAACTCTGACACTATCAGACGATATAACCATTCGGTAGATAATCCAGCATCTACATCATCTCCAATTGCGTACCTAGGAAAAAATAAATTATTGTTTTGCGGAAATGTTTCATAATTATCTTCCTATGTTTACCCGACTAAGGAGGAGGGTAATGTGTTTATCGTTCATGTATTTACAGGGTTTTTAGTTATATTTTGACACCTTTCTATATGTATAAATATAGAGATATAAAAAACTTAATACAAGAGTTGTAGAATTTTTCTAGTATTATAACTTTAAAAATATCAATATTTTTAAAACTCATTAAAAAATAGAGAAAAATAAATAACCTATATAATTGTAAATGGCATATCCTCTTTATTATTATTTTCTTAATCATTCATCCTTATCAAAGTGAAGAGTTCATAAAGACGATTCTAAATCTAGATACGTGTGCTATGACAGTGTAGAGGGTGTCCCAAATATAAGCAATTACTTCACGTTTAGCCCAGTATCATTTAAATGGTTGATTTTGGGCGAAAAAACGCCCATGTTCCCTTTAGACACTGGTATACAATTCAACTCGATCGGAGTTAAGGCTGATTTTTGAGACATTTTTGAAATGTAGCTTCCAAAAATTTTTTTTGATCCTGGGTCCAGAAATTGCCAAATATCATCTCAAAGGTTTTTGGGTCCGGTAAAAATATACAGTGTTTCCAAGATTTGACTTACATGTGTTGCTATCTCGAAAACTTATAGCTAGAAAGATGGCTAAATTCGGAAAGTTGTAGAGAATTACATTGCGGATTTGATTCTGACCGAATATTTAATTTATTTTCGGCGGTTTTTGAGATAATTAGAAAAATCTAAAAATGTGCATTTTTCAGTTTTTCTCTGTAACTCACCAAATATGAGTGCTGAGCCCGCTGCTCACTATTCATTCATTCGTCCCTTCATTCATTCGTCCGCATAGTGTGGAAGGTCCCGTTCATTCATTCGTTTCGTTGCGTGGCGATTCCGTCTTTTGGGCGGATAATAAGTAGGGTTTGACCTCGGCGAACCATTCGTCCGAATCAAATCGTCTGTATTTTTGTGTATGTTCAAACATTGAAATGCATGAAATCCATGGGAACGTATTAAATAAAAATTGATGAATGGGTGTGGATGAAATATTCGTCCATTCGTTGATTCGCCCATTTGTTCATTCATATGAATGCACGAATCGAATCAACGAATCGAACCGATGAACCGAACCGTGTGAGTAGCGGGCTTTGAGGTTTTTGAAATAATACATTATCTAGACACTTTTTAGAAAAATATAATGGAGGTAAATTGAAAATTCCAACTCTCCCTGTTTTCGAGATACATTTACGAATCTTCAAATTTCTTCTGGACGCCTTATTGGATTTTTGCACTTTTTGAAAGAGCTCTAAAAACCAAAATTAATTTTTTTGTAGTAGGGTTTGATCAATCTTTGCCATAATGAAACAAAAGAAAGCTGCTTGTCATTAATCTTCATTGAGTTACCTGTAAATTCTTTAATTATTTTTGTTTTCACTTTCATTTCAGTTTATCTAGTACTATAGCCGGTACTTATTACAACGAAGAAAAATTAGATATGATAAAAGTGTATGTTAAAGCTACTAGGAATGCACAATTTGCAACACTTGAATACAATGAACAATTTCCGGAGCGACGTCAACCCAACGAAACGCATTTTAGATTTTTAGATACCAATTTGCTGGTTTGTGGTTCTCTTTTGAAACCTGAATCTAAGACCTACTTAAAAAAATAATGATGAAAGAGATGCAGTTATCGCAGAAAATGTCATGAATAACCCAGAAATATCGGTGAGGAAAATTGAAGAAGAATCAACAATTTCGAAATCTACTGCACATTCGGTTTTAAAAAGCATTGCTTTCATCCATATAAAATCCGTATAGTTCAGGGTCTTCACATTCATTGCAAATAAGGTTTGGATTTAATGTGTGGTGTGGCATTATAGGTTATTTGGAATATATCCTTAGATTACTAGTTTCACAATGAAAAAAAGCTTGAATATTTGCATTTCAGACAAATATTTGATTGAGCCTTTCATTTTCGAAGAAAATCTAACTGGAAATAGATATTTGCAGTTATTGCAGGGTTATTCCAGCAGATTGAAACATCATTCCACCTAATGATTGTGCAACACTTGGTTGCAGCAAGATAACTGTCCAGCTCACAATAGTAGAGAGGTTACACAAAGTTTTAAGGCTGTTGTGTGGAAAATGGAGGCAGACATATTTTCGAACATATATTTATGAGTTTTCAAACAGTGTTGCTTAATTTAATAATTAGATCAATGTTAGAAAGTATGCCTTAACTGTTTATTGTTTTATTATGGCGGACGTAATCAAAGCATAATATGAAAAAAACCATAATTTTTGTATTTAGAGCTTAAGGAAAATAATAATAAACTCGACTTATAATACATCACCTGAAAGATCTTAACGAGTTTTTATTATGTATCCCGGAAACAGGGAATTTTTATTTTATCTCCGTCGGATTCTTCTAATAAAAGCGCCTTAATAATGTATTATTCCTAAAACCCCAACACTCATATTTGGTGACCTACAAACAAAAATTGAAAATACACATTTTTAGTTTTTCCTAATTATCTCAAAAAACGCCGAAAATAATTTAGATGTTCAGAATCATATTTGTAATGAAATTCTCTGCAACTATCCTAATTTTACCATCTTCCTAGTTATAATAATTTTCGAGATAGCAATACATATAAGTCAAATTTTAGACACACTGTATCTTGGATATCAATCAAGTTTTGTAAAGTTCTAACGGGTGGACGGAGAGGAAAACGGAGAGCGAGTAAATATATCAAAACTAGTATAAGAAATCATGGTTCTTGGGATTAGACCGTGTCAAATTGGAATTACTATCCGACGTTTCGCCTTCGATTCACTTCTGAACACTGAATGAGTTCGAAGAGATTCAAGCTGGCTTTTATACCCGACTTGTGCTCGCCGAACCGTGACCCTGTGTTAAGATCGATTCCCACGTGTGATGTAGACTGTAACCGGTATCTCTATTGAAATTTTTTGTATGTTTAAATATTTAAATAGATTCTCTAACTTTTCGTTTATGGTTTGGTTGGTTTCCTTTACATTTATGAAATGGCCAGTGTTATGTTGGTGTTCAGCTACAGCAGATTGAACAATTTGTTTCTTTTTAATACATCGTTCATGTTCCTTAAGTCTAGTTGTTATTAAGCGTCCTGTTTCTCCCACGTACACTTCTTCACAGGAGCAAGGAATTTTATATACTCCTTCTGTTTGGAAAGGTACAAGATCTTTCGGGGATCGCAAGCATTGTCCAATCTTCTTATGTGTATTGAAGATTGTACGTATGTTGGACCGCCGAACTAATCGTCCTATTTTGTCTGTAGTGCCATGTATGTAGGGAAGAACAACACTACCTAATGGTGGTTCTTTATCATTCTCCTTTGGCGGAGTTGGTTTGGCAATAGCCATTCCCTCTAAGAGCTTCGGTCAGTTTCGATGTTTCCGATGTTAAAGAATCTTGATCAGACATCGAAATAGCTCTAAATATAGTGAGTTAATAACCGATTTCTTTTGTGCTGGATGGTGATGAGAATTTGCGTTTAAGTATCTATTTGTATGCGTCGGTTTTCTATACACAGAATGTCCTAATGTACCATTTTCCTTTCTTTGAACACATACATCTAGAAAAGGAATTGTTCCATTAGATTCAATTTCCATCGTGAATTTGATATTATGATGTAGCTGATTAAGGTGGCCCAGAAATATAAGGAGATTATCCTGTCCATGAGGCCAAACAACAAAAGTATCATCTACATATCTAAACCAGTGCTTCGGTTTTAGTGGAGCGGATGTTAGAGCAATATCCTCAAAGGCTTCCATAAAGATATTCGCTACCACAGGTGATAGAAGAGATCCCATAGCTGCTCCTGAAGTTTTTTCATAAAAAGTTCCTTGAAAAATGAAATAAGTAGATGTAATACAAGCTTCCACTAGGTCTACTTAGTTCTTATCAAGATTATTGTTATCCAGTATGTCTGATATAATGGAAATTGAGTCGTTGACAGGAACATTTGTGTAAAGTGATTCTATATCGAAACTAACCAAAATATCTTCGGGATCCAACTGGATTGTCTTGAGTTTTTCCACGAAATGTGCAGAGTTTTTAATAAAAGAATCTGTTTTTCCAGTAAATGGATTAAGAAAATTTGAAAGATATTTACCTAGTTTGTATGTGGGCGAGTCTATTGCACTGACGATCGGTCGAAGTGGTACGTTGTCCTTGTGTATCTTCGGAAGACCGTAGAACCTGGGAATCTTGGAGCTGCTGGGTTTAAATGATTTTTTTTCTCCGCTGGTGGTAGACTGGATGTGTTGATCAAATTGGTAATGCGTCTTTCTATTCTACTTGTGGGGTCTGCCTGCATAACCTTATAGGTGTTGTTGTCCAAAAGTTGAGTAACCTTTTCCACATATTCTGTTCTGTCCATGACGACTGTGGCGTTGCCTTTATCTGCTGGAAGTACCAGAATGATTGCGTCTTCGTTTAAGGTCTTAATTGCTGCTTTTTTGGCTGCGGAGAGGTTCAACTTCGGTGGTTTTGAGTTTTTAATGATCTTCGCTGTCTCATATCTGACTTCATCGGCTTGTTCCACTGGTAATCTTCTGATTGCTGCTTCAACAGAAGATACTATGTCTTCTACGGGAATGGTGCTCGGTGCTATTGCGAAGTTTTGGCCCTTGGAAAGGACGGAAGTTCTGCTTCGGATAACGGCTTCGATGACAGGTTGATAACTGTGTTCTGCGGAAGTTTCACTGGATTTTTTCTGTTCAGGAGGGCTTCAAACTTCTTTTGTTGCTTAAGTGTAACTTCTTGATGGATTTTTTCTGCCTGTGCGTTGGTAATGTTGTCCAAAGTTGTAAATGTAGTACTTTCTAGTCTAGAAGCTAATTTCAGATGAATTTCTAATAGTTTCCGGGCATTTGTATCTAAATCACGACGTGTTGGCTTAATCCTTCTCTAACTAATGCATTGCTAGCACGCTTATAAATATTCTTAGCAGTTCTAGAAGTAATGTGATGTGTCACCTGTAGCGATTTCGGTACTACATCTTCATCTCGGCATCTAAGGAGAAAGGCTAACTGGCAGAGTAACTTCTTCTTGCTGTCCCGGAGATCGCTAAAAGTTTTGGCATCCTTCTTGGTTTCCTCCCCATGTTAGCTAACATTGCATAAGCTTTCACGACTTTGGTCAATTAAGAAATCATGGTTCTTGGGATTAGACCGTGTCAAATTGAAATTACTATCCGACTTTTCGTTTTCGATTGCACTAGACATCTTCAGGGATCTTTACTCCACGAGATCTGAACACTGAATGAGCTCGATGAGATTCAGGCGGCCTTTTATACTCGACTTGTGCTCGCCGAACCGTGACCCTGTGTTAAGATCGATTTCCACGTGTGATGTAGACCGTAACCTGTATCTCTATTGAAATTTTTTGTATGTTTAAATATTTCAATAGATTCTCTTTTCGTTTATAGAAATCTGGAACCGATGCTAGAACCTTGGTTTCCTTTACATTTATGAAATCGCCAGTGTTATGCTGGTGTTCAGCTACAGCAGATTGAACAATTTGTTTCTTTTTAATACATCGTTAATGTTCCTTAAGTCTAGTTAATATTGAGCGTCCTGTCTACATCACACGTGGAAATCGATTTTAACACAGGGTCACGGTTCGGCGAGCACAAGTCGGGTATAAAAGCCCGCCTGAATCTCTTCGAGCTCATTCAGTGTTCAGATCTCGCGGAGTAGCCCGAAGATGCCTCGTGCAATCGAAGGCAAAACGTCGGATAGTAATTCCAATTTGTCACGATCTAATCCCAAGAACCATGATTTCTTAATTGACCAAAGCGGTGAAAGCTTCCGTTCTATACAAAACTAGTATATTTACAATAGGAAGAGACATATTTGAAGGATCTAATATACAGGTTCTTCCATTTAAAAAATAACAACCTTTTGATCTATTCTGTGTATTATTAAGTTTTTATTGTGTACCAATACCTGTGCAAATTTTTAACTTACTCATTTAAAGGAGTAGGTTCATGATTTCCCAATATTGGATATATAGGTTTACCCTGGAACGCAGATTTCATTTTTCTGAAAACCAGTTTCATATCTTCGGTATTGCTTTCGATTGAAGTAGACCATACTCGATGGCTTACAATATCTCCAGTAAAATAAACATAATCAAAGTCCTGAAAATAGGAAATACAATATTTAAAAATTAATCATAAACACCATTTGTCATAATAATCATGGCATATCCTTAAATTTATTCTTAAAGCTATTTTGACTTCATATACTTACAAATTCATTTGCTTTCCTAATACTTTCATCTACCAAATGCTCAGAAGGATCGGCAGTCTTATACTCTGACCAGTAACCACATGCTGTTCCGTCAGAAACACTCCCATCTTCTTGGTCACTTTGACAACAAAGTGGCGCATCACAGTTCTTATTTTTTCCTTGCGTATAAAGGGGGTCGAAATGAAAATCGGAGATTTGGAGAATGTTGAAAGTTGATTCTGGATTACTGGGTTCCTAGCAAAAAAAAATTTAGATTGTTCAGACAAAAACCTGCCTTTTTTACTAATATTAATAATTGTTCCTACATGATAACGCAACATTATTATTTCTTATTCCTAATCCAAATTATTACGAAATTGTAGTGGCGGATTCATGATTTAAGAAGAAAATTATTTTGGGTATTTCGCCATACAAGATAATAATAGCGATAATAATAATATATAATAATACCTTTAAATTGAAGTCTTAACTGTGAAAGTATCCGGCGAACGAGACTGCAAAATATCTGCTCTTCAGACGTTTCGGGGAAAAGTCAACTCCCCGTCTTCAGCAATTAGAAAATTGAAAATACTAAAAGCAATAAAATCTTATTTTTTATATAAAAAATTCCATCGAAATGGTAAATCTCCGTCAGAATTTGCAATTTCGGTTAAATTTCTCATATGAAAAATAAAATGTTACTGTTTTTAGTATTTTCTATTTTCTAGTTGTTGAAGATGGGGGTAGACTTTCCTCCGAAACTTTCGGAAAGCTAGATTTTTTCAGTCTCGTTCCTCAGGAACCTTGACACATCATATTTTGTGTGTGACGAGATACCCACAATAATTTTGTTATTAAATTAGTAATCCATTTTTACGTTCTGTAGTATGTATAACTTTTTTATCAGATACTTTTTAGCAAGTTTTGGACACTGTATAATGAACGCCATTGCTTATTTCTGAATACTTACTTTTCTAGCTATAGTTTGTCCTTCTGGTATTTCAACAGTCCATTCAAAAATAGTAGAATCACAACCACTATTCTGCAAAATGACGTCACACACCCTTTCGCCTTTGAGATCCTCATTTGAATCCACTAGATAAGCGAATATAGGCTGTAAACACAAAAATATTTGATAAGATTGGGAGGTAGTGATGGCTATTGGTATATGAGATTGGGGACGACGAGAAGCGGGTATAATTTATTAAAAAATATAATAAACTCAATAATATAGCGATTTATATTTATTACTTACTAGATTTAATGTGATAACTCCGTTACAAATTTCTCCTGATTCAATTCCAAGCAGAGTGCAGACAGCTGCTGCCTCTAAAGCAATTATATCAAGAGAAATGCCACTCCTTCTTTGGTTAATTAAAAAATTGGCTGCTAAGTAACACAACGAACAGGTAGTGCTAGCTAAAATACAGGTTCTTTCCATTATGTTCCGTGGATACTGGATTTTTTAAATATGTTTTATTTTTATAATTATTGCATTTATTGGTTTATTCAGAAAACAACTAAATGATATTTACCTTCTAAAGTATGAGTGGGTTTATAATCAACATCTGCAAGATCAACATTCCTGAAGAAATGTGGTATTTGAAGTTGCCTAAGGGTATCGTTGAGATATGCAGGAAATATTCTCGTGGCCTGGAGCTCTTGGAATCCTTCGTCTAGCTTCTTTAAAAGATTAAGTTCTGTAAAAAAAATTGGAATCAAATGAGCGTTATGCAGTGATTTACATATTGGGTTTTTTCCCAGGCACATTTTTTATTCAAATATCAATTCAGTAATCCGTACATTGATGTCATGATTCGGGATACATGAAATACAGACATTATATATCTGGAAAAATTACCAGTTGAAACTGCTTATTTAAAATCATGGTACACGTTTAAATCATTTTGAATTCGGTGTCATGGTTCAGTTTTAATCAGTGCCGACGAATTACTGCAAATACCTGGAGAATCAAACCTATGGTGGTCATGTAGATGGACCCGGTAAATCGTTAACATAGTCCGGTCAAAATAGCATCGACAAAATAACCCCGACATAGTAGCCAGTTGACAAAATATTGCCGAATAAATAGCCCCCAGATGTAAAAGTTATGATAAAGTAGCTAACCGACAAAATACCCGCAACAAAACCTCGATTAAATTACTAAATCGTGAATCCTATAGGGCGCCCACCAATCACAACACAGATTGTTCAATGTGTCTCTTTATTTTTGGACCCTTCTTAATTTATAAGGGTTATATTTATATTTTCTTAGCACTTTTTTAATCGACCTTATACTGACGGGTATTTCTCTAGCTAAATCTCTTATTGTCTTACTTGGGTATGAGATAAAATATGCTAAAATATTTTCCCCGTTCAATGCAAAACTTGGTCTAGTCTATTTTTTTCGCGGAAAAAACATCTGTAATCTGCAACTGTTTTAAACAACCGTTGAAAAGTATAGCGCGTCTGAATCCAGACAACTTGGTCATCTTGTTTTTTGTTTTTTAAAGATATATATATATATATATATATATATATATATTACCAACATTTCAGGCCTTTCATCATTAGTAAAATAAGAGGAAGTTCATTTGCCAAAAAATTTCAGTAATTTTCGCCATTCAGTCGAAGTGGAAGAAAAAAAAAGGGCCTATTAAGTAATCACCAAATATTCCTGCCCAAACGTTTAATGAGGATACCGTCTTTCTGAAAACGCGTCTGGATTTTCCAAAGATCAAATATGTTTATTATGGAAGTTCGTGATGAGAAATACTTGCCCCTAAAAAGTACATAATTTAAAAATTGTGGATTTTCAGACAATTTTCCGAAAAACAATCAATCATGCGCTGGAGAAAGTCTTTTGGTACAAAGGCTTGTACCCTTTGAATGTGATATGAATATAGCTTATGCTCGTGCAAAATTCTCCAAATTGTAAGAGCATTAGCAATAATGCGGGTGCTCGTATCCGGATAAAACAGCTTGTTCCAATTCCGGCGTTCGGGTTATTCGCGGTCTTCCAAGAATGTCATGTGACCTTGCAAAACCCCAAGTTTCAGCTAAACGGCGATGAAGATTAGTAAATATTGCAGCAGCAGCAGGCAGCTAGCTAGCCGTCTAGCTTCTCGCGCATTACCATTGGCAAGGCCATATACCAAACGCATGTCGTCTAAATGGACAATATTTCTCATATGATCCATAATTTACAAACAAAGTTAGTCAATAATACTAAGATAGTCACCACAGATCGTCCACGATAGATGCCATGCTGGTTATCGCCAATGCTTTGTTTAACAATAAAAAATAATTCTTTTGTAACAATAGATTCAAACATTTTTCCTGGTACTGATAAAATAGAGATAGGACGATAATTGCATACGTTAGTTCTGTCACCGTTCTTATAAACAGGTGTGATTTGTGCAGTTTTCCATAAGGAAGGAAATTTCCGCTTCCCCCCTGAAATAAACACGTTTTTCAAAAACATTAAATAATAACAAATTATAAAACTAAAAAAATGTATTGGCAAATGATGCACTTCCAAACCGCCAAAATGTCAAAATATAAATTTGCATTTCGGAATACATATATATATATATATATATATATATATATATATATATATATATATATATATATATATATATATATATATATATATATATATATATATATATATATATATATATATATATATATATATATATATATATATATATATATATATATATGCTGGGTTTTTTACCGAATTTTGTGACTGCCAAAAAATCATTTTTAGGTTATAAACACAATGTTATATTGACAAAAATCTGTAAAAAATGTTAGGCTAGCTTTTATTTTCAACTTAAAAAACAATAATGTATCGTTGCTTGTATCAAAATAATACAAATAACCTTTTTTATTCGAAAGGAAATAGGGATTCATAAAAAAATAAAATAGAATATATCAATGGCATAATACAGTTTTTGCAAAAAAATAGCAAAATGTCGTATCGACGACACTGGTTAAATTCAAGGACGTATTATGTAAGTGCCCCTGGACGCTTTAAAAATTATGATTTTTTTAATTAAATTTTAACACACTATTTCTCGGAAGCGACCAGGGACCATAGTTTACTAGAACTTCCTGTCTTAAAATATTGTCAGGAATCATCTCCCGAAGTTTGTCAAAATACTTTTGAAACACCCTGGATATTCCTGTCTAAAAATGTGTAAGTAATTTACCTGTGACAATAAATACATTAGTATTATTATTGTTATTATATATCAATATTTTCTTTTTCAGATTTAATATTGATTTAGTACATTTTATTGTTTTAGAAATCATGATTTTGTAATATCTATAGTATGTATGTACTTAACTTTTGCATTATTTCAATTAAAACACCATCATTTCTGCTTTATTAGTAATTAGTCAGAGAACAAAAAGCCTATGGTTTATGAAACATAATTTATATTTCATTTATTATGTTCAATGCCTAACCCAATTTCAAGTGCAGATAATAAATTATTGTCAAAATTAAATATTAATTTACCAGATTATATGTTTTATATATTAAAATATTTAATAAATTTGGAAGTAATTTGTGGGATCCTTGAAATAATATCATTGCCTCGGTTTGGTAATAACTTTAACATCCATTTTTGCTTATTTGATAACTGTTGAAATAATCAAAAGAAAGTATAAATTATTCAATTGCTTACCTTCATCACTAGCTAAAGTAACGCCGACGCCGACAGAAGTAAAAAGGATCAAAAAGAATATTTTACACATCTTCGATTTGTGCTAATTCTAATACAAATAGCTTGATATGAAAGTGATGTAGACATATTTTTTTTATTATCATTAAATGAGTTATCTTAAGAACTGATAATTTTAAGTCTGAAGAGATCCTTAATTATTTGCAACTTCAAATGTAAATCAAAGTAATAAAATACCTAGATTAAAATCTTTAATTGTGAATATTACTGATTTATGATATTACACAATGCTAGTAGTTAAAACATCTATATCTTAAGAGCATGTCGGAGTGAATTTATATTCTAAATTCTGACAGATCGCTGTGGCTCACCGATAGAAGCCGCATTAGTCAAACTAGCGTATCAGATATTCAGACTTATACGAATTATGACGTTAGGCGTTGGAAAATGGATGTTCCATAAAAAAATAAAACATTTTTATTGGGCGCCGTTTTGTTCCACCATATTGGATTCGTACCAATATTTTACCAGTTTATACCAATATCACATTTAATTTTTGTGCAAAATTTAATTGAATAAGAAGATTTTTTTAGTTTATTTTTTAAACGTTTTATTTGGTCGCCCTTTTGTTCCGCTATGTTGAATTGGTACCAAAATTTTACTAGTTTATCTCTACATTACACTTAATGCTTGCTCGAAATTTTAAATTATTCTAATAAGTAGTTGTTTAGGCTGTTTTTTTAAATATTTTATAAGGCCGTTATCTTGGATCCGTACTAAAATATTTCCAAATCTATGTCTATGTAATACTTGATTTTTGTGCAGAATTTGAGGTAAATTGGTTAATCAGTTTTTTAGTAATAATTTTTTTTAACATTTCACCAGGTAGCGATTTTGTTTCGCTACCTTGAATTCGTATCACAGTCACTGAAATCAGTCTGATAAGTAGTTTCATCAGGCTGATTTTTTAAATATTTCATTAAGCCGCCATTTTGTTTCAACATCTTGGATTCCGAGTTGGATTCGTACCAAAATTTTACCAGTTGATTTTTACGTAGTACTTGATTTTAATGTAAAATTTCAGGTAAATTGGACAAATATTTTTTTAATACATTTTTTAACATTTTAATAGGCCGCCATTTTGTTTTGCCGTATTGGATTTATATCAAAATGTTACCAGTTTGTCCCCATATATCCCTTAATTTTTGATCAAAATTTGAAGTAATCAGGTTAGTAGTTGAGAAGAAAGAAGAAAAGCAATTGAGAAAACATATTTTTTTTTGGCGTCTAGGGACCCTAAACCTTAAAGATCTGTTTAAACCTGGTAGGGTGATTTTTTCACGATTACAATATTTCCCTTTTACGAGGTAAGTAAAAAAATCTTATAATTTTCATAAACAACATATTTTTACTTGGGGCCTTTTTTCCTTGATAGTAAATAAGACCCGTTTTTTAAAGGTGCTCTTAATCTTGTTCATAAGTTGATGGTTTGGAGCTAAAATATTCGCCTTTATACAATTACTTGTGGAACGAGTAATATATGAGTTGGGAGAATCTTCAGAGACTTAATTGATCGTATACCGAAAAAAAAACGAAGACAGGCAACTTTTCATTTTTTAGGAAAGCAAAAGCATTAGTAAAAAGCCAAGGGCTAAAAATAGTATTATAGTATCTAAAAAAAAGAAATAATTGATTTCGATTAGGTGGATACGTTTTAATTAAATATTCCTCTTCAAAACAAATAAACATCGTAAAGCGTATGTTTTTTAGTGGAACACCCTATTATATGCTCATTAAATAGTTTTTTCTGGTTATAAATATACGAAAAAAAAATCTATTTTTTTAACATTTTTGTTTATTTTCTATAGATTTCTATTTTATTCAAATAATTGTGTGTTATTTATTAAAGCTTTTGGATGTTTAGTTGTTTTATCCGATAACAAATTCTGGCAATTCAGAAAAAAAATCGACTTTCGTTATAAAAAATTTCTGCATTTTTTTAAAATAAAGACTCAAGAATGTACGAAAAAAAAACTATTTTTTTAACATCTCATAGACTATTTTTGGAAATAATTGTGTGTAAGGGGTAATAATCCCAAGAGTACCAGGGGCACCACGGTGAATAAATTGTATTTTTGGTGTCGCTACATGGTCTAGTTGTATATAAATCAACATCTTAAAATAAAATTTTATTTTTTCAAACCGTCGGTTTCGTTGATTTTTACTTTATTTACTACTAGTATAACCAGTAAAAGGCTTTTCAATTTGGAACTGTTTTCTGGTATTTTATTCATTTATTTTTTTAATTAAAACCTAATAACTCTGTCATCTGCTTTTTGCAATGATTATTGAGGCTAATAAAAACTTACATAAAACTTAAGAAGGAAAAAATCAAATTTCCAATAAGACGGGGCAGCGGGATACGGTTTAAAAATAAATTGTTACAAGTATTGCGGCGAAGAGAATTGCAGTTGCAACGGTGCATCAGGTGAAAAGTAAAGGATATAATCAGATATATTGCATTATTTAAGGAGATCGAGAATTATAGTGATGCAACCAGACAGTTGATTCTCCAAATTATGATGTCGTTGATTAGTGGAACCTAAACAACTTCTTTACTACCACCTCATCTAAAATCTGATGTAGAGCACATACCAAAATTGACACAAGTACTGCGTGGCCAAAGATGTTCGAAATTTTTGATATCTTGTTAATATATAGTACTAGGCTGCAGTAGGCAATTAGTTTCATTTAATTTATTCAAAAAAACAGGAGGAACATTGAAAGTTATCGTTTTGTTTTTGAGCATGCATTGTCAATGCGGTATTTGTCTCATACAACAATTTTAATTAGGTTTATCCAGCTGGTGATAATTGTTGGGGACATAGAGTCCGAACACGGAATAATTGATTACATTTTTTCCATTGGTTCTTTTTTTCTCCAAACACACCCGTGTACTCTTTTCTTAAAATTGAATTTACTCCCCATTGTAATCCAAGCTTAAAGTATTTCACTACAAAACTTCTAAGAAATTATTTTCTGCTAGAATTTCTTCCCCTAGTAATACGCCTTAGCGAGACGGACGCGCTTCAGGCTGGAACGAGTTTTCCTCCAGCCGGCAGCACATACCACCAAAAAGTGGCCGGCAGTAAGAAGTAAGATTTTGGGACAGCTTTGCTTGTTAGGCAGTTTGGCGTTTTTCCCTTTTTTTTACAAGTTTCTAGTGGAGAAACATGCGTTTGGTTGGTGTTTTCTTGTGTAGATGCAAGAAAAACTTGTTAGTTTTTACTACGGTCTCGTAAAGGCAGGTGATGGTGACGCTCTTCTTCTGTTTCCTAACTACCACTGGGTTGGAGTTCAGTTTTGGAGTTATACACGATTATTGCAGCTAACAAAAACTCCAAGGTGTTTGGTGATTTGATGATTACCCGTCTCATCTATTCTCAAGACAAGCTTTTACTCTTTTAAGTCTTGCGTCGCCGTTTGCACTGTCCTTGAAGTTTCCTTAACGTAAAGTAATGGGTATGGTTATATTTTTGCCACCATGGATTTGAGTTTCCGCTAGCCGTCGAAAAGATGGCGTTCTTTAACTGACAGAAGCGGCTAGTGTAAATCGACGGTAAAGATAAACGGAAACCAATGAAAATGCTGGATTTTGGAGGGCCTTTCAAAACGTTCGTCCTTCGTAATAAATTTGACATTAATACATACACATAACATCCTCGTCCATTTAAGAAAATGCTTGAGCCCGGATCATTGTCTTTAATTTTAAGAAAATACTGGTAGATGTATTGGGTATTTCTACCCTAATTAACAGGCTAAATTCGGCACCTTCTTTGCCGCCGTCTCTTTAACAACTTTACGGCTGCGGCACACATTAATATGTCCACAATGCCTAGTCTTTACTAGGCATCATTACTATAATATTGATCATCCATTATCGGCAAATTAAAAAAACGCACATAAACTTAAAAACAAACAAGCAAGTCAAAATTGCATTACACAAAAGGGCGATAAATATAAACATAAAAGTAAGGTTAGTTCCACAGACAGACGTATTCAATCTGTAAGTTGGGCTAAGAACCAGCATAAACGCTTAGCTCAAACGGACGACGAAAGACTCAAATTTTTTCAATCTATAACCCAGGCTTAAACATATCCATTGTTTTTTGTTGTGTTGTGCTACTGTGTAAAAGAAATTTACGACAAATTAGATTATAATCGCTTTTTACGAAGAAATCAGTTTAATACAGCAGTTTTCAAATTAATTACCACAAGAATTCAAAGACATTAAAGCCTGCGTTATAGATTGAAAAAGTTTGCGTCTTGCGTTGTCCGCTTGAGCTAAGCGGTTCGTTGGTTCTTAGCTCGTCTTATAGATTGAAAACGTTGGGGTTTTGTGTCGTTGTGGAACTAACCTTACTTTTAGGTTTATAGTTATGGCCTTTTTGTGTAATACAATTTTGTCTTGCTTGTTTTAAAGTTTATGTGCGGTTTTTTAATTTGCTGAGAATGGATAATCAAAATGATATTAATCATGCCTAGTAAAAACTAGGCATTGTGGACCATATTAATGTAGGCTTAGCTGTGAAGTTGTTGAAGAGAAGGCGGCAAAGAAGGTGGCGAATTCGGCCTCTTAATTGGGGTAGAAATACTCAAAACTCCTACCAGTATTTTCTTAAAATGAAAGATAACGACCCCAAACAGTTTTTTTTTAAATGGACCAGGATGTTATGTGTATATATTCAATTAACGTCAAATATATTACGAAGGACGAACGTTTTGAAAAGCCCTCTAAAATCCAGTAATTTCATTAGTTGCAGCTTATCGCAAACGTCGATTTACTCTAGCCGGTTGTGTCAAAGTTAAAGATCGCCATCTTTTCGACAGTTAGCGGAAACTCAAGCGGATGACGGCAAAAATATAACTGCATCCATTGCTTTACGTTAAATAAACTTCAAGGACAGCGGAAACGGCGACGTAAGACGCAAACGTTTTCAGTCAATAATCCAGGCTTTATTCTCTATGTTTACTCTATCATTCAAATATTTTTTGTAACAACATATATTACTGGTATGAATGACGAGTGAATGAATGAAATGGTTTTTGAGTAGTTGGCATATTTTTTATAATTGCTTTGTTGCCATTTCATTTATTCTATAATAGAAATTTGTTATGTTTTAAAAATCAAAAACTTGCTTTATTTCACAACTTAACCTTTCAGGAACGGAACAAATAATCAGTATAAACAATAAAGCTTGTGGTAAAACAGTACACTTTTTAGCGCCTGTCTGGCTATCTAACAAGAGAGTGATCCTTCTAATAAATAGTTACAATTTAATAACAAGTTGCATTTTTTAATTTAAAAATTAAGTGCCCCTTTGAACGACCAGGTTTTCTCCGGAAAATCAGGTCCGTCTACTAATAAATGGTTTTTGACGCTGATTTCATTAGGACGGCATTTTGTTTTGCTATCTTGGATTCATACCAAAATGTTACCAATTTATTCGTTCGAAACACTTGATTTTCTTGATTTTTGTACAAAATTTAATGTAAATTGGATAACTAATTTTTTAGTAATAATTCTTTTAACGTTTCAGTAGACTGCCATCTTGTTCCACAATACTAGATTTTTACCAAAACATTACCAGGTTATCCCCGTATGACCCTTAACTAAAATTTGAAGTCAATGGATAAGTAGTTTTAAGCAATTTCGCGAACTGATAGACAGACATACCAGTAGACAGAGTAACGGAATTGATAAATTGTATATTTTTTGGCATTTAGAGACGCTGAAATGCGAAGATATGTATTTCATATATTTATTTGGCCGCCATTTTGAGTTCGTACTATAATTTTACCAGTTCATCTCTATACCAAAATTAATTATTGCACAAAATTTGAAATCAATCCATTAAGTAGTTTTTCAGGCTGAATTTTTAAATATTTTACTATGCCGCCGTCTTAGATTCGTATCAAAATTTTACCAGTTCATTTTCTCATAACGCTCGATTTTTGTGCAAAATTGGAGGTAAATTGGGTAAGTAGTTTTTTAGTAATAATTTTTTTGACATTTCACTAATCATCTCCATAGAATCGTGAATTTTTGACCAAAATTTGAACTCAATCGAGTTGTTTAGCTTTGCCGCGAACTGACAGACCGATAGTCATAGAGACAGACAGACCGACGGAATTAAGAAAACATGTTTTTCGACATCTAGGGCGCCTGAAACGTGAAGGTCTGGAAAAATCTCGAAGGATGATTACAATACTCTCTTTTTACCAGGGAAGTAAATATACATGTAGTGGTTGTGCTTCCAAATTTAATGACCTAAACGTACCTCTTTCTTTTGAATCAGGCCTGAAACAATTTTCGGAATCAAAAATAAGAACATCAAAAATAGATTAAGTGTAAACTACTGGTATGAAAAAATTATATTTTTATATTATTTAATTGTTTTATTTGTTTTTTTTTGTCTTTCACTGAATGTGTAGTCCTTTCAAGTTAAAGTTGTCTAGCAATTATTACGTAATATATTGTTACTAGTGGGCCCGGCAGAACTTCAAGGTCTTGACGAGACCTTGAGGTTCTGCCTTTTGCGTTCGATGGCGCGATGCATTTCCAGTGGAATTACAAGCATTCACAACATTGTTAGAGTCGCCAACTTTTAGAAAAGAAATTAAAGGACAACAGAAGGAAGTTATTATTAAAAATGTAACATGCTTTATGGTAGTGCCAAAAAAGCTCATTAAAAGTCCGCCATTATGTGAATTACGCTCACATCCTAAGCTTATACCTTTCTCTATTATACTTACGATAAAGAACTGAAATGTTGTGTGAAATGGTCACAAATGAATAAATAATAAATTATATAAATTACAGCTGAAATGTTTCCAAAGGACCTTTGACTTATGTTAAAGGACAAAGGACTCAACAGTGAAAAAAAGGTCTGTTTGTTCTATTCAAAAAAGGACGGTTGTCAACCATACACATCATTCAGAAATGTTATTTAAGGAAAAGTATTGGTTTTATAGAAAAAATACGCAATAAATCAATACAAAAAATAGTGTTGAAAGGTTTCGGTAACCAGACGATCATTTCAAAAAAAAGATCATGTAAATTGGTGCAGTACAATTCTCTCACGAACTTGCTCAAAAATCTGGCTTAGTGTTTTAAATATATCTATTATTATTATATAATCCACAAAAAAATACATTGCTCTCTGGACAACTATTAACTTGGGTGGATTTTGCTACAGCTTGTTTTTAATAGCATGTACTTAACTTGGACATTACTAAATAAATATTCTTTGTATGCTCAAAATTAGTTAGCTTTTACTGTTTGAATGTATTAAAGTTCGGTTGTCTGATCTATGAAAAATAAAAAAAAAGTTTTGCAATTGGGTGCACATTGATAAAAATCACTATATAGGACCCCATAAATGTATAAAGCTTCAGGCCTGCAATTTTTTAGATACGTCGCTGGATTTATCTGATCTTTGAATTTAAAACACTCAAAATACTACAGAGTAAACAATCTAAATATATTCATCGATTGTCATTTTTAAAGCTTGCTAAAAATATTTACAAAATATAACAACTTACTAGAGAATTAATATTTATATAGATGAATTTTCATTCATTTTATAAATAAACTCACATAATATTCAATAAATCTGTAAATATTCACAATAATAAATAGTAGACAATGTGAAAATTTATGCATTATATTAGCAAAAAGTTACTTGGGCAAACAATGCATTTACATGATGGTATTATAATATAATAAATAACGATTTACTGTGCTCATTAAAAAGTAATGGATATTTTATAATTTGAAAAACATTTTAAGTAATTCATTTTATGTTTTATTTTAGTTTCTTTTATATTATATTAATTATTTACACATTTATTGTTTTATTGTTTGTATTATGTGACATAAATATGCATATTTATAAAATACGATAACTCATACTTTAGTAATAAATTAAACAGTGGATGGGAATGAATAAATTTAAATGTAGAAATAGGATTGAGGGATGCTATTTAGATAACGACTCGGGCCAAATGGGTAAAAAAGTATTTATTGTTTCTATCATCAGTTTGTTTATGTCTTTGTTAAAATATTCTTAACTCAATATTAAATAAATAAATAAATAAATGAATTGATCTAGGGAAATATTAATCTTAAAATCCTATAATTTTTAAATTATAAAATCTCATTACAATTTTAATTTTATAAGTGTTTATCGTATTCTTCTTTTAAGTAGTCACATCTAGTTGTATCTCCATATACAGAGGTAGATAATTCACATAGATAGCTTTTTTGACAATCTTCATCACATCCCTTCTCAATAGCAATATCAGAGTTCTTGTACCGGTACCTGCAAATATACTGACGATTAAAAATCGAATATTCAATAATATTATTAGTTTATTGGTGTAATTAAAATTTATCTAATATTTTTAAAACGGAATAACTCTGTTCTAGATAATATAATTCGAATATGATTTATTTACGATGAATAGATAATTGTATTACTATTACTTAGCCAGAGGGACAGTTAACTAATATTATGAAGAAATCCAACGATGAAACAATAACTATATCTCAAAATGTTTCATTAGTTTGTATGATCTGTTGCGGTGACAGTATAATACGCTATGGACAGGCTTAAATATCAACATAACCAAATATTGAAGTACTATTCTAATAAAGTAATTAAGTACTAATGTAATTAACTATTCAACGCCAAAAAACGCACTGATGATATTCGACATTTAAAATAGCACAAAAATTTTTGCTGTTTCACTTACAAATGATATTCAGCCAACCGACTGTGATTGGTAGCCATGGTAATTAAAAGATCTCCTACATCCTTAGGTTGTAATGTAGAAATATCGAATGCATCCCTGAATGAATAGATCTTGTACCATTCTGGATACTGCTCAGGATTTTCGTTTGCTTTGGTGAGATTAAAGGTCCACTGATCAATATCGACAACATTCTGAAATGACAAGAATTGTTTTAATTCTGTTTAATTCCGTAGTTACAAATTAACTAGATTTTGTAAAAATGATTAACTGCATTGTCGGACTTACAAAAGTATCTTCGTCTATACTATATACTTTAAAACTTGGGTTGGCCCAGTCATAAGGTACAAGTGAAGCTCCATTCCATGCTACATTTATAGCTTGGTCTAAGTCACTACTATTGTAGTGCACTTGGAACGTGTCAATGTGAACGTGTCCATTGAACTGTCCAGTGATGGTGTTAGCAAATCTGAATGGAAAGTCAGCTTTTCAATTACCTTTGTAAATGGTTAAAGTATTGACAAAAAAGTGTACTAACAAACAAGAACGAATATTGTCTTTTTTGGAAATAATGAATATAATTTTTACCTGTTAATAATTTTATTATATTCTCGACCCCATACTTTTAACATGTCGTTTGATCCAGTAGGGACATGTCCTAGAATGTGAACGCTTTCATCTTTCGCTTCAGCTTGGGACAATATACTGATTAACCAATCTAATTGCTCGTAGGGATCTTCATCGTGCTGCAGCAGCCACCTAAAATATATTATGTCTGCATTTTGGAAATATCTTGTCTTCTGTAATTATTATAAAAATCGAATTCATTACATTTCATTAATTTTTTTTAATGATAATCCAGAATAAAACACAATATTTGGTATATTATTTTAGGCTATTCTAACTGAATTTACAAATATGTAGTTGGCTTCTGTCAGTTAATCCATGTTTGTTTATGGTTTTTCCCCAAGTTTCTTACATCTTTTTTCTTGGTTATACTGATATGCTTAAGAAGCCTAATAAGGCAGAAACACGTGTCTAGTGGTTACTATACTTCAGTTTTTTTTTGCCGACATGCCCATGATTTTTTTTAAAGAATACATCCGCATAATTACTTTCTTTTTTTGATTGATTCACTTGGGCTTAAATGCCACAGCAGATGGCTAAAGTCACCTCCGTAAAGACGTCAGGGTGTTGACCCAGAATTTTTGACTATTTTTTTGTGGTTTTTCCTAAGTTTCTTAAATCTTTCAACTTGGTTATACTGCTATGCTTAAGGAGCCTAATAAGGCAGAAACGTGTCTAGTGGTTATAATACTTTTTTTTGCTGACATGCCCACGGTTTATTTTCCTTTTATCTATAAAAAATATACTAAAAAGAAAAATTTCCAGAAGGTATTTTCCTTTTTTGGGGGATAATCATGGAAATAAAATTTTACGTATAACAATAGCAAATCTAAATTTTGTGTTTGAAAGAGCTATTAAATAGCTTTAACATTTAAACTAATCATAAAGAAGCTTCTTTATAGATATAAGAGAGCCATTAAGCCTGACAGAGAAGGTTTATTGTTTTTCAAATCCTAATCTAGCTAGAGTCGTCAAATACAATACTTTCCAGACTCACTTCTGGATAGTTAAAATAGCTTCCATATTCTAAGTTCTTTTTATGTTGTTTATATCTGACAAGACAAGGTGTGGTTTCCTAAGTATATCTGGTTCGAATTTGGTCTGGCGTAAATACTTGGTGGATTGGACGTAACATTTGCCTGAGTTTCGTGGAATATTTGAAAGTATAACTAAACACTCCCCAACTGGTAGATCGAACGGCAGCAACGTGCGCGGTCTAGTATTTTCAGTGATTTGGAATCTACATTAAGCTGTAGGACCCGGAATTTAGACAATTTGGCGGACGACTTTTTGGTGGAGTCACTTTGACGGATGCATTAATTTGGCAGACGACAATTTGGCGATAAACAATACAGCGGATAAAAACAAGTTTGACTTCAAAAACATGATAATTTGGCGGAAATTAATTTGAAGAATTTTTTGATGTGATTAAACACTTAATTTTTTATTCTTCCTGTTAATATTAGTTAAAAATTAATGGTGCCATACATATTTTCGAATTAACTTTATTGATTTATAAATGTAGGTTGGTTGTTTTGGTTCATATTATCATTTTTGGGTTAGGCTCGTCTAGTTGTTAATATTTATATTGCACATTTAAGTGCCTAAAGGTCCGCCGGCGGCTTTATGTAGTAGTGATGACAACGACCGACGGAATTAGTATCATTACAGTAACAATTCCGACGGTAAATAAATTCAGAATGAGTTTATTTTTACATAATTTGTTTCTCGTAACTTCGAAATCATAACATAAAAACTAACGTAAACATAATCTATTATTTATTTCTAAAAATATGCGAGTGATTTCTAAACCTACTAGACCTGTAAATGGCATAAAACAAAAAAGGCCTAACTTGGGCTAATCAAAGACGCAATAAAATACAAAATTAAGGGTTCTGATTTAAAAAATAAAAAAAAAACTGCCAACACTAAATCTGACTGGCTACCTTCCGAGTGACTGGTAGCTATCTAACCACTGCATCACTGCGGCGGCGGTTTACATATAAGTAAACAGACTCTATATTATCTAAATTTATATATAGTGATTTATGACAAATAGAAGTTTTGACATTCGCCTAGTATTTTTAGAAATCAAGCGTGAGGGAACGTATGTATGATTTAGAACTTTTAATTGTGGATATTAAAATGGAGGAAATAAAAGAAATAGAGCTTATTTTTTTGATACTTTACCTTTAGTTATCAGTCTCAGAAATAAAAAATCAAGCCAGCAACATTTTATTAGAATAAAAAAATCAAGTTTGATTTTAAAACATGACTTTCAGCGGATAACAGTCATCTTCCATACATGATCCGCCAACAGACGAATTTTTTATTTATATTTCTTCTTTTCCATAGTTATTGCTTTATATATTGGATTTAGCGACGGGATTGTTAGTGTAATGACACGGATTCCGTCGGTCAATACAATTTCAATATTTATATATATATATATATATATATATATATATATATATATATATATTTCTTATCGATGTAGCCGTTACTTGATGGAAATTCATTATACACTAGTATACAAAATAAACACGTTTAGTTTATTAATTTCCACTTATTTATTTCTGCTTGACAGCTGTTTCGAAGTTTTTTTTTTTAAGTTAGTTTTTGACAAAGACACAGTGTGTCGAAACAGCTGTCAAGCAAAAATAAATAAGTGGAAATTAATAAACTAAACGTGTTTATTTTGTATACTAGTATATATATATATATATATATATATATATATATATATATATATATATATATATATATATAAATATATATATAATATATAAATATATATATATATATATAAATATATATATATATATATATATATATATATATATATATATATATATATATATATATATATATATATAACAAAAGTAGAACATATATAACGCGGCAAAACTAGTATATAGTAGAAAATAGATTCTTTGGGATGAACGCTAAAGCAATGGAATTTGGCTAACCATAGACACGTGTTTCTGACTTAAGGTCTTCTTCAGTACAGTCAACTAGTTGAAAGACGAGTACAACTAGCGCCAAAATGAAAACACAAAACAATACCAGAGTCACCAATAGGTGCAAAACCGACATTTGTGATTACCAGGAGAACATCCGAGATCTTCGCCGGATTTAATACTCTATTTACCACGGAACAGTATATAGCCACCTGTTATGTTATGAGTTATGAGTTTCGCCACAGGTGGCTATATGCTGCTCCGTGGTAAATAGAGTATCAAGTCCGGCGAAGATTGCGGATGTTCTCTTGGTAATCACAAATGTCGGTTTTGCTCCTGTTGGTGGCTCTGGTATTGTTTTGTGTTTTCATTTTGACGCTAGTTCTACTCGTCTTTTAACTAGTTGACTGTACTGATGAAGACCTTAAGTCAGAAACACGTGTTTATGGTTAGCCAAATTCCATTGCTTTAGCGGTATAAACAATGCAATATAAAAAAAATGAAAAGGTTGTTAACAAGAACATAGTAGGTATATATTTTTATAGTTTTTTATTTCATATTCACGTAGTAGCCTTGCTGCAATTTTTCTTTTACTTGTACATGGTTCGTTTTCTACAGTATTCAGGACTGCTTCATTAACTTTAATAGTTCTAACAGTGCGATGTGCTCCTGATAAATGCGTAGACTTCTGGAAACTTCAATTTTCGCTCAGTCGAATGTGAACCTGAGCACAAGTTCGTGAAACAGGCTGTCGTTGATTTGGATAACGCTGCGAATAGAGTCGTTTAACTTCAAAACGAATTACCATTGGCAAGATCATAAATGAAATGAATATTCGCATATTTACGGTTTGTAAACTCAACCATCCTTAGATATTAAATAGCTCAAAAAACTTTAGAAATATTAAATAGCGCAAAAAACTTTTGAAACTTTAAGTGTCACAATTATTTTAAACTAAACGTCAAAAAAGGTAACAAACGGAAAATATTATTATGCTGTTTACTTCGCTATCAAAATTATTTTATACTAAACGTTAAAAAAGGTAACGCTGGGAATAGCCAACTAGATACGATAAAAACGTAGAGAATTAAAAAGAATGAGGAAAAAAACGGAGAGCGAAATGATGATATTAGGATTTATACAGGGTATTCCAAAAAAATATAGGAGAGTGGAATTATCGATGGCGCAAAAAAATAACATCCTGTATACTGCATACGACAAATTTGGCTTTTGGTTATTGTGGAGGTGCTAAAAACTAATAAATGTACAACATTGGAATTAATAAACTCTGAAAACGTGTAAGAAAAACGAAAAAACTAATTAAAAATTAAAACTTTGACACCCTGTATCTCAAGAATGAAACATTTCTCAGTACACCTTTATAAGGTAGAAATTATTAATTTTAACAAAACCTATTACATAATAAGTTTTTGTAATGTTTCCAGCAACTTCATTCATTAACCTGCATCGACGCAGATATTTACAAATTTCTCGAAAACGGTTACTTCTAGCGTTGTTGAACAAGTATTCCTTTTTTGCTTAAAAAAGTATAAAAATAAGGTTTATTCATAAATAATTCTAAAAGTTCTATTGTCAAAAAAGTTATGGCAGATTAAAGTAAATAACAATAGCGTACGTAGCGCCCTCTAGGTGCTAGATAAAAACTGATACCAAATTATAATTTATCATCTCAAAAAACACCCGTTTACCCAATTTTGTGAAAAAAAATTATTTTTTGCAAAAGTTATTTAAAAAAATCTGAAACAAAATTTCAACTTCAACACCCTGTATCTTAGAAACGAATCATTTGTGGACCCATGTTTATATGAACTTTTCGTCATAAAATAAGCCAAAGAATTACCGTCTTCCGGATTTGCGTGACGTTCATTAACACCCTGTATAAGTAGTATCAAAAATTGTGTATTACTTAGGTTTTTCTCATTTGACTAAATTAATATATCATTGGAGTATCAATACTTCTTTTCCTTAGAACCTCAAATCTGCATTAATTAAAGGAATATCTAAAGTCCCATCACTTACTACATTGCCTACACAATGGAACCGATCCAAGAACTTTTATTGCAGTGATGCATTTTTCGTGAAATTTACTGTACTGCTAGTAAACTTCCAAAGTCTTCAAAGCTGTGTTTTTTTATACGAAAGAGTAAACACTCCTTTCCTTGCCGCATCCAGGACCTATTACAATTCATTAAATATAATTAATTCTCTGTTTACATATGTAATTATAAAGTGCGGGACACGAAAGAAAACCGGGCGGACCTTAAAATAAAGGTTCATAGTCTTAAGCAAGCGGAAAACTAAAATTTGTGTACGCAAATAAATGTTATTTTATTTGTTGTAATAGTTTGCCGCTTCACCTATAAAGTATGCCAGCTAAGCGGTACGGAAAATTAATCGAGGATTTAGTAAATTTCGCACTGGTCCACTTGTAATTGGGATGTGCTTAGAGTCTCCATGCACTTGCCGCTAGAAGGTTCAAGCTATTTCCAGTGGCGCCTATACATTTCGAGCATTTGTTTTCGTTTCTGTATAAATGCGATGCGTTGAAGTTGAATTATTATTTCGAAGTAACGATGGCCAGCAAAACGAGAAAAACAATTCGAAGCGGTGCACCTGAAGTTATTGCGAACGTTATAGAGGCCTGTACTAGAGAAGCTGAAAATAACAGTTTGACTATTCCAATTCAAAATCGAATAGAACGCGTTGCATTTTACCCTGGTGTTTCGTAAAGTAGTGTAAGAAAAATTCAAAGAGAACATAATGATCGCTCATGTTCTACTTCATCTTTAAAATCTCCTGGTAAAAAAGACCCCGATTATCATACAAAGATAAAATTGACGATGGTGATTTTCAAGTAATTCGACGAATAATAGAGGATTTTTATGTAAACTTGAAGAAGGTTCCGACCTGCAAACCCCTACTTCGTGCTGTAAAGAACAAAATAGATTTTCCGTGCGGGTATAAAACCTTAAATCGGCTTTTACGATCAAATGGTTTTGTTTGGCGCAAGTGCCAAAATAAACGAAAATTGCTCATTAAGAGACCAAATATTTTTCACTGGCGGGTGAAATATCTATCAACTGTAAGGCAATATAGGCAAGAAGGACGCAATATTGTGTATCTAGACGAAACCTGGGTAGATAATGATATGACAGTGAACAAATTCTGGCAAAGTGAAAGTGTTACAGGTGTTGTTTAGAGAATCCTCTCTAGTAGTTGCTTTATTATAGTTCATGCTGGTTCAGAAGCCGGATTTGTTCCAGATGCTGCTTTAGTTTTTCGCTCGGGACTAACAACTGGAGACTATAATGGACAGATGAATAGAGATAATTTTGAAAAGTGGTTGCTCGAGAAGCTTCTACCTAACATTTCTTCCAAATCAGTTGTGGTAATGGATAATACGTCTTATCATTCTCACGTAGAAGATAAAGTGCCAACTAAATACTCTACAAAAGCTCATATGATATCGTGGCTTAAATCGAACAATCTTGTATGTGATCTAACATGGAGAAAATATCAATTATATGAAGTAATATCAGCCAACAAGCCTAGAGAAAAAAAGTATAAAATTGACGGTCTTTTACGTAACCTCGGTCATACACCTTTAAGGCTGCCTCCATAAATGTGCGTCCTTAACCCTATTGAACTTGCATGGACAAGAGTAAAAAAAATATATTGGAGAGCGCAGCACCGGTGAACTTTCAATTAAAGATTTAAATAAAATAACATTAGAAGCGATTGACTCAATATCGGCTGAAAATTGGAAATCGTATGTTAAACATGTTCGATCTATTGAAGATAAATACTGGGAAGTAGTCGGCAAAATTGAAACGGTTATTGATGATTTAGTTATCACACTGGGATCTTCAAGTAGTGACGATGAAACCTCATCATTTTCAGAGGAAGACAACGATTTAGAAGGAATCGAACCATTAGAATCACAGCCGTCAACCTCAAAAATGGCTTAGTTTTTTTTTCATATATTTTCATATATTTTCTAAAAACTGTTCATAAAGTAGCTGTCAATAAACTGATTCAAAATAATTAATTTTTTTTTTTATGTTCAATACAAACAAAAATTTAATCAAGTGTAACAACAATTTTTAAATATCTAAAAAAACAATGTTTGTTTTTTGTCTTAATATTGCAATTAATTTTTTATTTTTAAATAGATTTTTTCAAGATGGTGTTAAATAACAATAATAAAAGGAAACCCAGGGTTCATAAGTATTATTATTTGTGACATTTCACTTACCTAGCTCACGTAAAAAATACAACTAATATAATTATACTTCTCCATAGAACACAAATGATGATTACATAAATCAAACCTCAGTTTTTTAAAAATTGGATTATTCAGAAAAAACAAAAAACGTAAATAAACAACTCCGAACGTTTTTGGTTTATAAATTAATATTTCTTATCAGTCTGTACGATTTTCTCTATTTCAAAATATGTTATATTGCACACTTAAGCCTTGTATCTTCTTGATTCATTTCAGGTTTTTCTGAAAGAGATCTTTTTTTTTTTATTACAGTATTTGCTGGTATAACCTAGTCCTTAAATATTGCATAATGCCTATGATTTACAAATTATGACAAAAATTTAATCAAATCAAGTATTGGGTCCTTTAGTTTCAAGTTGCTAACAACACTAACTGAATATTTTGTATCGAAATTTGAAGTATTTTAGTGTCCCTTTGTCGCTCTTTACTTGGCTAATATTATAGTTGTTAATTACCCTGTTTACTAACGTTGTTAATATGCTCTTAATTTTCTCAATGTTAGAATTATGATACTGTGGGCTGCTTAGTTTAAAAGATCTATATAACAAATTTTTTATGTTTTTTATGGGACATTGTGATGAGAGGTAGAACCACTCTAAGGAGGTTGGTTTTGTATACCAGTTTGTTAGTAGCGTTCCATCGAGGTTGCGTTGAACAGTAACGTCAAGGAATGGTATACATTTGTCACTTTCCATTTCCAGTGTAAATTTTAATTTATGGTGAAAGCTATTAAAATACTGTAACAGGTAATTTACTTTATTAGATGGGCAAGAGAGGATTGTATCTTCGACATATAATTTTATTAAGGGTAAGTCAAAAGGTAATTTATTTGATATATCCATAAACAACTCATTCATAACCAAAGTGGCTAATACCGGGCTAGCAGGATTACCCATCGCTGATCCGTCCAATTGTAGGTAAAATTGGTTATCAAATGAAAAATAACTGCTATCAAACAAAAATTCAATAATATTTAAAACATACTTTTCGGGATTTCCGTGTACGGCGCTATGTGACTCCATTTTCTTTTTAAAATATTTATAACTAATTCTTTGGGGATATTTGTAAATAACGACGTAACATCTAAAGACAATAAAACGTGATTAGGTGGTAATTTTACACTTTTTGTGAACTCTACGAAATCAAAAGAATTTTTAATATTAAAATTAAAGGTTGTCGTTATCTGGCTTAAGATGTTATGCACAAACACGGCTAGATTATAAGAAGGAGCGTCAATACAACTCACCACTGGTCTTAAGCTCAAATTCGGCTTATGGGTCTTACGCAAACCATACAACTTTGGAGATATGCTATTATTAATGCGCAACTTCTTGTAGGATGACTCATTAATGTAATTGTTGTCAAACAAATTTTTGACAATTTTATTTGCTTGACTTTGAAATTTAGACGTTGGATCTGATTTCAAAAGTTTATAAGTATTACCATCCTTCAACAAATCCCGCATACCTGTCGAATACTCCTCCCTATACATGACAACAGTCGAATTGCCCTTATCTGATCGCATAACCATTAAAGAAGGATTTTGTTTTAAAAAAGTTTTACAAAACCTAAAGTCTTTTTCAATTAAGTTTACTGTGGGATATTTTTTGTTATTATTACTATTATTTGAATTGATATAATTGGTTAAATTATTTATACATTTAGCCCGTAGATCATCTTGTTCTTGTTCATTTAATTGTAAAGACTGAACACAAAATTCCAAGTCTTTTATAATGGTGGGTATTGGAATTGTATCTTTGTCTAATGGAAGAGCAAATTTTGGGCCAGTGCTTAGAATTTTTTTAGCCTCCAATGGTAAGTTAATGTCAGTATAATTAAAAAGAAAATTATGATGTGTTCCTAATTCAAAAATTGTTTGATTGCTACATAGGGTAGCAATCTTTTTTATATTTATTTTTTTAATGCATGTAAATATTCTTTTATATTTATTAGTACATATTTCATTAAAATTACTAATAATTTCAATTGGTAAAAAATCGTGCGTTCTGCCTTTTATCTCATTAATTTCCCGTTCCAACATTGCTAGTTTCCAAACAGTTATCTTAATTTCTAAATTTAAAATTCGTTTTTTAAAACTGTATACAATTTTATCATTCTCATTAACGTACGGATGATTATCTAATTTTAGAGAATTTAGACAATTCATATTATTAGTTATGTGGCTTGGAAACACTTGTTTTGTCCTACATTGTAATAAAAATACTCGACGGTTCCTAATTGCTGCTAGTTTTTTGTTGGCGTTCATCCAAGTCTTCAAAAGGTTAACAGCGTCTCTTCCATATGTGTTCAGGATGTGTTCAAAGAATCCCTCATTTATATGCATGGCGTGTGAAAGTAGCGTCCCTCAATTTAAATTCAAGATGGTGTTTAGCGGGTTAGGGACATAAATCAAACCTCAGTTTTTTAAAAATTGGCCGACGTTTCGACGATTTATTTGTCGTCTTCTTCAAGGCTGAAAGAGATAATTTTTTTTTTATTACAGTATGGCCGCTCATAGGATACAAACAAAAATTTAATCAAGTATCACAAGGCTAACAACACTAACTGAATATTTTTAAATTAATCTAAAAAAACAATGTTTGTTTTAGTCTTAGGAAATATAATTATTCGATACTAAAGAGTTATTATTTTTTATTTTTAAATAGATTTTTTCTTAAATATAAACCATATACATATGGAAAACAAATAAATACGAACAAAAAGGTAACCACAACAACATAAAAAGACAAATTAAATAACAATAATAAAAGGAAACCCAGGGTTCATAAGTATTATTATTTGTGACATTTCACTTACCTAATTCCTTAGAATTAGAGGCTCACGTAAAAAATACAACTAATATAATTATACTTCTCCATAGAACACAAATGATGATTACCACTGCAATACATTAAAACACAAGGTGGCAAACAAGTAAAAGAACAAAGGACATTCAGCAGGTCTCGGAGTTTTAAAAAACATTCGAAAAGGATTATTCAGAAAAAACAAAAAACGCAAATAAACAACTCCGGAACCCACTGCAGCAAAACGACGACTAATGGTTTGGTTTATAAATTAATATTTCTTATCAGTCTGTACAAATAAAAAAGGGACAATTATTAGGGCAATGGTTTGTTTACTAGGGCATGTCAAGAAGTACTTTCTCTATAACGATTCAAAATATGGTTATATTGCACACTTAAGCCTTGAGTATCAGTTCTGTGATTCACCGAATTATTTAATTGTATGTGTATCATTTCACTGATATTTCTTTTAATATAATGTTTTTCTCTGTCTAGTACGGTGGTACCTTGAAAATTAAAATTGTGGCCTGTAGAAAACTGATGTTCCGATAATGCAGTTTTTTCTTTTTTATTGATGTTTATCACCCTACAGTCGTACTTGTGCTGGTATAACCTAGTCCTTAAATATTGCCTCGTAACGCCTATGTAACATTTATCACAATTATGACATGGAATTTTATAAACCAAATTTGAGCTCAAATCAAGTGGTATTGGGTCCTTTAGTTTCGAAAACAGCACATTTGTTGTTCTTAAATTATAAAATGCTAATTTACAATTTTGATTCTTTTCCCGAATATTACGCTGAATGCTTTCCGACAATGAATTAATGTATGGAAATTTGAAGTATTTTAGTGTCCCTTTGTCGCTCTTTACTTGGCTAGTGATATTATAGTTGTTAATTACCCTGTTTACTAACGTTGTAGGGTAGTTATTATTTTTTAATATGCTCTTAATTTTCTCAATGTTAGAATTATGATACTGTGGGCTGCTTAGTTTAAAAGATCTATATAACAAATTTTTTATGGTAGCTATTTTATGGGACATGGCATGTGATGAGAGGTAGTTAACCACTCTACCCGAGGAGGTTGGTTTTGTATACCAGTTTATTAGTAGCGTTCCATCGAGGTTGCGTTGAACAATAACGTCAAGGAATGATATACATTTGTCACTTTCCATTTCCATTGTAAATTTTTATTTATGTTGAAAGCTATTAAATTGAGGGACGCTACTTTCACACGCCATGCATTTAAATGAGGGATTCTTTGAACACATCCTGAACACATATGGAAGAGACGCTGTTAACCTTCTGAAGACTTGGATGAACGCCAACAAAAAACTAGCAGCAATTAGGAACCGTCGAGTATTTTTATTACAATGTAGGACAAAACAAGTGTTTCCAAGCCACATAACTAATAATATGAATTGTTTAAATTCTCTAAAATTAGATAATCATCCGTACGTTAATGAGATTGATAAAATTGTATACATTTTTAAAAAACGAATTTTAAATTTAGAAATTAAGATAACTGTTTGGAAACTAACATTGTTGGAACGGGAAATTAATGAGATAAAAGGCAGAACGCACGATTTTTTACCAATTGAAATTATTAGTAATTTTAATGAAATATGTACTAATAAATATAAAAGAATATTTACACGCATTAAAAAAATAAATATAAAAAAGATTGCTACCCTATGTAGCAATCAAACAATTTTTGAATTAGGAACACATCATAATTTTCTTTTTAATTATACTGACATTAACTTACCATTGGAGGCTAAAAAAATTCTAAGCACTGGCCCAAAATTTGCTCTTCCATTAGACAAAGATACAATTCCAATACCCACCATTATAAAAGACTTGGAATTTTGTATTCAGCCTTTACAATTAAATGAACAAGAACAAGATGATCTACGGGCTAAATGTATAAATAATTTAACCAATTATATCAATTCAAATAATAGTAATAATAACAAAAAAAATACCCCACAGTAAACTTAATTGAAAAAGACTTTAGGTTTTGTAAAACTTTTTTAAAACAAAATCCTTCTTTAATGGTTATGCGATCAGATAAGGGCAATTCGACTGTTGTCATGTATAGGGAGGAGTATTCGACAGGTATGCGGGATATGTTGAAGGATGGTAATACTTATAAACTTTTGAAATCAGATCCAACGTCTAAATTTCAAAGTCAAGCAAATAAAATTGTCAAAAATTTGTTTGACAACAATTACATTAATGAGTCATCCTACAAGAAGTTGCGCATTAATAATAGCGTATCTCCAAAGTTGTATGGTTTGCGTAAGACCCATAAGCCGAATTTGAGCTTAAGACCAGTGGTGAGTTGTATTGACGCTCCTTCTTATAATCTAGCCGTGTTTGTGCACAACATCTTAAGCCAGATAACGACAACCTTTAATTTTAATATTAAAAATTCTTTTGATTTTGTAGAGTTCACAAAAAGTGTAAAATTACCACCTAATCACATTTTATTGTCTTTAGATGTTACGTCGTTATTTACAAATATCCCCAAAGAATTAGTTATAAATATTTTAAAAAGAAAATGGAGTCACATAGCGCCGTACACGGAAATCCCGAAAAGTATGTTTTTAAATATTATTGAATTTTTGTTTGATAGCAGTTATTTTTCATTTGATAACCAATTTTACCTACAATTGGACGGATCAGCGATGGGTAATCCTGCTAGCCCGGTATTAGCCAGTTTGGTTATGAATGAGTTGTTTATGGATATATCAAATAAATTACCTTTTGACTTACCCTTAATAAAAATATATGTCGATAATACAATCCTCTCTTGCCCATCTAATAAAGTAAATTACCTGTTACAGTATTTTAATAGCTTTCACCATACATTAAAATTTACAATGGAAATGGAAAGTGACAAATGTATACCATTCCTTGACGTTATTGCTCAACGCAACCTCGATGGAACGCTACTAACAAACTGGTATACAAAACCAACCTCCTCGGGTAGAGTGGTTAACTACCTCTCATCACATGCCATGTCCCATAAAATAGCTACCATAAAAAATTTGTTATATAGATCTTTTAAACTAAGCAGCCCACAGTATCATAGTTCTAACATTGAGAAAATTAAGAGCATATTAAAAAATAATAACTACCCTACAACGTTAGTAAACAGGGTAATTAACAACTATAATATCACTAGCCAAGTAAAGAGCGACAAAGGGACACTAAAATACTTCAAATTTCCATACATTAATTCATTGTCGGAAAGCATTCAGCGTAATATTCGGGAAAAGGATCAAAATTGTAAATTAGCATTTTATAATTTAAGAACAACAAATGTGCTGTTTTCGAAACTAAAGGACCCAATACCACTTGATTTGAGCTCAAATTTGGTTTATAAAATTCCATGTCATAATTGTGATAAATGTTACATAGGCATTACGAGGCAATATTTAAGGACTAGGTTATACCAGCACAAGTACGACTGTAGGGTGATAAACATCAATAAAAAAGAAAAAACTGCATTATCGGAACATCACTTTTCTACAGGCCACAATTTTAATTTTCAAGGTACCACCGTACTAGACAGAGAAAAACATTATATTAAAAGAAATATCAGTGAAATGATACACATACAATTAAATAATTCGGTGAATCACAGAACTGATACTCAAGGCTTAAGTATGCAATATAACCATATTTTGAATCGTTATAGAGAAAGTACTTCTTGACATGCCCTCGTAAACAAACCATTGCCCTAATAATTGTCCCTTTTTTATTTGTACAGACTGATAAGAAATATTAATTTATAAACCAAACCATTAGTCGTCGTTTTGCTGCAGTGGGTTCCGGAGTTGTTTATTTGCGTTTTTTGTTTTTTCTGAATAATCCTTTTTGAATGTTTTTTAAAACTCCGAGACCTGCTAAATGTCCTTTGTTCTTTTACTTGTTTGCCACCTTGTGTTTTAATGTATTGCAGTGGTAATCATCATTTGTGTTCTATGGAGAAGTATAATTATATTAGTTGTATTTTTTACGTGAGCCTCTAATTCTAAGGAATTAGGTAAGTGAAATGTCACAAATAATAATACTTATGAACCCTGGGTTTCCTTTTATTATTGTTATTTAATTTGTCTTTTTATGTTGTTGGGGTTACCTTTTTGTTCGTATTTATTTGTTTTCCATATGTATATGGTTTATATTTAAGAAAAAATCTATTTAAAAATAAAAAATAATAACTCTTTAGTATCGAATAATTATATTTCCTAAGACTAAAACAAACATTGTTTTTTTAGATTAATTTAAAAATATTCAGTTAGTGTTGTTAGCCTTGTGATACTTGATTAAATTTTTGTTTGTATCCTATGAGCGGCCATACTGTAATAAAAAAAAAATGATCTCTTTCAGCCTTGAAGAAGACGACAAATAAATCGTCGAAACGTCGGCCAATTTTTAAAAAACTGAGGTTTGATTTATGTCCCTAACCCGCTAAACACCATCTTTAATTTAAATTGAGGGACGCTACTTTCACACGCCATGCATTGCAATTAATATTTGAAAAACTACAGAACTCCTATTTTTCCAAAATTAACTCATCACTGTTGTTATAGTAGGGGAGCCAGCACTGATTCCAGTGAAAAAGGTTTATCAAAATTTTAACTTATGCAGTTCGACTTTGGGTTATTCGGGTAAGCCAAAAGTGACCGTTTGTCTCCGTCTGTCATATTACTTTGTACAGGGAGCGTCATTGTGCAGTACTATACAGGGCGTTTCCCAATTGCGTGCTAATGTTAAAGGGGAGTGATTCTTGGACCTTTTAAAGAAAAAAGTTTAATATGAACCTAAAAGTCTTAACTTCGGAGTTACAGGGTTTTAAAAAAACATTTTTTTTAAATCCTAATTCTGATGCTATTTTAGATAAATAACTGTGTGAAATTTGATACACGTCTTCTATGCATAAAATGGCATTTTTTATTAATAATCAATTTTTGAAATTTTTACCAGTGGCGTGCATATGTAATTAGCCTGGGTACATCCGTATGCTCCTTAATGCATAAAAGACGTGTATCAAATTTCATGCAGTTATCTACAATAGCATCAGAATTGGGATGAAAAAAAAAGTTTTCATTTTAAACTTTACCATCCTGTATCTCAAAAGTTAAGACTTTTAGGACATAAAAACATCCCCTTTAACATCAGCACGCAATTAGGAAACGCCCTGTATAGTACGTCACAATGACGGCACCTGTATAAAGTAATATGACAAACGGAGACAGACGGCCACTTTTGGCATACCTGATTAGCCCAAAGTCGAACTGCATAAATTAAAATTTTGATAAATCTCGTTCACTGGATCTGATGCTGGCTACCCTTGTAAAATCTAGACTTGTAAATCGTGTATCACTCTACTGGGTGGTCCAATAATAGTGGACGTAAGCAGTAGCCCGGGAAGAAAAATCAAAATTAAATCATTTTAAAATTCGAAAGTTCGCCGTTTTTGCAACACTAAAGAGATATAGAAGTGCGGTACACGAAAGAAAACAGACAAATATAGATAAAGGTTCATTAAGCATAGTGACATTTTTTAATTATTTGAAGTGCGTATAGTCAAAAAGGAGTGCCATATTATTTAAAGAACGACGGGACACCACTGGTTTAAAGAGATTTCTTGGCCGACCTTCCTAAACCGATTGACTCCGCCCGGTTTTCTTTTGTGTACCGCACTATATCATGCTCCTTTCACCTTTCCTAAGCCTGTTTATAAAATTCTGGGAGTTTAAACAAACATCAGGGCGAATATGAAATAGTGACTATCTCACTAAGCGATTCTGCTTTATAGACGGCTACATCCAAGTTTTTAGTTACTTCTTTAAAAGCCTTCGTAAACGACAGTTACTTTTGCAGAGACAAATTTTAAAAAGTAATTTTGGTGGTTATCAGCGTTTTCTATTTGTCTTTTGCTATATGTAAATTTAAAATTTCATTGTTTGTTTTGACTATATATCTTTTCTGTCTATTGTATTTCACTGACGAGTAGCACTGAGGATGACTTGTTAGTCGAAAGTCGCTACGATCTTTTGCTGCCCCTAAATATTATACACGGTAAACAGAAATACTTCTTTGTGTCATTAAATCCGCAGGTATACACAGTATTTTAGGGGTGGATTTAACAAACTTAGTTTAAATCACACCTGAAGTATAGACTTTAGTAGTGACCAATAACAGCGCACCACCCTAGAGTTTAAACTGCAGGTAGAGTTAATTAAATTAACCTTGTAACATCCGCTCTTAGTTTTCAGTTTAACGAAAACGTCTGACTCTTTCCCAAGTCGTTTCTTAAGGGAAATTTTGTTTTTTTGCGCTATTTATATCCTCCGGCAGACCAGAAAATTGTTCGCAAATTAAACTTGCCATTTTTGTGATCCAAAGTTTTGGAACTGGTGAGTTTCATGGAAAACAATTTAATGTTTACACAAAAAAACCTATCAGTGAAGTAATTAATGCTATGATCGAAAAGATGAATGAATGATTTAGATTTTAATGAAGGTTATAGCATTTCGTTCCGTTTACTTTTGTAGAACGAAGAAAATATTTGGCATATAGAATAGTTTGTTTAAAATATCCACTTCATAGAAATTCACAATGATAATAAAGTAAATTTACTTTAAAAATGTATTTTTTTAAGGGAACACGACTTTTGGATTTTTTTGTCAATCAATGTCGCCTATTTTCGCTGTTATAGTAATGATATTTTAACGAATAATATGTTTTCAACTTTAATAATTCCTACATACCAGCATCCTCTGTATGCGACGTTAGAATTTAATATGATCAATCTTAACCCATCCTTAGGCGATACCGTGTAGAATCCTCCTTTGGCAATGGTATCCATGACTGACTCTGGCAACCAATCAGACCACTCTTCTTCGATTAAATTAAATAGCCACTGGGTTGAGAAGTTGGATATTATAGAACTGTCATATGCAAACCTTAAAAGAAGGATTCATTTGTAAAGATAAAAGTATCAAACGTATGGCCTGAAGAAACCCATTTAATTAAAGTATGTGTGTTTAGAGGGTGTTCCATACAAAAAAATTAAGTTATAAAGACATTTTGCATTCCCGACAGTTAATAATAATAATAATTAACATTTTTCTTTGCTAACTAATTACAACTACATATACATATAAAGAAATAGTAAACAAATAGGCAAATGGGAGTTGAAATTCAATTTTAAAAGATCCAAGTTCAAGCCGCTTAAATGAACTCTATTATGCAAAATAGAATCCAGGATAGGTGCGATGTGAGCTTCCGTTCCATTATTATTATGATATGCATTATACAAATCAATCTGTGATGACCTTAACATAGGCCGTATTCATGAGTCAAAGATATGATATATTTATGATTTAGATATCAAAAATATATGGTATATATTTACCTAAAGAGAGATCCGCGCATGAATATTCCAAGTAAAAATGCTAAATAATAGTGATCCAACTTTTGATTCTTGTGGTACACCACAGTTTTGAATTGATACAGTGACACACCCCCTTCCTTCCATACATATTGAAACACCCCTATCCCCGGTCTTATACAAAACGCATAATTTCCAGTTTAGCTGTTGTGTCCCTTCAGAGTTCTTAAGAAGTTGACACAATTTGGTTAAAACATGCGCATTCAATTAGTAAATAAAACACCAACAATGACACATACACCTTTTTATTTAAAAAACTAAATATGAAAATTTTAAGAAAAAATGTAACATTGTTTTCTTTTTGTTAAAATAACCATGTATAAAGTAACCTTAATTAGTTATTCTACTTAACATTGTCATACTCGTTTAACCATGTCTACATATAATTCCTAGACAATTGGTATAAAAAATAAGAGCTAAATAAGCTCTGTTGGCTAGAGTAAGTTCGTTATATTTATTTATATTGCAAAAATAACGGCAATTACATTTTTTCTGTACGAGAAAAAGCTATTAAACAAAATTGCTTTCACCAGTAGTCCTATTAAAAACAAATTTATGTTCCTAACCTTAGCAAGAAAGAAAAATAATAATTCAATCTCTAACTGTTACAAGGAGTATTTTATTATAATTTATCTTGTTACCCCCCATCGGTGTCGCCCCAATCTTTCTATAATCGCTCCGAGACCAAAATAAGACAATGTTGATAAATTTGGTTGAGCAGTCCAGAGCCAATTGGCCATAATGCGAATCAGTATCGACTATTACTATGGAACAACTCATTGTATGACTATCATAATAATAATCTCAGGTTGACTAGCAATCGTCTCTGACATTTCCAGTTGAAAGCCGATTGGCCTGCTGTGAGAATTACTCTAACTACTGCAGTCGAACAGCAAACGTACTTTTCTTTTTCCAACGAGCAAAATTAACCTTAGTGGCTTCAATGATATATCTACAAAAATAATTCAGCACGATCTACTTTGTCAGAGCGCAAAAAGTGTTACTCCTGATTTCAATCAAAGATTACAATAATTAGTGTTCATCATCATCTTTTCAACAAAATGTATAATATCGCCGAACGACACTTTAGTAATTTCCTTTTATAAAATATACCTAAACAAAATAAATCCGTCGAAGCGGTCCCGTCATAGCAACATCTGTTACAAAAGATCTTTATTTAGATGTATTACCTATCCTTTCTTTAGTACCCAGAAATTGCAGATAAATTTGTAAGCAAGAAAAATATATGTCAAATTATCGTGACCAAGTAAATTAAATAATTACTCCCTTTTTTCTAATAAAATAGGTTTATATTATCCTAATACTAATAATAATTTCTCTGTCAATTTCTTTAGCCATTACTAACTGCCCTAACAAAAATAGAAAGTTTGATTTAAGATTTTCCTTTTTTCTATAAATAATGCCACCTAAGCTAAAAATTTTTTATATTGACCATTTTAAATATCGGTATAATTTTTTTTTATAGTCAGGTTCGTAAAAAGGTTTTATTTACTTTAACACTCCCCCTGATCAAATGCTCACCTGTACATTTAAATCTCAAAGAATAGCTTGGAGATTTTCTCTGCTTAGGCTTCATCTCCCTAAAAAAAAAGAGAAAAAAAAGTTAAATATCCCCCGGATAGACCGTCGAAGATATAAAAAAAAGTTTTTGTTGCGGATATACCGTTGCAGCTAATTCAAATTCTGAATTAAGTAGTCTTCCCGGTTATTAAACCGTTGAGAAAGCCAACTCAGATCCTGAAGTTAGAAAAAGTGCAATTAGTATCCCCCGGATAGACCCTTGAAGATAAAAATTGCTTGCCCCCGGATATACCGTTGAAGCTGATTCTGGTTCTGAATTTAGTAGTCTTCCCCGCTTGTGCACCGTCGAGAAGGCATACTCAGATCCTGAATGAATTTTCGGTGGTTTCGAGTGTTATTTATTTCAAAACGAGACGCAATTTCGACCCTTAATCGCGGGTTCCCATGTCGGTTAGTGTTCTCACGGTTTCTACCCTGTCTGGTATGTGTGACGTTTCACTAGTTTCGAGATAAGTTGTTCCTGTACAAATTCCTTTCAAAACAATCTTTTAAAGTTCTGACTATATTTAACGTTAAAATTATGAAATATTCAACATTATTTTAAACTATAATTTTAATATTTTGAATAGACCTGAGGACAGGTCTGTTTGAATATTGCAATCTATTTTTTGTTTTATCAAAACCAGTATAGAGAAGAACTGATATAAGCAGATCATGGTTTAGTTTATCAATGCCTTGCTATCTATCAATATCAAAGCCGTAGCTTAACCCTATCCACGACTTTACAGGCAAAAGTGCCGCAGTGCAGCTAAACCTTGACGTAAAATCGGATGTAGGTAGAATATTATGTTGATTAAGAGGTTCGCTCATTTGCTTATTTATTATTAATATAATCTTTGTTCTTTTGCTTTATGAGGTTGATGGTACCTGGAGAAAAGTAAGAAGGAAACTTCAGTATATTACACATTTTTTTAGGTACAAAAATTTCAATGGTTGAAAAAATAATCGAATAAAAAATTTCCACAGTTTTGTTAATGTCATTGTTTAGAGTTTCTAAAATACTCCGGTCTATATTTTCAAAATAGTCATTCAATCCGTCATAATTAACCTTAAAGAAGTTAAAACTATAGGAGGCACTGTCAGAAGCCAGATTCGGAGTAGAACCTAGTCGAAGTTTAAAATCTAAAGGAGAATGATAGTTTTCAGTCAATGTCAGCGGCATATCGCACTCAACCACGGAAATGGCCGTGCAGTTAGAAAATAGCAAATCCAGAATAATATCATTCGAATTACGTATATGATTCAACTGTATAAGATCATAAAAGCAAACGCAGTCATACAAAACTTTTGCACAGTTATTATTTGATGTAAATCAAATATTTTCTATTATTATCATCTATGTAAGTTCGTTAAGAAATGACAATGAATAATTGTCTATGTGATTGTCCTTGCTTTCAATGGGTTTAAAAGAGTCTACAAAATTTGGTAGATTGTAATCACCCACAACGATCACTGCTAGATGGTCCATAATGTCCAAAATAGGATCATAATGGATTTAATTTGGTTAGCTGCTCCAAATCATCCATTTTTATTTTCATTTGTTCATTTTCCCTTTCTACTAATTTTAGTTGCATTTCTAAAATAGTTATTTTTGCAGATAAATTTTCTGACTATCAGTAATCTTTAGTGTAACCTGCGAAATTTTGAGTGTATTTAAAAATTTCTGACCCATTATAGTTTGTTGTAATACGTCTTGCACTATATCGCCAGTTAAAGATAAGTTCGCTTTTTGTCGTTCGGTGAATACAATTGTATTTGTATATTTTAAGAAATATAAAATAAATTCACTTCAAAAAACTTTGATCTTAAAGTGGATACAGGCGTTGTTCGATACTTCTTTCAAGACTTGAACAAATTTTAGTACAATATATTAATTTTAATCACTATTAAATTTCAAATTAGGTCGAGCAAAATACGTCTACTCATTACGGATTTGCTGACAACAGATTTTAAAAATCAAGTAAAAAACCCAAACTATTTTGTTGAACATTTTTTTAAGTCTTCAAATGACTTCTGTAAAAGGGGTGTCATTAACAGGTATTTCAAAAGAACCAGAACATTCAGCACGTATCAAAAATTAAATGCACCAAATTTATCACACGGGGTTTATTGGTCATTGCCGATCATGTTATTGAAAAGGTTGCCAAGTTTACCACTTTCACACAAATTAATATCAAAAATCCACATAAAACAAATAACTATACTACCTTTACAGCAATATATAGGCCTCCATCCACGAATGTGGATACATTAATCGAGTCGTTTTATCTATTTTGGAACAGGCACATCAAAGCAGAACAAACATATAATTATTGGGGTTATAAATATTGATTTGGATAATAACAAAGATAATGCAGTTAATAAATATGTGGATACTTTATCTCAGAACAATTTTGCTTCTTTATTAAGTAAACCAACCCAAACTTCCAACAAAATGTCAGTCCATATATAGGATATACTTATATTAGAGATACTCCTGCCTAACAGGAGCAGATATCATAAAGGATCGTGATAAAAATATAAATGCTGACAAGCATAAAAAATACTTATATTAACTCTAATAAACTGCATTCTGAATTAATTCGGACACTTTCTATAATATAAAACAAACAAAAGATAAACTTGTATGGACAGTAGGGGCAAAGTCTTCACAAAAATTAACGCTAAGAAAATCTGGCTAAACAACGAAACTGATGTTGCAAATATTGCTTGAACCTAATATGTAAAATTAACTTTCAATAGAAATTCTTTTTATATTTTACTTTTATATATTTTTTATTTTTAGTTATTTTTATAACTTGGTCTTATATTTTCTAAGTTGCTTGGTACCCATGCCCGATTATGCTTGAGTAATGACACATTTTTGTTGTGTTTTCTTAACTGTAAAATTGCTTGTACCATATTTTTCTGATTTCAAAGAAATAGTTAATTAATCTAAGTATGATGACTACTGACTTGATGCAGTAAGTACGCTTAGTTAGTAATAACACAACAGTAGTAAAAATAAGTGAACAAGACGAGGCTCGGAAATGGATATAATTTATAATTGAGGGGATTATTTATTCTATAAATACTAAAACCATCTAATATAAGAAATTCAAACGGAACCCAACAGTTTATATATAGAAATTCGTATGCAACTTGCAACAAAAATAAATTAAATAATATAATGAAAAACGCTAAAACTCAATATTTTCAAGATTTGCTAGGTAAGGTCATCTAAAAATAATAAAGCTACAGGCTACCATCGCTTAATCTCAAACTTGTTAAAAACTATTTTCCCTCAACTTTCGCTACAAATAGCTCATATCCTTAATTAGAATTGTGGGATATTTAAGGTACCGACCGGGGCTTGGCCTTTTTTCTACTTATCTTAACGAATTGTTAAAAATTCACATCAGTACTGAAATTAATAGCTTTGGGATGACCTGAGGAGGACTTCTGAACCTGGTATATCCAATATTCGATGGAATACACTGTATCACACCCACTAAAAAAAACATTCAATTTTGTCTGTCAAGTAGTTAATTCTTATAAAATATTATACGGACACTGGTCGGCCAGTGTTTTCCCAATCGAACGAAGGGACAGAATTAGCTAACAGTATTCAAACCCTACCATTTCCTTTCCTGATTATTGCAATAGGCAATAGTTTAGGAGGACTTGCCTAAAACAAATTTAGACTGAGCGTCATCTTGATCAATGTGTCCTTCAAACGGACAAATAGAAACCTTTTTTATTTCTGTCTGTCTATTTGTTGCACTGTCTCTGTGGCTTGTAAGCCAGCCAATTAGCTACTACAAGGTGTAGCCTTGTAGTAGCTAATTGGCTTCTTTTTTTTTATTGTTTTTGATCCATTTGCAAAATGTTTTGGTTCTTCAGTGGCGGTTTTAATTTCATCACTTGTGTGACATGGGCAAGGTCTGCAATTTACGTTTTTTTTTCAGGCTACCCTATTTCTTAGAGGCTGTTGTGGTAGGGGACATTTGACTTAGATAGAACTCCAGTGGGAAGAAGTATAACATATTCTCCCCTTGTCTCTCGTTAGTGTAAGGTTGCCCGCAAGTAGGTGCTTTATAACCATTGCTATTTAGTTTCGCCCTTGACAGTCTATTGTATCACCTTGATTACTAAAGATTCTACACAGTTGCTGAAGCAGACTGCCATCATAAAATCCATGACTTATGGAACATTATCGTCTATTGAATAAATATGTTATGGGCTTGAACGCAATGAAAATTTGGCTTTATTTGAAACACGTTATACAAAATGAACACTTAAATGCTTCCTAAGGGTTATTGTATAATTCCTTGTAAAACAACTTAAGGAAGACAATTAGAGACTAAGACTGAGTATAGTGGAACGTACATCATTAATTATTATTGTTAACCCACACCAATTAATCCTAAAAGGTCCTCATATCATTAAATCATAATCTATACTTACTGGTTTAATGGACTAGGTTCATGATTTCCTAGAGTTGGGTAAACAGGAACCGTAAAACCATTTTTGAGTTTTCGAAGGAATTTATCAATAACATCAGTATTACCTTCTTCAGATGTGGACCACATTCGGTGACTTACAATGTCTCCAGTGAAATATACAAAGTCGATGTCCTAGAATTATTGATATTTTAAAAATAGTAATAATAATAATGATTATTTACTAATCTACTGATAAACAATCTTAACGTCCAAAATCTTATCTAAAGATAGAAACACAAAATTTGGGGCATATATAGATCACTTTGTTGTGTTTAAGCATTAATACAGAGTTTTCGGAATTAACTTTTAAACACTTAAATACTTATATATAGAATATTATTTTATTACGGGTCCACTAATTGCCGAAATTTACAATCTTCAACAACTCTTGGATTCAGAGTGACGTCTAGAGTAATGTGCAAAAATAAACAATTTCAAAAGTTATTAACAAATTAAGATAAAAAAGGAGTTAGTTTTTTGCAAATAACCCGGAAGGTGTTAGCACTTAAGAACATTTAAAGACATATTCTTATAAAGGAAGAAATTTTCAATAAAAAACGTGAAAATTTCTGGAATTCCATTATTAATAATTTTAATTTAATGTCAAAAATAGAGCTCCGCCCGGCAAGCGCTAAACCGTTACGATGCCCCAAAACCGTTCGTATTAGTAAAACATGTTTGTTTTTATTTAAATATTGATTTAAAAATAAAAAATATGTATTATCTAGACAAGGAACAATATCCCGCAAAAACATTGTTTTTCACTGATTTTTCATAAAATGAACCTATTGTTAATTAACACATTTTTTAGAGTTCGTTTCATTCAAGTCCGATAATTGTTAAACAATAGCTATGCTAAACTATATGAGATTATGACATTGCGATGTTTCTGATTGTTATAATATATTAGCTATTAATTATTGATTATAATTTTAATTTTTTGTTAGTTTCAATAATTAATAATAACAATTAAAAACATCGCATATAATAATTAATATATACATATGAGATTATGACATTGTGATTATGACGTGGTGTGATAAAGTCTCTATGCAGCGAAATAATTTTACTGGGTTTTGTTTAACAATTATCAAACTTTGAATATAAAAGAAAACTCTAAAAAAAATATGAATTAGCAATATGCTAATTTATGAAAAATCACTTAAAAAATATTTTTAGAAGGGTATTGTTCCTTCAAGTGTCTAGATAATATTATAGTTTTTTAAACGTTTTAAATCAATATTTAATAGTATAAAAATTCTGTTTACTTGTTGCGGCCGGTTTTGGGGCATCGTAACGACTTAGCACTCATTACGTGGAGCTCTATTTTCAACATTAAATTAAAATTATTAATAATAGGGAAAAACTTCCGGGAATGGAAACATTTTTATTGCATATTTCCACTTCTTTAAGAATTTTTTTTTATTTCTAAAAAGTTAATTATTTCCGAGTTATTAGCAAAAAACTAAATTCCTTCTTTTAAATCCAAATTTCTTAATAACTCTTGAAATTGTTTATTTGCGAGTTTGAAACTTTTGCACATTTTTCCAGACCAAATCAAATGAACCTTCACTCATATTTTTACTAGAAGTGGCAAGAAGTAACACCATATAGAGTTTGTGAATTAGACTATTATATTCCCCCAGTATTTTTTTATAGTACGTCTTATTTTCATTTTGATAAGAAGTCTTTATTGTTGATTTTATAACAGGATTCTTACAAAATACCCGAGAACATTTTACATCCTAGGTTCATTATCCTACATATTTTCAAAAAACAATTTTTGATATCCTGATTTCATTATTTTTAAAAGGTTAAACCTGCACAACAAACAATATTTGCATGCTTTTGAAAATATTAATTATTTTTCTCGATTATGAATAAAGACCTCGTTTGCCTTCAGGAAATTTTATGATTTTAAGGGCACGACATAAAGATCTTTAAGATTATTTTATATTTATATACTTTAGCTGAATAGCTTTTTCGGTTGTTTAGATCGAATTAATAATTAACGGACACAACCGATGATTCAATTAAAAAAGTATCTTGCTTGATTATTATTTTACTGTTTATTTAGAAATAATTTGAAAGATGAAAATGCGAACATAGATTTTGTTAATCTAAATTAATGAAAATAGGCTGATATTGGTATTATATTGTTTTAACATAACGCACCGTCGAGTTATAAAGGATTACACAGCGTCTGTTCCATATTAGTTCATAAATGAAAACCATTTTGGTATCGATTTTTGCATAGAATGTTATTCTTTATAAAAGTTTTAGTTTTGCTTATTAAAAAAACAAGTTCGGCTAAAAAAAGTTCTAATATGGAACAAAAAAATCTGTAAACACAAGTAAGTAGGCAAAAAAGAATTGTGAAATTTCTGGGATAGCGGTATTAGAGAGTGCAAAAATATAAAAAAGTCGTTTATAGGCTTTGTTGTACGAGATGTAGTTTTTAGGCAATTTAATAATAAATAAGTCGAAAAGTTCAAATAACGCATTTGTTTTGCGTATTCACCATTAATTTTCTCAAAAACTATGTTTATTATCTAAAAATTCTTTTTGACTTGTATTTGTAGGCTTTTTATTAATTTAGCTGTCGTAAAAGGTTGATTGTTTTGGATTCGTTTCGTACCCTGTACGAAACGTAAGTTTGTATAAATTAATCTTATTTTAATATTTTTTTACTAAACTTAATAATAAAAAGTTTGTTTATTAAAATCGAACAGATCCTCTATAGGGTATAGTAAATATGGAGATGTCTTGATATCGTGCATCGATAAAGAAATATTTCAATCCTTACCAGTGTATTGGCAAACCGGATCATTTCATCAATTAAACTCTCAGAAACGTCATTTCCATATTCGGCCCAATATCCGCAGGAATTACCTTCGCTACCATCGTCTTGGTCACTTTGACAGCAAAGCGGTTCTGTACATTCTTTAACTTTATTTGTCTCATACATCAGATCCATATGAACATCCGTGACATGAAGTATTTTATAAGTTGATGAAGTTCCAGGCTAAAATAAAATAAGTCGATTTGGGTAAAAGGGAATTTGGTTTTCGTACATACTTTTTGTGAATTTATTACCTGAGGTCTTGTAGGCGATTGCCCTTCTGGTACATCAATTGTCCATTCAATATTGGTGTAATTGCAGTTAAAATGTTGCAGCATAATGTCACAGAATTTCCCTGGTTCTGTATCTGGATAAGTATCGAAAATATACAATATGATATCCTGAAATATACCCATATTTTAGCACTAATTTACAAAAAGATCCAGTATGGCTAGTAAAATATATATGATTTACCCCGTTTAGATCAACAGTTCCATCGCATACCCTAGCGCTTTCGATATTGAGAAGTTCACATATTGCCTTCCCTTCGGCCTTAATTTGGGTATTGTCCATGCCAGATTTTTTTTCATCAACTATAAACTTGACAAAGCTGTTACACAATCCACATATAATATCATTTTCCAAATTATGCGTGTCCTTTAATACTGTGTTGCCAACTTTAATATTGTCTCTAAAGAAATTGGGAAGTTGAAAGTGAGATAACGCTTCGTATAGGTAGGCGGGGCGGATGTTAGTTGTGAGGTACTCATTGAAACCACGTTTGACAGTTTCGAGAATATCTAAAAATGAATAATAACTTATAAACTAGGTAACTTGTTTAGTTAACAGTATTATGTATTGAAACAGTTAAATTAGTAGCAACGACAGTTTCTTCCTGTAACGTAGTTATACGCCAGTGTGATCCATATTTTATTAAAGCTCAAGTATTATTTAAGCACTTTAAATTTGGACTCTCTATGGCTTTATAATTAGCTAGATTAAATATATAAATAATGTTTCTTGGGTTTAGACCGTGTCAAATTGGAATTACTTTCCGATGTTTTGCCTTCGATTACACCAAGCAGAAGCCTAAGCATCATCACTGCAGAATATCAAAACACTGAATAAGCTCCAATGAGCGCAGTACGTGTTTTTTATAGCCGACCTCTGCCCACCGACACGCGACCCACTCTGATGGTAAAGTCTCTATTGAAATTTTCACGGTGGTTGCTGCTTTCAATAGATCCTCCAACTTTACGTTTATAATAAGTGCTGGTGTTCAGCGACAGCAACAATTTGTTTTTTACTTATATATCTTTCATGTTCATTAAGTCTGGTAGATACACACCGTCCAGTTTCACCTATACAGTGTGGTCCAAATTGGGTATACATGTATGGGTGTCTCGGAAACTGTAAGAGATATAACATTGGTTATGAACATTGGTTGGAATGACTTGTTTTCTTATGATTTATAAGACTTCATAAAAATATTTTATTTTTGTCAAAAAACGACAAAGTTTCTTTTCTTTGTTCTAAAATTTTCTACACTTAATTCAATAAAACAAACGCGTAATTTTAAATATTATTTGTTGGGAACTCGCAGATTAGGGACAGCAAACTGCAATGTTAGACAGTTAATGGCTGAAAATGACATATGTCGGTAAAATATAATAAAGTCTGTTTTTTTTAAAATCCCTGATATGCGCGAAATTTGAAGGTTAAGGGTTGGCAATGTCATCTGACCTACTTGCAAATTGAAATAAAAAAGATACACCAAGTGAACAATCACCGAAATATATTTTAGTGGAAAATCATCCCCATGTCAAATCATTCGATTAAATCAGGCACGTAGCCAGATATTCGTTTCGGGGTGGAGTTCCAAACCAAAAATTCATTTCGAGGGGGGGTCCAAACAGTTCAATCTTAGGAAAATTAGGAAGAAGCATACTTATATTAAAATATTTTTAGAGTTTCGGGAGGGAGGGGGGCAGGGATCTGGTCTGGCTACTGCCTGAATCAAATGCCGCCATGCTATCGGGAAAACATTCATCTCCCGGAATAGATTTTAATGCGAACCAACATCGTGGACCCGAATAACTGCAAGAGAATATACTTATACGAAGGAGTAGGTACCATTCAGAGAATCCTCAAAGGAAGTCAATATCGTCCGCATAAACCTAGTATTGTTCAGGGTTAAAAAGAAACAGACTACCCGAGGCGATTAGAATTTTGAAACAACTTGCTTGTAAGGCAATGTCAAGAAGTACCCAATTTCAGCCGAAAATCATTTGGACCGAAGAAACGTTTTTCAGCAACTGCGGAGTATATTAATAGGCATATTATCATTTTTGCGCTGTTGAGAATCCTCATTAAGTGACCCAACGTAGGCTACAAGTAAGATTTGAATTTAACGTATATACGTACGGTAAGTTAATCCAGCCCGCAAAACTATTTTGTTTTCAGATAACTGTCTTATATGCCAATTATTTATAACTATACACTAACAGGACAAAGTTATTCAAATCTATTCGATGGGCAGATATTACCGGCCGCGAGAATTATAATGCTTAGAGAACAAGGACTAAATGATGTTTGTTTTCAATAGGACGGGTGCCCTGCACATAATACACGGGAAGTTCAAAATCTATTAACACAAATGTTTAACAACAAAGTCATCGCAAATCGCGGTCATGTAAATTGGCCGCCAGCTAGGTACCTGGATATTACATCCTTCGATTTTTATCTTTAGGGATATGTTAAAAACGAATTGCACGAGTTTGAGCTTCCTGCAATAGAATAATTAAAGGAGGGAGTTCGGGATGACTTAAATAATATAAATAGTAACACCCTACGCAAGGTAATTAGAACTGTTTTAAAAAAATGTGAAAAATGCATTAATAAAAATAGTTAAATTAATATTATAGTTAAAAGTATTTTATTGTGTTATTTGGATATTATTTACGTAGTAGTAAGTATAGAAAATTTGGTAATTGCAAGCATCGATAGAACGACACAGTTAGGAAATTGATAGTTATTGCTTTGTGCCACAAATCCCCTTCGTAGCACCGGCGTCATGGCCAACTCAGGAGTTGATTTAAAATGTTCTTTAATTATATTATCACGATATCATCACTGTCGTTGTGATAATAATCCTATGGCTTATCGAAACTTCCATAATTTCTTAGCTTTATGGCAAGTCTCGCGGATAATCTTTGGCTTGCCTGGTGGCTTCTCAGAATAGAGTTCCAAATAACTTGCGGTGGTATTCTTATTACATTTAATATAACATTCTAACATCGAATTTTTTTTAATGATATATATCAGGGTCATTTTTAAAAGTTACAATTAATAAAAAATAATCACTAACAAAATAAAAAGTGAAATCAAATATTTACATGATCACTATTTTGCAGAGTTGTCGGTAAGATTATTCTGAAGCATTGGGCAATTGTTTGTACGACAAATGGCTTACGAATGCGTTGCGCGCAAAAAGTTGTTCTAATAAAGTTTTTACATATTTTAAAAATATTTAAAAAATATATATAGCACTCTATTGAAAATGCAACTTTTTTTCCAAATATCTCAAAAAAGAAAGAACCGTTTTCAAGCGGCATTGCATTCCCCTCCCCCTCCCCCCGATTTCATTCTATCCTATATCTTATAGTTTCTATGATACCCATACATGTATTCCCAATTGGGTCAAACTGTGGATACTTTACCACGCGAACAAGGAATCTTATAAACTCTTTTTGATTGCAAAGGAATTACATCTTTTGTCGACCTGAAGCGTTGCTCAATCTTTTTGTGTGTTTAAGAAGAAAACTATTTTTGGGTTTTACGCCACAAAATACAGAAAATAAGAAAGGATTATACTAAATTTCCTTAAAATTTTAGTATGTGGTCTTTTGTTCAGGGTCCACTGTGAAGGTACCCGAGGAACGAAAATGAAAAATATCTACTTTTTTGGACGTTTCGGGGGGAAGGTTTAGCCCTGTCTTCAGCAAAAAACGCAGATTTTTTCAATGTCGTTCATCGGTTATCTTCACAGTGGACCCAGAACAAAAGACCACACATAAAAAATTTTAGGGTAATTTAGTATAATTCTTTCTTATTTTCTATATTTTGAGGAGTAAAACCCAAAAGTAGTTTTCTTCCTAAATCATGAATACAGAACTTCAATTTCGTAATTATTTACTTTTTGTGCATATTAAATTTTGCGAATATTAGATATCTGCAGAGTTCTTGCAGTTTTATCTGTGGTATTCTGGATAAAAGGTAAAACTGCACTACTTGACGTTGAGTATCCAAGACTGGTTGCGATCTGGGATTGTTATAATACCTAATCGAACGCTTAATATGTTCCATGATTTAAATTTTTTAAATGACATTGAATATGAACTAATTCCATTATTATTCCCTAATCAATATCATTTCCACATATCTTGTTCATTTTTCCCTTTTCTTTTATTTTATCAACACTAATTACACGTAAGTAAGTGGGACAAAACATAAATATTTTCTAGGGTATCCATGTAAGCTTGACGCCAACGTGACACAAAATATATAAAGATGAAAATTTTCTTTTTCATTAAAACAAATGTCTCTTTTATAGCGATTTTTACCAATTTTAAGGGTTCGTACTTGCTTTTTTAACCGACTTCAAGAAAGGAAGAGGTTATTAATTCGATGATATGTATGATGCTATTTTTTATGTATATACATCGATTACTGTTCGCATGGTTTGACCAATTTGGATAAAATTTTCAGGGAAAATTCGGGATGTTACCGGTTTGGTTCCATAAAAAGCATATTAAAAATATGTTAAAAATGGCGGAATGACGCTACTTTGAACTATGTACTCGATTTTACATTGAATTATATATGCGTTCACTAATGCTTTCTATTCTCATTGTATGTTGTATAATAAGACATACTATTATACAATAATATGCATTAGACCCAATGGTTATTTGTTAAACTTGATTTTTAAATAAAACTCGTGTGAATAGAACTAAAAAAGACGGGATAAAAAAAATACAAGTCGACGCCATACTAACAAAGACAGTAAGAGATTATACTCGTGTTATTAAACATCAAAACTCTCAGTACATGAATATATTTTTATTATTTGGTAATTAAGAATAAGTTTGACGTAGACTTTACAGAGAAGAATTTTCAGATGAAATAAAATATTATTTCTCACTTTTTAGTGCATTTTCTGAAGTCGGTTTTATTTTTGTTATAATTTTTTTTATTTCTAGTCTTTGCTTTCTGTTTTATATCATTTTCTATTTCGGTAAAGGGCTTAACCGCAGTATGCCATTTTTTTTTCAGCGCAATACTGATAAAGCTTTCAGTTTTATTATCTTATCAGTAACAAACTGGACATAAAAGTCTTTAAAAACTTTCCATCTGCTTGTAGAGACAGAGAAAAATTTGTAAAATTCCTGTAGCCAAAAAAACGAAACACTTTCTACGCAGCATTTGGCAGCAATGGCACCTACTAGATTAAGCGAGTGTCCGGCACATGGCACATAAGGCATATTTAGATTAATCGACTCTGTCTTGTAACCTGACATGCTTGATGCGCGATCGTAGAACTGGCCACGGCAGTTTTCTATGTCTTACTCTAAGATTTTCCAACTGTCAATTATCGAATTCTGTATCTAATGAATATGAACAGATGTTGCATTGCCAGTATTGTCGCCGTTCTCGCTTTTACTAGGTCATCTACTAGGTCTGAGTTGATTGATTTTTTGGATTTGAGTTTTTTAATACTTCGTATATAATTTTATCTTATGAATTGGCGTCCTTGGTTCAGGCGCCCATAGTCACGTGCCATGTGCCTAATTGGTAATCTGGCCCTGATTCCTATGAAAAACCGAGAGATTTTTAATTAACCTCTTGCCATTGAATAATCCATAGAATTTTGCTAAATTAACAGGGAAATCACTCAGCTGTATTATTTTATAAAACTGTGTTGCCATTCACTCTACCTATCAGCGTTTAATATGATCGAAAATTTCTTTTTTTTTTGGTCTTGAAATAATATTGACGGTTGGTCTGATGGTTAAAAATACGGATGCATTTTTAAGTTATACCTGTATCTACATGTAAAGGTCACATTTTTCATAGAATATAATGAAATGATCTAATTTTTTAAGCTCTTTTGTATCTGTTAGAACTCTGGAACCTGTATTAGTTGTTATTCTTGTTTTTATTAGAATCTGGTAACAGATGACCGAAGTAAACTGTTTATTATCATTAATTAACTGTGTGATAGTTTTGTGACAAAACGCATTAGTATAGAATATATACTTACCATATTTATTTTTTTGTCCTAAACTACTATGAAAAGCAACAAAGAACCATGCTAACAAAAATAATAATCTCGGACACATTTTTGCATTTATGTGTAACGTACTTGACACACTGAATAAAAGTACGAGTAATTAAATTTATATTTCATATATCTTTGTTTAGAGATTAGAGCAGGACCCTCTAAAAAAGTATAAGACTATCGAGCCAATGTCAAATTGATTTATATACATATGTATACGACAATCGTTTGTTATTAAGACTCAGATTATACTTTAAGTTGTTTCGATACACAAAATTCGAAATCTGAATAATTTAGATTAATTTATGTTTTTTTTTTTACATTTAATAGTATGTATATAATTTTTTAGTAAAATAGGCAATTTTATTATGATTTCACTGCTCTTATTATTTCAAAGTTAAGTGCGCTGACTAGAGTGAGCAAAAGCGCTTCCGCCAACAAGAGTTACTCTGCTTTGTTACTTTATAAAAATGTCACACTACTCGCTACACCTATAAGCGTTTAAAATGATCGAAGTTTTCTTTTTTTTAAATCTCCTTTTCTGTAAAATCTCTTAAAACAATATTGAGGGTTGGTCTGGTGGTTAAAAACACAGGGACTCATTTTTAACTTATGCACATAAAGGTTACTTTTTTCACAGAATCTAATTTTTTGGCAACTGAAGTGGTTATTATCATTAATTAGCTCTATGATGGTTTTGTGGCAAAACGTATTAGTATAGAACATACTTACCATAATTTTTTTTCCTAAACTACTATGAAAAGCAATAAAGAACGCCCCTACCAAAATTAATAATATCTTACACATTTTTGCATTTATGTTCAACATACTTGACACAGTGAATAAAAGCTTATTATAATTAAATTTATATTTCATATATCTATGTTTAGAGATTAGGGCAGGACCGTGCAAAAAGTAAAAGAATATACTTTTAGCCAATATTATCTTATGTACACTACTCGCAGAAGTCGAATGAAGTTTGAAAGTTTTCTGTTTTCTGGGCTTTTCGTTGCATTTTACAAGTTTTTTTTTAATTTTAGTTTCTTGTCTGTCCGGGTTAATGCCCGTTTGTTTTTAAAACTGAGACTGTACTTTAAGTGTTTTCGTTACACAAAATTCGAATTAGTTAAAAATGAAAAATAACTGACTTTTTTACATTTAATAGTATGTATATCATTTTTTAGTAAAATAGGTAAATATTATGATTTCACTGCTGTTATTATTTAAAAGTTAATAGCGCTGACTAAAGTGAGTAAAAGCTGTCCTTCCAACAAGAGTCACTCACCTCTGTTATTTTATAAAGCCGAGAAACTACTCACTTCTATGCGTTAATATGGTGGAATTTTGTTTTTTTTTTCTTTTTTTTGCAAAAGGTCTTAAAATACTATTGAAGGTTGGTCTGCTGGTTAAAAACTAAAAACACGGATTTATTTTTAAGTTATACCTGTATCTACATATAAAGGTTACATTTTTCATAGATTATAATTAAAAGATCTAATTTTTTACCTACAGAAGTAAACTGCTTATTACCATTAATTAACTGTGTAATAGTTTTCTGATAAAACACTATAGTAAAGAACATACTTACCGTAATTATTTTTTTCTTCTAAACTACTATGAAAAACAACAAAGAACCATGCTAATAAGAATAATAATCTCCTACACATTTTTGCACTTATGTGTAACGTATTTGACACTGAATAAAAATACCTTTAATTAAATTTATATATTATATATCTTTGTTTAGAGATTAGGGCAGGACCGTATAAAAAAGTAAATATACTTATTTCAGAATATACTTTTAGAATAATATAATATAAAATATTCTCTTATATACACTTCCCGAAGAATGTCCAATAAGGTGTGAAAGTTTTACCTTTTCTGGGCTTTTCCTTATATTTTACAAATTTTTATTTAACTATAGTTGTTTGTCTATTTGCCTGTTCGGGTGAAATCCATATATTTATGAATTTTAAAAATAGCGAAGACAGAAAAATGACCGGAATTTGGCAAAGAGCGCAGGCTTAAGAAACAGAAATGACATTTACATACTTGATAAATTATTTTGCAATTGACAACGATCGAAGATATGTAAACACACGGCATTTTTTTCTATTTCATGTTTTATAGACGAAACCGTTTTTTTTTCTGTGTTTTTGATGCTAAAATTCAGTGGAAGTGTTTACAGAGTCTGTTTGATACATAAACTTGTGCTACTCAGAGATTATTGTCTTAATGTTCTGCAAGCGAAAGCTCGAATTTGAAAATGAGACATATTTATAAAACACACATTTCAATTTTTTTAATACATTATGTTTGATCCAAAGAAGGATTTGAGGCAGTGGCGACTCGTCTAAATTATAAGAAAGTCAGTTTTTGATCCATGAATTTTGAAATCGCTTATTCTCCTTGCTGGCATTGGAGATTATACAGAAAATACTTTTTGGTACGTGAACTTTAGTATACGAATATTTTTGTATAAGAATATAAGTATTGAATATGTTTTCAAACCTTAATTTTTAATAGTTGCCTAAACTTGTGGGTAAAAATTAACTTTTGACAACATGGTTTGCGCATGTGCAGATTCGTCGATATTGGCAACACATTTTTCAGATGCTTCACCTTTCGGTCATAATTAATCTTATTCCCGCTCATAACTGTATGGTCAAATTTTGTGAGTCGATTTTGAGGTACTCGTACTTACCCAGGTATGAAACTTGGAATATATAATCAGTCAAAAAGTCTCCATGTACATACTATTTATTTAATATATATTTTTACTAAATATGTAGATGATATTTATTATCATCAATTAAGTGTGAATAAAAATGAAAATCATTTTGGAAAAGTTATTTGGATATTAAAACAATAACCATTATTATGTATTGAAAATTACAATCTGCAACATTAAAGAAAATGCCATAAAATAAGGCAGTAGTTTATCAAATAGGTATTTGTTACGTCATTCAAGCCCCTTACAATGAATCATATCTTCTGCCTTAAACCATTATGGAAATTAGTGGTCAATAATCATAAAACCTCAAATTCAGTTCGAAAAATAATAATAGAACTATGAAAAAAGAATAAATCCTTCAGAAGAATCGCAAATATTATTGATACATCTCAGGCAGCCGTCTGGTTAAATAATACTAACGTACCGATTGCTGTAAAATACACTCAATCTGGTCGAGCTACGAAGATGGCTGCATGTGAAGAGTGTAGTGTCGTAAAAAAAAATAATCAAGGATTCTAAGATATGCAAACCAAAATTTGCAAAAAAACTCGACGAAAAATTTTTAAAAAGTTAGCCCACAAGAAAAATCGAAAGAAATGATTCGAATTCGCAAGACAGCATCTGTTAAAACCTCTCGCATTCTGAAAACTATTATTTTTAGTGATGAAACGAAAATAAATTCCATTGGTACAGAAGTTCAGATGTTGAAACAAGAAGACGGTAAATGTTGGTTGAATGCTACATTGTTACCAGTATTTTAGTAGGCATGTCGTAATAGTAAAATATATAACAATATTACGTCAAAATTGAATATATTTGGTTTTCTTCCTGTTTTTGATATGGTTTTAGGTTTAAATAATAAATTTGTGTTTTTAGGTGGTATCTTTATTTTCTGTGTTTGAAATAAGTTTTATGTTTTAGTTATTAAAAAGTTTATAAAGAATAAAATGTCTAAAAGAAATATTAAAAGACAAGTTTTTATTATAATGCACTATTTCCGCTTATTTCATAGGATGGCTTTATTTGTTAAGCGTTTTTACCGGGACGTTTTCGAGATTTTTTGTTTTTCTCTTCTAATTTTTATAGAAATTGGCATATAACCAACAAGTGGTACATTTTTCCAATATGACAAGTAGAGAATCATGCTTTTTAAGAGTACCATTAGTTAGTTTATATGGGCTAGTCAATAAATCAGTGTAAATTGAAAAATGTTTTTATTCAATTTAACAAATTAAAAAACATCATACCAAACACAAATCAAGAATCAAAAGCAGGCTAATTTTAGTAGGCCCTTCTCTAGTTTCTAGTTCATTTTGGAAACGTCGTGGCATATATGAAATTAATTTTTGAGTTATTCGGTCCCATTTCGCTCTTGCTCTCACCAATTGATAAATAGTTACAAACGTCTCTTCTCTTTGCATTAATGCAAATTTGAGGCGGGACAAAACATACTTTATAGGGTTAAAATCTGGAGACTAGCGGTCATACCATTCTGGTGATTTGATTTGCTTCAAAAATGTCATTGGCAATTGCAGCCCTATGGGGACGCGCATTATCTTCAACTAATAATCGTCGCCGAAATTTTAAGCAAATGCAACGAATCACTGTTTGCGTTAAGTGGTTACCGTAATTGTGCCTTGTGAGATGAAGAGTTTCGTTAATAAATAATGGTATGTTATCTATCGTTAAGCATAACTCTACCCAAACCTTGTAACGCTACCCTCACCAAAGGATTAACAAGGGCTCATATTGTCAATTTATCTAGGATGCGCCCATCTGGTCTTCTTGGCTTCAGCAGAGTATATTTCGCTCGACGTTTTGTCCATAAAGGTAATATTTTTGAATGGTAACCCTCTGACTGGATACCATGACTAAGTATCAAAAGAAGGGAATAATTAAAAAGTTTACGTCTAACTTATCTTAAATTGTTCTCGTAAAGTTGAACTTTAATTGTGGTGTTCAATTCTACCTGAGATATATAATCTGTTCCTGGGCGTCGTCATGGTGGTGGTGGAGTTTCAATAATTTGGGGGGTTTATACTGAATGGGTGAACTGAACTCTTCATCTTACATTACAGCAGCCACTTATCGCGACCAATTTCTTATACCAACAGCGATTCCATTGGCTCAAAAATTTCAGGGACGAATACATTTTGGTTCAGAATGCACGTTCCCATGCAGGTGCAATGGCCAATGAAATTTTTAAAGTAAATAAAATCACCAGAATGGTATGGCCACTTAAGACTTCAGATTGAAAGCAGAAGAGCATACTTGGTTTCGCCTCAAATTTGCGTTAAGGCAAAAAAAACGAAGAGTTTTTATATTTGCCATATCTATAACCAGGATAAAATTTAAAGTAGTCAATTTACGCATAAAAGCAAACTAGATATTAAATGCAAGACATGTTGCATGAAAAGTAGCCTGTAATAGAAATAGAAATCCCGCTACTTTGCAGGCTTCCCAACACATATCGAAGCTTGATACTTCTTTGTTGTGACCCTTTTGCAAAAAGTGTTTTTCATGAGTTGTGTAAATTGTGTAAAGGTTGAGGTAGAATATGTCTAATCTCAGTTAAAACAGAAAACATATTTAGACTGCAATTCATTCAAAATACAAAACGTGGACGTTACAATATTTTTATTTTCACTAATATTTTTGAATCTTTTAAAAATTTTAAAATTATTTTCGACAAAACATGGTTACTATTTTCTTTATCCCTAAATAGTATAGATAATGTTGATTGATATGCCATAAAAACGAATTTATAAGGAATACTGTCCACACATGCCGAATACCTTTTATTCCGGATGTCAAAGCATTTCATATGCTTAAAAATAGATTTATAACAACGAAAATTGATTATTAACTTATTAACATTATGATGATAAGCCTTAAATTTTAATACAATATTTGTAGGTATGTGTAAAATGGTATGTTATCTTTAAAAATTGAAATAAAAATGAATTGTGTTTTTTATCTTGTTGTTAAGACGGATCTGTTAGTACCTTGAACTATCTCTTGGAAAATTATCAGATAAAATTTCAAAACACTAGACAATGCACTTCAGCTATAAGATGATATTTTTTACCATCATAAAACGTTTCACGAAATGTAGCGGATTAAGTAACTCTTTAAAATTGACTAAAAAAATTAATATCAATTAAAAACTTTTTTGCTGCTGAGCACTAACCTTGAATAGTTCAAAGCACAAAAAATATCTATTTTTTTCGTTTTTGCGTTGATTTTTTGGTTAATTTTGAAACTAAAAATTATTATTTCTTATGTTTTTTTTTAAGCTACATACCCACTGAGGTGAGGCGAGGTTTATCCTCCGCTTATATGTAACTTCCGCTTATATGTAAGTTTCCGGAGATGTCGAATTTCTCTTTTCTTCGTTTCTTTCGCTTCGCTTCTTTCTCCATGAAATTTAGTATAGTTATGGGTTTAAGAAAATACTTAAAAAGTTGTTAAATTTTAGGTTTTTTTCGAACAAAAAAGAGATTATATTGTTAGTGATGCCGCGAGACGAGACGAGTCGTGATTAAGACTTCATCCTGTCTTATCTCGACTTTGGCTAATCTCATCTTGTGTAGGTCTCGACATTTTGGTCGACATGAGACGAGATCAGAGCTTTGTCTCATTTCATCTTAAATAATCTCGTCTCATCTTAAATAATCTCGTCTCATCTTAAATAATCCACTGGATTTGAAATTTTAGCGATACCACAGATTTACCATACATATTCACATTTGGGATTGTTTAACAGCGCACCGCGTGCGATTACAAATTGATACATTTATTCCACCTGACTGGATGTTAGAGCCTTGAAAATGCATTCTCATTTGCATTTCTTGATAATTTATAATACACGATTTTTAACAACCTACATAAATTGCACCTTTTTTATGACAACGTTAAAATCATGCTTGTGAGTGTAGATATATAATTAAATAAAATATTACGAGGCGACGAGTTGAAACTCTTCCTGGACTATTTTTAGTTTAACTGGACGTGTCAAAACCGGAACTTAAGCCCTTAGTTGATATCAAAACTAGGATAGAAAACGGCAAAACTATTTTGTTCTAAGTGAAGCCATTTAGTATCTACAAGGGCTCATGGCACCAAAAGTGGCATTTTGGAACTGCCAATATTTCAAAAATAAACTCATTTTGTTATTTATTAAATTATACTAGCAAATATTCGAAATTGTTAGTAATTTCTAAAAAAATCTCGCTTATTTTTAAAGATAGGACCTTGCGGTTTTCACAAACCTGAGCTAATTTTTTGTGAAACTCATGAAGCCGTAAACAAAATTTTCATAGCCTTCTTCGTTTATGAGATACAGGTCGAAATAGTTGCATTTTGGGACCCCCCTCGTATCTCGGTTATCCTTTAACTTAACGCAAAGGGAAAAATTGCTGCTTATGCAGTTTTTTACGCTGGATCCAGTGGCGTAGTCATATTTTTTATTTGAGTGGTTATTTTTTAGATATGATCCAAAGTTGTGTTTTTTTAAATGGGACACCCTGTATATTTGTCCAGAAATTGATTTGTCCTTTTAAAAGCTTCTCAAAAATATATAATAGTATGGGTCTATTTTAATAAACAGCAACAAAAATCCTAATTTTTATAATTATCATCCCAAATTTTGCAGTAGGTCATGCAAAACGATGCCGTTTTCTTTTGTTTTCTTGGAAGCAAATGACATTTCCCAATTTTGTACGCGTATATAAAATATAGCGGTAGTTTTTTGTATTTATTTATTGTGTAAAAATATATTTGTATTATTATGGAAGAAAACCAAACTCTCGAACATTATGAAAAGTACGATATGTTAGCTTGTTTTATATTAAGTAATGAAAATGTTGAAGCGGCTTCTGAGATGTATTTTAACAGGTAAATAGTTAATTTTTAGGTATGTTGAAATACTATTGCTTAATTTTTATTTAGATATCCAGAAAAGAGGCAACCCAATATATCCACTTTTTATCGAATAAAAAAGAATTTACTTAATCACGGATCATTTATCAAACCTCGTACGAAAACATATAATAAAGAAAATCGGGAGGCTGAGGAAATTACGGTTTTGGCTAATGCAGAAGCTTACCCTACAAACTCTTGTAGGGCCAGTGAAAGGAGCATAGGGATTCCAAAAACTAGAGTTCAAGAAATTCTAAAAAAGCACAAATACCACCCATACAAATTTAGGCTCGTGCAGCACTTACAGCCAGGGGATGTAGAGCGTCGGGTAGTCTTCTGCAATTGGTTTCGAGAAAGATGCGATATGGTTAGAGATTTTGAAAGGAAGGTTATATGCTCAGACGAAGCACATTTCAGTAATTCTGGTATACTCAGTAGGCACAATAGTCGATTCTGGTCCCAGGAAAATCAACACCAAATATTTCCCCGAAGACAGCAGGGCAGGTTTGGTCTAAATGTGTCCTGCTTCATATTAGGAACACATATAAAATTTTATATATTTGAGGGAAATCTAACAGCCAATCGCTATAGAGAAATTTTAGAGGCAGCTATACCTGAATTACTTGACGATGTTCCTCTAGCGCAAATTAACGAAATTTATTTTCAACAGGACGGTGCTCCTGCACACAATTCTGGAATGACGAGATTATTTCTGGACAATAATTTTACCAATCAATGGATCGGAACAAATGGACCTATAAGATGGCCCCCTAGGTCCCCAGATTTGTCGATTTTAGATTTCTTTCTATGGGGATATCTGGAAAATAGAATTTGCAAAGACTAGAATAGATAAGAGAACATTTTCGCTATTTATAAAATCATCCCGTTATTTTGCTTAATTCCCTAAAACGAATACGAAAATTGTGCGAAGCATGCATAGAACAAAATGGAAATCAGTTCTTTTGATTTCCTTGGTTACTGTAGTTCTTATACGACAGTTGATTTTTGCTGAAAGGCTTGTTATATAATAATTTATTACTGTTTTGTTCTTGTGTTACATAAATCTAGGTAGGTGGTACTTTTTTGGTGCGAAATTATCAATACATATTTTGATAAATATATTTAATTACATATTTATTTTGATTTATTGTTAGGATGTAGATATTGTTAACGACTTTAAATAAAAGGCAGCATTGTTTTGCATAGCCTACTGCAAAATTTGGGATGATAATTATAAAAATTAGGATTTTTGTTGTTGTTTATTAAAATAGACCCATACTATTATATATTTTTGAGAAGCTTTTAAAAGGACAAATCAATTTCTGGACAAATATACAGGGTGTCCCATTTAAAAAAACACAACTTTGGGTAATATCTAAAAAATAACAACTCAAATGAAAAATATGACTACGCCACTGGATCCAGCGTTAAAAACTGCGTAAGCAGCAATTTTTCCCTTTGCGTTGAGTTAAAGGATAACCGAGATACGAGGGGGGTCCCAAAATGCAAAATTTTCTATTTCGCCCTGTATCTCATAAACGAAGAAGCCTATGAAAATTTTGTTTACGGCTTCATGAGTTTCACAAAAAATTTGCTCAGGTTCGTGAAAACCGCAAGGTTCTATCTTTAAAAATAAGCGAGATACCCTGCTTTTGCAACCAAATCCGGACACCCTGTACTATTACTATTACAATGTATTATTACTAGTAACCATCATAATTGTTTGACAAATAAGGCAAAATTTCTCAATCGTAAGAAAATAGATAGTTACGAAACAAGTGGGAAAAAGCTTTATTACGCTGCGCATTCGTTGTGCAACTTCCACACGCGTATGTTAATATACACGTGTATCGTATAAAATTTTATCTACGATCATTTAAAATCTTAACCGAGTTTAATTTACATTTTCGTGAAAAGATTAGCTATCAATATTTAAAAACAAATTGCCTCTGTTATCTGTATTTACTATACCATAGCAACCAAGTTAGTAATTTAAATTTTTGAATTTTGACCGGCGTAACTTCCAGTCTTCTGCCCGAAAAAACACGGGCAAAATATGAGTTGGCTTACTCCCGGTATCAGAAATGGTGTGAAGAAAAAAACTATCTCCAGTGAGAAGGCATTGTTAGCCTATTTTAATGATTTATCCAAAATTCAAAAACCATCCTCTCTTTGGGCATACTAATGTTGCGGAGTGTGATGTCTATTAGACAAAATGGGGATATTAATAAATACTCGCATTTAATGGCGTTTTTAAAAAGAAAGTTTGAAGGATATAATATATATAAAATCGAAAATACTAACGAAAAACAATATTGATGTTTTTTTTGCAGGAAGCTGATGATAACAAGTTTTTTTAAGGCGAAAGTAGCATTTATTATTGGACTAGCAGGAGCATGTAAAACAGAAGAGCTGACAAACTTACTCTTGGAAAATATGAAAGATGAAGGTGCGTGTTTTCGATTTGTAATACCGTTCACGAATACAAAAATAACTCGATAGTTTTTTGTAACATCAGGAGACAGATTGAAGATTAGATATGGTCGAAATTGTCCGAAATTACATACAGTTACGCCCAAAACACGTTGATCAAGGTCCTTTCTTCGTGTGCTATAAGAACGGTAAATGTACAAAACAGCCACTGGGAATAAACACTTTTGGAGGTATGCCTAAGGCTACTGCTTTGTTTTTAAAATTATCCAATCCAGAACAATATACCGGCTACTGCTTTAGAAGGTCTTCTACATTATTATTAGCCAACACTGGAGCGGATATTTTGACCGTAAAGAGGCATGGGGGATGGCGGTCAAATACAGTTGCAGAAAGATACATTGAGGCTTCGGAAAAAAAACAAAAAGGAGACTGCTTTGAGTATACTCGGAAATAAGGAAAATGATGCAAGTACTATCCAAAAACTGAATATATTTAATGCAAGGTCATCGCAAGTTAAGTCAAGTACATCTGGTAATAATTTAAATAACCGCAATAGATGTGTAATTAATATTTACAATAAATAGTTTGTAATTTGTTGTGTAATTGTATTTTAAACAAAAATAAACGTATTTTCTTTAATTCAGTTAGACATAAGTTATGGCGACGTTCTGAAATCTTTTTTAATATTGTAAATAGATAAATACCTAAACTTCTAAAAATTGTTTTTGAATTGAAATCGTCTTTCCTAAAATAGGATTGGTATTCCATTTGTAAGGGGATTATCAGTTTTGCCTTAAAAGAAGAAAATAAATAATTGTAAGATTTATCAAAGAAATTTTAGATTATTAAGTTTATAGAGTAGGTTCAGAAAGAAGCTTTGAAAAGTAATTAATATTTGGTGTAGTATTATTTGACTTATAAATTTTCCTAAGTTGAAATGTTTATGCAAATTTAAAGGTAAATCAAAAATGAATAATATTCAAGCAGTTCCATTAAAAATCTTTACACTCTTTTCAGATCATTTTGCACACGGGTAAAATAATAAGCTAACAATTACATGAAATTCTTTTATCATCTGTATAGGGTTTTTATCAGACACGCCCGGACAAGGAAGGTACAAAAATGACCATCGACTTTGATATTCTAAACAGAACACTGTATGATATGCTTTCATTAAATAGATCGCTTCAGGTTTGATGCCATTATCTTTAAAAACAACCGTTAAAATTCACAGAACCCTGCAATAAGGGGCAATCTTTTAGAACGAGAGAGAACGAACATAGAGTTTTGAAGACAATAGGAATACACTGCCTCTTACGGCAGGATTTTGTCAATTTTCTCGCTTATCTTCTCTAAAGAGAAAGAAACCTAGTACATGCATGATCAACAAGAAAAGGCCCAATTAATGAAACAGGTTATTTAGAATAATAAAGTTCGTGCTCATTTTTTTACTTTTCAGTGGACTCATGTTTATTTTTTTAGCAAATCTTCGCTGTTTAAATAAAATATATTTCTGTATTTAACATGTTTTTCCTACCTTTTAAAATAAAGCTTGTGGGTCCTGTTAAAAATACAAACAAAAACTTTATACATCATGTAGTTAAAACGTTAGTATTTTTATGTTTATTACGAGAATTTCGTCTCGTCTCGACACTTTTATTCTCGTATCGTCTCATGTCGAGTAGCGACATTAAATGCTGCTGAGACGAGACCAGACGAGAGTACACATTTTCTCTCGTCTCGCGGCATCACTATATACTATAATAGAAAGAAATTTGGCTAAATTTCAAGTTATTCTATAATCATCGATAAGAAGACTGGTTTCCAATCATAATAAGTCATTTTGATATGATTTATTATGAGTGGGAACTAGTCTTAAAGGCAGAATGCAAGAAATCTGTTTTCTACCTAAAAGTTCGTGTAAGGTGTGCCACTTCCAAAATTTAAATATCCCAATTCACTTTACCTTCCTTTAAACCCGTTAGTTACACCACTAACCCATGACGGTAATAAAAAACTCAAGATAAAGCTGATAAACCAATTATAAATCAGCCTCTTTCTATTCTATATTTAATGGGAACATACAGGCACTGAAGTAGGGAGGAAGCCATTTTAATTTACTGCAAATGATGAATTTAATGTTCGATTTGCCTTTTATATTATTTACTACTAAGGTACAGATTATTCAATTGGGTTTTTCGATATAATATTAAATAAACAATGCAATTATAACTGTTAAACATAGAGGATTTTCATTTAAAAACTTCATTTTTTCGAAATACAACGTGTTCTCTACAAAAATCACCAAAATAGATACAGCAACGTTATGTAGGGGGCGCACAGTAGTCCCAGTAATACAAATTAGGCGGACAAAAATGTTTCCAACATATTTTTTTTAGAGATGTCATTCTGAAACAATGATACTATAAGAATTGTTTAGCACTAAAACATATCTAGACATTTGTTAAAAATAATTTATTTAAGTTTTACAACAATTTTAAATATCTTCCGAATTTTTTCTTACTTTTAAGCATTTACCAAGAACATACTCCTAAAAAGAGATTATTAGAGGTTTAAAATATACATTTTTTAACGTGTCGAACCTTCTTGTTAGGATCAATCCAAAAATGGTCTGCGACCGCCCGCGACCTCGGTACATAATGTCACTTTTGTATCAGTGAGTCACAATCAAAGTACAGGGTTTTAGGTTATAAATGCACCTCCCTATTAACTTTCATATTTTTATAGATACAAAAAAAAGTTAAATCACAAAAAGTTGCATAATATCTGAAGAATACAATGCTTATATTTTCGACAAACCTTAATTTGAAAAATTCAAGAGAAAATCGCCATTTCCAGGTTTGAGTTGCTGCTAAGCCCACTAGCGGCAATTTTTCGAAGTTGAAAATAATTTCCAGCGATTTCTCTTGTGCGATTTACCCATATAATTTTTGTGTTAGAAATTCAAAATGAGAATAAACAAAATAGTACAAAAATAAATAAAATTAAAAAAAGTAACAAATATAAAAAGGGTAGCATAGGCCCATATACAGTCGTAGTTCAAAGTAACGATCGTAATATTGGTAATTTCCATCCCATGGCCATCGCTAAAGATCTACTAAACCTTAATGTTTCACATAAAAAAGGTCCACTACGTAAATGTAAAAACAAAATGACAATAGAATTTGATTCACCAGAAAATGCTAATTCTTTCTTATTAAATAAAGACTTAATCGATAACGGGTACGAAATGTACATCTCTAACGCTAACGTTACTTGTAAAGGCATAGTAATTCTAAGCTCTCTGTAGGTCAGTTTACTAGCGGTTATGAGATTTAACAGGAAAATCATCGTAGATGGTTAACCTGAATATATTCACACAGGGACATGTTTTTTTTCATTTGGGGGCAAATTTATGCCTAGGGAAATAAAATTATTTGAACTAGAAACTAGAGTTGAACCATATATTATAATGTTATAACGGTCATGTCAAATCGCAATGCCGAAGCAAAACAAAATGCCAAAAATGTACTTAAGTTCATGAGGGAGATAGTACATCCTCACCTAAGTGTTACCATTGTAATAATCCCAACCACCCTTCCACACACGGCGAATGCCCTGAACTTATTAGACAGAAACAAATAAGAATGTATATGTCCATGAACTCCCTATCCTTTTCCGAAGCAGAACTTAAAGTACCAAAAATCATCAAAAACAACTTTGAAGGTAGTTCAATTCATATAGTACAAATAACACTCAATTTACCCAAAAGGAATACTTCTCCCACAACCAATTCCCTTCTTACAGTCACATTGCGGCAAATAAAAAAATGAATCCCATTAGTCCTTTAACAAGAACCGGATTTGATAAAAATGAACATTTATCTTATTTACTACCGTCTACATCAAGATTACAATCAACACCTTTAAACTTAAACATACAAAATAAAAGTGATAGAAACACTTCCCACAAAAAATATGGGAATACAAATTCTCGATATAACTAAATATTTTGAACTAGGAAATGAAAGTATCGAAATAATCACAAACAGAAAAGATTTAGTAAGAGATTTTATAAGTAGACTCGCAACTAAGCTAAATAGATTGGAACAGGCAGGGAGGGCTCCCTTAAATCTTTAAATAATAAATAAAATATTAAAATCCTTCAATGGAATATTAGAAGCTAATGTGCGAATAGAATAAACCTACAAATTTTAGTAAGAAATAATCTTCCACGTTATTATTATTGCATTGAATGAAACATGATTAGAACCAGAGATAACACTTAATCTTCCAGGTTACTTAGTTTTAAGAAAAGATAGACAGGTCGGAAAGGGTGGTACTGCCTTTTTGTGAAAAATAATATAGATTTTATAAAACTTAATTTAGACACTTTTTTTTTGGATCGTAATATCCAGAGTCAATTAGTCAAAATTATAAATCTAAACTTGCATATTTTAAATTTTTATATCCCCCCACTTCACCAATCTCTGAAGGACAGTGGAATAGACTGATAAATATGGTTTCGGAACCCAAAATCATCTTAGGGGACATTAATGCTAATCATGCAATATGGGTTAATTCGCTTGTAAACAGAAATGGTAATATTTTGAGTAAAGTTCTAGAAACCCTAGATTTTGTCATTCTTAATGATGGTAGATCCACCTAATATAAATAAATCTGTGGTAGACCTGACCCTTTCGAGTAAATCAATAGCCACAAACATTTCCTGGGAAACACTTACATATTGTGGTAACAGTGACCACTTTCCCATCATTGTAACCCTTAATAATCAAATACCAACAGATCTCAACTGCAATCTAAAAAAAGTCTCTTTAAAAAAAAATTAACTGGGAATCATTTCATGATAAAATACTGTTGGCACTCCCTGCGGAGGCAGAAAGTATTAGTTATAAAAGGTTTCAAGACATCATTGTTACTGCTGCAATATAATCAATACCCAATAATGATTTTAAAACTAAAGAACATAAACCATCAGTCCCTTGTGGGGATAGTGTCGGAATGCCCTAGCACGACGAAGGTCGTACATATCTAATTTGAAATATAATACAACTGTAGATTACTTCATAGAGACCAAAAGAGTAGTGGCTGAAACTGGGAAATTATTTGGTAAAAAGAGAACTAGTTTTCTAAAGTTTTGTTCTTCTTTAAATAGAATAAAAATTAAAGAAAGTGTGGTCAACCATCAAAAAATGTTCAGAACTTTTCATTTCTTCCACTAACAAATATAGCCCGGAAAATTATCTCAAATTTAAACACCTATCAACCAGACCCGAATTTTAGTAAAGAGTATAATAGTGAAAACCTTGAAAACTTTGAAACAATAGAACTGAATTCCATCCTTAAAAACAAAAAAGACACGGCTCCTGGTATGGACCGAATTTTCTACTCTATGTTGTATCACCTTCCTGATAGTAGTAAAAAAATTTGAATGAATATTTATAATGATTGTCTAAAAACTGGGACAATTGCCAATGAATGGAATTTTACACTTATACACCCCATATTAAACCATGCAAAAATCGAGACTCGGCCTACAATTATAGACCAATCGCATTGGGCTTCTGCCCTGCCAAACAAAAAGCTATATTACAAACAAAAAGTTATATGTCAGAGATAAACAATACTCGGAACATGGACCTGGACCTGAACAGTCCCTTACTTTTTAATATATGTACTAGTGAATTATATTACATTATTCCTCAACACATAACTTTATTACAATACGCAGGTGATTTAGCAACTGGCAAGGATATCCCGCTTCTTAAAGAAAAAATCGACTCGACCTTGGGAATAATCCATCAGTGGCTACATAGTCACAATTTTGCTCTTTCTGCACAGAAATCTAAAGCCATCTTTTTCACTCCCGGTAGACCACTTAAACTAATGGATAATTTAACGTACGATAACCTCATAATACTCAAAGAAACTAAATATCTGGGGATCACAATTCATACTAGTCTTAAATGGAATAAACATATCTTTGACATTCAAATCAAGGCAAAAAAAGGAATAATTGTAATGCATGCTGTGTCCAGAGTGTGGTGGGGAGCTGACCCCATAACATTACTAAATATCTATAAAGGAATTGTTAGATCCCATATGGATTATGTATCTATTATAATAAAACCTATTGCTAAATCTCAACTAGATAAACTTGATAGGATTCAATTTGAAGCACTTAGAGTAATCACTGGATGCATGAAGTCCATCCCACATAGGCATTGCTTCTAGAATGTAGAGAGATGTCTATGGAATTCAGAAGGAAACTGATGGCCCGAAAATGTATGCTGAAAATTATGAAACTTCACAATAATCCAATATTAAAATTTATTAAAAATATCCATCAACAAATACATAATGGCAATAATAAATTCTGGAAAAACAGAGAATCCTCATACCTTGTACAAGCATTTAATGACTTAAAAGGACTAACTAAATTTTTGGACACAATAAACTACCATGCTATAAATTTGACCTCTATGTGCAAATAGATTCAGTCCCAGTAATAGACCTAAATCTGGATAAAACAGATTTGCACGTCGCTAAAAAATGATTGATGAGAGCATATGATAAAGTGGGGGATTTCTCCTGGTTTTTTACAGATGCGTCAAAAGAGACCTCTCTTAAATCAGTTGGATATGGGGTATATTGTCCATCACTTAATATCAAACGACTTCACAATGAATTTCAAATCTGTACTTCGGAGCTAACTGCTATAGCAGTAGTCTTCTGCGTGGAGAAAGATATCAGAAAAGTGATAATCTTTACTGATTCCTTGAGCGCTATTCAATAGCTTAACGTTACTAAAATCTCTTCGGAATTGGACCACGTCACATTCTACACTAAGCAAATAATTTTGGATGCAAATAAAAATAAGTTTGCGATTAAACTTTCTTGGATCCCTGGTCACTCAGAAATAAAGGGTAACGAAGTAGTAGATAAAGTGGCAAATATTGCCTGAAAATTCCAACAAATATCAATGTTGATAGAAAGGAATATATCCCAATTATAAAATATAATATTTATGAGGAATGGAAAAACTGTTGGAAAGACTCAACTAAAGAAAAGGGTGGTTGGTTTGCCGCAGTTCTGAAAGAATTCTCTTTTGAACCTTGGTATAAGCGCATAACATACAAAGATAGAAAACATATTAAAACCATTATACGAATGAGAACAGGTCATTGCCTATACCCATATCACTTGCACAGAATAGGCATCTTAGAAAACCCCTTGTTTGAATTTACTACAGATATTGCGGTTTTAGGTTACATAATGTTTTATTGCCCCATAATGGTGGGACCATTTTATCAAATTTAAATGAAAAAAGTATATCTATTGTCATGAGATTTCTAACTCTAAATAAGATTAGGTTATGATTTCTTAAACAAATTCATATTACATATAAATATAAATTAAAATTAATATAATATAATAATAATTTATAAAATATAATAATAAATAAATAAAACATTAATCAATATCGTCTAAAATATCACATCCTTATCCAAACCGAGGCAGTCCCCAAACTGTAATGCTCCTCCATGCCCGGAAGTCTTAACCTTTGTTGTGCTGGTCTTACTAACAGTCTTCTTTACAGTGATGAAAAGTTGGGAAACTGACATAAAATACAACTTAGAAGTAATTTACCTTGGAAGTGGTAGACAGATAGGATCTGATTGAAAAATAAACATGGATTATTGAGGGGTAGATGCCCGAATAGCTGGATTTTCCAAAACACTAGTGTATGGGTAAATGCCCTTGGCGAAGCCCACGTTCAAAAGCAGCAGCAGCAGCAGCTAACCTACAAAATCAAAACTTAAAAAGGAAGTACACATTTTTGGTACAAACACAACGAGTATCTAACACGGAAAAATTAAGTTTGACTGACGTAAATGCATATAAACCGACGACATTACAATTAAACTGTAATTAAACAATTCTTTGAAATAACTGCGCGATAAAAATATGAAAATATTTTGCATAATTAAGAAAGTCAACATAATAAACGGCGAATTTCTGAAATATTTTAATCTGGTGTTTAATTACGTTTCAGTCACAAACAATTTCTTTGAAATTTAGCATACATTATTTCTCAGCCCAGCAATTAATTATTGTCGCATTAACGCCCCTATGAACTCACCCCGAAATAACTAAAATATATTTTCCTGACGTATACGACACTTTATTCACTTAGCACCACTTGCTTTACGCCAGTTTTCCAACGCTCCGCACAGCTTCTGACCTATACATATTTGGCATTCTGCCAGATTTGTTTACTGGGATCTAAGTTTTTTATACAAGAAAGTTTTGGAGACTTTTTGCCGTTTTATTAGAAACATGCTTTCAACTGAGCTGATGGCGTAAAGTGGGAAAAGTGTGATGAACTGTAATTCATGATGAAAAAAAAATCGGAAAATTGACTTTACCAGGAACCAGGTGCGGATCTTCTGTTAGGCTGATGGCCCTCATGGAAATAGTAATTTTAGTCATTTATTTATTCAAATAAAAATTATTAAACTAGATATTTTTGATATCAAAATCATTTCCGCCATTTTTAAATGGGCCATTTCTTTTATTCATTAATAGGGCGCCAAGTTAAGGCCATGACAGAAAGATTTGCGTAATGGAGAGCATAAGGGTATGTCCCTAACAGCGCACCGCATCTAGCCTGGTATAAACTATTATGAGAATTTTCTTTAGCTTTATAACGACATAAGGAGAAACTTCCCTCGTAAAAGGGAAATATTGTAATCCTGAAAAAATCATTCTCCGATATTTCTTCAGATCTTTACCTCCCTAGATGCCGAAAAACATGTTTTCTCATAATTACTCCAGTGGCTTAGATTTTGGTGACATGGTAATATTTTGGTAAAAATCCAATAGAGCGAAACAAAATGGCAGATTACTGAAACCTTAAAGTAGGGAAGAGAGTGGAGGAGTTATCGGGTAGAATGAGTTGTGACCAGCTGCCACCACGTCCGGTCAGCCAGTGGCGTATCCTATGGGTTTATTTACCATACTATAAAGAAGTTAATTTGAAAGTTTTTTTTTAAAGTAATAAAACAAAATTATATTAGACAATTTATGTTGTCACTAACGTTTTTAATGCGACTTGAGACAGTTTATGCGTTGTAAAGGTTATTATTTGTATAAAAGATTCCACGACTTTTTAAATTAAAAAAATGCGTCGCAAAAATATAATGTATAAAAGGAAAACACCAAAATTAAAAATTATTTTTATTTTAAAAATTTCTATAAAAATTTTATCTGGAAAATTTCTTTTGGTTTCTAATGCCACAATTTGAATTCACGGCCATCTAAATACTATTAAAAAAAAAACAAAGAAAAAAAAGTAATCATAATGTATTTTTTTACCTTCAGACAACAACTTTTTTGAGTTTGGTTTTTTTAAATTTTGCCCTAAATAGAGGTTAATTTATTGTAAAAATTATTTAGTATACTTACAGTTTGCCCGTCTAAGTTCTCTACATATGGGAAACTTTTTTTTATTAGGTAACTATTGATTTTTACATAAAAGTTTATTTTTGATAAAAGTTACTGCATAAAGCATAACTAATTTTAGCAATATCGATTATTAGGTCAGATGTAACTACAGAGCGCATTAAAAATAAAAATATTTGAATTTGACATTTTACAAACTTCATCAAATTTAATTTTTAAGACTGCAAGATTAAAGACCCTGTAGAGAGGCCTGATTAGGGTTGTGGATGTAAAATTTTATCTCAAAAATTGAAAATATGTTTTCAATTATAGATTTTTAAGGCCAAATTTCACAACCAACGCCAATTTGTATCCAAAAACTTTATTAGGCTTTTCCACCTGTAGTTTTATGTTCTTTAATTCTGTGGTCTCAAAAATTAAAATTTGTGAAGCTTGAGACCTACATATTTTTATTTTTTAAGCACTCTATACATCTGACCTAAAAATTTTTTTCTGAGAAATCAATAATAAAAAAATTTTTTAGGGAAACTTGGATGGACATACGTATTTTTGAGGTCAATAATTTGTTATTGAAAGGAAGGAAAAAACACGATGATTATATTTAATAAACTACTTAATATTTTAACGTTTCATTACATAACTGAACAAAAAGCATTATTTTAGGTTTAACCATATATACATATTCCTATATTAAAAGCAATGATTAATAATTTATTTACAACCTATTGTAATGAAAATGTCAAGGTGTACTTATAACTTAAAGATATAATAAACCAGCTTAATAATAACAAAAAAGTATTGCCATCTTCTTAGACCTGGCGAAGGCTTTCGATACTGTTCCCCACCAAATACTGCTAGATACTTTAACACAATATGAGGTTAGGGGCACAGTATTGGAACTCTTCCCCAACTACCTCACTGAGAGAACAATATGTTAGAATAAATAACACCATTAGTAATCCCATGAAAATAAAAATAGGAATTCCTCAAGGCACAATATTAGGGCCGATCCTTTTATAACATACATAAACTCTCTGCTTAACCTAAACAGTAGAGATGTTGTAAAATCCGAATATTGTAATAACTTGAATAAATAAATACAAATACAAACAATTACAGGCAGTTTGGCTTACTGCCCTTCGAACAGGATTAATTTTGTTAAATGATTTCTAACGGGATCTGTTACTTCTGATTGCTGTTGAGTTATAAAATGAATTCTAGTGTTTAAATATTTAGCAATAACAGATTCTGTTAGGAAGTATATGTGATTACTATTAGAAACCAAAATATGGTTTTGAAGACAATTAAAACATTGAGCTTCAATACATTCAAACATGACTTTATTTTTTAATGATTTTAAAAAATTAGTTTAGGATAAAGAATACCTGTTAATTCTTATAAAGTGTTCCGTAATGTTGCATATTTTTATTTAATAAGTAGATGAGTAGATTAACCCACCATAACTTTTTTGGGTTATTAAAGAATTTAAAAAATTTTCTTTTTCCCCAATTAGTGCGTTAATACATTGTTCACATTTAATGGCTTTCGTAAGATATCGGGCCACAAAACCCGCAATATAAAAAACAATTTGATAAGAACAGTTATTCAACATATGAATATTTATAATATAGTCGTGATCGCCCCAAACAGCTTTTAAAGAATTATCAGGAATATCTTGTACAAGATGAAGTTTAGAATTGTTTATATTGTCCTCTGGTGATTCAAATCTACTTGACGTAGTTAAAATAGGAATATCATCCAAAGATATGCAATTTCCAACGCCACCCTCTCTTATTTCTGTTCTTACTAATAATCTTTTATAGGAAGCAGTGAATTGTCGAGCTGAGGGGTTGTTATTTCCCCCACCTTTTGAACGAATAGAAGAAAAGTATGATTCTAAATGGTCTGGACTAATTTTGTACAAAGGAAAGTAAATTAGCGCTTTCTGTTCAGCAATTATATCATCATATAATAGCAAAGCACTTTTTAAAGATATAATTAAACCTAAAAAATCTGTTTTTCGCTTAAAGTTAATGACTAACTCCCCATTATCTAATTTTAAGTTGCGATTTTTGAAGTCCCGGTGGACGAATTGACTTGCTGCTATTTAAAATGTCAAAATAATTAGTTTTATAAAATGAGCAGTTGCCCCACATCCCTTGAATTCTTCAAGATCTAAGTGTTCTTCACAGTACAAAAGAGCATCTGCAGCTGATTTACTTAATAACTGAACAGCTAGCTTTACTTTAATTTTTTATTTAAAAAAAAATCAAATGAGCTTTTCTTAGCTTATTGCCTAAATGAATCCTGCAATTTTTCTAACTTTTCTATAAACTCCCATTTAATTAAATTTATGTAAAGGAATTTTTTTTCTCCAAAGTATTTCTTATTAATTTTACCATATGACATGGATCATAAAAAATATAAATATTTTTTTCATTTAAACGAAAATATGTTTTTAATGTTTGTAGTTGATATTACCACCCAAAATATTCGCCATTGTCACATTTGATGGTGCACCATCAAATGTTAATGACACTACATGTGCTCCGGTTTCCGATATTAATTTTATGCACTGTGTGATCAGAGCACCTTTTTGATCCTCAGTTAATCCAGCTGAAAAAAAAAATAACCCACTGGTAGTTTCCATTGCCCAGTAATACAAACCACCATCAATACAAAACCTTCTTTTGTCATAGGAATGCTATCATCTTCCAGATCGGTGCCATAATTAACAAAACCATGAAATTTATATCCATTCCACTCTATTTGCTCACGAATCAACATTTCATCAACTGTGAGCGCAAGAAAAATTGGTTTTTCAGAAAACTCTACATGCTTTTTTAAAGTATTAAAAATTCGCTTATAAAACACTCCTAAACCATTTTCCTATAGTGTTTCTGTGTGGTAAACAAGTATCACAAACATTTCGGACATAATCATATGCTTTTGGTGAAAAAAAAACTTAAAGTAATAGCAAATTTTCTTAACTCTGCGGAATATTTCACTTTTTTCCCAATTTACGTTTCTGCAACTCTTTACAAATTTCAGGTAAATTGTCAAACAAAAAAGACTGTTCAAAGAACAATACATTTGTCTCAAATCTTTTAAAACTTGCTTCGATGAAGTTATTTTCTTTTTAATTCTTTTAATTTTTTGATTTAAGACCTTAAGTTTTTTGATTTTCACGACTTTTAATCACCTCAAAACACTACCACACTACACACAACATTAAAAGACCTTATTTGATCCTAAAATAAACACATTTGTAAATAAAACGCAAAAAATATACATTTTTAAATAAACTACAAACAAAATCTAAACTAAACCATGGCCATGGTTCTAAGAACTGATGACACCAAAAGATAATTTCTAATATTCTGGGATATGACTAACTTTCATTAAATAAATTGTTGAAAAATCCCTATGTAAATGTTAAATGCATCTACACAAACATAAAAACTTACCCTATGAGGTTGGGAGACAGATTGCAAGTATTTTGGTACTTTGGAAAAAATTGTGGGAACTGCTTCGTCAAGTAGGCAAGTCCTGTTGCCAATTCGATAAAATAAATTGGGCTGAAAGCGTTTTGAACACATTCGATCATGTGTTGGCCTCCAATTATCAAGATGCATGTTTTGAATCCAAACATTGGTCCTTTGAGGATTTTTTAAACCTGAAACAAAATAAGTGTTCTAGAAAACAAAATTAGACAAATGCCTGAAAGGCGACATTGACGTTGCTGTATTATGATTGCTTTGGGATATATTTAACTGATATTAATAAAAGCAAATTACTTAATTGCCCAGGAACGGAAATATACTAATATTTTGTGATTAGGCTAATCCGACTATTCTAAATTTTTACCTGTGAAAGGTTATTCCAGCTTCTTTTTTGCCACTTCGACTTATACAACCGAAAGCAGAACAATTCACCATATTTCTTGTATGAAAAAAACCTTGTCTTTAATTCACTTTTTACACAAAAAAACACAACACACAAAACAACAATTCTGGTGGCACCCGAGATGTTTAACACCAAAAAATGGCGTCCAATCGATTTTTGGTCACAACTTGTTAAAAAGATTATTACTAAAAAATTACTTACCCAATTTGTCTCAAATTTTCCACGAAAATCAAGTATTATGTATACTGTATACAATTATTAAAAATTCAGCCTGAAAAACTACTTAATGGATTGATTTCAAATTGTATGTCAGAAATAATAAAATTGGGGCATTAATTCAAGACGGCCGGCGGCCCAATAAAATGTTTGTAATAGGAAAAAAATCACCCTCTCAGGATTTACATATCTTTACGTTTTAGTGTCCCTAGACGACCAAAAATAGGTTTTATCAATTATGTCATTCTGTCTGTCAGTTCGTGGCATAGCTTAAAAACTACTTACCAGATTGACTTTAAATTTTAGGCAAAACTTAAGGGTCATATGGGGATGATCTGGTAACATTTTGGTAAAAATCCAATATGGCGGCCTAGTGAAATGTTGAAAACATTTTATTCAATTGATTTTAAATTTTGCAAAAATATTAAATGTGATATAGGAATAAAATGGTACGATGTGTGTCAATGTAGAAACTATCTATTGCATTTATTTTAAATTATACCCAAAAATCAAGTACAGCATAGGTGAAGAAACTGGCAAAGTATTGGCAGGAATCCAATATGATGGTACAAAATGACGCTCAATAGAATGTTTAAAAATACAGTATACAAATGTTACTAAATGCCTATGTACTGAACTAAATTGGGTCACACTTTACTATTCCTTATAAAGGAAAGATTCATAACGATAGAAGTTCCGGGTAAAGGAAATTTACCGATTTATTAAAATATTAAGTATATCTGTCTATATGTCATATAAAATCGAAATACTTAATTACTTCAGGAAAGCCTGACGAGTAATTTAGAGATGTGGGGCAATATTGGAAAATATATTTTTGTATCCATCCTTTTTCTCTTAAAAAAAGTAGTTTTTGTTTTCATTTAAAATCATACTAACTTAGATACTAGAGATATTAAAAACATACTAATGTTTAGTATGTTTTTAACAATATTTTAATTACAACCTGATAGTACGTAGTAATTAAGTAACAAAAGATGTTTTCGTATTATTTTAAAAGAATATGCAGAATATGTGATTTTGCCACTCTTTTTAATAATTCATTCAAGAAAATACTGTTATAATAATGTTTGTACATTTTTATTCCAAGTTGTTTCCTTTACAAACAGGCATTAATTTTCTCTTATCCAATGGGCTGCTGTGTAATGTGCGAGACCAAGCGCAATACCAAGATCAATTTCCATGTGCGAGGTGGGATGGGCGAGGCATCTTTTTGAATACTATTGCATTATGTGTGTGTTGACTTTAGACTATATTAGTATCAATAAATAGCAAACGATGATAATCCTACTGGTTCATCCTTACCTGCAAAGTTAGTTTTGGAAATAAATAGTTTTTTAAATTATTATCGAGTGGGACTTTTTTCTTTTAGTATCAGTAAATAGAAATATTGTTTTTCGTCAACAAGAATATTTAATAACCTTAAAAAAACCATTAATAATAAAAATTAGTCTTTTATACTAAATTTTCTCTTGGTTCTATTTTCACTAAGTTTTCTGGTTAGGAATACTAATAGTCCGGTATGGTATACGAATCATTTTTTAGAGTGCACAAAATCTTAATAATTATGCAAAATTTGAATTTTACAAATGCAGATACAGGTGGTGCTAGTCTGTAACAAAGGTATCCACATATAAGCTAAGTTAAATATAACTTATACTAACAGTCTGCTCTAAAAAAAAAAATCGTAATTAGCGCCTCGTCTTGCTGCTTGTATAAAATGAAAAATAAGCGGCTTCATGTGCGTTTTCTAACTATTATCGTAAGTAGATAAGAAAAGAATATAGAAATACACAGACATCCATTCAAAACAAATAATTTTTTTCTATTTTGATTTTGACGTTTGAAAAACAACATTTGCCTCCCAAAAAATCGGGTGTTCTGGAAAGCAAGCGGCTTATAAAGATTTTAGGGAACTGCAAACGTTTAATTCCTATATTTTTTTTTGTCTGATCTATCATTATAATATGTTCTCTATCATCCCCAAAATAAGATATTTTAGTGGTAGGGGAAAATAAAGAGTTCTAATTGGGCATTTAACTCCATTTTTTTGTATTACCTGTGGTTAAAAAACATGTTGCAATTTAGGGGAAAATTATCCCTTTAAATTACGCAGCCTATTAAAGTTTTTATTTAATAATTTTTTGCAGCAATAATTCAGTGGTGCGTTTTATATGTTTTAGCTACTTTAATTCAAATGTTTTTTTTTTCAGGAATAGCATAAGGGTATCTTCTACTCTTCGTCTTTTTTTCAAAATTGATGTTCTAATAATTTTTTAATAGATTTTGACGAATCACACAGTATTAACTCACACATTTGCACATTGGTCCAAAACTTGATAAATGGAATTGTTTACTCGGATAAATATCATTTGGTTATTTGCAAATTTGTTGGTACGGGGCCAACTAAATACAAACAAAAGGAATTATTTAGAAGTAGAAATACGCCTTAGTGGCGGCAAAACTATTTATTATTACTTTTTTTATTTATTACTAGTCGGTGTTACGATTTTTGCTTGAAAATTTACTACGTTCTATATCGCCTATCAATACTTGCCTGTAATCAGCACTGCAACTTGTATCACATAATTTTCTTAAATTGAAACAATTGATGACAATTTACAATACATTTTAGTTTTATTTATTGATAGAATAAAGAACAAATAAATAAAGACAAAACACACACCCTAGAAACAAGACATGCGAAAACACGTACGCCAGGAAGGTATGGGATTGATTTGCACAAGCAGTTAATAATGCACAAGCAAATAATAATTTATTCCGGGCATTAGATCATCATTATCTCAAATATCTAATATCTAATAATACTAAATTTTATTTTAGAAATGAGCTATTATTCTAACTATATATAGAATTTTATAACAAAGTGCTAACGCTTCGTACCCACATAAGAGAAATTTATTTCATCAAATTACTGGTTTCTTATTATCGCAGAGGGAGCCTCAAATATTGATAAGAAATTATTTCGAATCTCGAAATTGATGTAGGTTTTGAACATTTTTAAAGTAGCAGCAAAGCAAAGATTCGTCGAAAAAAAGCGGAAAAAAGAAAGAGCGCTTGAGAAGTTAATTATTGCAGGATTTTCATATAATGGCCTTTAGCGGCGCCTTAACCCAACACTTTTAAATTACCCCAGACCAAATGGAAATTTTAAAGAGATTTTAAAGCTTTAATTTATTGATTCAAATTGAAATAAGAAAAAACCTTTTTATCCCTAAACAAACTTATTTTAATTAAAACATACGGATTTATTAAAATTGCGGAAGTAAAATTAAATATTTTTAAGCTGTTCATGGTGTCTTTTCTTTATACTATGGGGCTCATATAAAGTGGGACAGTTGCTATTTTTTTTTCAGAATGTACACATTAAAGTTTTTAGTTTAGTTATATAATGGTGGCAATTTCTAAACTTAAAAAATTATTCTTATAAGTAAACAACGACCTTGGCAAAAAAGTGTAATTAAAACCTCTTTAAAAATATTTTACATTTTTGATACCTGAATTTTTAAAATAAAAGCTTCTTTTAAAACGTCTTGGTTATTTATATTTATTTTACGTGTACTGAATTTTAAAGCAGCAGGGGGATCAAGTAGAAATGTAACTGACTTAAAAGATTATCAAGATTGGTCAAACTCAAGATCATTATATCTTGTTATAGGACAAATGCACATAATTTTAATGCAATAGTTTAAGTTGATGAGTTGAAAATTGACTTGAAAGATTGATTAAACCTAGAGTTAAGTTTAAGTTCAATTAATATTAAGACTTCAAGGCAATAATTGGTCAAAAACAAGTGCTTTAAAGCTGTCTTGAGATATTCATCAAGTTATTGGTCAAGGTCATAAAAGCTCTGTTTTCTAGATCTTTCATTTATACATTTTAAAGCAATCGGTCAAGTTGTTCATTTAAGCTAATGACGGAAGATTTATGTTATTTCAAAATCTACTTAATCGCTTAGAATTGTTTTAATTTTGAATAATTGCACTGCGTTATAAAGATATAGAATTTGAGTTAATATGGTTTGATACTAATTTTTACATCAACCTGCATTAGTATGGTAAAGGGAATTTAGGCATTTGGGTCATCCTTGTCCCCGGACAACTTATGTCTGTTTCTCTGCCGCCTCTATGTCAACTGATAATTATGTAATTTTTAGACGGGCCAGATGCAGAAGGATTATATAGGTTTTTTTTGTCATTATGGCTTTAACGAACTGACGTAGTAAGTCATGTTTTAGATGGATGGAAGATCTTAGCACCTCTATCGACCTGTAAAAAATATTTTGTAAAGAGCGAAATAACGGGTTGAGAAGGGAAAACCTAAAATCGGAGACTGCTCTATATCTCAACTATATATGCCAATAAGATTTCTTGACGATTATATATGGTGTATTTAACAACTGGTATATTAGAAATTCGCTCATACAGTTTAGCAAAACAAACGAGGATGTTAAATATTCTGTAAAAATATTAACATAATTTTGTTTTTGGATCTTAAAGTGGTAAGAATCATATTAAACTACTAATTAAACTACTTCGTTAACAGTAAAGACATAAGCATATTATATAGTGAGTAAAATAAAACACGATTTTTATAATATATATTTAATAGAACATAATAATAATAATAATAACATTGATGTCCCCAAACAGCCGTGTATTCAGAATCGAATATAATATAACGCTTGCCATTCGCGTATGATAGCGCCACCTTATTTTTAAGTTCGATATACATATCGGGTAAATATGAGGGATAAGTCGACAGCTTGTGTATATTTGTTCTCTATATCAACAGTTTCTTTATAATTATGGAGTGACAGTTGTTTTGTAGTGATGTAGTCGGGTATACCTTTGGCGTTTTTAGTCAATTCTCTCGACATGTATACAATATGATTTGTTCCCAGTACCATAGAACTCCTAAATATTTTTTCCTGTCTATTCATCTTTCATCCGACCATAAACAGATTAATTTACAGAAACATTGTCTTGGTTATTCTGCGGAAAGGGAGAAATTGAATCTTTTAGAATAAAAAAGTCGACATCAGTGTATAGTAGACAGCGGTATTTTCATATTTTGGTTTTATATTCCCTTAAAATTGTTATACATAATAGGCTTTGAAGTGTCTGTTGTTGTTGTGTCTGTCTGTGTTTGTTTCTGCATTTGGATGGCGTTAAAAATGTCAACATTCTTGAAATCACGTTTTTCAAATGAAGGTAACAAGCTAAACTTTTACTTTTTCATTACTGCGCCCTAACCTGGCGATTTAATGGAGTTCATTGCGCAAATAGTGCACATTTTCCGGATGTTCCAAATCTACTTCAAATATGTAACCGGTTTATGAATTTTTTGCAATTATAATGTATTCTAAACATTGAATTTCGACCTAATCCAACCACTTAAAGTTACACGTTGCTTAATACAAATTGGTAAATACATGGTGTAAGAGTTTGGTTTAAAAACAATATAATATAGTATAAATTTATTATTTGCAATAGCTATCCCAACACTACGTTGAGCGAATCCTTATTTCAGAAAATGTCATCATCATCAAGTCGACGTAAGTAAGTAACTCGAGCTCAGAACTTGTCGCTCGTAACGCTGAATCTCATTAATAGCCGGACCCTGTGCAGTATTGCGCAGTACCTAATTTATACACATCGATACAAACAAATATGCAATATATTTGCAAGTAATCCAACATCGAATTTTAAGTAAGTATTTAATTATTGCCTTGTTTTACATTCACATAAATTCCATTATGACCATGCATGCTTATAATCGTCTTTAGATACGACGAAGATGTCGAATAAGCTAAAACTTGTTTTCATCAGAGAAACACTGCTCAAATTCAAAATTTAAACTTAATTTATCAATATTACTGGCAATAAAACGAAAATTATACAAACATCAAAATTTTAAAAATATCTTAGGTTCACTATTATTTTCTTATAGAAAGCTATCGGTTAAAACATGTTTGGTAAAAGAAATTCATTTCATGTTTGGACAATAACATCCAGCTATTCCTCTTTGGTAGCTAACTGTTTTATCAACACATGACTGCCATAAACGGATATGTTGTGGAAAACAATAGGGACACATTTTGGAATTTTATTGTTTCCATTACTGACATACTAAGCAGCTCCTCGAAAGATTCCTCTGAGATGTAGGTGGACCCTCACTCTTTCGTCTTCTGCATCAAATAGCTCTCTGCATATATGGCAATAGGTAGATCCATGAAATTTTGTTATGTATGATTTTGTTGTTCAGAAGTTGCCATTAAAAGCTTCATATGATTGTTGTAGAGTTGTTTATAGTCACTTTCCAACTTTTTTATGAATTTTTCACACTGCCATTATATACTTTGTAGGAGCTAGAAATTGAAAGTGAGTGATTGTAGAAATATTTTATATACAAAAGAATAGGGAGTGGGCTTATGTATATTAATACTACAAGGCACATCGGTGCTGATTTTCCTTTGTTAGAATGAGTTCTAAAATAGTTTCAAAATCAGCGTCAGCTGTATTTTTATCCTCTTCTCTAAATTTTGAAATGTAAAGTTCTTTTTAGGGACCTCTCTTGGTGGGCGCAATGGAAATGGTTTATGCAAATTAGAGACTATATTGACATTTTTAAACATACATAAATCTCAATAGAGGTACGTGTTGCGGTTTACACGGTATGTGGAAACCGATCTTAACACATGTCGGGTATAAAAGTCTACCTGAATGTCCCCGAGTTCGTTCAATGTTCAGATTTTGCGAAGTAAAGATATGTGAAATGCAAACGAAGGCGAAACATGGCATAGTAAGATCAAAATACAAGAGTTCTAACCACACTACACCACAACTTGTTACGTTCTGGACGCGCGTTTCGCTAACCAAGTTAGCATCATCAGCAGATGAATAAACTAGTTTATGCATGACTATGTGGTGATCACGATCACAGAAGTATGACAAGCAATCAGATGATTAAAGAAGGTCAAGCTCTGAATGATTTGGAAATGAAATGAAGCTACAAAGAACCAGACACTAATTACATTCGAAAACTTTTTCTTAATAATGAAACTCTAATTTGTAAAGTGTCTAGATAAAATGCATATTTTAAGTTATTATACAGAATAATGATTTTTTGCAGGCTTATTTTTTTTGATCTGTGTCACACATTATTGTGCATGTTTTACTTGTCTCTAATTTCATGACTAAACAAAAATAATAACCGTAAATGTTCACAATATCTTATATTCTAAGTAAGCAATAATATATTACAGGAAAAAACTATACAATAAATAAATCATACAGTGGGAATCGCTACATGCGCCAGTAGAATGCCGGACTGATGAGTGTCCATTAAGCCAATAAATACTACAAATGACAGCAGAGGTATTACCACCCTCACGCTAAGCCAAAATTACAGATCAAATTATCTCCCACATAAACGCAAAAAAATAACTTCTGTTCATCACATTACACGTTATTGTCTAACTGGTGTGTTTTCCGACGACCCGAAGGAAAACTTACCACTATCGAGATTTTCCAGAGAGAGAAAAGTTGAGGGACAACATAATAAGGCGAAATGAAAAAATAAATAATTAGTTATCTTCATAAAACCTGGTCGAAAATCTGATGAAACCCCCCATGTCATACCATCATTTAGTATGCGTTTAGGATATGACAAAACTAATAAAGAATACCAATTGATTTAAGAACAAGATACTGGATTTATTTAGATAAGTTATTGTTATAATATCAATATTTTCCAGCTTTAAAGTACATATTAATGTTAGAATATTGTAGAAAAACCTAAAGGTTTTACATCTTAGAGAAAAAATTAAGGAAATCAACCTACATTTGTAATTATAGAACAAAATCGACAGAGAATGAGCCACATGGCAAAAATTAAAACGTATGTCAGTAATAAATAAAAGGTAAAAACGCGATAATAGAGAAGGAAAATGACGACAGGACTTATGTAAGATTAAAGCAGAAACGGCTTTTCAAGATCATATTTATTCTGTGCAGTATAAAAGAAATAAACGAATTAAAACTGACATTTTAATCGACTTTAAATTGGTATAGAACGTGTTGCCATATATATGATAGCGATCAAACTTGCACTTTATTGTCGATATGAAATCTTCCTTTTTACGGAGATCCCGTGCAGCTTGATTAATATAGTTAAAAATAAATTTTAGGGGGAAGATTATATTAAGAATAGCGAATTTAGATTAATCAAATTCAGTCTGAAATTACAGAACTAAAAAATTTACTCACAAATATTACATACATGAAACTGGCAGTAAATATTTCAAAATAATAAATTTAATAACAGAAATTTACTTAATAAGAAAATTAAAGTATTACACAATTCATTAATTTACATGCATTAACCAACTCGTGGATAATTCGACAAAATGGTGCCTATTTTATATACACAGTGCATTAGTTTTATTTATATATAAATTCATCCGCATAACTTCCGACCAGACTATTCAGATAATACACAAAAAAAATTTTGCGGGCGGATGATTCGCCCATGGGAGATCGTGGGAATCATCCCACAACGGGTCCTACTGACGAACCGGATCCCCTACACCTTAGACAACCTCGTCTAAATTCCACACTAGGCAAAATGTTACATCAAACCGACGCATCAACTAAAAGTGTATAGCAAGCTTAAGTGTCCTCTCACTTTCTGTCTTTTTTATCTTAACTACTTTAATTAGTGCTAAAACACAATGCACATTTAGAAAACGAACATTATACCGCTCCTAGTGCTCAGTTTGCCTCATTAACAACAATTCATTGCTTAGGCGCGTTGATATAATGGGCCTTTTTTTTGCAACCCTACAAAATTACAATAAAAGAATCTTTTCGAAATTGAGAACATACTAAATCTTCTCCGGAAATTTTGTCCTAAGATTTGTAGCGAAGTATCAAGAAGGCCTTACTTGATTTATTCTCTGATAAAAAGAATTTAGGCCTCGAGTGGATATATATGTATACTTGGAATGTAGAAGATTAGCGAGCTCTATACCATTGTTCAGATTTAATTGAATTCCTTTCAAATAATGAATCAATATCGAACGTATAAGAAACAGGAACCTACCACACGCTTACATAAGCTAATTTGGAACTGAGAGCAATGAACAATTTATATGGGTAAAACGCATATGTGTAAATATGAGAGGGGAAAGGGAATACATTTTGAATTATTTTTTAAATAAAGAAACGGACAGTAGTTTCAGCACACGGAGGTTACGCCACAACGGCTATTTGCAAATATAATTATATAATTTATGGCTAATTTTATTATGGCTGGTGAGAAAATCCTAATCAGGGATTGTGTGATGTAGCTACAAATTTTGGGCACACAGAAAATAATTGACCCTTTTTAAAGAAATCCAAGATGGCGTGAAAATAATTGATGACTAAAAAAAAAGGTTAACCTTGCGCTCCATTACACATTATAGCCGGGCTACTGGCATCCGAACCCCCCCATATTGTGGAGCTGGCGAGGGTGTAGCTACGCCACTGCTCCTAATATGCCTATCTTGGGAAAAAAATGTGTTTCTACCCGACTGCGTATGTCAGGTAGGGTCATGTGTAACACTCATGTATGGAACTATGTATCCACTGTTTGGTACCACTTACAGGTTAAAGGCCTGGATCGATTTTCATAAGTGTGCATCCAGAGTGTTCTTAGGCGGAGCTAGAACCCCATTTGATCCTACACGCAAAAATTAATATTTTTATAATTTATTGGGATAGGTAACAAATCTAAGAGCTTACTAAGGTGATTCTACATACATGTTTCCTCTAGAAACTGGTACAAGATTCAGCGTTATTGATGCTAAGGCTGATTTTACTAGCTCATGAAAATGGGTAAAATCGAGTTTGAAGAGAATGGAAAAAAATTTCATTTTTAAGGAAAATTGACACTTTTTCAAGGTGTGCCTTGGTGACGCGACATCAGGATAGACATTCTGATAAGACGGACTTCTTTAATACGACATTTGTCCAGGAATTTGCAAATATCTCCTCAAATGCCTTTAGGGGAGGTACAAATACAGAAAATTTAGATGCTTTCTTGGGTATACTGGAGAGTCAGAAGTACCTTTATTTTTATTTTTTCCTTTATAGGGAATACCGGGTAAAATATGTAAAGTATTTTTTTAGTTTCTATTTGTTTTCTAATTATTTTTACTTGTTTAACTTTTGCTATGTCATATATTCAATGTCATATATGTATTCGAGATCAGCTTTTTAGTAGAAAATTTATGGCGTATGATAATGAAAAAGTCACGTCACATGAAATCTACTGAATTTTTTTAGATTTTGACCACTATCGCCTGTCGAAGCCTATTAACTTTACTTTTAGGGTGTTACAGATTCGAGATGCAATCAATGGAATCTCAGAAACTATAAGAGATACAAGGTCGGTTAACTGGGTGCAAAGTTGTTCGTTTATTAATATACCGTAGAAAAACTTACATTTCGAGTGCTTCCGAAGATATTAGTAAAAAAAAATACAAAATAAATTTTATATAATTTTTGCAACTTTTTGTTCTGTATAAAACTGTAATCTCAGATTTTTATTTCGACGTTTCGATTTTCTGGTGACGATCATCAGCCTATACTGTAATATTAGTTTAATCACATTAAAACGTTTCGAACATAATATTCAAGAATATTTTTTTATTTTTAATTTCTTGCTCTTGTTTATACTATAAATTATTGTGAAAATTAAAAAAAAACTAGAATAATCGTATTTTATTTATGGAGTTGTAGTACCTATCACATTTTGAAGTTTGTACGTTACTCTGTAAATCTAGATTTGAACAAAGAAATATTTGAAAGTCCCATTCAATTCAAAAATATAGTAGCCGTGAACCAGAGATCAAAGGTAAGGCGGTCTTTGGTCAGTTTGCGTGTTAAGTTCTATTGGAGGTAGATAGTAGGTATGGGCAATTAGTTCTGATTACTTAGATATTAAAAAACGCTGGTTTGTTTAAAAAAATACTCCTGATGTAGGTCTAAAAAACTCATTCGCCTGTTTTGTAGAGTTCACAAAGTCGCCGATAGTGGCTACATACCATATCAGTGGTAGATCGACATCGCTTTGCAAGCAAAATATCCCTTATATTTTGATGGCCTCAGTGGCGGATTAAGCACTTAAGAGGCTACAGGCGCACCTTTGGCTTAGGGGTCTCTCCTACCAGGGATGGAACTGGTAAAAATATTTGATAGTTACGTGGGGTCCTGCAAAAATGAAACGCAGCGCATAAAGTCCTCATTTTGAGAGCAAAATAAATCAAAGAGCTCATTCTCAGAGCAAAGTAAATACTGTGCATGTGCGGTGATCTGCCAGTGATTAAGGGTCCCCATCTGGTAATCCGGCACTGGTTGGACTGTTGTCTTTCAGGATACATCTCTTAGACGCTGTTTTGAAATTTACTATCCTTAAACACGTAATACACATTTAGCTTATTGCTTATTCACTTATATAAATATTTCTTTTTACTCTGTATATGTATACTGTACTGCGTTAATTCAATAGATGTCGTACCCTTTTAAAACGTTTTTATCATTAGAATTTATTACGGCTTTATAAAAATAAAATCAGTGAGATTTTCTTAATTTTCACTTTACTCAAAATAGGATTAGTAGAAATATAGAAAATAAAGAGAAATACAAAAAAATTATTGGAATTACTGAAAAGTATTTATGTGATTCGAAATATTCCATTCGACTAAACTAAAATCGTTGCAGCATCGGGCGTTTACAAAACTGCAATTAAAACAAAGATCCGTTTTTAAACTGGAGACCTGATGATTTGTTGGATATACTGTCTTCAGAATAGCTTTGGGAAGCTGTTAGTAAATTTGTATTACATCTGTAATAAATATTTTAAGTTATTGTTTTTTGCTCACGAATTTTGTATGCACAATTGTACGAAATCTGTGTTAATTTAATTATATGCAATGTACTCTTAAAATGTTCCCAAAACAAACTTGTTAGATCCATGGTAGTATCTGTAAAACAGATACTTTCTACATAATTTGGGATCTACTTCAATTAGTCGAAAATCATTTGGTCGAATTGGTTGAAAAGTAAATTTGACCAAAAACACATTTTTGCGACTGCATAGTATCAGTTTTGTGATATTTCATTCATCTGAATTTTGAAAAATAAAACTTTACATGGTATCCTAAAAGACGAATCTTTTCCATAAATTAATAAAACACAAATCTTTAGTTGCGCCTGCATTGTATCTGCCACCGCCATATTTCCATTATGGCTTTAACGATGACTTCATTGACGAACCTGGTGCTAACACGGTGCGGATCCACCTAGCGGTACCGATTATTGATTTGTGCGGCAATCCTAAAGCAAAACCATAATATACCTATTATGGCTTTAATGGTGTCTTTATTGATGAACCTGGTGCGAACCCGTTGCGAAATGTATTGTACCTTTATAAGCATGGCTTTTGAGTAAGTGTTTTTCTAAGACACTTGACTAAGTCATGGCTGTTTTTTGCCGATAGATTACGCGATAGGTAATTTTAGTGGCAGTTTTCGTCAACTCTAATGAAAAAATATATGTATATACAGAGTTTCAGGAGTTTGACTACAAATATTTTAACACGTGATAATATGGACCATTTTGATTAAAAAATGCTTATATAACATAGGATCAGTTCCTTACCATTTTTGAGAAAAACGGCGTTAAAGTTGTATTTTGTTTTATTAATTTTTAAACACATCGTTAAGAAATTTATTAATTTTATGATATGAATAAATTTTTTTATTTTGCCATAGAATGCTTATTTAAAAACGGCAACACTGCCCATTATAGAGAAACGAGCAGGCTTGAACGAATATAACAATTCGCAAACATATCAGTTGCAGTTGTCTTATTTTTTCGGGATTTAAAAACTCTTTAAAAATGTATAGGAATATTGAATATGCAGACATGTTACTAATTTATGGAGAGCGTAGACATAATGCTCATTTGGCGCGTCAAACATATCGGGAAAGATATCCTAATAGGAGGGGTCCTAATGACAGAATATTTGTGGCGGTTTTACAAACAGGTTCGGGACACGGGAAAAGTAAAAGTCCGTCAAACTAACAGGAGGCCTGAATGGCAAATAACACCCGAAAACGATAAACATATTTTAGCCCTAGTGGAGGCCAGGAAATTTCGCAACAATTTTCTAATTGGGCCATTCATCGTATCCTTATCATGTGCAGCGAGTACAAGCTTTGACTTTAGAGGACTTACCTTGAACAAGAGTGGTGGCCGGTGGTTTCTTCGAAAAAACCGAGGACACGAAAATTTTACTTTAAACATACTGACTTTTAAATTGTCATAACACTCATACCTGGACTCAAGAAAATCCACACACGATTCAACAAGGCCGATTTCAATACCGCTTTTCAATAAATATTTGGGCTGGAATAATCCGCAATCGGCTATTCGGACCTTTTGAGCTACCAAGGCGTTTAACAGGAGAGGCATACCTCCAATTTTTAATTAATGACTTGCCCACTCTTTTACAAGATAAGCGAGCCAGCGCCTGGTTTCTTCATGGTGGAGCCCCTGCCCACATTCATAGGAATGTGTACAACATCTGGATAATACGTTTGATAATAGGTAGATAGGTCGAAATGTGAAAGAACCTAGAAAATGGCCCCCGAGATCACCAGACCTAAACTTCCTTGATTTTTATTTTTGGGACCACATGAAAAATGTAGTGTATAATAGGGTTGAAATTGAAAATGAAGATGACCTTAGAAACCACATTTTTGCTGTAGCAGTACAAATTAGGAAAAGACCTAATGTTATTGAATCTCTTCAAGAAAATTGACTTCGCCGTATTCGTGCGTTTTTAAATACTGGCAGTAGTCATTTTCAGCATTTACTTTAAGTTTTTTTGAAAACTAATAAACTTAATTAGAGTTGCGAAGTTAAATCTATACAAATAAATAATCTAAAAAGTTAAACAGGTTATGCCCGCCGATATTATACTGACAAACCACAATTTATTAAAAAATGAGTTCATACATTCCAAAAAAATAATTGAATCGATTTTAAATCTACAGGTGTTTTTATACTTCTTTGTTGACAAAATACAGGTGATGAGATGGTCATCACATTGATGTACAAGCAAATAGCAGTGTCGCCATGTTGTCTTGGAATTAGTTGAAACCATCTCCAAAATTAAACATTTTCCCCCGTATTCACTAAAAAGGTTTAAGAGTTAGACCAGGTATACTTGCCATGGTACTTAAAACTCTTACTTAGAATATTTGTTCACTTGTTGAGAACGTTATCTTAAACCTAAAACTGTCAACTTAGACGTCGTCTAAATTTAAACCTCTTTAGTGAATACGGGTGTTTAAAATTAAATATCTCGAAAACCCTTTCGAATTAACAGATGGCTTATAAGAATATTTTGTTTAAAATCGTTCATACCATCCTATGTTAATATATTTGTAGTCAAACCTCAACACCTCGTATAAAATGCATTCGGTATAACTACCCGCATTAATTTTCGAAGATTTTGTCCTCCTTTTTAATATTGTTTTTTTACAGGATGATGAGCATTATGAGGAGTCTAGCATGATATAACGAATACAGCATATCTTTTGTTCCATTCTATTAGCTTTATCGAAAATTATACGGTCGAAACTGCAAGTCACAATTAAATCAATAATTCTTTGATAACATCCATTGATGTTTTCCTATGAAGGAGCCAATTCACTTACAAAAAAAATTGTCTTTACGGACAATTTGTTTTTCGGCCGATTGTCTTAGCCCAATTGACTTTCGGCAAATTGCCGGAATTCCTAAAATTAGACGATTCTCTAGTAAGGCAAGCTTCCTTATGATATTTTGAATCTAATCTTCATACACATTCTTATATTTATAAGAATGTATACCTGTAATCATTTTTTTGTATTAAGAAGCCATGATTCATGATCAGAATTCACACATGTTCAAAATTTCACATCTACAGTATCTTGCAACTGCAACATCACTATTTTGTCTTTGACACGAGTTTCCTTAATCTTCACATATATAGAATACATTATTCCTACTGCACAAAAATCTTTAGTCGAAATATTATTTTTGCATATAAAAATTTAAGTATCTCGAAATAAAAGAAGAGACCAGGGAAGTTAAAATTTACGGGTAATTTACTATGCAATATTGTATTTGATAGTAAGAAAGAAGTTGACAATGTTAAGATTTCAGGACAATTAGTATCAATTTCTTGGAAATTGCAACCCTCCAAACCTTGGGGACTGCATAACAGAAAGTAATAATTTGACAGATAGTTATTTGCAAAATTCTCGCAGTAGGGTAAAGACATTTAAATACCGAAAATTCGCCTTATCCGGATCTCCCAATTATCTTTATGGAAGAAAAAGTGTTAAAAATAATAATTTGTCGTGTCTTTATCTTTAATTTCTCTTTCGGTCGGATTTTTCGGCTTTCTATTAGACGAAGGGCCGGCGCGCGGTAACATCAAAACAGGGCTTATAAGATATACATTCGAAATAGGTATAATTAGTTGCTTTTTAGGTAGACAAACAAAATGGCTATATTGAAGATTGCTGTTACATCTTACAAGTTCGAATATATATTTTCCTGATATAGGACCAAATTTACGGGGTTCATAAGGTACACATAAAATCATCCAAGTAGCGCTATTTTAAGCACATACAATCTATCTAGATACTTAAAACACTAAGCCAAATTTTTTAGCATTCGTGAAAGAGTTGTACTGTACCAATTTACATTTTTTTTTTTTGAAATGATCGTCTGATTATCGAGACCTTTCAACACTATTTTTTATATTTTTTAATTGTTTATAACCAATGTTTTTCTTCAATAATATTTCTGGACGATGTGCTGATTGCGCTCCATATTCTTATAATTCCACTGAAAACTCATCGCGCTATCTAACGGAAAAGGCAGAACAAGGTCTGCTGGGCCAGCTAGTATGATTTAAATTTGTATGGTGCAAATTTACGTTTTTTTTTTCAAAATGGTTTGTGCTCGTACTTCGACAAGACGTGGTAGGATTTGCTGTAAAAGATGTCAAAAGATTTACCTTTTCAATTTCCTGATTGCCCCTTTCATTCAAAGAGGAAGTTTATATAAGCTAATAGATCGTAAAAAGTTAAGATAGGAAAGTGTAAGTCATTTTTTCTAACAAACAGTTGAATAAAACATTTTGCGTAAAATATGTTCCCCTGATCTAAAAAGTAATAATATATAAGTTGTTGCCTTAAACAAAAAAAAGTATGCCGACTTAAGTCTTTTACGCATAATGTGATGTTCAAATCGATATTTCCAAAAGATCCAGAGTCTAATAAAATAATTTGACGGATAATACGATTTTTTTTATATTATATTCAGTTTCGAAGTAAGAGAATTTATTCCAGTGAAATATTCTTTCCATTTATCTATTTCAGGCGCAGCTTAAAATATTATGCAAATCTTGCCATTCTAGTCGATTTTCCTACATCAGTTATCTATAGGATTGTTCCAAATATGGCCAAAAGAGTTCTAGCACCGTGGCATATTGCCGGAACCGGAATCGAAATATCACGCGATCGCGTTGCCCCGGAGTCCGGATTTCGGCCCCCTGATCCGGATCACGGAAAATGCAACGGCCGCCGCCGCGAGCGGGTCAATGTGTCAAAGACCCCGTTAATGTTTACAGGTAGGCCGATGACACGCATCAGCATTTAAGTCGATATTTTAGAATTAGAATGCCGCTTTATGGACTGCATTCGTGACCCGAATGAAGGCGCCAATTCAGGTAAGTCCTCGGGAGGAGTTTTATATTTACGGTTTTCAGTGGTGGAGATTGAAGCAAATAAATAATTCATAAATAAATTAGGAATATTACTTTTCAATTCAACGTGAAACTTCAATTAAAATAACGTTTTTATTATTAATGTTAAATATTATACAAGGTGTTCTATATTGTTTTATGAGATTGGAAAAAAAGTGTCTTAATATTTTTGGGATTCTCAAAATACATAGTTCGAACCTCGGTTCGAACTTTATTTGACTTATACATAGGGTGCCTGATAAAATTGTAGCCCATCAAACTTCTACTTCTTTAAATGGTACATCCAGTCGATTAATTATTGTTTTTGAGAAAGCCTATTCTAAGATAATTTCAGCAGTAACCTATTACCAAGTACATACAAATATTTTTTGAGCGTGCTGAAAGTGAATACTTTTTGCACTAGTATGAGTGCTAAAAGTCCCACTTTTCCGCACTAGTGCTGAAAGTATTTTCAAGCACTGAAGCTAATATCATACGTACACTATCGGACAAAAGTAGAGCAACAAAGTTCTTTTTTATTCAAGATTGAATAAAAAAAACACTGGGTTGTGATTTTTAGCTAAAGTTAATGAAATGCTATGGTTACACTAAAAGTAATGTTTCACAATGGTGTACTTTAAATGAGTTAAAGAATTATAAATAATAATGAATATAAAAATTGACGGGAATGGGGGCGACAAAACTTAAGCAACAAATTGTTATCAACAGTATTTTATTTCAACAGAAAATATTTAACACATTTTAGAACAATAACAATTAAAAGTAATACATGAATAATTAATAGCATATAATCATCTTATTTACCACAGATTGTTTATTTGGAAACATTTGCGTAGGAATGCGACGTTCTACTTCGTCTCAGAGGTTTTCAATGGGGTTAAAGTCTGGAGTTTGGCCACTCCAAAAGTCGAACGGTATTTTTCTCAAATCTCTGTTAAACAACTTGTGAAGAGTGTTTTAGGTAATTGTTCTGTTTGAAAATAAAACGCAGTGGCATTTTCTATTCTGCATAAGAAAGCATTGTATTTTGCATGATATCCCTATAAACAAATCGACAGTCAAGTTTAAATGCCGTCGTGCAAATGCCAAACTTGCTGCTCTATTTCTTCCCGAAATTAACGGTTTTTAGCTAGACGTCTGCTAAACAAATTTGCATCTACTAACCTTTGAACTGTTCGTATACCAATCGTAAGTTCTGGAATTTCGGCAATAATTCTTGGTGCGGACGTCCAAGAATTATTTTGAGCAATTCTTTTGATACGTCTGTCGGTCAACACTGTTGTTTCTTTGGCCTTCCCGATTTTGGTAACTTCTCCTAAGTGTCCTCTGTCATTGTACGAAGAAATTATTTTAGATACACTATACCGGGGTAACACAAATTGTCTTGAAATTATCGGCTTGTTTGATAGCTTCTATGAATATATTTACAACTCTGCTTCAAGTCTTTTGAAATTGATATTCCTCTTGGCTTGATCAATTTAGCACAGATTATGTTCAAAAAACTTAAAATAAACCCCACACAACTATTTTTTCCTTTTTTTTTCACTAAAACCCTGCTTTTGCATAAATTATTTAAATGTTGTTCTACTTTTGGCGCAGTGCTATTTAGCATTTAAAACTAAATGTCTAAATAAATTAATTTGTTTTCTTCAGGACAATTCTTGTTGTCACCCATAATCAAAGCCTACTTTGTTGTCTTAAAACGTATTGTATTTGTATAAAATATCATGTATGTATAATTATAATATCGGGATTTGCATATATTTTTCTTTACGTTTGCCCAATAGAGAAAATGCACATATTATCCCATAAAACAGGCTAGCACTTCTAAATCTCAGTAAGTAACTATTATTATACAATTAATATTGTTAATAACAAATAAAAATAATATACGTTTGAATTTTGAATTGTATTTTCACTTTGAGACCTATACTGAAATAAATTGCTTAAAATTACTACCAAAATATAATATTGTTATGAAAAGTATCGATAGTAGAAAAGTACATAACACGTGCCGAAGCTGTCTTTTTCGCACTCGATTGCTGACCGAACGACGCGTGCGAATAAGTGTCACTTTCCGCGCTAGTTAGGTAAATAACTATTATATAACCTCAAATGTCCAATTGAAGAATAAAAAGTATTTTTAAGTTAAAAAATAACAGAAAAGTTATTAATTTTCATCCTAATCTCTAAAAATACCTTCATCATTCGTATTAACCCATATCCGAGTTTTAAATTTATATTTGTATGCAAATTATGCCAGTGTTATTTTGTAAAGTTAAATCGCCTAAGTATGTTGCCTTTTCGTTTTTTTTATTGTGGTTTCTTAATATTAAATAAAGTCGAAATATTATGTCAAACAACAGATATATCTTACCTCTTCTTTTTTTGGCTACAAGTACCTTTGTGCCGGTAAAATAGTCCTTAAAGCTTTCGTGTGCTTTGAAAAATTTCGCAAAGCTACGGTTTTAGTTGGTTTTTTCTCGTGGGAGGTTAACATCTCTACATTTTAAAGTGATTGGTGCCATTGATTACTACTCTATGTTGTTGCTTAACGTGCAGATAATTAGATTTTCAGATTAGAAAACGATTTTCAATATAAAATGTATATACCTGCCTATATTTAAAATTCAAAGGGATTTTTTTCGGTTTTGCCAGCAGCTGATATTTTGATATGTATTTTTAAAAATTAAAGCTCTTTACCTGCAGATGTGGTAACACTACACTGAGTTGAAGACGTTTATCTTTACCGGTTTCAAAGATATGGTGATCAGTCAGACAGGTAGTCGATTTCACTTTTATACATATGTATAGATTAATAAAGAATAAAACGTTTTCAAAAAGTGCTTTTTTACGTTTTGGAATAATTTAATAACTTGCTTTAGAAATTTCAACAAATAACTCAAATTATCATGTATTTAAAATCCTTGTGCGTTGGACCAAAGTGTAACAAATTCACTTTATTTCTCTTGTTGGGTAAATATTCTAAGATCTAGTTTTTGGAACTGTTCCAAACATCTGATGATGCCACAGTGTTGGCGAAACAATTGTCATGGGTTTTATTCGTTGTAAAATAAATTAAGTGGAAACTTTAAACAAGTGTTTTCGTTTACTTAATTAAAATCAATATCCATCAAGTAACGGCTAGTTCTGTTCAATATTTGTTACAAGCTTCGACGAGCTTTTTAACTTTGTGGTATTTTAAACTTCTATTTAAATCAGGAGTGTGCACACAAAACATTTGGTTTTTCAATCAATGCTTGAATTCCAGTCCTTTCCCAAGTAATATGAAGTTAAAAACTGACAACAAAAGCCAGTCTGCTAGAGCAGCTCAACACTATGGACTAAGGATGTGGATTTGTCAATATTTATAACGTTTATCTTAAGGTATTCTATAGCGAACTTAGTTATAGGCTCTCTAGTTTAGAATTTGACATTTTCGATAAGTCGACAAGAGATCACATAGATTGTATTATTCATACAAGATGTTTAGGGCAACTAAATAAATTAAGAATTAATAAGGATTGTATTAATATTAATAACAATAAAAACCTGGTAGTCTCAGATCATAAATTTGTTAATTTTTCTTATGTTAATAATACAATAGAAAAATCTAATTTGTTTATAAAAGGTTTTAGTTATAATCTTAATGTAAAATATAATGAAAACAATAGGGTGCAATTAGGATTTAGTGTGAATTAGCAGCACAAAATATGCAACTTTCGAATACTGGAAAATACCTATTATCAAATACAATAGTTAAACAAAAATTCGATGATATTAAGGGCCATTTCTCTAGTGATTACTTTGTAGTAAAATCATTGGTTAATAAAAGTAACATATATATAATATAATTTTTACAAGAGCAGATAAAGGAAAAACTATTATAGCTTTGAATAAATATCAATATATTTCTAAAACACTCAACTTTTTAAGTTCCGACAAGTAATTTTGATCCGACGGAACTGTTTTAAAAACTAGAAAAAAATTCACTTTATATTACATTTTATTTATATATTCTCATACATATGCAATTCTTATGTTTGGTTAAAAAAGACAAATGTTGTTATTTTTATTAAAATAAAACTTTATGAAGTATCTTTTTTCCTACACACCCGGAGTTGCAGTGTTATTACAGAATACATTGTATTATTTTCTTCCAAATAACCTATAAAGAGCTGTATTTTTTTTTAACCAAACACGATATATATTTTATAGTATAATGGACCTTTTGTGTATTATTTAATCGTAATAAATTTGAAAAATAAATTTTTATAAAATTTTGCAGCTTTATTCCTATTTAACCCAATGCATAAAAATGTATTTGGCTCACTTCTGTAGATCGACGGGGGTTTCAGTTACGTAGTATTTGACCAATTATATGCCATAACTGCGCAGAAGCCAACAGGAAACCACTACGTTAAACACGTGCCTTGATTTAATGGTGTAATTAGTACAGTACTTTGAAGATAGGTTTCAAGGCATGCACTCCTCCTGGACGCGTAAGGAGACAAATAAGAAAAAGGACCGTCATCAAAAGAAAGAATAGTTTTTAGCCGTGACATAATTTTTCCTTAAATAAATGGTTTATGATTGCTGCCGTTGCTGCGAAAAAATGTAACGTAAAGGAAGTGGTTACGTATGATTACAACATCGTTTTTGACGATTTTGATTAAACACACATAATTTGTTCCTGAATAGATTGTTGGAAATCAATCCATGTTTCATGGGAATTTGTCCGAAATATAGGTTTTATGGAATTATCGTCTTTTTATAGATGTGATTGATCCCGAGATTGACCATATCAATAAACAAAAATAAAAACTAAACCAGTAGTTATGATTTAACTTAGATTAACTAGAAATAGAGGGGGGGGATATTATCGTCAGTTTAACTCAACTTAAACAGATATAATCAGATTATGTTATGGAAAAAGGTCTATTGCTAGTTACCTTAGTCGACATTCTTTCGCTAGCATTTGATTAATTGGGTATCAGAGAGAAACTCGTACAGCTCTGTGTGGACATTCGGTAGTAGATTTAAGCGAGGGGGAAGCCTGATGGCGTTCAAAATACTTATTACTCTATAGGATTATTGGAATTGAAAATATTTAGCGTTTTAGATAGGTTTTTGAGCCCGACAGAATACACAATGGTAAGTTGCTTCCGAGCGGACCTAAAAAGACTAGTGGTAGTAGTAGAAATAACTTTAATCATCTCAGGCCGCACAGGGTTATTATTTCTTCAGTTACAGTCCTGAACATTCGACAAACGTCAAATACAGGTTTGAAGTCCTTCACGTTTTTGCCTTTCCATATTCAAGTAAAAATACCTCATTATTATTCGCTTTAGTTTCAGAAGTATCGAAATAACCCTACTGTATGCAAAAAATTCTATGCACATTCTCTCCAAACTTTTCAGTCTAACGAGTTCGAAACAGTTTAAAACTAGTTTGACTAACTCTTAATCTCACATTTTACCTTACCGTTCGATTCGCATAGCAATTTTGCTTTTTACAAATATGCCTTGGAGTAATAATATTGGGTAAACATTTTTGTTAGAAGGTAATTTTTCTATGCTGAACTTTCAATATAACGGGTCAGTAGAAGAAACTGAGCTTAGATGGCTATTTAATTATCAACAGTCACTTAAACAAATTTCTCTTTTCGATAGGATAAATTGATTTAAAAAAATATTTAAGAAAGTTACATTTCTCGATATAGGTACTAGCCTACCCAATGTTTCGATACGTAATAAAAATATTATTATTTAAACAAAAATAATTTACCTTGTTTTTATATACATATAGCAGTTGTACAATTGCGTTCATCCTGTCGAGACTCATCAGTCACCAGTGCGCCGATCGCAAGAAAAAAGCATTTTTAATTGAAAAGAAAGAAAGGTCCACAATGAATGCTTATTTTTTTTTTTGAAGAAACTTTAAAAGCAGTGCTTTTTAAATACTTGGTTGCTAACAAATAGTTCTGAGGTTCTATCTAATAATTTTATTAAATAGTGATTGTTTTTATATAAAAGTATTTATTGCAGAGCTCTATTTTTCGCTTGAAGGTTGTGTCGCAGTTGTAAGTTTACCCGAGGATTTTTTAAGGGAATGCGTATCTTTTAAATAACCCTATAAACAAGTCAGAATGGGCTAGATCCGGGTATTGTGATCACAAATATTCAGCTGGTTCAAAACGTCGTTTTCGTCTTTGGCCAATTGTTTAAATCGAATAGTAAAATGTACCTAACAGTTAGCAGATCTTATCTTTAAAGCTGTATTGCTGTCTGTCTTCACGTGGAAGATCACTTACAGAACCCTATAGGTGAAATCGTTCAACCACGGGACGAAGCGTTTGGTCACGGCCGACTTCAGAAGAGGCTATGAAGAACAATCTGGCAATAACGCGGTTCACGACCTGTTTCGCCCGACCTTGTTTTTACGTTTTTTTTTATGGGCAAAATCTGTTAATAATTTTTGTAGGCAGTGATAATATATAAACGGTTTTTAATTATTTCTGTCTTTTTTGTTTTAAATATTAAAAGTGCATTATTATAATAGATATCTTACCTACTAGATAACTTTACTTGGTACCACGGCCGACTCCAGAATTGGTCCTAAGTCTGCGCTAAAGCCCATCCAAGTAAAGTACATATAAACAAAAGTGGTTGTGCGAGCAATACACCTTTACATAAAGGAAACCGATTATCACAAGTGTTTTGCAGATTTTGAAAGCTGTATTGCAGTCACAATCACTTTTTTTTACATGCATTCCATCTTAAACTTGGACAGACTTTAGGTATACCTAGCATATGTTCGTGATAGAAGTATAAAAATGCATTCCATAATTAAAAAAAAAAAACAGCTTCGCATGTAGACTTGTCATGCTCTGACCTCGCTGCCATTTGTGTATTTAACAACCTCTATGAAATTTCGTTTGTGTTAGTGTTTTTTTACTAGGTCATAACATAAAAAAATTAAAATTATATATAAAACATAACAAATATTATCTCGAATACAACACTTATATGTAAGCAAGCTAAATTAGTTATTGATAGGGCATTTGGTCAAAATCAGTATTATTTCTTCGCGTTATTAAAAATGTTTTAAAAGAATAATCAATTATTTCCAGGAATACAGTTGTGCTCCGTCAAAGTGCATTATAAGTATCATTTGTTAACTGACCATTTTAAGTCAGGTTGTGTCAGGTATTTTGGTTAATTTTGAAAAATAGATGGGACTATGTTCGGTTTAAGTCAAATTGTGTAACAACTTTTTGCAAAGTTCCATTTGGCAATAAATGATTGTCTTCTCGAAAAATATCACTTTCTAAAAAACGTAAGTAACAAACTACAGAATACTGTGAAGGGACCAAATTAGTTCTTGGAATTGCTTGTAAACATTTGGCTGTTAAAATTTCGTCTTTTGAGAAAGTAAAAGCAAAGACAATTACCCCTCCTACTTTTAACGTACTATTATAATTGGGTACTACTTACCTAGACACATCCAAATATAATCCTACTTTTTTCAGTTCAAAAAGAAATATTTCGTGAGACCGTCATCGCTAACCCTTAAAAAAATCTTTGACCCGACACTTCGCACAGTTTTTTTGCACACATGAAAATATATCTACACAAAAGTTTATTTATTCCTTGCTGCCGGTAAAAAATAAACGGGAAACCTCCATTTCTAAACACAAAAACATCGTTGCCAGATTTACTACTTCGTAGCCTGTTCTGAGGTCGGCCGTGGTTTGGTCCAAGGGAATATTATCCGCTATATGCAGGCTAAGTTGAAGCAACAAAGGGTTAAGTTTCGAAATAAAATTCTATGACTTGCTCTCCCTTTGTCAATCTAAATTGACTTTTGACCGCAAAATCTAAATAAAAAAAAAGAAAAAAAAATCAAACAAAATATTATTAACTGTTTAAACCCAGTGGCATATTTACACATCCTCCTATACACCGTCACCAAGGTGCTGAAATCTATTAGCCTCTGTGCCTATAATACGCTACAAATGGTCATTGATATAGGCGCCTACGGTATTTGTTAAATGAAAGTAAAATAATATAAACAGATTTTAAAATCGGTATTTATTTACTGCAATGCCATGATGTACAGAACAATAATAATAATTTTCAAATCGTATACTAATGGCTTGCACCATGACCTTTGGGTTAGGCTGATTAACGCTAATGTTTGTAGAAAGGCTGTGAGATCTTTTTATTTCTTTAGTTTTTTTGTTTCTTCTTTACAGGGTCTTCCAGACTGAATCCTGTGCGAACCGCAAGTTAGTGTTCTTTGGCTATTTCTACTACTCATGGCAGTTGGCTGTACAAGTATTTTCCTTCCTCTTGAAATTTTTTGTTTCGACAACGACAAACAAATATGTTTAGCATTATTCCCATCTGCTTGCTGGGATTATTTTTGATCATATTAAGAAAGGAGTTTATACTACTTAATTTCACAAGTTCTTCATTACAGTGCTCAACCGCAGATGATGACTGTTTCTGTATAAACCATTCCTTCTTGAAGAAATTGTTCATCTGTATGTTGCTGCAATGATGTATTCAAAGTGTTTGGAGCTTCACTTGTTAAACTACTGAATTCATATTCATACTCTGAAAAAATTTTACTTCTATTTATTTACCCTCATTTAATTTCGCTAAACATATTCGATCTTCAAAAGAGAGCATAAGAAATTTTTTTTTAAATAAATTTTCTTATTTAGTGATGGATCTAGGAATTTTCTTTGGGAGGGGGAGGGGCAAAGGTATAAACTTACGTCCCCGCCAAAGCAATTATTCAGGGCTTTTTTTTAGACAACTTCAAAATTTATGCGCTCAGACTTTTCCAATTTGGATATGTATTTGATACTATTCAGTCAGTACGTGATTCTAGCAAGTATTTTTTTATTCCAATTTAATCTCCACAGTATATTTGTCTTTATTTATAACTGTACTTAGCACTACCTTATACACTGGATCAACACGCTGGAAAAGAGACTCTACATTTTTAGTGAAATTTTTCTCCATTACTATTGGCCGCAATTGCACAAAGCTCAATTAAAGTTTAGAATGTTTAACGAATGTCAAATTTGACAGCGAATTCCTAGATTTCTGTAAGCAGCTTGTCAAATTCGAAAGCTCTGTTAAATATTCTAAACAGCAATTAAGTTTTGTGCAACCGGGGGTATGTATAGCATACAAACAGGTGCACTTCACTCTGATACTAACAATTATAGTTTATAGGTTAAGACTTAAAAGGCAAACGCGGACTGGTGAAAATAACGAAAAGTGCCCAAGTCTTGTAGGATAAGTTCACGCGACATATACTCAGTGACTTTAGCACTTGAAGGCCCTTCATGAATTGGTGCCTATATCAATGAGCATTTGTAGCATATTGTAGGGCCACAAAGGCTAATAGATTTCAGCACCCTGGTGCCGTCGCATAGGAGGATGTGTAAATATGCAACCCGGTGTTACTTATGACCCACCCTGTTCTAGGAGGAGCGAGCAATTAATATGTTAATACATTATAGATTCCTTAAATATGCCATTGGAGCATTTGAACTCGAAATACATCTGATAAAGCATTTCAGACAATCTACGATCTTGAGGTATCGATCAATATTACTAACTAGAATAGAAAAACAATCCTGAAAGGAGAATATTAAACGGAAATACCCAGAATATTTCCGTCAGATGTGAAGAAATGAAAAAATAATGCTAGTTTACCAAAAAAATTTCTTATTTACTATTTTAATATACAATATCGTAGTTGATATAAAAAAAATTGGGCGGATTCTTATTTTCACATTGTCAATTTGAGGATTTTTTAATCCTACTTGAGGGAAATTCCGCTAGACGATCGCCGCTTGACTGTCGCAGCATAGTGTGTACGTCATGGTTCGTATTAAAATTCAAATAATAAAAACCAAAATACAAGCTGCTTTCATAATGACAGGTTAGATCTCTCAGAAATGTTTAAATAATTCAGGGACAGTAGTTTTGATTGAACAGTCAATTGAAATAATAAAAAGGTCTGCTTCGTTAATTAATTATTCACCATTATCCATGGATTAAAATGTTTAAGTGAAGCCTAAAGACAGTGTTTTATTTCTGGTTTTCTTTTACTAAGTATTAATTAAAAAATCGATGTATTACTAATTAGGTATATACATTGACGACGATACAGGTTCAGCGGATCAACTGTATTTGAATATTAATCTCAACAATTCATAAAACTTTATTATTAGATTTATCCGTTTAGGGTAAATCGAGATTAATCTCGCCTGAATATGAAAACCCGATTTTCCTAGATCATTCTTACAATTGTGGCCGAAAAATAAATCTCGTATATTTTCCGGTGGCTTCAAAAGGAACTACGTATTTTCTCATTCTTCCAACCCTTTCAATTTTCCTATGACGTCAAGCACAGTGCGAAATTACATAATTATTCCAAATTCCGTTTGTCGCTGAGCATACGCCGCGTCGCTGATTCGGAATAGAGGCGTCCGAGGAAATTAAAGATAGATTTAGCATGGTTCTATTCTTATCACGACTTATTTTTATCTGGATGATTTATTACGCTATCGTTATTGAAAAACTTCGTGAACATCCGCAACTTTTTTTCATAAAAGAAATATATAAATAAAAATGTTTATAAAAAAATAAAACCGACTTCAAAAAAATGCACTAAAATGTGAAAAATAATATTTTATTCCACCTTAAAAATTTAACTCCGTGAAGTCGGCGCCGAACTAATGAAGACAGTAAGACCTTATACGCGTAGTATTACATGTATAAACACCGAATTTACTGAATACATGATTAAATTTTTGTCATTAAATAATTAAGAATAAATTTAGCGCCGACTTCACGGAGAAAAATTTTCAAGGTGGAATAAAATATTATTTTTCACTTTTTATTTCATCCTTTTTAGTGTTATCAAAAAAAAATCTTAGTTATTGCGTTAGCTAAAATTTTCTTTGGTTTTATCTATACGAGTTTTATTGTCAAAATCAGGGTTAACAAATGGTCCACCGCATAATATTTTTTTCCTCATATCCTGAATGGCGAACGCGTAGAATCGAGACGCAAGAGAAGAATGATTCTAATCAAGAGATGAAACGGATCGTTGTTTGGCCGGATACCGAATATTTGGTGAGCTTTGACGTCGGATGGCAGAATATCCGGCCATCGCGATCGAACAGTTTGGGCGGTTTTCGAGGAAACCGATTATCTCGATCTGAGAGATCATGTGTGGCATGTGAAGCAGTGATTGTGCACTGTTTAACGAAATTAGTTTACTAGCTCCGTAGTTTGCGTGCAATTGTTTGGTTATATTACTATTTTTATTTTTTATTTTATGAAAGTAAGTTTGCTGATTGTTTATTGTGTCGGCTTCAAATTTCCCGTGGTGGTGAAAGGTGAAAATATTATCCCAATTTGACGAAGTTTGCTAAAATATACTTTTCAGCTCCTTGCAGAAGTGTTTTTAGTGAGAGGCTGTTTTCCGAAACTGGTTTGGTTTACGAAAATAAGCGAAATCGCCTGTTGCTGGCACACCCTGAAAATTTGATTTTTATGCACTATGATTTGCCACTTGTTAATTTTGAATATTATTTTTAAATATTCTCTTTGATAAAAGAAAAAGAACAAGAGGGCAAATTTTGAGAATCTTTTTGTATTTTTTACGTTTTTTGTTTATTATTGTGGCGATTAATTATTTATTATTACTAATTGAAGTTTTTATTTTTTTTATAGTGAATAATGAATATTTCTAGTTTTTTTGACAGGTTTTTGTTGCATTTTTAGCTTTATATAAAAGCTGTCTTAACTGTAAGTACATACATTACTTTTGTTATTTACGTTACTTTTGAATATACGGTATCCGGCCGGATACCGTATATCTGTTTCATCTCTATAAATATTAAAAAACTTCCTGCAATATATCTTGGCGCAAAAAACTTTTTTGATGTCGGTTAAAAATTATAATGAGTGTAGTTGGTTAACAAGGTATTATTCATACCGAATGTTCATTTTTCGAAATGTCAAGTAAAATACTAGATTTTAAGGTTGCACATTTTCATGGTCCCACTGTATACATACAATTACATAACGGGATAGCAAAAGAGATACATTTTAGCAAATGGGATTGTGTGTCTATTACACACCTCAATGCTTTAGTTTGAAACGGGTGAACGAATTTCAATTAAAAATATATGGGACCACCAGAGAAACGTGCTTTACAAATCGGCTAAGCCAATTAGACAATATGCGCGAGCAAATATAAAAAAATACATACAGGTCGAATTGAGAACCTAAGAAGCATAATTAATCACCTTTAATATATATTTTATGTAACATGAACCTTTTCATCGAAAAGTTTTTCCCAATTTTATTTTCGAAAAAAATACCACTGTTTCTTTTAGAAATGGGCTAACTTAATAATAACCAACTACAACGAAATCACAGTATCTACAAAGTGTAGAGTTGTTTACTAGATTTAATTTTAGACGTTATACAAGGGGGGCCCGTAAATGTATTTGTATAAGAGTATTCGAAAAACCGTGCGATAAAAATAAGAAAATTTCATATAAACTTAATAAATTCTTAATATCGTTACTACACTAGGTGTTTAAAAAATTATACAGCGTTTATTCAGTTTTAGGTAACAAATAGAATACTTTTTTATTATAGCATAAAAGTTTATCTTCATAAAAAGTTTTGCTTGTTTCATAAATAACACTGATTTTTAAAAATATGTGATACGGGGTACGAAGCAAATACAAAAACAGAAGTTTGCCAATCAAACTTTCGAGGCAGCTAAATCATTGTATTGTTTAAATAAATTTAATATAGAGTTTGTACAGTTTTAATCAACAAATGGAAAGCTACTATCGATTTTAGCAAAAAGTTATTCTACATAAAAAAATGGCTTATTCAAAAAATAGGTGTGTAACTGGAGTTAAAAATTTTAAGAATCCTTAATAAAATAAATAAGTAGCTACTGGGTCCATTGCATATGAAAATTTGTCAGAATTACGATAGATTAGATCTTAATATTATAAAAATGGTCAAAACTAAAAAAAAATGATTAATATTGAACTTCTTACTTTTAAAAACCCTGAAAACTATATGAAACGCGATATTACCATACATACATTTTTCTGACGATATGGTGAACGCAATATATATTGGCACAATCCAAATTGGTCAAACCATTGCTGAGTAATCGATGTACATACACAAAAAATACATAGGGTCAAATTGAAAACCTTCTCCTTTTTTGAAGTCGGTTAAAAGCAAAACATTATAAATGTTATCAACATTTCTAAATATATTTGGGGAAAGGGTAATTAATCATCCTTTTTACGCTACGGCCAGTATTGTAGGACATATCACACAGTAGTTTTATAAAACTGGGATATTGTAATTTAATGATATCCCTTTTCAATAAAGATAATACCGGGTACCACAAAAAAAATGGTTTATCCTTATAACTTTTTTCTTTGTCACCATATTAAAATGAAATTTTGGTTGGTTAATGCTAAATGTTTTATTATGACAGCGTTGCCAGATTTTGTATACGCATATTTTGATTTCTTGTGACATTCTAGGTACAATCGTATGTCATTTATGTTATTCTAAAAACCGAAGCTATTTTTTATTTTACAATCCGGAATGATGTGATTTGGCAAAAACGATTAATTTATGTTCAAGTAGCCTAGGAATAATAAAATAATCCTTTTATATAAATATTCAACTATTTTTAATGGAAAGAGGGTGCAAAAAGATATTTTTTGCGAGTGATTTGACACCACACAATAATATATAGTTTAAAAAAAGTGTGAAATAGGGTTGAACCGATAAAATTTTGGTATCAAGGCAGATAAATTGTTTTTAATTTTGATAATATGAATCTAGAATGAATGGAAGTATAAAATGGCGGCCTAATAAAAAGTGAGTATCAAAAAACTGCTAATCCGAATGACTTCCCATTTTCCACAAAAAGTAAATGTGATACAGGGATATGATATTTATTTATAGGACCTTTGGAATATAAAATTTTTTTAATACATTGATTTTTTTTCAAAGAATGAGGGGTCTAAAAAAGTCAGTGCTATTTCCCAAACTTAACTTCATTTTTTTTAATGAGTCCCTTGTACATTTTCACACCAGGAGAAAGTACATTTAATGGCATAAAAAACATTATGTTAGCTGCAGCCAATCGGACTTATAATAATATTAAATTGCAGATGTCACTAAAGTTGGTTTTACTTTCAAACCGAGAATGGCCGAGAAATTAATAAACCCGAAGGAATTTAATTGACTCTGACGCAGCCAGCTGTAAATGGTGCGTCAGGGCCAGATTTTACAAATTATTGGAAAATTATAGGGCTGCAAGTTATGGGATAACGCTTATTGATATGGGTTGTTAAAAATTACCGTCTATAAAATGACTAAACGACCACATTAAAACGAATTTATTGCTGTATAATATTTATAGAGATTGATCTATTTCGGAAGAAGTAGTAAAATGTTTATCTAAGAAACAGTTACAGACTCAGGAATATCAGCAATAAGCTTAATCAAATATAAAGGGTGATCCCAAAGTAAGTAATATATTTATCAATATACCAGGGGCGTGTGTATGTGCTATGTACTTTATTGATTTGGAAAAAAAGGTGTACGCCATTACGTTTCTTTAAGTTTGTAATTTTTTTCGAAATGTGTAATAATTTACGAAAACTATCTTTTGTCTTTTCTTGCTGCGATCTACTGTGTTAGAATTCACTTAAGAATTTAAATAAATGCCAAAATGTTTACAATTTTTAACAACATAGTAAAAACATCAGTCCTAAAAAGTTGCAAGGTGAATATCAAATTTATTCCAGATAGACTAGTAATACTTTCTAAAAAATATTGTATTTAAATTTAGGTGGAGTTTCGAAGGCAATTTTCCGGATCATTACGAACAAGTACTCCAACCATTTATTTTGTTATATAATTTCACTAAGTTAGTTTTAAATATATATTTTCAATAGGACACATGACCTTTAAATTGTGATTTAAATTCATATTTAGTATGAAGTATGAAAAATGCTTTGAAGATTTTTTCTGCATTATTTTAAAAGATTTTGGTCTGTTATTTTTAATCCGTTTAAAAAGCTTCTGACGTCATAGGTTTACGAATACAGTACATTTGACAACATAGCTTTTTTGCCTGATGCATCCGTGATTAGTTCGGACAAATATTTATTAAAGTTCCAGAAAGTGAACCAGAGTATGAAAGCCTTCGAGGTTGTAGTCAATTAAGAAATCATGGTTCTTTTAGTAGAGGACGTAATAGCAAATATAGAGGACAGCATCCGAAAACTATCACAAGAACAGGCAGCTTTAGTTCGATATGAAACAGTAAAAAATTTTCGCAGCTCTAAACATTACACTTCAAGTTGACAGCTATAGGACAATACAAACGGATGCAACTAAGAAAATTGAGAGGAAAATTTGCAGCTTTATTAATGTTTTGGATTTATCAGATCTAGAGAAGAGAAATTGGAGCCAAGCGGCTCGAAGATTCCTCGATTTTACGGACTACGTAAAGCTAATGTACCGTTACGTCGCATACATTTCGTAGGGTACCGCCATGGGAGTTCCGCTATATCCTGTGCCAGCGAACATATTTATGGAGGCTTTCGAGGAAATTGCTTTAAGCTCTGCTCCTTTATAACCTAAATGTTAGTTTAGATATGTAGATGAAACTTTGTAATATGGCCTCATGGAGAAGAAAATTTAACTATATTGTTAGATCATCTAAACCAACAAGATTCTAATATAAAATGCACTAGTAGAGTAAATGAGTCATATGGTGCCGTTCCCTTCCTTGATGTGTTAGTACAAATACAGAAAACGGCACCCTATGTCATGCTGTTTACAGTAAACCGACACATACGAATAGATATTTAAATTTTAGTTCTCCCCATCATCCATCTCAAACAATTCGGCATCAATTCATTAGGTTTTAAAAGGTTATTAATACTTGAACTCTGCCCATCAGAGCATTCAGTGTTTTGATCTTGTGCAGTGAAGATCCCTGAGGATGCCTCGTGCAATGGCAGGCGAAACGTCAAAATGTAAGTTCAATTCGGCACTGTCTAAACCCAAGAACCATGATTTCTTAACTGAACCAGAAATAAGTTGTTAAAAGCTATTGAACGAAAAAATAATTACTCCAGTAGTACAATATAGTTTAGGCTACCAATTTAAAGCTTTTTACTACTTATCATTATTTTTTTTAGCTGAAATAAGCTATCCAATTGACTGGTAGCGTAAAAATAATCAAGAAAATCTTTGAAACTCGACGACTTGAGCACAAAAAATCGGTAGATTATGAAATAAGTGCTGAAAAGGACAAAATTAGTTTCAGTCTTATTGAAGGTGAAACACCACTATGGGGACACAACATAAAAAGGAATTGGCAGTGATTGCTTTTAGTGATACAGTAACATCTCATATGCGTAGCAAGTACGTTCAATGTTGAATTAATGCCAGCAACAGAATATCTTACCGTAACAACAGAATCATCAATAACCACTAGTGAAGTTTTACATTAAAAGCTTGTCTAATTTAAAGCCTCATTGAATATGTTATAGATAAAATATTGTGCTACATAATCATCTAGCACTAGTGGTTTATCTCTCTCACTAGAACAAACAATCTCTTCAACTGATAAAGAAGAATATAAAGAAAATGTAGCGAAGACTGTCATAATAAAAACAATGACTTAATTTAAAAAATCCATACTTTATATAGGTTTACCACAATACATATTCGGGATTTGTTAGAAAATCTGCGACCAAATTATTTGACTGGGTCTTAACAATTTTTTAAGATTTATAGGAGGTTAGGATCATAGATATAGAGGAGGAACAAGAAAACTTGCTGTCACCTTTAAAACAGTTCCTGGTGGTTTATTTTATTTTTTTAAATCAAATAAACTCGTTTTTTTTTACATGCGATTTTTTTGACACAAGGAAATTCAACAATACAATTCTAATCAAAATAACCAGTTATGAGTATTAAAAATTTTTTTTTACCTTGGATCCAATGTGGTTCCGTACATAGTCATTTAGTAAGATGTACATATTCTGTTTTATTTCCATATCATACTTAATGCTTTCACAAAATTTAAAATTAATCTACTAAGTAGTTTTCTTAGGCTGATTTTTGCATGTATTTTATTAGGTCGCCCTCTTGGATTCTTACCAAAATATTACCATTTCATTCCTATGTACCACTTGATTTTTTGAGATTTGAGGTAAAGTCGATAATCAGCTTTTAGTAATATTTTTTTAGAATTCATCAGGCCGCCATTTTGTTCCGTCGTATTGGATATTTACCAAAATGTATCAATTCCATAAGACCTTTAGTTTTTGACCAAAATTCAATCGGGTAAGTTGTTTTTAGCTATGTCGCGAAGTGACAGATGGACAAACAGCCCGACGGAATTGAGAAAATATGAAAACCTTGGAGAATAAGGATAAAAAGTGTATAAGTATAACTTTCAATATTTTGACATATTGGCTTTTAAAGTTGAATGCATTTTAGAAAAGGTATATGTCAGAATTTGAAAATATCACTTATGTCTCTTTTATTCTAAGCTCGCCAATTTTACCAGCTCATCTGTATATCACAGTTAATTCTTCTACAAAATTTGAAATCAATCTAATAAGTGGTTTTTCTGAGGCTGATTTAATAAATATTTTTTAAGCCGCTATTCCGTTTTTCCGTCAAAAGTTTACCAGTTCATCCTATATCACACTTGATTTTTGTGCAAAACTTAAGGTGAATTGTATCAGTAGTTTTTTAAGAGAATTTTTTTCAACATTCCACTTGGTCGCCATTTTTTTCCTCCTTATTAGATTTTTACCAAAATGTTACCATTTCATCCCCAAAATTTGAAGTGGGTAAGAATTTTTTTAGCTATGTCGCGAACAGACAGACTGACAGACCGACGGATTTGAGAAAACATGTTTTTGGCATCTACAGACCCTAAAACGTGAAGATATGCAAAAACCTGGGAGGGTGGTATTTTTCACGATTACAATTCTTCTCTTTTACAAGAATTGACGAAGTATATTATCTCTAACACCGGAAAGTGTCACTAAACTAAGAATAATGCAGACGGCAATGAAAAGGTTAATGCTGGGTTTGTCTCTGAGGAATAGAATTCGGAATGAGGAGTTCCGAAGAAGAACAAACGTTACGGATTTAATATAGAGAATTGCCGAATTAAAGTGACAATGGCCCGAACATATCACAAGGCAAAGATGCCCATTAAAAATCATGCAGCCGTGATCTGGGAAGGCAAGACGAAGTAGAGTTCATTGGCGGCTCATGGTTAACTTTTCAGGGGGATAATATATATATATATATATATATATATATATATATATATATATATATATATATATATATATATATACTGGCGGCTTTTGAAGTCTTGAGATTCTAAACCACTGTAGCTACGATTATTTAAAACATTAATGAATGAACAAAACTAAAATTTATTTATTTACAAATACGTACTTACAGAATAAACAAGAGAACTACAAATGGTACAATTTACAAACTATAATATCCAATATAAACACAAAAAAAACGGACAAAAGAAAGAAATGTTATAAATAAATGACATTAACACGTCTCAGTTCTGTTTTGTTTTAACTCCAAAATTAATTATAATACACAGATACATAATTGTTGATTTTGAGAAATGTAAAGTAATGAAGAACAAAATTGCGTAACTTTTCACTGAATTAATCCTTGCTAAATCTCTTATGGTTATGAGCTCTCTTAGAGTACATTCCCATATATACTATCATCACCGAGCACAGAAAACAATAAGAGCGCATGCATCCTTCCCGCGATGGCCATCCATCTGTCAACTGTCATTGTCGGGCATATTGGTATCACCAAGCATAGAGTGTGTTTAGGAATTGTTTTTCTTTCAATTTATGAGGTTAATAAAATGGTAAAGAACTAATGATATGCAGTTTTCGCTAAAAAAGAGGTTCTCGCTTTGTGTTTTATATCTGAATATATTGCATAAACCTAACACTTTTATGAAAATCGACGACAAAAAAGGTTCTTACGCCCCTTGTATATGGAGAAGGATAAAATAAAGCATAAACTATACCTTAAACCTAAATTTTAAAAAATCAAATATTTTTCACCGCTTTAAGGATTCTGTGTACTGCAAACGAACTACTTTAGACTACATGTTTATAGGACTTTTTTATCTTATAATTAGCTTAGGAACAAGTTGTTAGATTTAATCTACTAATTTAAGAAACACTATATTTAATGGGTCATTTTCTTTTAGGTTTTCTTGGTAAAATCAATTGTTTTTTGTTTCTTATGGTCGTCGCTAATAATTTTGTATTTTTAGTTTTCAGAATGGACGGATCATGACGATGGTGGACCCAACCACGGTAAGATTTTTTAAAAAATTTAGTATTACTATAGTTATTCTTCTTTTATTTAAAGTGGTTAGTTTATTATAGGAAAACTCAATAACTAATGCCACTAAATTATTTATATGTGTACATATTCCATCACACATAAACAAAGCAATTAACAATTTGAGAATCATTAGATGAAATTAATAACATGAGATTACTTCGTTAAAATATCAGGTTTCCCTCTATATAAAAAACAAGCGAGTTAATTCATCAAATAATATTTCTAAAGTTTCTCTCTATGATTAATATTTTATCAAAATCAAAACACTCTCTTGAGGCGTTTAATAAAGTTCAGTAGGCAAATATAATATCAAAGGTACTTTTTTTTAATTTCTTTTCTCTATGATAAAACGCATAGACAAAAAGAAATTTTTTTATTTCTTTTCTCTATGATGAAAAGTCACTTTTGGACATTGAATTTCATTGTCAAAAATGGCACTTTTTACACTAATGGTAAAATGAGTTGACGTTTTTCCACTGTTGCATTGTTATCTTTATACAAAACAAAAAACTCTTTGGCAATCCATCTAGTTTAATCTAACTGAAAATAAAATATACCGTTTTCTTTTGAAATTACAAAAAATAAATTATAAACACGATTCAAAATAGCTTTTTTATAAAAACTGTAGTAGGAAATTTGCTGCAGAGTAAGTAAAAAACAGCATTTGAAACCGCTTTCACGACTTTCGAAAAGTAGTGGGGAAGTGAAAAAAAATCTGTTGGATGTCATGAACAACAATTTGTACTGTAAAAATAAGAATGTGGATACAAGTAAGGTTAGCAATTTGATAGTTTTTTCGAAAAGGAACCCAGAAGGATATCGGCTAATAAAAACTTAAAAACATTCAGTAAAGATGATTTAAGTAAATTTTTTTGTAGAAGCTGATGATCACACTAATTTATGCTTAAAGGTAATATTTTTTAATTGATATATCATATTTTTACTAATTATCCAAAAATTTTAAGCAATTCTGAAGTTATGGGAAAAACAATTTTTTTGCAAATATCAACATTATTTCCTAAATTAAATACCTCAAAAAAATATGCCCTGAACTATAAAACTCCTATTTAAAATTTTAAGGCAGTTCAGAAATTATTGGGAAAAACATTTTTATTGATATTCTTTTTTATAAATATGGCAATAAAAGTTACATTGAACTGTGAAAACCGTATTTAAAAATTTTAAACAGTTCAAAAGTTATGGCAAAAAACAATTCGTTTTGACAGCTGTTATAATTTTTTTTCTCAAATTACGCCAGCCGAAATTACATAGAACTGTAAAAACCGTATTTAAAAAATTTAAGCATATCAAAAGTTACGGGAAAAACATTTTTTTTTTAATATTATATTATATTATTATACGTAATAGGGAAAAAATAGCGAAACCAGTTAAAAAAATTACACTAGAACCAACTTTGACAGCAACCCGCTTAGAATTTTTTAACATCATTATATCCTCTCTATTGCTACAAACCCCAGTTCATTCCTGTGTCATACTTGGTTTTTGTGCAAAAATTTGAAGTCAATAGGACGAATACTCTTGTAATATATTTTTTTTTAGTATTGTACTAGGCCACCATTTTGTTCGTCAATATTGGATTTTTACCAAAATGTTATTATGTAAAACCCATGACCCTTATTTTATTGACCAAAATTTGAAGTAAATCGGGGGAGTCAATCTGCCGCGAACAGACAGCTAGGCAGACCAACAGTATTAAGAAAACATGTTTCTTGGCATGTGAGGAGCATGAAGTCGTTTCTTAGCTATATCGAAAACAGGCCAGTGTCTCTCATTTCATTTTAGTTTAATTATTATTCTGCTCTATTTTTTTATAGAATTACAACCTATATAAATGATATTAATTAATTTAAATCTTTTCCTGCTTCTCTTTCTCTCTCTCTCTCTTTTTCTCTTTCTATATCGTTTTCTGTCGCAGCTATCTCTCTCACGCAACCAACGCCGCACTCTTCTAACTCACCTATTCTCCCTGAAGCTTAAATTGGTCTGGCTCCTAATTAAACAATCGAATTTCTGTCTGGCAAATGTATATTATATTCTTTGATTACAGAAGTGAATCATATTAAAATTTCAGCTATACTAAAATGGTTTAAAAATTATTATTTTTTAATTTTTAAAATTGCATCTGTCGCGATGTTAGCATCGACAAAACTGGCAATTATAAATTTATATTGCTAAAAAGGAATAGAAAATTCTGAACAAAAAAGAAATTCTTTTTAAAATGGCAAACGCAACCCCTCCCAGGTTCCAGAAGCACCGTATCTCTACCTACCTTCCCTAAGGCACGAAATATAAAAAAATCAACCTAAATAAGAAACTAAATAGAGCACCAAAGATATTTTTGTTTGTTTGTATAGAATGTATCGAAGCAATGGGAAAATGTCAGTGTCAACTAACTCGTTTTAGCACTAGTGTAAAAATTACCACTTTTGACAATAAAAATCAGTGTCAAACAGATGACTTTAAATTGATATGCAGAAAAACTTAATGGAATTATGTTCCTGGAAACTTAAAAAATGTATAGTTCAGTAACATGTGGAAGTTTTAATTATTACTGTACTTTGTATTTTTACCTCCCTGAAAAGAGGGAATTGTGAAAAAAAAACATCCTTCGAGATATTTTCATATTTCAAGATCCTTAGATGTCGAAAATGTGTTTTCTCAATTCCGTTGGGCTGTCTGTGTGTTAGCTCGCGCCATAGGTAAAAAACTGCTTACCCGATTACTTTAAATTAAATTTTGCCTAAAAATGCAACGTGTCTTAGGTGGAAACTGATAAAATATTGGAACAAATCCAATGTTGAAACTAAATGGCAGCTCAATAAAATATTTGAAAAAGCAATATATAAAGTTAATAGTTTTCCTTTACCCAAAACTTCCCTTGTCATTTATTAATCCTTTTTACTAGGACTAGTAAAATATGATCCTATTTAATTTCGCATATAATCATTTTGTAGTTATATATATAAATTGTGTAAATTAGGTAAAACCAATCTGTAACCAGAAATTATTTTTTTAATCCTCCCTTTTGTCTACAAAAATAAATATGTGCGGAACAGAAACAGTATTCCTAATAATAGAAAACATTCATAACGAGGGAAGTTCCACATGCAAAAAATTAACCAGTTTTTTTCCTTATATATTTTTGTCACAAGTCACAGGATTTTGAAATGTTATTGATATATTAAGAAATTTTTCGAACTTACAATTTATGTCCCTAGTGTACGTATTACACAAATAAATTTAATGTTTTTGAATAGCTATTTATATAGGATGTTTTTATGACTGATATCCAGAATATCTGCAAAATATATTTACATCTATTAAAAACAAGTCTGCTTCTTACCAATAACATGAGAAACATAAATTATGTATTTCTAGCTACGTCGAGCTACGAGATTCTTTTTATTTACATAATTCAGAACTTACGTATGCAGCTTCTAAGTTAATTTTTTACTTTATTATTACAGTTTATGTTATATAAATAAGCGAATGTTGCTGTAAAAAACGGACATGCCGACGGAATTGAGAAAATATGTTTTTGCGCATCTAGGAACCATAAAACGCGAAGATCTGTAAACATCTCGTAGGGTGATTTTTTCACAATTACAATAGTTCCCTTTTACGAGGAGAGTAAAAATTCGATGTTCAACATTGGGATCTATTTAACGGCAGGACATGGGAAAATATTGCTCAACGAGGTACCTTTTTAGGAGTTCAAAGGCTTGTAAAATATTAACAGTCAGATTAAAAAATGAACTATACCTCAAAACTCTGAGCAGAAAATTGCTTTAGAAGTGTTTCTATAAATTTGCCAATTTTTAAGAAATAAAAAATTATGGCATTTTTAAAATTGAAAGTTTTAATTTATTTGAAGATATCTCAAAAACCCGGATAGATAGAAGATGTTTACAGGCGACATTCAGCTTGTAACAAAACTGTTTGAAACTTTTCGTGTTTAACCCTTTTTTCTATAATCAGCGAAATCCCCATATAGAGTCTCTGACTCCGGATACAATGAATCTCGAGATTTTGGTAAAAAATTTTATGTTTTTAACTGGCTGTAAATTTAAAACGGTTTGAGTTAGATCAATACGGCTTGCAGCTTTCTATCTTAAATTTTGATACTATTTTTAGTGGCAGATATTCATTTCTGTTAACCGAAACTGGTACTTTTGATTTTGGGTTAAACTGGAAGATAGGAAAGTGCAAACTTTATTTTCCAGTTTAAACAGTTTTGATCTTATAGCTATGGCTTTTGTTGGTGACTGTAATGTCTCATAATACCATTAATCCCTCTCCAGTTAATAGGACTTTTTACATAAAAGTTTTCTCGGATTGGTCAAAGTTTTAAAATATACGAGGATCTTTCAACAAAGACTAGGACTGAAATTTTACGGCCCAGTGCAACGAGCTACATACCGTCAAAAATCAGAAAATATCATCCAAGTAGGCTTTTTTCATTTTGCGAAACGTCAACTCTCATAAATTATTTATTCGATTTTGACGCCGCTCTAAAGTTGAGATATTGTTACCGCGCCTCTAAGAATCGTGTTTTGTGTTCGTCTTGGAAAATCAGCAACGGAAACTTTTTCGATGATTAACACGGCTTTTGGGGAATTGTCTATGGCAAGATCTGCTTGTTTTCGATGGCATAAAGAGTAGTAATGGCAGGGAAAGTTGTGAGTTGCAAGGCGGTCTAGGTGCTCCTATTGTGGCACTAACTGCGGAAACCATCACTACCGGAACAGTAATTATTGGCACAGATTCACGTCTGATTATCCCACAACTCTTAAATATTCTTAATATATCTGTTGGAAGTGTTTTTACTCTTTTACACAAACATTTAAACATGTCTAGAGTTTGTGCTCGCTGGATTCCGCGTATACTGACACCAGATCAAAGAGCGAATAGGATAGTGGCTTGTGAATACTGGAAACAATGCGTCGAAGAATGGTGGAAGACCATTATTACTGCGGATGAGACTTGGGTGTATTGTTATGATCCGGAGATGAAGCAACAGAGTACGGAGTTCGGGTAGAAAGGAGGACCACCTCCAAAAAAAGCATGTGCGCAAAAATCTGCCGCTAAAGCTATGGTCATAACATTTTTTAAGCACAAAGGCGTGGTGTATACGCACATGGTCCTACATGGTAGTACAGTAACTGCCAGTTATTATAAATAAGTTTTGTTCCAGTTGATGATGGATCACATCCCCAAAAAACGACCTGAGCTGATTGGAAAGTGGAAACTTTATCATGACAACGCTCGCCCTCACGTAGCCAATGTAGTGACAGAGTTTTTGAACACTAAAAATATCAGGTCTGTACCGCGTCCGCATCCTCCATATAATCCTGACATAGCCCCAAGCGACTTCTATCTGTTTCCTCAAGCAAAAGAAGCTCCAAGGGCGACAATTTCCAACAGAATTGGATGCTGTTAATGCTTTAGCGGCGGTTTTGAAGAAGCTCTCAAAGAATGGTTTCCACCATGTCTTTGAACAATGGCAGCTCCATTGGGATAAGGTTATTGCATTACAGGGGGACTATATAGAGCGCGATAAAAGTATTGTTGTTTAAGATTAATGAATGAGGCCCTCGTATATATAATTATGCAGCTCTTCCCCTTTCAAAAAAATCTGTTTGGCAAGACCTATAAAAAAAATAATTATTAGATCATTCGAGATCATGAATATTTTTCGAGACCGAAATGTACTTAGTATGTTCACAACCTAAATTTAGGATATGTTTTAAGCAAATGGCGCGATTGAGGCAAATCTAGTCAGAAAAGCTTCCATTACTAAATAAGAATGACTCATATGTCGTTGGCAGTGATCTTGTTACGTGCAATCAACACGAACAAAGTTATAGAAAATCCGTCCAGTTGTGAAATACGGTGATTAAGTTTTTAAGTGCATAAAATGTTTGACCAGTGGAGATATTTCGGCCAATTTATGATGTTTATGGCGGAAATGCAATAAGTGAGGGTATGGTAAAAAGGTGGTACTGATAATTTAACCAAGGTAGGACAAACAAGCACGATGAAGAAAAGTGGGAGGCCATCGCACAACAAATTTTAAAGAACTTTAAATGGGGAATTTTTGATCATCCACCCTATAGCCTCGATCTGGAGCCTAGTGATTATCATCTCTTTCTCCACTTAAAAGGATTTTTTACAGATCATCGATGCAATACCGATGATGAAGTAAAAACAGTGGTTACGGACTGGATGGCCACATTGGACGCCAAGGTCTTAGAGAGTGGGATATAAATTATGATACGCTATGATAAATGTCTGAATCTAAATGAACAATATGTTGAAGAGTAGTTGAAAATACATTTAAGCAAATTTCATTAAACAATATGTAATGGAAAATGTTTTGTAGTTTTTCTGACCAATCGGAACTTAGTTTGGGGATATGCCCCGTATATAGAACATCGTCGGTAATAATTCAGGTACGTATTTTTTTTCCAAATGGTGAAAATTTAGTGTCATTTATGCAAATTAAAGCAAATTTAGTAACTCTGAAATCGATGAGTTGGAAAACATAGGTAAAAAGGAAAAGTTAGAAATAAAGTTTTTGTATAATCCTTATTTAAAAATTAGTTTATCAATGATGCCTAAAGTTCTCAAACCAACATTTTGAGAATATCTTTTGGCTACGTTCACGTTCATTTGTTTCCAATGGGGGATGTTATGTCATATAAAGTTTATAAGTGAACAGATACACACAAGGTTAATAAAAAATGCGCATAGGAATAACGTCTGAATATTCGAGGCAGATACATTTGTGAATACAGAAAAATGGCTCCTCGGCCGTCTTGAATATTTTATCTAATAAACATTTTTGAAACAACGAAATATGTTGCCATTAAAGTAATAATAATACTATGTTTCTAATAATAATTTTATTAAGAAACACAAGAAATAAACATCATTATAGTCACGAGTCGTGATATTTACATTCTCTTGCGAACAGTTTATTCAATAAGTAAAACTATTCTTATAGAATAATATCGCACACTTGTATGATGCATAGTGTAGCAATCAAATTACCCTTGAACGCATTACCGTTTTGAATTTTTGAAATTTTTTATTGTTTATAACCGGTGACATTATTTGAGTTTTGAAACTCAAATCAGTAATAATTATTTTTGTTATTTAAAATTTAAACAACGCGCCACCCAGTATTTTAAAAATAGCTATAGAAAAAGCATAATACACAACTTGAATGGCAATTAGCTTATTACAAACTTACTTGATTACAGCCCTCGATCGCAGCGCTCGCTCATTCAGTAATCTTTCTCGTTTGTAATAAGCACCTTACCACTCTCGTTTTGTAATGTAGCATTACTTTACCCCACTATAATGTACAAACATTTATTTACGACATCAATGCTTTAAATGCAAAAAGGAGTTGTTATTTGCCATGTAGAATAAGAATATATTACATCAGTAGTTTTGTAAAAAAATAATACTAATGAGTTATTGAAGCTCGTTACATAACACAAACAATTTAAAATGAGTGATATAATATAGTGGTATGCATGTTGTAAACAAAAATATTTATTTATTGCTAATAGCGGAAAAAGATCGATCCAAAAACTGCAAACAGAGAAAAATAAATGTACACTGATAATAAATGGTTGATTTTTTTGGGATCTTAAGTTTATAAAACAATGCAAAAAAATCCAGGCATCTATTAAAAAAAGTTGATGACCTGCCGAAAATGAAATAGCATCTTGCTGAAAATAAGAAATGACACTAAAAAAGTTAAAAACTATGTGTTCAAATAAGATCGGAAAAAATTTAAAATTAATTTGTGTAAATTCATTTTTAAAAAAAAAGTGTCAAATTTTGTAAATTGCATTTAACTGCCCAATTTTATACTAATTTAAATAGTTTTCTATCTCTTTTTTTTGTAAATAACTTTATTTCATCATTGAGAAGTTCAATGGCATACTATAATAAATGACTAATACTTTATAGCAAAAAAAAAATTGCCGTTAGCTTATTCGTTCCGCTAAATCCAACTAGAGGTAAAAGGTCAAGTTTTAAAAGGCAAAATTATTCGCGGACTATTGAGATGAGTTCCTAAACTATAAAAGATGAACGAATCTCCAGGTTCATATGGAATAATTTTTCAAGACTGAGTTGTCATGAATTCAGGAAAATTCGGGACAAAGTATAAAAACTGAAATAAGAGCCAAGCAAACGTAGACAATGAAAGTGCAAATCTATAGATAACTTTTTCATTAAAATATGTTTTAGTATTTAAATCTGGTCTTACTAACTTAGCCTTCGATAACTCTACATTCAAGGTACTTCCTAAAAACTACAAAATCTGATCAAAAAGGAAGAATATTTAACTATACTTTTTGACTGTACCAAAAAACAGGAATCGTGAACTGAGAGAAATAATACATATAAAACTAGACCTAATGACCTAATCACATAAGGACACTATAACTAATTCAAAAAAGGATTAGCTAAAAGAGTGTAATTAAAGTTAATAAAATAATTTACTTATCTAGTTTTTTAAAATACAAATTAACTTAAGATTTGCTTGTATATTAAAAGTCTTTATTCGAAAGAACATAATTATAAAAGTCTGGATTTATTTCGAAGATAAAATTTTCCTTAATTTGATATTCTGATTAATGTGAGCATTTGTTAGCCTATTTCTTGCCTTTGTGCATGATTAATGATAAGGATATTTTCTAAACTTTTCTTGGATTTAAATATAGAATCCCATTTTTCCACTGGATATAAGCTATTATTGGCTTCCATTTTGGGTAGAATTGTAAAATAAAAGAATATTAAAACATATAGACTTCAAAATTCAGGACAATTGACGCCCTGATAACCTCTTTATCAGAACGTTAAATATAGGGTCCAAATCCAGGATATGGTGAAATATTCACGATGGTTGTCAATCCTAGATGGAATATAGCCAATATTGTTGAAAAAATATAGTAATTGCCCAAGGTGTCAAGTATGGCAGATCAATCGCCAAATACATACAGAACTAACAGTTTACGAACAGAAACGAGCAGGCTTCAACGAACATAACAAATCTCAAACATATCAGTTGCAGTTGTCTTATTTTTTGGTTCATTCACCTGAATTTGCCGAATGAGGTAATTAACGTTTAATATGTAGTCGGAATTTAAAAAAACTCTTTAAAAATGTATACGAATATTGAATATGCAGACATGTTACTTATTTATGGAGAGTGTAGACAGAATGCTCATTTGGCGTCCCAAACAAACCGGGAAAGATATCCTAACAGGAGGTGTCCTAATGACCGAATATTTGTGGCGGTTTTACAAAGAGTTTGCGATACGGTAAAACGTCCGTCAAACTAATCGGGGGCCGGAAAGGCAAATAAAACTCGAAAATGAGGAATATATTTTAGCCCTAGTGATGGCAAACCCTGGTTTGAGCACTCGGGAAATCTCGCGACAAGTTGAATTTTCTAATTGGACCATTCTTCGTACCCTTCGTAAAAAACCTTCTGTACCCTTATCATGTGCAGCGAGTACAGGCTTTGACCTTAGTGGACTTATCCCGAAGAAGAGACTTTTTCCGGTGGTTTCACCAAAAAAACCAAGAACACAAAAATTTTATTTTGAACATACTGACAACGGATAAATGTTGTTTTACGAAAGTTGGAATTTTATATTATCATAACACTCATACCTGGGCTCAAGAAAATCTACATACGATTCAACAAGGCCCATTTCAATTGCGGTTTTTAATAAATATTTGGGCTAGAATAATCCACAATGGAAAATTGTACCTTTTGAGCTACCAAGGCGTTCAACAGAAGAGGCATACTTCCAGTTTTTAACTAATGACTTGCCCACTCTTTTAGAAGATATTCGTTTAGCTCAGCTAGCCAGGGCCTGGTTTCTTCATGATAGGGCTCCTGCCCACAAAACCTAACGTTCTTGAATCTGTTCAAGAAAATTGGCTTTGCCGTATTCTTTCGTGTTTAAATAGTGGCGGTAGTCATTTTCAGCATTTATTTTAAGCGTTTAAAATACTTTTTTTTAGTGTGTGAATTACCTATCTAGTGCTATAAATTAATATGATTGGTAAGTTCATATTTTTTAATAATTCTTGGAAACTAATAAACTTAATTAGGGTTGCGCAGTTAAAAACTATACAAATAAATAATCTAAAAAGTTTTAATAACAGATTTTTATTATTTTTTTTATACACGCCGATATTAGGCTAACAAACCTATAGGTTTTTTAGACTTCTTTGTTGACAAAACACAGGTATGAGATTGTCATCACTTTGTCCAGGCAAACAACAATGTTGCCATGTTGTCTTGCCATTAGTTGAAATCTTCTCCAAAAGTAAACATTTTAAAATTAAATATCTCGAAAACCTTTTCGAATTTACGGGTGGGCGAATATATATATATATATATATATATATATATATATATATATATATATATATATATATATATATATTTATATATTTATATATATATATATATATATATATATACAAATCTATATCTATATATATATATATATATATAATATATATATATAAATATATATATATATATATATATATATATATATATATATATATATATATATATATATATATATATAATATCTATATATATATATATATATATATATATATATATATATATATATATATATATATATATATATATATATATATATATATATATATATATATATATATATATATATATATATATATATATATATATATATATATATATATATATATAAATATATATATATATATATATATATATATATATATATATATATATATATATATATATATATATATATATATATATATATATATATATATATATATATATATATATATATATATATATATATATAATACAATGTACAATGGAAAATTGTACCTTTTGAGCTACCAAGGCGTTCAACAGAAGAGGCATACTTCCAGTTTTTAACTAATGACTTGCCCACTCTTTTAGAAGATATTCGTTTAGCTCAGCTAGCCAGGGCCTGGTTTCTTCATGATAGGGCTCCTGCCCACAAAACCTAACGTTCTTGAATCTGTTCAAGAAAATTGGCTTTGCCGTATTCGTTCGTGTTTAAATAGTGGCGGTAGTCATTTTCAGCATTTATTTTAAGCGTTTAAAATACTTTTTTTTAGTGTGTGAATTACCTATCTAGTGCTATAAATTAATATGATTGGTAAGTTCATATTTTTTAATAATTCTTGGAAACTAATAAACTTAATTAGGGTTGCGCAGTTAAAAACTATACAAATAAATAATCTAAAAAGTTTTAATAACAGATTTTTATTATTTTTTTTATACACGCCGATATTAGGCTAACAAACCTATAGGTTTTTTAGACTTCTTTGTTGACAAAACACAGGTATGAGATTGTCATCACTTTGTCCAGGCAAACAACAATGTTGCCATGTTGTCTTGCCATTAGTTGACATCTTCTCCAAAAGTAAACATTTTAAAATTAAATATCTCGAAAACCTTTTCGAATTTACGCGTGGGTGAATATATATATATATATATATATATATATATATATATATATATATATATATATATATTTATATATTTATATATATATATATATATATATATATATATATATATATATATATATATATATATATATATATATATATATATATATATATATATATATATATATATATATATATATATATATATATATATATATATATATATATATATATATATATATATATATATATATATATATATATATATATATATATATATATATATATATATATATATATATATATATATATATATATATATATATATATATATATATATATATATATATATATATATATATATATATATATATATATATATATATATGGTAAGGCTGTATAAGTTCTTGTTAAAAGAAGACTCTTTTCTACTATGCCGAACTTTCGGAAATCTTTATTTCCTTCTTGAATGCTACAATATAGAGTTTATGGAAATGGCCCGCGGGCCGCATGCAGCCTAAATCAGTTTTGAAAACAGCCAGATAATGCGGCCCGCGAACAAGTTGAAAACCGTTTTTGAAAGCGCGCGCCGCTGCAACCACGATTGATATAATAAAATGTACAACTGTACATAGTGCCATCTATGTTTAGGAGAATTTGTTCCATGCAATTCTATCGCGCAAAAACACAGATGACGCTATCTGAACATTCTGGAAAGAACTCGAGAAATCACAATCCGTATATAAGCCGTGTTCGATTGAGTTCAGTCGTTCAGTGTTTAGTCAGTTGCGATAGAGTTTCGAGTTGAGTTGCACACTTATTGTTACAACACTTAACAGTACTTATTATAATTTATTTCGTTTACAGTTTTTAACATGTCTCTTTCAAAACCAAGTGGAAGTAAGAGGAAGCTTGTAGATGAGCATCGTATCTTTCAAGAAAAGTGGGAGTTAGAGTTTTTTTGCTGTGAAGTGAAAGAAAAAATTATTTGTTTGATTTGTAAAAGTACAGTCGGTGTCCCAAAATTATATAATATAAAACTTCACTATGAGATTCATAAAACTATGTTTGACAAGTATACAGGCATGGTCAGAAACGAAAAGTTAAATAAGTTAAAATCACGGTTGAAATATCAGCAGCTTATGTTTACACGTCCAAAGCAAGAAAATGAATGTGCGGAAATGGTAAGTCCCGGGAGCGTGAAGGCATTTCAAAATATATCCTTGTCCCGGAATACTGTCGCTGAAAGAGTTACTGAGTTGGCTGCCAATATAAGTGATCAGATAAAAACAAAATCTCTCACATTTCATTGCATTTTTTATTGCCTGTGAGGAAAGTACGGATGTATGTGGTGTGGCGCAACTCGCTGTTTTTCTTCGTGCGGTTGATACAGATATCAATGTGTATGAAGAATTACTGGAATTAGTACCATTGCATGATACAACAACTGGGAAGGATATTTTCAAAGCTGTTTATGGACTTCTGCAAAAGTACAATTTAGATTTGTCAAAACTGTGTTCGGTTGCAACAGACGGAGCTCCTTCAATGACTGAGTAAAAAATGGCTTCGTTAAAATATTATAAAGTTCAGAGAAACGGGCAGTGACAAACCAGATTTTCATCATATTCATTGTATAATCCACCAAGAAGTTTTATGCTCAAAAGTGATTAAGTTGGAAAGTGTTTTAAAGTCAGTGAAAAAAATTATAAACTTCATAAGGTCACGAGACAGTTTTCTGCATTTTTGCGTGATTTAGAAAGTGAGTACACTGGTTTACCATATTATACAGAGGTGCTATGGCTTTCGTGTTCTATGGTACTCGACCGGTTTTGGAAACTCAAAGAAGAAATACGCGTTTTCATGAAAACAAAAGGAGAAGATGTGAGCTTATTATACGATGTACTTTTTTTACAAGCTCTTTCATTTATGGTAGATATCACAAAACACTTGTCGGACTTAACTACGAAATTGCAAGGACCACGTCAAGTTATTACAGATATGCTTGATCATGTGAAAGCTTTCAAGTGTAAGATGATGATGTGGGAAAAACAGTTATCAGAGGATAATCTGTCACATTTTCTGACTTGTAAGGCATATCAGGAAAGCACAAGTGTCCCAATATCATACAAAATATATTCAGAAAAAATGAGAAGCCTTCTGGCAGAATTTGAGAAGCGTTTTCAGGATTTTAAGACCCAAGAAAACAATTTTTCTCTATTTACTGGTCTTTTTACTATCGATATTGATAAAGTTCCCCCTCACTTGCAAATGGAAGTAATTGAGATTCAGTGTGAGACCCATTAAAAACAAAAATTTGATAGTGTTGGTACATTCGAATCTTATAAGTACTTGCCTGTTCAATACCAAGAAATGAGAAAATTTGCCTGTAAAATCCTGTCAATGTTTAAAAGTACCTATAAGTGTGAACAACTATTTTCTTTGATGAAAGGAAACAAATCTCCCGGAAGATTGCGATTGACGGACGCACACTTGGATGCAGTTTTAAAAGTTATTTCCGCCGATAAATTCGCGCCATAAATAGACAACTTAATTAAAGACAAAAGATGTTAAATATCTGGCAAAAAAATTTAATGTTTGTAGTTTTTTTGTAATGTCCTTTTTATTGGAAATTTAATAAACAGACTTATCCCATAATAGTACTTTTTCTTAAGATTTTCAGTAGTTTGTCTTCTTTAAGATAAAGTTTTGCGGCCCACCTAGTCGATGGTCTTCTTGCTTTTGGCCCACCAGTGACTTTAAGTGAGTTTAACATGGCTGATTTAGGAGACATATGTCATTGTAAAATTTTTTTGTATTTAATATCCAATTTTGACAGTGGTGGTGTGAGAAACATCTTTAATTTAAGAATAAGGTAAGAAAAAAAAAATATATGTATATATATATAGATATGTGTATATATATATATATATATATATATATATATATATATATATATATATCTACATATATATTCACACTTCGTGTATGGACAGTAGTAGTAGTAGAATATCTACTTAATAAACTTTCCTTAAAAGGGTACTACACTCCAGGATTCGTAGAAAGCCTCATAAGGTCAGAGTTAATACTCTTCTCTATTGCCTTTCCCACATAAGGAAAGTTGATGGTCTGAACACTATTTTGGGAATAGAATTATTGCCTTCACTTGTTTACGGCCATGGATGGTATAAAGACAAAGCTAAAGGATTTTTGTGCATTTTGTTCGTACTGAAGAGAGTTTTAAGTGACATTTTAGGCAAATTATTCTCGAAAAACATATGCTAGAAGCTAAGGTTGGAAGGGGCTTTTGTAGACATTTTATGCTTGTACTAAAAGTATTTTTGGTTTGGAAATCATGTATCGTTACATATATGCGGACGAGTATCTCTGAAGCAACACTTTAAAAAGAACCTGCATTATTTTATTTTAATTGAACTATAAAAATGCATGTATTTTATTAGTTATTAAAAACTCATATTGATATATCGAAAGTTTTTAATTCTTAAGCGTTTTATATAATTTTAAATGTGATACTTGAAACAAATTATTCAGTAATCTATAACGTAAAGGAATTCGTTCACACGTTTTCTCATCCATCAAAAACTTTGTCTAACAAATAAGAAAAACCGTCTATAAAACCGAAAAGGAGACGATGTCCCCAATGACTTTTCGATGAAAACAGGTCAAACTGAAAGTGAGAAAGATTGACAAAATAACTTTTCTGATTTATCTAATGCATTACAAACAGTCTGTGCTTTGAAATGGCGAAAAGCTTGAATTTTCGAAGAGGGCCATAAATAGGGTGTGTAATAAAAAAATTTTACTTTTTTAAACTTCAAAAGCTTATCGTTTTGTCATTTAAATTGAAATTGTTTTTCTAAACAACAAAAGTATGACTGGTATTTTAATGAAAAATTTCATTTATTTTCAAAAAAGAATTGAATATCGAATAAAAAAAGTTATATAAGAAATCTTCAATATTTTTCTTATTTTAAATGTAATGACCTGTGTTTTATTAAATGTTTGGAATCTATGGAGAAAATTAGGCAAATTTTATATAACATGAAAAAATATAACAGTTTTTGAGATATTTGAAATACAAATATCCAAAGTGTCTTAACTTTATACACCCGTTTTGAAAAATTGATACAAATGAAGCTCAACTATCTTATTTTTTATGACCTCTCCGAAAGAAAGGAAAAAATATTGCAAGTGGGCCTTGAAATATTTGGCCAAATATTAATTAATATGCCTTATATTCTTATTTATTCGTTATCATATTTTCTTGTAATCTTTGATAAAATATAAACATGGGCTTTATTTGTTTCTATTTCTATATCTATAATTTTTCATAATGCGTGTTAAAGGTTAGGAACAATCATTGGACACTTAGCTTAAATATCGCGAAAACGGTTATATTCTGACATATAACATGTTATATTAATTTTTTTTTTAAATTTGCCCTAGTTGCCGCCCGTATAGTCTAATGAAAGAAACATTAGTCTTGCCTTGATCTATTAGCATCAAATATGTTGGTAGTCTTCTCATATACCTTTTTTATTTGATGTTCAATTGTTTTTTCGAAAATACGTTTAAATTTTTCATAAAAATCCCAATTACTTTTAAAATCGACTTGTTTTTCTATGCCATAACAACGGAGATACAAAATATTTTTACAGCCCTTTGGATCACTCTGTACAAAGGGGCAAGGGGGCTAGATGCTGTGACCTTACGAGCCACCCTCTCCCATTACAAGATAAAATTTAAACAAGCAACTGTCTTCAGATTTGTAATTCGTGCTACACAATTTACCAATGTGCCAAAATGCTATCAAAGTGCAACTCTTGCTTCAATATTCTGTGATGAAAAAGAAAAAATGAATTAATATATTTTTATTCAGCGGTTTTGTTTGATTAAACCGTGAACACCTGAGGCCTAAATATAATGTACCGTTACATTATACCGTGGTTCTCTTAATAATAATATTTGGCATCCGCCAAGTTGCGCCCTTGGATAACTATTTGAAATTGAACTAATGTCAATTGGAGTTGTTGGGGGCTAACCACTCCTACATCGCGAGTACTTGGTTCCTCGACCAAGCCGACGGACCAGCCTGATGATGACGACCATCATAATGTACCAGGTCAGAGATTTGAATGGGCGAATGAGCTTAGGACTGACCTTCTAGCATGCTATGAGGGCATCTCTCCAAGACGCAGGGATATATGAGCAGGTTGCACACACGTTGGGTTGCATTGCATCCTAAGTATGACTTCTCCCAACAAAAACTTCGGGATTACGATGCCTATCTGCGTAGAATAGGGTATGTCTCGATTCAAATAAGACCTGTCGAACCGAATGTACAACCAGAGGCTCCGCCTACAAGTCCACAACTTCGAAGAGCTTTTTTGGATGAGATCGACTTTACCACAAGGATAGGGTGTTTAAAGTCATATACTACCGTTAAAGCCCACGATCTGACAAATTAATTGTACTGTTTATAGTGCCGCTAAGTGGCTTTTGCCACAAGACCAGTCTCGAGAAGCTTGATGATACTCTCAATTAAAAAGAAGGCATCGTTCACGACCAAAATCTGCCGCATTGTTTCGCCAACATCACACAATCAACCTAACTTTGCTATTGACCATCAAACAGCATTGTTTACAGAGGATACGGGCGTTAATGGACATTAAAAAGTGATTGCAACCCAGGGCGAGAAGTGCAGACGAAAACAATATTTTTCGTAAAAATCCTTCTCGTTTATTTCAATCGCGCCAGCCAGTAGCACAAAATTCGCCGACGCAGCAAGATGTCGTTGCTTTTTGGAGGGAAATTATGAATCGCCAAAGCCATTCATTGAAGACGCCCCTGCAATGCACCACTTCAGTACTTATATCGAAAGGTATATAACACGACGGGAAGTATGTGAAGACATCACTGAGGAAGAAATTTCTCGTTAATGTATTAATAACTATCGATATTTGTCGATAACTCTCGATAGTTATTGATAACTATCGTAACTATCGATATTTATCGATAAATCAATAGTTATATTGATAGACAACTATCGATACCTGTCGACATAACGACAACTGTCGATATTTATCCATCTTTATCAATGCCTGTTTTTTAAATAAAAAATATTTTGGTAATTTTTTTCAAGTTTAGTTTCATGTTTTTTGTGATCACTTAAAACTCTTAGGCTTTTTCGGTTTATATACGTTAATAAAAAATATGGTTATTTTGCAGAATGAATGACTAAAATGCACTACATTGACAATCCATTAACCAGAGAACTAGTTGCTAAGAATAATTGACATTTTTTACCATTTTTGAAGCCCAGTATTTCTAGCTTAGATGAAGCAAATATAATGGTTTTTTTTACTAAATAGGTCATTGTATTACTTAATCCTGGGCATTAGTAGAATTGTATTAAAACTGTCACCTCGTAAATAACTCACTTCCAATATTAATTAAGTTATTAATTCCATTATATCATTTCTTATCTAGACTATATCTGTCTGTACAATTTCATCATTTTTTAGTTATCTTCATGATAATAGAACGTATAAATTGTTCAGTGATATTTAGCCCCATGTGTTAAAATTGACAAGAAAGGTAAGAGGCTTTAAATTAAAGCTAAAGCCTCAAAATGCACGCCATGAATTCTAGTTGTTCTTTTTCCACGTAGTACAGATTAAAAAACACTATATTTATAAATAAATGAATTTTTATTAGGAGGGCTACGTATATTTGGGATGACTATTTTTATAATTATGCAGGGTTGGTCAAAAAATGATACTGAACGATTAAATTGAACTTCACATAGTTTTCCTGCTCGGATATGTGTCACCTAACCCATGTAACGTCCAATTTATTTTTTATAGTCAGTAAGTGTTCTCATATTGCAGAAAACATACCCAAAAAAATTGAAGCTCCACCGATAATGATCCGATTCCATGTATTTTATTGGATGTTGACTTAAAGTAACATCAATTTGTTTTTATTGATTAAATATGATTTGGTGGTACACATACACCTTCCAAATTTTAATCTTTTTATCTTTACTAGTACTCGAGCTTATACTAAAAGTTTTAGTATAGACTTACTTTGTTCACCCATATGTAAACAAGATGTTTTATCATTTATTGTAACACTTAAGAACTCACATGCCACAGGACATGATGGCATATCCAATAATTTGTTGAAAAAATGTGGTGTTGCTTTGTGTGATGTTTTAATGTACTTGATAAATCTCTCAGCGCAGTATTCGATATTTTGTGAACAATTGAAGTTTGCAATTGTCATTCCACTATATAAAAATCGGGAAATTTCTTTACCCGGAACTTCCCTCGTTATGATCTTTTTCCATTTGTCAGGAATAGTAGAGTGTGACCCAATTTAGTTCAGTACATAGTCACAGTATATATGTGTTACACATATTGTCTTTTCATTTTTGTTTGTTCCATCATATTGGATTGCTACCAATATTTTACCTTTTTCTTTCTACCTATGCCACGCTTGACTTTTGGGCATAATAAAATAAATTTAATAAGTAGTTTTTACCTTGAAACATACCACCATTTTGCTACGTCATATTGAATTCGTACCAGTTTATGCCATTTTCACATCTAATTTTTCTGCAACATCATTTGAACAAGATTTTTTTATATTGATTTTTTAAAATATTTATTTGGCCGCCATTTTGTTTCGCCACCTAAATTGAAACCCATATTATCAGTCTTTACCTACTCTGCTGGTCCGCAGATACTTCCCAGATATTAAGTTTCTAACTGGTTTTCGTTATCGATCCCCTTGTTGTGTTAAAGTGGTGTATTATTTGGGGTTAGGATCCAGTAAAAAACAAAAGCCCTTTTTAAAATGTCTATGTTTCGGAACTTTATAGTTGCATCCTCAGGACACAGGTTTAATATCCTACATGAAACCCATATTATCAGTGTTTACCTACTCCGTTGGTCTGCAGATATTTCCCAACCCCAAAAAATACACCACTCTAACAACAAGAAGATCGTTAGCGAAAACCATTTAGAAACTTAATATGTGGGAAATATCTGCAACGGAGTAGGTAAAGACTGATAATATAGGTTTCATGCAGGATATAAAATCTATGTGTCCTGAGAAGAAAGAAGAACAATAAAGTTGCGAAACGTCGACAATTTAAAAAAGCCTTCTGTTTCTTTACTAGACCCTGACCCCAAATAATACACCACTCTAACATAACCACAAGAGGATCGTTAACGAAAACCATGGAAACATCTGAGAAATATCTGCGGGCGAATGGAGTAAGAAAAGACTGATAATATGGGGTTCATCCAGCATATAGGAAATACGTGTTCTGAGAATGCAACAATAAAGTTGCGAAACGTCGACTACTTAAAAAAAGACATTTGTTTTTTTACTGGACCCTAATCCCAAATAATATACCACTGTAACATAACAACAAAAGGTTTGTTAACGAAAACCATTTAGAAACTTAATATCTAGGAACTATCTGCGAACATACAGAGTAGGTAAAGACTGATAATATGGGTTTCCTGCAGGATATAGGATCTATGTGTCCTGAGGATGCACAAATTAAGTTCCGAAACATGGATATTTTAAAAATAAAGACTTGTTTTTTTTCTGGATTTTAACCCTAAATAATACACCACTCTAACAATTTTTTTTTAACATTGTTCAGCCATATTGGATGTTTACTAAAATATTACCAGGTCATCCTCATATGATCCTTAATTGTTGGTCAAAATTTGAAGTCAATCGGGTAAGTAGTATTTAAGCTATGTCGCGAACTGGCAGTCATACCGACAGACGGACCGATGGACTTGATAAAACATGTTTTTTTGGCATCTAGGGACGTTAAAACGTGAACATATGTAAAATCGGGAGGGTGAGTTTTTCACGATTACAAAATTTTTTATTCAGCCGCAATTTTGTTCCGCCATCTTGAATTAGTAACTAGTTCTACTAGTAAAACAGTATACCACAATTAGTTATGGCACACAATTTGCACTCATTAAGTAGTTTCTAGTTTTTTTTAGTTTTTTGCCGCCATCTTGGATTTGTACCAAAATTTTTGTGCAATTTTTTGTTGATTCCAACATAATAAATTGATGTTTATGCAAAATTTGAAATAAATTTGACAAGTAGCTTTTTCATAATATTTTTCTTAAAATTTCACTAGACCGCCATTTTGTTTTTGCCATACTCGATTTTTACCAAAATATTACCAGATCATCCCTATATGCCTCTTAACTTTTTATCAAAATTTGAAGTCAATCGGGTTAGTTCAATGCCGCGAACTGACAGACAGACAGACAGACGGACCGACAGAAGGGCCGACGGAATTGATGAAACATATTTTTTGGCATCTAGGGACGTTAGTCTTGAATTAGTACCACAGTTTTACTAATTAACCTCTATACCACAGTTAGCTATCGCACACAATTTGAAATCAATTCATTAAGTAGTTATTCAGGCTGAATGTTTAAATATTTTATCAAGCCGCCATTTTGTTCCGCCATCCTGGATTCGTACCAAAATATTACCAGTTTATTCCAACATAATACTTGATGTTTTTTGCAAAATTTCAGATAAATTGGATGAGTAGTTTTTTAATAATAACTTTTTTAACATTTCACTAGGCCGCCATTTTGTTTCGCCATGTTGGATTTTTACCAAAGTCTTACCAGGTCATCCCCATGTGACCCTTAATTTTTGACCAAAAATGAAAGTTAATCGGGTAAGTAGTCTTTAAGCTATGCCGCGAACTGTCAGACAGACAGAAAGACCGACAGACGGACCGAAGGAGTTGATAAAACAATATTCTTGACATTTAGCGACGTTAAAACGTAAAGATGTGCAAAAATGCGGGGTGAGTTTTTACGCTTATAATATTTTATTTGGCCGCCATTTTGTTCGCCCATCTTGAATTAGTACCACGGTTTTACTAGTCGATCCCTGTACCACAATTAGTTATGGCACACAATTTGAAATCAAACCATTAAGCAGTTTTTTCAGGCTGAATTTCTAAATATTTTATTACGCCGCCATTTTGTTCCGCCATCTTGGATTCGTACCAATGTAATGTTATCAGTTGATTCCAACATAATACTTGATGCTTTTGCAAAATTTGAGAAAATTTGGATGAGGAGTTTTTTAATAATATTTTTTTTTAACATCTCACTAAGCCGCCATTTTGTTTCGCCATATTGGATTTTTACCAAAATGTTATCAGGTCATGCCCATATGACCCTTAATTTTTGACCAAAATTTCAAGTCAATCGGGTAAGTAGTTTTTTAGCTACGCCGCGAACGGACAAATAGACAGACGGATAGACAGACAGACAGACCGATGGAATCGAGAAAACATGTTTTCCGTCATCTAGGGACCCTGAAACGTGAAAATCTGAAAAAATCTCGGAGAGTGATTTACAATACTTCCCTTTTACGAGCAAAACATCAGTTATTTCGTTTTTTAATAAAAATAGTATTATCAGCGTTTCTCAACATGGTTTTACGGAATCACGCAGTACTGAAAGTGCCCTTTGTGATTTCCAATCGACAGTTGTCGATGCAATTGATAAACACCTTCATCTATTGGGTTTATTTCTAGATTTCTCCCGAGCATTTGATATGGTTAGCCATGAACTATTGTTAATAAAGTTGCATCGTTAGGGCATTAGAGGACAGGCGTGGAAGGAGTCTTATTTAAGTGGACGTCAACAGTGTGTTATCGTGAATGGGATGGGAAGCAACTCATTGCCAGTGAATCAGGGTGTTCCCCAAGGTTCAATCCTTAAGGCCATTTTACATGCTGCAATTCTTTCTTGCAAGTTGCAATAGTCTTGAACAAAGGCATGCGCAGTGGCAAGACATTTGTACCTTTTGTCAAACTGCGCATGCCTTTGTTCAAGACTATTGCATATTGCAAAGAAGAATTGCAGCATGTAAAACGGCCTTAAGTCTGTTGCTATATCTTGTTTATTCTAATGAATTATTTCTTACTTAAAGAATATTTCCACTGGTATTTCTGTCATATCATATGCAGATGATACTACAAACATTGTGATCGTGGAAAAGAGTGCACTATCTCTCAAAAGAACAGCAGATTTGATTTATGATGGTATTATGTTGTGGTCCAAAAAGAATTATAAAGCAAAGTAAAACAAATTTTGTTGTTTCAAATAAAAAAACAAACTGACAATTTTTTACTTCATGAAACTGACATTGGTCCTGTTATACCTTCCAAGTCCTCAGTAAAGTTGGGCTTGGAAATTAATAAAAACCTAAGATGGGGAAATCATATAGAAAATCTATGTAGAAAGTTAAGAAAAAATTGTTATGGTTTGAAATCATTGTCAAGTTATTGTCGTCAAAATGCTATTATGTCGGTATATTGTTCTAATATACACTTTCATCTGTCCTATGGCATGTCTTTTTGCTTAAAAATATTGACCTTGGCTGGAATCTACATATTTAAAGTGTCCGTTTTTGCTTATCAGAATATTAAAAAACTTCAAGGCAATCGCGCTTCACATAGTTACAGTACTAGAAATAAAACATTACTGCTACCTAATTCACATAAATCCGCATTTTTTCAAAAAAATGTAATGTATAATGCATGTAGATTTTTTAATAAATTAAATAGTTATATTAAAGATGCTGATAATCTTAAATCTTTTAAACGTAAATTAAAACAATATCTTGTGGAGGGAAATTTTTATTCTGTGCAAAAGTTCTTAAGTTAGTTTTTATTTCTTTTTAGTTTATTTTTTTTTTCTAAAGTACGTATCTAATGTAGTTATTTTTCGCATTTTTCTTTTTCTAGGCATTATTTACGTGCTTACCTATAACTTTTTGACGCTGTACTTTTGTAAGTAGGTATACTTGATTTACTCTTTTTGACGTTTTCTCCAGTTACTGATTATATTTTATACACATCTGTTTTATTGGTGAAAAAAAAATTATTAATATTACCCCTAAAACATAAATGTTTCTGCGCAAACCGGTGCTTTGTAGCTCGACTCGTTTTTAAACGGTAAGTAGTACTAGTAGTAAGAGTGGTGGGAGTAAATCCCAGCGAGTAGGCTTTGTCGCGATCACCTGTCCACCCACTCTCACTCAGGATCACCTTCTGCCCTTAATTCGTCCCTCTTAGGAAGGCTAGCTATTTGTCTCAATCAAGGGTTTTTAACTCCTTTCTGAATAGGGTGGCTGCTCCGAAGGATCTCCTTTGGAGTTTCTTCTTTTAGAGATTTTCAAAATAAGGTAAAATTCGATGTAGGGTTGCATTTAAAACTCAAAATTTTAACTCTCATTTGTCACCGATAAAAGGGACGAAAAAAAAAGATTAGTAATTTGTTAGTACACACGCAACTTCCAATTTTTTATATCTTTACTAGTACTAGATATATTAGCGTATACTTTTCGGACACGCTGAACGATAATATGTAGATATGTGTTTGTCTTATTTTTTGACAAGGAATATAGTACATTTTAATCTTTTAGGACTGATAATGCACTTATAGAGCAAAATACGTATTATGACAGACCAATATTTTGTGTTTGTTTTATGTTGCATTTTTGATTTGCTCATTTTTACTTTATTGCACGATTTCTTTGTTCTGTTCTTAAGTTAGCTTCGAGTTACTATAATCGGATTTGCCTCCACCCGCATTTACATCTTGACCACCGATCGGTCCCAGGAGCTCTTCGGTAAATTTCCTCACCTGCCTGCAATAGTGAAGTGTTTACCTGTCACTTTTGTGCACATAATATTGTCTATTCAAATAATTTTTATTGGGCGTGACACCTGGTTTGCACAGGTAGGTGTTATTTTTGAAAAAAACCTTCCAAGCAAGCGATTTTTGAAAAAAACTTCGCGAGCCTCGCGTCATCACAAGAGCCGAGCCTCGCCTCGCCGAATTCCGAGAATTGTTTTTCTGTTAATTAAAATGAATATGTTCGACGTAAGACTAGAGGTCAGGTTCGCAGATAAGAAAAGGTCGAGTACCGAGAATTGTTTTTCTGTTAATGTTCGACGTAAGACTAGAGGTCAGGTTCGCAGATAAGAAAAGGTCGAGGATGTAGATAAGGAGATGTTTGTGTAGTATTGAGATGAGCAATAAAAAGTTGTTTTATAGATAAGTTAAATATTTATTTCGAATAATAAACGATAAAAAACGTATAGCGCTTAAAATAATTAATATAACGAGATTTGTTTTCAACTATTTAAAATTAATGTGTTCGAGCCACAAGAGTTCGAGTCTGGTCTAATTTTCTATTAAGATAATGGAATAAAACTCAACTTTGAAATAATTTGGATTTATTTAAATTTTCAGATAGAAATATAAAAAAAGTCAATCTTTTCAAATAATGTTTATTAAAACAATATTAATAAATACACTATTCTTGAAATTTTCTTTTCTTTCTTTCGTAAAAAGCAAATTGTGCAATATTGTACGAAGTTTCCATTTTAATTCGGGTCCAGTAATTTTGAGTCGAGTTGTCACTGATGTTAGCATAGAAATAATCTTCATCCATCTGTCGCCATCCCCAATCATCTTGTGGCTGTGCTTGATACAGATGAAAACATTTGTCCATTTCGTTTGTCACGAGGTTACTTTTGGTATCCAAAAACTGTTGTTTGGTGGGAATGGGACAGCTATGATGTGGCTATAACAAAAAAAACAATTCTATGACTGGGGTATTGATTCCTTGCAGTACAAGTCAAGTTCCGACGTCGTTCCAACAAATGACTGTGCTCTGTGAATGCGAATTGATTCCTGACAAAAGCAGAAATGTAGCTTACAGAGGTGACAGTAAATTGTAGCTAATGGTTCGTGTTTTCGTTGTGATCCGACATCTAATTTAATCCGTTTATTCTGTCTTGTAGTAGCAGCGGGAGTATATTTGACAGGGGTCAAGTTGTGAAATCTTTTGCGATCATTTGCCTCCAAATATTTGATATCAGTCGTGGTCTGAAATAATATTTTCAATTTAAATATTGCATTTATATTTAAAATATAACTATTTACCTCTTAACTGGATGAGACGGAATTTTTGAATATAGTAGATTACCCGTAACAAAAGAAGAATAAATGAAACTAAACATTGTTATATCCCCACGGTAGAGTGTCTGTATTTAACTGTTGATAATAGTTCGTGTAGTTAACTATTCGCTTGTCGTCAAAAGGACTCAAAGCGGTTTTAATTTGATTAATAGTAAATACGTTATGCTTTTTGGATCTAATAAAATTTTGCGCAACATCGATGGTAGTATTGTTAAAAAGACACTGATAATAATCATGAAAAGAAATTTGTTTCAATGCTGAAGATTGAATACCCTTAGCTTTTTTAACAATTTTTTCTTTGTTTGCAGCGCTGTCTTTATCACTAAAAGTTTTAAAACAATACATTTTAGAACGCAAGCCGATAAATTCAGTCATAACCTGACCACAACATTCATCCTTCATTAGCCCATAAACTTTTTTATTTTTTTGTTGAATATTGTATACTTTGTCTTTAGGGTAATCTGACGTATCAAACATATGTATATTTTCCCTAATGCAGTCATAAATATTATAATTTGAAAATAGATAAATAAGACTGTCAGTGTCAGTGTACATTAATTTAGCATTAGACTGGAATTTCGGTATAATAAAATTGTAATGAAAATCGTATATTATCGTTTTTGAAATATCTAAAATAGACATACCGATGTAAATTGGTTTATTAAATTTTATGTTTAATCGGTTCATTTCGATTAAGACTAGATTTTCTGTAAAAATTTCACAACTGTGAAAATTAGGTTGTGAAATGTAATAATTTGCACCATATCTGCCTGACCATTTCGAAACTAATTTTATATCACGATATTTGCGTACATTTTCAATTGTTTTTCCATATGGTGCGTTATTCATCAATTTAAAGAAATTTTTTTCAAACTCGTTTTTACTGTTTATTCTGAGAGTAGTATTTAGGTCTATATATTTTTTTAGCCATGGAGATTGTTTAAATTTTAAACACCTATGAATTTTTCCAATTTTAAGACCCAATTTGGTGACTAGCTGCAAATTTTTGTGATGAATAACGTAACGTTTCTTATCATAAAGAGTGGTTAATAGTTTGGGAAGTGAAGTAGCTGAAGTTGGTGGTACTAAATGTTCAGGACAGAGTGGTAAATCCTTATGTGTTTCAAATAACTCTTTTGGATAATAAAGGTCCACTTCAAAAATATACCCATATTCACTATTATCGGCTACATCTAAAATATTTGTTTCCTGATAGATATCTTCAACCCACTGAAAGTCTCCAGTAGGCAGAGGATAACTCATAGCAGCACCATATAAATTTACAACATCGAAATACATGAGATAGCTAGATGGTTTGTCAGGGTTATATTCTGCCCCCATATATTCATTATTAGCCTTAGCGTATCTATTTGAGCATTGTGAAATTCCCCCTCTTATACCCTTTTCAATAAACATGACCATATCAATATCTGTTAAGAGGTCCAATTTTACTTCACTAATTTTTAACATGCTATCAAATGCTAATCCTGGTGCTGTATAATAATGTAGAGGGTCCAATTGATATGTTTCCAAACAGACTTTGCGAAAGTTTTCAAAGACATCAACTAAAAGTAGGACATCGGTTTTAAGATACAATTCAGCATATTCTTGAAGCCTTTTAATTTTAAACGTATCCCACACCGTAGAAGCATGTTGATACTCTTCGGTTGATATGTTTGAATTAGAAATAGAACTATAAAATAGCTGTATTGGAGGTAAACTGTTATCTTGCAGTTTTTCCCAAGAGTCTAGATATTCGTAAGGAAATACCCCCTTCCTGGTCATTAGTTTAAATTTAACATCATCCGGATAGTAGTATCTTGTAACAGTTTTTTGGTGATCCTCTAAATAGGATGCTAGTTTTTCCAAGGAACTGGCCATAAAACGAAATGAATCGATAAATCTAAAGCTGATATCTGAATTTTCAATGTACTTGGTGAAAGATATGTATTTTTCTTTATTAAGTGGAAGCAAACTAATTATACCTTTCACTTCTGTAGAAAGGGCCTTGATTAAGAAGTGACTATCGTATCCTGATAGATTATGAAATATTACAGGCACAGTTTTTTTTTATCTGAAAATTTTAAATTACATGATTTATGTGCAGCTCCTCGGAATAACCCCGTTAAATGACAATGGTCTCTTACTTTATAGTTATCCCCTAAAAAAGGTTCATTACAAAAATGACATGTTTTTGCTTGACAATAAGCCTCATTTTCTTGTTTACTTAGAGGTATCATAGATTGTGGGTTTGAATATATTGAATTAACTTTATAAGCAATTTTGCCAAGTTCCCTGACAAACCATTCTTGACACTTTTCTCCAGTATATGAATGAAATTCCGATAGCGAATCATCATAAGAACATTTTAGAAAATATGAAATACTAAATGGTTCATGTTTTTGATATTTTTTTGATTTCTTAGTGCATTGCTTGTCTTCATACTTGACAAGCATGCTCTCTAAATCTGCGTAAATTGCAAAAGGAACCAATAATTTATTTGAGAAATTTTTAAAAGTTAAAATTTTTTCATTTTCCTTTGGCAATGTAATTTTACATTTATTCAATAATTGGCAATCTTTGGAATGTTTTTTCAAAATGGGTTCAGTTTTAAAATGATTGAGACAACGCTCGCAAAACCATTTTTTATGTTTTCTATTACCCATTTGGGTATTCAATAAACCACTTAATTTTTTTATGCATGCAAAATGAAATGTTGTGTTTGCAGGTTCGAGAAAATATTGTGTGTTTTCTAATTCAACGTTATTACAAGGTAGTATAAGTAAATTAACTGTATCTGTAAAATATTCTATTTTGCTTAATAATAAGGGTAAAATTTCTCTCTTTCTTAAACAAAAAACATTAATAGCTAAGTTGTTCATTCTTTCAAACTTGGAAATATCTTTTAGAGCAATTGGAAATTGAATTCCGTCATATTTCAAATAGTGACTGAAATGATCATAAGATGACGTGCGTGAAACGTTTTTGCCTTTTCTGGGTCCACGTACAGCACACATGATAGCCCACAAAAAACAATAAACGTCTTTATTTTTAATATTGATAACACTTTTAGTTTTTTTTATGAATTCAGGCAATTGCACATAAGTGGAAGACCCCACGCTTATTGGATTAAAAGAATTAATATTTACTTTCAAGTACCAAATTTCACACAAGGCCCAACCACTGTCTCTTTCTTGAAATTCTTCAAGTTGAACCAAAATCTTATCAGTAACGTGTATCTTATACCATTCAGTCAGATTCGTAGATGGTTCAATTAGTGAATTTTTCGTTGTAAAATGTTTAGCGGATTTTTCTAAATTTTGAGGTTTTATAAATAAACCTGAAAACACAACATTTACTTTAATCATAGAATTTTTAAGTTCAGTTTTAATCCTGTTTGAAAAAATACGAAAAGCACTATTTAAAAACTCTCTTGGTTCTTTCATCTTTAAATTGTTAATAATTCCCGTTTTTATTCTCCCTTTAAAACAAGAATCAACATCTTCCCAAACTAATTTTCTTTTTAATAGACCCTTGTTATTTTTTAAATGCAATTTAAAACGCAATAAAAAGTGTTTTAAAATTGACAAATTACTTTCCACTCTACTATAACTAGAAACACATGAACTATTTTTTAAACATTTTTTAATAATGGCAATTGATTTTTTTAGATAACGAATATGTGTTTGGTAATCTTCTTTTGTTTTAAGTAATCTACTTACCATTTCAGTTTTCTGGACCGCCTCACTTGAAAATGAATCTAGGACTTTGTTGCTGCTGGACGACATTTTGGTTTTTGTTTTCTTTAGTGTAGTGGCAAGAAGGACTACAAAGACTGCAGTGTGAATAAGTTCGGTGTGTGCATGATAATTTATATACAAAACTCTTATCAATCATTCGCGTCATTTCTATTGACAACACACACACACACACGCAAAGTAGCATGGTATAATCATGTATATGTAAAATTTTCCAGAAGATAAGTCACGTTGCACCAAAAACATGTTTTATCAAATATAGGTCACGTTGCATGACCTTTGCATTTTTATTTTCCGTTATCAAATACAAGTCACGTTGCACGACGTACATTGCATTTTTCTTTTTCGTTATCGAATACAATTCACGTTGCAAAATATTAGGAAAATTTCTGTTTTTGCTAGTAATTATGATAAAAGATAAAGAAACATTTACTGTGGACGTGGTGTTATAATATGTAACGGAGCAAATTTTGTTGAAAATTTCCTTTGAAATTAATGAATACTTTTATCGTCGTCTACGTCAAAATTGCTAATTTTTTCAATGATAAATTTGTATTTATACTCATCCAGAGTTTGCGTTTGGTATCAGTTCTATGTCTATCCGTTTTTTGGAAACAGCCAAACGAAAATATTCAAGATGGCAACAGTACCCAGTACACTTGTTGTATTTTCTGAAGATAAAATAAACTTTCCTGTGCGTCACGTCTTGGTTGTTATGAAACAGCTTTTTCAGTAAGTATTTGTTAATTTTTTTTGTTAAAGTGTTAGTGAACGTACCATTTATTACAATAACAGCTCCTTTTATTACATTTTGTGCAAGAATTTATTTAGCTAGGTGCTGTAGCTTATTTTATATATTCCATAAATTTATATAGCACATGTTTTTTTAATTTTGAAAGCTTTTCAGTGAAGCAATATTTTTTATTTTTGCAAAAATACTGAATATATAAAAATGATTCCTATGAGGTGTTATAAAACCTGTATTTAGAGAAGTTTTTTTTTCCTTTCAGATATGGTGTTGATAGGATTCTCGAAAGGGATGATAAGGTGTATATACACCTTACTTATAGTCCCCGGAGAGAAACCTTGAAAAGAAAATTTGGAAATCTCCCCGTACGCTATCTACGGACAAAAATCAATAATGATGAGGAATTTAGGATACTCGAAAGAGTGGTAAAACGGTTCAAATTTAATCTTGTGGACGAGGATGTGGAAACAACTGTTAGTGAGCAGCAACGACGAACACTACCATCAACATCATCGTCGTCGTCGTTGCCGTCGTCGTCGTCGTCGAAACGGCAAAAGTTGACTGTGGAGGAGGTCTATTCCTCCAGCGAGGATGAAGAGCAACAACAACAACAACAACAACAAACAAACAAATGTAAATTCATTTTAGTAATTTTAGTGTTCTTTTTTCAGATTTAAATATAGTTAGAATAGTATATTTATTCTTTTATTACAGAAAAATCAACTAACTTTGATAGAAGGTTATAATTACCTAAGCTTAAAAAAGTGTTGGACTTCAAAATCATTACATGATGTGATTGTTGCTGAGGTTCTGGATGAGGTAAAAATCATTAACCTATTACTAAAATCTTGTCCGTGCAGATCCTTTGTAGCCGGTGGTTATCCTAGTTATTTAGTAGGTCGAACCAAAACTTACGCAGATATTGACATGTTTATTGAACTTAGTCCTGTATGTGAAGCGGTATGTTTATTGATTTTAAATATACTGATAGAGAAACTTAAGGAAAATGGTTATAGAAGTGTACAAAGTATAACAACTGTAAATAATTACTCAACAAAATTTTTCTTACGAAATGTTGTCGTCAAAAAAGGTTTTTTATTACAATTGATATTTTTGAAAGAAAACTCTAACCATTTAACTTTTGAAGAACTAATTATACATACGATAACTAATTTTGATTTAGATATATGTAAAACTGCTTTATTTAGGCAAAATAATTCGTTACATACAATTCAAATGAATCAAATGAAGAAAATTGAAAATTGTATTCCAAGAAATCTTAATCGTCGTGATAAATATATAGAAAGACGCCTTGAAAATGGATTGAATGTAGACACCTTAGCAATGATATGTCTGAAAAAAATAACATGTCTAAAAGTAGGATAACGATTTGAATAAATACAATTTACATAATATTTTAGTTTTTTATTTCAATCTTCATTACAATTTCTACATTTAAATGTATTCCAATGATATAAATTAAATACGTTTTCCAAGGTACAATTTAATGTGTTACTATCATGTTGCTGACAACGATATGACTTGAATATATTTTGTAATTCGGCCAAGGGTGGACATCCTCTTGTTTCCAAATCAATAACGGTGTAATTTGTTTTGAACAATAATCGGGTCAACCACTCCAATTTCTGATTTCCCTTTACTGCAATGATATTGTCGGTGTAGTCGTTATTCCAAGAGTCCACAGTGTCATATCCATTTTCTTCATTAATAAAATCTTTTATAAACTCAGTCAGATTTTCATATTCCAAATTTTCAAAAGCATCGTTTGACCATTCCAAGCCATGTACGTTGTTGGTTAACCATTTCATGTGATTTCTAATTTGGTCTTTGCAAAAGTCCAATTCAAAAGGAAGTTTAACTGAAGCATGTTTATAATTTTTATTTGAGGTATTAAGAATTGCAATTTCCTTGCACAAAAAAGTTGAGCTGCCATATTGAAATCCTTGTATATCTATTACAAACATGACTCTTTACAAAACGTTCACTATACTGCTGCTGCTGCTGAGACTACTCCACCTTTTACCGCGAACAATCGATGACTGACGTTTTACTTTTCACACTTTGAAATTTAATATACTTTAACTGTACTGGTTAAAGGATTGTATTTGACTAAACGATCGTGTAGAATCAAACAGAATGCTGAGGTATTGTTTGTTATTGTTTTAGTTGTTTCGAATTCAATGCGAATATCAACAGCTCCACCTTTTAGGATGTCTTCACCTTGACGTGAACAGTCAACAACAATTAATGCTGCTTTAGTCTTGTATGTTGTTGGGTCATAACACGGATCACTCTGATTTTTATAATAATAGGATTTTTGAAATTGTTGATACATTTCATACGCAAGCGCATATTTATTGTTATCAAAGTCCAAATTTAGATTATCGTATGGAAACATATCAGAGTTCAAATACACCTTCAAATTTAATAAACTGCAATGCTGAAAATGACTCGCATTTTTCGCAATATTATTTTTCACACCAGTTTGAAAACCAATGATGATAAAACGAGGCTTCTCCAATTGATTTGATGATTTCACTGCCCATGTGTGGTTTTTGCTTTGCTGCAGTTGTGGGTATTCATGTAGTTCCCAACTTCTGAAAGCAATCGTTAATTCCCTGTTACTTTCAAATTGTTTAAGTAAACGTAATTTTTGAGTATCACTAACGGTAACATGAGGCATTTTCCACAATATCTTACTCAGTGTAACTTTATAGGTTTCCTTTTTGTCATTTTTTTGCATGATTCCCTCTGTATCAGAATTGCTTCTAATTAATATTAATTCTTGACGAATATTCATGATTATCTTATGAAAATCCTCCGTAAAACCCATCAACATTTTTAGCGGAATACAAACATTAAAACTACCGTTACCATCCAAAATTTTTGGATTGTCTTCACAATCCCATCCAGCATTCTGAAGTGCAAAATATTCAGCTTTCGAAAATGATACGTAACCTTTCATTGTTGTGGCTATGCCGGGATTTCGAACCCGATCGATAACCACTCCTCCTAGTTCATAGCGAATTTCATCAAACAAATGAACAATTCCGTTATTGATAAAAGTTACATTATCACTATAGGTATTATCGTTTTTAAGCAACTTTCCTTCAATGTATAAAAAGCTTTGACTCGGTAACGTGTATAAATCTTGTGTTTGTATTGGTATTCTAATTTCATCGTTATTGTTTAGAGTTGTTGAGGAATAAGGTTGATGTGTATGGTATTGATAATTTATGATTGAGTCATCATTTAGCACATTTTCTCCCACTTTTAACATGTTATAACTCATTGTCTTTGTGCCTATATCTACACTTGCAAACTAATATAATAAAAATTCTTTCCAAACTTGTAGTAATCCGTAATTTAAAACTACACCAAAATCTTTGTAATTTTCCAATTTTTAATTTTGATTTTTCTTTTTTTTCTTCTCCTCCTGTAAACTGAATTCCAGTGAGAGTAGTACACGTTTGTTTTTAGATGTTAACTCCTTAAACGTTCTGGTGGAACTAATAGTTGTCTGTTCATCTAATTGGGTTTTATGACAATTTTCAAACGAGTCCTTTGGTATATTTAAAGAATTATGATTATACAGAAAAACCATTTTAAAGAATTCGCTTCAAATGTAACCTTATCGTTACTAGCTCGTTTCTGAAATTGACTAATTTCTTATCCTGATCAGTTATTTTAAGGATTATCTCATCGATATATCGTGTGCTGATTGGTAGATAAATAACATTCGATGGCTTCTCGACTATTTTGAAACCTGGTGGCACTGTTGGATAAAACAAATGGATAATATGAACTAAATCTCCATTATTATAGGAATTTGTCACTAGATTACATTCTATACATATTGAATTCACTTTAAATATATTTACAGGATTATCGGAAATGTGTCTTTTATTGGGCTCGAGTTGCTTGCTACCGAATCCCAGTAAACTGCCAATTGAATTTTCTTTGCTGAAATCAATTTTACGGTTACATTTGATTTCACACTGTAAAGTGTTATGGTTCGCTTCCAAACGAAGTGTGATTGGATCCTTTTCTTTTGAATGAAATCTCAGATACGTCGTCAAATATTTTTGAATATCGCTAATTTCGTAGGATCCTTCAGGTATAACAACGTGCTCATCTCCACAATGAAAATTGTTATTGCTACTATCAATGTTAGGAATTGAGTTGTAACTTTCAAAATTTATTAAACCCAAAACATAATTTTCGTTTTCATTCAAAACAATGGGTGGATAAATTTTGGTTGAAAGTACAGACTCCGTTCCCGATAAGGTAAACGTATAAGACATGTTTAACTACTTTTCGGATCAAAGTATTTACATTAAATAAAACAAAAACTATAGTTATATTGGTATTTATTCTAAATCTACAGAATGATACAAAAATTTCAGACATAAGTGACCACATATAAACGAGTCATAAGGTTGGTAACAACGATGATTATAAAATATGTTACAAATACCATTAGAGTTAAAATATTTACACACTTCCAGAGGAGGTTTTAAATTTCCAAAACTATCAAAATAATAAACATTATTTCTATGTTTCCAATAAGCAGTCCAATGAGTTCCCGGTCCAGAAAAATTGTCTAAATTGATAATACCAGATTCGTTTTGGTAAATTTTCTTCGGTAATCGATCCTTCATAAACACTCCTCGAAAATAGGGTATTTTGAGTAGTTTAGTATACTTTTCAATATCAAAGTTACTTAAGGCACGGTTAGGTAAGATTATCGGTATTTTTTTTTCCTGAGATGATTTCCTAAAAAAAGGCCTAAACCTGTTTTGTATGGTTTTAAAAAGAGACCTTTTCCCAATGCAATGGATTCCATCGTCTTGTTGTGGCGTTCGCTTTCTTGCAATTGTTGTTTGGCAGCACGAGCATCAGATACGGCCTTTGCGATGCCGGCAGCTCCTCCACTTAACGCACCTAATGCACTCAGTCCCGCAAAAATAGGGATCAAAGGAAGAAAACCTCCAGTTTTTGGAATTTTAATTATTCTTGGCCGTCTGATTTTGGTATTATTAACTGCTTTCATAGCTATCTTAACAGCATCGTAAATATTGGATGGTTTTTGATTTAAAATAGTACCTTTAATCTTTTTCATAACTGATTGAAAACTTTTTAATTTTGTACTGCTTCTTTTTTTCCCGCTAACTTTTGGTCTTTTTGCCTTTTTGCTTTTCTGCTTCCGAGGTTTACTTTTTTTAATTGCTGCCATGTTTACTACTTTCTGTTGGAAAAGTTTTTAATACACTAAACGTTGAAGCCAGATAAATGAAAATATATACTATTTTTTAACTTTTTTTTTCAATGGGCCACTAGCAAATTCCTCATGAAAATTATCGTCGTCGTCATCGTTTAATTTCCGCTTATTGGATAAGTTTGCCGATTTTATTTCAAATTTTAATTTTTTCCTATCCATTATATCATCATCAGAGTTATCTATCTTTCGTTTGAGTGCCCTATTTTGATGTTGTTGTTGTTGTTGCAAATCTTGTTCAATCTCGTTCTCTAAGTTCTTTCGTTTCTCATCATCATTCTCAATAAAATTAGAAGGGTATTTCATTTTTTCCTTTATTTTCTTCTCATGATAATTATCGTATTTTTGTTGTTTAATTTTTGTTCCCTTTTTGACTTGTTTTCGATACACCTTTCCAGTTTGACCTTTTACTTTTTCGAGTTTGTTTAGCAAAATCTCCATCTTTTTCACATAATCACGCATAGCCTTCACACTGTGTTCCATTATTGTTTTAAGATACTTGTTACCATGGATTCTATTGTATGACTGATTTAAATTGGGGTTATTACTCAAACTTATATCCCCACTGCTAGTACCCATACCTAGCTTTATTTTAGTTTGCATTGCAGCTGAAATACCTGCAGCGGCTAATTTTTCTTTCCAGGATGCATTCGATGAATTTATTCTGCTTAAAGCGTGTTTAAGTAAAATTTTATCTGCCGCATTACGATCTGATATGTTTTGATATTGTGAATAGGCAATATCATGATTTTTACATGCTTCATCTAACGGGTTAATTCCTTTATCACCACGTCGTAAACGTTTCTCTAATTTAGTTCCTGGACCACAATAGTTATACCCTGGAAGATGTAATTCAAATGGAAGTTTGTTTATCATTGAGTTTAACAAACCTTCCCCATTAATCGTTCGTTGTTGTTGTCGATCAATCGAATAATACCTCATTTTAAAAGAAGTAAATAAAGACTGAATATAAATAACAGCGTATTATGGCTTTATAATTAGTTTTACATCGGATATTTAACATGGAGGAGAAAAAGAAGAAACATATCAAAATTGTGAAACAAAGAACATCTTTAACAGTAAATAATCATGATGTGAAAAAAAAACAAAAATATTAAACACAGTATATTATTACCATCTACTGTACGATGCATCATATCGGGACCTTCAAACTGTGGAAAAACCAATATCATGCTAAGCCTTCTTGAACATCCCAATGGATTGAAATTTGAAAATGTCTACGTCTATTCAAAGTCTCTGTATCAACCTAAATATATGTATTTAGAGAAATTATTAAAACCAATAAAAGGAATCGGTTACTATGCATTCGATAATAGTGAACAAATATTATCTCCATCTGACGCTAAAGCAAATTCAATTTTCATATTTGATGACGTCGCGTGTGATAAACAGGATGTTATCAGAGAATATTTTAGTATGGGACGTCACAATAATATAGACTGTTTTTACTTGTGTCAAACATATGCAAAAATACCCAAACATTTGATAAGAGACAATGCTAACGTCTTAATATTATTTAAACAGGATGACTTAAATTTACATCATGTATACTCTGATCATATTGGTACTGATATGTCATTTGACAGCTTTAAAACCATATGTTCATTCTGTTGGAAAGAACCATTTGGTTTTCTATCTATATTTAAGGATAATAAAATTGATGAAGGTCGATATCGGTTATGTTTTGATAAATATATATATCTATATATATATATTTTATAAATTATTACATAGTTGAACGTTGAAAGTTCATCATCATTATCATCATGGCTCCTGCTCGTACCACGAAAAATAAAATGGAAAAAACTAAACATCAATCAGTTAAGAAAAAAATAATTTCAAAGAGAAAAGATCTAAAGAATAAACTAGATATCTTAAAACATGGACAAATAGCCCACGAGAATGTATTTCAGCCTATAACAAAACATTTGGAGGTGATTGAGAACAAATTGGATCGAAAGAAGCACACTCCTGAAAGTTTGATATCGGAACTTAAAAGAAGGGAACAATTTTCTGATGACGATAACTATGATGATGATGATGATAAAGATGACGAGGAGAAACTTTTTGGGGACCATAATAGTGAAGAGGAAAACGAGTCAGTGAAATCGGAACCTATACCCTCCACTTCTATCCCATTAGAGTTTAAGGATACTCCTACAGGAAACAAAATCACACATGCATATCAAACTGCACCAAAAATGAAAAGAAAATTATTTTCTTCCACAACAAAATCATCGTCGTCGTCGTCGTCGTCACGGAAACCATATAATCTTAGAAAATTAATAATAAAAAACGTGCAGGATGAAATCGAAGAAGAGGAAATTAGGAAACAAAGGGAATATGAAAAAGCACTAAATCAAACTATAAGAGAAAAATCATTTTCCGATTATTCTGATCAATATCATAGTTTACCTTTAAAGTACATCAAAAAGTTTGTAAAGGATCCAAATAGTAGTAATTCTGATGGAAAATTCCAAGTAAAGTTTGATAAGGATATCGAACGGTTTTCTATCGGTAACAAAACGATAGATTTCGATGGAGCTGATTTGATAATTGCAGGAAAAAAATATAAAGGCACTAATGGATTATATGGCTTGTTATTTAATCAGAATGTTCCCACCATCTATACAAATGATGATGCAAAAAACTATACTCACATATTATTTAAAACAAATGCTATCAAAAATGTAAAATCAAGTAAAAATAAGAAATTTAGAAAATTTATTGAACCAATAATAAATAAAACTGAGAGTAATTATACCAGTCCAACTGATGATGATGATGATGATGATGATGATGTTTTGAAACAGGGGGAGGGAATGTCTATGAAACTTTCAAACAATCCTATTGATTACGTTTTTTGGGATGATCCTAATGAATTGGTTGAGAGATTGGAGCTACTAGTTGCGTCTCAGGCTGCTGGTAATACAAATCACGTTAACGAGATTAATGCCATTATTGAAGAATTACGAGAAGCCAATATAATAGAATAAAAATATGTCTAAATTTGTAACCAAAGTAAAAAAAGATATTGTTGAAGAACTCCATAAACCATCAAGAGTAAATTTTAAAAGAAGAAAGGTTATTATCAAATCTCTATTGGACTTAATGCAAGCTGATTTGGTTGATATGAAAGAATACGTACAAGAAAACAAAGGATACAAATATATACTCGTCGTAATTAACTGTTTTTCTAAATACGTTTGGGCTTATCCGTTGAAAACAAAAACTGCCAAAGAGGTATCTAAAGCGATGGAAAATGTATTCAAAGAACAGACACCTATACATCTCTGTACAGACGCCGGTGGTGAATTTACTGGAAAAGAAATGATGATTTTAATGAAAAAATATAATGTCAAACATTATTTAGTTTACAGTGAGAAAAAAGCATCTATTGTTGAACGTGTAAATCGAACCCTTAAAGGAATGATGTGGAAAGAATTTAGTCTTCAAGGATCATACAAGTGGTTTGATATATTAAAACAAATCGTTTATTCCTATAATAATCGAGTACACACTACCACAGGTTTAAAACCGGCTGAAATTTCAAAAAAGCATGAAAAACTGCTATTAAACACAGTTTATAATCGAATTAAAATGACATCGAAACCAAAATTCGAGATAGGTGATCATGTAAGAATTTCCAAATTTAGAGGAGTTTTTGATAAACAATACCAACCAAATTGGTCAACAGAAATTTTTAGCGTAAAAAAAGTTCAACTTACAAATCCAGTGACATACCTACTTCAAGATGCAGAAAAACAAGACATTAAAGGAGGATTCTATGAACTTCAATTGCAAAAAGTTAAATATCCAGACATTTATTTAGTGGAAAAAGTGTTAAAACGTAAAAACAATAAAGTATTTGTAAAATGGTTAGGTTTCAGTGATAAGCATAATAGTTGGATAGATAAAAATAATGTAGAGTGACTTAATAAAATAATTTTGTTTCATGTACGTTTTATTTATTATATATTATTTACATGTTTTCTACAAATAATTTATTTATCTTCAAGCAGAAAAACAATATTTATAATTATATAACAACTTGGCGTTTGATAATGCACAATGCCAAGTAGTGCCATATGGATCCTTGTGAAAGTGACATTCGGGAACTTTCTTAAACTTGCTTAGCTTCGGTTCACTCTCCAGAGGTATTTTAAAAATTTTTTCCGCACTTATAAATTTTCTTAGAAAATTCACCTTTTCATCTCCTTTGACGTATATTTTTGGGGCATCATATCTTTTCATCACATGTTCTAAGACATTTGCTATTTCGTTCAAGTCTACTAAACCAGACTCCCATATTAGACCATGATATGAGTTTTCGAGATAAGATATCGTTTTTAAATCCTGGCCTTTTAACATGCTTTTGTTATATGGTGGTTTGAAAAGAAAATTTGAACAACGTGTTCCATCATACACAGCTAGTTCTTTTGGAATAAATCCAGAGGTACAATTAAATCCCGGGATATCAAGACACAAAATTGAATTTTCTCCTGCCATAGTTCGAGTTACGAGACACTATTGACGCCTAGTTCAATCTACTTTCTTTTATAAATAAAACTCTACCACTTTTTTTTAATTATTGTTCTATTGGTGAGTAAAAATCACGTGAATTTACATCACACCCACTAAATAAAACTAAAAACAAATAAAATAAACCATAGTAGTTTTTTTACATTTTAATTTCAATATTTTTGTACTGTTCTATTTTGACATTAAAATCATAGACCTAATACTATTTACACCAAATACATAATTCACTAAACAAGTATCACAAAATTTTAATAACTTTACTCCATGTTTTAAGTGTTTATTAATATTTTTTTCAACTAAACAATTACATATTTGACATAAAAATTGTATTCTTTCAAAATCCATTTTGTGTAACGTACAGGGTCTTATTATAATAAATATATAATTTGACATGTACTGTAAACAGTAGAATTTACACTAAAAATTCTCCTAATTCTGTCTGACCAGTGCTGTAAACAGTGGAATGTGCACTAAAAATGTCTTTTAGTTCTACAGGCTTACAATCAAGATAAATATTTTTATTTCGAAAATATCTGGCAGTATACCAGTTACAATATATATCTGCAGGTTCATTAATATTCACAGGAACATATGTTAAGTTTGATACACTGTCTTTTAAGTGAGGCACTAGACCTATTTGCTGATTAGCCAAATTAAATATTTTATCGTTTGGCTTTACATTTTCATCAGGTTTTATTAAATCATAATGTATGTGAAACCATACATTATAACCAGTGTCTTGAAATGTTCTTAAACCAACATTTCTCAAAATATAATATCGTCTATTATTAATTAAAACAAAATTATAACTGCGCTCTTCTGGATAATATTTCTTTGTCGTCGTCGTCGCCGTCGTTGGTTGACTATTAGTTAGGACACAATAATTGAAAAGAATACCATAGAAAAGTAAAACAAATTTACTCATTATTTTGCAGCCTTCTCCTTCTTTCGTACTCTTCTTTTAAATAATACAAAACGGTATATCTAACCTTTTGTGAATTTTTTCACAGCGGCAAAATGCACAGATGTTTGTATTGAGTTCCCTTTACACTCTTGACACGTTCTGTTGACTGGAACAGGCATATATTACCACCAGTTTGTGAAATCCTCTGTATTTTACATATATATTAATTACTTTAAGTGCTATACGTTTTTTATCGGTATAAGCTATTAAATAGATGTTTGGAGATATTGAGTTCCCTTTACACTCTTGACACGTTCTGTTGACTGGAACAGGCATATATTACCACCAGTCTGGTTCGTGATCGACTGCTATTAAATCCTCTGTATTTTACATATATATTAATTACTTTAAGTGCTATACGTTTTTTATCCCCTGGTATAAGCTATTATTCGAAACAAATATTATTTATTATAACAACATTATTATTGATCATCTCAATACTACACAAAGATCTCCTTATCTACATCCTCGACCTTTTCTTATCTGCGAACCTGACCTCTAGTCTTACGTCGAACATATTCATTTTAATTAACAGAAAAACAATTCTGGGAATTCGGCGAGGCGAGGCTCGGCTCTTGTGATGACGCGAAGCTCGCTTCTTGGAAGTTTTTTTCAAAAATAACACCTACCTGTGCAAACCAGGTGGCACGCAAAAGACAGGTGCACAAAAGTGACAGGTAAACACTTCTTGCAGGCAGGTGAGCCGAAGAGCTCCTGGGACCGATCGGTGGTCAAGATGCCATCGAGGTGTCCCAGGACCGCCCCTGCTATACTACTCACGGTATATAATGCATCTGCTGTACGATTTTCGGACACATTCTTAAAACCTAAAAATCGCTCTTGAATACTTCCGTCTGTTTTAACGTAGCGTATTACTATAGATAATTGGCTAAAATTAGTGATATCAGTTGTTTCGTCCAGAACAATAGCAATGAACCTCGCCTCGCCATTCTCTTGCTTAATTCTTTTTAGAATAATGGTTGCAACAGCGGAAATTAAATCATTCTGGATTGGATTCGACGTTCCGCGAAAAAGGCTAGAATGCTCTAAATGATTTTTTAAGCAACCATCATATTTAGCCATTAAACTAAGTAAATCTTGAAAATTTCCTCTATTTGAAAAAACCCCTGTTTCGTCATGACCTCTAAATCCCAATTCGTGCTGTCCGAGAAAACAAACAACATCGTCATAATTAATATTTGCCTATTTTTATCGACCAGTTCGTTGTGCTGGCGGTGACTAATTTCCAGCTGTTTAAGGGTGTGTTCAATTCTGGTTTTGCCGAAGACCTTTTCTTTTATGACGGCCTGCAAATGCGCTTTGGACATAATGTGTCTTTTTACAGCTTTATGGAAATTGTTTAAATCGGAAAAACCAGTTTTATTCCAGAGACCTTTTTCATTTCCAAAAAGTAAACATGGCCAACAAAATAATTTACTTATATTTTCACACCCTGTTAGCCATTTAAATTGTTTGTATTGTTTTTCCGGACAAAAATGTCTAATACAGTTTTTCATTTTTATGGTTAAATTTTTCATAGGCGGTTTTTCTTTTGGAAATTATTTGAAGCTTCTCAACGAAGTTTAATGTTGAAAATCCCTTTATTATCAAGACACACACCGCACATTCATACACACTTTTCTTACTAAATTCTAAAACATTTTCAACGTTATTAAAAAGAAACAAAGAACCTACTCCAACGATAGCTTCCGCCCCCACTTAAAGCACGCGACTGAAATGCAAAAATTGCAAACAGCCGGTGGAAAGTTCAATAACCTCTGGCTCGATTCACAGGAAATCAAGCATACAGGACTTGGCTGCAGAGAAGCTAGCGACCCGCATAGGTTCTATTCGATTTCTATTCTGGCTCGGTCGGAGTCAAGGCCGCATTTACTATGGGCTTGATAATTAAGATAATATTTTAGCATTTTTAATATAAACTAAATTAATGGTTTCCTATTTCAAAAATTACTGCTTCCCTTGCTTCCATGGACTGCGCGCCGCTGTTTAGTTAGTAAGTCCATTTGCAGCGAATCTATATAAGTTTGTTTTCTCTTTCTCTTCTAACCATAGATAAAGTAAAATTACGTAAGAATTTGTAATGATATTTTTTGTTCTTTTAAACTTATGATAAGCCGAATCTCTTTGTTTCATAAATGTTTTTAGATTTGTAAACAGCCAAGGGGTTGGTTCGAATTCAACATGATGGAACAAAATGCCGATGCGTCACTGTAAAAACTACTTATTCAATTTATTTTAAATTATGCCCAAAAATCAAGTGTTGTATAAGTAGAAACTTGCAATTTTGGTAGGAATCCAAAATGGTGGATCAAAATGGCGCCAAAACTAAATGACTATTAGCGTACTATTGGGTCACACTACTCTATGTCTATTAAAGGGAAATATTCATAACGATCGAAGTTCCGGGTAAAGGAAATGTACCGGTTTTTTAAGTTTAATTTGGTAAAGGAGAAAAATCGAACTTATTATGAAAATAAGAGTTCCTTCTTGTTTTAGTGATATACTATTAGATTTTTTCGTATTATCCGGAATTGAATTATTTACTTAATCTCTAATACTTTTTAAATTATCTTTTCCAAAACGCAACATGATGAGAATGAAAGTGATTACTGACACGTTTCCAAGACTCTTATTTAAATATTTTTGACATTCACAGCCAACTTTATTATTCGCATCTCTTAAAATAATACAACAGCTTGTTTAGACGAAAGATTGTTTATTATTTTAAATCAACTGCCGACGCACTCTGGGCCAGATTCATCTTAAAATATTGAAAAATTACTAATTGAAGTTATTTAGGAGAAAAAAGAATAGTACGGTGTTTATTTAGAAAACTCAATCTGAAAACGTTGTTTTTGTGTTCATTTATATAGGGTGAGGTAAAAAATATGGGCTCTTTTTGTTGTAAATGAATTTTCTTTTTTTTTTGTTTTAGTTTATTTAGCTATTTACTATATAATGCCTTGTCCAATTAAAATGTTATACATATCAAAAACCTTAATTGACACAAAATTAAATTATTCGATTAATGTAATAGAAAATCTGTCAAAATGTCAATATTCAATTAGATAAAAATTGATGCAAGTTCACTATACTTGGTAGAGGATTAAATAAAGAATAACTAAGAAAAATCTGACTATTTTGATTTACAAATAAGTTAAAGTAACAACAGTGAAATTGCAAACTACTTGTTTTAATTTTTAAAAAACTTAAATGGTTTGTAACAATGCTTATTTGATATGAAATACTGCTGGAAGCTGAATGTACAAGTTATATCGAACAGAATTTAAATATGTAAAAAAAATGTGACATCTTGTCACGTATGACAAATAGAGCCTGAGCTGTAAAAAAATTATCAAAAACATACGTTTTTTACTAATGAAGAAACTAAATAATAATACAAATTAACTAAAAACTATAAAACTTAATTTTAAAAAATGGGATTCTAGATTATAGTCTGATTCACTTTCGGAGGAGCTGCTATTACTATCAAGGGATTCATTAACTGTATTCGGCAAGAATAAATTTAAAGCTTCTGGACAAAACTGTTTCTTTTTCAAAATTGGTTTATTTCTCAGACTCGTGATCCGAAGACACAAGTAAATTGTTGAAAATATCTATATTGGTAAGCACTCTATTACATTTTCGTGAGTTATGCTCCCTAAACCTTCTATACTCTTTATTCCTCGCCTCTTGGGCTTCTTCTGACAATTTGCCTATTGGTAGTGGTGACGACTCGATGATGGCGGATCCATGAAGAAGAACTTTATGAATTGTAGCTGGCATTCTGTACCAATTAAGGATATAGAGATACAAAAAGATGTGCAGTTTCTAATGTGTATGTATTAAATTCAATTTTCTTGATTAAAAATCCGCTGGCAATTACTTGAAGGATGATATAAAATCGATAAATTAAATTGACGTTTAGTCCTGTAATTTCTGCTGATATTGCAAAATTTTCAAAACATTTTCTTGCGCAGTTACCATCGTTAGAAGTTCCCGCCCTTTGTTTGGGTTGGTCTACAATAATTCCCAATCGTGATCTGAATTCCGCTTGAATTTTGTTCTTTTGCCCTTTATCTATAATTTTATCCTCACCACGTGCCTGCCATTTTTCTAGAGGTAAACGGTAACTAATCTTTAAAAAACATTCGAATGATCTTATCCAAATATGTAGGGATGTTATGCCAAACTTGAGATTCTCGGTTTTTATGGGCTTGTGTACCAATTGTTCTATATTGTTCATTTCAACAGCTGATGCTCCGCATAAATAACATTTTTGTGATGAACAATCTGTGATCGAATTAATCATTTTGTTATCAATCATGGTCATATGAAGCTGATGAATTATCTTGAGTGGTTTCTGTTGATTAGTGAAATACGTTGGAGTTAAAGCTTCGGCTTCCATTTGTGCATATTCTGTTTTAGAAACTTCTATGCTTTCTTTTAAAAACTACATTTTACAAGGACGGCAATATCGGGTAGATGACGGTGTTGGATTACTCCAGATCACAACTCTATTATTTACCATATTTTTAGTGATTAATTCCAAAGGGACCAAGCAGGTTAACAATAAATTTGAATCTAAAAAGTTACTATGAAAAGCTTGTTTATATTCCTTTAAAACCAGTTCTTGTAAATTAATTTTGAGATTTTCTATTTCTAAAGTTGAAAGCAATCTGTATGTTGTATGGTCTAGTAACGACTGCAATTCTACACATACTGAATTTTCTGTCGCAGTTATCTTTTCTGGGTAACACAATTTTTTTGCTTCTCGAACTTTATTGTAGGAGGGGTATAAATCTGCATTGTTTTCTTTAGCGGTGTTTCGAAGTTGTTGATATTGATTTTTGGAAAGTCTAGCATTTACAATTAAAGCTAGGGCTCTTTTGTTAGTCAACTGATTTAGAATTTTACATATCTTTTGTTTTACGGGAACATCAGATAAATGTGATAATTGTTTTGCTTTAGCTGATTTGCCTTCTGCTCTCATACTCATTTGTGTCGCAAAAAGTAACTCGTCGGTATCACATTCACGTATTGTGGCAGTTCTTTTGTATTTAGCCGTGTAACTTAACATAGTAAAATTACTCTTAGGCCTCCCAACTTTGTTTTTTTGCTCAATACAGGGTAAAGTCACGAAATTGTTCAACCAATTTTTATTTATTTCTAAAAATGCTTTTTTAGTTCGCTTCACTGCTAACCAATTTTTTTCGGAACTGCGCCGAAAAATTTTTTGACAAATATTCTATTTTAGATTTGTTTTCTGTCATACAATTTTGACATATTGCCGACAAAATAATGTTTTTGACTGTTGTTCGATCCATTCCAGCGTCGAAAATTGCTTGGACTTTGATCTGATGAACTTTGGTATCTAAAAAAGTGGTTTTGCTTATTGGCAGGTAGGTTTTTATATTATTAGAGTTTTGAAGAAGCGAAATCAAGATGTAAAAATTACCAGTGGTGAATCCAGAATTTGTTTTAGGAGGGGGGGCGAAAAAAAAAATTAGATTATGCGCTAAATATCCCTATTACGTCTATGTTTCATACGGGTTCCAAACCTTCGCCCCCCCCTCCAAATCCGGTACTGAAAATTACCCAAATAAAAACATAATACTAGAAGTTTCGTAAATAATTTCAATATCCAAAAAACCCTGAGATATGTATTTTTTATTGAAATAATTTTATTTATACCAATTCGAAAAAAAAAATTATGCACGCGCTATTGAACATAAACATGAAAATTTGGCACTGCACGGCGCTTATCGGCAAAAATATTTTATTGCAAAATGAAGTAAAAGATCCAGGGAAATTAAATGTATGTACCCCAAACTGGAGCTCTGCTAACCTCTTAAGATAATGCTGTCAACAAGTTGATGAATTGCTTTATATAAAGAAAATTCGAATCCCATCAGTTCAAATTGAATTATAATAATATTTAAATTTAAATCTAACTAAATAAAATACTTCTGTTTAAAAAGTTTCAACTTACCTCCAAATAATTCAGCCATGCTTAAATACAAAACCTGAACTTAATTTTTCGTAGTTAGACTTTGACAAACTTTCTATAAATTTTTATAGGTGCACAGAAAAACTTTTGTGTTTGATGTTTGCTACTATGCGTCAATGCGTAACCATGAAAACTCACAAAACAAATGCTGTTGAATTTAGACACTTTAGGGCCTACTTAATAAAAATTTTAAGATTGGAAAAAAGAATTGCCGACTTTTTCAACAGGACTTCTCTGCGACAGCTGATTAGGAATGTCCTCTGGTGTATCAAACTTGTTAATTTTTCGGAAGAACGGGACCAAGTTTTTAAGGTGGATACATCTTCATGTCCATAATTATTGTGTATTTCTTCGAAAAAACCCATGTCAATGTTCAGAGCCAAAATATATTAACTGTTTTGTTCGATTCACGTTCACTACGTATCTAACTCTTAAAATAATACAACAGCTTGTTTGGACGATACGTTTTTTATTATTTTAAATCAATTGCCGACGTTTCGACATTCTCCGTAGCTTCATCAGGGCTTCTCTGCGACAGCTGATTAGGAAAGTTCTTTAATTGTGAATAACACCAATGTAATCCGTATGAAGATCCTCTCTGATCAGTGTCTTGGAACTTGCAACTTAAACTTAAAAAAGCTTAGTATCGTGACTCTAGCTCTATTGATTATAATGATTTTATGGGCGATCTTATAGGAGTAGACTAGGATTCTATTTTTGAGTTTGACCGTGTTGATGATATATTATATTTTTTAATAGTAACCTTAAGTAAAAACGGATGCTGCTAGTGACGAATATAGGGAACTAGGTAGTTTTGTCACTATGGCTGTTCGCAAGGAAAAGAAAGCATACTTAAACCATAAATTAGAATCGAATCCTACTGACTTTTGGCGCACTATCAAGTATTAAAATATAAATTCTAAGCCTAAATACAATTCTGGTATTCCTCATTCAGCTGTATTGTTTAATGATGCCTTTGTCAACGGTAGGTCAATCTCTCTAAAGAATTATGAAGAGGTTATTTCTGATTTAAACGAAAATAGAGACCATCAGAACATTGACTGCCAATCTGAATTCACTGAAGTCTCCTGAGAAACTCGCAACTCTTATTACATTCCGTGCTAGAGGTGTGGATGGCTGACCTAAACCTTATATCCCTGATTATTCTATATCTGACACCACATGTTACCTATCTGATCAACAGATGCTTAAATACTGGTATATTTCCTACTCTTTGGAAAAAAGCTAACGTAGTTCCCGTTCCAAAAATTACTAAAGCAGCCTTAATTTCCGACTATCGGGACCATTAGCAGTCTTTGAACCATGTCGAAGATACTAGAAAAAATAGTTGCTGAGCAGTTAAATAATTTCCTTCTTATTAATAAAATTTTACCTGATACTCAGTCCGGGTTACAGCACTACAACAGCCCTTCTAAAGGTGTCGGATGACTTGCTGAGGGCCCAGGATTGTGGGAAAAACTTCTGCTTAATCCTGTTAGATTTCAGCAAGGCATTTGACACCTTATGTCATGCTACTAACAAAGTTAAGTTTCTTTGGTCTTGATGGCACGGCGCAATTATGTGAGCGACAGACTCTATATATACAGCACATTTTTCTAACTTTCTCTCTTATAGTCAATCTCATCAATATGCTGCTGACATGCAGCTTTACCATTCATTGTCACATAACAGTCGCCTAGAGGCTGCCACTTTTATTAACAGGGATTTTGCAAGCATAGCAAGAATATCAGAGGCTCATAAACTATCTCTTAATAATAAGAAAACGATGGTTCTTATTTTTGGCAAGGGCAGAGAATTAATCTGTAATGATGCACAGTGTGTTTTGGAGTTAGATAATAATATTTTAAATTACTCCTGAGTCTGCAAGAACCTCGGAGTACAAATGAATGATGATATGCGCTTTGACGCCCACATATCACATTTGTTGCAGATTTCATACTATAAATTAAAAACATTATATTTATTTAAAGATTTTCTTAGTGCCGACGTCAGATTGCAGGTGTGTAATAGTTTGGTCTTATCGGGTCTTCGGTATACTAGCATTCTTCACTGACCAGATCTTACTCGAAAGAGTAAAAAAAGTTTTGAAATACTCCAGAATTCCTGTATAAGGTATTGTTATGGATTGAGAAAGTTCGACCATGCCTCACAACTTTGTTGCCAATCAAAATGACTAAACATGGAAAGTCGTTTTAAACTGCATATGGTCGCCTTACTATTCAAAATCCGGATATCTGAGTCTCCCCGTTATCTTTTTGAAAAGTTAGTCAAAGGCTCAGATGTTCTTAAGGTTGCTACAGGGCGCCGTAATGTGTATACTGTTTTTTTATTGGTTCATGCTATCTACACGCAAGTATTATTTATCTAATGTTGTTACCTTAGTTTTTATGGTGGTTAGGTGAGCAGCTATGCTGGATCTCGTGACCATTCTAAATATGTATTTAGCTTTGTATTTATCCCCAATAAAAGCCTTTTGAATTTGAATTTGAATGTGCTCTGGTTTTTCAAACTTGCTAATTTTTCCGAAAAGCGGGACTAAGTTTTTACGGTCGATTCAGCTTCCTGTTCATAGTTATTGTGTATTTCTTCGAAAAAACACATGTCAATGTTCAAAGCTAAAATATATTAACTGTTTTGTTCGTTTGACGTTCACTGCTTATGTAACTTTTAAAATAATGCAACAGATTGTTTGGACGAAAAGTGGTTTATTATTTTAAATCAATTGCCGATGTTTCGACATTCTCCGTGTCTTCATCGGGGCTTCTCTGTAACAGCTAATTAAGAATGTCCCTTGGTTTTTCAAACTTGCTAAATTTTCGAAAGAACTGGACCAAGTTTTTAAGATCGATACAGCTTTCTGTCTATAGTCATTGTAAATTATTATTTGTAGACATAATTACTTATTATGACCCGAATCGTAAAAATTTTTGAAAAATCGGGTAGTCATAAACTTTCTGTTGTAGTTCAAGCCCTAGGGAGGTTATAAGTGAATATTGTTTTGTTATGGTTCTCCTTCTTGACAATACTTTCCTAGAACTGAGTGTTTATCCCCATAAACCGTCTTATCGCCCAGCCGACTTATTTTAAAAACTCCAAACCGCCACTGGCGGCGCCAAAAAATATTTAAACGAGGACGTGGCGAAAACAGACTCAGCTCCAGGTCCATGTCGTCGAAGAAACATAAAAAAATGCACGTTCTAACTCATTATATTCCTGAGCTGGCCGAGGGCGACAAGGACTTTCAGGATGCTTTCAAAGTTTTCTGGAAAACTTAAAATTAATTCGGTAAGAAGTAGCGATGTGAAGTTGTAGTTTTTACCGTATTTTAATTACGCGGGGTTGGGGAATTAGCCGAGATTCAGGGTTAATTAACTTTGACGGGAGGAGTTAGCAACGAGTAATTTGTTTTAGGTTGTATGAACAAAAGAATAACAATAAATTACGAATAACTTGGTTAAATTTTTGCTTCTCCGTATATTGTACATTTAATATTTTAGTAATATTTGTAATATGATATTTTCTGATTCGTTCCAGCGACTCAAATAAACTTTTTTTTGGGTTAAAGGTACATTATTATTTTTCAATTTTTTTCAAATTTTCAGCTTTGTTTTAAGAGTTTCTAGCGCGAATGAAAAGACTCCTTGGACGAAAATCTATTGGATCCGCTAAAAATATCAATTTGATCAAAAAGGCGAAGTTTGAATCTATTTTGCTAATGTGAAAGTTTGATACAATGAGATAGCTGCACTTACGACTCCCACCAGCCACCAGAAATTCAGGGGGCCCATGGATATTAAGGGGCCCGGCGACAATGTGCAAAAAATTTTTGTCATTTGGTTTTTTGTTCTTGAATTTATTAACTTTGTTCTTGAATTTAATACCCAAACGAGCCTCAACCGATGGGTGTATCATATACAAGCTTTTCTATAAAAAATGTAAATAGGTGGGTCACTCGTTGTTTAAATATTCTGTGTACATACAAATATCTTTATATAATCTATGAACAAATCCTATAACTTTGGTATTTAACAGTTGTTTTGTCTCTTATATATGGGGGATGAGAATTATTCGTAAAGACCCTGTTGTAAATTCATATACAAAATGAGTTATTTATGGCTCTTCTGATAAACAGGATGTATTCGTTAACAAGGGAAGTTAGTTTGTTTTTAGAAACTGCTTTTTTTAAACATTTTATTAAGCCGTCATATTGAATTCGCACCAAATTCTTACCCGTTTAATCCAATTATCACACTAGATTTTTGTGCAAAATTTGAAATCAATTGGGTAAAGTGTGGGACACGAAAGAAAACCGGGCGGTCCTTAAAATATAGGTTCATAGTCTTAAGCAAGCGGAAAAGTAAAATTTGTGTACGCAAATAAATTTTATGTTATTTTATTTGTTGTAATAGTTTGCCGCTTCACCTATAACGTGCGCTAGCTAACGGTACGGAAAATTAATCGAGGATTTAGTAAATTTGGCACTGGTTCACTTGTAATTGGGATGTGCCTAGAGTCTCCATGCACTTGCCGCTAGAAGGTTCTAGCTATTTCCAGTGGCGCCTATACATTTCGAGCATTTGTTTTCATTTATATATAAATGCGTTGCGTTGAATTTGAATTATTATTTCGAAGTAACGATGGCGAGCAAAAGAGGAAAAACAATTCGAAGCGGTGCACGTGAAGTTATTGCGAGTGTTATAGAGGCCTGTACTAGAGAAGCTGAAAATAATAGTTTAACTATTCCAATTCAAAATCGAACAGAACGCGCTGCATTTTACACTGAAGTTTCGGAAAGTAGTGAAAGAAAAATTCAAAGAGAACATAATGATCATGTTTAAAATTTAAAATCTCCTGGTAAAAAAAGACCCCGATTATCATACAAAGATAAAATTGACGATGGTGATTTTCAAGTAATTCGACGAACAATAGAGGATTTTTATATAAACTTGAAAAAGGTTCCGACCTGCAAACCTCTACTTCGTGCTGTAAATAACAAAATAGATTTTCCGTACGGGTATAAAACCTTAAATCGGCTTTTACGATCAAATGGTTTTGTTTGGTGCAAGTGCCAAAATAAACGAAAATTGCTCATTGAGAGACCAAATATTTTTCACTGGCGGGTGAAATATCTATCAACTGTAAGGGAATATAGGCAAGAAGGACGTAATATTGTGTATCTAGACGAAATCTGGGTAGATAATGATATGACAGTTAACAAATGCTGGCAAAGTGAAAGTGTTACAGGTGTTGCTCATGGACTCCGCTCTAGTAGTTGCTTTATTATAGTTCATGCTGGTTTAGAAGCCGGATTTGTTCCAGGTGCTGCTTTAGTTTTTCGCTCGGGACTAACAACTGGAGACTATCATGGACAGATGAATAGAGATAATTTTGAAAAGTGGTTGCTCGAGAAGCTTCTACCTAACATTCCTCCCAAATCAGTCGTGGTAATGGATAATGCTTCTTATCATTTTCACGTAGAAGATAAAGTGACAACTAAATACTCTACAAAAGCTCATATGATATCGTGGCTTAAATCGAACAATCTTGTATGTGATTCAACATGGAGAAAATATCAATTATATGATGTAATATCAGGCAACAAACCTAGAGAAAAAAGTATAAAATTAACGGTCTTTTACGTAACCTCGGTCATACACCTTTAAGGCTGCCTCCATACGTGTGCGACCTCAACCCTATTATACTTGCATGGGCAGGAGTAAAAAAGTGAAAATTGAAAACGTATGTTAAACATGTTCGTTCTATTGAGCATAAATACTGGGAAGTAGATGGCAAAATTGAAACGGTTATTGATGATTTAGTTATCACACTGGGATCTTCAAGTAGTGACGAGGAAACTTCATCATTTTCAGAGGAAGACAACGATTTAGAAGGAATCGAACCATTAGAATCACTGCCGTCAAAAATGGCTTTTTTTTCATATATTTTGTAAAATTTTTCATAAAGTAGCTGTCAATAAACTGCTTCAAAATAATTAATTTTCTGTTCAATACCGGGTGTCAAAAAATATCTAATATTGCAATTAATATTTGAAAAACTACAAAACTCATATTTTTCCAAAATTAACACATTAATGTAGTTATAGTAGGGGAGCCAGCACTAATTCCAGTGAACAAGATTTATCAAAATTTTAACTTATGCAGTTCGACTTTGGGCTATTCGGGTATGCCAAAGGTTACCGTTTGTCTCCGTCTGTCATATTACTTTATACAGGGGGCGTCATAGTGAAGCACTATACAGGGCGTTTCCTAATTGCGTGCTAATGTTAATGAGGGGTGATTCTTGGACCTTTTTAAGAAAAAAGTTTGATATGAACCTAAAAGTGTTAACTATACAGGGTTTTAAAAAACATTTTTTTAAATCCTAAACTATTGCTTAATCCTGATGCTGTTATAGATAAATAACTGTGTGAAATTTGATACACGTCTTTTATGAATAAAAGGGCATTTTTTATTAACAATTAATTTTTGAAATTTCTACCAGTGGTGTACATATGTAATTAACCTGTGTTAAACTTTACTATCCCGTATCTCAAAAGTTAAGACCTTTAGGACATAAAAACACCCCCTTTAACATCAGCACGCAATTAGGAAACGCCCTGTATAGTACTTCACAATGACGGCCTCTGAATAAAGTAATATGACAAACGGAGACAGACGGCCACTTTTGCCACTTAAATTAAAATTTTCATAAATCTCGTTCACTGGATCTGATGCTCGCTGCCCTTGTGAAATCTGGACTTGTAAATCGTGTATCACTATACTGGGTGGTCCAATAATAGTGGACGTAGGCAGTAGCCCGGGAACCGCTAATGACAGAACTCAAGAAAAAATATATTTATAGGTAAATCGATCAAGAAAAATCAAAATTAAATCATTTTAAAATTCGAAAGTTCGCCGTTTTTGCAACACAAAAGAGATATAGAAGTGCGGTACACGAAAGAAAACAGACAAATATAGATAAAGGTTCATTAAGCATAGTTACATTTTTTAATTATCTGAAGTGCGTATAGTCAAAAAGAAGTGCCATATTATTTAAAGAACGACGGGACACCACTGGTTTAAAGAGATTTCTTGGCCCACCTTCTTAAACCGATTTCCTCCGCCCGGTTTTCTTTCGTGTCCCGCACTTTACGTAATTTGTTTAATTATTCTACAAACCTACAAACCCATGGAGCCAAGAGAAAACTTGTTTTTCTGGCAACTTGAGGTCCTCTGACTTAAAAATCTGTAAGAGTAATATTTTGACGATAACAATACTCTATGAGCGAAGTTAAAACGTGTTTTTATCTGTGGTCCGGCGTACTTATGTGTTTAAGAGAAATACCCTCTCTTAACCACACTAAAGGCCCCAAGCCGTTGCTACAGAATATCTAATTTTAACGGGATTTTAAATAATCCACCCGAAACCACTAAAGTATGAGCGGACCGATGGAAATATAATTTCCCGAACACTAAATACGTCATTTAGTAGACAGAGACCCCCCGAGGCTCCAACCGGAACCTGCAAAACGAATATCAGCAGGTTTTGCGGGGCCTTTTGTTTACCGAGTTCCGCAGGCCAAAACCGCTCTCTGTCCAAACATGGCGTAATCATCGGATATACCTGGACGCCTCCCCCGAGGCTACGCCGCCCCAGGCGCTCCGGCTTTTTTAGATTCGGGGTTGGTGTATTTTAAGGTCAGCGGCGTCCCTATATCTATATATATATATATATATATATATATATATATATATATATATATATATATATATCCAAAATGGATCATTGTGTCTGCTGTGATGCAGGACATGTTCCAAACAAGGATCATTTTCTTGTTATGACGTTGGTGTAAGTGGAATGAAAACATACTATATATATATATATATATATATATATATATATATATATATATATATATATATATATATATATATATATATATATAGGGTGATTCATGAGGAAATGTCAATACTTCAGATACATATTCAGGACCAAAAAATTAACATAAAAGTCTATAGATTCGGGGTTGGTGTATTTTAAGGTCAGCGACGTCCCTATATATATATATATATATATATATATATATATATATATATATATATATATATATATAGGGTGATTCATGAGGAAATGTCAATACTCCAGGTACATATTCAGGACCAAAAAATTAACATAAAAGTCTATATAAATAAGTGTACGCAAGGCCTTAGTTCTTGAGATACAGGGTGTTAAAGTTTTTATTTAATTTTCCTATTTTTTAAATAAAATCTATGATAATGTAAATAATGGAGTGAAAATTGATATCCGGGGGATCTTTGGTATGACAAATTCGAATCTAATATTAGTATTGCTCTTACTTGTAGGGGGCGCCACCTACATGTCTTTCTACTCCTTCGAACAATCACAACTTTTTGGTACAGTCTTGTATTACATTTTTGAGTAAAACAAATTATTTCCTTGACATTTCTACGTCAAAAAGATATACCTGTTAAAAGTGGATACGAGCAACCGTTTTCGAGATATTTGGATTTAAAACAATTTCGGCGCATGTAATTTTTTATCGCAAAATTTTAAAAGTTTGTTATTTTGTCCAAATTTAAACGCATCTTGGCACAAAAGCTTTGAAATGAAAGACTAACACATTTTTTTGAGGTGTGTATTCAGTGCCTCAGACATAAACTAAACAAAAGGTATTTAATTTTTATTAAAATTGTTATTATTAAGTTGTTTTTAATAAAATCTAGGTTACGTTTTATAATTTTCAAAAATTCCACCATTTGCTTCTAAGCACAGGTCAGCTCTATGGTGTATAGCTCGGGTTGCTCTGTGGATACATTCGGGCGCATTTCTTAGTGTTTGTGCTGCGTTTGTTATCCGATCCAATAATGCTTCTCTTGTATTTACTTTAGTGGAATATACCAGTGATTTGAACCATCCTCAAAGACAATAATCCAAAGGATTAAGGTCTGGCGATCTAGGTGGCCAATTAAACGGACCTCCCCGACCAATCCATCGGTTTGGAAAGTTTTGGTTTAAAAAATCTCTTACAAGTAAATTGTAGTGTGCAGGGGCTCCATCATGCTGCAAATACATGTTTTGCCTTACATTAAGGGGAACATCTTCTAATAGATTTCGCAAGTGATTTTCAAGAAAGTTTAAATATTTTTCTCCTGTAAGACTACCGTCGATTATAAATGGACCAATTAAATGACCATTTAACATTCCACACCACACATTAATGCTAAATTTATGTTGGAAATTATGTTCTACTGTAGCGTGAGGATTTTCATAGGACCACCGGTGTTCATTGTGAAGATTATTTATACCATCACGCGTGAACTGTGCTTCATCAGTGAACAAAACATACCTATACAACCTTCGAACTTCATTAATCCAGTTACAGAATTGCATTCTCAACTCAAAATCACCCTCCTGCAAATGATGAACCCGTTGTAAATGAAATGGGTATAAACAATTAATGTGAAGATTTCTCCAAGCAGACGATTGTGTAATTTGATAAGTATCTGCAATCCGTCTAGTGCTTATGCTTGGATCATTTTTGACGGCATTGAGTATAGCCTCTTCTAGTTCAACGTTGGGTCCCGATTCCCTTTCAGATACAATTTTCGCACTTGGAAACATCCCAGATTCTCTAGCAGTAGTGAAAACTTGTTGAAAAACTCTTCTATCTGGCACCCTTCTATCTGGAAAACGACGCTGGTACTCCGCGACTGCTTGAATTGCGACCCCATTGCAGAAGCCATAGACGAATATCATATCTGCGTATTCACGATGCGAGAATATCACAGGCATAATGACGTATTTAGATCTAAAGTTTCTTAAATGATTATTGTCAGATAATAAAAGTTATGAACAGAAATTGACAGTGACAAAATTTGATCTTATTATTAACTGACATTACTATTGCTAAGTAACAGGAAAAACGATGAGAACACCAACCAGCAGTTGTTCTGTCAGGCAAGGCACACTTCTATTTTTTTACAATACATGCATACTTTATGTGAATTTGATAAAAAAAATCACATGCGCCGAAACTGTTTTAAATCCAAATATCTCGAAAACGGTTGCTCGTATCCACTTTTAACAGGTATACCTTTTTGACGTAGAAATGGCAAGGGAATAATTTGTTTTGCTCAAAAATGTAATACAAGACTGTACCAAAAAGTTGTGATTGTTCGAAGAAGTAGAAAGACATGTAGGTGGCGCCCCCTACAAGTAAGAGCAATACTAATATTAGATTCGAATTTGTCATATCAAAAAACCCCCGTATATCAATTTTCACTCTATTATTTACATTATCATAGATTTTATTTAAAAAATAGGTAAATTAGAGAACTAAGGCCTTGCGGACACTTATTTATATAGACTTTTATGTTTATTTTTTCGTCCCGAATATGTACAGGGTTTTTTTTTATATATTGCCACCCCCCTTATCTTTTTTATTTGACATTTTAGAAAAATGTGTCCCAAATAAAAGTTTAATGGTTTCAAATGAATTTTTATGAAAACATTTTTTTTCATATACAGGGTGTTACAGAAAGTCTGGGCGTGGTCCAAGTTTCTTATTTCAAATAGGTACCCCATTTTTTTATTGAATTTTCGGATTCTCCTGAGAATTTTACACATTTTTTATACGGGATATTCTATACTTAAATCTAAAGCCTAAAGAGATATTGTTATTTTTTGAAAACTATTATGTAAAACAGGTAAACATTTTTCTGGTCGTAAACTGGTCATTGACGGTGACTGTTTTACTGTTTGGTAGACTTTCTGTCAATTTCTGGATAAAATGTCACATTTTGACACATGACACAACCTTCGCATAGCTTATGAGAATAACGAAAATACACAGGCAACCAGAACAGAAATCACCATCTTCCAACGAATCGCCATCTAAACAAACATTTTTTGAAATATCAGACGTGGATTTTTTTCCTTCTACGGGGTATTCCAAAAACATCGAATTTTGGAAATATGCATATGAATCTAATTAAGGCAACACATGTTTTTAAAAAATATATGTATAATATTAACGAAAACAGAAAAGAATATTTTAAAAACTACACACAGCGTCAAAAAACTTGGACCCCTTCATAAGTCGCAATGCAAATAAGCTTTCCTCAAGACCGCGTATCTTCAGTAATAAATGAACCAACGAAGTGATTGAAAAATGATTATGTCAACGAATAGCGGGACTACCACTTTTAGTTAACTGAGCCATGATATTGTAATCAGCAAGCTAATAAGGAGAGTTTAATTTTTTTTAGCCAGACCTCCCATTTAATTTGCATTAGGTCCTGTGTTGAGAAACTTTTAAACACTCTGTAGAGCGTTCTAATTACAATGGAATATTTCATGTGGCTAAAAGTGGCAGCCCTGCTATTCGTTAACATACACTTTTTTTAATCACATGGTTGGATCATTTATTACTCAAGATACAAGGTCTTGAAACAGAGCATTTTTGCATTGCGTCTTATGAAGGGGTCCAAGTTTTTTGACGCTGTGTTTATTACAAAAAACTACATATTATCAAATAATTCCATAATGAAATGAAATATAAATATTATAATTGCTGAATATGTCCACCATTCATTTCAATACAATTTGTATAATCTGCTTCGATTTTATTAATCGCATTAATAATGAATTGTGCATGATTATTGTTTAAATCCTCAATGGCTTCAATTATTCTCCTTCTTAACACCTCTATATCTTCCGTGGGAGTTTCATATATTTTATTCTGCAAAAATCCCCACAGAAAAGAGTCAAGAGGTGTTAAGTCGGGACTATTGGGCGGCCACCGAATCGGTCCAGTCCGACCAATCCACGTTTCAAAATTTTGATTTAAAAAATTTAGGACCGCAAAAACATTGTGTGGTGGGGCTCCATCTTGTTGCCAAATAATTTGGTTGTATTGACGGAGGGGTAAGTCATCCAAAATAGGTTCCAGATCATTATTTAATAAATTTAGATATTTTTCTCCATTTAAAGATCCATCAATGAAAATCGGTCCAATAATTTTGTTGTGAAGGAGCCCGCACCACACATTTAAAGTTTTCCGACCTTGGGTTTTAATTTCACGCATGGCCCGAGGGTTTTCCGTTGCCCAAAATCTAACATTTTTCCGGTTGTGAATCCCGGCAGTACTAAAGGCGCATTCATCTGACCATAAAACTTTTTGAAAAATATTGTTATCTTCATCTTTCATCAGCAACATTTCCTGGCAAAACATGGTTCGTTGGTTTTTCTGATCTTCAGTTAGTTTCTGGACGGGTAAAATTTTGTATGGGAAATATCCATGCTTTTTTAATGTCGAATAAATTTTGAAAATAGATTTATTAAAAAAAATTGATGCGTCTTTTAAGGCTGCATTTGGATTTTCTGAAAATAAATAATATTTGCGTAAGTTACTTTATATCCTGTGGGTAATTTCTATTAACCTACCTTGAAAAAATAATAAAATATTTAATTCCTCCTCCTCATTAATAACCGCAGTACGTTTTTTTCTTTTAACAGTCATTCGATTTCGAAAGCCAAGTTCAATATTTTTGAAAGTTTTTCGAGATGGAATAGCTCGCATGGGGAAAAGCCGCTGATATTCTCTCCTTGTCGCGCAAGCATTATTATTATTCTTGTAGAAAATGCGAAGAATATCACATCTTTCTTCGTCAGTGTAATGCATCTTTTCAATGAATTGACAGAACGACAGATCACCGTCAATGACCAGTTTACGACCAGAAAAATGTTTACCTGTTTTACATAATAGTTTTCAAAAAATAACAATATCTCTTTAGGCTTTAGATTTAAGTATAGAATATCCCTTATAAAAAATGTGTAAAATTCTCAGGAGAATTCGAAAATTCAATAAAAAAATGGGGTACCTATTTGAAATAAGAAACTTGGACCACGCCCAGACTTTCTGTAACACCCTGTAAATGAAAAAAAATGTTTTCATAAAAATTCATTTGAAACCATTAAACTTTTATTTGGGACACATTTTTCTAAAATGTCAAATAAAAAAGATTATATATAATATATAAAAAAAAACCCTGTACCTGAAGTATTGACATTTCCTCATGAATCACCCTGTATATATATATATATATATATATATATATATATATATATATATATATATATATATATATATATATATATATATATATATATATATATATATATATATATATATATATATATATATATACACACACATGGAATACGCTCTATATTTTTACATTTTTGGATTCTTCAGACAATCCTGAATCAGAGTGTGACATTTTAAAAACTTTTTCTCCAAAAATTTCGTTGTCCATTTATTCTAAAAATATTTTCTTATTCGTGGGTTAGGAGAAGGCTCAAACAAAACACAGAACACAGCGCAAAAATTGAAAAATAATAAATTAACATTAAAAATATACCTGAATTGTTAGTGTCGTTGGGTCCGCACTTTGCCCATAATTCCTAGATGTGACGTGAAGGAAAACATTTCACAACAAAAACACACACACGAGAAACAGTTCCCTAATCAATACGTAATAAGGCTACGTGTAGTCAATAAAGTACTGATTTGTGCGTGTTCCGTTGGAAAAGAGACAGTTTTTTTTTCCTCAATTGGTTTTACGGTGATATTAAGAGTTCCAACTAGATGTTATTGTATTAGACTGTCCTGAATTTTTAGCCAGCAAAGTTCAGGCACAATTACACTTTTAATACAATCAATCGAATTTGCGGTTGGTTCCTTGTGAAACATTTTTAAATAGTGGTTTATTTAAAAAAAAACTTTGGCTTTTTAATGTTTCATTTATTAGAGAGTTACTCTAAGAGATGCTTCAGTGAATACTAAACTAAAAATGAGCTATATCTAATGGTGTGCATAATGCAATTTAGTTTTATTGCCTATGCATTTCAAATGGGATTTTTTTACATTTATATTATAGGTACTTAGAAGGCTGTCTATTATTGGGGTAATTTGGAAATTTCGTTGGTCATTCGTTGTGAGTGAATTCCTTGATAAAGATTTTTTAATTTCAAGTTGTTCTAAAGGATCCAAACGTTTACCTTTATTTTCTTGATGTAATAACATTACATTATCGGTGTCAATAAAATGGTTGTTTTCTATGCAATGAGCAGATAATCCTGAATTTTTAACATTATATAAAATAGAGTTACGGTGTTCTTTTACTCTTGTTTGGATATTTCTGCCCGTTTGCCCAATATAGACAGCTTCACAGTCCTTACATTTGACTTTGTACACACCTGATTTCTAAATACAATTATTCCAAAAATTCAGTTTACAATGGAATTAGAAGATAACAACGAAATCAACTTTTTAGATATAACTATAAAAAGAATCAATAAACAACTTAAATTTAACATATACAGAAAACCAACAACAACAGACACAGTTATTCATAACCATTCTAAACAATCTTGGAGAATAAAAATTTCACCTTTTCATAGTTTCGTACATAGGCTATTAACCTTTCCCCTAAGTAAAGAAGACTATAATAAGGAGTTAAATGTACTAAAACAAATTGCAAGAAATAACGGTTATAATGAATCTCTGATAGATAACATGATAAAGAATAAAAAACGCAACATTCTTAGAAGACAGTTTTATAGTGTCACGCCTCAATTAACCAAAAATTTTAGGTTTTTAAATTATATTCCCAATTATAGTGACAAAATATCAAATAAGCTTAATAGATTAGGTGCAACACAATTTCTGTAAATAAACTAAATTTAGGTAGTGTTTTAATAAATAATAAGGAAAAAATTTGTCAGTCTAATAAATCAGGTGTGTACAAAGTTAAATGTAAGGACTGTGAAGCTGTCTATATTGGGCAAACGGGCAGAAATATCCAAACAAGAGTAAAAGAACACCGTAAATCTATTTTATATAATGTTAAAAATTCAGGATTATCTGCTCATTGCATAGAAAACAACCATTTTATTGACACCGATAATGTAATGTTATTACATCAAGAAAATAAAGGTAAACGTTTGGATCCTTTAGAACAACTTGAAATTAAAAAATCTTTATCAAGGAATTCACTCACAACGAATGACCAACGAAATTTCCAAATTACCCCAATAATAGACAGCCTTTCTAAGTACCTATAATATAAATGTAAAAAATCCCATTTTAAATAGATAGGCAATAAAACTAAATTGCATTATGCACACCATTAGATATAGCTCATTTTTAGTTTAGGATTCACTGAAGCATCTCTTGAGAAAGGCCTAAAAAGCCGAAACATATGTAGAGTAACTCTCTAATAAATGAAACATTAAAAAGCCAAAGTTTTTTTTTTAAATAAACCACTATTTAAAAATGTTTCACAAGGAACCAACCGCAAAATCGATTGATTGTATTAAAAGTGTAATTGTGCCTGAACTTTGCTGGCTAAAAATTCAGGACAGTCTAATAAAATAACATCTAGTTGGAACTCTTAATATCACCGTAATACCAATTGAGGAAAAAAAATCAAAAAAAAACTGTCTCTTTTCCAACGGAACACGCACAAATCAGTACACGTCACATCTAGGAATTGTGGGCAAAGTGCAGACACAACGACACTAATAATTCAGCTATATTTTTAATGTTAATTTATTATTTCTCAATTTTTGCGCTGGGTTCTGTGTTTTGTTTGAGCCTTCTCCTAACCCACGAATAAGAAAATATTTTTAGAATAAATGGACAACGAAATTTTTGGAGAAAAAGTTTTTAAAATGTCACACTCTGATTCAGGATTGTCTGAAGAATCCAAAAATGTTAAAATATAGAGCGTATATCCATATATATATATATATATATATATATATATATATATATATATATATATATATATATATATATATATATATATATATATATATATATATATATGTGATTCATGAGGAAATATATATATATATATATATATATATATATATATATATATATATATATATATATATATATATATATATATATATATATATATATATATATATATATATACAGGGTGATTCATGAGGAAATGTCAATACCTCAGGTACATATTCGGGACGAAAAATAAACATAAAAGTCTATATAAATAAGTGTCCGCAAGGCCTTAGTTCTCTAATTTAAAGTTTTTATTTATTTTTTAAATAAAATCTATGATAATGTAAATAATAGAGTGAAAATTGATATACGGGGTTTTTTGATATGACAAATTCGAATCTAATATTAGTATTGCTCTTACTTGTAGGGGGCGCCACCTACATGTCTTTCTACTTCTTCGAACAATCACAACTTTTTGGTACAGTCTTGTATTACATTTTTGAGTAAAACAAATTATTCCCTTGCTTTTTATCAAATTCACATAAAGTATGCATGTATTGTAAAAAAATAGAAGTGTGCCTTGCCTGACAGAACAACTGCTGGTTGGTGTTCTCATCGTTTTTCCTGTTACTTAGCAATAGTAATGTCAGTTAATAATAAGATCAAATTTTGTCACTGTCAATTTCTGTTCATAACTTTTATTATCTGACAATAATCATTTAAGAAACTTTAGATCTAAATACGTCATTATGCCTGTGATATTCTCGCATCGTGAATATGCAGATATGATATTCGTCTATGGCTTCTGCAATGGGGTCGCAATTCAAGCAGTCGCGGAGTACCAGCGTCGTTTTCCAGATAGAAGGGTGCCAGATAGAAGAGTTTTTCAACAAGTTTTCACTACTGCTGGAGAATCTGGGATGTTTCCAAGTGCGAAAATTGTATCTGAAAGGGAATCGGGACCCAACGTTGAAGTAGAAGAGGCTATACTCAATGCCGTCGAAAATGATCCAAGCATAAGCACTAGGCGGATTGCAGATACTTATCAAATTACACAATCGTCTGCTTGGAGAAATCTTCACATTAATTGTTTATACCCATTTCATTTACAACGGGTTCAACATTTGCAGGAGGGTGATTTTGAGTTGAGAATGCAATTCTGTAACTGGATTAATGAAGATCGAAGGTTGTATAGGTATGTTTTGTTCACTGATGAAGCACAGTTCACGCGTGATGGTATAAATAATCTTCACAATGAACACCGGTGGTCCTATGAAAATCCTCACGCTACAGTAGAACATAATTTCCAACATAAATTTAGCATTAATGTGTGGTGTGGAATGTTAAATGGTCATTTAATTGGTCCATTTATAATCGACGGTAGTCTTACAGGAGAAAAATATTTAAACTTTCTTGAAAATCACTTGCGAAATCTATTAGAAGATGTTCCCCTTAATGTAAGACAAAACATGTATTTGCAGCATGATGGAGCCCCTGCACACTACAGTTTACTTGTAAGAGATTTTTTAAACCAAAACTTTCCAAACCGATGGATTGGTCGGGGAGGTCCGTTTAATTGGCCACCTAGATCGCCAGACCTTAATCCTTTGGATTATTGTCTTTGGGGATGGTTCAAATCACTGGTATATTCCACTAAAGTAAATACAAGAGAAGCATTATTGGATCGGATAACAAACGCAGCACAAACACTAAGAAATGCGCCCGAATGTATCCACAGAGCAACCCGAGCTATACACCATAGAGCTGACCTGTGCTTAGAAGCAAATGGTGGAATTTTTGAAAATTATAAAACGTAACCTAGATTTTATTATAAACAACTTAATAATAACAATTTTAATAAAAATTAAATACCCCATTTTTAGTTTATGTCTGAGGCACTGAATACACACCTCAAAAAAATGTGTTAGTCTTTCATTTCAAAGCTTTTGTGCCAAGATGCGTTTAAATTTGACAAAATAACAAACTTAAAATTTTGCGATAAAAAATTACATGCGCCGAAATTGTTTTAAATCCAAATATCTCGAAAACGGTTGCTCGTATCCACTTTTAACAGGTATACCTTTTTGACGTAGAAATGGCAAAGGAATAATTTGTTTTACTCAAAAATGTAATACAAGACTGTACCAAAAAGTTGTGATTGTTCGAAGGAGTAGAAAGACATGTAGGTGGCGCCCCCTACAAGTAAGAGCAATACTAATATTAGATTCGAATTTGTCATACCAAAGATCCCCCGGATATCAATTTATGATTACGCCATGTTTGGACAGAGAGCGGTTTTGGCCTGCGGAACTCGGTAAACAAAAGGCCCCGCAAAACCTGCTGATATTCGTTTTACAGGTTCCGGTTGGAGCCTCGGGGGGTCTCTGTCTACTAAATGACGTATTTAGTTTTCGGGAAATTATATTTCCATCGGTCCGCTCATACTTTAGTGGTTTCGGGTGGATTATTTAAAATCCCGTTAAAATTAGATATTCTGTAGCAACGGCTTGGGGCCTTTAGTGTGGTTAAGAGAGGGTATTTCTCTTAAACACATAAGTACGCCGGACCACAGATAAAAACACGTTTTAACTTCGCTCATAGAGTATTGTTATCGTCAAAATATTACTCTTACAGATTTTTAAGTCAGAGGACCTCAAGTTGCCAGAAAAACAAGTTTTCTCTTGGCTCCATGGGTTTGTCGGTTTGTAGAATAATTAAACAAATTACGTAAAGTGCGGGACACGAAAGAAAACCGGGCGGAGGAAATCGGTTTAAGAAGGTGGGCCAAGAAATCTCTTTAAACCAGTGGTGTCCCGTCGTTCTTTAAATAATATGGCACTTCTTTTTGACTATACGCACTTCAGATAATTAAAAAATGTAACTATGCTTAATGAACCTTTATCTATATTTGTCTGTTTTCTTTCGTGTACCGCACTTCTATATCTCTTTTGTGTTGCAAAAACGGCGAACTTTCGAATTTTAAAATGATTTAATTTTGATTTTTCTTGATCGATTTACCTATAAATATATTTTTTCTTGAGTTCTGTCATTAACGGTTCCCGGGCTACTGCCTACGTCCACTATTATTGGACCACCCAGTATAGTGATACACGATTTACAAGTCCAGATTTCACAAGGGCAGCGAGCATCAGATCCAGTGAACGAGATTTATGAAAATTTTAATTTAAGTGGCAAAAGTGGCCGTCTGTCTCCGTTTGTCATATTACTTTATTCAGAGGCCGTCATTGTGAAGTACTATACAGGGCGTTTCCTAATTGCGTGCTGATGTTAAAGGGGGCTTATTGCATAGAAAACAACCATTTTATTTACACCGATAATGTAATGTTATTACATCAAGAAAATAAAGGTAAACGTTTGGATCTTTTAGAACAACTTGAAATTAAAAAATCTTTATCAAGGAATTCACTCACAACGAATGACCAACAAAATTTCCAAATTACTCCAATAATAGACAGCCTTCTAAGTATAATATAAATGTAAAAAATCCCATTTTAAATAGATAGGCAATAAAACTAAATTGCATTATGCACACCATTAGATATAGCTCATTTTTAGTTTAGTATTCACTGAAGCATCTCTTGAGAAAGGCCTAAAAAGCCGAAACATATGTAGAGTAACTCTCTAATAAATGAAACATTAAAAAGCCAAAGTTTTTTTTAAATAAACCACACTTACACTTTTATTTGTATAGTACAAAGGAAAACATTAAAACTAAAAGTAAATGTTTGTATACTCACTCAATAGTTACAAGTGTAGTTAATAGTTAAAACCAGACAAAAGCAAGCAAAACTTGAACTTTAGTTATTTAAATATACAAGTATTAAAACGAATTACAGAGAAAATAACATAAAAAACAAATAATATTATATGATGTTTTGCTACTATTTATTCCCCTTTTTTTATATAGAATTATAGATACATGTTATTAATACCCTATTACCTAATTTTTGTGTTTTTCTTTCTATTTTTTAAAAATGTTTGTATATATTGCACTAAGCCCTTGTGAATCAGTCCTGAGGTTTATGGTGTCTGATAAATTAATGTGAATCATTTCACTGATGTCTCGTTTATACAAGTTGGTCTCTTTATCCATAATTTTAACATAATTAAATAAGAAACAGTGGCCTGTCTCAAAATGATGAGTTGACAAAGCAGTTTTATCCTTCTTGATATAGTTATGATTGTGACAATCGTACTGATGTTGATATATTCTATTGCTCAAATATTGTTTTGTTTGGCCGACATAAACAAAAATAATAAAAAATAAAAAAGAGAAAACCATTGTCTAACAGAAATCCAAGAAAGAAATATGAAGACTCACAACTCCACCCCACCGAGTATATATGGACTTTAGGCTAAGACCCATCCTGAGTTACATCAATACACCTTGCTATAATCTTGCCATCTTCCTACATTCTGTTATTAGTCCAATAACATCTACGTATTATGTTAATGTGAAAAATTCTTTTGATTTTGTTGAGTAAATAAAAAACATAATAATACCCTCGGACTACCAGTTAGTATCACTGGACGTGGTTTCTTTGTTCAAGAACATTCCTAAACAATTAATCATTAATATTATAATAAAAAACTGGAAATTTATTTCAGCATACACTGACATTCCTAAGAACCTTTTTATTAATATGATAGCATATCGTTTTGAATCCAGTTATTTTACTTTCAGAGACGTTTTTTACATCCAACTTGACGGTAGTGCCATGGGCAATCCAGAGTCCTACATTGGCTAATATTTTAATGAACGATTTGGTGACAACCGTTTTAGACAAGCTGCCATTTATCGTGCTGTTTTTTTATCTGTACGTTGATGATTCCATAACAGCTATACCAATAAAACATCATAGTACCATCCTTCATTGTTTTAATAGTTTTCACCCAAAAATACAATTTACAATTGAGAAGGAAGTTGACAAAAGACTATCATTTCTTGACACCGAAGTGATAAGAAGTGATATAGGTGAGGTAATGACCAACTGGTATGTCAAGCCAACAAGTTCAGGAAGAATACTCAACTTTTATTCCAATAACCCAATCTCTCAAAAAATTGGGACTGTCAGTGGATTGCTCAATAGAACTAGAAATCTCAGTCACCCTAATTTTTATGGCACAAATATTAAAAAGATTAAGAACGTTTCGAGAGAGAATAACTATCCGATTGGGTTCATAAACCAGTGTATTAATCGGTTCGAAAATAAAACGAAAACAGTTGTAACAACACAAAATAACAAATCAGATATTAAATATTATAAATTTCCTTTCATCAGTGGCTTGTCACAAAAAATAAATCAACGTTTTGATCAAGGAATTTCTAAATTAGCCTTTTATAATATAAAATCCACTACTACCTTATTTTCTAAAATTAAAGACACAACACCCATAGAAAAACAATCAAATCTCATTTACAGTATTCCGTGTTCTTGTGGCAAATTTTATGTCGGCCAAACAAAACAATATTTGAGCAATAGAATAACTACAATGTCGCAATCATAACTACATCAAGAAGGATAAAACTGCTTTGTTAATTCATCATTTTGAGACAGGCCACTGCTTCTTATTTAATCAAGTTAAAATTATGGATCGAGAGGCCAACTGGTATAAACGAAACATCAGTGAAATGATTCACGTTAATTTATCAGACACCATAAACCTCAGGACTGATTCACAAGGGCTTAGTGCACAATATATACAAACATTTAAAAAAAATGGAAAGAAAAACACAAAAATTAGGTAATAGGGCATTTATAACATGTATCTATAATTCTATATATAAAAAAAGGGAATAAGAAGTAGCAAAACATCATATAATATTATTCTTATTTCTTATCTCTTTTCCAACGGAACACGCACAAATCAGAATTTTATTGACCACACTTAGCCTTATTACGATTTGATTAGAGAACTGAGTCTCGTGTGTGTGTTTTTGTTGTGAAATGTTTTCCTTCACGTCACATATAGGAATTATAGGCAAAGTGCAGACACAACGACACTAACAATTCAGGTATATTTTTAATGTTAATTTATTATTTCTCAATTTTTACGCTGTGTTCTGTTTCAGTGCTTGAAAAAGTATCAATAAAGATACGAAACGTCGCACAGGAATTAATCAGTGTGTTTCGTTTGAGCCTTCTGCTAACCCACGAATAAGAAAATATTTTAAAAACTTTTTACGCCTACTTGATTTTTTCATAGCCATTTTTAAAATTGCACCTTGGTGGCCTTGACAGAAAGCAAATTAATCTAAGGACCTGAAATTATGACAGAATAATACAATCGCTAAGTTTTAGTGATTGGTCTGATAGCTAGGAACAAGAGAAGTTGATAAAATCAAATTTTTGTGTCTAACTATTTTTTTTTTCAAATGGCGACCCTTTTTAGACAAGCACTTTTTGAAAAGAGGACTACTAACTAACTTTTTGCGATTGGATTAAAAATAAGCTCAAAAATTAAATATTACTAAGAAAAATACTCGCTAATCAATTACCGTAAACTTGGGTGGCTTTGGCCAGCAATGGTGGCTTTGGCCGTTTTTCAAAATTTATTATTATAATGTAGATGTGCATTAAAACATAAAATATTTGCAAGTTCATTTTTTTTATGATTCTGTACACTTTAGTAAATATAAAGGTTAGTCATATTTGCAAAATAACTTTTCTACTTTTTAGTTACAGCGTATAAAAAAACGCTCTTGAAAATACTAATTTTACTATCCTTAAAAACTTTATTCATATCGAGTTACCCGGTGCCACCTATGAGGTTGCGCTCAAAACATGACATTAAAGAACATTAAGAATCTTGTAACCTAATTGCTGCAATAATTTAGTTATCAGTACCTACGGTAGAGGATGGCCAAAGTCGCCCAATACCTTTTTGACAGATTGGTGCCTGACTTTGGCCACTGCAGATATCTGTAAAATCGATTTATTTTTTAATGTTCTGTCATATCTGTCGTGTTTCGACGCATTGTTTACTTGTTTTCGCGCTGTTTATGCTGAACATTTTTTAGTTTCTTCTGTTATGTGAGTTTCGAGTGTTTGTTATCTTATGTGAACGTTGCCTATTTCATTTACTAATTTGGGGGATAGTTTACGAAAATGGGCCGATATAAAAGAGTGGCAGGGAGCAGAAATTACGGGAATTATAGCAAGGCGAATTTAGAGAAGGCTGTTCGACTGATTAACGAAGGAGCAATATCTCAAAGAAGAGCTTCCGAAAGGTACAAAATACCACGTGCTACACCGCAGAACAAGATCAAAGGTTTACATAAAAAAACTGCTGGTGGGCAGACGGTTTTATCCATGGAGGAAGAAAATAAAATTGAGGCACACATTATATTAACATCTACATATGGTTTCCCTGTTGATGCACTAGATTTGAAAAGAATCGTCAAAGGTTATTTGGATCGAAAGGGTGTAGTTACGAGACAATTTCAAGATAATCTTCCAGGACCTGAATGGGTGAGGCTTTTTTTAAAAAGGCACCCCACTCTGTCACAAAGGTTTGCTGCAAATATAAAAACCGTTAGAGCTGCTATTTCTCCTGAAATAATAAATTCGTATTTTGATAACTTAGAAACACAAAATATATGGAATTATGATGAGACAAATTTATCAGATGACCCCGGTAACAAAAAAGTCATCACCAAACGGGGTTGCAAATACCCAGAAAGAATATTAAATTGATCTAAACAATCTACCAGTGTAATGTTTTGTGGAAATGCATGTGGTGAAGTTTTACCCCTATACGTAGTGTATAAGGCTACAAATTTGTGTGATACTTGGATGGAAGGTGGACCTGCTGGGACTCGTTACAACCGTACAAAAAGTGGATGGTTTGAGGGCGCTATATGCGACGACTGGTTCGAATTTTTACTTTTACCTGCTTTGAGACGCTTAGAAAGAACCAAAATTATGATTGGGGATAATCTTGCATCGCATTTAAGCGTGCATGTTTTGGATCTTTGTTCTCAGCATGACATAAAGTTTATTTGCTTACCACCGAACACGACACATCTTACGCAGCCACTAGATATTGCGTACTTTCGGTCATTAAAAATAAAATGGCGACAACTTATCACCAATTATAAACTGACTGGAACAAATAATACTGTACCTAAATCCCATTTTCCTCGACTTCTGAAGTCACTAACAGAACATTTATTAGAATCTGGACAAAACAATCTAAAAAGTGGATTCGAAAAAGCAGGAATTTTTCCTCGAAACAGGGCCAAAGTTTTAGATCAAATACCAACCAACAATAATCTCGATCCCACTATACAACTTAACGTCAGTGCTTCCGTGATTGACCTTTTAGAAGAGAGAAGGTTTTCAAATTATGGAGACAAAACATCAAGGAAAAAAAAAGTTAACGTGAAGGCAGGGATGGTTATTTCAACCATAGACATTCACAGAGACCCAGAAGCTGGCCCTAGCGGAATTCAAGAAAAAAACTTCCAAAAGAAGAGAAACGAGAGGATTTCCAGCGACTCTGAATCTTCATTGGACATTTCTATCCACTCTGAAGAAAATGACGATCCAAACCGTTCCGATGAAAGTGATTTCGAAACGAAAGATAGTCATGGTGAAGACCAAGCAATTAAAACTGGTAAATTCGTTCTGTTTTTTTATGAAAAAAGAATATATCCTGGTCAAGTTTTGGAAATAAATGTAGAGACAAACGAATATAAAATAAAATCTCTCAACTCAAGTGGAATCTCTCAGTGGAAATGGCCAACAAAGGATGATTTTCTCTGGTATGGAAAAGATGACATTTTGCAGGTGATTAACACACCGACCCCATCTAAAAGAGGCTTTTTCAAAATTCCAGAAATTGAAAAATATGTTTAATATTTTGTTCATCTGTAACACCATGTTTAATTCATAATTATTTTATTCTCTTTGTGTCACACAGGACTGTAGTTTATTTTTTGGGAATAAATTTGGGCTGTTTTGATTTGTTAAATAAAATAAGTTTTTTTAATATATTTTAGTTGTTTTTTTATGCAAAATATACAAAACTAAAAAGAAATATTTTTTTGGTGGCCAAAGTCATTCATATAACTGTTTGTCTTTGTAGTTTCATGGTAATATATAGTCTGGCCAAACCTGACCAGACTTAGCCTTCTGACTTTGGCCACCAATATTTTTTTTTTGAATATATTTCGTAAGCCTGGAACTAACTGTTACTCTAAGCATTAAAAGTGTTATTATAGACTTGTAAAATAAGACCAAGAGCTAGAAAATATGTTGACCCCGATGTTAGTTACAAGCGTTCAAAGTTGAAAAGTGGACCAAAGTCAACCAAGTTTACGGTATTTACTTTTATCAAGTGTGCCATAGATATCCATGCTGGATATTAAGTAGGATTTTTAATTGTGACAGTTGGTTGATCAAGATTACTTACGTTGGATCTATCTATGCGTCATGTCAAGTAAAGTCTGCCCAGCCTATCTCTGTGGATGAAAAGATTGTACGCCTATGCGCCTAACGCTCGGAACAGCATTTTTTATACAGTTTTCTGCTGCCCTCTTCAGATATCGTCAACAAATTTAGGCGTGCAAATCTGTATCTTTGGCTAAAAATTAGTTCACGAGTATTAAACAAAAATATAACTTCAACTAACTTCAATAATTCATTTTTGAGCTATTTACTAAACGTGCATAGAATGAAAAATAAAAACTTTTAAAAAAGTTCTGTTCATAAGAGAATCTTTAAAGTTGCCGTACAATTGTCAACTTCATATTTAGGGTAGTTGCACACTACCTAAAAAAACAAAACTACATGGTTTCCTATTTTTGCTATTCCTATGCTCTCTGAACTCCCTGAAATAATTTGATTTTTTTTAATATTAGCATCTTATTTGATGAAAATAAAATCAAAATTAGTATAGCATTTAAACACTATAAGTAAAAAATGCAATACTACTTATTCTTATGAAATAGGGTAGACGGCTTTGGAAAAACAAAATACATAATTATAGCTTAATACTTTTCGAATGTCAAAATGATCAAAGTTTGAAAGTTTTTTTAACGTGACGAAAAATGAAAATTTAAAAGAAAAAGAGGAATTAGTACCTATTAATGAAGAAAATTGTAAATCATTTCGGGAGGCTGCAATAATTTTTAATGAAAGGCATCCTGGAAAAACTTTCATTCATTATTGTATGGCGTCAAGAATTTACAATGTAAAGTTTTGAAGGAAGCCAAGGATCCAAGGGAGAATTGAGAACAATAGATCATTTCCAAAGAAAATACGGTTCACTGATGAGGCGACATTTAGTACTAATGGTGTAGTTTCTTCGCAAAATTGCCGATGGTGTGGGGATAGGAATCCGCACTTGTTAAAGCCAATATTCAAGGAAAACGAATGTATGGTATGGAATATTTAATAACCAAGTTGTGGGTCATTTTTTCATCAGGGAAAATTTAACTTCTCACAGATATTTACAATTTCTAGAAAGTGATATAAGCGATTTTTTGGAATAAATACTACCGGAAGTGAGAAATGAGATGTGGTTTCAACAGGATGAGGCTCCTATCCATAGACTCCAAAATGTTAGAGAGCACTTATAAAGAAAATTCAATGACAGGTGGATTGGAAGGTATTCAAAATATACATGGACGTCGAGGTCGCCCGATTTGACGCCACTCGATGTTTTCCTCTGGGGCTTTTGAAAAACAAAAGGTTTATGCTAATAGACCATTTGAGAACCTCGATGTGTTAGAGAATGAAATTCGAGAGAATTTCTTTGTGTTTTAGTGTTTTAATATACCAATTGAGAGACATATTGTTCCGGGCGTTTAATTTTCATAAGTTTTACGAGGTTTTTCCAGTGCCGTTTAGGTTTTTTCGACTTTTTCCTCTAACGCTTCAATTTTTTATTAATTTTTGTTTGTTTTATCAGGAGACATTGTAGGTTTATATATGATGGAAATTTTCCGACATTACATCAACAACAACAACGCCCTAAACACGTTGATGTTGGTTTTTTCATCGTGTGCTATAAGAACGGTAAATATACAAAATCAGCCAGTGGGAATAAACACTTTTGGAGGTATGTCTAAGACTATTGCTTTGTTTTTAAAATTATCCAGTACAGAACAATATACCGGCCACTGTTTTAGAAGGTCTTCTACATCACTATTAGCCAACACCGGAGTGGATATTTTGACCGTAAAAAGTCACGGGGGATGGTGGTCAAATACAGTTGCAGAAGGATACGTTGAGGCTTCAGAAGAAAACAAAAAGAAGACTGCTTTGAGTTTACTCGGAAAAAAGAAAAATCAAGCAACTAGTATCCAAAAACTGAACATTTAATGTAGTTTCATCTCAAGTTGAGTCAAGTTCATCAAGTACATCTGGTATTAATTTAAATAACTGCAATAGTTGTGTAATTAATATTTAGGTATTTTCTTTAATTCTGTTTCAATTTTAATATCAGTAGATATCAGTACCGCACTAGTGCGGTAATATCCAACACTACCTAATTAAATTCAGTGGGGTAATGGTTTCTTATCTCACGATAGTAGATAATAGTAGATAATAGATACTTACGATACATCATCAAGATACGCGTGTAACTACACAAGTATCTTAATGAGGTTAACTCACATGTATTGTACAACATTTTATCTACATCTGACGCACACATATTTTTATTAAACACATTTTAAACTTTAAACTAGTTTAAAGCAAGCATAAAACACCTTTCTATTAGCTGTTACCTGTTTGCACTTTAATCCTGCCACTTTGCTTTACCCCGAGCAATGTCAATTTAAGTAACATCTTATTGACCGTTTGAATTTCTTTAGTCAAAATGAGTGATTCAGAAAGAAACATTCCTTCGGATATTGAGCATGAAGCATCCAGGGCAATTGACGGGTTGCTTCCCGAAAAATCCAGGCCAAAATATAAGTATATTTTGAATAGGGTCCAAAAATGCTGCAGAATTATGGGGGGTCTTGTTGACTTTACATACCCAAACATTTTAGGTTTTTTCTAATTTTAAACGTTATTATATGCTGTATGGAGTAGATTAAAAGCAAAAGCTTGTAAAACACACTTTTTTTCGAAAAAAAAAATAACAAACAATAATTTACAGCACTTTTCAAAGTAAAAACTCTACATTATTAGGTTTTTGATAAAATACAGAAAGGAAATTATTGCGACGTTGCCAAACTCACCTGATTTTCCTGAAGTATATGCCACGGTAAGTATGTACAATCAATGTCAAAAAGAAGGTTATTAACAAAGCACAAAAACACACACTTGAAAAAAAAAACACAAAAGTTAAAAAGGATATTTTTGTGAAATCTGGTCGATTAAATTTCGAAACCGAGAGGATGCAGTGTTCCCATAAAACAGCCACCACATGAACTGGTCAATATATTCAAGTATAAATGGAGACTGCATCACTCCTAGACGTCTCAAAAACTGTTTTAGGCGCGACCAATATCCTTCGACATGATTTGTACAAACCCACTTTTGGGGGTCTACAAAATTTTGTTGTGGTACCAGTCTTCCTACATAATATTTAAGTTTAGTGATGACGGATTCATCAATTTGGACTGAGCTAACCCAACATTAATAGGTTTTGTTAAAAAAACTCTTGTTTTAATATAAAATCACTGTTTTACGACACTTTAAAAAAAACCTAACCAGAGCTAACCAAAAGGCAATCTTATTTTTAAAACACAACTACGTACAAAATTTTAAGATTTGTTGAAAAAAAACTGAAAAAGTCACTGCTTGAATGGCGGGAGCGCCGCAGAGGTTTACAGTCTTTAAAAATCATACCAAAATTAACCTAAATAAATATATATTATTAATGATTCTATTCTCACCAAATAAAAACAAGTCATTCTTCCTGAGTAATTGCCACGAACAAACGTCTCTAAAAAATCTATACTGCTGGATAACAGGACCTCGATTACATCCAGCAGACATAGACGCACACCCAGATCTAACCTCGCATGCCCACTCCCACAATAAAAAAAGTACTGTACGTACCGGCACTCTACATTGTCCAAAATATGAACCCTTCATTATCGAATAGCGTCCGCGGCACCCAAAGCACTGAAAAGCCTTGTCCAAAGGATAAACGCTATGTTTTTGTAGAACATTTCCGACGACAACGGCCAACGGGGCACCGTTGGCCGTTGTCCCACTGAAACCTAGTCCAGCCTCACTAATCCATACTGCTGTAATTGCTGTAACAACAAGTCGTCGTTCAGCGACAGTATCTGCATTAGCTGGAAAACATTTGCAACATCCATTTTTGGGGCAAAGTAATAAACGCTAATTAAAAAGCGAACAAACTGTATTCTACCATATAAATGTTAGAATGAAGAAATTGGAAATTTGTAGAGTGGGGGTAAAACCCCAAGTAAAATTCCTACGCATATCTGCCTTATCCAATAATATATGAGCTTTGTTTTTATTGGTCCGAATATAAATCACTTGAGTTTAATTTACGCAATATGATATTTTGTTTTAGATAAAAATGTTGGAAACGTGACAATATGGCCAATTTAGTTTATTTTCTGGCGTTTGACATTTTGGACATGATGGAAATCGCTTGTCATTACAGACATGTTATTAGAAGTCTATAAGTAAAAAATGTGAGCTATGTAGGTTTTCTGTAACTTTTACAAGAAAAATATCATGTATTATGAATAAAAATTAGTGAGATTTACATATTTAAGTTACTTTTGACAGCATACAACGCTAAAACTTCCGCAAACGAGGATCAAAACCGTACCTGAAGAAGGAGAATAAAACAAGTTTTTTTATAAAAAAAAATTGATCAACCAACATTAAATATGTTAAGAAATGTCTAATTTACGATAATACATCAAAACAATACCAAAAAAGTGGAAAATATCGGGGTATGCAAAGTCATCCTTCACCGGCGAGGTTTTCATTTTTTTTTACCGACAACGAAAACGAAAATAGCCAGGGAATTCTAGGTAATATCTGGAAATATTCAAAAGATAGGCATGGTTTACTAGTTCGAAAATACATTAATCTTCGCCTATATAACATCGAGAATGGAAGTTTTTCGTGCAGTTGCAAAATGGTATGTGTATGAAGCAACCGGTTGGCATTAATTCTTTTGGATCCTTGCCAAAACAAATTGCTTTGTATCTCAAACTTGAACATCCAGAAGAATATACCGGGCATTGCTTCCGAAGATCATCTATGTCCCTACTGGCAGATTCAGGAGCTGGCATTCTAACAGTAAAGCGTCATGGTGGCTGGCGATTGAAAATTCTGCAAGAAATAAAAGAAAAATAACATCCAAAATTCTGGGTGGAACGGGAGAAACTGGGGACGAGATCCCACAACAAAAATTAATGCAAGGACGTAGCCGATGCACGCATCGGACAAGTGGCCCTTCAGAAACGTACACTACAGAATGCTAAACATTCCAAATGGTACGCATTCGCAAATAACGTCAAATAAATAATGAAGTCAGTAACTCTAAGAAAAAATATGTCAGATCAGCAAACAAAAATTACCAATGAGAAAGATTTTCAATTCAAATAAAATAATACATGAATAATGATAAAACTACACAACTACATAAACAAAAACTAACATCAATATGGGCCAAAAACATTACAAAACCAATCCGGTTAACTGCCTTTTCAGCTGCAAAGTGCTTAGTCTGAAAATATCATATTCTGAGAAGTGACGATTGTAATTGTGAAACGGTCGATCAACAAATGCGCTAAACCCATAATTTGTACGGTGGTACCTTTTAACAAACAGCTGTGATTGTCTTGTTCTTCTAATAGGCACCAAAAAGTGGACTGATCCAAGCAGCACTTCACAGTCAATCCCCCCATTCACCAATTTATGCAAAAAGACCAGAAGTGCCTTCTTTATTCTAAATTCAAGGGTTTGAAGGCCGCAAAGAAGAGCTCTAGTATTAGTTGACAGACCTTGATATGGGAAATGCAATTTATGTAAGAGGTATTTTGAAAACCTATTTTGCACCTTTTCAATTCTGTCGATGTGACACTGGTATGATGGACTCCATATTGTACAACAATATTCTAGAACGCTACGAACCAATGAGTTATAGAGACACCCAATTGCTTTGGTATCAGTTACGTGTTTCGTATGTCGCTTTATAAAACCCAGAAGTCTAAAACCCTTAAGTACAATGTTATCAATATGTAGATTAGAAGAAATATTTTCATCAAACCTAGGTCCGTGAAAGAACTAACAACTTCAAGGTTTACATTATCTATGAAGTAGGTAGAGGGTATGGTATTAATACATTTGTCAAAACGGAGCACTTTACATTTCGAGATGTTAAGAGAGAAATAATTAGTTCTGCACAATTTGACGAGCCTTTCCATATCAGACTGCAGAGGATTAGAGTCTGAGGAGACTGGTGAGAAGAATTTTAAGTCGTCTGCATATAAAAGACATTCGGAAAATTCGAAACAGGATATTATATAAAGATAAAGATAAAGATGTGAAAATTACAAGTAATTTACATACGTCATATAGAGAAAACATATCCTTAATCCAATCCAACAAAGTATTGTAATAAAATAAAATATTGTACTAAAATAAAATACACTCACATAGGTTACAAACAAAAATCTGTCATTAAAATTGCTATCTAAAAAATCCTGTACACTATAAAATAAGTGGCTACATAAAAAAAAAGTTTTTAAAATATTTTTAAAGGTTTTAAAAGACAAATTTCTGATTTGTAACGGGACTTTATTAAAAAGCTTTACATAAATAAATTCTGGTCTGTTCTGACACTTTCTAAGTCTACAGAAAGTCTCCACAAGATCCTCCCTGCCACGAGTCTGGTAGTTATGCCTGTCACTATGTACAGCAAATGAGCATCGGACATTACAGAATGGAACAGAGCATAGTAAGCAGTAAGCAGAGTGCCCTGAGATACGCAACCTGCTAGGTTTCTTAGCAGAAAAACGACACCACCGAGCCTCCCGGACACACTCTGAACTTGGATATCTCATTTAAGTTTTGGATCCAAATTTACACCCAAAAATCTTACCGAGTTTTGATTGATCCTTCCATTAAGGTCCCTAAGAGTGAAAATCATAGACTGGGTCTTGCCTGTGTTCAGCAACAGACGATTAGACACAAACCATGACTCCGCTCGTAACTGTGCTCTACCTGCCTCCGACTCAACATCCTGCAAAGAGCCACCTCGGAGAGTAAGCGTAGTATCATCTGCAAAAAGAGTGTATTTTGCGTGTGGTTCGTGCATAGGTAGATCATTGATATAGATCAGAAACAGAATTGGCCCTAAGACTGAACCCTGTGGTACACCGACATCAATCACCCTTTCCATTGATGACACCCCACTCACCCGTACGATCTGGCGACGGTCGTGCAGATAAGATTTCAGAAGTGCGAGACTGTTTTGGGTGAAATTGTAGCAGGCAAGTTTGCGAGCAAAATATCGTGGAAAACGCAATCGAAGGCTTTACTGAGGTCATAGAAGCTTGACAGGCCATACTCAGAGTTCTCAAAGGAATCCATGATACTCGAGAGTAGGTCCAAGATACCCAGTACAGTGTTTCTATCCTGTCTGAAACCAAATTGACTATCTGAGAAGATGTTGTTTGTCTTAAAATACCTCACAATTCTCAGTGACATACACTTTTCAACAATTTTAGATATGATGGGTAGCAGGGATATAGGGCGGTAATTCGAAACATCGTCGGTCACCTTTTTGAAAATGGGTATCACAATTGCTTTTTTAGGAACCGATGGAAAAATATTTTCCTTAAAACATTGATTGATTAGATTAGTTAGAGGATAAATAATTATATTTTTGATAGTTTTAAATAATTTTACTGACAGACCATAAATATCATTACTATTTTTGTTTTTTAGAGAATCTATTATGTCCCTCGTTTCATTATAGTTTACTCCACTAAACGAGAAGCAAACTTCAGGAATTATAATATTATCTAAATAGGTCATTGGATCAATGTTATTATCCAGTATATTATTCATTATGTTATGGGCAACGTTTGTGAAGAAGTTGTTAAGATTTTCAACATCTATGGGGATATTAAAAGATTTCTTTTGATGCCCTCTATTGCAATTTATGATACTCCACATGCATTTAGTTGGATTTCTGGCTGACTGAATCATGGCATCATTTGCTGCACGCTTTTGATCTTTTATTACTTGTTTATAGTGTTTTTTTAAGTTTTTGTATTCCGCTATGTTAGCCGGTGTAGGATGCTGTCGAGACACCTCCCCCAAAAAATGTAACCTATCTCTCAAATTACGCATATCATTTATAAAGAGCAGAAAGAGAACTAGACCCACATGCGAACCCTGCGGGACACCCGATGTCACAAGAATCTCCCTGGAGACCGAACCGCATATGTTGACTTGCTGGCGACGATTAAATAAATACGATTTGATCCACTCAAGATATTTTCCAGAAAAACCAATTTGCTGTAATTTCCATAACAGAAGCTGATGGCAAACACTGTCAAAAGCCTTAGATATGTCAGTGTAAATAACATCGATCTGCTTGCCAGCCTCAACCGATGTCACTAAGTAGTTTTTGAAATATTGCAAAATTGGTAGTTGTTGAATGACCACGATAAAAACCATGTTGCATGCTAGTAATATAATGTTTTAAAGATTCAAATATATGATCGGTGATAATTGCCTCAAAGAGCTTTGGTATGTGACAGTAAAGAAATACCTCTGTAGTTCTTCACATCACTTTTATCACCAGATTTGAAAATGGGCAGAAGGGTAGAAAACTTCCAAAATTCAGGAAAGGAACCCAGATTAATGGATCTCTGAAAAATTATACATAGAGGCTGAGGCAAAGACTCAGCATCATTGCAATAGAATAGCAGGAATTCCATCAGGGCCAGCCTTCTTGTCAAGGTCCTTCAATTTATTAAAGATTTCTGCCTCTGTAAAACAATATGTTGATAGTATCTTTCCTGAATAACTTATTGGATCAATTTTACTAAAGTCTAAATTATGGTGGTAAGTATAGCAAGACTGAAAGTGAGAGGCATTTGCGATGTTATTTGATCCAGTGATTTCTTGCCCGTCAAAATTCATAACACTGGGTAGATTGGAGTCCCTTCTTAAATTTCGTACAAATGACCAAAAATATTTAATGTTGTCCGGGATAAGTAGTTCAGTCTGTGTGACATATGTAAGATAACACATATCAATTCGAAATTTAACCTCACGTCTTATGTCAGAATAGGCCAAATAGTCAGCAAGTTCCTTTATATCTTTTGTATAAGCGATTCTTTTGCCCAATAAGCTTTTTTAAGGGAAGGTCAAACCATTTGGGATATTTACAGTCAGCCACGATCTTCTTGGGGATACAATTATTGATATCCTGAAATAAAACCTCATAGAACCATTCTGTTAATATCAGGCTCAGACAATAAGAATGACCAGCCGGACTGCTTATAAAAAAAATATCCAAATTGACGAAATTTGCTTTATGAAACACTTACTTGATTTTGAAACGAAAGAAAGCCATCCGACGACTAGTTTAAATAATGAAAACAATGTATTGACTACAAATTTAGCAAACGTGGCTGCTTTATAAGTAATTTATTTGAAATATTGCAAAGATTGTACTATTAATACTTACAATAAATAAATTTTCATGTTTTATAGTTTTTAATAAAATAATTTATAAAAATGATCTTCGCTTTTTCCTATATTACAAATTTCAAATTAAAAAGAATGAATAAGTGAAAATACGAACTCTTAACTCACGGACGTGGATAAAACTATTTATTTACTAATAATAACATATTTTGGTTTCATTCCAAACCCAAGATAATTATTTAAAGACGGAATCTAGACCTGTTTCAACAACATCCCAAATTTACGATATCAAATCCCTAATTTTATTATTATACTAGTAGGAGTCAGATAGACATTTCTCATATATCTAAGTGTACAAGGTGGCCATTTTATGGTGATACAGTACCTTATCTAGAAAACGGTAATAGTTACGACAAAAAGTTAAATACAAAAGTTGTTTGGATTCAATTAAATTTTTATTTTGTTTCACTTTTGTTTATACAGGGTGTTTCGTTTTGACGTGACATATGTCAACTTTCTTAATTTAAATGGGACATCCTCCATATTATTACATGTTTCGATTCTACTGTTAATTTGCGAAAATTTTTATAATAACATCTATATTTGAATTGTTTATCGTTTTTGAGTAAATTGAGTTTTTAGAATTTTTTTAAAAAAATATATTTTTTTAAAAAAAGTTTTTTACCTATAAAACTTTAATGGAACTGATTAATATCCTAAACATACATTACTAAGGGTTCAATTCAACGAGTTTCCATGCTGGTCTTACCAATTAATATACAGGGTGTTAAAAATAGATAGCAAAACATATAGAACTTTAAATGTAAAAATCTCCTGTTTTTCAAATCGAACACCCTGTATATTTTTATTTCACCTGATTCAGCGTTCAATTACCTATCATTACCCATATATATGTCCTATATCTAAAATGAACAGTTTCGATTTTATTAGCCGTTTTCTGATTTATCCCGGAATTTTGCCAGTAAATGAGATCAGAAACTAGTTAAAAAATGGCTTTATATAGTTTAGATGAACGTTTGAAATTATACAACTGTTTCATAAAAAATAATAAAAGTCCAGGAATATCCTAATAATCGAGTTTCTTCCAGGACTGTATTTTTTCGAATTGTGCGTGATTTGGAAAATGGTGTCCTTAAAAACTCTAAGAAAAATCGTCCCAATTTTGTCCTCACTAGGGAAAAACAACTGGAGATTTTACTTTATTTCGAGGAAGATGGTGAAAGATCCCAAAGAGATGCTGACAGAGACATTGCAGGTGTCAGTAGAGGAAGTATTCAAAAAACACTGCAGGTGAATGGTTTTCATCCTTATAAATTTGTTCCAACTCAATTATTATCACAATTAGACTTTAATGAAAGATTGACTTTTTGTTGTGATATTATGGACCGGCAGTTCGAAAATGTGTTTTTTTCAAAAGTGCTTTGGACTGATGAGACCTCATTTAATACGGCGGGTATTTTTAATAGGAAAAACACTCATTACTGGTCTCAAACTGATAAACATCTAATAAAAGCAATTAAAAAACAAGGCCGTCAAACCGTAAATGTGTGGTGCGGAATTATTTGCGACCGTATTATCGGACCAATATTTTTTGACAGGTCGTTAAATGGCGAAAGATACTTGGAGCTGCTTAGGAATCAAATCATGCCCCTTTTCAACGACTTATATAATATTCGAGAAAATATCATTTTTCAGCACGATAGCGCTAATTACCACACGGTTGCACCGCTAGTAAATTTCGTTAATCAGCATTTTCTATTGTGGATAGGAAGACGTGGTTTAATATCCTGGCCACCACGAAGCCCTGATTTAAGCCCTTTAGACTTCTTTTTCTGGGGTGCACTAAAAAATAAAGTTTATAAAAATAGATCTAATAATAGAAATGAGTTAAAAATAAAAATCAGAGAAGAGATCAATAATTTTAATGCATCTAATTCGGTAAGGAACGCTATTCGAAAAATGGAGGCTATTTACATTTCATGTATCGCAATGGACGGTGGCCATATTGAAATTTTTTTATAATCTGTTTTAATCATGTTTAATACTCAGTTAGTTATTAGTTATACCGTATGGCACAAGATATTTTTTTTTGTCTCTCCCTTATTTTCGTAAACATTAAATAGTAAGAACATAAATTACATAATATTTCACATTTATTTGTATTTTCTAACATTATTTATAGTCGCTATCTGTGTTAAGGAAATGAGAATAAGGCTTAGTTTACGACATTTTTATTTTAGCCCACTTCATCTGTTTACTTATATTAAAAAAAAATAGTCAAATCAGAAAACGGCTAATAAAATCGAAACTGTTCATTTTAAGTATAGGACATATGAGTAATGATAGGTAATTGAACGCTGAATCAGATGAAATAAAAATATACAGGGTGTTCCATTTGAAAAACAGGAGATTTTTACATTTAAAGTTTTGTTTGTTTTGCTCTCCATTTTTAACACCCTGTATATTAATTAGTAAGACCAGCATGGAAACTCGTTGAATTGAACCCTTAGTAATGTATGTTTAGGATATTAGTCAGTTCCATTAAAGTTTTATAGGTAAAAATTTTTTTTTTAAATATGTTTTTTTTTTAAAAATTCTACATACTCAATTTACTCAAAAACGATAAAGAATTCAAATATAAATGTTATTATAAAAACTTTAGCAAATTAACAGTAGAATCGAAATATGTAATAATACCTAGGGTATCCCATTTAAATTAAGAAAGTTGACATGTGTCACGTCAAAACGAAACACCCTGTATAAGCAAAAGTCAAACAACTTTTGTATTTAACTTTTTGTCGTAACTATTACCGCTTTCTAGATAAGGTACTGTATCACCATAAAATGGCCACCCTGTACTTTTTTTATCGTGTGCATCGCCAATTAAAGATTTGATTTAAATTATGGTGTCTATACAATCTTGAATAAATTAATTTTGAGACATTACGTTGATCGAGACGTTCTAAGTCTCTTCGACGACGACGCTGGTATTTTTATAATATCGGATTGCATAGTTGAACGGTTTATGGCCGGCGGACTCCAGACTAGCGTTCGGCTCGGACTTGTCGGCCCCCCAGGCCCAGGTTCGTTCGATCTTGCCCGGGGCGCTTCGTATTAAATTTAATCAAATAAAATGAAAACCCACTCAAGACAAGCCGTGGCCTCCTGGCCCGGAGCTGCTCGCCATGGAAAATGTTCGTTATAACATCATATACTTTTTGTTATAATATTTTATAGTAAATTTCACGAAAAATGGTTTTGACTCAATGACTACAATAAAATTACCTGGGTGGATACCAGTGTGTAGACCAAAGCTTTGCAATAAACAAACAAAAATAGTTGAGAAGGCTGGATTGTAATCATTTCTAGTAAAAGATATAAAAGTTCTTGTGCTTTTACTTTTGGTGAAAAAAGATTTTATCTCTCGACGCTAGGGAAATTGTAAAATGTATTTACAATTCTTTACATCACACAGGAAAGTGATACTGGTGATTTGACTATGACCTCTCTGGCTACAGTGAAAAGAATCGTGTCAAATCCCATAACGTCAAAAAGAAGCGGTAATTGGCTGTACCAAATGATTCAAATATATATATATATATATATATATATATATATATATATATATATATATATATATATATATATATATATATATATATATATATATATATATATATATATATATATATATATATATATATATATATATATATATATATATATATATATATACAGGGTTATTCACGCAACCCGTTTTTTGATGATGCGATTTAGATACAAATCTTAAATTTTGGGATTAAGGTAAGGTCAAGGGGTACTTCTTTTTTGAAATATTTTCAACTTCCTGTCACTTCCGGTTTAACCGGAAGTTGGTATCAACTTGCTTATTTTAAATGGAACACCCTGTATTTTATGATATTTTTTGATTCTACGGAGAATTTTAATGCTATTTTATGTAGCATGTCCTATACCTAGGTTCAAGCGTGCTTAACATATTTGACTTTGAACCGAAAATGAGCCTTCGGGGTACCAAATTTTAAAATCTCATATTTTTGTAAGTTTTGAAGATACAATCTTCATATTTTGCAGACGATCGGTAAATAATCTTAGGTTTCTATTTTTTTTATTGAATTTGTCTATTTTTATACAGGGTGTCCTAAATTCAGCGGCGAACATTCACATTTTCAAAGCCGCTAAAGTCCGTTTTTTTTAAATGGGACACCCTATAACTTTATGCACTATCAAATGTAGAATTTTATTTTCTATCGAACTGTATTAAGGTTCCCTATACCTATTCGTAACCATTTTCGAAATAATTGGGTTTTATAAAAATATCGTATGTATTTGCTTAAATGTTTACATGTTCCAATGGTGAGCCATGGAAAAACAATTGAGATCCAATATCCAATATGACAGATGATTAGTATGCGTTATTTATCGAAAGCTGTCAGTGATAAACTAAATCTTCTAAATCGAAATGGAAGAATACTCAAACACTGATATTCTCAATCTATTTTATATTCATGGAGAATGTTATAAAATTTTGGAGAGAACGTGTCGTGTGTTTAATGAACGCCACGCCAGTCAAAATTCAAGAGGATTGAAACGAACTTTTTGCGTTTTGGCAAGGTTAAAGTTACAAAAAATGTTCCGAAACCAGTGACAAATGCCGATGATAACGTAATAAACACATTAGCTTATTTCCACGCAAACCCGCAAAGTTCAATACCGTCTGCAGAAAACGATTTGGGAATTTCTTCTTCATCTGTCCAAAGAATCTTGAGCGAACATCATATGTACCCTTATTCCTTCCAAAACGTGCAAGCCTAGAAAACTGGTGATGACGTCCGACGAGTAGAATTTTGCGAATTCATGTTTTTGAAAATTCAAGAGAACCCTCAATTCCTTTCAGAAATATTTTGGACCGATGAAGCGAAATTTTCTAGAGAAGGAATAACAAATAGAAGAAACGAACATTTCTGGGCAGCAGAAAATCCGCACGCTTTACGCAAAACGCGTTCTCAAGAGAGGTTTAGCTTCAGTGTTTTCGGTATAGTATTAAATGATCAGGTGCGGTACTGTATTTATGAAGACAATTTAAACAGGGATAAGTATTTGGAAATTCTACGAGGGACGGTTTCTGAATTTATAGAAGAAATTCCTATTGGTGAGCTGCAAAATTATTGGTATCAATTAGATGGGGCACCAGCACATAATTCCGCTGCAGTTTATCTCCAATTATCTCGAATTTTTGAAGATCACTAGATTGGTCCCAATGGCCATTGGAGATGGCCCCCGCGATCGCCTGATTTAACACCCCTAGACTTTTATTTATGGGGATTTATCAAAGGTAAAGTCTATGCTTCCCCAGTAAATAACCAACAAGATTTACTGGACAGGATACGAACAGCTTTTGCCGAATTAGAAAACGGCCAAATTCAACGGGCCACAACAACTGTACAAAGAAGAATTGAAATGTGTCTTCAAATGAACGGACAGCATATAGAACATTTGTTATAATTCAATTTTATTATTTTATTTATTTATTGTTGATTGTTAGATTGCTATAATTTTTAAGTTCACTAAAACAAGTCTAGAACAGTCTCCAACTTAGTATATAAGGTTAAAAATAATGTAAATAATTTATTACATTTTTTATAACTTTAACTTTTCCGAAACGAAAAAATTTCGTTTCAATCCTCTTCAATTTTCTTTTGTTCATTGGCGATAAATGAGGGTGTTTTTCATTAAAAACATGGCACGTTCTCTCCAATATTTTGTAACATTCTCCGCGAATATAACATAAATTGAGAATATCAGCTTTTAAGTGTTATTTTATTTTAATATAAAACTTTCAAATCAGCTGTCATGTTGAATAGAAAAGCACAACAATTGTTTTTCAATGGCTTACTACGGGAAGGTGTAAGCATTTAGCAAATACATATGATAGTTTAATAAAAACCTGATTATTTCGAAAATGGTTACGAATGGGTATAGGGAACCTTAATACAGTTCGATAGAAAATGAAATTCTACATTTGATAGTGCATAAAGTTATAGGGTATCCCATTTAAAAAATCGGACTTTAGCGGCTTTGAAAATGTGAATGTTTGCCGCTGAATTTAGGACACCCTGTATAAAAATAGACAAATTCAATCAAAAAAATAGAAACCTAAGATTATTTACCGATCGTCTGCAAAATATGAAGATTATATCTTCAAAACTTACAAAAATATGAGATTTTAAAATTTGGTACTCCGAAGACTCATTGTTGATTCAAGGTCAAGTATCTTAAGAACGCTTGAACCTAGGTATAGGACATGCTACATAAAATAGCATTAAAATTCTCCGTAGAATGCAAAAATATCATAAAATACAGGGTGTTCCATTTAAAATAAGCAAGTTGATATCAACTTCCGGTTAAACCGGAAGTGACAGTAAGTTGAAAATATTTCAAAAAGAAGTACCCCTTGACCTCACCTCAATCCCAAAATTTGAAATTTTTATCTAAATGGCATCATCAAAAACTTTTAATGAACGGGTTGCGTTAATAACCCTGTATATATATATATATATATATATATATATATATATATATATATATATATACATATACATACAAATTATTAATACAATTGTTACTACGTATACACCAACATATTTTATATACATAAATGCATACAATAAAAATGTACTACCTAATATAAAATATTATACTACCTACATATACAGTTTGATACAATTCTACTTTCTAAAAAGTTTCTATTTAAAAAAATTATCAAGTGTTGTTTGTCTTAAACTAGTTAATTTATTTTTAATAATTTGAGATTCCACTATAGACGCAACTTTTGAGATTTTTTCCCCTAAAACAGAATCTCCAGTTAACATACAAAAGTTTTCAATATCCCTTAACATTCTATATGCTTCCTTAATGTTCTTAATATGGGAAGAAATAATTTCTTTATCATCACTGTCAGATGAAATCTGACCGTTCTCACTATTTTGAAATTCACTGATGCACTCACGTACACTTATGTTAGGATTTTCCATGAATAAACTTTCATCAGTTTATGAGTATGAAGTTAAATTGAAAGAGAATACATTGATGTTTTTACATAATTCCGATAATGGTACATCATCTTCACTATGTATGGCATACGAAGAGGAGACTCTTGTAAGCCTTATTTTATAAATTTATGAAAATAATGACCCTTCCAAGTTTGTATATTGCTGAGTGTGTTCATCTAGTTTTTAAGAAGTATAAGTATTTAGCTACTGAGGGAGCATATTGCACTAGACAGGCTCAAAATATTCCTTTGCCAATCCCAACAACTACTTAAATAAAAAATCGTTTTATATACAATGGGAAAAAGTTGTTCAATCTAATATCAAAAATATACAAAGCTTTACAAAATTCAAAAATGAAACAAAAAAATTTTTATCTCAACGGTCATATTACAGTGTCAAAGAATATTTTGAGGATGGGTTTTAATTTGTTTGTCTTTATTTGTGACTAAGACTGTATCTCCCTTTTATGGTTTGAATGTGTTGGCTTTTGATTGTATAACAGTAATTGGTGTGTATGTATGTATATATTAATTTTTGTAGTATAATAATTAGCATCTTGTTTTATGTGTATAAATAGTTATCATTTTTTTTATTATTTTTACTATATGTGTGTTTTTTATTCTCAATTAGACAATAAGTAGTATTAATTTAATTTTTCTATACAGTTTTTTCGCTTTGTCGATGAGATCCATATCTTTTGATAATAAAGTATGTTTGACTTTGGCTGTGACTTTCACTATCCTAGTCAACGTTTTCCTCGAGAATTTCGTCGAATCCAGCTTTGCGGAAGCAGTTATTGATGGTCTTGGATTCGACTTTTTTCCATGCAGCAACAATCCAAGTCAAGGCACTTACAAGATTTATGGATTTCTTCAATTGTTTGGTAGATTCAGAATACTCCATGGATGACAAAAACTTTCTGTAGTAGTTTTTAAAATTTTGAATCACGCCCTCGTCCAATGGCTGGCAATGTGATGTCGTATTTGGCGGTAAAAAAATTATTTTAACATTTTTTAACTCTAGTTTTATTTTAGCATTATCCGAAAATAAAAGAACATTTCGGTTTCGCCTTCTAAAGAAAACATTTTATTTGGCAAGGCGCGGAAAAAGAGCCCCGTTTCATCGGCGTTATAAATGTAGTGCGTAGTTTTTGATAATAGCACATAATTTCGTCCGCCAATCAGCTACCTGAGTCAAGTCTACAGCCGCTGCTTCACCACAGATGGATTTGACAGAGATATTATGACGTTGACAGAACTTTTCCAACCATCCATTTGATCCTTTAAAACCATCAACTTCTAGATTCTTCGCAATTTCTTGTGCTTTTTCCTTTATTATTGTACCGGATATTGGAATGTTTTTGGAGCGTACTTTACAAAACCAGTCGTAGAGAATTTGGTCTATGGCAGCACCCTCAGTTTTCACAAATTTCTTTTTCTCTTTCATGTTTCCGGTCTCGGCGAATTGCTTGTTAAGATCGCTCTTGTTTCTCAAAATGTCATTTGAACCTAATGGAGTAGTCTTTGCAAAGTGCAAGAAGGTACTGATACTTAAAAGTTGTAATTTAGTAAACAGATTAGAAACAGTAACTTTGAATAATATACTATTATGTAAGGGAAAAGAAATGATGACCTTGGTGGCAATTCCTTAAGTAATTTCTTGGCCTTAGTTATTATATAATTATTTTTCATGGAAAATTACTATAAAGTATTATTCGTAGTAACAAATACATATATAATACTTAAAAACGTGTAAACCCAAATGTTTGTTGATATATCGTAGGATTATTAGTAATAAATACGTAAAAACTCTTAAAGAGTAGTAGTGGAAACAGTTGCAGCTACTTTAGTGCTAGCTGGGAGAGTGACGTATTATTTGGGGTTACGATCCAGTAAAGAAACAAAAGAATTTTTTAAATTGTTGACGTTTCGCAACTTTATTGTTGCATCCTCAGGACACATATATAAATTCTAAATCTTGCATTAAACCCATATTAACAGTCTTTACCTATTACCTGGTCTGCAGATATTTTCCAGATATTAAGTTTCTAAGTGGTTTTCGTTCACGATCCTCTTGTTTTTATGTTAGAGTGGTGTATTATTTGGCGTTAGAATCCAGTAAAAAAACCAAAGTATTTTTTTTAAATTGTCGACGTTTCGCAACATTATCGTTGCATTCTCAGGACACATATATAGATTTTATATTCTACATGAAAACCGTATTATCAGTCTTTACCTACTTTGTTGATTCTCAGATATTTCCCACATATTAAGTTTCTAAATGGTTTTCGTTAACGCTCTTTTTGTTGTTAACCCAGATATGCCTGTTGTACTAAATATAGTACAGTTATCAAAGTATTAAAACGGGATACCAGATGTCGCCACTTGAAGGTGGCGTGATTGAATTGTCATTGTGGATGTAACAGTCGAGCTATACACGTGTTTGTTTCGGAGTTAGGCTAACAGTGCGGCCTTGTGGAATTAGAAAGTTCTGTAAATTGAAAAAATGAGTGACTTCGGCGTTCGGTTTGTGAAGTAAGTATTTTTTTAAATGTTAGAATACATTTTAACTGTTTTTGACCGGTTTATCCGAAAGCTAAAATATATTATTTTATGATACAAATCACAGAGATAACCTTATTTTACATTTGGTATCTTTTTCGTCGCCATATTTTCGGGTATACTAAATATAGTACGCTAGGCATAAACACGTCATATATGGATTTTGGTATATATTTTATTTTCCACGCAAATTATTATTTTTCTAATAAGTATTTTTATTGATTGAGTAGAACTACGTCATTGTGGATGTGATAGTTTATTTATTTGCTATATTTCTGGTCGTACCGCGTTATTTGAAAGTACTACATAACATGTATTTGAAACTACTATACAAAATTACATTGGATTGTATCTATTTTAGAGGATTTTCACTAAATGAGGCACTAAGCATGCTTGAGGATGACGATGATGTTTTGCAAAGAACGTCTGGAATAACTCTATTTCCTCCAGAAAACGAAGAAATCACTGATGAGGATTCAGGCGATGAAAATTTCATTGAGTTGGGTAATTTGCCAGGGTCGCAGCTTCGAGCGCCTGCCGAAGTAAATCTACATCAATTCTACGACGATGGCGACTTTTCTTCAGAAGATGAGTTACCATTAGCTAGTTTGATTTCTAAAAAGCCGTTAGAAAAACTGAAAGTCAAAAAATCTTTTGCAAAGAAAAAAAAAGTTTACAATTGGACCAAAGAAGATTTACTGGTGCCGTCAGATTATTCAAATAGTATTATTGATACTAATGACCATATTACAAATGGAAATATAAAATCTCCATTAGAACTTTTTGAGGATTTTTTTGAAGACCAGCTTTTAGATCTTATAGTTGCTGAAACTAACAAGTATGCTGGTCAAAAAAATCACGTGCAAACAGTATCAAAGCGTGAAATAAAAGCTTTTATTGGCGTTCTTGTACTCAGTGGCTATATTTACGTTCCTAGAAGAAGAATCTATTGGGAAAGAGAAAGCGATGGTCACAACGCACTTATTTCGGAATCCATCACACGAGATAAGTTTGAATATATTTTGACAAACATTCATTTCAAAGACAACCAATCCTTAGATAAATCCGATCGATTTTCTAAAGTACGACCATTATTTGACTATCTAAACCAAAAGTTTATGGAGAAAAGTGACTTAGAGCAGAATCACTGTGTTGATGAGGCAATGGTGCCTTATTTTGGGAGGCACGGTTGCAAACAATTTATACACGGAAAACCAATAAGATACGGGTATAAGCTATGGGTAGGAGCAACCAGGCTAGGGTATGTAAACTGGTTTGAGCCTTATCAAGGAGCTTCAACTAATATAAGTGAGGCTTATAGCGATTATGGTGTCGGTGCTGCGGTTGTATTGGAATACGCCGAAGTTCTGCGAAAAAAATGGCCAGACCAAAAATTACATATATTCTTCGACAACTTTTTTACAACAATCCCGCTAATGGAAAAGCTCAATGATATGGGCTTTCAAGCTACAGGTACCCTAAGAGAAAACCGTTTATCTGGTAATCCGTTGGTCGACTCAAAAATACTAAAGAAGCAAGATCGAGGTTCATATGACTTTTCTAAAATTGCTGACCAGAATATAATTGCCGTAAAATGGAACGACAACAATTTAGTAAGTTTATGTTCAAATCATGCTGGAGTCAAGCCAATTCACAAAGTAAAAAGATTTTCCCGAAAGGAAAATAAACATGTTCAGGTAAACAATAAACCTAAATTTGTATAAAGTAAAAAGTTTTCTAAATATTATATTTTTGATTTCAGATTGAACAACCTCATCTAGTTTACCTATACAATGGAAATATGGGCGGCGTAGACCGATCGGACCAGAACATTGGGCTATACCGAATATCTGTAAGAGGTAAAAAGTGGTATTTTCCGCTTTTCACCCATTGCATCGATTTGGCTATTCAAAATGCATGGCATTTACACCGCAAAAATGGTGGTGATATGGACCAGTTGAAATTTAGAAGGCGAATCGCAACGGTATTGTTAACACAAAATAAAAAACCACCATCATTTTCAAGAGGCAGACCATCGGCATTGGAAAATGTGGACATAAGATGGGATCGTTATGATCACTATGTGATTCCGCAGCCAAAACAAACAAGATGCGGTCATTGTCATGATCGCACTACAACTAGATGCCAAAAATGCAATGTTGGGGTGCATGTAAAATGTTTTGCGTCATATCACACAAAGTGAACCTAACTGCCTGCTATTTTCCTAGTGTACTATATTTAGTACACCATTTTTTTTATCAACCAAAAAGAAAATAAAATGTTTTGTTACAAAAATTATTATTTTATAAGTCTTAAATAAAAATTCTATAAGAATATTTGATTTTTTTTTAATGTCAAAACTTTAGGCATATCTGGGTTAAAGTGGTGTATTATTTGGGGTTAGGAAATATCTGCAGACCAACGCAGAAGGTAAACACTGATAATTCACAGGCCGACAAAAAAAATTTTTTTGTTGCAACACAAATCGGAATACCATAATCGAATAGAATGGACCTATCCAAATACGAAAATGACAAACAGAAAGTTGTAGCACGTAGGGGTTTTCTTGTTAGAGTTGTGTACATATGTTTACAGTTTTCGCCTATTAAACATACTATACATCTAAGAGAAAAGCAAACGAGAAAAATATTAACTTAAAACATTAATTAAACTTTATTTTTTCCGTTTATGAGGTGTCCTATCTTCTCTCTTCAAAAACCAACAGTAGTCACCCATCATGGTTGGATCTCATCGCCCTTGGTACCGAATTTCCATTGTTCTGATATCTTGGTGAAACCTTTCATCCTGCTCGTCACTAACAGCTCCCAAATTTTTAGGAAAAAATGACAGATGGGAATGGAGGAAGTGAATTTTTAATGACATTCTGGCACTAAGCGCTTTATAGGCATCTTAGAGTTCATTAACTAATTGTTCATAATTTTCGTGCATATTGTTGCCTAAAAATCCTTTTACTACATTAACAAATGAACTCCATGCTCTGAGTTCCTGCCTGGTAAGCTTTTCCGTAAAATTGACATCGTCCAGCAATTTTCTGATTTGTTGCCCAATAAAAATGCCTTCTTTTAATTTAGCATCACTTAACTGGAGAAAGACTTGTCTTAGGTATTTAAATTCATCACCATCTTTATTCAAAGCCTTCACAAAGTTTTTCATCAGCCCGAGTTTAATGTGACGAGAAGGCAAAAGGACATTATTGGGATCAACAAGAGGTACAAATTTAACATTTTGAGATCCCGGTTGAAATTCGCTTCTTTCTGGCCAAATTTTTGTTACATAATGCTGATTTATTGCACGACTGTCCTATAAACAAAGGAAACAGCAATATTTTGTAAATCCCCCCTGAAGTCCCACTAAAATCGCTGTAACATTTAAATCCCCACATATCTGCCATTTATACCTACTGTAGTTTATTTTATCTAAAATCGTGAGCATATTTTCATAATTTTCTTTCATTGCAACTGAATGGGTAACTGGTATAGAGAGTTTTAAATTTCCATTATGCAACAACACAGCTTTTAAGCTATATTTAGATGAGTCTATGAATAAGCGCCACTCACTGGGAGAATGTGCAATATCAAGTTCCTGCATTAAACTGTCTATATTAGTACACGCGCACAACGAATTTTTCCATACTGTAGTATTTCTTTTTCTGAAATTCGTAATTTTTGTTTCTTTGGCCAATAGGTTCTATTCCTTAAGACGGGAACCCAGAAGTTCTGACTGTTGCTTGGATAACCCCAAATCACGTACTAAATCATTTAATTCATTTTAAACAATCGAATGTGGCTCGCCGGAACTGGGACCTGTGGTAAAAGTGGGATCGGTGCACTGTTCTTCTGAGCTGTCTGATGATGCGTCATCTCCATTATCTCCCAAATCAATAGCTTGCCAATTTAAAGGCGCAATCGGCACTAGCAAATTTGCATTATGAGGAACAGGTTGTATGGCAGATTGCAAATTTGGATATTCTATATTGTGCTTTCCCTTTTTGTAATAACCTTCAGTGTTTGTCAGGCAAAAATAACAATCATCAGAATGATTGGTGGTTTCACGCCATACCATTCGAACTGCAAAAGGCATACTTTTTTTCTTTCCTTTCATCTACTGCACAAATGATACACTACAACTAACACAGCACACATGGGGAGCCCACTGCTTATCTTGATCCCCAATTAACACACCAAAATATTTAAAGTATGATTTTTTTACATTTTCGGAAAATGGCCTAGCTTGTGATTTCACCAGAAATTCTCCACAAATAAAATAAAATTTGTCAGGAGAATTTTACAACTTCGGCGCGTTTGACTCGACATTCTCGTCTTCACATACACTTATCGATACACAGAGAACCACACAATTCGAGACTCAACAGAAGAGTGGTGTTTAACGTTTATTTTATGTCTAATGTTGTAAACAACCCAGTCTAGGTAATTTTTACGTTGTAAAATGGACCTATTTTAACCATTTTTAATTTTAAAAAATACTATCAATGGTGACCTAAGTAAAATAAAAGATTGGTGCGATGCAAATCATTTGTCCTTCAATGCCTCTAAGACAAATTTAATTACTTTCAAATGTAGACTTGAAGGAGTGGCACTGAACGATGTGATTATCAGCAACCCCACGGTGAGCAGGTTTTTGGGGCTTCAAATAGGCGGAAGGTTAAAGTTTGAACAGCACATTTTAGCATTGAATAAAAAATTACCTGCCAGTTGCTATGCATTGAGAGTGATTGCTGGGGAGCTGAATGAAACAATGACCAGGACTTCATATTTTGCTCTCATAGAGTCGCATTTGCGGTATGGGATATCTTTTTGGGGATCATGTAGTGACACTTTATTTCAGTCAGTGTTTGTAATGCAAAAAAGAGCTCTTAGAATAGTTTGCAAATTTGGCCGTAGAGACTCTTGCCGGCCCGGTTTCGTAAATAAAAAAATACTAACTCTTCCTAGCTTATTTATTCTCGAGTCTGTGTGTCTAATGCACAGGAAGCGAAAGAGTGATATCTTGTCTGCAAGACCGGGGGGATATTCCTCTCGCCGCACCCATACTATTGCACTCCCAATTCCCACATCAGGATTTACGAAAAACTCTTTAGTATATAACAGCAAAAAGCTCTTTAACCATCTGCCCAATTCCATAAGGCGGATTGAAGAGGAAAAAAAGTTTAAATACGAAGTGAAGAGTATTCTAGTTGCGAAGGCCTATTATGGTGTGCAAGAATTTTTTGACGATACACTCTAAAATTTTAGCAAATTTTTATGTTTTGTTTTTGTCTTTTTATCTTTAACCGGGGTAAATTCGGCATTACTATTTTATCCCTTTTATTTTATTTATATTTTTATTTATGTTTTTATTGTACTGCCGGTTGTATAATTTTAGTAACTAGGTGTAGCTCTTAATTTTAATATTGACACTGTTATTTTTTCTGTTTGATTGTTTCTTTAGTATCTTTATGCATATTATTGATTTGTCATTAAAAAATTAATAATATACATTTTTTATATTGAATTTCATGGTGATAATTTTATATTGACTAGTTCTTAATTTTAATATTGACGTTGTTTTGTTTTATTTTTTAGTACCTGTATTTATTGACGGTTTTTAAATTCAATTATTTAAACTATCTTGTTTTTAATTGTAATTATTGTTTGCTATTATATTTTGTACTATAGAATTTTTCCCCTAGCTTTGTAAATGAGAACACTGTTCTTTGTACAATAAAGCATATTTGAAATTGAAATTGAAATTGAAATTGAAATAACCGCCCCACAATAAAATTGTTTACCTGCCAATATAAAAGGTTTTAATTAGGCTATTAAAAAATGGTACGTATTAGGGCTTTCCCAATATTTTTTTTATTATTGGGAGGGTATTTCCATTGTGAAAATAATGAGCTGGCCTGTGTCGGCCAGTGAATGTGTGTTTTCATGTAGGATATAAATTGTATGTGTCCTGACGATGCAACATAAAAGTTGCGAAACGTCGATATTTAAAAAAAAATTAGGTTCCAGTAGGAACCTAACCCCAAATAATATACCTCTTTAACATAACAACAAGAGGGTCGTTAACGAAAACCAGTTAGAAACTTAATATCTGGGAAGTATCTGTGGACCAGTGAAAATTAGATGTGAGAATAGTGCGAACTCACATTGACGTAGCAAACTGGCGGTATGTGTCAATGTAACAACTACTTATTGAATTTATTTTATTATGTCCAAAAGTCAAGTGTGACATAGGTAGAAAGAAAATGGTAAAATATTGGTAGGATTCCAATATGATGGGACAAATAATAATGAAAAGACAGTATATGTAACACATGTATCCTGCGACTATGTACTGAACTAAATTGGGTCACACGTCACTATTCCTAACAAATGGAAAAAAATGGTAACGAGGGAAGTTCCGGGTAAAAAAATTTACTGACTTTTTATTTTTTTTAATTGACATCCCGTGGTCCGATATTACTCTTACCTTAAAACAAGAAAAATATATTGACACAGGCACATACAACTACATAATTAGACAAACACTAAAGCGCGGTTATGTCTTTCAACAACAAATAAATAAAATAAAATAAAACTAATTAACAAACTTTGCCCATGGTAAGGGTAGAACTCTAAACTTCGGTAGGTTTTTTAATGCTTAGTTTATTAAATACATTACTATTAGGTTCTTAATGCATTTTAGATCTGATGATACCTGTTTGTTTGACGAAACACGTGTAATCATAGCATTTTTTTCACTATATTAAACCACTTGACTGAGACCGATACATTGGTTTTCTTTTCTGCAATTATTAAACCAGGCCTCTTACGAATTACTTTTCCTTATGGTTAGTATGGTTACCTTTCCTGATAACGTATAATCAGAAATCTGATTCTGATCATAGGTTGTCACATGCATCACCACAGTTATATTTTAGAACAACCAGCAAGGCTGTCCTTCGAAAAAAACATATGATGATACACGAGCTGAAGATGACATTTTTGGTAATGATAATGATAAAGTTGAAATTGTTTTATTACAATTGCCTTCGTTATAATTCCGCGGAGAAAAAATATTAATGTACGCTTCTGAACCAGGTGTAGCCGGAGGGCCTTTTAAAATTATATGGGGCTCACGGGGCCCCAGGCACCTCGACTATATTAAAATATAGTAAAATTTCACCCTGGAGACTGTAGCGCCGCAGCTCTAGGTATTATAACCGAAATACAATGAAAAAAAGTCTGGATTACACTTTCATTGTTGTTCGGTTCGGTTTTTTTAGTGACAGCTGTCAGAGATTTTACGTTATCAATATCGTTTTCTCAAATTTCAAAATATTTTGTCAGTTTGTCAAATTTCAGTGTCAGTTTTTCAAGTGGTTTTAAACCTAAATAGCTAAAAGCTACTATTCTTAGTTATTATCGAATATTTGTTTTACATAAAAGTAAAAGTATATCATTCATTTTTCTTTAAATACAATTTTATAGAAAAATTACTAGACATGTGACTAGTTAATTATTTGCTCAATTATTATCTTCTATTGCAATAATATCTAAAAGTTGACAAAATTCGTTTCGTACATTTCTTAAGATTAGGGGAGTTATTCTTTGAATATATTGCCCTATGGGTATCTAAGATCTTCGACGTTACGTGGCCTATTAAGGATATATTTTTAACTTAAAATAATCGCATAAAAAGTTATCTAACGATGTTAGGTCCGGTGACCGAGCTGGCCGATACAACGGATTGAAGATCTTCGTCGGCCAGCCATTTGTCAGGGAATACTATTCAGAGTTCTCTTAATTCTGTCATTTTGAAATAGCTTGATAGAGTGTCACTAAAATTTGGGAAAATACTCAGATAAACAATAGCTTTTAAAAGCGGGTTTACACGAACAAGGTTGCATTTAAAAAAATATCGATGACGTAATATCTTTGCCAGATGTCACTAAAAAAACAAATAAATATTGTCAAAACCCACCCAACAAAAAAATCAGTATACATATTTCGAGGTGTTTTTTAAAAATAAATTAGTAATAATGGAACTATTAAGGACAGTCCAGACTTTTTCTACACAGTGTATAATGAAAAGTTTTTGTGAATTACGAAATAACTTGTAATTGTTTCATTAAAATTTACTTTCGTGGAGAAAAAATACCAACGTACGCTCCTGATCCCAGGACCCCTGAGGGCCTTTTAAAATTATGTAGAGAGCCGAGGCCAACCGGAGACGCCCTGGGGGGCTCACAAGGCCCCGGGCGCTCCGGTCGTATTAAAGTAAAGTAAAATTTCACCCTGGATGCTGTAGCGCCGCAGCCCTGGGTATTATAACCGAAATATAATGAAGAGCCCGGGTAAATATTTAATGCGCGATGTTATTAATGGGATGTGTGTGCTGGCAGCTTCAAGGGAGTATCAGCCAGTCATTAATTTGTTATATGTATACTGTGACCTCTCGATTGCTTGATGCCCGCGCTTTATCATGTATTTTTTAATGACATTTCTTACTGTACAGGGTGTCCGGATTTGGTTGCAAAAGCAGGGTATCTCGCTTATTTTTAAACATAGAACCTTGCGGTTTTCACGAACCTGAGCTAATTTTTTGTGAAACTCATGAAGCCGTAAACGAAATTTTCATAACCTTCTTCGTTTATGAGACACAGGGCGAAATAGAAAATTTTGCATTTTGGGACCCCCCTCGTATCTCGGTTTTCCTTTAACTTAACGCAAAGGGAAAAATTGCTGTTTATGCAGTTTTTTACGCTGGATCCAGCGGCTTAGTCATATTTTTCATTTGAGTTGTTATTTTTTAGATATGACCCAAAGTTGTATTTTTTTAAATGGGACACCCTGTATATTTGTCCAGAAATTGATTTGTCCTTTTAAAAGCTTCTCAAAAATATATAATAGTATGGGTCTATTTTAATAAACAACAACAAAAATCCTAATTTTTATAATTATCATCCCAAATTTTGCAGTAGGCCATGCAAAACGATGCCGTTTTCTTTTGTTTTCTTGGAAGCAAATTTCCAATTTTGTACGCGTATATAAAATATAGCGCTAGTTTTTTTTATTTATTTATTGTGTAAAAATATATTTGTATTATTATGGAAGAAAACTAAACTTTCGAACATTATGAAAAGTACGTTATGTTCGCTTGTTTTATATTAAGTAATGAAAATGTTGAAGCGGCTTCTGAGATGTATTTTAACAGGTAAAGAGTTTTTTTTTAGGTATGTTGAAATACTATTGCTTAATTTTTATTTAGATATCTAGAAAGGAGGCAACCTAATATATCCACTTTTTATCGGATAAAAAAGAATTTACTTAATCACGGATCATTTATCAAACCTCGTACGAAAACATATAATAAAGAAAATCGGGAGGCTGAGGAAATTACGGGTTTGGCTAATGCAGAAGCTTACCCTACAAACTCTTGTAGGGCCAGTGAAAAGAGCATAGGGATTCCAAAAACTAGAGTTCAAGAAATTCTAAAAAAGCTCAAATACCACCCATACAAATTTAGGCTCGTGCAGCACTTACAGCCAGAGGATGCAGAGCGTCGGGTAGTCTTCTGCAATTGGTTTCGAGAAAGATGCGATATGGTTAGAGATTTTGAAAGGAAGGTTATATGGTCAGACGAAGCACATTTCAGTAATTCTGGTATACTCAATAGGCACAATAGTAGTTTCTGGTCCCAGGAAAATCAACACCAAATATTTCCCAGAAGACAGCAGGGCAGGTTTGGTCTAAATGTGTCCTGCTTCATATTAGGAACACATATAAAATTTTATATATTTGAGGGAAATCTAACAGCCAATCGCTATATAGAAATTTTAGAGGCAGCTATACCTGAATTGCTTGACGATGTTCCTCTAGCGCAAATTAACGAAATTTATTTTCAACAGGACGGTGCTCCTGCACACAATTCTGGAATGACGAGATTATTTCTGGACAATTATTTTACCAATCAATGAATCGGAACAACTGAACTTATAAGATGGCTCCCTAGGGCCCCAGATTTGTCGGCTTTAGATTTCTTTCTATGGGGATATCTGGAAAATAGAATTTACAAAGACCACTATGATAATGGCCAAATTTAGGAAATGCAATAAGAGAAAATTTTCGCTATTTACAAAATCATCCCGTTATTTTGCTTAATTCCCTAAAACGAATACGAAAATTGTGTGAAGCATGCAAAGAACAAAATGGAAATCAGTTTGAACAGTTCTTTTGATTTCCTTGGTTACTGTAGTTCCTATACGACAATTGATTTTTGCTGAAAGGCTTGTTACATAATAATTTATTACTGTTTTGTTCTTGTGTTACATAAATCTAGGTAGGTGGTACTTTTTTGGTGCGAAATTATCAATACATATTTTGATAATTAGATTTAATTACATATTTATTTTGATTTATTGTTAGGATGTAGATATTGTTAACGACTTTAAATAAAAGGCAGCATTGTTTTGCATGGCCTACTGCAAAATTTGGGATGATAATTATAAAAATTAGGATTTTTGTTGTTGTTTATTAAAATAGACCCATACTATTGTATATTTTTGAGAAGCTTTTAAAAGGACAAATCAATTTCTGGACAAATATACAGGGTGTCCCATTTAAAAAAACACAACTTTGGGTCATATCTAAAAAATAACAACTCAAATGAAAAACATGACTACTCCACTGGATCCAGCGTAAAAAACTGCATAAGCAGCAATTTTTCCCTTTGCGTTAAGTTAAAGGATAACCGAGATACGAGGGGGGTCTGAAAATGCAAAATTTTCTATTTAGCCCTGTATCTCATAAACGAAGAAGGCTATGAAAATTTTGTTTACGAGTTTATGAGTTTCACAAAAAATTAGCTCAGGTTCGTGAAAACCGCAAGGTTCTATCTTTTAAAATAAGCGAGATACCCTGCTTTTGCAACCAAATCCGGACACCCTGTACATATTTAACTGTTTTATACCATTGTCGGTTTTGACGATTTTTTGTATGCAGGTGGATTTTTGCATGACCACAAATTGATTCACTCACTTTCAACAATCTTTATTATTTGTACAGAAATATTTAAGGCACACTTAAATAAAAAGCCCCTTTCCACAGTTTTGGAAAGACTAATGGATATATTCTCTACATAAAAAGAGCAGTAAGGAAGATCGTAACAACTATAAGGGCATAACCGTTACAAGCATTAGCCGATTATATGGAAGAATATTACAAGTAATCTGAAGAATACCGTCCCTATGAGTTTAGAATAATAACACAGGGTAACAAAATGAAAACAAAAATTTGGTGCCGGAAATCTAACATCTGATTTTAGATGTTTTTAATGTGCTGATTTCAAAAATGCCACCAGATTTTTTCTATCAGCTCTAGTTTTTGAGATACAGGTTATAGGTTAATTGATATTTTTTCTGATAAAGGACAACAAATAAAGAGATAAAGATGTCAAAATAGAAATTTCCCAGAATCTAATTAACCAAATGGATACCTGGAATTGTCGCTGATCCAATGTTCCTATGCTAGGAACTACTCAATACACTGCTCTTAATTACCTTTATACCTGTAATTGCCTATGACCCGATCCTTCTATACCTGCTTGGCTGTACTCGATTTAGTATATTACTGAGTTTTCCCAAGTAAAGTTGTGCTATCATTTTGTGTAAATTTTGGTCGTTGTGTAGTATAAAGACACTAAACTGAAACAATGGCATCTACAAGCAGACGTACCTGTGTAAATCATCCTGGTATTTTTTGTTATGTGTGTGGTGAATACACTTTGAAAGAGAGCAGAAAAACGATTTCTGACTTTGTGAAAAGAGCTTATCTTGCCTATTTTGTAAAATTTCGTATTCAGTGGACAACTGGAAAGAGGAAATACCTAAAGTTTGTTGTACCAATGGTTTGGAGAGAACCGCGAAACCATCATGACGACTGCTATTTTTGTCTCGTTACCCGAACTGACAGAAGATGATACAGAAATATCAACGTCTAACGAAGTTCAAAGAATTCAATCAGAAAACGACAGCAAATTTGTAGCAGATTTAGCAACTGCGCAGTGTTTCAATCAAGAAGAACTAAACGATCTTATAACAGACCTGAATCTCTCAAAGGAATCCGCTGAATTACTTGCATTCAGATTAAAAGAAAAAAATCTACTTTGTCCAGGTACTAATATTACATTTTATCGTAAAAGAGATAAGGATCTGCTGCCTTTTTTCGCTCAGGAAAATGACTATAACAATATAAAAGGGCTCTTAGAAAAAATGGGTTTGCCTGAATACACTCCAGATGATTGGCGTCTTTTTATTGACAGTTCAAAACGTAGTTTAAAATGTGTTCTTTTACATAACGGTAACAAATATGGCTCAATTCCTATTGGCTATTCTACTACCATGAAGGAAGAATATAAAACAATTGCATTAGTTTTGAGAAAAATTAAATACGAAGAAATTTGTGTTGATTTAAAAATGGTTAACTTCCTCCTTGGAGAGCAGAGTGGTTATACAAAATATCCTTGTTTTTTGTGCCTTTGGGACAGCAGAGCTAAAAATGAGCACTGGGTTAACAAAAATTGGCCTCCGAGAGATGTCATGATTCAAGGAAAACAAAACGTGATCAACGAACCTTTGGTTTCAAGAGAAAAAATCTTACTTCCGCCCTTGCATATCAAGCTAGGCCTAATGAAGCAATTTGTGAAGGCTTTAAATCGAGATGGAAATTGTTTTGGGTATTTGTTACGTAAATTTCCTGGCATTAGCACGCAAAAACTAAAAGCTGGTATATTTGATGGTGCTCAAATAAGGCAACTTGTTAAAGATCCACAATTCACCTCATCAATGAACGAGACTGAATCTAACGCTTGGTGTTCATTTGTTCAAGTAGTAAAAAATTTTCTTGGCAATCATAAAGTAGAGAATTACGTAGAATTAGTGGAAACTATGCTTTCAAATTGTAATATAATAAGTTCACTACCTCCACAGCCACCTAGATCGTTTTCCAGAAAACTTAGGTGATTGTAGTGAAGAATAGGGGAAAAGATTCCATCAGGATACTAAAGCTATGGAAGATCGTTATCAAGGACGATGGGATAGCCACATGATGGCGGACTACTGCTGGAGCCTTCAGCGAGACTGCCCTAGTAAACTCCATTCTAGAAAATCGTATAAAAGAAAATTTTTATGTGATTAGTGACTAATGTAATTATGTAAATTAAGTTTTTGCAATAAATACTTAAATCCATGTGTCTTTGTTTTTTTAACTGGCAATAGTAATATTATATATATTAACAGTTATAACCTAAAATATATACACAATTTTTTTTTAACTAGATCTGATAGACAAAATCTGAGAACTTTTTTACATTCTGCATCCAAAAATTATCCAGAAACAGTAGGCACCAAACTGTGTGTTGGCCTGTGTAATAAAGAAAATAGATTCAGAAATGGTAGCTCCACTATAGACAACATGTTTTGTCTAATAACAGTCATTAATTAATTATGTGTATACTATCACCTCTCAATTGCTTGCTGCCTGCGTTTTATTATTTTTTAATGAAAATTTTCATTTATAATCTGTGAAGATTAAAAACAAAATATAGAGCAGATAATTTGAAGATAAATGTTTAGGAAGAACCGGTAAACATTTGTCAGTTCACATTATTAAACACGTTAATTACCCTTAAAAGTCACCATTCGGTAGTCATATTCAATCAGGTTAATGTATATTTGATCCAGATACTAATTCTAAGCATTTAGCTAATGTACAGGGTCATCATTTATATTTTGCCACCCATTTTCAGGGTTTATTTTTGTTGATAGAAAAAAAAATAAATACAAAAGTTATGTGGATTTCAAGGAAGAACTTCCAAAAAATAATTTTGAATATACAGGGTGAGTCAGAAACTAGTACCATACCAAATTTTGGTTTTTTTAAATGAAATGCCCTGTATATTTTTGCTTTTTTAGATTCTCCTTATTATTACCTTTCCAGAAATGTGTGATATGTCTATACTTGGTAGTTTTTGAGCTATTCGACTTCATAATTCCCTCCTTAACTGAAATTCAACATACAGGGTGCTAGTAAATAAGTGCGACAACCTTCAGGGCGTGAATCAAAGACTCGATTTTCGATATATGGGGTGTTAAAGTTTTTGTTAAAATCTGACGATTTATTTATTGCTCTCAAAAATTTGGTGCGTTTTAAGAGACAGTTATTGCGCATTTTTTGACATGTAATTAAGAATTGTATATTTATTATTGGCGCGCATACGGTAATGATCTCAATTTTTTTAAAGAAAAAAACTGTATGCCACTGAAACATTTCCAATTAAAAATCATTTTTGAATCCCTGGTTCGATTTGTGACAAAAAATCTCCCCTGTGTTTTTTTCGTATGTGGGCGCGGTTTTTATGCAAAAAAATAAAACATCTTAACGCGTATTTTTCATTTCTTTAATACATTATCTAGTAGGCTATTGTCAACATTTATCTGTTTTTAGTTTGCAATAACATTATTGTTAATAAGTAATAATTTTTTCTTTTATTGAAAAGAATGGAAAATTTTACAAATGGGTAATTTGCTTTTTGTTTATGGTCGTATTAATGAAAATGGTCGGCAAGCTCGACGATTGTATGCTGAATTGTATCCAGGACGAAGTGTATCCCAAAACAAAGTTTTCGTTTGAATTTGCAATTCTTCTTCTATTTAAACTTTTGGTATCTTCAGATTTGTTTATTGTATATCTTATTGGTCTTCGTGTTGGGATGGTTCTACCGGAAAACTCATTTTGAGTGTGGAGAGTTTCTATTATTGACATAATATAAGTGTATCATATTTAATTTACCTTCAATAGAATAGCCCATTTTCTTTTCGGTGACAATGCAATAATAGGTATCATGAAGTAAACACATTCTAAATATCTTATACAGGATGCCTAAATATTTTTCTAAAAACCCGCCTGTATTTATAAATATTGAACTAAAAAGTAAAAAATAATATTTAGTGTATGAAGTTAAATACATCAACACAGAATATTCGACTATTTTCTTAAAAGCCTGAGGCGTGAGACGTCATCACATCTGAAATAAAACTTCGGGCTTTTAAGAAAATATTCAAATTTTTGGAAGTTCTTGATTTATATATTTAAACTTATACACTAGATATTATTTTTTACTTCTTAGTTCAATAGTTTATAAAACAATAAACGTAAATATATTATTTACATTTATTTTATAAAAGGGCGGTTTTTAAATATAATATTTCTTCTCTATATTTACTCTTCCACACTTAGCAAACTTAAAGGCTATTTACTTAAATAATCATATTCAACTTAATCCGCTTAACTGTTTCATGGATAGATAATGGTTTTGCGGTAATTAATAACCATAAAAAGAAACAATGGACCTATAATGTCCAGCAGTTTATCTAAAGACTTGGAAAGCAATAAAGGAACTAGACAATACGTCTGTTTAGTGAGCATAATAGAACGAATTTTTATGGGAAAACGCTGAGGCCTGTTAATACAGGCGTGCTAATAGATGGTTAATACACAAACATCTTTTTGTAGCACTAACAGGCATACAAATTAGCGTTATAGTCTATTGTGTGAAATAGTTTTCAACACCTTGGGTGTAATGGCCTGAGCATGGAGAATCGGTGAAGAGATGGGTGGATTATCGAACTTATAACTATAAAACGTATAGAATTATCTATTAGCTGATACCCGTACACTTTGTTTCAAGTACAGATCGAATAGTGCAATGTGACCCAAATTAGTTCAGTGCACGGTCATTTAGTAACACATATATACTTTCTTTTCAAATATTTTTATGGGCCTCAATTTTGTTCCATCATATTGTATTCCCATCAATATTTTAGCAGTTTCTACCTATGTCATAGTTGATTTTTGAGCATAATTTAACAAAAATTCAATAAGTAGTTTTTATATTAACACACACAGTTTATCCCTATATCATATCATTACCAGTTAATTCCTATACAGGGTGACCCACGACGAACTGCGGCGATCGATTTCTCAGAAAGTAGGCTTTGAAATTTTGGCAGCTAACTAAAGTCGATGGAGGCAATTCGCGCAAAATATTTTCAAAATGGCGGCACTTCCGGTTATACCGGAAGTAGACGTCAACTTTATTATTTTAAATGGAGCACCCTGTATATAATCGAATTTTTGGATTCCTCGAAAAATCTAGGTATATTTCATGTATAATATCCTATACCTAAGTTCAAACTGTTTTTGAGATATTTTGATTTTATGTAAAAAACTACGTTTGCAGGTCTAGACATAACTATAAATATCTGCTTATCGAAGTCTCTATTATTTATTTGCGTTTGGCTTCCTTGTTCAAAAGGGTACACTTTAGTGGCCTGTGCTGATACTTTTATAATAAATGTGCTGATATTTTCATAATATATAAATATAATATACGATTTTTTAAAGTATATTTATGATGTCAGTTTTTGATCACCCTATATTTATTTATTATAAAAATATCAGCACAGGCCACTAAAGTGGATCCTTTTATGGCAATAGAGACTTCGATAAGCAGATATTTATAATTATGTCTAGACCTTCAAACGTCATTTTTACATAAAATTCAGAATATATCAAAAACAGTTCAACTTAGGTATAGGATATTATACATGAAATATACCTAGAATTTTTCCAGGAATCCTAAAATTCGATAATATACAGGGTGTTCTATTTAAAAAAAACAAAGTTGACGTCTACTTCCGGTATAACCGGAAGTGCCGCCATCTTGAAAATATTTTGCGCGAATTGCCCCCATCGACTTTAGTTAGCTGCCAAAATTTCAAATTTTTTCAAAGCCTACTTTCTGAGAAATCGATCGCCGCAGTTCGTCGTGGGACACCCTGTATAATTAGTGTTTTCAGTAATAATTTTTTATCAAAATTTGAACAAGTCATCCCTATATGGCCCTGAATTTTTTACCAAAATTTGAACTGACTCTGAGAAGTAGTTCTTGAGCTATGCCGTGAACTGTCAGACAGACAGACAAACCGACAGACGGACCGATAATATTGATACAACACATTTTTTTGGCATTTAGAGACGCTAAAATGTATGTACCTAAATCATATCATAAAAAAACCTGAAATGATTTTTTTTATGATTACAAATATTATATTTAGCCGCCATTTTGTTTCGCCATTTTAAATTAGTACCCCAGTTTTACTAGTCCATCTGTTATTTATGACACACATTTGAAATCAGGTCCTTAATGAGTTTTTCAGCCTGAATTTTTAAATATTTTATTAAGCCGCCATTTTGTTCCGCCATCTTGGATTCGTACCAAAATTTTACCAGTTGATTCCTACATAATACTTTATTTATGTGCAAAATTTGAGATAACTGGATAAGAAGTTTTTTAGTTTCACTAGGCCGCCATTTTTTTGCCATATTGGATTTCTACTCAAAGGTTACCAGGTAATCTCCATAGGACCTTTAATTTTTGACCAAAATTTGAAGTCAATCTGGTAAGTATATTTATAGCTATGCTGCGAACAGACAGACCGACAGACAGACAGACCGACGGAATTGAGAAAACATGTTTTTCGGCATCTAGGGACTATATTCTATTTTTGTTTTTTACATGCTTTTCAAAAACATATAACACTCTATGTTTATATAGAATGGAAGCTTTCACGGCTTTGGTCAATTAAGAAACCATCGTTCTTGGGATTAGAACGTGTCAAATTGGAATTACTATCCGACGTTTCGCCTTCGATTGCACCAGGCATCTTCAGGGATCTTTACTCCGCGAGATCTAAACACTGAATGATTCAGGTTATTTGGACCTACTCCGTCGGTCTTCAGATATTTCCTATCCCCAAAAAATACACCACTCTAACAAGAAGATCGTTAGTGAAAACCATTTAGAAACCTAATATGTGAGAAATACCTGGGAACCAACGGAGACTGATAATATGGGTTTCATGCAGGATATAAAATCTATATATGTGTCCTGAGAATGCAACAATAAAGTTGCAAAACGTCGACAATTTAAAATGACTTGTTTTTTTACTGGACCTTAACCCCAAATAATACACCACTCTTACATAAAAACAAGAGGGTCGTGGAAAATATCTACGGACCAACGGAGTAGGTAAAGACTGATAATATGGGTTTCATGCAGGATATAAAATCTATATGTGTCCTGAGAATGCAACAATAAAGTTGCGAAACGTCGACAATTTAAAAAAGACTTGTTTTTTTACTGGATCCTAACCCCAAATAATACACCACTCTAACATAAAAACAAGAGGATCGTTTACGAAAACCTTTTAGAAACTTAATATCTGGAAAATATTTACGGACCAACGGAGTAAGTAAAGACTGATAATATGGGTTTCATGCTCAGGATATAGAAACTATATGTGTCTAGAGGATGCAATAATAAAGTTGCGAAATGTCGACTAGTTAAACATAGACTTTTGTTTTTTTACTGAACCTTAACCCTAAATAATACACCACTGTAACATAGCAACAAGAGGTTTGTTAAGTAAAATCATTTAGAAACTTAATATCTAGGAAAAATAATTTCCTGCAGAATATAGGATCTATATGTGTCCTGATGATGCACAAATTAAGTTCCCAAACGTCGACAATAAAAAAAATGACTTGTTTTTTTACTGGATCTTAACCCCAAGTAATACATCACTCTAACAGAAATTTTTAACTTTTTTTTTACTAAAATATTACCAAGTCATCCTCATATGACCCTTAATTTTTGGTCAAAATTTTAAGGCAATCGGGTAAGTAGTAATTAAGCTATGTAGCGAACTGACAGACAGACCGACAGACCGACAGACGGACCGACGGAATTAATAAAACATGTTTTTTGTCATCTAGGGACGCTATAACGTGAATATATGTAAAATCTAGAGGGTGAATTTTTCACGATTCCGCCATCTTGAATTAGTAACTAGTTTTACCAGTTGAGCCCTACACCACAATTAGTTTCTTGTTTTTTCTTTTGTGCCGCCATCTTGGATTCGTATTCCAACATAATGCCACCTTTATGTTTAGGCAAAATTTGAAATAATTTCGACAAGTAGCTTTTTCATAATATTTGTTCTTAAGAATTCACTAGGTCGCCATTTTGTTTTTGCCATACTCGATTTTTACCAAAATATTACCAGATCATCCCCATATAACTCCTAATTTTCTATCAAAATTTGAAGTAAATTGGTTTAGTCCTATGCCACGAACTGACAGAGAGACCGACAGACGGGCCGACGGAATTGATGAAACATATTTTTCAGCATCTAAGGGCGCTAAAACGTGAAGATATCGTCGGTACAATGCCAAAACCACGAATGTGCAAAATTGGCCATTTTCACCTAAGTACTGTAACGGATATGTTAAACTTGATATTTTTCAATGCCAAAGTAAAGCAAGTGCTTCGCGCGTTTAACCCACTCCCACTACCAATGTCTGTTTCGAGAATGTGCTCATCGCTCAGTTGTTGCAAGGCCAAAATTTCCTTTAACAAATTGGTAAATCTAAAATCTGGCAACATTGCTAAATTTTTCGTTTTAAGTCTGTCAAATTGTGACCGAGTGTGACTTTTAATTAATTTTTTTAGGAAAACTCTTGCATATCCCGCAATTTTTATTTTTGAAATGTAATATTGTAAATGGGTACTTTCTGGAAAAAAAAATAAAACAAATTGGAAGCGAAGTTCTTTTTGTGCCGGTGTTAAGTGCTGAAGTGGAAGGATACGAAAAGGCCTAAATTTATGAATTTTCAGAGTCCTGTGAACAGTCCCTCGGGTAACTCTTCTGCGCCTTACACCGCCACCGTACTGAACTTCCCGAACTGCATCCGAAATAGATTTGGTTGGATTAACTTGAAAATAATTTATAATGGCCTGGTCTCGATTTCTTCTTCTTTGTATATTTCTTTTTCTATCATGTAAAGTTTTATTTTCCTCAAATAGGTTTTTTATCCTTAGAATTGTATTGATGGATGTATTTCTATGAAAATTTGCAATAAATCTTCTTCTTGCTTCTCTTGCATTTTCTTGGCACTTGTAAAATAGCATAACAATCTGTAATCTCTCGTCCAAAGAGTATTTCATTTCGATCAGAGTCAAATATATATTTTTTAGGTGAAGACTTCGACAATAATTAAAATAATGTCAATTTTTATTGACAAACCATTCAAACGTCATTTTACCTTGATCACCTATACCAACCTATCGTATATTTTACACAGGTGAAGCTAAAATTTTAGTTTGTAAAACATTAAAATGTAATATAAACAGCTATCGCAAAATCAAATCTTTTAATCATAACGGACATAAAAAAAATCACTCTTTCCAAAAATCGTATAAAAAACGATACATTCCATTTAAAAAACACCTGATGCATAGCGTAACTCTTTTGTTTCTGGTTCAAATATTTTTTCGATGACATTTTTGGATTCTACAAGAAAAAATACATCGATTGGCTATTTTGAATTTTTCCAAAATACAAGGAAGGTCGAAAATATGTCCCTGTTCAGTCCTCGCTGGAACACCCTGTACCTCAACAATTCAGCCTGCAATTCATCCGAAAATATCCGCAGAAGGAGTTTTTGGTGAGCATAAGTCCAAGTTATTTACTTACTGTACGGTTGAACCATAAATTTATTTGCCTTTGTACCTATATAAAAAAGATTACTTAGTACACAGTACAGTAGTTACATTTTCTGTATTGACATTAACACTGTTTGTTTTCTATTACAGAAAACGAACCACAGCCATCCACATCATCCATGAACCCTGAATCTCTTCCACAAATATCCGGAGAAGAAGTTGTAGGTAAGCATGCGTCTAAGTTATTTACCTACTATATTGTTTAGACCATGAATTTATTTGCCTTTGTATAGGTACCTGGTACCTTATAAAAAAAAGTGTTTTACAAAATCAGTCTTAATTATTTATAGTTATATTTTTTGTATTGACATTAATGGATATTTTACTATTACAGAAAACGAACGACAACCTACCTCAACTATGTACGCTCTAAGTTTTCCACCATTACCCGGAGAAGAAGTTTCTGATGATTTGGACATTTTTTCCAATTCGTCATCAGATAATTATGAACCATCTAAAAGTGGACCCGAAAGCGACTCATCTAATTCAGTTCAATCTGTTGAAGAAGCAGTCCATAATATTCAGAGAAATGAACAACCTGACAAGAAAAAACCTGACATTAAAAGGGTAAGGAACGAGAAAGGGTGGAAAAAAAATATCAGGAAGGCAAAACGAGTGAGGGGTGAATCCTATACTGGACACAGAGGCATTGAGAAGCCTGCTCGTCCTCTTTTACCAGCAACATGCCTTGGCAAAGCAAAACACAAATGTTCTGAACTTGTTGATGAAGAGAATCGCCAGAAAATTTACGCGGATTTTCGTAGTTTGCATAACATTGATGACCAGCAACAAATATTGAGCATTCACGTACAAGTATTTCTTTACTGTTGGCGTTTCTAGGCATAATGTGTGCAGAGAGTTTTTTATGGTTACGCTGAATATAACGGACGCCTTACTGCAAAGTTCATTAAAAAAAAAAATGTTCATCCAGTGGCTTTCAGAAAAAAGATAAACGCGGAAAACACAAACCTTCCCACAAACTATCCGAAAATAATGAAACATTTATACGAGAACACATCATTTCATTCCCATCGGTAGAATCGCATTACTGTCGCGTTTCTAGTACCAAGAAGTACCTGGACCCATCTCTCAATCTATCAGTAATGCATAGAATGTATAAAGGACTAGGACTTATCATCCCTTTTACGAGTCGTTAAAAACAAGCGGTGATGTTAGAGATAACTTACCTGAGCCGGATATAGGCGAAGAATCTGAGACTGACGAACAAGATTAGAATACTACTTTTCAAATTAAGGTTTTTTACTAGCTTTCTTTAGTTGCGTCATTGTTCAGATTTTGATTAAGTTAATTTTGTTCTTGAGGTAATGTTTTTATTTTGATAAGTTTTGTTCTAGTTTCAGGTTATCAAGACTTTTGTTACTTAGATTAATGACTGATTTTTTCCTGTATTTTCAGAATTTTTTTTTTATTACTTATTTTATTTTATTTTACCAAAATTTGAAGTCGGACTGACTGATTGATAAAAAAATATTTTTTGGTATTTAGCGATGCAAAAACGTAAAGATGTATAAAAGTGGGGGGGTAACTTTTTCATGATTACAAACATTTTATTTGGCCGCCATTTTGTTCGGCGATCTTGAATTAGTACCACAATTTTTACTATTTGATCCCTATACCACATTTAGTTATGGCACACAATTTGAAATCAAACCATTAAGCAGTTTTTTCGGGCTGGTTGTTTAAATATTTTATTAAGCCGCCATTTTGTTCCGCCATCTTGGATTCGTACCAAAATATTGTCAGTTGATTCTAACATAATACTTGATGTTTTTGCAAAATTTGAGATAAATTGGATGAGTGGTTGTTTAATAATAATTTTTTTAACATTTCACTAAACCGCCATTTTGTTTCGCCATATTGGATTTTTACCAAAATGTTACCAGGTCATCACCATATGACCCTGAATTTTTGACCAAAATTTCAAGTCAATTGGGTAAGTAGTTTTTTAGCTATGCCGCGAACAGACAGACAGACAGACCGACGGAATTGAGAAAACTTGTTTTTCGTCATCTAGGGACGATCTGAAAAAATCTCGGAGAGTGATTTTTTCACGATTACAATATTTGCCTTTTACGAGGGAAGTAAAAAATGTAGGTATAAATTAGCACATTTTTTTGATTAAATATCGTTTGGTCTTTGAATTATTTTCATTCCCTTCAAATGATCAAAGAAAAGCAGGAAAACAGTACCTGCCAATCAGTTTTTTTTGTTGATAGTAAGGCTGAATGACCAATTACTGATAGGGTATTTAATTAACAGTTCATTGTTATCTTTTGGTGCTAACTAGTTATTTCCTTGTTACATATTTGAATCAATATTTTTGATAGATTTGCAAGAATATATCTGAGAACACAATATCGTAGTTATTACAGTTTACAATTTCCTAATGTAACTGATGAATCATTCAAAATGTAACTCATTATTACAAAAATCTAGACTCAAAATTCGATAGATAACATAGACCTATCGACGACCAACCTTAATCCCGCTATTTCAGAGTACCGCGTTTCTTGTAAACTGGAACTAATCGTTTCCAAAAAAAATTTAACGCTTTTGCCGGTTAAAAGAAAACTTTAGTTTTGCATTATCTATCGTTCATTGACTAATATATAATCATGGGTTTTGCATGAAATCCGATAATGAAAATCGTCTTTATTTGAGAATATTTTTTTTTCTATAAATCCAAAATATCTTGAAATATATACTGGGTATTAGCTAGTGGCGTCGCAGTAAAAATTTCGGAGGGGTAAAAGTGTACGTACGTGTACGTTTTTCTAAAATGTACTACAGCAATTTCGAAGGCATTGCTCACTCACAGCGTAGAGCGTATCAAATTTGATTGATTTATCTGGATAAATGTACGAGGGCCATGAAAAAAACTAAAAAAATAAATAAAGATTTTAAGAGTATCTCAAGAATGAAATCTATAGCCCAAAGTGACAGACAGACCGTAGGAAACGAGAAAACAAGTTTTTGGACATCTGGAAACGCTAAAACTTGAAGCTATGTAGAATTAAATCAGCATGAAAAATTACTAATGAGTAATTTTTCATGCTGATTTTTTAAGTATTCTATTAAGTCGCCATTTTGTTTCGCTATCTTGGATTAGTACCAAAATTTTACTAATTGAATTCTATGTAATATTTGATTTTTGTGCAAAATTTTAGGTAAAATGATTATGTAGTATTTTAATATAGTTTTTTTAACAGTTCACTAGGCCGCCATTTTGTTTTGCCATATTGCATTTTTATCAAAATGTTACCAGGTCATCCCCATATGACCCTTAATTTGTCACCAAAATTTGAAGTCAATTGGGTAAGTAGTTTTTTAGCTATGCCGCGAACAGACAGACAGACGGACAGACAGACCGATGGAATTGAGAAAACACGGAATTGGCATCTAGGGATTCTAAAATATGAAGATCTATGAATACCTGGAATGTACTATTACTGCAATACTTCAGTTTTACGAGGGTACGAGGGAAGTAAATACAAAAAACCACGAAACAGAACTTATACAGAACGTATAAGTTCTGTATCGTGAATGTGACACTATGTTATTTTATTACTTCCCTCGTAACTATATAACGTAATAGTGAAAAAAATCACCTCTGAGATTTTTTCAGATCTTCACGGACCAAAAACACATATTATCAATTCCGCCGGTCTGTCTGTCTGTCTCTTCACGGCGTAGCTAAAAAGACTACCTGATTGATCAGTTGGAATCAACTGGTAAAAATTCAGCCTGAAAAAACAGCTTATTGATTTTATTTCAAATTGTGTGCCATAACTAATTGTAATATAGGGATTAAGTAGTAAAACTGTGGTACTAATTCAAGATGACGGAACAAACTGTCGGCCGAATAAAATTTTTTTCTACGACTGCTATGAAAACTGTCTAAAAACATGATGTGTAAAAACTGCTGTGTGAAATTTTTGCACACAGTTTTGCTTAGGTTTGACCTCAATGATGAATGACTAGCACAAATGTCACTAAAGCTTGAATCAAGTAGGTCGTGGTTTTCGATTGCCTGGTCACTTTCATTTTAATTTCAATCTGTCAAAAATATTTTAATTTTTTGCCAAAATCACCTTTTGTTGTGTAAAAATGGAGAGTGAAAGTGAATTTGAATGTACGCCACCAGAAATAAAGGAAAAAGCTACAAGCGTCTCGCTAAACCTTTTGCCGGAAACTTCCAGATACAAATATGAGACCGCGTACATGAAATTTCAGCAGTGGAAAGCAAGAAGCAATGTAAAGTCATGTTCGGAAAATGTGATGCTAGTATATTTTGAAGAACTATCGAAGAAAAACAAAGCATCCACATTGTGGTCGATATTCTCTATGCTTAAAGCTATCTTAAAAGTAAAGCGCAATATTAATATTTCCGATTATATGAAACTACAGTCGTTCCTAAAACGAAAATCAGAAAAATATACACCAAAAAAGTCCAAAATTCTAGGAGGATTTTTCAAAATTTTTAAATTCAGCACCGGATGAGCAATACTTGTTAATAAAAGTACGTACTAAAAGCAAATTTTATGGCATATATTTTTTTAATCGTAAACATTGCAAATATGTATTAAATATTATACGTTTAAATTTTCAGGCCGCAGTTGCTATCGGTCTAGCAGGACCTTGTAGACGTGACGAATTGCATAAATTATCAGTCAATGACATCAAAGATTTAAATTCGGCTATGCTGATCAAATTAACAAACACAAAAAATAAAATACCTAGATCATTTACTCTGATTGGAAACTTCTACAATATATGTAAAAAGTTTGCCAATCTCAGACCCATATCCCCTATATCCGAAAACAGATTTTTCTTGAATTATCAAAATGGAAAATGCACTAGACAAGCTGTAGGTATCAATAAATTTGGACGCATGGCTACAGAAATAGCCAATTTTTTGAAACTGCCCAACCCGAGCGAATATACAGGCCATTGCTTTCGGCGTTCATCGGCAACAATACTCGTTAATGCTCGTGAGGATTTACTAACTCTTAAACGCCATGGGGGATGGCGTTCTAGCGCAGTGGCTGAAGGATACATAGACGATTCAATTGAGAATAAATTAAAAATTGCAAACAAAATTGCAGAATCTGTAGACCAAACTTCGACGTCCTGATCCTCACATGAATTGCAAGAATCTGAAACTTCCCCGATGGAGCCGGTTCCTTCACGTTCATGTTTCGGAGAACATAACATATACGAAGTCTATCAATAAACAAGATATGCCAGCACACAGTTTCCAAAACTGTACAAATGTAACCATAAATTATAACTTCAAATAGAGCTACTTTACTTTACTACTTTACTACTTTACTATTTTGCGCTATTAACGTTAGATAATTTGTTAGATTTTGTTGTGATTGAATAAACTATGTGATGTACTTAATTGTTTAAATCTAGCCTAATCGTGAATTGTACTTTTGTTGTTAAAATTAACCTCTTGCCATTTTCGCTTATAATCTCCCTAGTGCTTCAATTATTTCCAGAAATTTTTCGAGTACAGATTGTTCGAAAATTATTCCGAGTCGAACTGAGGGATAATTTTCAAAGGAAAATTGTGTACGGGAAAATATCGGATTATTAATTCAAGCGCGTGGGAGATTGGGTAAGAAAATTTCACACGAATTCAAACTAAAATTTAAATAATAGGTAATAAAAATGTCTACAAAGAATAAAGTTCGGCACCTATTAATTTGTAGTGTCAGTTGTTATTCTCATTCTAATTATGTATTTTCCTTGGATCTTAGTAAAATAAAACATTTCATATCGCTTTAGAAACATGTTGAGTTAATAATCTTGAATGTATTTGTGCTACTAAAGTAATAGGAAATTTCACTTTTATATGAAATTTGATGTAACATGTGAGGTACGTAAAATCATATCGTTTCTATCCTTTATCAAATTAAACTTAAAAAATATACATATTCCTTGGATTTTAGTAAAATAAAACATTCTATATTGGATTAGAAACATGTTAAATTAGTGATTCTAAATTAATTTGTGTTACTAAAATAGTATGAAATTGTATTTTCATATGAAATTTGATAAAAAGGACGTAAAAGCATATCGTTTTTATCCTTTATCAAATTAGTCTTAAAGAATATATATATATATATATATATATATATATATATATATATATATATATTGTTTGGATTTTAGTAAAATAAAACATTCCATATCGGATTAGAAACAAGTTAAAGTAGTGATCCTAAATACATTTTTGTTACAAAAATAATAGGAAATTTAATTTTCATATGAAATTTGATATGACGTACGTAGAAGAATGTTATTTTTAACCTTTATAAAATTAATCTGAAAAATAATATAAATTCCTTAAATTTTAGTAAAATAAAACATTCCATATCGGATTAGAAACAAGTTAAATTAGTGATTTTAAATAAATTCGTGTTACTAAAATGATAGGAAATTTCATTTTAATATGTAATTTGATGTGACGTTGGTAAAAGCATGTCGTTTCTATATCCTTTATCAAATTATTGTTAAAAAAATATATATTCCTTAGATTTTGGTAAAATAAAACATTCCATATAGGATTTAAAATATGTTAAATTAGTTATCTTAAATACATTTGTCTTACTAAAATAATAGGAAATTGGATTTTTATATAAAATTTGATGTGACGTACTAAAAGCATATCGTTTTTATCCTTTATCAACTGTATTTTAAAAAATATATTTTCCTTGGATTTTAGTAAAATAAAACATTCTTTATCGGATTACAAAAATGTTGAATTAGTGATCTTGAATAAATTTATATTACTAAATTAATAGGACATTTTAGTTTCATATGAAATTTGCACATCTTCTTTTATCCTTTATCAAATTAATATTAAAAATGTATTAAGCTTGGATTTTAGTAAAATAAAACATTCCATGTCGAATTAGAAACATGTTGAATTAGTGGTCTTGAATAACTTTATGTTACTAAAGTAATAGGAAATTTTTATTTTCTTTCAACTTTTAGTAAAATAAAACATTTCATGTTAGATTAGAAAAATGCTGAATTTATAACTGTTCTTGAATAAATTTGAGTTACTAAATAAATAACAAATTTTATAACAGTATATACTCCCTATAACCGCCAAGAAGTTACTACAATTTTAGGAAATGTAGTTTTAATACATTTTTGAAACACTAACACATAAAAAATTGCAAAAAATATGTTACTGTTTTTGAAATATAAAACAGGTTTAGCGCCATGCAGGCAATATTTTTAAAATTTTATGAAAAATAATTCACCTCAACTGAAATTTGAACCCAGGACTTACCGGGACAACGTATTAACCAACCGAGCTAAAGAGTCCTGTTTCATTTTTACCTTATCGGGGAACATATGCATCATCAATTTCAAAGTGTTGAGTGTGAATTTGAATTTCTCAATGTTCTCAAATGAATCCAACACAGAATTGAAAAATAACAGCAGATATATTACTAATTATATTTTTAATAAATTATGTAATATTTCATGGTATTCTTGATACACATCTTCTCGTCGCATAGGTGAATAGATAGGACTCGGCACTTCGCTAGTACTGATCATAAAATTTCGATGTTTGAGAACGTATAAATAGTATTTTGACACTACTTTATTTCTTTTTGTATTCTCCAAACGGTTCAACGATGGCTGGTTATCAAGAAGGGTTTCTTGTATCTTCTTAACCCTTTCGCGTCGACTTTATTTTTAAAATTTTTTATTTCAAATTACTGTTGGGTTATATATGTCCCAGAGCAAATTCAAAAAATTCGGATGGGAGCTGGTCGAATCATAGTTGAATACTAAGTTGTCCCACACACTTTCTAATGCTTTAGGAGCAATTTTAGTATTACGGGTTGCCGATATTTATAGGTTAGTTTGTATTTAGAGTAATTAAGACTGCCACGTGTTGTTGTTTACTGCAGAATATAAGCCATTTTTCCAGAATTACGTTAAAATAATTGAATATAGTGTTTGGACCATGACCAGGTAAGTTTTATAAATACCTTGGCCCAGTTTTATCATAATATAATTCTATTTTTTGGCTTTTTATAAACAAAAGTTGCGTCGGGACATATATGTCCCAGCCGAATTCTTTTTTGGTATGTTATTGTCCCACTAGTGTTTTACCGACACATATTTTTAGGCGGCGATTATTTCAAAGCGTAAAAAAGTTCTAAAAAAAAAGTCTAAAAAATCTAAAAAAATTGAGCCGACTTTTTCGGACCATACTGAAGCTTCGACGTCTTTTCATAATGGTGAAAATGAATTTTCTAGCAGCTCTGACAGTTCGGATGACGAACTTGTTCAACCAGATACCCCCGCCCCTTCAGCAGACAATATTGTGATATGGAAAGAAGTTGTTGATTTCAATCCTCGCTTCAAAATTCCAGAGGAAGCTAATTGTACCCTGCTGGCTAACGTTCATCGAGAATCAACAGAGCTAGATGTATTTCTACAACTAATGCCACCTTCATTATTCATATATATCGCGCAGTGTACCAATGAGCGTTTAAAAATTTTGGAAGAGGTTAAAAAGAAAAAATAAAAAGAAACAGATTCATATGAAATTATGATTGTTACTGGATGTTTTCTTATAATGGCTTATAATAAATTACCTCAAATTCAACATTATTGGGCTTCTCATAAGTCTTTGGGAAATGAAGCAATAAAACAAGCAATATCAAGAGATAGATTTCGACTTTTATCTAGTAAGTTGTACTTCAACCAGCCTAAAAAGCCAACTGATGCCAGTAAAACTTATTATGTTGACGAGTTAGTTTCCTGCCTAAAATATACTTTCCCTAAAGCTAGAACTGAAAGTAAATTTCAGTCCATTGATGAGTCGATGACAAAATTTAAAGGTCGTTCGTCTCTCAAGCAATATTTGCCATTAAAACCGATTAAACGAGGCATTAAAATATGGGAGCGATGCGATTCTAAAACAGGTTATGTATACGATTTTAATATATATTCAGGAAAACAAGCAGGCCCTGTAGAAGGTACATTAGGTGAACGGGTGGTGAAAAAATTAACTGAAACTCTGAGAGAAAAGGATGTACTTATCTGCTATGATCGGTTTTTTACATCTGTCGAGTTGATGAATTCTTTACCTTTACCCCAAGTCGGTACGTGCATTTCTAACCGTAAAAATATGCCCAAATTTGAGAAAAGAAAAATGAATCGAGGAGAAATGCAAACACTGTGCTGCGACCAGGGAACTATAGCTTTTCTTTGGATGGACACAAAAGAAATGACGTTGCTTAGTAACTGCCATACAGACCAAATAGTTGAAACTGAGAGGACTGCCAAGGATGGAACTAAAAAAAAGGTACCATGCCCGGAAGCAATACGCACTTACAACACTTACATGGGTGGTGTGGATCTATCTGATCAACTAACTGGACTATATGACATCGACCGGAAATCATTGAAATGGTGGAAAAAGGTATACTACAAGCTGTTGTTAACCACCGCAGTAAATGCGTGGATAATTTTCAAGGAAGTTCGAAACCGAGACGTTCCATTTTTGACATACATGGTCGATTTAGCAGAACAATTAATTGGAGCTGGACGAGAGAATGCAGCTGTAACGCGCAAAAGATCATTTGGAAGAACAACGATCTCATCAGCAAACCTCATCAATGTGGGAGATCATCTCCCAATTGTTTCAAAAACTAGAAGGAGATGCCGAAGATGTGCTCAACAAAATAGAGAAAAACGTACAGTAATAATATGTTCCGCATGTGACGTGCCCCTGTGCAAGGACTGTTTTTCATGTTACCATTCCTAAATAAGCCTTATATTCTCATTTGTGTTAAAAACAATACAGTTTTAGTTTTTCGTAGATATGCCTTTGTTTTACTACTGGGACCTATATAGCCCATATTTTAATACTACTGGGATATATATAACCCACGTTATAAGTTTTGTATTCTTATAAATAAAATTAAATTTGAAGTATTATGGGCTTTATAGGGCCTAACAAAGTTAAAATATTCGGAAAAATATTTAAATTTCCAGATAAAAAAAAGTCGCCTTTTCAAAACCTTTTTTTCTCTGGGACATATTTAACCCAATCGACGCGAAAGGGTTAAACAGGTTCTCCTCCAATAGTTCTATACCAGCTTCCTTTACTAAATATTTTAAAAGTGGCAATTTACGGTGTTGTTTCTCTATTTCTTCGACACTTTCGCAAAATTTACAAAAGCCGTACTTATTAATTTTTTCCATTTTAAATATAAGAAATTGTGTAAACCTTCTGCAACAATTATTGGTTTGACAGCTTGCTTATGGCAAATATTTGCTGCCATAGCCTTCTAAGATTTGTGAACAGAATTTCGGTTCAAGCTCATATTATTCGTCATTTCATTTTGACATAAGCGTGTGAAAAGTTTTCACACGGTGTTTGAAAAATTTCTCACAGTCTTGTCAAAGTTGAAAGAATAAAAATAATCAAAATTGTATTTTTATTTTCTGCAGTCGTAGAAGAAGTATCGTGAGCAACACGTTTGAAAAGTCAGTTTCTAAACTTGTTGCACAATATACTATTGTAATCGTGAAAGAATCATCCTCTCAGGTTTTACATAACTTCGCGTTTTAGTGCCACTAGAAGCCAAAAAACATGTTTTATCAATTCCTTCGGTCCGTTTGTCGGTCTGTCAGTTAGCGACATAGCTTAAATACTAAAGATTGGCACGAGAATCTGAGGCTATGAAAAGAATGCAAGTATCTATGGAAATGGTGCAAAACTCATTGGTGATTGTCTAAAACTCTACATATCCATAGAAACGGCCTGCTTTTGACAAACCTCTCCCTTTGGCCGGGGCTTCAGATCCGTGAGGCGTACTATACTTACCCGACTGACTTCGAATTTTGGCCAAAAATTGAAGGTCCTATGGGGATGACCTGGTAATATTTTGGTAAATATCCAATATGGCGGAACAATGTTAAAACATTTTCTTAGAGTGGTGTATTTTTTGTGTTTAAGATTCAGTAAAAAACAAGTCTATTTTTAAATTGTCGATGTTTCGCAACTTTATTTTTGCATCCTCAAGACACATATATAGATTCTATATCCTACATGAAACCTATATTATCAGTCTTTACCTACTCCGTTGGGCCGCAGATATTTCCCAGATATTAAATTTCTAAATGGTTTTCGTTAACGATTCTCTTGTTGTTATGTTAGAATGGTGTATTATTTCGGGATACTGGATACCAAAAAATATGATTTATCCAACCAACGTCTGTGGGTCTGTCTGTCTGTCAGTCAGTTCACGGCATAGCTTGAAGACTACTTACCCGATTTATTAAAATACAAGAGTTCTAGCCACACTACACCACAACTTGTTACGTTCTGGACGCGCGTTTCGCTAACCAAGTTAGCATCATCAGCAGATGATATAAAGTAAAGTAACTTATCCTAATCGAGACTATTTATAGGTAAATCTGGTCACGCTTGGTTGCGCCCGACTGCACCGTTGTTAAGTAAACAATAGAGGAAACTATAGGGAATAGGCCCTCTGTCTTAATTTAGTGCTTTCTTACCACATTTAACTATTTCTATACTCTCAAATGCATCCAATAATCTATTATTAGATACAATTTTAATCAACTTAAGATTATTTATTCCTATTTGGTGATTGTTTTCTAAAGCGTGTTGGGCAACGCTTGACTTTTCTGTTCTTCCGTATCTTAAATGTGCCATGTGTTCTTTAAAACGAATGTTTATGGAGCGTTTAGTTTGCCCAACATATTTTAGATCGCAGTCATTATAGCTAATTTCATAGATGCCACTCCTCTCCTTCAAGTCGACTTTGTCTTTAGGGTTTCCAAGGAGATTTTTCAAATTCTCCGTTTTGTGGGCTACTCTAAAACCTACGTTTTTAAATACTTTTTCTAGACCTCTCGTATATCTGGGATTATATGGGATTACTATGAACTTATTGGGAGCCTCAGGTGTTTGAAGAGCAGTGGCATTTTTAACATTTTCTTATGCTTATGTCTATTTACTAATTTATGTACAAAATTACCATTATATCCATTACTTTTAGCTATATTTTTAATCCGATTCATTTCATTGTTAAAACGTTCTTTACTTAATGGAAAATGGACTTACCTGTGAGTTAAGAAATGAAATGCTGCCATTTTGTGTTGACGGCAATGAAATGAGTCGGATGTTATATACCTATCAGTATTAGTAAATTTCCTATAAATATCAAATTCTAATTTATCGTTATTTCTAATAACTAACGTGTCGAGAAAAGGTAATTGCCCATTGTTCTCCTTTACGTACGTAAAATTCATAGAAGGATATTTATTATTTAATGTTTCTAAGAAAGTGTCCAAATTTTCTGTTTTAGTATCAAAAATAGCAAATATATCGTCTACGTATCTATACCACACCCTTGGGAAATACTTGAGTTCTTTTTTGAACTGGGTTTCTAATCTACCCATAAACAAATTTGCAAGGAACGGAGATAAGCAATTGCCCATCGCAGTTTCCTCAAGTTGTTTATAATATTTATTGTTGAACTCAAAAAAAATTTTGATTCATACATCATTTTGTAAGAAGTAAATATTCATCAATAATTTCTTTCTTCAAATTATTGATTTCAAGTAGTTCCTTTAGGTACTCTAAAGCTAGTGGTATGGGTACACTAAGAAACAATGAGCTTACATCAAAAGATATTAAAATTTCACCTTCTTTTAAGTGAACATTCTTAATTTTATCTAAGAATTCTAACGAGTTAGTAACCTCAAACTTATCGTACGAGATATTTAATCTGGTGAATTCTTCTACTAACCATTTTGACATATTGTACGTTGGTGATCCAACAGCTGAAACAATAGGTTTCATGGACTTCCCAGGTTTATGGATTTTGGGAAGGCAATACAGTTTAGATAACTGTGGGTTACTATGTGTTAGTTTAAATTTTAGTTTATGGGACAGAAGGTTTTTACACTGTTTTAACGTATTTTTTACTTCTGTTATCATTTTTGATAACGGGTTCTTCTCAATTAAATCGTAGGGACCAGTTTGAATCAAAAGGTCTACTCTTTCAAGATAATCTGTTTTGTCTAGTATAACAACCTTATTTCCTTTGTCAGCTTTTTCTCGACACGTTAGTTATTAGAAATAACGATAAATTAGAATTTGATATTTATAGGAAATTTACTAATACTGATAGGTATATAACATCCGACTCATTTCATTGCCGTCAACACAAAATGGCAGCATTTCATTTCTTAACTCACAGATTAGTCAATTTTTCATTAAGTAAAGAAAGTTTTAACAAAGAAATGAATCGGATTAAAAATATAGCTAAAAGTAATGGATATAATGGTAATTTTGTACATAAATTAGTAAATAGACATAAGCATAAGAAAATGTTAAAAGATGCCACTACTCTTCAAACACCTGAGGCTCCCCATAAGTTCATAGTAATCCCATATGATCCCAGATATACGAGAGGTCTAGAAAAAGTATTTAAAAACGTAGGTTTTAGAGTAGCCTACAAAACGGAGAACAGTTTGAAAAATCTCCTTGGAAACCCTAAAGACAAAGTCGACTTGAAGGAGAGGAGTGGCATCTATAAAATAGCTGTAATGACTGCGATCTAAAATATGTTGGGCAAACTAAACGCTCCATAAACATTCGTTTTAAAGAACACATGGCACATTTAAGATACGGAAGAACAGAAAAGTCAAGCATTGCCCAACATGCTTTAGAAAACAATCAACAAATAGGAATAAATAATCTTAAGTTGATTAAAAATGTATCTAATAATAGATTATTGGATGCATTTGAGAGTACAGAAATAGTTAAATGTGGTAAGAAAGCACTAAATAAAGGCAGAGGGCCTATTCCCTATAGTCCCCTCTATTGTTTACTTGACAACGCTGCAGTCGGGCGCAAGCAAGCGCGACCACATTTACCTATAAATAGTCTCGCTTAGGATAAGTTACTTTAGTTTATGACATCTGCTGATGATGCTAACATGGTTAGCGAAACGCGCGTCCAGAACGTAACAAGTTGTGGTGTAGTGTGGTTAGAACTCTTGTATTTTGATCTATCGTCCACCACAAGTTCCAGTGTTAGGACTACCCGATTTACTTTAAATTTTGGTCAAAAATTAAGGGTCATATAAGGATGACTTGGTGATATTTTGGTAAAAATCCAATATGGTGAAACAAAATGACAGCCTAGGAAAGTCTTAATTAAAATTATTAAAAAACTACTCATCCAATTTATCTCAAATTTTCCAAAAAACATCAATTATTATATTGGAATCAACTGATCAAATTTTGGTACGAATCCAAGAATTCAGCCTGAAAAAACTACTTAATGGATTGATTTCAAATTGTGTGCCATAACTAATTGTGGTATAGGGCTCAACTAGTAAAACTGTGTTACTAATTCAAGATGGCGTATGGCACATCTCTATGTTTTAGTAAAGTTTAAATTAAACTTTAGTTTTAGTGTTCCTAGATGCCAAAAAACATGTTTTATTAATTTCGTCTGTCAGTTCGCGACATAATTTAAACACTTTTTGCCAGATTGACCTCATTTTGACCAAGAATTAAGGGTCATATGGGGATGGCCTGATAATACTTTGGTTTAAATTCAATATGGCGGAAAAATGTAAAAAAAATTGGTTGAGTGGTGTATTATTTAGAGTTAAGATCAAGTATTTTTTTTTACTTAAGTATAATTGTCGACGTTTCGCAACTTAATTGTTGCATCCTCAGGACACATACATAGATCGTATATCCTGCATGTAACCCATATTATCAGTACTTTTACTCCGTTGTTCCGTAGATATTTTCCAGATATTAAGTTTCTAAATGGTTTTTGTTAACGATCTTCTTGATTGGTTTCATGCAGGATATAAAAATCTATGTGTCCTGAGGATGCAACAATAAAGTTGCGAAACGTCGACAATTTAGAAAAAAGCTTTTGTTTTTTATTTACTCAATCCTAACCTCAAATACTACACCACTCTAACATAACAAGAAGAGGATCGTTAACGAAAACCATTTAGAAACTTAATACCTGGGCAGTATCAAAGGATCAACAGAATAGGTAAAGACTGATAATATGATGGCGAAACGAAATGTCACCTGAATAAAATTTTTATAAAACCAACGTAAAAAAATATTGTTCAATTGACAATGCAGAAAAATTAAATGTGAAAATGGAGTAAACTGGTACGAATTCAATATGACGTAACTAAATGGCGGTATGTGTCAGTGAAAAAACTAATTATTGAATTTATTTTAAATTATGCCCAAAAGTCAAATTTGGCATAGGTAGAAAGAAAATGGTAAAATATTGGTAGGAGTCCAATATAAAGCGCCCAATAAAAATAAAAAGAAAGTATATGTAACACTACGACTATGTAGTGAACAGGGGCGTGCGGTGAAATTTTAAGAAAGGAAAGCAATTTTTAGAAACTTACCTATTTGTAATGTAATTCGATTCTTCGACCATTTTTTGCAAATTCGTCAATGACGTCATCAAAAAAACGTCGATGCTCCTGCCCCGTTGAATTTCTCACGAAATTTTTTATAAGTTTAAGTGTTGAAAAATTGTGTTCTATTGATGAACTTGTCAGTGGCGGCTCGTCAGGGTAGGCCTCTGAGGCCGCACCTCACCCCAAAAATAAAGGAAAAGAGAATTTTTTTATATAACTTTTTATCTATTACAAATTAGAAATATACTTTTTAACAGTTTTACAACATAATAACATTAAAAAAAAAACAAAATATAATCCCATAATAAATATTTTAGAAAATAAATTCTGACCACATCAAAAAACCGACCGTGCAATCCGTGCAAACCCATTCCTAAAGAAAGTGCTCTCGAATGAGGCGAAATAATTTTAGCTTGGAAAGTTTCGACTTCTGACCTATTTATCAACGGCCGGTGCCGATGCCGGCGAGTCACCTGATTACGACAGAGCGGGATGGCGATTGCCGATGCACGCGTTTTCTATTGCATTCTTGAGGCGATAAATCTGTAGCTTGGATATGCTTTTATTGGTTATTTAAATCACATGACTAGCGAAATATTCCAACGGCTTCTTTTTACGTGGTGCGTGCGGCTGAGAAAGAAATAGGAAATAGATTGCGATAATCGCTGATTGAGGGCGTTCTGTCTTTTAAGGTGAATAAATACGCGTGAGTAAGTTTTTGTTTTGTTTTGATTTGGTAAGTTGGACCGTTCCATTTTCTGTATTTGCTTTTTGCTTTTGAAATGAATCCTATTCACGACATTATTGCTTCATTAATTGAAACGCCTTTTTTAAGAAGAAGCGAAACTGAAAAGAAACAGATATTAGGTAGCCGTCCGACGCCGAAAATTTTAGCAATATTTAACGATAAGAGGCAAGATAAAAAATGTTCAAGAACTTTTCAAATATCTTGGTACGAAACTTATAGGTGGCTATGCGGAAGTATTTATAAAGAAAGCTTATATTGTTGGTCTTGTATTTTATTAGGTTGCGTCAAAAATAATTGGAGTTCAGGGGGCGGATATCCGGATTTAAAAAATTTTTCACGAGCAGTAAAATCGCATGAAAGTTCAAGAGAGCATATTAAAAATTCGGTAGCACTTACAAGACAGGAGCAAAATAGGGCGACTATTGCGGATGCACTACAAGAAAATGCAAGTCTTAATAAAATTGTTTATAATGAAAATGTTTGAAAAAACCGTTTATTATTAAATTATTTAATTGATGTTACTATTACTTTGGGTAAACAGGACTTGGCATTTCGAGGTCATAATGAAACAACAGATTCTTTTAACCGTGGCAATTTTAAGGAAATATTTGCATGCTTAATAAAAAGAAATGCCGAACTTACTGAACATTGTGCTAAATTTAGTAATATTTTTACGGGACAATCTAAGACTATACAAAATGAACTAATTGGTTGCATACATGACTATATTCAAGAATATATAAAAAAAGAAATCAATGACACCGATTGTTGTTTTTTTGGCGTAATTGCGGATGATATTACTGATATAACAGAAAAATCACAGTGTTCGATAACAGTTAGGTATGTGACCAACGGATCTTTAAAAGAAAGATTTTTAGGATTTTTTGACGTTAGCGATAATAGAACAGCAGAGAGCCTTTTTCATTTAATACAAAACAGCTTAGAGCCTTATGACTTTAAAAATAAATTGGTCGCGCAGTGTTACGATGGGGCTAGTGTTATGGCAGGTGAAATAAATGGGCTTCAAACAAAAGTTAGATCTATTGCTCCTTTAGCTATGTTTACTCATTGTTGCGCCCACAGATTAAATCTAGTTTTACAACAGGGAACAAAACTGATTACCCAAAGTCGTATTTTTTTTGCCACTTTATTAGGAATACCAAATTATTTCCACCAATCACCAAAACGGTCTTTTGTGCTTAATCAGATAGTAGGTAAAAGAATTCCGCGAGCTGTAGAAACGCGATGGTATACCGGTCTAAAATTTTACACTTAGTGGCTAATGAATGGGACAATTTAATTATAGTATTTGAAACTATTATTAATGACTTAAGTTCTGGAACAGAATCTATTAATGGTGCAAAAGGATTTCTAAAGCATTTTAATGATTTCGAATTTTGCCTTTTAACGCATATTTATAAACAAATTTTTAGTTGCACTGATGCACTGTTTCAAATATTACAGTTAAAACATTTAGATATAAATTACTGCATTTCGCAAATAAACCTTGCCAAGCAACGAATTATTGAATTTAGAAACGAGGACCATTTCAAAGAACTTTTCAATATTGCTAAAAAAGCCACTATTCTGCCAACTAACACACGTCGAGGGCAATGTTCTAGCGACTTTGATATGTTTACTAAATATAAAATATTATATTTCGAAATAATAGATTGTATAATTCTTCAATTAGGGACGCGGTTTGAAAATTTAAATAATTTAAATTTCTTTGCTTTAGTCGATTGCACAAAATATTCGGAATATGTTAAATGCTTTCCAGACGACTTATTAAATAATTTATTAAAAAATTACCCAAACATTTTTGACAGAGATAGATTAAAGAATGAGCTTTCTGTATTGTATAGGGATGAACAATTTTCAAATTTAGATGTCGAAAAAAGTCTAGCTTTGTTATTTAAAGATTTTAAAGCAATTTTTGCGGAAGCATATAAGCTTTTTAATTTAGTTCTAACTATTCCCGCAATAAGTGTATCGGCCGAAGGAAATTTTTCATGTCTTAAACGGATCAAAACCTACCTAAGAAACACAATGATACAAGAACGGCTTTCGGATTTAGCAATGATGTCAATAGAGCAGGAATTACTGTCAAAACTTAGTGAAGACCAAAACTTTTACGACCAAATTATAGATAAATTTGCAACCTTAAAAGACAGACGTATAGATTTAATGTACAAAAAGTAGTTTTTTTATCTTATTTCATACAACTATTTATTTTAAGTTTTAATAAACTAAATTATGTTTTTATTATCGCAATCACCGCTATATTTTTGTGATAGGTGTACATATTTTACTTGTTTTGTTTACTTTTTATTTACTTTTTTTAGAGTTTATTTTTTTAGTTTTTAATGGTTTTGTAGGGCTATTGGCGATGACCTCCATTAAAAAAAAAAAAGGTCAACGCGTCGCAGAATAATACCTCATGGGTGACGTGGAAATTTATTCACATTTAAACAAAATTAACCTCATGTAGCCTCACCCTTCAATATACTCACGAGCCGCCACTGGAACTTGCGGCAGGTATTGTCAATACTAATTCACACAATTTCGACACTTCGGTGTAGGCATCTTCCAGCTCCTTGTCTTCCAAAAATTGCATTAGTTCCTTAGCGATTAATTTTTGCACTAATGTCATCAGTTTCGTCAATAACTTTTAGTTCAGATCGTAGTAACACTCGGTCGAAGAACTGGCCATCATGAAGAAGAAAAGATTTAAACGCATCTTCTGGAAACATTTTTCCTTTAAATGCATCAAAATTGCAGAGCTCGAGGAATTTAAAATCATTTAAACCGTTAAATCTATAGTTTATTTGTTGCTGAATTTGATCGATTATTTCATAAAAGAGGCGTCTGTATGATGTTTGAACATCTCCCACCCTGTCTGTTCGAAGACGCTTGGCTTGTGGCTCTACACTTAACGTCATCGTTTTCTTCCAAAATAGGTCAAAGTCTTCTCTTTTTTGGCTTAACATGGACTTAAAATCATCCACTTTTTTTAGGCAAAAATCGATATCATTTGTTTTAGTTTGAAATATATTAAAACATTTGTCCGAGAATGGAAATATTTCTGAAAATATGTTCAACAAATGATTAAAATTAAAATCTCGTTTCAAACAGTCCAAAAACCCCCTCGAACTATTTATTGCTTCTGAGTCCCACGTTTCAATATTTTCTATTATATTCTCAAATAGTTCAATCATTGATTCACGATTTTCAGATACTGTTAACACAAGTCTTCCATTATAGTTATACCTAGTAGGAGCTACTTTGGCCAATCGTTTGTGGACAATGGAGTCCAAAGCTTGTGTACGTTTTGTTGACTTGGAAAAAAAGCAGTCATGTCACTTAAAGTAACGAAAAATACTTTACACTCTTTAAGGTGATTAATGGACTGGGATAAAACTAAATTTAATATATGAGCAAAACAATGGACAAACACAGCACTTGGGAAAGTTTCTCGAACTTTAGCTTGCAGATCCTCTAATTGTCCTGCCATCACTGCAGCTCCATCATAGCTTTGAGCAACTAATTTTTTCTCTCCATTAATTTCTTTAGTAACGTTATAAACTTCCGTCTGTTTTAATGTAGCGTATTACTATAGATAATTGGCTAAAATTAGTGATATCAGTTGTTTCGTCCAGAACAATAGCAATGAACAGCGCCTCGCCAATCTTCTGCTTAATTCTTTTTAGAATAATGGTTGCAACAGCGGAAATTAAATCATTCTGGATTCGATTCGAAGTTCCGCAAAAAACGCTAGAGTGCTCTAAATGATTTTTTAAGCAATCGTCATATTTAGCCATTAAACTGAGTAAATCTTGAAAATATCCTCTATTTAAAGAAACCCTTGTTTCGTCATGATCTCTAAATCCCAATTCGTGCTGTCCGAGAAAACAAACAACATCAATAAGTCTTCTTAATATTTGCCTATTTTACTCGACTAGTTCATTGTGTTGGCGGTGACTAATTCCCAACTGTTTATTAAGGGCGTGTTCAGTTCTGGTTTTGCCGAAGACTTTTTCTTTTATGACGGCCTGCAATTGCGCTTTGGACATAATGTGTCTTTTTACAGCTTTATGGAAATTGTTTAAATCGGAAAAACCAGTTTTATTCCATTTCATTTTCAAAAAGTAAACATCGCCAACAAAATAATTTGCTTATATGTTCACACCCTGTTAGCCATTTAAATTGTTCGTATTGTTTTTCCGGATAAAAATGTCTATTACAGTTTTTCATTTTTGTGGTTAAATTTTTCATAGACAGTTTTGCCCTTCCTTTGGAAATTATTTGAAGCTTATCAGCGAAGTTTAATGTTGAAAATCCGTTTATTATTAAGACACACACCACATATTCACATACACTATTCTTACTAAATTCTCCAACATTTTCAACGTTAGTACCGACAGCCGAAGTCGACGGTATTTGCATATCCACGTCCGTATTATTGTTTTCCATATCGCACCATGCACGACGCGACGTACGTATCACACAACACACGGATAGCCATTTTAACAAAGAACCTACTACAACGATAGCTTCCGCCACCACTTAAAGCACGCGACTGAAATGCAAAAATTGCAAACAGCCGGTGGAAAGTTCAATAACCTCTGGCTCGATTCACAGGAAATCGAGCATACAGGACTTGGCTGCTGAGAAGCTAGCGGCCCGCGTAGGTTCTATTCCATTTTCTATTGTCGCTCGGTCGGAGTCAAGGCCGCATTTATTATAGGCTTGATAATTAAGATAATGTTTTAGTATTTTTAATATAAACTAAATTAATGGTTCCCTATTTCAAAAATTACATTTTAGAAGATGTTTTATAATTTTTTTGGGCAGCACTGCTTCCATGGACTGCACGCCCCTGGTAGGGAACTAAAATGAATCACAGTTCACTATTCCTAACAAATGGAACCCTGTGGTTCGTTAATATTAGCTCTACCCCGGTATCTTGATATGTTTAATTTAATTTTTTGGCTTTTAAAGTATTCAATATGCGGCTTTATGTAATCGAACGTGACGATCTTAAACAAATGACATCGGTTACGCACCGATGGAACACCCTGCGTGGAAATTTTTGATTCGTACCTTGCGGTTACCCTCCATTATTAAAAATACAGTGTTGTCGATGTGGAAATTACAGAGTCCCGGTAAATTCATGCGAAAAAAACCGCCTCCCGGGGGAGAATTTAGCCGAACTCGTAACAGTTGTCAAATTAGACGTTGAATTCAGTAGCGGTATATTGCGGTTCTGCCCTCGGGCGGCCATTAAGAAAATTACGGAAACATAAAATATGTATACACAACGCACATAAAGGCGGCTTATTGGGCCAAGGTGGTACGGTACTTTTTCGAAAAACGACGGGAAATTGACACCCGAGGCTCCTGCATCTAAACACTCTTGACGTACGTATTTATTTTAGGTCTTAAATTATTTGAAATAATGGAGCTTTAATATATATTGCAAGAAATGCTCGCGTACACCTATATTTAAAAAAAGTTAAGTAGATAATTGTGGCTAAGCGAATCAAGGATTTAGTTAGAATTTATACTGGGCGATTTTGTAGGTATGCAATGATTAAGGAGTTACCAGCCTGGAAAATTTATTATATTGTTGCACTACTTTATATCATTTACTAGCTGAGTTAGTGCAATTAATTTTACGTACAAAGAGAAGTGGATAAAGAATGTGTAAATAACAATAACTAAAATAAATATGATAATGTAGATATGCCAAGGTTGAAATTATTTAAAATAAAATGACCCAATAAATATTATAAGTAAAATATTTCTCATATAATTTTTTTATACTTTATAAAATATTAAAAAAACATTGAAAGAATAATATTTTATTTAATCCTTAAATATCGACATTTTGAAGTAGACGCCCAAAGCAGCCTCACCTAGCCACTATAAAATATAGTTAATGTTACTACATTACATATAGACCAAATATAAAGAGTATTAAAAAAGTACGCTGCCACATTTTAAGAGACGATTCTGTGCATGAATTTAAGACAAAAGGTTCATATAAATATAGGTCCGAAAATGAACAGTTTTCAAGATACAGGGTGTTAAAATTCTATGAATTAAAATTGTTTTTCTATCATAATGTTGTATTACTCTAGATATTTTTATCAAATTTGGTGTACATCTTTTACCCATTAAAGGACAATTTTTGACGCAAAATTTTTTTTTAGTTACTACCAGTGGCGTCCGTACGGGTTAAAACTGAATGTTTTTCAAGAAAAAAATGATACGCCACTGCTTTTTTTGAAAACAAAAATCATCTTGGCGTAAAAAAAACATTTTCATCTACTGCAATTCTAATACAATTTTGCAATGGCAATTTTATGTAACATCCGCTCCTCTGTTATTTTTTACGAAACATACTTATTCGAAAGTTGGCACGTGTAATGATGTGACTAGTACCCATAAAAAGAAATAATTGTAATTTGGAATAATCTATTGAGTGATTCATTTTTCGGGGTCATGTTCCCTTTTATTTCCCGAACTTTTTTTGCGACGAAACTTATGATTTTACATTACCATTCACCAAGGGCGCCTCCAAGGGGGGGTAGTGGGGTAATTACCCCCCCCCCCTCAGACACCCAATACCTAATACCGAAAATATTGAAAATTATTTTGCCTGTAATATTTTTAACAATAAATTATTAAACGGAAAATTTGGTAGATATTATTGTGATAATTTTGCGATGTATGAATAATTTTCGACTGTTATGGCAACAACGTCTCGCACACGTAAAGCATTTGGCGGTCTTACCTCCCCCGCCACCGTCAGAATTTATATATGAAAAATCAGGACGCGGGATAGGAGACGAGAACTATAAATGCTTCTGTTTTGTCTATTGCAGTAAAAAGACTAGAACTTGTAATTGCAAGGTCTCCATTTAATTTTTACAAGGTATACATACTATAATAAATATAATATATCTAATCCTATGTATTAGTCCTAATTTTGAAAGTATTAATGAATTTTAAAAATAAGGTTAAGTATGGCTAAATAAAAATTCTTTAATTTCCTAACCTTTGTTTAAAATTTGCCTAAACGGGTGTTCGTCCCCCCTGCCAGTCACTACCCTCCCCAGACCAGAGTTCTGAAAGCACCACTGCCATTCACAGCTCCTTTTTACCTATTTTCTTTTTAATTTAATAAAATACTACTACACCATTATCTCTAAATGTACTACTTTCTAACCGAACTAACAATTTGGTATAGTCAAAAGCAGTGTTATCGTGCGGGTCATACGATTTATCAATGACGAACTTTTTAAGTTTGTTTTTCTTTTATTACGTGTAATCATATCCTCCGTATAAAATCCGGAAGATGAGTTAGATAGACCTATGATATTTTCGTATGAAAAAAGAGGATAAACGTATAAATACCAGCAGTTGCAAAAATCTTTAAGCGGCACTTGAAAGTCAGATTGACAAGTCAGTGACAAAATGAGTAATAGAAAACAATTTTCGGGTTTTTTGCATCCACAAGCGAAAAAAATTATATTAAATCTAATAAAATATTACGAAAAAGAAAATTCACCGGCCAATATCCACGAGACAGTAGCAAAGCTCTGGGAATCGGTATAAGGACTGTGCAGAAAATTGTGCATGAAAAAAAGCATAATTTTCTACCGAAGAAAATTAAGAAATGTAAACGAAAAAAGCCAAGGACAGAAGAATTAAGTGACAATGTAAAAAGGATGTTCCTAATGTAATTTAGGATTTATACACAAAAACTAATATAACCCTTCAAGTTTTAAAAGAAGCTTTAAAAAATCGAGGCATATTGGAAATTGGACTAAAATCGTTGTCAAAATTAATAAAAATATTGGGTTTCCGATGTAAAAAGAACTATAATCGAACATTTTTATGCGAGTTGCCATATATAGCAAGTCAGCGTATCCAGTTTTTAAAGAAATAGACAGAATATGTTAATTCAAATTTTAGAAAAGTGGTATTTTTAGACGAGACTTGGATATTTTCTAATGCAAGTGGTTCGAGAAAAAGGGGATGTGGGACGGGAAAAGGGTTCATCATTTTGCATGCAGGTTCTTCAACAAGATTTCTCCCAGGTGCAAGTTTACTGTTTTCTTCAACATCCAAAAGTATGGACTACCATGATAATATAAACTGTGAACTGTTTGAAAAGTGGTTAAAAGAACAACTGATTCCAAATTTAGATTTTCCATCTTTAATCATTCTGGACAATGCATCTTATCATTCAGGAATCTTAATTAAACAACTTACTTCATCCTGGAAGAAAAGTGATATTTATGACTGGCTCATAAAACAAAAACAAAATCCTTTACCCCATATGCTGAAACAAGAGCTGGAACTTCTTTTAATAGCAAAATCTATTAAAAAACCAACAATATATGTCGTAGATGCAATATCGCCGGAAAATGGACGTGATGATTTACGACTGCCGCCATACCATTGCCAGTTTAACGCAATAGAATTAATATGGGCTAGGACAAAATCATATTACGAAAAACACGTGAACGATGGTCTTTCATCATATGAAGTGCAAATTGTTTGGCAAGATAAATTATATTACGCCGGAGTATATTAAGTCTTTTGCCTTTGGATTTTTTCGTGTACATTTCTTAATCTTCTTCGGAAGTAAATTACGTTTTTTTTTCATTCACAAGTTTCTGTACATTCCTTAGACCGATTCTCAGAGCTTTTGACCACTGGCTCCTGGATATTAGCCAGTGAATTTTAATTTAAAATTTTTTTTATTAGATTTGACACCATTTTTTGCTGTATATATATATATATATATATATATATATATATATATATATATATATATATATATATATATATATATATATATATATATATATATATAGCCTGTATTTTTCGCATGCATGGCATTTAATTTTAGATTAAAGCTATGCCGCGAACAGACAGTCATACCTACTGACAGACGGAATTGAGAAAACATGTTTTCCCGCATCTAGGGACCCTTAAACGTAAAGATCTGAAAAAATCTCACGAGGGAAAAAATAACTAGTTATCTAGTTTTTAACAAAAGTGTATAATATTTTTGCAAAATGAATTTTTTTGTTACCACAATACAAAAAAAAACAAGTTTTCTTTGCACAGGGGTGGCCCGCATTTAAATAAATGACACTGTATAAGTGGTTAGATTTTTAGGTCAAGCGGGGCTCATAATTTGTGGTGATTGATAAAAAGTCTCACTTTCATTAAGTGGCTGTATAAACAGAACATATCCTGATTGTTCCACTGATTCGAACCGCCTTCCGAGTTTCTTAAGGCGCTTGCCATTTTGTGTATTTTAACCTGTTAACAGGAAACCTGCCAAAGTTCCTCCTCCTTTTTGGTCTACCCTGTATACCAGCCCAAGTAGCACATATAATCATATATGGGCTATCTCTGGCTAATTAGCTAAAATTGCTAGCCAAAATAACAGTTCTATTACAGTGTAAAGACGGAAATATGGCTAAAGGGGGGAATAATAATTTGGCCATAACGGGGTAAAAATGGCCAATTGGCAATTATACGACCCACTCTTTTGATTTTATGGTTGGGTTTATTAGCTACTTTTTGACTTTAAAATCGAGCTTTTTTAGCTGAATTCTGATTTTTTCCAAAATTTACCTAAATAATTTTCATTTTTTGTCTTTTCTTCATTTGCATAATAAATCATCAATTGTTTCAAATTATGTACAAATAGTATTGATAGAGCCAATCAGTGTAAGAATTTATGAGCCAAGAGGAAATGCAAACATAACAAATCATGATATCGTAGAAATACGCACTATGACTTATTGTGCAAAATATTCATTTGACGACTGGTGGGGACAAAAAACACTTGCGTAGGAACTTTTACTGTTAAAATAATCTAAGATAGGCATGTAAAACACGCGCCCCTTCTTGAAACTAAAAATTTCGTTTTCTACAATACAGGGAGATGTAATTTATTAAAAAAATTCATTAAAGAATCCCTAACGTAAAGAAAACATGCATGAAAATACGTTTTTATTGGTAGAAAGAATATGTTTGTTTAAAGTGGTCAAGTAATGGCTGCTAGGAAATTAGTTTAATTATAATTTCAATCATGTCGGATCATAAAAGGCTTTGGGTTATTTTTTAAGCAAATATTCCTCGAAATTGGCCACTTTGTAAGCAAATATTTATCAAATTAGTACTCGCTAAAAAATGGCTAATTTAAGATCCAGGAGCCAGCGTAACAAAATTAAACGACGATTACCCCAAGTCGGAGTCTTTCTATAATATGTGGTGAAATATTCAATCTTTTTATTAGACATATTGTATGGTAAATAATTTACATTTCGTTTTTCTAAATAAATCTTCAGTTTGGTTAAGTATAGTTTTATAGGTTATAAACGTAAATTTGAAAATGTGGCAATGTGGCTGTACTCGATTTAGTATATTACTGAGTTTTCCCAAGTAAAGTTGTACTATCATTTTGTGTAAATGTTGGTCGATTTGTAGTATCAAGACACTAAACTGAAACAATGGCATCCACAAGCAGACGTACCTATGTAAATCATCTCGATGTTGTTATGTGTGTGATGAATACACTTTGAAAGAGAGCATAAAAACGATTTCTGACTTTGTGAAAAGAGCGTATCTTGCCTATTTTGGCGTTCATTTAGGAGATCAAGATAAATCTTGGGCCCCACATTTCATATGTAAAACATGTGTTGAACATTTGCGATAGTGGGCGACTGGAAAGAGGATGTGTCTAAAGTTTGGTCTACCAATAGTTTGGAGAGAACCGCGAAACCATCATGACGACTGCTATTTTTGTCTCGTTAATATTAAAGGCATAAATAGAAACAACAGACACAAATGGACATATCCTGATCTTGAGTCTGCAAGAAGGCTTGTAGCGCATTCGGAAGAAATACCCGTTCCATCATTCAGCAGTCTACCCGAACTGACAGAAGATGATACAGAAACATCAAAGTCTGACGAAGTTCAAAGAATTCAAACAGAAAACGACAGCGAATTTGAAGCAGATTTAGCAACTCCGCAGTGTTTCAATCAAGAAGAACTAAACGATTTTATAAGAGACCTGGATCTCTCAAAGGAATCCGCTGAATTACTTGTATCCAGATTAAAAGAAAAAAATCTACTTTGTCCAGGTACTAATATTACATTTTATCGTAAAAGAGATAAGGATCTGCTGCCTTTTTTCGCTCAGGAAAATGACTTGGTATTCTGTAACAATATAAAAGGGCTCTTAGAAAAAATGGGTTTGCTTGAATACACTCCAGATAATTGGCGCCTTTTTATTGGCAGTTCAAAACGTAGTTTAAAATGTGTTCTTTTACATAATGGTAACAAATATATCTCAATTCCCATTGGTCATTCTACTACCATGAAGGAAGAATATGAAACAATTGCATTAATTTTGAGAAAAATTAAATACGAAGAACACCAGTGGGCAATTTGTGTTGATTTAGAAATGGTTAACTTCCTCCTTGGAAAGCAGAGTGATTATACAAAATATCCTTGTTTTTTGTACCTTTGGGACAGCAGAGCTAAAAATCAGCACTGGGTTGACAAAAAATGGCCTTCAAGAGATGTCATGATTTAAGGAAAACAAAACGTGATCAACGAACCTTTGGTTTCAAGAGAAAATTTTACTTCCGCCCTTGCATATCTAGCTAGGCCTAATGAAGCAATTTGTGAAGGCTTTAAATCGAGATGGAAATTGTTTTGGGTATTTGTCACGTAAATTTCCTGGCATTAGCACGGAAAAACTAGAAGCTGATATATTTGATGGTCCCCAAATAAGGCAACTTGTTAAAGATCCACAATTCACCACATCAATGAACGAGACTGAATCTAACGGTTGGTGTTCATTTGTTCAAGTAGTACAAAATTTTCTTGGCAATCATAAAGCAGAGAATTACGTAGAATTAGTGGAAACTATGCTTTCAAATTTTAATATTCTCGGCTGTAGCATGTAGTTCACTACCTCCACAGACACCTAGACCGTTTTCCAGAAAACCTAGGTGATTGTAGTGAAGAAGAGGGGGAAAGATTCCATCACGATATTAAAACTATGGAAGATCGTTATCAAGAACGATGGGATAGCCATATGATGCCGGACTACTGCTGGAGCCTTCAGCGAGACTGCCCTAGTAAACTTTATTCTAGAAAGTCGTATAAAAGAAAATTTTTACGTGATTAGTGACTAATGTAATTATGTAAATTAAGTTTTTGCGATAACTTAAATCCATGTGCCTTTATTTTTTTAACTGGCAATAGTAATATTATATATTATAACAGTTATAACGTAAAATATATACACAATTTTTTTTTAAACTAGATCTGATAGACAAAATCTGAGAACTCTTTTACATTCTGCATCCAAAAATTACCCAGGAACAGTTCAAAAATCGCAGGCACCAAAATGTGTGTTGGCCTGTGTTATATTCTGACCTCGATTTCTATTAATTAAACATGCCATATTCTGGCATTTCAAACAGCTATGCTTACTATAATTTAACCTCAATACTTACTAGACTATATCTGGTTATATTGTGGCAACAAAATTGACGGATATTTCTACTTTTTGGCCGTCTAATATTGCAAAAAAAAAGTTGGAAGTTTAATTAAAATATCTCTATAGGATATTTTTTGGCCATGTAATTATGCTATAGCCTATCTACATTAAAAACTGCTACTTTTGGAGCCAAAAAATCTAATTTGAAGCGAGCTTTCATGGCTAAAAAACAAACCAAGAATCATTTGCCAAAATTTGACAAATCTCTGGTTTTTTATGGAAAACTGTTAGGCAAAAAAGCTCATCAGCTAATTTGTGCTACTTGGGAGGCCAACATGGTTTTGATACAAAAAATTAAATAACAGAAGTTCGTAATCAAAATATGATTTTTTTTTACTCTTTTAAACCCCTTAAAAAATATTGCTTACACTTTTCACTATTTCTCAAACTTTTATGATCCATAACTTTAAAATAAGCGCGCTCTTACGTTTTCGTAAGCCCAGATAGTGTCCAATTAAATTGGCCAATGTATACAAGGTGCTAAATTAGGAAAAAACCTACGTTTATTTCTTAACTAAAAAACGGAAGATGCAAGAGAAAAATAAACTATGCTACGGAAGAATACCTTTTTACCCATTTTTACAAACAAAATTGAGTTTAAGTGTTTTGTTAGCCCTCGCCAATCGCCTAGCGGGGGGCTAAGCTCTCCCTAGCCCTCCCTAATTGCGCCACTGGTCACACTTCACTATTCCTAATCAAAGGAAAGGCTCATAAGAAGGGAAGTTGCGGATAAAGGAAAATTACCGAAGCTTTTCACCGCTTTAATTTATATTTTGAGAATATAATTAAGAGGTTAATGATTAACTCATCAAAATTGGCAAGACCCGAAAATTACCTATAGTAGTGTGCAGGGTCCTTCGCAACAAAATTTAATTATGCCACTCAATTATCCCTTGTCAAAATGTTTCAAAACAACTCATCGACAAACCCCCTTGATGGGACTTGGATGCACCATGCACCGATGGTATCGACAGCAGCTTCTTTGCAACTCGGGGCGGCGACTCCGAGACATGATGCTTAGATTAGATGGATCGCTGGTGGAATGCGGCCCAACTTCTTGACGGGTTCACAGTATTAAACTTTATCTGTTATAGATTGTTTAAGACAGCAATTCTGAGTCGATTTGATAAACGTAATTACTTGTTCAATTTCGATGTCTTAACAATCGCTCCATCGAAACCACTCAAAGCACTTAAGCACAATATGAACAATAATATGTGACACACAGGGTGTTATAGTCCGGGATCATGTGGTAAAGTTTATAGATTTCTTGATAAAGTAAAATTAAATTTTCTAATCAGCTAACGTAAGAACAAAGCTAAAAAATCGGTAAATTTCCTTTACCCAGAATATCCCTCGTTATGGTTTTTTTTTCATTTGTTAGGTATAGTGAAGTGTGAACCAATTTAGTTCGGTACTTCTCGTCAAAATGAGCGAAAAATGTAATATTTAAGAAAAGTTTGACCTACCGATTTCGATGATCTTTTTTATATGGTAGAAATCATACTCTGATATTTAAGTTTTTTTTGTTTCGCTGATATACAGGGTGTTATAGGTATTTGTGATTTTTGTCTAAGGATTCAAAAAATCCTGAGAGATCAGAGAGAACTGTTATGTTCAGTAGTTCGCCGCAAAAGTCACGGTATAGCGCCATCCTTCAGTGGCGGCTCGTGGTGTCTAAAATTGGTGAGGCGAGAAAAGGTTTGTTACTTATAATAGGTAGATGACGGCGCAGCTAGCGCCGCAGACGAAAAATTTTTGGGCTGCCACGCCCAAATTGACTCATTTTTATGATTTGTTTTTGTCTTTTATATACCAATACCAAGATATATGCCCAATTTTTCATTAAGTAATTTTTAAAATAAAAATTATTACATAGATATAAAAATAAAATAATAATCTTTAAGATATTCACTCAATTTTCATGTAGTTTGTTTTATCCTCAGATATATGTACATATATATTCTTCTCAAAGATATATAATATACACAATTTTCATCATTGGATTTTTTTATAAAAAATATTTAAAATACTTAATCAAAATAGTCAGAATCGAGTTTGAAGTGTAATAAACCTGTAATAAACTAATATGGTGTGAACAATAATTTTTGTATAAAAAACCAAAACTGTTTATTCAAATAGGTATGTGGATGGTGCAGTTAAGTCACTTTTTGTAAATTAAATTAATTTGCCTGTCTTTTATTGCCAAGAAGCAAATTTCTATTTCAAAATGTCAAGTCGATATACTTCACAAAATACTGAAATTAATTCTAAACTATTAATTTGTTTAAGGAGTTCTTGAATATGGACTTTATAAAATTGTTCATTTCGGTAAATTATGCTTAGCTCATTTTTGAGGCGATCTTTGTCAAACATTTTTGGATACGTTTTTTCTAACGAATTTAATAGACTAATAGGGAATTCTGTAGCAAAGTCTTTGTATTTTGATGTATTAAGAAGTTTCACAAATTCCAATTTGTGTAAATCTTCAAACCTGATGTTAATTTGAAAAATTATACAGTCTAAAATTTCATAAAACAGATTTTTATATTTTTCCATTAAATCTGATTCGCTCATGCTACGGGTTTGTCTACTACATGGCAATCCGGTAAGTGATTTTGCTTTTTCAAAAGTGGATTTAAGGAAATTTTCAGCGCGCAGCTCATTTAATCGTTTGACGGCAATGTTCAATTGTGAAATGCATGTGTATAGTATCTGAGTCTAATTCTGGATTTTCAATCATGTCCTGAAAAACTAAGGTTAGTCCTTCCCAGTTATTTGCAACAAAAATTTGAATTTTTGATCGAGAATACCACCTTGTATCACTTGCTTGCGGAACTGGTTTTTTTTTATTATTTTGTCCAATATAGATGTGCGTTTGTACGATTTATGGAAAAAAGCAGGCAAACTTTTCAAAGTTGCGAAAAAGATTCTGCTTGCCTTAATATAATTTAAACCCTGTTGTAAAATAAAATTACATTGCTTGTGGGGCATCTGATCTTATTCGTGTTTGTAGACCGCTCAATTCTCCGGCCATAACCGCAGCTCCATCATAACATTGTGCTACTAATTTCCGTTTAAAATTTAAAGGTTCCAAGATTCTTACAATTAAGTTATAGAGTGCATTAGCTCTAGAATCCTCACTTATATCAAAAAAGCCTAAAAAACGTTCTTTTATTTCGGCTAATTTATTTACATACCTAACAGTTATACAACATTGGGCAACTATATCCGTCGTATCATCTACAATTAATGAGAAAAATGTAGCCTCCGAAATTTCTTGTTTAATAAAGTCTCTCATATGTTCGTCAATACAAAATATTAATTCATTTTGAATAGTTTTCGATTGCCCCGTAAATACACTTTTCTCTACCATGACGTTTGAAATGATCGTTTATATTGTTGACCGTCTTTTTTATCACTACTTAAGGTACTTATCGTCGGCATAGGTCTATCTCCGCGAAGAATTTCTTTTTTCTCATCCTCGGGACGCCTGGAAAATGCCGTTGTCAATAGTGACATAACGATATCGTGGACTGGATCCATAGTTCACACGTTTCGTTTATTTTAAATTTTAATTACTAATTCATATAAACTACTCTATCAGTCTATCTACTCAATAATTAAACTAACGCAACGTCAAAAATACTTTAGATAGAGTAACACTCGACACAGACTAAACGCGCGACATTCACGAAATAATACTATAAAACAAACACCAAATTATTGCCGAATAATCTCAATATCCACCCACTTCCCGCTCAATCTCAAACCGTTACCGGTAACAGTCAAATACGAATACCCCACACGCCCACGCAATTATCAACAAAAACAAAAACGGCTTGCATTTGGCAGCCGGATGCGCGATTGTCACTTACCGATAAATAATAATTATTTCCATATATATTCAATCTGTGCTAACATTAAATGGCAACGTCTCAATCATTAAGCGAAGTTTTCATCGCCTCAAATGCAATAAAAAGAGATGGAATTTATCTACATATGCAACACGACACTTTTCCCTCTTTTTCAGACTTATTAAAAATCCTAATACCATTCAAGTGTCCGAGGCGCAATTCGCATCGCCGCGTATAGGTAAAGTCGAATAAAAAAGAAATGTTATTGCAGTTATTGGGCATTGTACTGTTGGTTAGTAAAGTAAAGTGTTTATTTATGATTTACGCATATCTGATGAAATTTTCATAGTGTTTGAGACAATTTTCAGAGAATAATGTATCAACTTGGAAAGAATTAATTTTGAAAATAAAAATGTATATTTATAGGAAAGCGAGTGAGGCGGCGCCTCAGTTGCCTCATCTGACGCGCCGCCGCTGCCATCCTTTATCCTTTATCGGTATTATCATTTTTAGTGGAAATATACGGTTTTTTATCCCTGTATGTTTTTATCTAACCAAAATTCCAAGACTTCATTTTAATTGAATTTAATTTTAAATTAACAAATTTACAATAGATATGAACAAAATAAACAACTTTCACTCAATAACGAGTATTCCCACCTCTGACAGTAATCACAGCTGGACAACGTCGTGGCATGCTTAAAATTAGCCGGTCTGGCAGCTGGTCTAAGTTTCTAGGTTGGGGTTGCAGTGCCCTTACTCTTCTTCCCATTGTATCCCATAAATGTTCAATGGGGTTAAGGTCAGGGCTCCGATGCGGCCAATCCATGGTGTCAGTGCCTACTTCTTGAAGATGATCTTGCACAACCCTACGTGAGGGCGTGCATTATCATGTATAATCATGAATTGTCCCCCCCAATATGTCGCATATGACACAACTTGTAGATCCAGAATATCTGTAATGTATCTCTCATATGGTCTTCTGTAAACTATATTTCGCCTGTCGTTGGTAAAAAGATAAAACCTAGATTCGTCTGAGAACAACATGTTGGTCCAGTCTCTAAATTGTTGTATTCTGTGCTCCCTTGTAAGTAGAGCAGCCTTATGAGGCCTCAATTGATTTTCAGCCAATCTTCTTGTAATAGTGCTTTGACTAATTGGAAAATTGTAGCGATTTAAAAAATCGCACTTTTTGTAAATCTTCTTAAAATTTCGAGAAATAATAGAGAGAATATAGCGGTCCATTCTGGGGGTTGTTACTGGATGACGACCCTGCCCCTGTCTTTTAATATCCCTCCCAGTTTCGTTATAACGTTGTAGCACACGAGAAATATTTGCCTGAGATACTCCAAACCTCTGGCCCAACTCAGTTTGATTAAAACCTTCTTGGGAAAGGGCAACCACTAAAGCACATTCAGCTTCCGACTGCGATATATAAAACACTGACAAGAAATAAAATTCAACACAAACTAACTTCTGATTGATAACTTGTCACGTCTGACATATGGATTTGATTTAAAAGGTAAATGATACAATTTATTATGCTTGCCTAAATAGTATTGTTTATATATGTATCGAAACATTTTGTAGACATACTAGTCTACATGTTGAGATATGTAATTTTATTAAATATTTGCTTCAATTAATTTAAAGTCAAATTATTTTATTCAGTTGTCTTCGTTTGTCAATGTACAGGGTGTCCAAATTTCGATGCTTTTACGGGGTATGCCGTAAACAAAAATTTCCCATCCCGCTTCGTTTCTGAGATACAGATATCAAAAAGGTAAAAACTGCTTGTTACGCTGTTTTTTACGTAGAATCCAGCTGGGAAGTCAAATTTTTTTTTATAACCTACTATTTTTGAATTATTTACCAATATTATGTTTTTTTAAATGGGACACCCTCTATATCGGTTGACAGTTTGATAGGTTTTTTTTAGCTTTTCAAATATATAATTTGTAGTATTTATCTATATCCGTTGGCCTAAAATTTATATTTTTAAATATTTTTTCTAAAATATCCCAGATAGCCATGAAAAACATTTGCTCTATCTATTATACATATATTATACATCAATAACAATTTTTAAGAATATACATATATTAAAACAAGAAAACATAACAAGTATATAAAAATTCAATTCAATATTTCAACCATTTAAATTTAACTATTTTGACATAACATTTCAACAATTTAACAATTTAAATTGAACAATTTTAACATAACAACTCAACAATTCAACATAAACTAAAATATAGCTTTAATAGCTTTAGCAAAACAAATACTTAATGGTTTAGTTTACTTTTTATTTATTATTTACAAGAATTTCTGCATGAAAATGATTTCCGTTTTCTCTAACACATAATTCAGTCAGTTTTGAAATTCGATTAAGAGCATTCAGTAATATGATTGATCGCCCTTGTAAATCTCGAAATGCCGTTTCGGTAGCCTCGCGCAGTTCTTCCATTGTTCGGTGGCGGGTTAGAGACCTTATCTTGTATATAGTCCCATACGAAAAAATCCAGCACCGAAAGATCGGGAGACCGCGCTGGCCACCTTATTGGTACATTAGTGGCTATCCACTTTTGAGGAAATTGATTTTCCAAAAGCGGGTGTACTAAACTAGAATTATGTGCAGGTGCGCCTTCTTGCTGAAAGAAGATATTATCTAAATGCGCCAGAGGAACGTTATCCAGCAACTCCGGTATTACCTCCTCCAATATTTCTAGGTAACGAACCTCTGAGAGACCTCCTTCATATAGTCGATAAACGAGTTGTGTGCCCAAAATGTAGCATGCAACACTAAAGCCAAATCGATCTTGTTGCTCCCGCTCAAATACTAAATGTTTATTTTCCTGATGCCAGTATCTGGTATTTTGTCGATTAAAAATACCAGCACTTGAGAAGTGTGCTTCATCAGACCATATAACCACCCTTGCAAAATTTACATTTACTCTAACTTTTAGTTGGAACCAATTGCAAAAATGTAATCGACGTTCGGCATCCCCAGGGTGCAAGTGCTGCACTATGTTTACTTTGTACGAAAAAAAATTGTTTTTCTATAACATTGTCTGTGCTCTAAACTTAAAAACACCGACTCCAGCTTCAATAGCTCTACATGAAACTGAAGGGTTCGCGTCGACATAGGCCACGACGTTGATTTCATCATTTTCACGATTTTTTTTCTTATATGATTTTGCTAGCTCCATAATCATTCAAATTTTTTTTCAGTCTTGACAGTCAGATCTGACTACGCCACTGGATTCTACGTAAAAAACTGCGTAATAAGCATTTTTTACATTTTTGATATCTCAACCGGTAAGCGAGGTACGGGGTGGTCCCAAAATGCAGTATTTTCAAAATCACCCTGTATCTCAGAACCGAAGCGGGCTGGGAAATTTTTGTTTACGGCATCTATAGTTTCACAAAAATACAGCACAGTGTTGCGAAAACCGAAAGTCTCTATTTGGACACCCTGTACAAAAAACACATTTTTAATTTTTTTATCGACACTACTTTTAAGTTGAAGTGTACAGGGTGTCCCGAATTACAGTGTCCAAACTTTAACAGCGCATTCTGCATTCAAAATAAGCCCTAATTTTCTATATAAACATATATCGGCAAATGCTTCGTTTTCGAAATACAGGGTGTTAAAATTTTAAGAAAAAAATTGTTTTTTAGTCATAACTTTTTTATTACTTGAGATATTGTTATTAAATTTGGTAAACAGCATTGGAGTAACAAAAGGCATTTTTTGATTTGAAATATTTTTTAATTTTTCATCAGTGGCGTCCGTGCGGGATTTTTTATTGAATATTCTTGAAGAAAAGATGGTACTCTACTGCTTCTTTTGAAAACAAAAATCATTCCTAAAATCCCCACTCACTTTGGAGCAAATTTGATCCCTTGTCTTTTTTTCGTGCGGTGTAAGGATTTCGAGTAAAAAACTAAAAACCATTTTTATGTATGGCATAGTTAAAATTTCCATTATTGTTAATTTCAGTAGCAAAACCTTTAAGGTGGGATTGTAACAGCAAGTTTTTAAAATTATTTGGTTTCCGATATTTATTTCATGCATTCCGGGTGAGTTCATAATTTCTGAACAACGTATGTAGGGTTTCTAAAATAAAAGCTTGTCTGATAACTAAGGAGAGATGATGTCATCGACCCGTTGTAAGGGAGATTTGCATTATGTTTGGGTTATCAGGGTGACATCGCAGAAGTTAGCAGGCAACCTATTAAAATCTAATGTCCTTGGTACTTACTATCATTCCTTCATTGTCAACTCTTGGTATGCCATGATTGCATTTTTGTGATAATTGAACAATTGCTAGGTTCGTCTTTAAAGTATGACAGATGAGTTTATAATTCTAAAATCGTCGATTCATTTTGTAAAACGGTAATTAGAATTAATTCAATTTTGAAGATGATACTTCATTTTACAGAAACTACTCTTTATTAACTAAGTTCGTAATTAATTTTACAAAAACTAGAATTCATAACTTTTATTAACTTAGATCGTAAAAAAATTTATAGAGCACTTTAAATGTCATTAAGGATTAATGTGGGCCTTAAAATTCACAATAATTGCTCAAAATGAGCTCCTCTAACTTCGACACATTTTCGGCATCTACTCTTAACGGTGTCAGTGGCATGGCGTATAAAATTCGTATTGGCTCGCAAAGTTTCACAGGCTTGCTCTATCCTTAGAATCAGTTCTTCTCTTGTATGAACTGGTCTGGAATAAACTAAATTTTTCAAATAACCCCACACAAAGAAGTCGACAGGTGTGAGGTCAGGGGAACGTGGTGGCCAGGCTGTAGCTCCTAATCGTCCAATCCACCGTTCTGGATAATTATTATTTAACCACTCGCGATTTACAAGTGCAAAATGCGCGGGAGCCCCGTCCATTTGAATCCAGAATTCGTTTCTAAGATTTAGAGGAATATTTTCTAAATATTGAAATAACTTATTTTGCAGAAAATCATTAAATAACTGTCCATCTAGGCGTGGTGGTAGAATATGGGGCCCGCAAAAAATTTCATTTATTACACCACACCAAACATTAACAGAAAATTCTTGCTGAAATGCTCTAGTTCGTACAACACGTGGATTGTCATGGCTCCAGATTCGTAAATTATGGAAATTTACTGAGCCGCTTCGGGTAAATGTGGCTTCATCAATCCATAAAATTTTTTTTGAGAAGTTCTCGTCTTCCTCTATTTGGCGCAAAAACCAATTGCAAAAACTGACACGTTTTTCGGCATCACCAGGTTGTAAGTTTTGAACTGGCTGCATCTGAAATGATTTCCTGTGATCTTTCCTCAAAACGCGATGAGCATTATTTATAGAAACAAAAACTGCGTTGCCTTGTAAATTATGAGCTGCTGTTCGTAGGCTTAATGTCCTATCGTTGTCAAACTTATTTAAAATTACGTATAAACTGTAATGTACCTGACATTTATTTACTCTAAAAACTCAAATGTCGCACTTTAAAGACGAAACTAGCAACTGTTCAATTGTCACAAAAATGCAATCATGGCATACCAAGATGTTAAAGGTTTTGCCACTGAAATAATTAGCAATAATAGAAATTTGAACTACGCCATACATAAAAATAGTTTTTAGTTTTTAACTCGAAATCCTTGCATCGCACGAAAAAAAGGCAAGGGATCAAATTTGCTCCAAACTGAATTAGGAATGATTTTGTTTTCAGAAAAAGCAGTAGCGTACCATTTTTTCTTCAAGAATATTCAATAAAAAATCCTGTACGGACGCTACTGATAAAGAATTAAAAAATATTTTAAATCAAAAAATGCATTTTGTTACTCAAATGCTGTTTACCAAATTTAATAACAATATCTTAAGTACTAAAAAAGTTATGACTAAATAACAATTTTTTTCTTAAAACTTTAACACCCTGTATTTCGAAAACGAAGCATTTGCCGATATATGTTTATATAGAAAATTAGGGCTTATTTTGAATGCAGAATGCGCTGTTAAAGTTTGGACACTGCAATTCGGGACACCCTGTATATCTCCGATGGTGGGGATCTTACAGCGGCTGAAAAAAACAAAAGCATGAAATAACCGTACCTACTAGCCCATAGACATTAACATTAGCCCATAACTGGTGCGTTTACCTTCCAGGAATCATGATGTTATATAGGCTTAATATGCAAATCCCGCCTTGAGCAAACAAAGGTGTCGTGGCAGTTTACAATGGCAAATAATAAGGCAGGTAAGTGGCTTAAACAAAGCCCAGTCACATAAATCTGGCGTTATTATTTTGTTATGTCTCTCCTTCCCGCCAGGGAGAGGTTAACGTCTTGGGCTATGCATGCATGCTCCGGTTTCGGATTACTTATTAACCAAGAAAGCCGAACGGTTTATTGTTTCAAACTGAATTAGTTACCCAGACACAGAAAGAAGAAATTTTTGTCCGCTGGTAGACATGGAAGAAACCTTTAGCATAAAAAATTTAAAAAAAACTTTCCAAAACGCACTGGAAAGTAAACAATAATATTACCATAAAATTTCACTTAAGTTGGTGTCATATTAATTTTACTATTTCTATTATCATACTAAGTACTAAGAAACACCATGTATTTGAAATTCCTTCCTTTTTAGCTAACTGGATATGTGGTTGTGAAGTCTATAACTCATTTTACTGTTATGTTTCTTTGTTGTTTTCTAAGGACTCGTCGGACTCATTATGGTGCAAAACCGGAACATTTGAAATACTTAAAAGAAAAAATAAAAAAACAAGTGTTTTCTGCAGATCACATGAAATGTTCGGTCGGAAGAGTTGATATTCGCACTCAGCTTATAGAAAATCTCTTAGAGATTTTAATAAAAATTTATCAAAAAATCGTTATATTTTAAACAAAATTATAGATTGTGTAAAATATTGTAGGGCATTCGAGCTGGCACTACGTGGCCATGATGAAATAGCTTTGTTTGAAAATCCAGGGGTTTTTCGAGGGCTTATAAATTTTATTGAGGAGTTGGGCCAAGATAGGTTATCCGCTTTAGCAGTGTTAAGTATCGAGAAATCGTTTATACAAGGAATGTGCGTGCAATTTTAACGAACGTGTCATTCAGCATTTTTCCAATTCTAAAGAACGAAGAGTAGACCTGAACTTCAAGAGAATTTAAAGATAAGATATTTATTTTTATTTTAAGTATATCTATTTTTAAATTTGTTATTGACCTCCCAATATAATTCACCACGAGCCGTCACTGTTCTTCCAACTGCAACTTAAAGAGCCGCCGTTGCAAGCTACGTGCTCAATCCAGACAAGCAAGAAAAATTGGTTTTAATGTAAATTAAAACCTCACGTACATCTTCTTTGCACAAAACGTTTTGTGCTTCTTGTATACAATGTGAGTATTCCCCATTAAATTGGTTGAATATGTTTTTTATTGCTTCGAAATGTTCTGCATAATAAATGGCAGCATTTATCCAAGTTCCCCATCTAGTTACAATTGGTGATGGGGGGCAGGGGGATGTTTCCTGCAGTTTCCCTAAATGTTTCTACCCGAGTCGGAGCTTTTAGGAATACTTTCTTCACCGAGGAAATCAGATCGTTCACTCGTGGATAAAAAGCCCGAACTTGTTCTGCAACTCGATGAAGTCCATGGGCAAGACATGTGGCATGTATCATTTCAGGGTACAATATTTGTAGAACACTCATTGCTTTGCACATGTATGGAGCAGCATCTGTAATTGCTACTAACACTCTATCACAGGGTGCTCAAACTTGAACTGCTGGCGATCTACTTCAATATTTTTAGACTACTTACCATCGACTCTGAGAGGCTGCAAGGATGTGTGATGCAGGGTTGTCGTACATACACGATACATACATACACCCTACCTACCTAGGTAGAGTGTACCGTATCATATATGGATATTAGCTTTCCGCACAATATACATTATTTTAGTCAAGGTTTGGGGTTCTTCTCTACAATATCAATGAAAAAACTCATAGTTATTCAAAATTGCGAGTTTATTGGTTGTTACAAAACAAAAGAGTTACATATGGTGTTAAACTTAACTAAGGAGTGACTTTGGATGTTGAAGCGTGGCACTGCATGTCCTCAGCATACTTTTTATAAGATGCCACTGAGTGCTAATCGCAAGCATGATGACATATGATCGTCAGTTAAACGATTGCGATATTTTGACTTAATTATCTTCATTTCAGAAAATGCAGACTCGCACAAGTAAGTTGACCCAAACATTGCTGTCAGTTGAAGGGCGATTTGCCTTAGATTCGGAAGAAATTTGTGTCAGATGCTGTAGCTTTGAGATGTATATCTGATATAATCTGCACCAACTCATTTTCAACAGAACATGAGTTCATATTAAACTGACTTGCTATTTCAGTAGCTAATTCCTCAATGTTTTTACATGAAAAGGGATAACCCATAAATGATGCTGCATTTGCCAATTTACTACAATCATAAAAACGCATTTCGAATTGTCCCAAAATATTTGATAATTCAGCCTCATACGTATCATAATTCAACTGAGGAATCCTTGCTTTTGAAAAACGGAAAATGTTTCAGATCTTTTCTTTTCAGTTGATCTATCATAAGTTGCAATTTACTTTTGAATGCGTTTACTGCGCTAATCATCTCAATAACAGTTTTTTCTTTACCTTGAAGCTCCAAGTTAATAGGGTTTAAGTGCATTGTGATGTCAGTCAAAAATGCCAAATCAGTCAGCCATTTTTCGTTTTTCAACATCTGAGTGTCATCACCTCTTTCGTCTAGAAAAGCTGTTATTTCGGGCAATAATTCTTGAAACTTTTCTAGGAATTTTCCGCGACTCAACCACTTGACGTCCGTGTGATGAACTAAATCAGTGTGTTCAGCTGACTCCCTATCTTCCAACTGCGACTTAAAGAGCCGCCGCGCGCCGTTGCAAGCTACGTGCACGGATGGAATTCACAATTTTTGTTGCAATGCCCATAATTTCCTCCGTGTTTAAAACTTTTGAACACAAAACTTGTTGATGTATAATGCAGTGGATTGAAAAAAATGAAGGGAAATCTTCATTAGCTCGACACAATGCCACAAAACCGTTTTTGTTTCCTGTCATTGCTGGTGCTCCATCGGTTGTAATGCACACTAATTTGTATATTGGTAGCTTGTAGTTTTTTACAAAATTGAAGAAAACGTTATATATATCTTCGCCACGGGTCTTTCCCTTCAGAGGAATGATTGTCAAAAATTCTTCCTTAGCCAACATGTCATTGAATACCATCCGAATAAAAATACACAGCTGGGCAGTGTCTGTCATATCGGTGGATTCGTCGAACTGTAAAGAAAAGTATGATCATTCCATCATTTTTTAGTTTATCTGCCATGTCCTGACTCATGACTTCAATACGCCTTGTGACAGTCGGACGAGATAACTGAAGTTCTCTAATAGCAGACACGATTTCTGTTTTATTTTTAAAATCTCCAAATAAAGTCTCACCCGCTTCAATAAATGCTTCCTTCACAACCGATTCATCTTCGAATGGTTTCTTGTGTTTCGCCAGTATATGAGATATTTCAAATGACGCGATCGTAGCAGCTTTTGATTGTTTGACTAGTCTTGAAAACATTGCTTGTTCTTTTTTCAAACAATATATCAAATCACGTACTTTTCGTTTTCCTAATTCACTCTGTGGCGGAAAATCCTTTTCATAGTTTTTATGAACCGTTTTATGATGCCTCTCTAAGTTACCACGCTTAGGTATTGCAACTGACGCACGACAAATAAGACAAATGCACTTATCCTTTACCATACAAAACAAAAATTCTTCCTCCCAATCGTTATTAAAATCATACGTTTTAGATTTCTTCGCTGCACTCATTTTGTACTATTTAATAACAAACTTTGTATCGACGTAGTATTGCCTTCAAGTTGCAATTCAGAATGACTCCAATTCCTGCAGGAGCAACATTTATATCGGCGTGAACGAAAGTCTCGAATGTTCCCGTCAAACGCGCCGCTTGAAATTTCTAGAAAAGCGGCAAGAATAAAAAACGCGGCTTTCCTTTGACAAGTCCCGCGCGTTCCTTTGATAAAGCCGCCTTTTGCCGCTAGCAGAGTGTTATTTTATTACGTAATAAATGTTTGTAGTTTAGTTAAGTACCTACTTATTAAAAAAATGTTTCTTCTCGAGATCTACTCAAAAAGCACTCGCAATCTACTGGTCGATCGCGATCGACCCTTTGAACACCCCTGCTCTATCATATTTAATATCACCGGGCCATAAAAGAGTGAGAGAGTCGTTGAAAAATCTAGCAACAGTTGAATGATTTACTTTGTCTAAGGTCTTCATTGAAAGTAAATCTGATTTATCCCTTTCTGCTTCTACACCCAACACACCAAAAACAAAATTAGCAACACATCTCTGTTCCACATCAGTTATTTCATCTAGTGACACCCATATACTTTTATCTTCTACTTTTGTCTTTGTGTACAGCAAAAAATGAGTTCAGGGCAGGATTACTTAATTTATTCAGTGGAATAAGCGCACTAATAAACGCCTTGGACAAATCCTCATTGAACTTTGATCGTTTGGGCCCCGGTCCTGGTGAAAATGCTGTGGTGATTAAACTTGTTTCTGAGCACACTTTTTACTTCTTTGGATCTGATGCTTTGTAGTTCCTATGTGTAGTGTCACTTGGAATTTCTTGTTCACAGTTACAGGAACATCACAATATTTACAAAACACGAATTGATTTAATACCGCACTTAATGAACGCTTTTCTTTCGCCATATTGGACAATCACGTTCACGCCACAATGTGTAAACTAAATTGAATTGAAAAATTATTTCTAGCATTCTTAAAAGGTGCGTATTTATGATTGTAAAACCATAGTTTTTAAAGCATAGAAGTTTTATTGGGTACCTATAACAATTTTAAGAAAGGATGGTTAAAACCCTTGGCTTGCCAGCAACTAGACGTTTTTTATTATTTTATTATTATGGATTATATTCGAAATACATCAAATTTGTCTTGGGAAATAAAAATATATTCAGAAAAATTAGAATATATCCATTTTTCCTGTAATAACTGCAAAATATGCATTTAAATACAAAAATTGCCAAAATATGCATTTGCAAATGCTTTCATGCAAATGCATATACATCCTAAGCCTAGTGATTACAGTAGACAACTTCTGTCGAAAAATGCTTGAGGAAAATACACCAATTAAACATGAATCCTAAGTAATATCACAGTTTAAGAAAGAATATATATAGACTCTGGTAATGTCGGAAGGTGGAATAAAACGGCCATAAATACATAAAACTAGAGTGTGGTTATCACACGGAGCTATAAATGCAAATAAGTAATGTTCGACGGCAGTAAACGGTTAATTATGGCCCGCTTTTTGCTCTCTATAAACTAAGATCGCAGATAATGCCGAGCCATTAACAGCGGGTTTCAAACCGGGGCTGGCCATCGCCACGGCTGCTACCGAAGACCGGCCCATGCTGAGTGATTGACTGAGTAACTCGGTAGCCGCGACCGACTACGACTAGGCTAAAATACACTCTGTGCGTGGGCCTGTACATGCATTATCGGTGCATTAATATTGTACCTAATTTATTCCTTAAAATCCATTCCAATCGAGGCGTGGTACTTTAAATCAGGCTAAGAATGTTTAGATTAAACCAGTGTTGAATTCAGGAACTTTTCTCCTGTGCGAAAAATATTTTTTCCCCCTCCCTGTATTGTAAGGAACCTATTTTGACACTGCTTTGACAGACGTAAGGGAAAGTTACTCAACAAGGTATTGGTTGCCCTTAACGACAGGATGTAAGTCAACTTACGTCCTTAGGGAAATAATAATCTAAAATTATTATAAGTAGCTTTAATTTTTCAACATATTACAAAAATCCGGTGATATTAGTTGAAATGAATATTAATGGTACAATTATTACAATTATTCACATTATTAACAAAATTTGGAAACACGTTTTCTCGTTTCTTCTCGATGTGTATTACATTTTCAGATCCTTTATTTCGAACCAACGTTTCTGTCACTGTTGAAGCACTACAAGCGACTTCTTTCTGGGTCTTATTGTATACAATTTTATTCGCTACTTCCTCAGCTACGTAACTTTCCGCAATAGTAACGGACTTCCATCCACCATGTCGCTTGATAACTAATACATCAACTCCAGTATTTGCTAATAAAGGTATTAGAGAAATATATTTGCAAATAGACAATGTACAGGGTGTTTCACCATATTTAGACTTCATCTACTACCTTTATTATAAGAGATAGAAAAAAATGTTAAATACAAAAGTTGTAGGGATTATCCTAAGCTGCCAGGAAATAATTTTTATTGAAAGAAATGAACATCGCAAAGCTACTAAAAAATATAAATTGGTATTTTTTAAAAGAGACACCCTGTATATTATTATTTCAATCAATGCGTCTCGTCTTCTCGCCGATTATCAATATACCAGGTTTGATACCTCTAAAGACAACCAAGAAAATTGAGAAAAACCTGCCATAATACGCAATGAGGTAGAAAAAGAGAGAATATTCTCTTCTAAATATGGAATAAATATTATTACATTGCCTCTTATGGGACGGTTTTTGTCAATTTTCTCGGTTGTCTTTAAAGATAAAGGTATCAACTCTGGTATATTTTTAATCGGTAAGATGAGACGCATTGATTGAAATAATTTTTTTTCTCTCCTATAATAAAGGCAGTAGATAAAGTCTAAATATGGGGAACACCCTGTTCAGGGTCTTTTTCATGGCATCCTAGATCAATTTAATTTAAAATTAATCACGTTTCAAACCTTAATATTATCAAAACCGATGAACAAAATATCAACAAATTATATATTTTTGAAATAATGAGGAAAAAATCTTTTATACTGGAAACAAATATACAGGAGGGTCCATTTAAAAAGAGTAAGTTTGGCAGTTTTTTAAACTGCATATATATATTTTTTATTTTAACACATTTAAATATAATACGTACAAGTAACATATCAGAATTCTCGTATTTAAATTTTTTTTCTATCTCCAATGTCTAACGTTTTGTTGGAGAGCAAAATATAATAAAAAACCCCAGACATTATAAAAAAAAATTAGTCACTTTCTACACTGGATAAACCAGATGACATGGATGTCATCCATACAACTCAACATAAAGCTTTCCTGTTTCTATTCCATATTTAGAGAATTTTAAATTTTTTATTTAATAATTAAATTTAAATTTTCAAATATGAAAGGTCCATGGGCCATACTACCCACCATTTGTAGTAAATCTTTATCTACAAATATATTGCTAATAGGCAACGGAAATTGGGAAATCTAATCTACTGAACTGAGGTCTTGTAAACAATTAAACCCGCGGAATTTGATAACGTTTTAATATAAAATAGAAAGTTTACTTTCATTTAACTGTTTTCAGAAAGTAAAAGAAATGGATGAACCACTTTTTCTATTAAAAAAACCAAAAAGAAATTCGATATTTTCACTGTATTCCAATGCGCCATATTCCTTAATAAGACAATTTGAAGAAAAGATATCTTGCATTGTTGCCAAACTTACATTTTTGCATTGTATTAAATTTTTCATGTTTGTCTCCCGACAGTAAATATTAGCCGGCGCCTAACCTGGTGCTAACCCGGTACCAATCTACCTAGTACGGTCAACACTAATCAACAGGCGGGTGCATCACTGGCGGAAGCCTAACATTCGACATCGGCTGGCAGAGGGCCGATGTCGAATGTTAGGCTTCCGCCAGTGATGCCCTGCGTTGTTGCTCGTCTTCTAGGGCTTTAACGATGACGCCTACGGCGCCTAACCTGGTGCTAACCCGGTACCAATACACCTAGTGTCTTCGCGCTCCTGCTGGTACCGATCCACAACCCACAAATGCATTTTGTTTTTCTTATATAATTTATATAGATCATAATATAAAATAAACTTGGCAACGTAGCATCCCCAGCACACTGGATTTCCGTCCAACAGACGACACTCCCGCTCTCTCTTTATTTAGCAGCTGTAATTATGTTTAAAAACGTTTAATAATGTCTAATATAATAATTACTTCTAACTTTTAGTTAGAAATAATAATTTTGGTGTTATAAAGCATTATAATATAATCAGTCTTTTACGTAGTTCATAAATTAAGTTTGTGAAAAATATGTTTTTAGCGATACGCCAAAAACAAGTTTAGTGCAACCTTTCGAAACTTTAGTTTTTTTTTGGATATAATTTGAAAAAGTGCCTCATCCATAAATTTTTGTGTATAGGAATTATTAAAAAAAGGTAATCTTTCAAATGTATATTTTAAATTTGTTAAATTCCATGGGTAAAACTCTTTACAAGAGCCTTGAACTGTATAAGGACCGAAAACAAACGAGCTAACATTTTAGCAAAAATAAATAATTATTATAATATATCTTTAGGTGATACTTAAATTAAAATCGTTCCAAATATACAGATGCAATTGCAGAAGCACTTACTTTAAATAGAGGTTTTCTAACTAGGGAAATCTCTTTTCTATTTGCACTTCTTCTCGTTACAACATTAACAATTTTCAAATCAAAGTGTTTAAAGTTATATCATACATACATTTAATCACATATCACAATTAACGCGTAGGAACAAATTAAAAAATTATAAAATCAGCGTCAGAATTTTTTATGATTGATGATGCCAATAGTTGCTGCATCATATTTTTCCATGGTCAACTTTTCTTATCAGCTTTCGTTGCGAGAACAACAAGTCGATTTTTTATGCCTTTGTACTTAATCTTGGGGTTGCATTTGTGTGTAAATATTTGAATCCAAAAGAAAGTTTAAATTTAATAATAGTTTTGCGACAACACATATGTTTAAATTTGTGTATATCAAAATGGCGGACGGTGGCGGAAGATTTTACTGTTAAATCAACCCACTGGATAATTTTATTTTATAAGTCATACACCTTACTGCTGGACAAGGCCGGGCACACTTGCTTAAATATCTATTTTATATAGAACATAAATGACACTGACGTATGTCTAATGACTAGTACAGGAATTGTCACGAAATATACCTAAATTAGTAACTATGTGGGATCTTGTATCAATGTACTTTTGAATTATATTGAAATGACAAACCTGGGTGTCGTCACTTTTTGTCACTGTAAATGTACGTGACATTCCATTTTTGGAGTCAGGAATGGTCACAATTATGACTTCTTGACTTATTTTAACATTGTCCATTTTCATTTCACAGAGTTCATTAGAATGACACGCTCCAGCAACTCCCATTACCATTACGACCTTCATCAATAAGTATATATCATCGGGGGCTTCAAGCATGAACTTATTCACATCTTCCCTGTTAAAGATATTCGATTTTTTTGAGTGTATAACCATCATTTTTTCTTTTCAAAAATGCTCGAAGTTTTGGATACTTAGAAATATCTATATTTTCCTCTATAAAAAGGGTGGACTTCAACATCGAATACTCACACCATAAGCTAGATAGGGACTTCAATATAGCACTTTTTTAGTGGAAATACGCCAAAAACAAGGTTTCTGAGACTGCAGTAGCCGTCTTGCTTTGGCACCAATTCTTTAAGGATTTATATGCTGTTTCATACCTTTTTTTCGACTTTTCTGGTAGTAGAGATCAGCGGCGGCTCGTCAGATGAGCCAACTGAGGCGCCGCCTCACTCGCTTTCATATAAATATACATTTTTATTTTCAAAATTAATTCTTTCCAAGTTGATACATTATTCTCTGAAAATTGTCTCAAACACTATGAAAATTTCATCAAATATGCGTAAATCATAAATAAACACTTTACTTTACTAACCAACAGTACAATGTCCAATAATTGCAATCTCATTTCTTTTTTATTCGACTTTACCTATACGCGGCGATGCGAATTGCGCCTCGGACACTTGAATGGTATTTGGATTTTTAATAAGTCTGAGAAAGGGGGAAAAGGGTGGTGTTGCATATGTAGATTCATTCCATCTCTTTTTATTGCATTTGAGACGATGGAAACTTCGCTTAATGATTGAGACGTTGCCATTTAATGTTAGCACAGATTGAAAATAATTGGAAATAATAATGTATCGATAAATGACAATCGCGTATCCGGCTGCCAAATGCAAGCCGTTTTGGTTTTTGTTGATATTTGCGTGGGCGTGTGTGGTATTCGTATTTGACTGTTACCGGTAACGGTTTGAGATTGAGCGGGAAGTGGGTGGATATTGACATTATTCGGCAACAATTTGGTGTTTGTTTTATAGTATTATTTCGTGAATGTCACGCGTTTAGTCTGTGTCGAGTGTTACTCTATCTAAAGTATTTTTGAAGCTGCGTTATTTTAATTATTGTGTAGATAGACTGATAGAGTAGTTTATATGAATTAGTGATTAAAATTTAAAATAAACGAACCGTGTGAACTATGAATCCAGTCCACGATATCGTTATGTCACTATTGACAACGGCATTTTCCAGGCGTCCCGAGGGTGAAAAAAAAGAAATTCTTCACAGTCATCACTACCTTAAGTAGTGATAAAAAAGACGGTCGACAATATAAACGATCATTTCAAACGTCATGGTATCAAACACACACTTGGATTTGTGGAAGTGTTTTTAAGCAGCGTTTATATTGTTGGCCTTGCTTAATACTGGGAAAAACAAAAACAGTATGGACTTCTGATGGATACGTCGATTTTAAAAATTTTTCTAGAGCGGTTAAAATGCATGAAGGGTCTAAAGACCATATTCAAAATACCTTAGGTTTTGTACGTTTGTCTCAAAATATGACTACAATTAAAGAAGCACTAATCGAAAATGCTCGTTTATCTAAATTATTGTACAATGAAGATGTTAGGAAAAACCGCTTGCTTTTGACATACCTTATAGATACGACTATATTACTGGAAAAACAAGAACTGGCTTTTAGGGGGCATGACGAATCAGAATCTTCTTTTAACAGAGGGAATTTTAAGGAAGTTTTTAATTTTTTAATTAAACGTAACAGCGAACTTGTAAAGCATTTAGAAAAGAAAAGTGTATTTACGGGACAATCGAAAACTACTCAAAATGAATTAATATTTTGTATTGACGAACATATGAGAGACTTTATTAAACAAGAAATATCGGAGGCTACATTTTACTCATTAATTGTAGATGATACGACGGATATAGTTGCAAAAGCCCAATGTTGTGTAACTGTTAGGTATGTAAATAAATTAACCAAAATAAAAGAACGTTTTTTAGGCTTTTTTGATATAAGTGAGGATTCTAGAGCTAATGCACTCTATAACTTAATTGTAAGAATCTTGGAACCTTTAAATTTTAAACGGAAATCAGTAGCACAATGTTATGATGGAGCTGCGGTTATGGCCGGAGAATTGAGCGGTCTACAAACACGAATAAGATCAGATGCCCCACAAGCAATGTACACTCATTGTGCTGCTCATCGTCTCAATTTAATTTTACAACAGGGTTCAAATTATATTAAGGAAAGCAGAATCTTTTTCGCAATTTTGAAAAGTTTGCCTGCTTTTTTCCATAAATCGTACAAACGCACATCTATATTGGATAAAATAATAAAAAAACGAGTTCCGCAAGGAAGTGATACAAGGTGGTATTCTCGATCAAAAATTCTAATTTTTGTTGCAAATAATTGGGAAGGACTAACCTTAGTTTTTCAGGACATGATTGAAAATCCAGAATTAGACTCAGATACTATACACATGGCCAAGGGGTATCTAAAAGACCTTTCCGATTTTGAATTTACTTTTTTAACTTTTGCATTTAAAGAAATTTTTTTTGTTACTGATATCCTGTTTCAAGTTTTTCAGTTAAGTAACCCAGAAATTGATTTCTGCATTTCAAAATTGAACATTGCCGTTAAACGATTAAATGGGCTGCGCGCTGAAAATTTCCTTAAATCCATTTTTGAAAAAGCAAAATCACTTACCGGATTGCCATGTAGTAGACAAACCCGTAGCATGAGCGAATCAGATTTATTGGAAATTATAATTTATATATGGTATAATTTTTCAAATTAATATCAGGTTTGAAGATTTACACAAATTGGAATTTGTGAAACTTCTTAATACATCAAAATACAAAGACTTTGCCACAGAATCCCCTATTAGTCTATTAAATTCGTTAGAAAAAACGTATCCAAAAATGTTTGACAAAGACCGCCTCAAAAATTAGCTAAGCATAATTTACCCGAGATGAACAATTTTATAAAGTCAATATTTAAGAACTCCTTAAACAAAATAATAGTTTAGAATTAATTTCAGTATTTTGTGAAGTATATCGACTTGCGACATTAATTTGGACAATCTCCTTAACAAGTGTACAGGCCGAAAGAGATTTTTCGTGCTTAAGGCGAATAAAGACCTACTTACGAAATAGTATATCTCAAGATAGACTCTCAGCCCTGTCGATCATGGCAATAGAAATTGAGTTATTAGTTAAACTTTCTGAATTTAATGGTGACTTTTATGACAAAATCATTGAGAAATTTGCTTCTTTAAAAGACAGGCGAATTAATTTAATTTACAAAAAGTGACTTAACTGCACCATCTACATACCTATTTGCCTAAACAGTTTTGGTTTTTTATAAAAAAATTACTGTCCACACCACATTAGATTCTTACAGGTTTATTACACTTTAAACTCGATTCTGACTATTTTGATTAAGTATTTTAAATATTTTTTATAAAAAAATCCAATGATGAAAAATGTGTATATTATATATCTTTGAGAAGAGTATATATGTACATATATCTGCGAACTACATGAAAATTGAGTGAATATCTTAAAGATTATTATTTTATTTTTATATCTATGTAATAATTTTTATTTTAAAAATTGGTATTGGTATATAAAAGACAAAAACAAATCATAAAAATAAGTCAATTTGGGCGTGGCAGCCCAAAAATTTTTCGCCTGCGGCGCTGCCTACGACGCCATCCACCTATTATAAGTAACAAACCTTTTCTCGCCTCACCAGTTTTAGACACCACGAGCCGCCACTGGTAGAGATGAACAAGCAATATTGGCTGATTCTTCTATGTCTGAAACATCCATTTTGTCCACACAGAATCAAACAATTCGACTTCTTCAAACTTTTCGCTATGAATGTCAACTTGACGTTGTTGATAAAATAAAAACTGCTTATGTTGCTCTGACAACAGATCACGGCTGCCTTCATAATTTAATGAGAATGCTATTGAATGTAATGATAATAAAAATCCAAAAATATATCCAGCATTTTCTTGTAAACATACAATACAGGGAGGGGGGAAAATGTTATATACTCTATGGGGTGTAAGTACATTAACCAGTCTCGAACTTTTTTGCCAGCCCTCGCTATCGCTCGGGATCAAACTCGCCCTCGACTGGTAAATGTTATTTACATCCCTTATAGTATAAATAACTATTTTGGGAGGTAGGGAAGATATTTTATATTAAAATGCATTTTACAAAAAAAAATATTTCGGACAAAAAACCGTTTTGTATTTTTTTAAAGATCTTATAACCCTAACATAATAGTCCGTGAAGTAATTCAGGTTAAAAAGGCCGTATGTCTTGGAAAACTTTCATCATCAATACTGTAGTGGCAGTTAAGGTGCATCTTATTAAGAGGTGATGAATTCGTTCATAAATCCATTTCTTATAAATAAGTTCAATATACCGTTTGTGTATTAATGTATGAATTAATTTTGCACGCCTTGAACTTCCTGCTAAAAACCATCCTTGCTTTAAATTAGATCCTTTTGCACTGAGCTTCACCAATAAGAATTTCTTCTAGCAAACTGAAATAATAGATAATGCCGAAAAGCTAAAGCTTATTTTAACAACGATTTGCTAGGTAATAAATACAATAATTATTTAAATAAATTCCATAAAGAATTAGAAACATCGCAACAGTATGAAAATGGATTACTGTTATTAATTTCACTAAAACATTTTTACTATTAATTTGCCACAAAACAAGGTAAACACGTTAAAAGAAAAAGAAATAAGAAGATGAAGGTAAACACAGCAACGGAAACTATTAATATCAACTTTACGTTAGTACCGTTGAAACATTATTTATTCAACCTACTAAACTTTTATTACATATTCAGTTTGTTCATAAATATTATACATTTTGTAATCCTATTAAATAGTTTACAGATATAATTATAAAAAAGAGCACTACAACAATGTATAATGGTTAGTGCTGTCGATAAGAATCTTTATGTGTCAAGCCTGTTTGTGGATTTTTCTCGTACGTTTGACATGGTTAATCACAACATTCTCTCGTATAAACTCGAAAGATATGGGATTAGAGGACCGGCAGGGTAGCTGCTGAGGTCTTACCTGACGTATGTAGTATGTTCTAGTTAACAGGGCTCGGTTCTTGGGCTATTGCTCTGCCTAATTTATTCTAGTGATTTGATTTCTCATTCGGAGCAAATTTCATCAGGTGTAACAGTTGTGTCATATGTCGATGATACCAATATTGTTGTAAAGAACGATGCTCATTCACTTAAAACTGCTACTTAGATGGTTTATAAAAATGCTACACTTCGGTCTCAAAAAAACTGTCTAAATCTTAGTGAAAACAAAACAAAACAAACAAAAAGTTTATTGTATTTCCAAACACTGAGCAAAACCACTTACACAATTTACAAATTAACAATAATTGTCTCATAGAATACTCTAACTCATGTGTAACGCTGGGCCTAAATTTTGACGAGAATTTACGATGGCTGGATAACATTGAAAACCTCTTAGTTAACTTAAGGCAGAATTGCTATGCACTAAGAACTTTATCTAATTAGTGCAGTCAAAATGTTCATTTATCGATATATTATGCCAACATACACAGTCGTCTATCCTATGGCATAATCAATTGGGGAGCAAATTCAGACATGCAAAGAGTGTTTTTATTGCAAAAGTACACAATTGGAATTGTTATATATTGTTAGGTGTGAAAGTAAATTCTAGTTCAAAACTAATCTCTGTTCATCTGTGCCATCTTTAAGGGTAAGTAAACAGTTTTAGGAGTATTTTATTACAATTTTTATTTTTTATGCATGCATATAAATATTTTTTTGCATACACATATTTTAATTGCTTATTTAACCTCCAAAAACTTTTACTGCAAAAATTGTACCTTGGACCATATGCGTAAGTTGTACCTCGGACCGGTCCAAGGTAAAATACTTATTTTGAAATGTTGAAAATCTCAATTTTTTTTTCATTTTATGTAAAAAATAAACCAATATTTCTTTGTTTTCAGATTCTGTAAAAATGCCGCGAAGTGAAAGTGGTAAGAAACGTGACAAGGTTGATGGAGAGCCATTGACTAAAGCTGTTGAACGTTTATTAGAGACATTCGTGCTTTTAAAAACTCAGGAGTGGAAAAATTTACGTACAGAGCAAATAACAATGGGATGCAAGAAGTTTTCGTTACGGATTAACCAAGGTAGAAGTTAGAAAACTAGCCTATCAGTATGCATCAGCAAAGGAGGAAAGGTATCCTGACTCCTGAAATGAGACGACCATGGCGGGAAAGGAATGGTTACGATAGTTTATGAGACGGCATACCACCTTGTCTCTTCGAAAACCGGAATCGACGAGTTTAGCGAGATCTACAGCTTTCAAGCGAGTTAATATCACGACATTTTTTTGCTAATTATAAGGATGTTTTATCTAGAGGAGCTTTTTCTGCCGAACAGATTTGGAACATTGATGAAACGGGCATGACCACGGTGCATGTCCCACCAAAAATTATTAGTCCCAAAGGAGTTAAACAAGTTGGACAAATAACAAGTAGTGAGCGTCGCCAAAACATCACTTTAATTGCAGCTATAAATGTAATTGGAAATGCGATTCCATCAATGATGATTTTTTCACGGGTGCATTTCAAGGCCAACATGCTTAAGGGTGCTCCAGTTGGCTCGATTACAGCGGCTAACCCGTTAGGCTGGTCAAACGCAGATCTATTCTATCAGTTTCGATTATATCAGAGAGCAAATGTTGCTTAACATACAGTACACATTGCAGTATATATATGCTTGGCATGGTTAGAAGTGCCAAGTCTACAAAAGATTGACGACAATCGTCTCTATAACCCAATCCGCTTATAATACGGACACACTTGCGTTGTTGCCCAAAAACCTTACCGATGTGAGTGGAATGACTCCAGGATAGTATGGCATATGATAGATTAGAATGATAATGAAGTAACCATGATATGCGGTTAAGACTGTTTGTAGAGAGGAAATTTGGACTAGGTTTCTAATCAAAAACGGATATTTGGACAATTTCTTAGACAGATGTATAATGTGATTTTCCCAGGTCTAGCCTTGATCAAGATAAACCCCCAGGAATTTGACCTCTTTGACACAAGTAGCTAGATATGGATGTTCAAGTACAGTACTAAGAGAGAAATTTATGACCTGAGATTTAGAATTGTTGAGGGATAAACTATTGGCTAGGAACCACTGTTGTAAATTTGCTTCTGTGTCAGCAAAGTCCATATCACATATCTTTGATGGATTTTAGCTTCGATAAAAAGTAGTGTCATCTGCAAATAATATTGTTTTTGCTGTTTTTTGAGAATGAACAAGATCATTGATGTAAATAAGAAATAATATGGGTCCCAATACTGACCCCTGTGGAACTCCATATTTAAGCAACTGATTAGTTGATATTCCTAGATTAAAGTGAACATACTGTATCCGATCTGAGAGGTAAAATTTAATTAATGAAACTGCATTATTATGAAAGTTATATAAAGCTAATTTTTTTGTAAACTATATCATGAGTAACACAATCGAAAGCTTTAGTTAAATCTAAGGATGCATAAGTGTCGAGAAAGTTTTCAAAACCCCCCAAGACATTACTAGTAAGATGATCTATTGCTAAACTTGTTGTTTTATTCTGGCGAAAACCAAATTGGCTTATGGAAAAACGAGTATTTGATTCAAAGTGGTCATTGATTTGTTTTTTTATAATTCGTTCGTATACCTTTGATAGGATTGGCAAAAGAGATATGGGCCTATAATTGTTACAATGATCTGGCGAACATGACATGCTCACTCTTTTAGAAGATATTCATTTTGCTCAGCGAGCCTGTGCCTGGTGTCTTCATGATGGAGCTCCCGCCTAGATTCATAGGAATGTGTTACAACATCTTGATAATACGTTTGATAATAGGTGGATATGTCGAAATGCCCCCGAACCTAGAAAATGGCCTCCGAGGTCACCAGACCTAAACCCCCATGATTTTTATTTCTGGGGCCACATATAAACATTAGTGTATAATAGGGTGAAAATTAAAAATGAAGATGACCTTAGTAACCGAATTTAATAAACTTAATTAGGCTTGCGCAGTTTAAAACTATACAAATAAATAATCTAAAAAGTTTTAATAACATTTTACACACAGGTTTTTACATTTTTTACAAAATTAGTTCATACATTCCAAAAAAATAACCAAAATAAAATAATTGAATCGTTTTCAAATCTACAGGTTTTTTTATACTTTTTTGTTGGCAAAACACAGGTGATGAGGTTGTCATCACCTTGATGTCCAAGCAAATAGCAATGTTGCCATGTTGTCTTGGAATTAGTTAAAACCTTCTCCAAAATTAAACATTTTAAAATTAAATAACTCGAAAACCCTTTCAAATTTACCGATGGTTTATAAGAATATTATGTTTAAAATCGTTTATACTATCTTATGTTAAAAAATTTGTAGTCAAACCCCTGATGTTCTGGGTAAAAAAAATGTAGCCATTTTTTTTCTTATTACCATAAGATTAAATTAAATATATGAGTTCTAGATATTGAAATCAAATTAAGTAAATATAACATGTTTTGATATATGCACTACAAACAAACAATGGTTTTTTGGAGCAAATTAAACACTTTTTCAAGAAGAATAGCCTGCTCTCGGAAAGTCAGCATGGTTTTACAAAAGATAAAAGTGTCGATACAGCCCTTGTCGAGTTTCCTTCTGCAATTTTTGAGGGTGTCGTTAAGAAATGTCTGCCTTTCGGCATCTTTATTGATTACTCACAGGCATTTGACTGTGTGGACTACGATATACTTCTTGCAAAGCCTTTTCGGTATGGTATCAGGGGTCCGACATTAAATTTTCTGTGTTCGTACCTTAAAGACCGATTTCAAATTGTGTCAGTAAATAATATTATGGCCAACAAACTTGGTCTTAGGACTGGGAGCATTAAATGATAGTACGTTTTCATTCCACGTACACCAACGTCCAACCAACACCAACTAGAAGGGATCATTGTGTTTGCTGTGAGGCAGAACATGTTCCAAACAAGGATAATTTTCTTTGATTTGAAAAAATATCTCTAACTTTTTAATTGCCAACAAATCGTCCACAAATATAAAAGAATTGGCCAATGCTCTATAACGAGATGTTGTTTTATGGTCAGAAAAAAAATCTACTTAAGCTCAACAAGGACAAAACTGTCACAGTTCTTTTTAAAGGGGAAGAGCCTGCGGCTCTGCGGCAAGACTTTTTACTAGCGGAATCACCTAAAATTCTTGGGGTTTTTTCGATGCCAATTTAACGTGGTCGACTCAGATAGATAAATTTGTGCGTAAAAATTACTAGAGGATTATATGGCATTCGTTCCTTAAAAAATCACTGCGGTAAGGAAGCTTTGCTTACATTATACTATGCATAATTACACAGTCATTTGAGGTATGGTATAGTAGTTTGTGGTTTGGGCAGCAACATACAGAGGCTTTTCATACTTCAGAAGTATGCAATAAGAACATGGACAATTTAATGCCTCGGGAATCTTGTCGAGACTCTTTTAATAAATTAAAGATACTTAATCTTACTAATATATATATTTATGAGATGTGTTGTTTCGTCTTCAAGAATAACTCATGTTTCTCTGGAATCGAATTCCTCACAAATATTCTAGAAGGTATAAGACCGATCTTGTCCCTGATCAGCACTCGACTGCCTTATACCAGAGAGGTGTGATCTATAATGGATGTAAAATTTTTAATTCATTGCCCAATAACATTAAAGATTTAAATTCGATTTTTTTGTTTGCCTTAAGTTATTACTGTTGAATAAAAATTGTCACTCTATGCTAGAGTTATACTCATAATTCTACCGTTTTAGCGAGTGTAGGAGACTCGTCCCACTTTCTTTTATTCTGTAAATATTATGCAGGGTTATTCACGCAACCCGTTCATTAAAAGTTTTTGATGATGCCATTTAGATAAAAATTTAAAATTTAGGGATTAAGGTAAGGTCAAGGGGTACTTCTTTTTTGAAATATTTTCAACTTCCTGTCACTTCCGGTTTAACCGGAAGTTGGTATCAACTTGCTTATTTTAAATGGAACACCCTGTATTTTATGATATTTTTGGATTCTACGGAGAATGTCCTATACCTAGGTTCAAGCGTTCTTAAGATACTTGACCTTGAACCAAAAATGAGCCTTCGGGGTACCAAATTTTAAAATCTCATATTTTTGTAAGTTTTGAAGATATAATCTTCATATTTTGCAGACGATCGGTATATAATCTTAGGTTTCTATTTTTTTTATTGAATTTGTCTGTTTTTATACAGGGTGTCTTAAATTCAGCGGCAAACATTCACTTTTTCAAAGCCGCTAAAGTCCGTTTTTTAAATAGGACACCCTATAACTTTATGCACTATCAAATGTAGAATTTAATTTTCTATCGAACTGTATTAAGGTTCCCTATACCTATTCGTAACCATTTTCGAAATAATCAGGTTTTTATTAAACTATCATATGTATTTGCTAAATGCTTACACCTTCCCGTGGTAAGCCACGGAAAAACAATTGTTATTCAACATGACAGCTGATTTGAAACTTTTAAATTAAAATAAAATAACACTCAAAAGCTTTATTTTATATTCGCGGAGAATGTTACAAAATATTGGAGAGAACGTGCCATGTTTTTAATGAAAAACATCCTCATTTATCGCCAATGAACAAGAGAAAATTGGAGAGGATTGAAACGAAATTTTTTCGTTTCGGAAAAGTTAAAGTTATAAAAAACGTAATAAATTGTTTACATTATTCTTAACCATATCTACTAAGTTTGAGACTGTTCTAAACTTGTTTTAGTGAACTTAAAAATTATAGCAATCTAACAATCGACAATAAATAAATAAAATAATAAAATTGAATCATAACAAATGTTCTATATGCTGTCCGTTCATTTGAAGACACATTTGAATTCTTCTTTGTACAGTTGCTGTGGCCCGTTGAATTTGTCCGTTTTCTAATTCGGCAAAAGCTGTTCGTATCCTGTCCAGTAAATCTTGTTGCTTATTTACTGGGGAATCATAGACTTTACCTTTGATAAATCCCCATAAATAAAATCCAGCGATCTTCAAAAATTCGAGATAATTGGAGATAAACTGCAGCGGAATTATGTGCTGGTGCCCCATCTAATTGATACCAATAATTTTGCAGCTCACCAATAGGAATTTCTTCTATAAATTCAGAAACCGTGCCTCGTAGAATTTCCAAATACTTATCACCGTTTAAATTGTCTTCATAAATACAGTACCGCACCTGATCATTTAATACTATACCGAAAACATTGAAGCTAAACCTCTCTTGAGAACGCGTTTCGCGTAAAGCGTGCGGATTTTCTGCTGCCCAGAAATGTTCGTTTCTTCTATTTGTCATTCCTTCTCTAGACAATTTCGCTTCATCGGTCCAAAATATTTTTGAAACGAATTGAGGGTCCTCTTGAATTTTCAAAAACATGAATACGCAAAATTCTACTCGTTGGACGTCATCACAAGGTCCCAAGGCTTGCACGTTTTGGAAGGAATAAGGGTGCATATGATGTTCGCTCAAGATTTTTTGGACAGATGAAGAAGAAATTCCCAAATCGTTTTCTGCAGACGGTATTGAACTTTGCGGGTTTGCGTGGAAATAAGCTAATGTGTTTATTACGTTATTCTCGACATTTGTCACTGGTTTCGGAACATTTTTTGTAACTTTAACCTTGCCAAAACGCAAAAAGTTCGTTTCAATCCTCTTGAATTTTGACTTGTTCATTGGCGGCAAATCAAGGTGGCGTTCATTAAACACACGACACGTTCTCTCCAAAATTTTATAACATTCTCCATGAATATAAAATAGATTGAGAAAATCAGCGTTTGAGTATTCTTCCAGTTCGATTTAGAAGATTTAGTTTATCACTGACAGCTTTCGATAAATAACGCATACTAATCATCTGTCATATTGGATCTCAATTGTTTTTCCATGGCTCACCATTGGAACATGTAAACATTTAAGCAAATACATATGATATTTTTATAAAACCCAATTATTTCGAAAATGGTTACGAATGGGTATAGGGAACCTTAATACAGTTCGATAGAAAATGAAATTCTACATTTGATAGTGCATAAAGTTATAGGGTGTCCCATTTAAAAAAACGGACTTTAGCGGTTTTGAAAATGTGAATGTTTGCCGCTGAATTTAGGACTCCCTGTATAAAAATAGACAAATTCGATAAAAAAAAATAGAAACCTAAGATTATTTACCGATCGTCTGCAAAATATGAAGATTATATCTTCAAAGCTTACAAAAATATGAGATTTTAAAATTTGGTACCCCCAAGGCTCATTTTTGGTTCAAGGTCAAGTATCTTAAGAACGCTTGAACCTAGGTATAGGACATGCTACATAAAATAGCATTAAAATTCTCCGTAGAATTAAAAAATATCATAAAACACTGGGTGTTCCATTTAAAATAAGCAAGTTGATACCAACTTCCGGTTAAACCGGAAGTGACAGGAAGTTGAAAATATTTCAAAAAAGAAGTATCCCTTGACCTTACCTTAATCCCAAAATTTGAAATTTTTATCTAAATGGCATCATCAAAAACTTTTAATCAACGGGTTGCGTGAATAACCCTGTATAATTTGTTTTGTTAATATGAAGTAGGTACTTATAATTTATTTTATGTTTAATTTAGGTAATAGTTTTTGACTTTCTATAATTTAAGTGTATAGTTTATTGACAAAAATATGACTTCTGTTATATATAAGTTATATCGTACTATACATATATTTACGAGTTGACGTACTTCGAATTTTTTAATATGAAATAAAGAAGATTTGATTTGATTTTGATTTTTAAGAGAATTTTGTAAATTTGCAGAAGTTGAATTTAAGATTAACATTAACTATTAGATTTTTAAGATTATTACCTACATTTCTTGGGGGGAAGTAAAATTAAAAGAAGTTACACTTTCATACATTTAAAACACAGGAAACAAGGAATGTTAACATATATGGTCGTAAATACACGATCATAAACGCTTTTTTTTTGTTCGCCGCACTTTTTTTGCAAAGTTACAGTAAATGTGGGAAAGGCGCCTAAAGAATAAGGAAATTCCTCTGTGAAGGTATCATACATGATTAGTCCGCGTCGAGAGTGGTGGAATTCGATCCGAGATCACTTTCCTCTGGGAATATTTTGGCTCCCCGCCCGAGGGCTCTCGACGGTCACGTTCCTCGCGCGGTCTATCACGAGAATGCCGCGACTAAGCTGATATTGCGACTCCTACTATTAACGCTATTGGATAATATAAAGTAATAACTATATAATTTCATTTAAACCTATACGAAGCATTGTATTATGCACCTCTAAAACACAGTACGAGAATGAAGGCGTAAAATAGTGTTAATGAATAAATTCCGAAAAGATAAGTTGTTTTTTTTACTTTCCTCGTAAAAGTATTGTAATCGTGAAAAAATATCCCTCCGAGATTTTTTCAGATCTTTACGTTTCAGGGTCCCTAGATGACGAAAAACATGTTTTCTGAATTCTGTCGGTCTGTCTGTCTATTCGTGGCGTAGCTTAAAAACTACTTACCCGATTGACTTTTGAATTTTGAAATTTTGGTAAAAATCCAATATGGCGAAACAAAATGGCGGCCTAATGAAATGAAATATTAAAAAAATTATTATTAAAAGCTCATCCAATTTATCTCAAATTATACAAAATGCTTAATAAAATATTTAAAAATTCAGCCTGAAAAAAACTGCTTAATGGATTGATTTTAAATTGTGCGCCATAACTAACTGTGGTTAGGGATCAACTAGTAAAATTGTCGTACTAATTCAAGATGACCGAACAAAATTGCGGCCAAATAAAATGTTTGTCATCGTGAAAAAATCATCCTCTCAGGTTTTACACATCTTTACGTTTTAGCGTCTCTAGATGCCAAAAAATACGTTTTATCAATTCCTTTGGTCAGTCTGTCGGTATGTCTATCTCTCCGTCTGTCAGTTCGCACCATAGCTTAAAGACTACTTTCCCGATTGACTTTGTAACGGGTTATATTTCCCTAACAGAAATTTAGAATTTTGCTATATTTTTATTTAAGATAATCTTTATAAAATATGCTTACCAGTTCCTATAATCTTCATAGTTGAAATAAGACACATATTTAATGTTTTTTTTATCGTTTAATCCAAAATTTAAAATCACAATCTCAGTAATCCTAGGTTAACTTTATAACAATAAACCAAATGGTGGAGACCTCCATAGGCACATTCTTCTCATTCGGAAACAAATTATTAAAATTAGCAATTTTAGGTACAAATTTGTTACATGATGATGGAGTTGACAATTTTAGGCTACCTTGTATTCTGGTGATAGCTCTCATTAGCTCTTACTGTATTTGTTGTATTTCGGTAGCATCAAGCCCCTTTGTAGAAATAAAGCTGATATTTTTCTGAAATTAAGAGAAAGCACATTACATAACCTTTAGTAAAAACAATAACAAACAATAAGGTTAGGAATTAGGAAAATAGGAAATCAGAGTAAAGAAAATTTATTTGATCAAAAATCTTTATTTTGAAACTTACCATTGTAATTTTAACTAACATTTTGGTATATCCTAATTATCTCAAAAAAAAATAAATTTTATCTAAATTAATTTTGCAATATCTGCCAACTTCATTAAAAATTCAGGGTTGTATCAAAAATCTCTAGGTTTCAATCCAACAGGAGAAAGGAAAAGTAACAGAAGGAGTTAAAAAAAAGGCAGACCATATTCTGGAACTTTTGGTTGTCTTTAGGGCACTTTTGCCGATTTTTCTTCGAAAAATGGGTCCATTCTAATTATTTTAGGTGACTTATTGTTTAAGTGTCCTATAGTTAACTGAGTTAAAATTAGAATTTTAGTGGAAGAAACCCATTTTTCATTCCAAGTCACATGTTCTTGACTCTTTGAAAAGGCCAATATATCATTGGTAAGTCTAATGTTCATCATTTTCTCACAAATATTTATTATTAAAACTAAAATGTATAATTTACCTATCTTGGGTTCTCGAACTTTCTTCTATTGCTTGATTTGTTCCTTTCAGGCATTTTTTTTAATTTGGTGTTTTGGTCCAATGTTCTTGTGTGTTGCTGAAATTTAGCAGTAGCACAGTCACTCTGAAGCTTGCTTGCAGTCCCTCAGGAGTCATGTTTCAAGCTGTATGAAACTAGGCCTGCCAGCCATATGTACGTCCCCGATGCTGTTGTGAGATCCCCGACAGACTCTTCTACGTATCAAATATAATCAACTTCAGGTTTGATCTGTGTGTGTTGTCTTGGGAACATACTTGACCGCCTGTTAGTGTTATTATGTGCCAAATAGAGCCAATTTCATTTTGATAATAGAATTAGTATATAATGAACTTTAACGAAACTTTAAATCATGTCTAGTTTTTAACTTTTAACGAATAGCACTCAGTACACCGCACTGTTGTTTTATGAATTTGCACATTTATTTGTAAACTGGGTTAAATAGGCCTATTTCGAAAGTAATTGAATCACTGACAAGTACTATACTTAAATCTTGAATGATGTAAGTTTTGTAGCCTTTTGAGTTAAGTTAAATTTGTATAAAACCCACATTACTTTCTTTCTGAGATACTTAACATAGTTAAATTTTGATGATCTTTCTATCGTACCACTTATTATTAAATATATAAAAATTTAAGTGCAACATGCAAAATTATTTGGAAGAATCCTATGTTAGGTTACGTCACGTCTTACGACCTCTTCCTATATTTTACAGACAGCTCCCTCTTTCTTTCTTTTGTTCATACTCAGGAAATAGTCGTAAGAGAATAATTATTAATATGGCTTTAATCTCATTTATTAAACTTTATATGAACTAAGTGTGACTATAATCAATGTTTCAGTATTTTCAATATTAAGGATATTGGTGTTATTGTAAAGTTTTTGAAGTTTTCCTGTTTTTCTTAAGTTCATCCAGTCTCGGGCTTTGTTTAAGGGCCATAAAAACAGGTGGCGCATACTTCTTCTATTTTTACCCCAACCCACTCTACGGATCACTAGTTATCTAGTTAGCCGACGGCAGCCCAGCCATATAGACCTTAAAAAACCGAAGAGTACCACCAAATCCATCTAGCGGCCGAGTTTCAAAGTCCTCGCCGAGATATCGATAACGGTTCAACAGTTCTCCCTTTAACCCTTCAATCTTTAATAATATTAAAATCAATCTTTAATATTTTATTATACTTTTATTCAATTTTAACAAGTTCAAATTTTGGTCAAAAATTAAGGGTCATATGGCGATGATCTAATAACAATTTGAAGAAAATCCAATATGGCGAAACAAAATGGCTGCCTAGTGCAATGTTAAAAAAATTATTATTAAAAAACTACTCATCCAATTTTGCAAAAACATCAAGTATTATGTTGGATTCAGCTGGTAACATTTCGATACCAACCCAAGATGGCGGCGTGATAAAATATTTAAAAATTCAACCTAAAAAAAATGCTTAATGGTTTGATTTTAAATTGTGTTCCAGAACTAATTGTGGTATTCAACTAGCAAAATTGTGGCCGAACAAAATGGCGGACAAATAAAATAGTTCTAATAGTGAAAAAAATCACCCTCTCCAGTTCTTCCATTCCTCTTCACGTTTTAGCGTCCCCAGGATGCCAAAAAAATATGTTATATGAATTTCGTCTGTCGGCCTGTCTGTGTATCTATCAGTTCGCAATATAGCTTAAATACTACTTACCGGATTGCTTTTAAATTTTGATTAAAAATTAAGGGTCATATATAAATAAATAACTTGGTAATATTTTGGTAAAAATTCAATATCGCCGAACAATGTTAAAAATTTTTGTTAGAGTGGTGTATTATTTGGGGTTAAAATCTAGTATAAAAAAAACAGTCGTTTTTAAATTGTCGATGTTTCGCAACTTTATTGTTGCATCCTCAGGACACATAATTTGGATCCTATATGAAACCCATATTAGCAGTTTTTATCTACTCCGTTGATCCGCTTTATATTTTCCAGATATTAAATTTCTAAATGGTTTTCGCCAGGGGTTTTCGTTGACAATCTTTTTGTTGTTATATTAGAATGGTGTATTATTTGGGGTTAGAATCCAGTAAAAATAAATCAAAAGTCTATTTTTAAATAGTCGAAGTTTCGCAACTTTATTGTTGCATCCTCAAGACACATATGTAGATCAGTCTTTACCTACTCCATTGGTTAGGATATTAAGTTTCTAAACGGTTTTCAATCTATAACCTAGGCTCACTCACTTTATTACTAAAACTTGTCCTAAAATTCCCTTCACTTCACCCAATACTGTCAGATTCCCTACTCTTAATTTGCTGAACAGGAGGCATTTTTTATTTGTCTCTTAAAAAGTTAGAAGTAATGAGGACGTTTTTGAAAAAAACAAGAAAGAGAAACCCACTTGTAATAAACTAAGATGTTGAAATTATCTTCTTGGCCTGTTTTGAAACACACAAGGAAAATTCAACAAGAGAATACGGTATTAGTTTAGTGACAACATGGCGGGTCCGAAAAAAGCATAAGTATATACTGTATAAGTATTTACCAGTCCAAATATTGTGGCCTGGTGGTAACGAAAGAAGACTTATTTTTTGCAACTGGTTGTGTAATATTTATGAAAAAAATATTGATATCTTAAAGTATATTATTTGGAGCGATGATGCCAATTTCTTCAATAAAGGTATGTTCAGTAGCAAAAATGTACACTACTGGTCACAAGAAAATTTATTTCTCACTAATCCCAGAATAACTGGACCTTTATTTTATGATGATACGTTGACACAAAGGTGATATGTTGATCTGATGATCACTAGTAGAATATTTGGACGGCGTTGTAGTGTATTTAAAGTCAATTGAGACAGCGGAAAATTTGGGATGCGCTCAATTTACTACACCACTTATATCAAATAAATTTATTTTCATTCAGCTGACAGGTCCCCGTACAAACAGCTGACCTTCGCGACACAGTCAACGTGGACTCATAAAATATGTGGGCGGAGAATCAGAGATAAACTCTTTGATTGGTTATATCCGTAATTCAATTGGTTATATTTTTGGAGACGTTGATTTAACAAAAAATGCACAAAAAAGATATACACTGGTCAACAATTGAAGTGGATATTTAAGAGTTCTCTAAGTATTATTCATTATTTTTGAAAATAAAAAAATCCTGTTAATACAAAATAAATATTTATTCATTAACATTATGTTACAGCAAAAAAAAGCAAAAAATAAAACAAGAATTCTTTTTTAAAAAACTTAAACATTACAATTTTATAATTGAAAAAAGTAACAACATAAAAACTTCTTCTTTTTACAGAATACACAAAAGTCCTGTGAGAAAATTAATATCGTGTGGGACCACCTCTAGCTCGCCTTAATGCTGTTACTCTGTTCGGAAGACTCCTTATTAAATTATTGATAAAGTGCTGGGGTATGGCTTGCCAAATGGCTTGCAGCTCGTTAGCCAAATCTTCTAAAGTTAAGGGAGGCTCTTGGATTCGGTTTAATTGCCTAGACATTTGGGCCCAAACATGTTCTATGCAATTCATATCGGGTGAACAGGGTGGCCACTCCATTCTTGTAATCCCATGATATTCTATCCGATCGTTTACAATTGCCGCACGATGCGGACGTGCATTGTCATCAATAAAAATAAATCTTTCGCCTATTGCCCCATGAAATGGCACAATTATCGGTTCGATAACTCTGTCTCGATATCTTACAGCAGTCATTGTCTCATTAATTAAAACCACTAAGTCAGTGCGCCCATTAAAACAAATGCCTCCCCACACGCAAACTGATCCGCCACCAAAAAGAGTAGTTGGAGCCGTTAAATTTTCATTGTATCGCTGTCCTCTTTCCCTCCAAACCAGTATTCGACCATCACACGTGTATAAACGAAATCTTGACTCGTCGGTGAAGATGCAATGCCTCCAGTCTTCAAAATTCCAATCACTGTGTTCTCTCGCCCACCGGTATCTGCATGCACGCTGCTCCCCTGTCAACCGAGGGTGTGTAGCGCGTCTTCTGGCTCTTAAGTTACATGCGTGCAACCTTCTTCTGATCGTCTGACCACTTATGACTCTTCCAGTGGTTTGCCTAAAGACGCTGTTAATTCTTGAAGCAGTAAATGTTCGGTTTCTTCTTGCAGTCAAGACAATAAAACGGTCTTGGGCTGGGGTTGTGACTCGTTCTCGACCTCCTCCATACGTGTAGGCTGCAGAGCCAGTTGTCGTGTACCGATTCCATGCTCTACTTACAACACTTTGCGACACATTCAGCCGCGCAGCGACTTCTTCTTGAGACAGACCCTCACGTAACCAACGTACTAATTGCTCGAGTTGCACCGCTTCTAATCGTCGCAATGGCATGTTGTTAACGAAAATAAACTGACTTAATGCTAACAATAACAGGAATGAACTCACTACATATACTTTTGTACTACTAAAACATTATCATTTTGAAACCACATTCCTAAATTGTTTTTGTGAAAAAGATAAAAACAACGATAAATAAAACTTGCATATAAAAAATCTTCGCAATACACAGTGGTCCTTAACAGTATACAAAGCGACCTTTTTTAACAATATTTTAAATACAAAAATAAGGATAATTAAAATTATCCACTTCAATTGTTGAGCAGTGTATTTTAAAATATTTGCCTCGCCTGCACTTGTTCATAGATCTCGGGTCAGTGACAATACCGTAGAATAAAAATTTCTTTTTATTCTATCCAATGATTTTACCTACTTTGAAAAAGGGAAGTATTATAATCGTAAAAAAATTACCCTTCGAGATTTTTTCAGATCTTTACGTTTTAGTGTCCTTAGATGCCGAAAAATATTTTTTCGCAATTGCGTCGGTCTGTCTGCCTGTCTGTCAGTTCGCGGAATAGCTTAAAAACTACTCATCAGATCGACTTTAAATTTTAGTCAAAAATTAAGAGTCATATGGGGATGATCTGGTAATATTTTTGTAAAAATCGAATATGGCAAAATAAAATGGCATCTTAATAAAATGTTAAAAAATCATTAAAAAACACCTAATTTATCTCAAATTTTGTACAAAAATCAAATATTATATGGTAATCAACTGGTAAATTTCTTGTACGAATCCAAGATGGCGGCTTAATACAATATTTAAAAATCCAGCCGGAAAAAGTACTTAATGGACTGATTTCAAATTGTGTGCCTAAGTGATTGTGGTATAGAGATAAGCTACTAAAACTGTGGTTCTAATTCAAATAGCGGCCAAATAAAATATTTGTAACCATGAAAAACTCAGTCTCTCAGGTTTTACATATTTCAAGGTTATAGCTTCCCTAAATGCCAAAAAATATGTTTTATCAATTCCGTTGATCCTCCTGTCTGATTTGAAAATTTAGTCAAAAATTAAGATTTTTTTGCGAATATCAAATAAAGTTTAAAACTGAAATATGCAAAATCAAAAACCTCCCCGAACGATTCAATTTTTTACGAAGTGTTTGCCTTTTTGCAACTTACCTATTTACCTCAACATCAAATAAGTTTTAAAATTGAAATATATATACCCGAAAGCCTCCAAAATGACATATTACCTACTCGATCTTTAACGAAACTTTCAATTTTTAGCACCTTTCTTCTCCCCTCTATTAATTGCAAAGTAAATATATTATCAAGTAGGTTACAACTGGAATAATCTCTATACTCATAAACCCATAAAAATACGTTTTATACGGTTTATTTACGGAGAATACATTTTTGCCATTTCGCCCCCATCCATCAAATAAAAAATTAATTAAAAAAAATTGTTAAATACTTTATATTTAGTTTTTATGTTGTCTCAATTGACTTTAGAAACACTATAACTTGGCTGCACCTCAGCTTATCTACTTCCAACATGCGACCCCACATCATCAATTTGGTGACGTGGTGCAGGGATTATTCGGATATAAATGGATTGCCACAAATAACCCAATTCGTTAGCCACCTAGATCTCCAGACATAAGCCCCCTCGAATTCTATTTTTGATGTTACGTTAAAGATGAAGTTTACAAGAAGAAATATGAACACTTCAAAGAACTACAAAATGAAAATAGAAGAATATCGCATCTACTCATGGCGGGTCTGTTTTAAAAGTGACCAAGCGTGGGTTAAAATGCACCCGAAAATGCATAGAACAAGGTGGTAATGTATTGACTTTGCTTACTATGGCTGTTAAATTTACAAGGAACCAATCAATTGTTTTGCCTTTGGGATTTCATAGCCAACTTTGCTGTAACAGAGCGTTATAACTTTGTTTTTCTTTAAGTTTAGGCCAAAAATACATATGAACTTTTTTTGTTCTGTGGGCAATTTGCAAACGTCATGTCATTTTTCCAATTTATTCAGAAATGTTAAAGTGTTTTTCAAATTTTACCATCTTAATCAAAAGAAAAAATGTTAATACTTCGCTAATTTAACCGACCTCGTACCTCCAATAAAAACAAACTTAGCACTAGCACCGACTTAATTGGAGGTACTCTGTATATCACAGGGGCGTGCGATGAAAATTTAAGAAAGGGAAGCAATTTTTAGAAACTTCCCCATTTGTAATGTAATTCGATTTTTCGATCATTTTTTACAAATTCGTCAATGACGTCATCATAAAAACGTCGCTGCTGCGATATATTTTGGAGAAGTTTATTTTCAATAGACAACAGCAATGTATGCGCAAGTCTTTCCTGCTCCGTTGAATTTCTCTCGAAATTTTTTATACGTTTAAGTGTTGAAAAATTGCATTCTACTGATGAACTTGTGGCAGGTATTGTAAATACTAATTCACACAATTTCGACACTTCGGTGTAGGCATCTTCCAGCTCCTTGTTTCTTAAAAATTGCATTAGTTCCTTAGCGTTATTTTTTGAGCTAATGTCATTAGTTTCGTAAATCACTTTCAGTTCAGATCGCAGTAACACTCGGTCGAAGAACTGGCCATAATGAATAAGAAGAGATTTAAACGCATCTTCTGGAAAAGTTTTTCCTTTAAATCCATCAAAGAGGAATTTAAAGTATTTTAAACCGTTAAATCTATAGTTTTTTATTTCATAAAAGAGGCGTCTGTATGATGTTTAAACATCTCCCACCTTGTCTGTTCGAAGACGCTTGGCTTGTGGCTCTACATTTAATGTCATCGTTTTCTCCCAAAATAGGTCAGTCATCTCTTTTTTGGCTTAACATCACCATCCACTTTTTTTTAGGCAAAAAGCAATATCATTTGTTTTAGTTTGTAATATATTAAAAACATTGTCAGAGAATGGAAATATTTCTGAAAATTTGTTCAACAAATAATTAAAATTAAAATCTCGTTTCAAACAATCCAAAAACCCCCTCGAACTATTTATTGCTTCTGAGTCCCACGTTTCATTATTTTCTATTATATAATATATTACTACATATTGCAACAGCGGAAATTAAATCATTCTGGATTCGATTCGACGTTCCGCGAAAAACGCTAGACTGCTCTAAATGATTTTTTAAGCAATCATCATATTTAGCCATTAAACTAAGTAAATCTTGAAAGTTTCCTCTATTTGAAGAAACCCTTGTTTCGTCATGACCTCTAAATCCCAATTCGTGCTGTCCGAGAAAACAAACAACATCGATAAGTCTTCTTAATATTTGCCTGTTTTTATCGACTAGTTCATTGTGTTGGCGGTGACTCATTTCAAACTGTTTATTAAGGGCGTGTTCAATTCTGGTTTTACCGAAGACTTTTTCTTTTCTGACGGCCTGTAAATGCGCTTTGGACATAATGTGTCTTTTTACAGCTTTATGGAAATTGTTTAAATCGGAAAAATTAGTTTTATTCCAGAGACATTTTTCATTTTCAAAAAGTAAACATGGCCAACAAAATAATTTACTTATATTTTAATGCCCTGTTAGCCATTTAAATTATCCGTATTGTTTTTCCGGATAAAAATGTCTAATACAGTTTTTCATTTTTGTGGCTAAATTTTTCATAGGCGGTTTTGCTCTTCCTTTGGAAATTATTTGAAGCTTATCAGCGAAGTTTAATGTTGAAAATCCCTTTATTAATAAGACACACACCACACATTCACACACACTCTTCCTAAATTCTCCTACATTTTCAACGTTATTACACGTTATCCTCGTCCATTTTATTGTCTTCCATATCTCATCATGCACGACGCGACGTACGTATCACACAACACACTGATAGCCGTTCAAACAAAGAACCTACTCCAACGATAGCTTCCGCCACCACTTAAAGCACGCGACTGAAATGCAAAAATTGCAAACAGCCGGTGGAAAGTTCAATAACCTCTGGCTCGGTCAAGCATACAGGACTTGACTTCTATTCGATATTCTATTGTGGCTGGGTCGGAGTCAAGGCCGCATTTATTATGGGCTTAATAATTAAGATATATTTTTAATATAAACTAAATTAACGGTTTCCTATTTCAAAAAGTACATTTTAGAAGATGTTTTGTAATTTTTTTGGGGAAGTCCTGCTGCCCTTGCTTCCATGGACTGCACGCCCCTGGTATATCAAAAATTCAAAATAATATAAACTTAAACTAGTCCAATATTTCAAATAACTAACTGGTCAAGAATGCAATTCTCTCGAAACAAATCGGACAAATGTGGCAAAATAAACATTTATCGTTCAGGAATGCATAACGTCACTTCATGCATTTAAATTTTCTTTCGTCTCCTGGCGAGATTGTTTATTCAGAAAAAAAATGAATATTAGTTATTTTACATAATCAGTTTTACGGCTCAATATAGTACCGCAGCAGTACCATTTACCGCCCCCGGCGAAACAACCAATCGTAAAATTATACATTCACCCAGAGCAACATTTTTTTAATAATAAAAATCTTACAATTCATGTAATTTTGAACAGAAACAACTGAATAACGGATTGCTTAAAGCATGTTTTCATTATGCTTTCCTTTTTAACTCTACAGGGTTGGCCGATTGGAATTCGATTTGACGTTATATAGATATGCAGACAATGCAAAAACCTATAGATTAATTTCCTTTTTAAATACAGAATGTGCCACGAGGTTTTGAGGCAGGAGATGCCTTTAGAATCTCTTGGGCTCTGCCAGATTGTAATAAAATATAAAAATAAATTATATTAACTATTATTTATTGTTTGAGTGACTTTAGTTTCTTAGTTTATTTTTGATGTTAGATTAGAAAATTGATTATTAATTTATTACAATGGTTACCACGGCTACTCAGCTAGGCTAGTTGGCGGTGATTTGTAGCAGTGTTGCCAGATGGATTTTTTACTCAACAGTGAGTAGGACAGGACCAAACAAACAGTAGATTGGTCTGTCTGAACAGTAGATTTTTATTTAACGCGTTTTTTTCACAAAATATACTGAAAAACAAGAAACAAGAAACATAAGTCATAACTAGGTTTAGGATAATTATGCATTTAAAAATCTAAAAATATGCAGATTTTGTAAAACTACTTATCTTTAGTGTCTAAATTTATTATATCTTTATTATCTCTACTATATTTTAAGTACTCTGTACAATATTTTTCTAAAGCACATTACTTCTTAAGAGTTAATATTGGTCTCTTTTGAAATTTAATTAGGTACATAATTATTAATTATAAGGTCCTTTGAAAATTATAATATTTATCTTCCAAATTTGTCATTTTGGTAAAAATAGTTTAACATTAAGTATAAAAAAAATACACTTTTGATTGAGTGATAATTTTTAGGCCTATCGATCATAATTTTGAGAATATGTTTAAAATTAGTAAAAAGTCAATTATTGATTTTATACTTCATAGTTATAATTTTCTCTTTAGCCAGCTAAACATTTGGAATTTATACTTAAACTTTGATACAAGATCATAGATATCTTATTTTTATCTTGTCTTCGAAAAACGAGCTTGATTATTGTACTGATTGCCAAAAAGGTGAATGTCTTATAATTCAGTTTTTGTTATTTAGTAGTCCATAGTAAGATATTTTTGTGTGATTAAGTATCTTCATTTCTCGAATACCTTTATTAAATTTACCTACCTATTTACTTAAAAATCCAGTACTTACCTTTATATATTTAATTTTTTTAAATAAAAGTTAAAATTAAATATAAATATAAATACAGTTTCTCTAAAGTGCATTGATTTTCAGATTACTGTTGTTTATTGACTAATAGAAATTAGTGTTCTTATATTAATGTTTCTATCTAGTTCATTTTATTTGTAGGTTTTTCAGTTAATCGATATCATTTGCACATCATTGTTTGTTCTAAAATTCATTAAAACAAATTTAATTATTTTATAAATATAATTTGTATACATTTTCTTCTCCAACACAAATTTAATACAGATTTTCTAGAATGCCATGATGTGACGGTAACTGGGCTTATCGACTAATAAAAATTGGTGTTATTATGTAATGATTTCTATATTTCAAGTTGATTGTATTTGCGGGCTTATAGTTACTTAATTGTCAATTGCAAGATATTTCAAAATTTAAATATATATTAATTCTTAATTCATTTTCAATAATAATTAATTTGCCTTAATAATTTTATCTCTCATCTCTATCTTAATACTAAAATTAATTTTCAGTAATAAAATTTCTTGATCTTAACAAAATACTTAACATATATTTTAATTACGATTCCTTACATTTTGTTTAAGGCTTATACATATCATTTTAAAACACCTACAGTTTTTTTCTTATTATATGGCTTTCAGACATATGTAAAGGTAACTGCTGTTCTTATATTGTACCTTACTTTGTTCAAAGATTATCATTTTTAGTTACATTTATTTGATTGTTGATCTCTTTTGGTTATAAGGTATATTGGATTAATGTAACTGTTAATGTAGATCATTACTGGTAATATTATTTTTTCGTATATATTGAATTTTAAATCATCTTATCTTTTAATTAAACTTTTCTAAATTTCATTTATGAGCATCACATGTTTTAAGTTTTCTAATTTTACTTTATGACTTACCTTTTAGTGCATCTGCAAAGGTAAAGTAGATTTTATTTATGCTTGTCTATTTCTGTAAAAATAAAGCAGATTGGTTGTGCCAATATAGGACAGATTGTATTTTTTAGACATCTTCTAAAAAAGGAAGAATTTAAAATAAATTATTGAAGTACATTTCTAGTGTTTTCCTTATTAGATGGATTAAGTTTAGTATATATATATATATATATATATATATATATATATATATATTATTGTATCTCTTATCTTTTGGTCATATAGACCTGGCGCCCATTTTAAAATCTTTATCTAAAATATCGAACTCAGACGTACCCCTTGTGCCTCCGCATTAGCATTATACTGAGCAGCTAGAGGCAAACTAAAGAAATAAAATATTGTTTGTAAAACTTAAGAACTTTATTATCGGATTAGTCGGAGCTTTTAGGAATACTTTCTTCACTGAGGAAATCAGATCGTTCATTCGTGGATAAAAAGCACGAACTTGTTCTGCAACTCGATGAAGTCCATGGGCAAGACATGTGGTATGTATCATTTTAGGGTACAATATAATAATCATAATAATAATAACACTCTATCATATTTAATACCACCGGGCCATAAAAGAGTGAGAGAGTCTTTGAAAAATCCAGCAACAGTTGAATGATTTACTTTGTCTAAGGTCTTGACTGTAAGTAAATACGATTTATCCCTCTCTGCATCTACATCCATCACACCAAAAACAAAATTAGCAACACATCTCTGTTCCACATGAGTTGTTTCATCTAGTGATACCCATATACTTTTATCATCTACTTTTTCCCGCAATTCGGTAACTGTCTTATTGTACAAATCTGGAACATAGTTTTTCCTCTACGTGGATTCATGTGGAATTGATGTCTTTGTGTACTGCTTTAAAAATGACTTCAGGGCAGGATTACTTAATTTATTCAGTGGAATATGCGCACTAATAAACGCCTGCGCCTGTGGTGATTACAACTTGTTTCTGAGTACACTTTTTACTTTTTTGGGATCTGATGCTTTGTGGTTCCTATGTGTTGTGTCACTTGGAATTTCTTGTTCACAGTAACAAGAACATCACAATATTTACAAAGCAGCCCAAAACCGTCAGTCGTAAAATCTTTTACGAATTGATTTAATACCGCACTTAATGAACGCTTTTCTTTCAGCATATCGGACAATGTTCACGCCACAATATGTAAACTAAACTGAATCGAAAAATTATTTCTAACATTCTTAAAACGTGCGTATTTCTGATTGTAAATGTTTTATTGGGTACCTATAACAATTTTAAGAAAGGAAGGGTGAAACCCTTGGCCTACCAGCAACTAGACATTTTTTATTATTATGGATTATATTTTAAATACATCAAATTTGTCTCGGGAAATAAAAATATATTCAGAAAAATTAGAATATATGCATTTTTCCTGTAATAACTGCAAACTCTGCATTTAAATATGCTTTCATGCAAATGCATATATATATATATATATATATATATATATATCCTAGTCATAACGTACACCCGGCATTTCCGCGATATGGATCATCTTACGGCATTCTTGTGCTATCCAATACGCCGAGTTGTTATAAACAATGTTTTGGGTTGCTCCGAATATTTGACCAATACTGGTACATTTCCTTTTGACTTACTGGTTTCCCTGCTGTAGCATCACTGAACTGATTCTCCAGCCAACGGTAGAATAGCTGCTGGTTTTAACGAAATTGTTTGTTTTGCTCATATCTCTTGACCCTTTTTATTACTAATTATTATTATTATTTTTATTCAGCAGACGGGATTACACCTAGTATACTGAGAATTCATTTTTTATTGAGAAACGATCTTGTGGTGTTATATGTATGTAATATTACGGCCTTTTGGGCCTCCGCGTGGAGATTTTTCAGTTCAGCTAAATGATGGTGTGATATCTGAGGTCGAGATGATAAATGGAATAACTTGTATTACAGATTCTTCCAATTTATGTTACCAGTTCCTGATATTTTTCCCAATAAATTTTAAATTTTATATTTTCTAATATACTTTGAGGCGACTATTGGCAATACAGTTTTCAGATAGTAGTGTATATTTTTTTGCTAGTGCCTGATGAATAATTTTGGATACTGCATTATGACTTTGGGTATAATCAATTCCTGCAGTTTACATCCAGATGTTATGTGTTGGATTGGTTCTGCATAGACATGCAGAACATCTGTAAATAATTGGTTTTGGGTTTTTCTTTTATTCAATTCTTTGTATCTTTTTAAACGACTTGAATAGACTAAAAGCTTTTGTTTTATTGTTATCATTATTACTATTATTATTATCATGAGTCGTAAACCATTTCAATATTTTGTTAAATTCAGTGCCCGTAAATGTGATCCGTAAAAGACCCATAATGATGTTTCCCAAGGCATGTTTCGACGGAGCGACCCACCCGCGCCATTGCGGGACCGGCGGACCCTTAAGGGGGCTCACCCACGCGGCTGCGGCGCTCCTCGGTCTTCGCGTGGGCTTCATCCATTCTCGGCGCTCGCCGATGGTGACTAACGAGAAAAGGTTCAATGGTTCACGACCGTTTTCAGTCACTCTTTTTCGCCGGATCAAGGTTAAATGTTATTATTAGTATTTTGGGCTAGTTCTTAGAGAGAAAAAATCAACCTAAACATTGCACAATTACAAGTAGTGATACTTATTTAGATGTAAATTAAGCATACCTTAAAATACACGGACCGAGGAAAAGATAAATAAGCAAAAAATATGATTTTTCGCTCTTTGCATTATGCTTTTAAAACTATACAAAAATTCGCCAAAGTCCTACAGTACTTTTCGTTTACTTACTTAAAAACAAAAAGACGCTTTTTTTGCCCACATCTAAAAAAAAATTCATCCCGTCAGAGAAAAACTGTTAACTAAATATGTTTTTTTCTACTATTAAACTTAACTTCAAGGATATAAAATTATTCCTGACTACTTGTTTTGTTTTCAACCCAACAACGTTAGATCGACACAAAAGTAAACAAATAACATTCAACATTAATTATGAAAAACAAAGCAGACATGATTATAAATGTGATATGTAAACCTGAAGATGAAGGGAGCTAAAAATTTTGCAATTCTGATTTCAATATTAGTTAAAAATAAACATTGTGTGTGGAAAATTTCCATAGATTATCCACAACGTTTTTAAACTGTGCAAACAAATTGTAACTAACATTTGTAATGATTAAATTTTGATTTTTTGCAAACAAATTGGTAAATATTTTAATGTAACCTTACTTGTCATAAACTGTTTCAAAAAATAAAGGGAAGCACACCTTAGAGTTTTTTTTTAGTGTTTGCACAGAATGACCTGAATAGAGACTGTCTCTATTCGGACACGAGAAAGAAAGCTTTGAAAATGCCAAATGTGATTTTGGCGAAACGTCAGCAAAACTGTTCTTTTCAGAATGATAATAGTGAACTTAGTGAACTGATGTACACCCGGAATGAAAACACATTGTATTTTTCCATCCGTGAAGGAGTAAGAATCAACATATATATATATATATATATATATATATATATATATATATATATATATATATATATATATATATATATCAGGGGCGTGCGGTGGAATTTTAAGAAGTCTGTATGATGTTTGAACATCTTCCACCTTGTCAGCTTGGCTTGTGGCTCTACATTTAACGTCGTCGTTTTCTCCCAAAGTAGGTCAAAGTCATCTCTTTTTGGGCTTAACATGGAGTTAAAATCATCCACTTTTTTTAGGCAAAAAGCAATATCATTTGTTTTAGTTTGTAATATATTAAAAACACTGTCCTAGAATGGAAATATTTCTGAAAATATGTTCAACAAATAATTAAAATTAAAATCTCATTTCGAACGGTCCAAAAACTCCCTTGAACTATTTATTGCTGAGTCCCAGGTTTCATTATTTTCTATTATATTCTCAAATAGTTCAATCAGTGATTCACGATTTTCAGATACTATTAACACAAGTCTTCCATTATAGTTCCACCTAGTAGGAGCTACTTGGGGCAATCGTTTGTGGACAATGGAGTCCGAAGCTTGTGTACGTTTTGTTGACTTGGAAAAAAAAGCAGCCATGTCAATTAAAGTAACGAAAAATACTTTACACTCTTTAATGTGATTGATGGACCGGGATAAAACTAAATTTAATTTATGAGCAAAACAATGGACAAACACAGCACTTGGGAAAATTTCTCGAACTTTAGCTTGCAGACCCCCTAATTGTTCTGCCATCACTGCAGCTCCATCACAGCTTTGAGCAACTAATTTTTTCTCCCCATTAATTTCTTTAGTAATGTTATAAACTACCGTGTATAATGCATCTGCTGTACGATTTTCGGACATATTCTTAAAACCTAAAAATCGCTCTCGAATACTTCCGGCTGTTTTAACGTAGCGTATTACTATAGATAATTGGCTAAAATTAGTGATATCAGTTGTTTCGTCCAGAACAATAGCAATGAACCGCGCTTCGCCAATCTCCTGCTTAATTCTTTTTATAATAATGGTTGTAACAGCGGAAATTAAATCATTCTGGATTCGATTCGACGTTCCGCGAAAAACGCTAGACTGCTCTAAATGATTTTTTAAGTAATCATCATATTTAGCCATTAAACTACTTGAAAATATCCTCTATTTGAAGAAACCCTTGTTTCGTCATGACCTCTAAATCCCAATTCGCGCTGTCCGAGAAAACAAACAACATCGATAAGTTTTCTTAATATTTGTCTATTTTTATCGACAAGTTCATTATGTTGGCGGTGACTAATTTTCAACTGTTTATTAAGGGCGTGTTCAATTCTGGTTTTGCTGAAGACTTTTTCTTTTATGACGGCCTGCAAATGCGCTTTAGACATAATGTGTCTTTTTACAGCTTTATGAAAATTGTTTAAATCGGAAAAACCAGTTTTATTTCAGAGACCTTTTTCATTTCAAAATTTTGCCATTTCTTTGGAAGTTATTTGAAGCTTATCTTTATTATTAAGACACACACCACACATTCACACACGCTCTTCCTACTAAATTCTTCAACATTTTCAGCGTTATTTGCATATCCACGTCCGTATTATTGCCTTCCATATCGCACCATCCACGACGCGACGTATGTATCACACAACACATGGATAGCCGTTCAAACAAAGAACCTACTCCAACGATAGCTTCCGCCCCCACTTAAAGCACGCGACTGAAATGCAAAAATGGCAAACCGGTGGAAAGTTCGATAACCTCAGGCTCGATTCACAGGAAATCAAGTATACAGGACTTGGCTGCAAAGAAGCTAGCGGCCCGCATAGGTTCTATTCGATTTGCATTGTGGCACAGTCGGAGTCCAGGCCGCATTTATTATGGGCTTGATAATATTTTAGCATTTTTAATATAAACTAAATTAATGATTTCCCATTTCAAAAATTACATTTTAGAAGATGTTTTGTCATTTTTTTGGGGAAGCACTGCTTTTCTTGCTTCCATGTACTGCACGACCCTGCCAAGCTGCATAGTTGTTAATGGAAAAACATAAACAATGCTTTTTTTAACTTAAAATAACAATAACTGGACAATAATTTGAAAAATATGCTTAGTACCGTATACCAATGAGAAGAATAGCAAACCTAATTTCAAGTGTGCCACGCCGATTAGAAGCTCTAAAAGTAGAGGAGGCAATACTCGGTACTAACACATTCTTCAAGTTCTTTTTTAACTAGTTATTGATATTTTGAGCTAATAAATAAGTTTTATAAAATTCATATTATTTTTATTTTCCTAGAATACCACTTCTGAAAAATCAAGTAGGTACCTTGGCAAAATGCAAGGTTACAAAAAAAATGGTAATTCAGACGTTTTCGAGTCACAATAATGAACAGAATACAGGGGCGTGCAGTCAATGGAAGCAAGGGAAGCAATGCTTCCCCAAAAAAAATTACAAAACATCTTCTAAAATGTAATTTTTGAAATAGGAAACCATTAATGTAGTTTATATTAAAAATACTAAAATATTATCTTAATTATCAAGCCTATAATAAATGCGGCCTTGAATCCGACCGAGCCACAAAATCGAATAGAACCTATGCGGGCCGCTAGCTTCTCTGCAACTATGTCCTGTATGCTTGATTTCCTGTGAATCGAGCCAGTGGTTATTGAACTTTCCACCGGCTGCTTGCAATTTTTGCATTTCTGTAGCATGCTTTAAGTGGGGGCGGAAGCTATCGTTGGAGTAGGTTCTTTGTTTGAACGGCTATCCGTGTGTTGTATGATACGTACGTCGCGTTGCGTCGTGCTTGGTGCGATATGGAAGACAATAATACGGACGTGGATATGCAAATACCGTCAACTTCGGCTGTCGGTAATAACGTTGAAAATGTTGGAGAATTTCGTAAGAAGAGTGTGGTGTGTGTCTTGATAATAAAGGGATTTTCTACATTAAACTTCGCTGATAAGCTTCAAATAATTTCCAAAGGAAGGGCAAAACCGCCTACGAAAAATTTAACCACAAAAATGAAAAACTGTATTAAACATTTTTATCCGGAAAAACAATACGAACAATTTAAATGGCTCAAAGGGTGTGAAAATATAAGTAAATTATTTTGTTGGCCATGTTTACTTTTTGAAAATCAAAAAGGTCTCTGGAATAAAACTAGTTTTTCCGATTTAAACAGTTTCCATAAAGCTGTAAAAAGACACATTATGTCCAAAGCGCATTTGCAGGCCGTCATAAACGCCCTTAATAAACAGTTGGAAATTAGTCACCGCCAACACAATGTACTAGTCGATAAAAACAGGCAAATATTAAGAAGACTTACCGATGTTGTTTGTGTTCTCGGACAGCACGAATTGGGATTTAGAGGTCATGACGAAACAAGGGTTTCTTCAAATAGAGGAAATTTTCAAGATTTACTTAGTTTAATGGCTAAATATGATGATTGCTTAAAAAATCATTTAGAGCAGTTTAGCGTTTTTCGCGGAACGTCGAATCGAATCCAGAATGATTTAATTTTCGTTGTTACAACCATTATTCTAATTAGAATTAAGCAGGATATTGGCAATGCGCGGCTCATTGGGATTGTTCTGGACGAAACAACTGATATCACTAATTTTAGCCAATTATCTATAATAATACGCTATATGTTATAATAGGCGGAAGTATTCAAGAGCGATATTTAGGTTTTAAGAATGTGTCCGAAAATTGTACAGCAGATGCATTATATACCGTAGTTTATAACGTTACTAAAGAAATTAATGGAGGAAAAAATTAGTTGCTCAAAGCTATGATGGAGCTGCAGTGACGGCAGGACAATTAGGGGATCTGCAAGCTAAAGTTCGAGAAACTTTCCCAAGTGCTGTGTTTGCTTTGCTCATAAATTAAATTTAGTTTTATCTTAGTCCATCATAGACATTAAAGAGTGTAGAGTATATTTCGTTACTTTAAGTGGCATGGCTGCTTTTTTTTCCAAGTGAACAAAACGTACACAAGCATTGGACTCCATTGTCCACAAACGATTGCCCAAAGTAGGTCCTACTAGGTGGAACTATAATGGAAGACTTGTGTTAACAGTGTCTGGAAATCGTGAATCACTGATTGAACTATTTGAGAATATAATAGAAAATAATTAAACGTGGGACTCAGAAGCAATAAATAGTTCGAGGGGGTTTCTTGGACTGGTTGAAACGAGATTTTAATTTTAATTATTTGTTGAACATATTTTCAGAAATATTTCCATTCTCGGACAATGTTTTTAATATATCACAAACTAAAATAAATGATATTGCTTTTTGCCTAAAAATGTGGATGATTTTAAGTCCATGTTAAGCCAAAAAAGAGATGACTTTGACCTATTTTGGGAAAAAACGATGAGCCACAAGCTAAGCGTCTTCGAACAGACAAGGTCGGAGATGTTCAAACATCATACAGACGCCTCTTTTATGAAATAATCGATCAAATTCAGCAACAAATAAACTATAGTTAAATTTATAGCTTAAATGATTTTAAATTCCTCGAGCTCTGCAATTTTGATGGATTTAAAGGAAAAACTTTTCCAGAAGATGCGTTTAAATCTCTTCTTCTTCATTATGGCCAGTTCTTCGACCGAGTGTTACTACGATCTGAACTAAAAGTGATTTACGAAACTGATGACATTAGTGCAAAAAATAACGGTTTTTTTTAAAGCCTGGAGGAGCTGGAAGATGCCTACACCGAAGTGTCGAAATTGTGTGAATTATTATTGACAATACCTGCCACAAGTTCATCAGTAGAACGCAATTTTTCAACATTTAAACGTATAAAAAATTTCGTGAGAAATTCAACGGGGCAGGAGAGACTTTCGCATACATCGCTGTTGTCCATTCAATTCAATTCAATTCAAAAAGTACTTTATTGTAAAAAATATTCAAATTTTGTTTACAAAGCATATTCCTAAATCTAAACTTAGACCTAAAACATTTTATTGCCATTATAGGTAATGTTAGTATAAAAAAGTTTTGTGTCAAAAAATAAAAATGTAAACATACATGTGTAGGTAAATATTAAAATGAAACAACAAAAAATTATATAAAATTTGTGTAAGTAACAAAGCAAGAAGAAAAAAAAAACAACAAATATATACACTCAGACCGACACACAGCAATTCTAAACACTAATATTAATATTAAGCGTGTCCTGGTAGAATTCGTCAACACTATAAAATGCCCTGTTCAAAAGCTCCCCCTTCAGCAATCTGCGGAAGGTTCCTGAGGAATTAACCGTTCTTAAAGCACCCGGCAGATGATTGAAGATCTTTCGGCCCTCATATATTATAGATCTTTTAACCAGGGTGCTATGTGGGAGTGGCAAGGGTAGATTCAGGGTTTGGCGGGTAACAATATTGGTTATGGAACCCTGTAGTCTGTGACGATTTTTAAATATGAGGGATGATGTTTCCAGTATGAATAAAGATGGTAGAGTAAGAATTTTTTGTGCCTTGAAATGTTCTCTACAGGATTCAGTGCGTGGTACATCTACAATAAATCTTACGGCCTTTTTTTGTAAAACGAAAAGAATGTTTAGCAAACCCTGATTAGCCACACCCCAGAATGGTATACCATATCGGAGATGCGACTCAAACAAACTAAAGTAGACTGCCCTTGCCAGTTGAGAACCCAGTTCCTCCCTAACGGCCCTAACAGCAAAGCATCCAGAAGACAGCCTGCCACTCAAAGTAAGAATATGATCTTCAAATCGCAGATCCCCATCAATAATAATTCCCAGGAACCTGGTGGCAGGAATTCCTTAAGCAAACCGCCCTCGAAATGAAGATCTGCGACATCACACCCAAGCCCAACAACATGAGTCTTAGAGAGATTCAAGCATAGCTGATTAGAGTTAAACCACTCCTTGATGAGAGACAAGTCCCTGCTCATGATCTTCCTAAGCTGCGCAATATCCCTGGCCTGCCATAGGATAGAAGTGTCGTCCGCAAATAGGGTGAACTGTCCAGAGATCTGCAGTTGGGTCAAATCATTAATATATAATAAGAACAAAATAGGCCCCAAAACAGAGCCCTGTGGAACACCGCAACAGACCCTCAATGATGAAGATTTTTTTCCGGAGCACATTACACACTGATACCTCCCCTCAAGATATGATCCAAACCAGGCAAGCACACGTCCACGGAAACCGTACCTCTCGAGCTTAAGCAGAAGAATTTCGTGATCCACGCAGTCAAAAGCCTTGCACAGATCACAGAAAACAGCCGCCAATACTTCCCCCCCATTCAGCCCAACATAGACCTCCTCAAGGAAACCACAGACAGCATCATGCGTTCCCTTGCCCTCCTGAAAACCAAATTGCCTATCGGTTAAAACATTAAAAGATTTTAGGTAGTTGCACATTCTATGTTTTACCAACTTTTCAATGACCTTAGACAGAGTGGGAAGCAAAGAAATTGGGCGAAAGTTAGAAGGCTCCTCAGGGTCACCTCCTTTGAAGAGAGGTACCACTGTTGAAGATTTTAGACAGGCAGGAAAAATCCCCTGCAGCCAGGACTCATTTATACAGATGGAAAAGGCTTCTAAGGCTTTATCCGGTAGTTTTAAAAGTACTTCAGCAGAGATGTCATCATCTCCACTGGATTTCTTATTTTTTATTTCTGTAATAACTTTTTTTATTTCGGACTTGTCCGTATTATAAAAACAAAATGAGTTTTGATAATTAAAATTACTTAGGTGAGATAGAGGGTTAAACTTAGAGGATAAATTCCTAGTCAGATCACTCGCCATGTTGCAGTAAAACTGATTAAGGTGATCAGGGTCCATCTCAGATTTGACACTTGGGGATCTTTTGCGGAACTCATTAATTATAGCCCAACTTTCTTTTTGTTTGTTCTTAGCCTTACTGAGTCTATTTTCATAGTATCTATTTTTAGCAGCCCTGATAAGCTTTCTATACAGACTACGATACTTATTACAAAAAGTTATAAAACTAGGGTTATTACTATACCTTTTTAGATAGTTTAAAGATCGAAGGTTAGTAGCTGATATCTTTAGACCCTGAGTAAGCCAACAATTGGTTTTTTTTTTCTCTTAATTAGGCGCACGGGAAAAGCTTGGTTAAATAAAACGGACAACACTTTACAGAAACTGCCAATTGGGTCAGACAGATCCAGGCTCTGCCAATTCGCACCTACACATAAGGAGTAAAACCTATCAAAGTTGGCTGCCTTAAAAATTCTACCAGGACTACGCCCAGGAGGCTGCCTTATGGCCCCTGGCATGTAAATAGTACAACTTACCGCCTCGTGATCAGAGATACCTGCACCCATAACTGAGCAGTCGACATTTTCAAAATTAGAGCATAAATAGTCAATTAAAGAAGAAGACTTATCTGTGATCCGAGTTGGCATGTCAATGTGCAAATTTAAACCATAAGTCAAAAACAAATTGTTCAACCGGCAAGTAAGAACTGAATTCTTATCTAAAAAATTAATATTAAAATCCCCAGTCAAAATTATATTTGAAGAAGAGGGAACATCTGATAAAATTATCTCAAGTCGCTTAAGAAACTCTACGGTCGAACCAGAGGGTGAACGGTAAATACAAAAAATATATAAATTATTACGCTTAGAAAAACAAATTGAAAATTCAAATAATTTCTCTTCTAACAAATAGTCGTATCTAGTTACCGCTATAAAACTATCAGCGGTGTCAGAATATTTTTTAATTAAAATTAGATTACCACCATGAAGAAAATTTTCTCGACAAGACATACATAGTGGTTGGTAACCAGGTACAAAAAAGCATTCACTAGGCTTAAGCCAATGCTCAATTGAAAATAAACTTCTCCAAAATATGTTTCAGCATAGACGTTTTTATGATGACGTCATTGACGAATTTGCAAAAATGATCGAAAAATCGAATTACATTACAAATAGGTAAGTTTCTAAAAATTGCTTCGCTTTCTTGAAATATCACCGCACGCCCCTGACAGAATAACAAATTTTTCTTAGAAGAATGGTCCTTCATCTAGAGTGTAAGAATTTTTTATAGAAATGCTTGAATAATACACAGGATGAGTCAAAAAACAAAAAAGGGTAATGCTTAAGTTTTGCCATTAACATTCATGTAGGTTGGCTAAGTTTCAGCAAAAAAGCTGCAATTCGGTCAATTTTAGAGATAAGTCGATGAATAAAAAAACAAAATGCTCACAAAAAGGGTCTTTCATATAGGGTGTAAAAAAATTATAGTTAAAAATCCTCAACTAATACGCAAGGCAAGTCAAAAAATAGCAAAAAAGTATTGATCGAGCTTTTTCATTATTACTCAAGAATCTTTAAGAACATTTTCATTTGTTTTATTTCTGCTGGAAGACAAAGATATTATCTACGTACAAAAAAAAATTTTCGAAATCGGTCCACTGGTTTAAAAGATATAAGACATTAAACTTGGGCCAAAAATCAAGTGCGTCACTTTTTTTGGAACTGAGTGTATTTTGTATTTTATTTGGTAACCCCTTTTCCATTGCCTGAGTATAGATCTTGTCTATAGAATTCTAAAATTTCATTATTCACACTTATTTTTAGTCCTACACGTTATTTTCTATTTGTAGTCGTATTTAAGGAACAAATTATTAAAATAATTTTATAAGAAGGCATATAAAATGGTAATATTAACATATCTTAAAGTTGTTGAACAAGGTTATTGCAGTAATAATTTTTAAATGTGTCATTGAAGCATGCAAATATAATATGAAATAAAGATATATTGTATTCAAAGGGGAATATTTAATTATTACAGCGTAATAGGTGTTGCAAATGTGTAAAAGAAATATGTTAAATGGATAGACATAACAACAGGGAGACCCAACATCTTGTGCTATTTCATTCATAAAATCGTGTATGTTTTGATGCAATAAATAAAAACATGTTCTGCAAGGCAAGTGTGACAAAGACAAAAATACTTATTCTCTTTGTCGGACCTAGTTTCAGGCAACGCTGTAAAATTATGACAGATTTCTTTTCTTTGGGATAAAAAGAAAACTATTTTTTTATTATAATACAAAATTAAAATATTAAATAATGCTATTTTGGACGTTTCGGGGGAAAGTCTACCCTCGTCTTCAGCAAACTAAAGCATTTATGTTTTATATCAGAGATATAACACAGGGTAACAAAATGAAAACAAAAATTTTTTTTGCCGGAAATTTAACATCTGATTTTAGATGTTTTTAATGTGCTGATTCCAAAAATGCCACCAGATTTTTTCTATCAGCTCTAGTTTTTGAGATACAGGTTAGTTGATATTTTTTGCTGATAAAGGACAACAAATAAAGAGATAAATATGTACTTAATCGTCAAAATAGAAATTTCCCAGAATCTAATTAACCAAATGGATACGTGGAATTGTCCCTGACCCAATGTTCCTATACTAGGAACTACTCAATACACTGCTCTTAATTACTTTTATACCTGTAACTGCCTATGACCCGATCCTTCTATACCTGCTTGGCTGTACTCGATTTAGTATATTACTGAGTTTTCCCAAGTAAAGTTGTGCTATCATTTTATGTAAATTTTGGTCGTTTTGTAGTATCAAGACACTAAACTGAAACAATGGCATCCACAAGCAGACGTACCTGTATAAATCATCCAGATATTTTTTGTTATGTGTGTGGTGAATACACTTTGAAAGAGAGCAGAAAAACGATTTCTGCCTTTGTGAAAAGAGCTTATCTTGCCTATTTTGGCGTTCATTTAGGAGATCAAGATAAATCTTGGGCCCCATGTTTTATATGTGAAACATGTGTTGAACATTTGCGACAGTGGACAACTAGAAAGAGGAAGTGCCTAAAGTTTGGGGTACCAATGGTTTGGAGAGAACCGCGAAACCATCATGACGACTGCTATTTCTGTCTCGTTAATATTAAAGGCATCAATAGAAACAATATACAAAAATGGACATATCCTGATCTAGATTCTGCAAGAAGGCCTGTAGCGCATTCGGAAGAAATACCCGTTCCATCATTCAGCAGTCTATCCGAACTGGCAGAAGATGATACAGAAACATCAACGTCTGACGAAGTTCAAAGAATACAATCAGAAAACGACAGCGAATTTGAAGCAGATTTAGCAACTCCGCAGTGTTTCAATCAAGAAGAACTAAACGATCTTATAAGAGACCTGAATCTTTCAAAGGAATCCGCTGAATTACTTGCATCCAGATTAAAAGAAAAAAATTTACTTTGTCCAGGTACTAATATTACATTTTATAGTAAAAGAGATCTGCTGCCTTTTTTCGCTCAGGAAAATGACTTGGTATTCTGTAACAATATAAAAGGGCTCTTAGAAAAAATGGGTTTGCCTGAATACACTCCAGATGATTGGCGCCTTTTTATTGACAGTTCAAAACGTAGTTTAAAATGTGTTCTTTTACATAACTGTAACAAATATGGCTCAATTCATATTGGTCATTCTACTACCATGAAGGAAGAATATGAAACAATTGCATTAGTCTTGAGAAAAATTAAAGACGAAGAACATCAGAGGGCAATTTGTGTTGATTTAAAAATGGTTAACATCCTCCTTGGACAGCAAAGTGGTTATACAAAATATCCTTGTTTTTTGTGCCTTTGGGACAGCAGAGCTAAAAATGGGCACTGGGTTAACAAAAAATTGGCCTTCAAGAGATGTTATGATTCAAGGAAAAAAAAACGTGATCAACAAACCTTTGGTTTCAAGAGAAAAAATCTTACTTCCGCCCTTGCATATCAAGCTAGGCCTAATGAAGCAATTTGTGAAGGCTTTAAATCGAGATGGAAATTGTTTTGGGTATTTGTCACGTAAATTTCCTGGCATTAGCACGGAAAAACTAAAAGCTGGTATATTTGATGGTCCTCAAATAAGGCAATCTGAATCCACGCTTGGTGTTCATTTGTTCAAGTAGTACAAAATTTTCTTGGCAATCATAAAGCAGAGAATTACGTAGAATTAGTGGAAACTATGCTTTCAAATTTTAATATTCTCGGCTGTAACATGAGTGTAAAAGTTCACTACCTCCACAGTCACCTAGATCGTTTTCCAGAAAACTTAGGTGATTGTAGTGAAGAACAGGGGAAAAGATTCCATAAGGATATTAAAACTATGGAAGATCGTTATCAAGGATGTGATTAGTGACTAATGTAATTATGTAAATTAAGTTTTTACAATAAATATTTAAATCCATGTGTCTTGGTTTTTTTAACTGGTAATAGTAATATTATATATTATAACAATTATAACGTAAAATATATACACAATTTTTTTTTTAAACTAGATCTGATAGACAAAATCTGAGAACTTTTTTACATTCTGCATCCAAAAGTTATCCAGGAACAGTTAAAAAATCGCAGGCACCAAAATATGCGTTGGCCTGTGTAATCGGAAGGGCTAATCTGTCAATATCAATATAAAGGTGTTATTTTCAATTGTTAAGATAAGGTGAAAAAACATAACACCTAGAGTATGTTCATTTTAATTTACTGTATTTTGAGAGGTCCTTTTTCCTTCTCTTGTGAAAGGGAAGTATTTTAATCGTGAAAAAATCACTCTCCGAGATTTTTTCAGATCTTTATGTTTCAGGGTCCCTAAAAGACGATAAACATCTTTTCTGAATTCCGTCGGTCTGTCTGTCTGCCTGTCTGTTCGCAGCGTATCTAAAAAACTACCGATTGACTTGAAATGTTGGTCAAAAATTAGGAGTCAAAATGGCGAATTAGTGAAATGTTAAAAAATTATTATTAAAAAACTACTCATCCAGTTTATCTCAAATTTTGCAAAAACATCAAGTATTATATTGGAATCAACTGGTACTAATTCAAGAGGGCCGAGCAAAATGGCGGCCACATAAAATATTTGAAATCGTGAAAAATCACTTTATCACTTTTTCAATATCAGGCATGATCCCCATGTTATCAGTCTTTACCTACTCCGTTGGTCTGCAGGTTAACGATCCTCTTGTGGTTATGTTAGAGTGGTGTAATATTTGGAGTTAGGGTCCAGTAAAGAAACAAAAGACTTTTTTAAATTGTCGACGTTTTGCAACTTTACTGTTGCATCTTCAGGACACATATATAGATTCTATATCCTGCATGAAACCCATATTTTCATTCTTTCCCTACTACGTTGGTCCGCAGATATTTTTCAGATATTAAGTTTCTAAATGGGACATTCCATGAAAATGCGGACATGATCAAAAAATTATCAAGTTATTGTAAATGGCTTAGTAGGCTGTGTATCTTGTTGCTAAGGAACGACTTTACTTTATTCATTTGTTTTTACAAATAAAATTTAAGAACTGTCACTTTGACGAGAGTTAAAATTTAAACTAAAAAATAAGATCCTAAATCATATTAAATTCTCGTGGTGTGGTAAACTGTTTTTGTGGAACCAGCAAGCAAACCGTGAGTATTTTTGATTTTAAGTATTAATTTAGCATTTGACTACTTATCTTGCGATTTTGCTGATCGAGCTTTAACAGTATTAAGTAAAAAAGTAAATAATAGATTGTATTGGAAATAATTGTAGCGCGAGTTACCTAAAAGTATAATTAAAAGGAATATACCGTTTTAATACTTTTTTATCGTGTTTTAAGATTTTATATTTCTGTTGCCTAGATTCATTTCAAAGCATGGTTCAGTAACATTGAAGATAAATTTTCCGCAAATGATATATTTTTTTGGGTTTTCATTGAAACGCGAGTTACTGATTTGAACCTATAAATAAAAAAAGTGCCATATTCAGCGAATTTACCGCACACGTATATTAAAACTTGTTAAGCGTGATATAAGTAACGTTGGGCAAGTAAAAAAGTCGAACAATTTTCTTTTAGAAAGTATGGGCTTATCCGGTGCTGAAAAAATGAAAACACGACGGGAAAAGTTAAAAAAGCTAGGAGTGTATGATGAATATAAAAAAAAGCATGCAGAAATATGCAGAAAAAGTAGGGCAAAAAAGAAAGTCGCCCTTTCCAATTTGCCGTCTTCAAAAAGAAAGCAGTTACAAAACGAAATAAGGAAAAAAGTTAACGAAAGAGTAAAAAAATGTCGGTCTATGAAAAAATCTAAACTTGAAAGTGATACAAGTAAAAAAGTTTCTCCTCCTTATACATCAGTTCAATCTTTGGGAAAAGCAGCAGCACGAGCCCGCAGATCGTTACCTACCTGTCCTAATAAACGCCAGATTGTTTTAAAGAAACTATTGTTAGAAGTTGAAGAAAAAGATGAAGCGTCCGATTCTTCAAACCTCATTAACCAACATCGCAGATCACTCAGTAACGAGGTCGTCACAGCCATAAAAGATTTTTATACAAGAGAGGACATAAGTCGCCAAGCCCCTGGACTAAAAGACTTTATTACAGTTCGCGAACAAGGCAAACCCAAAGAAAAAATCCAAATCAGACATCTATGTACTTCCATTTCTGAAACACATGCTTTGTTTGTTAAGGAATACGGGGAAGTTGTGGGTAAGAGCAAGTTTGCTGAATATAGACCAAAAAATGTTTTCCTAAGTAGCCAACTTCCTCATAACGTGTGCCTATGTAGATACCACGAAAACTTCATTTTAGCTTTAAATGCCATGCATACCATTTCACCGGAAAAGAAGAGTGTTGGAAATTTACTTGTGGTGCTTGTAAAGACATTTTAGATACAAACTTAGAACAGTATGTAGGTGCTTGCAATAATTCCGAAGTCACATGGTTGGTATGGCAAGACAGTGAAGGAAAATTGTGTAAAGTTTTACATTCAGGATCAGCTTCAGAATTGCGAAAACACATCATCGATATGTCTAAAACGTTTTTTGAACATTTTTATGTAAAAAGGCATCAAGCTGATTCATATCAGAATGACAGGAAGAATATAGCGGCTACTAACTTCGATCCATCAGCTGCTTTGGTGCAAGTGGATTTTTCTGAAAATTTCACATGTGTAGCACAAGACGAAATTCAAAGCTTTCATTGGGCTCAACCACAAGTAACTTTGTTTACGATATCGGCTTGGTATATAGCCACACAGCATCCAATGTTTATTGTATCTGATAATCGAAACCACAATAAAGAAACGGTAGCAGTTTACATGGATCGGGTAATAAGAGAATTGCCAGCATCCGTTACCAAAGTCTACATTTGGTCAGATGGACCTGCATCACAATTTAAGAACAGGTACATTGTGGAAACTATTAAAATCATTCAGCAACGAAATGAAAAGAACATATTTTGGAACTATTTTGCTACATCACATGGAAAAGGTCCCGTTGATGGTATAGGTGGCGCGTTGAAAAGATTGGTGCGAAACAAGGTTATGCGAAGAGAGGCAGTTGTGTTTAATGCAGAACAATTTGCCAAAGCTGCTGAGGGTTCCAAAGTGAAGGTTATTAATGTCACTCCAAAAGAAATAGAAGATGTTGCTAAAGAAATGAATCTCCATGCCATTTTTGATCAAGCTGCTTTAATTCCAGGCATATCTAAGGCTCATATAATTTATTATCAAAACGGTACTTTAAAAACAAGCAACATTACGTCAGACTTGAAGATCGGCATTAGAGTATTAGATGAAAATGTTGTTTATAGTGATGAGGATGATGATATTCCTCTGGCTGTTCTCAAGAGGAGAATACAAACAATTTAAAATTGATCCACACTATACTTTTTGTTCGAAATGTATTCATTATTTAATTGAAACACGAGTTACCAATTTAATGTAACGCGAGTTACCACATTTTTTGCCGTTTGCTCTTGAAAGCAAAGATTTGAAAAATTACAAATTGTACTATAATTTTGTTTATATCTCATCTTACTAATGTTGTTTTCTAATAGAAGTTTAACTGTTATATTCGTAGAAAAATTGAAAAGATTATGAAAAGATAAACCTTATGTCCTTAAGATGTAACGTGAGTGACTGATGAGTTTTAATTAATAAAAATGAAGAATCTCAAAACATTTCCTTTATTGGAGTAATAAAGTAACTGTATGGCAACAATATAGGTTTTTAATTTAAAATGTTGGCGTTAATTGAACGGTTAGAGTAAAGAATTGTCATTTTATTGCCAAATAATAAATCTGATTGTATCTCGAGTTACCATGGAATGTCCCAAATGGTTTTCGTAAACAATCCTCTTGTTTTTATGTTAGAGTGGTTTATTATTTGGGGTTTGGATCTAGTAAAAAAAAACAAGTTTTTTTAAATTGTCGACGTTTCGCAACTTTATTGCATTCTCAGGACAGATATATAGATTTAATATCCTGCATGAAACCCATATTATCAGTCTTCACCCACTCCGTTGGTTCGCAGATATTTCCCACGTATTAAGTTTCTAAATGGTTTTTGCTAACGATCTTCTTGTTGTTAGAGTGGTGTATTATTTGAGGTTAGAAAATATCTGCAGATCAACGGAGTAGGTAAAGACTGATAATATGGGTTTCATGTAGGATATAAAATCTATGTGTCCTGAGGATGCAACAATAAAATTGCGAAACGTCGACACTTTAGAAAAGGGCTTTTTTTTACTGGACCCTAACCCCAGATAGTACACCACTTTAATATAACAACAGAAAAACAGTTGGAAACTTAATGTAAAAAAATCTTGTTCAATCGATTTTGAAGGAAAATTAGATGTGAAAATGAGATAAACTGGCACGAATTCAATATGACGTAGCAAAATTGCAGTATGTGTCAATGTAAAAACTACTTATTAAATTTATTTTATTATGCCCAAAAGTCAAGTGTGGCATAGGTAGAAAGAAAATGGTGAAATATTGGTAAAAATCCAATATTTATTTATTTATTTATTTATTTATTAATAAACGGTATACCCCATTGAATTACAATAAACATTTACAAAAAATAAATTTTCAAGTAAGGTAATACTAGTATTTTCCCAATACAAAAGTGTAACCTAAAAGCAATCATAAATAACAAATTTATGCAAGCATTCAAAACATACCAGGAATTATATTAGAGTCCAAGAATTTGTTCAATCATTTAGTGTCCTGAGAATTTTGGACTTGAATTTTTGTAATGAGCTTCCGAAAGGATCAAGAGAGGAATTATCATTTAATATTCTTAATGACCGTGTGAGAGGCATATTAAGTCCATAATTTGTGTGATGGAAATCGATATGAAAGAGGTCAGATCTCCTAAGGGTACGAGAGGGCATTTTGAATTTAATTTGCTGTAGTAGAAACGGACAGTTTACCATACCATTTAAAACTTTATAGGTAAAGCATAGGTCATTCATCTTTCTTCTGCAGGATAAGGATGGTAAGTGTAATTGAATGTCAAATTTATGTTGCAAATATCTTACAAACTTATTCTGAACTGATTCAATATTTGATATATGGACATTGTAGATAGGTGACCATACAATGGAAGCATACTCAAGATGAGGCCTAACCAAAGAAAGGTATAGAAGTACTAAAGATGATGGAGAAAAACTTTTCCCACATCTAAATATGAAACCCAGTATCTGCATTGCCTTGGAGGTTACCGCAGCATACTGATCTTTAAATGAAATTCTACCCTTACCTTATCCATCCCTTCCAATTGAACTCCATCGATCGTGTATTCAGATCTATATTGTTTAGTGACTGTGTAAAAGCTCATAAAGGTACATTTCTTAACATTTAGTGAAAGGTGATTATCATGAGTCCACTGCACAAAACTGTCAAGGTCAGTTTGGAGTGCCAAAATATCCGTCTCTGACCTAATAGGCATAAAAAGTTTCATATCATCAGCAAACAGTAGACACCTACAGGAGTGTAAGCTTAGGGCTATATCATTGACAAACAGTATAAATAAGAGAGGCGACAAGTGACCTCCCTGTGGTACTCCAGATGTCACTGTAATGAACTTGGAACAAAAAGGCCCTATCTTGACCCTCTGAACTCTACCAGTCAGAAAACTCTCCAGCCATCTCAATAGATCAGTGGCAAACCCAAAAGACCGCAACTTGGCAATGAGCAGCCTAAAGTTAACACTGTCAAATGCCTTGAAGAAATCAGTACAAACTGTGTCGACCTGACAACCTTCCTCCAAGGCCTCCAGCACAGCCGTCTCGAGCTCAACCAAACTGCTAACCGTGGACCTGCCACTCACAAAACCATGCTGCTGATCAGAAATAAGTTCTTTGCATGACCATTTTAATTGCTCCGAGACTAGGCAATCAAAAATTTTTGATATCGCCGATTGATTTGCTACCCCCCTATAAATTGGTACTATGAAACTCTCTTTCCAAACTTTCGGAAACTCGCACTCTGTCAATGACTTATTGAATAATATATGAAGTGGTAGAGTTATGGTACATACCACATTAAACAACAATATTTCAGGTACTCCATCGGGTCCACTATTTGATTTCTTTTTACAGTTAAAGATCTTATCAAAAACATCCACTAATTTAATTTGATTCACAATTACATCAGATGTTCGTTCCTGGATATAATCAGGTACAGTTATACCAACCCTCTCTGCTGAATACACTGTCTGAAAAAGTCAGCAAAGGAATCTGCAATTCTTTGACCATCATCTACCATTCTATCCTCATAATACATACACTCAGGAAGATCAAAATTTTTACGTTCGCTATTTATGTACTTCCAAAAGTTACGTGGAGTATTAGATACATCCTGTTCGATTAGTGTGAGATAAATATTATGGTCTCGAGTAACCAACTGTTTACAAATAGCTCTATATCGTGAAAAATTTTCATAGTCATTAATACATTTAGATTGCATATATGATTTATGAGCTGACTTCTTCCATACAATGTTTTGCCTTAATTCAGCACTAAAGTATTTAGGAAAATTCGAGGTTGTATAACGTTTTAAAGGTACAAACTGAGAAATACCAAAGTTTAAAATTTCGTAAAAATAATCAGTGGCTTCATTTATATTTAAATTTTTTAATATTTCTTCCCAATTAACTGACCCCAAATAATTGTTGAAGTTAACATAATCAGCATTTTTATAATCTCGAAAATATTCCTCTTTTTGTAAAACCTTTGTACATTCCACACTCAGCTCACAATAATAAGCAGAATGATGTTGACTTAATGGAAATAAAATATCACTAGCAAGTTGTATATTAATATTTCTTAAATGACTAAAGCCCAAATCCAAAAAGACATCACGTGAGTTGGGAACTGAAATTATTTGAAACATATTTAACAAAGAATAAGTATCAACCAAAGGTTTGGCCTGATAACTAATCGGACATTCTAGGGTCAATCCTTCATCATCTGCTTTTATCCATATGATGGAAAAATAAATATGAAAAGACAGTACCTATGTGTAACACATATATACTGTGACTATGTACTGAACTACATTGGGTCACACTTCACCATTCCCAACAAATTGAAAAAAATCACAACGAGGGAGGTTCCGGGTAAAGAATTTTAAATTTTTTTACTTCTGTATATAGCACATTTAATTATGTGTTATTAAAATTAACTGTTCAAGATGCTACATAATTATCTTTATTTAAAAATATTAAGGCACCTTCTTTTACTTAACGTTTTTTGGAACATGGTGCTTTTGCCAAAATACTAGAAGCATTCCAATTAATTTTATGATAACTTGTCCTAGCTAAATTATTTAAGGAAAGGCCATAAAATAAAAAAAAATAATTTTATGATTGTTATCTAGTGCATGTTGGCAAATATTTGATTTTTGAAATTCCCTATTCTTTACGTAAGTTTGGTATTTCTTTTGGTTAATAGCCTGGAGGTTTCATGTATACAGGGTGTCTCAGATTCGCTTCTCTATATAGGGATCTCGGCTCCTATTATACCTACAGCAAAGGTTAAATGGGGAAGGTTTTAGAGGAAACTTATTGCATTCGATATCTGGCTTCAGATTTACGATCGATCAATAAGTTTGGGAAATATCGGCGAAAAACCGAAAATGGCGGATTTCGTTTTTCGCCAGTATATCCAGAACGGTAAATTTGAGAGCTGTCAAAATGTGACATTATTCGGACACATTTTTAAGACAAATAAGATGGCGTATACGACACGTCTTCATTGTTTTTTGTTAACCCGCAACCCGCCTCAACTTTCATTTTTCTCATGACCGCCATAATGGATTTTTCGATTTTTGGAAAGAGCCTAAAATTTCCAGTCTAGTGTCATCAAAATATCACACTTTGTAAATAAGTTTTTAAAGGAGGCCATGATTTCTTTGTCACAAGATTACATTAATAAGTAAGTAATGTATTGAACGCATTGAATTTTCAATACAACATGAACGTAAATAACGACTTAAAAAATCTAAATGAGCTTTAACTACTTTGCAAGTGGGTAACATTAATTTACAAATCTGCAAAATGACGTCCATTTGCATCGAGACATTTTTGACAATTGGTGACTGTTTTTCGTACAACCCTGGTAAGTGTATTTCGGTTAATATTTCTAAATGTGTCCAGAACTCTTTGTCTCAGGATTTCTATGGTCACGGGGGGATCAAATTCATAGATTTCATTCTTCGTGTGACCCCAGAGGTAGAAATCTAAGGGCGACAGGTCAGGGGATCTAGGAGGCCAAGATATTGGACCATGTAAAGAAATGATTCTTTCGTCAAACTGCTCTCTTAAGAAGTTCCTGACTTGAATGGTATTGTGAGCCGGACATCCGTCTTGTTGAAACCAAGTTCTTCTTAATTCATCTTCCGTTAGAATAGCCCGTAAGGCTGGTACAACCTGGTTTCGCAAAAGCTCTAGGTACCTCTGCCCGTTTAGGTTGTAGTCAAACAAAAATGGTCCAATAAGTCGATTTCCTGAAGTGATTAATAATTTATAAATAGGTGCTCAAGAGGCAGGGTCCGCCGGGTGGTACTAGAAACTATAAATTATAAAGGGAAAATTATCTTTATTAAAAAGTAGATATTTTCTTTCCAAAAATAATTATCGAAACATTTCGTAATGAATGAGCTTGTAAACAATTGATACCTATTCAGCTTTATTATGAAAAAGAAAAACATATTTGGTTAGCGGGAAATAATAGCCGTAATAAATTATTTTGTTGGTATTGCATATTAATTTCGGAAATACTAAATCAATTTATTTCAGTGATATAATAATCTTAAAAAAGTACACCGTGCCTTAATAAAACATAAAATATCAAAAGAACAAACCCCTTGCGCTTTAAAATTTAAATTATTCGGAAATACAGCTGAACGCCTTTCTATAAATCATAATGAAAATCGAAAAATAATTCGACATTTGATTAATATGGTATTTTTTTCATAACGCAAGAACTAGGATTCCCGGGTAATAATAAATCATTAAATTCAGACAATCAAAATAATTTTATAGAATTAGCTAAATCTGCAGAAAATTTAGATAACGTGTTAATAAATTTATAAAACCCAATTCTATTTTTATAGGTTCTTCGAAACTACAATACATGATTGAATAAAAATGTAATACAATATTAAAAAAGTAAGTTGACTGACTAGAGTAGAACGTTTTAGTTTTTTTTTTATTAGATTATACTCTTTTAGTATCATTAAAGAACTAAACGAAAAAAAAAAAATTATTGTTTGACCATCATTTGAAGCCTATTTAAAAAAGATTGGTTAGATTAACTCACCAATGATCCTACACCAAACGTTACTTCCAAATTTGATCTATAGACGTCTCTCTGCCACTTCGTGGGGATTTTGCACAGCCCAAAGACTCCACAATTCGTGAACCTGCTCTCATCGGACCACAAGACGTGTTGGTTTTGGCACATTAGTTTCCTGTACAGTACAGTTCTTACCGATGCACTAGGGTTTTCGTTGATAGCTTGTAAAATGTTTTTGTCTGATTTTCATTGTTATTATTGTATCCGCTTCTAGCTTGTTCGAAGGCACCGTGGTTAATTAAATTAACTACGATTTTCCTGAATTGGGTTTTATGAGGCTGCCGTTGTTCGGGGTACATCTCCAAATACCTTGCTGAGGTAACGTCGGCGTTTCTGTATGATTGAAAGTACAGAGTTAACATGTCAACCTTTTCTTCATTTCAATACGGAATGCCGGCCATTTTCTATAGGTTTTGAAAATTTATGTGTCAGATTTATGATTTTATTGGGATAAAAGCGTATCTACTACTTATTAAAACACAGCTTTGATACTTTCAACTATTTAACTTAACGTCAAAGTCAAAATCCAATTTTGTTATAGAAAATCATGACCTCCTTGGAAAAGCATAGATAGCTAACATTACTTTAAATCATGGCCTCCTTAGAAAAAACTGAAACCTAACTTTACGAAGTGTAATATTTCGATGATACTAAAATCTTTAATGCACTTGTCAGATATCGCTAGACTGGAAATTTTAGGCTCTTTCCAAAAATCGAAAAATCCAATATGGCGGCCATAAGAAAAACTAAAGTTGAGGCGGGTTGCGGGTTAACGAAAAACAATGAAGACGTGTCGTATACGCCATCTTATTTGTCTTAAAAATGTGTCCGAATAATGTCACATTTTGAAAGCTGTCAAATTTACCGTTCTGGATATACTGGCCAAAAACGAAATCCGTCACTTTCGGTTTTTCCCCGATATTTCCAAAAACAATTGATCAATCATAAATCTGAAACCGGATATCAAATGCAATAAGTTTCCTCTAAAACTTTCCCCATTTAACCTTTGCTGTAGGTATAATAGTAGCCGAGATCCCTGTATAGAGAAGCGAATCTGGGACACATTGTATAAAATTTATTGCATTGACACGGAATTTTATAAATAACATTTTTTGTATTTCCTTGTTCATTGTTAGGTTTTGTTTTTGTCATTTTGCTTCTAAGCGTATTTTGTGTCTTAAAGATCGTTCTTACATTAAAACGTTGTGTTTTATCTGATAGGTTAGGTATGTGTGATATAAAATGATTTGTAATTGGTCTATTTTGAATTGGTCTTTTTCAGTGAAATCATTAGAATAGTTGTTTTTTGTTTGTGCTATACTGCTCTTAGTTTTTTTATTTTTAGTTTTGAAAGTGAACGTGAAAGAGACAATGTGGAATTTACCTCGACGGATTATTCTTATCAGACTGGCATTTCAGTATTTATTTGTTTGTTAATATTTTGCCAAAAAAAAGTTTGTTGACGTACTATGTGTTCGATTTACTCCGGTTTATAGTGAAAAACCGGAATATCAGGGTGTACATTTTTCGTTGAGCCAACCGTATAAGACATAATAAGTGAGTTATAGGCTGCCGTAAGGGCTGGGGTACTCATATTTTTCAGTAAGTTTCTTATAACAAAGGTAACGTTTGATTTTTTTATTTGTTTGACATGTTGTAGCCAGTTTATTCTGCTGTCTATTGTGACACCCAGAAACTGCGTGAACCCAGCATCCACTTCCTCAGTAAGTTTTCTTTTAGTAAATTACATATTTGTTGTTTTTTCGCATTAAGACACAAACCATTTGAAGAAAACCAATAATTTTCAGCCTTCGACTGTGTTTCCTTCATTTTTTATTTTAATACTTCAAAAATTTGTGTTTGATTGTATAAGAGTATTATCGTCTTCATAATACCATCCATCATATTTTTGGCCAAATACATACAAAATTTAATCTAAATTTAAATGACTATAACTTGTAAGTGAAAAGGTTTGTTTACAAACGGTTTTTTACATTTTGTAGACTTATGTTTTGCTAATATTGTTGTGGTATGTGTGTTTTAAGGGTTGCTTTAGTCTGGTATATACGAGGGACAAGACAAAAGTAGTTTTTTTACACGAACTTTGTCAAGAGCTTGCAAGACTTTGCAAATCTGAAATTATTTTGATTTTATATGTATGTACTCAGTAAATGGGTTCTTAGGAAAAAACTAATTTCTCAAAATTTTGATATCTGATTTGCTTCTTTTTTATTAATTTTTCTTTCTTATAATACGCATTTTTTAAAACTTTTTTCTCTCTAAATTAAAAACTCTTATTGAAAAAACTATTATTTTGATCAGTTGGGCTTCCCCAAGGACGTTTCGAACAAAAAGTAATTTAATTTTACTTCAGGAGCGTACTAATTATATTTTTCTGACCGTTATATATTTTTCTTATTTTCTTTAATTAGAATTTGTCCCCTGAATTCCGTAAAAGGTATTTTTACTTTTTCTTAATAATTTTTGATGACAACCTCGGGACGGTTTTTTAATTTCATAGAACTTCATAGAACTATTACCCATAGACTAAGTAATTTTGATTATTAATTTTTTTTAACATAAAAATTACTTTCTTTTAAATTGCCAATTTTAAGTACTTTTTAATTAAATTTATACCTAACTGCTTATGTTTTCTTTTATATAAGTAAGTCTTCGTATACCGAGTGTCCAAAAAATATACAATTATTAAAATTTTTATACAGGGTGGGGCATAACTTAAATATGTTCTTGTTTTTAGTGTTATTGCTCCTGCTGTTGTTGGACAGTTTTATTAAGATTTTTCATTGTTAAACATCTTATTTTTTCAATCCAAAACCGTTCGTCTAACGAAAAAAAGTCAAGAGGTTCTTTTTGTTAGCAACTAATAAGTGATTACGAAAATGATTTTTATTTTGACAAAAAGCAGTGGAGTGCCATTTTTTAAAAAAATAAAATAATATTTTTGTCAATATCAACGGTTCAAAAAAAGGTAGATGATAAATTATTTTCATTAAATTATAGAGAAATTTATCCCCTTTCAAAATATGTAAAAATGAATATACCATTACATTTGTTCTTTTTTGAAAAAAACTAAAAAATATGCTACTAATTAAGTTAACGCCATCTAGCAACGCCAGCAAAAGTCAAAAATTCAAAACCAAATAAGCGTTTTGTACTGCAAATTATGCTCTTTCATATGAGCCTACGTTTGCTAAAATCGGTCAAAAGAAACGGGAGACATCTTGGTTTGTTTGAAAAAACAATTGAACTTTCCCTACCGCTTTATTTTGATATATAGAACAAAACATTTTAGACAAAAAGTGTAGGGAAATGGTCACTAAATATGAAAATGATATCATCGATATATTTTCATTAGGCAAAATTCTATAAAAACCCCATTTTTCTACTTGGTGTTGGTTGTTACGCCCTCTAGCGGACGTTTGACAAACTCGAAAATAATTTTCAGCAATTTCTCTTGGCGACTTTTATTACGATTTTTTTTCTCAAATTTATACGACCAATATCTTATGAGATATGGCCGCTCGCTACCCTTAACTGATCACCCTGTACAATAGTATATTTAATTTTTTTTAATCGCTGTAAAAAGTTAACTAATCGAATCAGTAGTTCTGCCCAAAAATCAAGTGTGACCTAAGGAGAAATTGGTAAAATATTAGTAGGAATTCAATATGTCGGAACAAAATGGCAGCCTATTAACATGTTTGAAAAAGCTACTTACAAAAGTCATTTTGAAATAAAATTTCACAGTTTTTTATTCACTGAAGCAATGATAGTAAGCCTAAACGACCGTTTCTATTTTCTTTTAATACTTACTGACTGGTCTGCCACAAAAGAAAAAACAAACAAACACACAGACGCACACGTAAAGAATTACAAGGTTCGATAATAGACCATTATGGGATTCTTCTCGTATTGCTGTTCCGTACAAGTCGACAATTAAGTGCTATTAAGCGGTAAGCGCAATACTGTACATCGATTTATACGTGACGCGGTCATTTTTATGGGTACGATATCGAGGTCTAGTTTTTCTCGATGTCACTAAAGGCATGTCAGCTCGATCAAAGGCAAAAACGGAGAAAATTACGGTGTATGTTTGTTTACTTGGGATTTTTGTCGTTTCGTGTTTTCACATGAGGAAAAATAAATTGCAAATTCGATTCATAAACTTTTTTAAACTACGTCATCCCGCTTGTATCCTTAAAAAAATAAGCCTAAAACTAATTAATTGGGGCAAATCGATTATCACTAAGTTTATTGTTTTTGATACAGTTTACTATGCTCTATAATGGGTTGGATATACAGGGCGTATACAGTGTGTCCTAGATTCATTTCTGTATATAGAGATCTCGGCTCCTATTATGCGTACAGCAAAGGTTAAATGGGAAAAGTTCTGGAGGAAACTTAGCGCATTCGATATCCGGCTTCAGATTTACGATTGGTCAATTGGTTTTGGAAATATCGGCGAAAAACCGAAAATGACAGATTTCGTTTTTTGCCAGTAAATCCAAAACAGTAAATTTGACAGCCGTCAAAATTTTACATTATTAGGACACTTTTTCAAGACAAACAAGATGGCGTATACGACATCTCTCCATCGTCTATTGTTATCCCGAATGTATTTTTCGATTTTTGGAAACAACGTAAAATTTCCAGTCTAGTGATGTTTCACAACTGCATAAAAGATTTGAGTATCATCGAAATATCACACTTCGTAAAATTAGGTTTCAATTTTTTTCTAAGGAGGCCATGAGTTATTTGTAACAAAAGTGGGTTTTGATTTTGATGTTAAATAATTCAAAATATCAAAGCTGTGTTTTAATAAGTAGTATGCTTCTCTCAATAAAATCATAAATCTGACACACAATTTGTAGAGACCTGTTGAAAATGGCCGGTATTGCCTATTCAAATAAGAAAAGTTTGTCATGTACAGGGTGTCCGGATTCGGTTGCAAAAGCAGGGTATCTCGCTTATTTTTAAAGATAGAACCTTGCGGTTTTCACGAACCTGAGCTAATTTTTTGCGAAACTCGTGAAGCCGTAAACAAAATTTTCATAGCCTTCTTCGTTTATGAGATACAGGGCGAAATAGAAAATTTTGCATTTTGGGACCCCCTCGTATCTCGGTTATCCTTTAACTTAACGCAAAGGGAGCTGGATCCTGGATCCCGTGGCGTAGTCAAGTCGTCGTAGTAGTCAAATGAAAAAGACTTGTTATTTTTTAGATATGCCCAAAGTTGTGTTTTTTTAAATAGGAAACCCTGTATATTTGTCCAGAAATTGGTTTGTCCTTTTAAAAGCTTCTCAAAAATGTATAACAGTATGAGTCTATTTTAATAAATAACAACAAAAATTCTAATTTTTATAATTATCATCCCAAATTTTGCAGTAGGCCATGCATGCCATGTAAAGTCGTTAACAATATCTACATCCTAACAATAAATCAAAATAAATATGTAATTAAATCTATTTATCAAAATATGTATTGATAATTTCGCACCAAAAAAGTACCACCTACCTAGATTTATGTAACACAAGAACAAAACAGTAATAAATTATTATGTAACAAGCCTTTCAGCAACAATCAACTGTCGTATAAGAACTACAGTAACCAAGGAAAGCAAAAGAACTGTTCAAACTGATTTCCATTTTGTTCTATGCATGCTTCGCACAATTTTCGTATTCGTTTTAGGGAATTAAGCAAAATAACGGGATGATTTTGTAAATAGCGAAAATTTTCTCTTATTGCATTTCCTAAATCTTGGACATTATCATAGTGGTCTTTGTAAATTCTATTTTCCAGATATCCCCATAGAAAGAAATCTAAAATCGACAAATCTGTTGAGCTAGGGGGCCATCTTATAGGTCCATTTGTTCCGATCCATTGATTGGTAAAATTATTGTCCAGAAATAACCTCGTCATTCCAGAATTGTGTGCAGGAGCACCGTCCTGTTGAAAAGAAATTTCGTTAATTTGCGCTAGAGGAACATCGTCAAGTAATTCAGGTATAGCTGCCTCTAAAATTTCTATATAGCGATTGGCTATTAGATTTCCCTCCAATATATAAAATTTTATATGTGTTCCTAATATGAAGCAGGACACATTTAGACCAAACCTGCCCTGCTATCTTCTGGGAAATATTTGGTGTTGATTTTCCTGGGACCAGAATCTACTATTGTGCCTATTGAGTATACCAGAATTACTGAAATGTGTTTCGTCTGACCATATAACCTTCCTTTCAAAATCTCTAACCATTTCGCATCTTTCTCGAAACCAATTGCAGAAGACTACCCGACGCTCTGCATCCCCTGGCTGTAAGTGCTGCACGAGCCTAAATTTGTATGGGTGGTATTTGTGCTTTTTTAAAATTTCTTGAACTCTAGTTTTTGGAATCCCTATGCTCCTTTCACTGGCCCTACAAGAGTTTGTAGGGTAAGCTTCTACATTAGCCAAAACCGTAATTTCCTCAGCCTCCTGATTTTCTTTCTTATATGTTTTCGTACGAGGTTTGATAAATGATCCGTGATTAAGTAAATTCTTTCTTATCCGATAAAAAGTGGATATATTAGGTTGCCTCCTTTCTGGATATATAAATAAAAATTAAGCAATAGTATTTCAACATACCTAAAATTAACTATTTACCTGTTAAAATACATCTCAGAAGCCGCTTCAACATTTTCATTACTTAATATAAAACAAGCTAACATATCGTACTTTTCATAATGTTCGAAACTTTGGTTTTCTTCTATAATAATACAAATATATTTTTACACAATAAATAAATACAAAAAACAAGCGCTATATTTTATATACGAGTACAAAATTGGGAAATGTCATTTGCTTCCAAGAAAACAAAAGAAAACGGCATCGTTTTGCATGGCCTACTGCAAAATTTGGGATGATAATTATAAAAATTAGGATTTTTGTTGTTGTTTATAAAATAGACCCATACTATTATATATTTTTGAGAAGCTTTTAAAAGGACAAATCAATTTCTGGACAAATATACAGGGTGTCCCATTTGAAAATACACAACTTTGGGTCATATCTAAAAAATAACAACTCAAATGAAAAATATGACTACGCCACTGGATCCAACGTAAAAAACTGCATAAGCAGCAATTTTTCCCTTTGCGTTAAGTTAAAGGATAACCGAGATACGAGGGGAAGTCCCAAAATGCAAAATTTTCTATTTCGCCCTGTATCTCATAAACGAAGAAGGCTATGAAAATTTTGTTTAGGACTTCATGACTTTCAAAAAAATTAGCTCAGGTTCGTGAAAACCGCAAGGTTCTATCTTTAAAAATAAGTGAGATACCCTGCTTTTGCAACCAAATCCGGACACCCTGTACTTGCCACTTCACACAGAAACGCCAACACTACCTCAGCAAGGTATTTGGAGATGTACCCCGAACGACGGCAGCCTCATAAAACTCAATTTAGAAATATTATACAAATAATATATAAAATTTATTACAAAATTCAAAAACATTAAAAAATGTGGCATATTGTATTTAAAAAAACAAAGTTGGTACTTGCCTTGCTTTTTTTGACACCCTGTATACATTAAAATATAAGCATATAGAAACGCAGATCCAATCAGACAATTTTTGTTTCGAATTAAATTTTGATCAAAAACGGGTGTTAAAAATAATACAAAAAATCATCACCTACGGAGTAACATTGTCAGTTACTAGCCGAACCTTCGATGACTCCTAATCATAGAGATCGACCCCAGAGTTAGGACAGTGTCACCTAGTGCGTGGTACCGCGGGTGGCGACGGTCCTTGCCGTGGGCTTTCCTGCGGGCTCTGCACGTGTTCTCCGTGTCCTTCTCTGCAGCGACGATAAGCCTGAGTGGGTCCGCGGGCGAATCGTAATGCATTAGTTTCGTTATTCCAGAGGCGGCGGATTTTATGAATAGACAATTTTCAGTAACAAAATAAAATTATTTTCTGTATCTTTAGACAGCATGCTGGAATTACAATTCCATGCACGTACAATATAGCATTGTGTTGTACACGATCTTTCCCTTTTTGAAAACTTATTAAAAAATAATTTAAGATTTACAACAAATTTATTTATGAAAAGGCGGTACCAATGCTTTTTGACGTCATTGGGCGGTACATTCGCCTTTCAAGTTATTGCGAATTGACCTCTAAAAAGATGAACGTTTTATCAAACTACTAACATCCGAAGGGTTTACGATCTGTATAGAGGCGCAATAGGTCAAATTTTATGTGTAAATATTTTTGGTAAACGTATACAGGGTGAGCCAATGAAATCTTTACACCCTGATTTTTCGGATTTAAAATTAAACTCTAGGAAAACGCTCGGACCCGTCGATTATTCAGCTTTATTCATCCCCGTGCTCGGTCGTGCTATATATTGTATTATATAAACAATGTCAAGTATATGTGAAAGTCGAGACAATAAACCAAAGTAAATACATTAAAAAATAATAAATAATAAACTAACACAGAACATTTCACAAATTACCTATAGTGGGTAAGATGACGCCTCAAAGACCCATCAGACAGAGTAAACACATCCAAATCCACTTTATTAGCTCTCCTCATAATCCTATTGACTACCGAATTCTCCCCATAACTAGTACGATGGTGTTGGGTTTCAAAAGTTTTGTATCTCTCAGAGATCTAGGAGAAACATAAAAGGTAAGTTTAGAGAGAAGATTGGGGCAATCAACAGAACCATGTATCATTTTATAGGCAGTCACAATGTCCTTCGCATAGAAAGGCTCTGAATACCAAGCTCTTGTTCCAAGATACTATAATTGACAGACTCAGTTGGAATTCCACGTTTAAATGCAATATAGTGGAAGAACTTCCTCTGAATCGATTCAATTTTGTCAATGTATTTTTGGTGAAAGGGAGACCAGACAACAGTTGAACATTCAAGATGGAGCCGCAATAGTAAAAGTTTCTGCACATTTATAAATTTTTTTGTGTTTCTCTTCATGAAGCCTAACATCTTGAGAACCTTACTACAGCAAGCCATAATATGTTGACTAAAAGTAAGCTGACAGTCGAATAAAATTCCCAAATCTCTTATAGTATCTACCCTACCTATAACCTCATTATCAAAAAAGTAGGTACCCGACACTGCCGAGAATGATCTGCCGAACCGAATATGTTTGCATATTTTAATATTCAATTGCAATCTATTAATCTTACACCAGTTATCACCAGCATCATTGGCTATTGCCATATACATTTTTAACTCATCTTCATATAAAATGGATTCAGTGAACAAATATATTAAAAAGATTGGAAGCAAATTGCGCCCTTTGAGGTACCCCAGAAGTAACGTTGATAGTTCTAGTTAAATGATTATTTAACTTGATGATCTGAATTCTTTCTGCTAAATATGACCGAATTTAGTCAAGCAGTGCACCATGAATTCCAGCTTCACCATCAAAAACCCATGATCTACCTTGTCGAATGCCTTGAAGAGGTCCGTGTAAACAGAGTCGACAACACAGCCGCTCTCCAAGGCCTCGACAATATAGTCATGATAAACTAGTAAACTACATGTTACTGATCGATTTTTACAGAAACCGGCTGCCTGTCAGAGATAAAATTCTTAAAAGACAAAGTCATCAAAGTAATAGGCCGATAATGTCTTTATTTCCCACACCCTTGAAAATAGGCATGACTTTCAAATATCAGGAAATATTCCAGATGACAGTGACGTATTAAAAAGAAGCCATATGGGCCTAGAAGGAGGGAAAGCAGTGTTTCTCAAAAATAAGGCAGTAATGTCATTGGGTCCAGGCCGCTTACTTAAATTAACATTAGAAAGTCTATTGAAAACTTTGCTAATTTCAACATAGAATGAACTTATATTTATATCAGAGAATATATCAGCATTACTCTGACTTAGTTGGTGACCAATACCAAGAGAGGGTTTTTCATATGCAGATGCAAAATGATCAGCAAATAAATTAGCAAATTAGTGAAAGAGGCAATGTTCAATTTACCTAGACGGAATATTCTCGTTAGACTGACATTTGAGAAGTATTTATTTGTTTGTTAATTTTTTATTAAAAAAAGTTTGTGGATGCACCATGTGCTCGATAGTCCTCAGTTCATCGTAAATTTTTAAGAACGATACAACAGTGTCAAATCGATTGCTAATTTTTAGTAGAATTAAAATGGCGTATTCCGTGGAGGAAAGGGACGAAATTATAAAATTGTTTTTAAAAATAACGACTCATAACTGCAACTGGCTGCCAAATTTGACACTACTGGTTCAGTAGGAAATAAAAAAAGGGTGCATAAAAGAGACGAAGCGAGGGAAGTGGCTGTTATAGGTCATCTAGCACTGGATCCGATCCTGTGTGTATCACGCACAAAAATCAAAAGAATCCTTGAACAACATAAGTTCCATCCTTTTAAGATACGATTGGTTCAGCAACTGAACGAGGATGATTTTGATCGCCCACTTCAGTTCTGTGAAATTATTAGCAATAGTCAAAACTACATGTTCGATATCTGTTTTTCGGTTAAGTGTTCATTTTACCTTAACGGCATTATAAATAGGCATACCTGTCCGTATTGGTCAGATGAAAATACAAGACGATTTCGTGAAGTATATACTCAGCATTGCCAAAAATTAAATTTCTGTGCGAGTATTTATGGAAATCACATAATCTGCCCCTTTTTATACCCGGTAATCTGAATGGCGAAATTTTTCTGGAATTCTTAAAGAATGCTATTAATCCAGCCCTCGTGCAAGTATTGGAGAATGAAGAAGGCCATCAGGTGATCATTTTTCAACAAGATGGCGCACTACCTCATTTCGTACAACTGCGACAATTTTTATTATTAAGGGGCCAACCTGATCTGAATCCAATAAACTTTTTTCTATGGGGTAGCGTATTATTAATTAATGCCGTCAAATTACAACCGAAATATTACGCAATGTACAGGAACGTTTTGAACACAACTTATTTTACAGCACGGAAGTGAATGGTGGTCATCTCCAGTATTTCACTAATAGATTACAAAAGTAAGTAGTCTGTTTGTTGGTTATTAAGTAGACATTTTTTCCACATTTTAGCTTTCATTCAACGAAGTTTAATTTTTATCCAGACCTTTAAATCTGTAACAAATTCTAACAAGCTATCATTTCGTTGTGGTTGAAAATAATAAGGCGAAATTATAGGGTCATAAGGAACTCGGTGAGACCTCTAAAAAGAGTTATGGCACGACCCCACCCTCCTATTCAAATTTCGGGGTTTGTTCTCCCCCCAGTTAGGGGGTTAAAGCTATGGAGATAAAAAAAGCTGGAATAAATCGACGGGCTCGAGGTTTTTTTCAGATTTTTATTTTAATCCGGAAAATCGGGGTGTGAAATTTTCATTGGCCGACCCTGTATGTGTTTTCTTTATCCAAGAACAATTAAATTTTACGATTTATTTATTTTGAAGATTAAACCAAATTTTATGGTTTGAAGAAATGGCTGTTTTATATATGGAAGTGATCAAAAATTATTTTAATTTTTACTCTTTTGTTGTATGTCCGGACTGTGTATTTTCTTTATGCGTGAGTTAAATGAGTGTTAATAAGTTTTATGAGGTAGCTTTTTGTATAAGAATTTCTTTGGCATTTTTGATTACTTAAAATATATTTTTACTTCTTAAACAATTAATACTAGTATTATAAAAATTCAATATTAAGCATTTGCCACTAGTTAAATAACTTAATAAATATACATTTTAAAATGTCAAATACATACCAATGATAGTTTCTTGCAACCAATCTTTTGTTCATCACAAAAGGAAAGGAAATAATAAAAACATTCGTTAATAACCCTGTGCATGCATTTTTGCTAAATAAATATACAGTGCCGTTTTAAACATGTACTAATCTATGTTGTGACTTCTATTTTAAAAATTTTTAAACATAAATCTTACAATGTTGTCAATTTCTTTAAATAAATTAAGGTGAGCCGAAAAAGATTCCCTTTTCAAACTTCTAAAAGTTGTGTATATGTATCCTTAGAGAAAAAACACTAAACTCCCAAGGCAGTGACTTTATTTTGTTTTAGATAACTGATAAAGGCGATAAAATGGCCGAAACGTTGTACAAATAATAACTGACATAACGTATATTCACGTCACCTGTTAACAAACGTCCGCTTTCTCTCACACTCAGGGACGAAAAGTTGGTGTGGGGCGTGTCATTTCAGAAAAACGTGTTTTTCGACCTCTCGGGCATATCTCGGAAACTGTTAGGAATGTGTCCGAAAATCGTACAGCAGATGCATTATATACCGTAGTTTATAACGTTACTAAAGAAATTAATGGAGAGAAAAAATTAGTTGCTCAAAGCTATGATGGAACTGCAGTGATGGTAGGACAATTAGGGGGTCTGCAAGCTAAAGTTCGAGAAACTTTCCCAAGTGCTGTGTTTGTCCATTGTTTTGCTCATAAATTAAATTTAGTTTTATCCCAGTCCATCAATCACATTAAAGAGCGTAAAGTATTTTTTGTCACTTTAAGTGGAATGGCTGCTTTTTTTTCCAAGTCAACAAAACGTACACAAGCTTTGGACTCTATTGTCCACAAACGATTGCCCAAAGTAGTTCCAATTAGGTGGAACTATAATGGAAGACTTGTGTTAACAGTATCTGAAAATAGTGAATAACTGATTGAACTATTTGAGAATATAATAGAAAATAATGAAACGTGAGACTCAGAAGCAATAAATAATTCGAGGGGGTTTTTGGACTGTTTGAAACGAGATTTTAATTTTAATTATTTTTTGAATATATTTTCAGAAATATTTCCATTTTCGGGCAATATTACAAACTAAAACAAAAGATATTGATTTTTGCCTAAAAAAAAGTGATTTTAAGTCCATGTTAAGCCAAAAAAGAGATGACTTTGACCTATTTTGGGAGAAAACGATGACGTTAAATGTAGAGCCACAAGCCAAGCGTCTTCGAACAGACAAGGTCGGAGATGTTCAAACATGATACAGACGCCTCTTTTATGAAATAGTCGATCAAATTCAGCAGCAAATAAACTATAGATTTAACGGTTTAAATGATTTTAAATTCCTCGAGCTCTGCAATTTTGATGCATTTAAAGGAAAAACTTTTCCAGGAGATGCGTTTAAATCTCTTCTTCTTCATTATGGCCAGTTCTTCGACCGAGTGTTACTGTGATCTGAACTAAAAGTGATTTACGAAACTGATGACATTAGCGCAAAAAATAATGCTGAGGAACTAATGCAATTTTTAAAAGACAAGGAGCTGGAAGATGCCTACATCTCAAGCCTACACCTGAAGTGTCAAAATTGTGTGAATTAGTATTGATAATACCTGCCACAAAAAATACACAAAATAGACTGTTTAGGAAGGGTCTTGAAATATATACAGGGACTGCAATTAGGAGGTGAAGTTTGCACAGAAAAACTGATTTTTTTGCTTAACTTTTAAACTGCTTAAATTGTTTATTTCAAAAAAATATTATGACTGCTCTAAAAAAAATTGTTTTTTTTCCTGTAACTTTTGAACTACTTAAGATTTATAGATACGATTTCACAGTTCCATGTAAAAGGGACGTCATTTACTTGATATTTTTTTTAAATCTGTCAAAAAACATTTTTACCCGTAATTTCATTTTCAAATAGGGTACGTGCGTTTTATTGAAGTAATTAAAAAAAAATTGACATGTCAAAAAAAATTATATTCGCCGTAACTTCTTCTTCCATTTTAGATACGGGTTGCACAGTTTCTTGTAACTTCTACCCCCGTATTCACTAAGAAGGTTTAAGAGTTAAACCAGGTCTAGTTGCCATGGTACCTAGAACTCTTAGTTCGCCAGTGACATTTAGAAAAAATTATTTGTTCAATTGTTAAAAATATCATCTTAAACACACAAATGTCAAGTTAGACCTGTCTAAATTTAAACCTTTTTAGTGAATACGGGTGTTAATGTTGGAATTTATTTTAGATAAATATTTTTAAAAAATAAAAAACGTCTAGTATTTCTAACTTTTAAATAGCTTTGTTTTTAAATTAGATTTTTTCAGATAAATGTATAGCATATATACATATATATATATATATATATATATATATATATATATATATATATATATTTCAGCAAAATTTTCTTGGGAATTTTGGTTCAGTAAAATAAACTGCGAGGTAGTGGGCAGTTACATAATTTTATTTTTTTTTCCAGGACGTTTCGTTGACTTTCGTCCAACTTTTTCAACTGGTTTATAACCTGTCTAAAAGTAAAATTGACCTTAAATAAATATATACGATTTACAAAAAATAAACTTACGATCAGAAACAAAGATCCAAAATGTATTAAATGCGATAACAAATTGTGTAACACATATGAGACATATAACACGAAGCTGACATTTTGTATATTACATTAAAAACAAACACAACGCGAAAATATAATACACCATTCACATACATAAAACGACAACGAGTATTAAAGTCGACTGCTACTACATTACAAATAAGACATGTAGGTGCTATGAGAATTCTGTTGTTTTTCTGTGCTGTAAGAGTTTAAAAGAAATTATTTTATGAACATCCAAAATACCATTGTCATTTCACTTCTCATTTGGTATCCAATTGCAAAATAAAAGTGCATTTTTTTTAAAAAAACATAATAATGAATTATTTAATAAATTATTTGTTAGAGAACTGCATATTTTCTAATTTTAAAGGTGAAAAATTTAATTAAGAATATTAAAATATATTTTATTGAGACCAGTTATTTCCGATTTATCGTTTATCGATTGAGGATTGTTTTTTATGTGGATCATTTCATGATACTCACGGTTTCTTTTGTGTGGTTCTGTTAAGAGTATTTTTGTTTCATCAAAGTCAAAATTATGATTAAGGTTTTCCTCATGTTTTTTAAGTGCTGTAGTATTTTTTTTTATCGTATCGATGCCCATTTAACCTTTGAGAAGATGTTGGCTAGGTTGACCAATATACACAGAAGGACAATCTTTACATGGTATCTGGTATACAGTATGCGCTTTTTTATTTTTAGGAATTTCACTTTTTAGTTTGCTGTAATTATTATTTAGGAGGTTAAACCCTTTGTGACACACAGTAACATCATGTTTTTTCGGTTTTCTTTATCTGTGATATTGGAGTTGTGCTGTTCAATGCGTTGTCTAAAAATAGAATTTATTAGTTTTTGTAATTACTACAGATTTTTTTTGTGATATATGGTGCTGTGATTTATAGTTTAGATACCTACCGGACCACGTAGGTTTTGTATATCATTCTGTTAGAATTTTAGTATTTTTGTGGTGTAGCGTCATATCAAGAAAGTTTATTTTGTTCAGTTTTTCGATTTCTATAGTAAATTGGAGTTTTTTATAACTATTAAAAAGATTTAAGGTATAGTTGATTTTATCTGTGGGAATTGCGCAAATACAGTCATCAACATATTTATAGAAAAATGGTAACGAAAAATTTAATTTAGAAATAATCTGGGTCTCAAGGTCCTCTAGAACTAATTGGGCAATTATACTAAATATTGAGGCGCCCATTGCGCAACCTTCAATTTGCTTGTAGAATGAATTTTTGTATTTAAAATAGGTTGATGTTAAAGTAATTTTTATAGCTTCTAAAAAATCGTTTAGTGGAATATCTGTAAACTTTTTTATTTCGGTCCACTTTTTTTTAATTACATTTAGGGCAACGTCTTTTGATACATTGGTGTATAACGATACTACATCGAGGGAAATAAGGGTGTAATCAATTGGGTTTTAAACTCTTACAGCACAAAAAAACAACAGAATTCTCTTAGCACCTACATGTCTTATTTGTAATATAATAGCAATCGACTTTAATACTCGTTGTCATTCTATGTATGTGACTGGTGTATTATATTTTCACGTTATGTTTGTTTTCGCATTTAATGCATTTTGGATCTTTGTTTCTGATGGTAAGTTTATTTTTTGTAAATCGGTTATATTTATTTAAAGTCAATTTTACTTTTAAACCAGTTGAAAAAGTTGTACGAAAATCAACGAAAAGTCCTGGAAAAAAAATAAAATTATGTAACTGCCCACTACCTCGCAGTTTATTTTACTGAACCAAAATTCCCAAGAAAATTTATATATATATATATATATATATATATATATATATATATATATATATATATATATATATATATATATATATATATATATATATATCCGTATCCGGATGTTATGATAATAGTAAAATACGATCGAAAATAAGTGTGTAGGACTAGACACCTAAGGTCACGCACTCGACTAATACAGGCGCCTGGACTCCACAGGGACAACCTGACATATTACTTGTTAATACTTTAATCGACAAAATCTTGGCAATATCGTCTGCCAATATTTCAAATAAAGCACCCACACAGAACTACCGCCCTACTTAATAATTGTTAAGACACCAGGATAATTAATTATTCGAAAATTAATGTAAACTGATTTTTTTCTAATTAAATCAGCTGATTTTAGATAAACCTGAAGTACTGCATTATTATCAGGATTTCACGAAGATAAGACCCAGATTGAAAAAATGCATCATGAAATATAATGCATGTGCCAAGTACAAATTGGAAAGGTCACTTGTCGCATAGCCGGGCGTGTATTACGATCGCCTTATAGAGTTCGCCTCGCGCATATCTGCGAAAAGATTCAAAGCATGTCGTCGATTCATAAAACTTATCTGGCGAACGATAACAGATAAAAATCGGCAAGAATGTCCGTCAGGACAACAAATTATTCGCGCAACCCCATTTTCCGTATTTGGCGTCGAAAATTACCTTTCGGGCCGGTGTGCCTTGTCAGATGGTCAATCACTCTCTCATACGACGACAGTATTAAATCTTCCCGCAAGGTTACCCACTCGCCGCCCGCCGAGGGTTTTATATTTAATAAAAAAGTGAAAATTCTTAATGTACGCCTTCGAGATATGTAGTATTTAAGGAGTGTCACAAACGAATAATTTCAAGGGTGATTCTATATAACACATAATATTTTTTCATACGTGTCCGGAAATGCAGAGTTTTCAAGATACAAAGTGTAAAACTTTTTAAAAAATCCGTTTTTAAAAAATATCTAAAATATTATAACATTTTCAAATTTATGTATAATTATTTAGTTTATAGTAACACTAAGATAATTACAAAATTTGGCTGGTTATATAGTTACTGATTTTCACACAGTGTTCTATCACCATTCTTTCGAATAACTCTACGAGTTGGATTTTCCAAATTTACATATCATACACTTTAATATAAAAGAAAGCTAATAGAATTTTTATTAATAGGGTGATACTATTGAAGGTGACATAGTTTGAATATATAATCAGTTTTAGTTACTAAGGTACTGGCCTTCTTTATTAATGAAAATAACAATTTTTTCATTTATAATAAAATATTCTGTTTTTTTGGTTTCTTCTTTCAGTCCATTTCACTCACTTGAATTATGATGAACATATTTACTCTCTTCTTTCTTGTAAATATCAATTTAATACTTTGAGAACACTTGCACTATTAGAAAGTTTCAGTTTACATAACTTTTTGTTTTCATGGATCCAAGCTGCTTTTCTTTATGTTTGCTTGGTATGGAATGTTAAACAGACATTTTGCTGATGGTTTTTCATTATTTTAAGCCAATTGGTAATGGTTTTTCATTATTTTAAGCCAATTAGTAATCTGAAACAAAATTGAACATTATAATTTTTGCAGTTAAATATAATCTTTAAAATATCAAGACTTTTATGTAAATTACATTTTACAAACCTCAATATGTTGTATTCATTGGATTACGTTTTGTAAAATTTTGTCAACTTCTCTAAATTAAGACAAAAGAAATTTGTTTTTGTTTTGTTTATAAATATTCGGAATTTGCCTGCCTTTCTCTTCTGTCACTATGGTTTCATTGGTTTCTTATTTTTCGGCATCCAGCCAGCTTTGACAATGTCTGGTTTTTGTATTTTAGTTACGATTTTGGTTCTGCTCAGGGGCAGTTCGCCAGCTCTATTCGGGGGACATCGAATATTATCGGGTTCTTACTCCCTTATACTAGTGGCGCCAGCAGTGAACTCTACTGTAATTATTATTTTATTTTATGCCATTAGGTTGGCATAAGTCTGAAGTGAGGAAGAATGATGAAGGGGAATGTCGAACTTCTTCGAATTTTCTGGAGCTAATTTTCATCTGGCCCTAAATTTTGATTCCGTTTTGTTTGGTTCTACATCAACCACGTGGTAAGTCGATTTTCAAATTAGTTTCCTGCTGTGAACTAAATCGCAATTATCTTTTATTAACAGAATGGTGTCCTGAATTTTGTTTTGGCTGTCGGTCCTCGAGAAGCCTTTCTGGATGTCTGGAAATTCCCTTTGTTGCTGACCGTTGACGTCGAAGGAGCCCTCTAGATGACTAGAGGTAAGGCATTGTCTTTGAATAGTTGTATTGTAAATAACTTGTTTTTGTTTCCAGTGTCGATTTTATTTTAAGACAAACAATCGTTTGTAGGGTTTCAGGTTAAGAATTCAAGATATGGTTTTGGGATATAGTACAAGTTTATGGTTTAATTTTTGGGGTACATAAACCAAGAGTTCTACAATGGTTTTGGAGTTCCTTCCTGTAAGAGTACGAGGAATTAATTCTTAATTTTTATATTTATAAATTTTATATAAGGTAGCAGAAAGGAAGTAAGTAACCGAACAGCCTTGGCGAAATACTTTATATTTTTATAACTTTTTCCTTGCGGCAGTGTGGTAAGAGAAAATTCATGAATTTTTGATTCCCTGTGCGCTATTTAATTTAATTTTCACATTTACATATTTGTGTCATCACATTTCGCCAGATGTTCATAGGTTGTTATAATGGTAATAACGTTCTATCACATTTCACATATTTGATATATTTTATATATTTTACAATTTCTTGATTCATTTTTTTATATCTTCATGTCAATTGAATTTTTGAATGTAAGCTAAATTTCATATAACAAAAATTATTTAAAAAAAAAAGATCAAGGTGATCATTAAAATTTGACAGTCTGTACTTTATATAGTGTTTTATTGAAAAGCCCTCCAAATCTTTATTTTGCCTGCATTTAAATATCAATATAGATTTCTTCCTAATTGAGTCATAGTCAATTAGGTGGCGTCCATTTTAATTTCGAAAGGTGTACCCGAGAACCTGCAACCTACAGCTCTCCGAAAAGATGATTGGCTGCCGTTCGCATGTATTGGTAAGTTCATAGGGACTTTACGCCATAATATCTTATGGTCGATTTTGTTTAAACATGACATTGTTGTTCGTACTAATAAGGGGCCAATTTATCCTTCATTAGATTAAAATTATTAAGTCCAGTGGCACCCCGGGGTATACTTTAGCGAATGTTATTGAAAAAAAAATGTGTACCACTGACTTTTTTATTTATTTTTTGTGGTAAACAACTAGTAATACTGAATGAATTATTTTCGTATATGCTTGGTATGCTCATATATTAAACTCGAGAACGGAATTGGCATTATTAATTTATATAGACCCAACGGGGATTTTATCCATTAATATTCTGTAGAGATTTGAATGTTGATGGGGGTGGTTTGAGCATGAGTTACAAGATGTTGTCTGACCATTTTGAATTTTTCAGCTATCCTCGTTAGTACTCCTACAAGGGTGTATATTGGTCTTAAATTCACCTCTTCTTCCATTTTAGATTATGTGACTGATAGACCGGAAATGATCAGTAAATGTAGCAACTTTGACCCCGGTCTATCTAACCATTTTGGACAGATTGTTTACTGCCGTTTTCCTATTTTTCTTAATACAACTGACACAGATGTCTATTTCTTCTGTAATATTCGTCTTTTTCATGCTATTTTCACTCAGTTTATAAGGAAATTAAAGGTCACTATGTCTATAGAAACTTTAATGAATTCTTTTACAGCTTTTGCTGGAGCTTTGAGGTCTGGGTACCGTTGCAACAGAAAAAAAAATAAATTTATAGATAAAAAATTACCTTTTCACAGGGATTATATAATGAATTAGAAGAACTTAGAAGGCTTAACTGGTTGAAAAATCATAAAAATGTGAAAACGATGTGGGAAGAGTATCAGTCTTTGAAAAAACATTTAAACAAAAAAAATTAGCTAGAAAAACCACTTTAATATGATAATTTAATCGCCAATTCCACGAATAAAACAAAAATGTCATGGAATATTGTTAACAATATTTAGGGCAAAAATTGTTCCAAAAAATAAAAGAAATCTCTGATCCACATTATAATAAACTAACAAATAATCCAAGTTGAATTGTCTCGATCTTCGGAAGTTATTTCTCCTAGGCGATAGAGAAAACATTTAACAATATAACAATTTTGATGGAAACTTTTCTCATAGTTGTACTTTAACTCAAAAGCATGTCCAAATTCAATGTTTTTTTTTAATTTTATTTTTATTTAACGAAATAATTGATACAGTGAATAAATCTCCAAATAAAAATTCTGCTGGATTTGACGAATCCCCATGTCGTTAATAATTACTGTTTAATGTTTTAATTGAATTCGGACTGTTTCCCGCATGCCTCAAAACTGCCATTGTTGTACCCATATCTAAGAAAGAAGACCCCTATAGTAGTATAGTATAGGTCTATAGTAAAGCGCTATAGACCTATACTGAGCTGCTTCTCTAAAATGTTAGAAAAAATCGTTTATAACAGAATGTATTCTTTTTTGGTTAAATATAATATTTTTTCAGATCGTCAGCATAGCTTTCGTCGGGGGCTCAGCGCTCGCGCTGATCTTGTTCAATATGTAATAGATAAGATTAATAATAGAGAAACTGTAATTTCCTTCTCTTTTGATCTTACTCGCGCCTTTGATACTGTTGATAAAGATTTTGTGGCTTTAAAATTAAACAGTTGTGGGATAAGGGGTAACTTGAACGACTGGATCATTTCTTTTTTAACTAACAGGACATTTTTGATGAGGGTTCACGGTTCAAACTCTGATCTTTTTGATCAAAATATAGGAACACCTCAGGGTAGTTTCTTGGGCCCGTTAATTTTTCTTCTTTTTGTTAATGATTTGCCTGAACATATTTCTCAGGGTAGAGTATTCTTGTTTGCTGATGATACCACAGTTGTTGTCTCGGATCCGGATATGACTGCATTTTCTTCCATGGTGCAGGAAAAACAAACTTATGGTTAATCAAGCGAAAACTGTCTGTATGGAAATACACCGTACGTAAAATATCATGTGGTCTCATTTTTGTTATAGATGGTCACAAGCTAGTTTTAAGTGACCCAATAAATTTCTTGGGTGTCTCCATTGATAATGATTTATTCTGGAATGTGCAAGTTTTTAACGTGTGTTCAAAAATCAATAAGAGTTCCTATGTTTTAAGCTCTTTAAAGAATTACGTAAACTTTAAACCTCTCTAAGTGTTTACTGTGCTTTTGTATATTCTCCAGTTTCTTACAGTATTATTGTATGCAGTCATCCGACATCATTAGAGTATTTGTCGCACAGAAACGGGTTGTTCGGATTATTTTTGGTCTGTCATACTCAACGTCGTGTATATAGGGAAACTTTCCGCAAAAATATGATTCTTACCAGCCAGTCAATTTATTTACTAAAATTGTTGACTTATTGTCATAAGATAAGAAGAATCTTCGGCCTATTTTTTTTTCAACTTTTTGTGTGATCCAGAGACGAACCTTAAAATGAATTTTATTTTTTCTCTCGAAAGCGAAGCAAGAAGTAGGTCTTCACAGGATGTTTATAACGGCACTGGGTTAAAATATTCTTGAATATTAGGTAACAGAAAAAACATTTTATTGAAAATAAAAAATGTTAGAATAAATATCTGAAGTGTCTTCCATTCATCTAATAATAACGTTTTCTAAACGGCGCCTCATCGACTTTCTAACTGGCAGGAAAAACTTTTGTTTATTCCGTATTTCTTGGCAACAATTTATGACCCGCTGTTCTAGTTGCTGTAGATTCTTAACATAATGGAACAACAGGAACTACATAAACCAAAGTGAAAAAAAAATAGCCTCAAAGAAAATAGGTCAAGGGATTTAAATCCGGCGAACGAGATGGCCACGCAATTGGCCCATTGCCCCGCCCGATACATTGATCTGGACAAGTTGCATTTCAATACTCATGAACTAACGCACAATAGACTGAAGCACAGTCATGCATGGAAAATCCTTCTGCTCTTAATCCGAAGGGTACCTCTTCCAGCAAACTCGGCTAAATATTTATGAAAAAATTTAAATAAGCCAGCCCTTTTAAACGCTGAAGCATAACATATGGTCGTATTACTCTGTCTCCCAAAATACCTGCCCAAACGGTAATGGATTAGCAGCGATTTAGCAGTATACAAACACTAAGTCTCCATCTCACTCATATGTTTTTTTATTTTAAGATGGTCGGTTACACATGTTTCGCCCGATCGGACATCATCAGACCTTTAAAATTGAAAAACACGTCACACAAAGCTTAAATAAATAATCATTACACACCTTTTTTATTTATATAAATAAAAAAATAACTAATAATACAACATGTTTGTCTCTTCAATTATTTTCGTATATGCGTATATGCTTGGTATGCTTATGTATTAAGCTCGACAATGGAACTGGCATTATTAATTTATATAGACTCAACGGGGATTTTATCCAGTAATATTCTGTAGAGATTTGAATGTTGATGGGGGTGTTTTGAGCATGAGATACAAGATGCTGTCTGACCTTTTTGAACTTTTCAGCTATCCTCGTTAGTAAGTACTCCTACAAGGGTGTACATTGGTCTAAAGTTCACCTGTTCTTCCATTTTAGATTATGTTGTAACTGATAGACCTGAAATGATTAGTAAATGTAGCAACTTTGATCCCGGTCTATCTAACCATTTTGGACAGCTTGTTTACTGCCGTTTTCCTATTACCCACCTTAGAAGGCTTGACTTAGTGTTTGTTTACTGTTTAATTTAAGAAACAGGTCTCTTAGAGAAGATGGATGATTTACTAAGATTGCAAAGTCTGGATGTTTCATTGCTTGAACTCTTTGTAAATAATATTCATATAGGAATTTCTTGTAAAGAAATTCTTCTGATGCTGACAAAGAGATTTAGTCCAACCGTCTGAAGAATCATTTCTTCAGCTTCCACAGTCCGTGTGGTATAGTTTTTTCCACAATCACTCCTCTTTGAGGTGAAAGTACCAGTTTCTCTTAAGCTTTGATGTAGAGTACTAAATATTTTATCGGATTGCACCATAAATTGCTGATTATATACCAATTAAAAAAAAATCGTTAATAAAACATTTTTAGGCCGATTTTTTAAATATTTTATTAGTCCGCCATTTTGTTTTGATATCTAGGATTAATACCAAAATGTTGCGAGTTCATTCATATGTAACACTTGATTTTTGTGCAAAATTTGGCATAAATTGGATAATTAGTTTTTTAGCAATAAGGTTTTTAACTTTTCACTAGGTCGCCATCTTTCATATGACCTTTAGTTTTTGACCAAAATTTGAAACCGATCTCGTAAGTTGTTTTTAAGCTACGCCGCGAACTGACAAATAGACAGACAGACCGACGGAATTGATAAAACATATTATTTGGGATTTAGAGACGCTAAAACGTGAAGATCTTTAGGAGGGTGATTTTTTTTTCTCGATCGCAAACATTTTATTTGGTCGTCAATTTTGTTCCACCATCTTAAATCCGAACCACAGTTGTACCAGTTCGTCTCTATACTACAATTAATTATTGCACAAAATTTGAAATCAATCCATTAGGTAGTTTTTCAGGCACAATTTTTAAATTGATTAGTAAGCCGTCATTTTGTTTCGCCATCTTGGATTCGAAACAAAATTTTGCCAGTTGATTCCTACATGGTACATGAATTACGTGAAAATTTGAGGTAAATTGAGTAAGTAGTTCTTTAGCAATATTTTTTTTTACATTTCATTAGAGATTTTATTTGATCATATTGGATTTTGATCAAAATGTAATATGACGTTATTTTTTGACGCAAAAGTGGAGTTAATTTTCTTAGCTGTGCCGCGAACAGACAGCCAGTCAAGCAGATAATTCGGCGGGATTGAGGAAACACATTTTTTGGCATCTAGGGACCCTAAACGTAAAGATTCTTCACTTTTACGAGGGAAGTAAAAACATAATGCAATGGACGTAAGACGAAAAATACTGCCAAACATAGTAGAATTCATTATGTAATTTAATTTTTATAATACTCCAGAAAAGCTAGGCCCACGTAGTGGCACATATGTAACAATTTTTTTTTGCAGCATAAATTGGTAACGGTCCTGCATATGCAAATTTTCAAACCTGCAAACATTTTTGAAGTATTATCTTCGAATATAGCAATATTTTTTAACCAAATGGCATTGTGTCGACGTTGTGCTATTTTATTGTAAGTGATGTGCTTGGATCTTCTAAACTTATTTTGTTCCATTAGTTAAAATTTGGAATTTTTGTAAAGTACTTTCTCCAAATCTTTAAAATCTCCTCTTTACATTCACAAAAGGTAGAAAGGTGTTTTTTTAGAAAGATACAGGGAGATTAAGTTAAAACTTTATTTTCGATTTTTTAAAAATAATATCCCTGGTTTTTGAGATACTAAAATGAAAATTGGTGATAACGGACTTTTTATAGCCAGTAATAATAATACGCCTTCAATTTTGGTGTAACTTGTAGAGGGCGCTAGGAGCGCTACTTTTTGTATTTAAAAATTTTGTAACTTTTTTGAATACAAAATTAGGAAGTTTTGCATAGAAAAATTATTTTCTATTATCTTTTCTTTATAAAAAAGCTATACTTCATAAATCTACCTAAATTTTACCGTTTTCGAGATATTTGCTGTTTTATTACTTGAAACAGCGCCGTGTACTCACCTTTTAGGATATTCGAGTTTTATCATTTTTATAAAGTAGGCTTTTATCAAACAAGAGTCAGTTAGAATTAACGCATCTGTCGCAAAGAAACATATTAGCTTTATTTCTGAACGATTTATTAAAATTTGTAAAAATGATACACCTTGTAATATGCTAAATGTTGAATACGGCTGCATCATTAAGTAATAAAACAGCAAATATCTCGTAAATGGTGAACTTTAGAGAGTTTTATAAAATATAGCTTTTTTTGGGAGAAAAGACAGTAGAACCTATTTTTTTCTATACAAAGTTCCATGATTTTGTATATATATATATATATATATATATATATATATATATATATATATATATATCCTGTTAAGAAGTTGTTACCAATGGCCCAAAAGACGATAAAAAGGCCTTTTTGGTGAATTTCCCAGGCACTGACCAACATTACGTTTTATTATAATTAAGGAGTATCCTTTGAAGAGCTATGGTATTTTTTTCTAAAAGCATATTGAGGATTTGACAAACTAGAATAGATTTTTACTATGATAGTACCATTAATAAATACATTCTGTCTATTTAATAACTTTTTTGATAAGAGCTATTCAATAAATAGATGCTCTTGCAAAATTAAGTCACAATATTCTTTTATGTATTTAACAACTTACACAAGAAATTGCAAAACCTCTTCACAGAAACCAAATTATAAGATTGTATACTCGTTAAGTGGACGGATTAAGGATGTATAGCAAAAAAACCTGTTAGTTCTAATAGTTTGCGATAAACTGTCATCTAAAGCCTAATGATATCGCTTCCTCGAACGCTGGATAATTAACTGCAAAAGCTTAAGATAAGTTGTGAAGATTGGAATATTATATAAATTAAGGAAGATACGTCGTTAAACTAAATAAATAGATACGCATCTTTCATTTATGCAGGTATTCCATTTATTATATTTCATTTATATAATTCAAATAACATATTTTTAGCCATGGACAGAAAGTAGTAAATTTCAGGAAAACATAGTTTGTTACTGACTGCAACAAACATAAAACTACCGGGGTCGATCCCATTATGTAGGCAATGTTGTAAGGGATGGGACTTTAGATATATATCTAATGCAGATTTGAGATTCTAAGAAAAAAAAATACTCGTATGATATATGATAATACTTATACACTTCCCTAAGAAATTAACCAACCACCAAAATGTAACCAAAAGTTTAAAGTAAATCTTTGTCAAAAGCACTTGTCTATATGGATGACTTTTTTAATGATATGTTGCCTCTTTCAGATCGTTGGTATACTAACAGCCTTCGGATAAAAATCTCTTTTTATAAATATTGGGTGTATTATTAACAATTAACATTTTGTTCCGTAGCGTAGTTTACTTTTCTCTTGCCTCTTCCTTTTTTTTTTAATTTTTAACATCCTGTATACTTTTGACCAACTGAATTGGACACGAAATAGTGATTTATACTATAAGGGATGTAAGTAACATTTACTAGTAGAGGACGAGTTTGCGCCCGAGCGATAGCGAGGGCTGGCAAAAAAGTTCGAGACTGGTTAATGTACTTACATTTCATATAACATCCGTATATAACATTTTCCCCCTCCATGTATTGTATGTTTACAAGAAAATGCTGGATATATTTTGGGTTTTTTATTATCATTATATTCGATAGCATTCTCATTAAATTATGAAGGCAGCGATGATCCGTTGCCAGAGCAACATAAGCAGTTTTTATCAACAACGTCAAGTTGACAATTCATAGCGAAAAGGACAGGAAATGGAGGAAAATATAGATATTTCTAAGTATCCAAAACTTCGAGCATTTTTGAGAAGAAAAAATGATGGTTATAGACCCAAAAAATCGAATGTGTCTAACAGGGAAGATGTCAATAAGTTCATGCTTGAAGCCCCCGATGATACATACTTATAGATGAAGGTCGTAATGGTAATGGGAGTTGCTGGAGCGTGCCGTTCTAATGAACTCTGCGAAATGAAAATGGACAATGTTAAAATAAGTCAAGAAGTCATAATGGTGACCATTCCTGACTCCAAAAATGGAATGTCACGTATATTTACAGTGACAGAAAGTGACGACACTCAGGTTTTTCGTTTCAAAATAATTCAAAAGTACATTGATACAATATCCCACATGACGACTATTAATCCACGCTTCTTTATGCGATATCAAAATATCCAAGCAAAACTGCGAAATTGCTAAAGTTTGAGAACTTCAAAATGTATACTGAACACTCTTTTAGAAGAACATCGGCAACTTTATTAGCAAATACAGGAGTTGATGTATTAGCTATTAAGCGACATGGTGGATGGAAATCAGCTACTATTGCGGAAAGTTACGTAGCTGAGAGCCTCAATAATAAAAAGGAAGTAGCGAATACAATTTTATACAATAAGACCCAGCCAGAAGTCTCTTGCAGTGCTTCAACAGTGACAGAAACGTTGGTTAGAAATAAAGGATCTGTGGAGTCAGAAAATGTAATACACATCGAGAAGAAACCAAAAAATGTGTTTCAAAATTTTGTTAATAATGTGAATAATTGTGATAATTGTATCATTAATATTAATTTCAATTCATATCACCGGATTTTTGTAATGTTGATGAAATCAAAAATTAAAGCTAGTTATAATAATTTTAGATTATTATTTCCCTAGGGATGTAAGTTGACTTACATCCTCTCGTTAAGGGCAACCAATACCTTGTTGAGAAACTTTCACTTACGTCTGTCAAAGCAGTGTTAAAATAGGTTGCTTACAATACAGTAAGGGGGAAAACGAAATTTACTGGCTCTTGGAGTGTACAAAATCATGCAAGTGTGAGGATGTTTAAAACATTTTTAACATTCAAAATTTTTATGTTCGTATATGGGGAACAGGTAGGTTACGAGTTCCAGCTCAAGGTAGAAAGACAGCGGTCTCGAGGTCAATCGACGATCGGTGGGCGCGTTTATTTTAAAGTTATGGAAGCTAAAAGTTGAGAAAGGTGTATAAAAGAGTAAAAAAATCACCTTTTTAGAAAGCAAAACCGATAATAGTCACAATGAAAACAAAAATAGGTGGGGTAAATGTTCTAACATTGAAAAATAATGGAAGCTATTGACGTAGATATTTAATTTTTCTAGAGAATACATATTTAAAATAAAAACGGCGAAACTTCTCAAAGTTGTTTAATTTTTTGTATCAAAATAATGTTTGTTTATTACACTGGGTAAACCAAAAAGGAGGAGGCACTTTGGCAGGTTTCCAGTTACCAGGTCAAGTAAAGCATATATTATGTTATACAAGAGAAGTGGGTAACTTTTGAACTCCTTAAAATTATTATATACGGGTTTCATCGTTCTATGTAACTTTAAGTGTCGTAATTTATGTGTAGATATTAATCAAATCATATATAGCCGTACGGCCATGGTCTAAAAAATAATAAGAGACATAAAAACTTAGATAATAGATACATTATAGCCGTTCGATAAAATTTGGCCTAATAAAAGGTAAAAAAAAATATTACTAAAAACTGGATGAACTGATAAAATTTTAATTCGTTTTAAACTTGTACCAAGAATTAGATTAGAACCGTGTCTCAACAATTTAGATTTAGGGTGCCATGGGCGTAGATATTCGATTTTTTAAGGGTACAAAACCGTAAATTTTTTATATTTTGAGAACTCCAAATCAATTATAGTCAAATGGAAAATAGATATGGTTCGGGTAAATATAACATTAAAAAATTGCCGAAGTCATTGGCGTAGATTCTTATTTTTTTTGCGATTATACATATTTAAAATAAAAAAGAGGTAATATTACGAAAAACGGTGAAATACGGCAAATTTATTTAATTTCTTGTATTCGTTGTAGTGTTAAGATTAAGATAAAGTTAACACGAAAATTTGCATGGCATTATTAACTTGGAAAAAATATCATGTATAAAAAATCATCATTTCTTTAAAATTGGTTTTATCCTCAAATCAATATTACAAATGTCAGGGCTTGAGCCCCCCCAAAAATCGGTGTCTAGTTGCGCCACTGTGCATGACCATATGGCTCGAAGACAAACAGCCTACTCCTAAGGATTCAACGAGCTGCAAGAAGGGAATGGGCAATGGACCATCAACATTGGGGAACAGCAGAATGGCTGCATAGAAGCTAGAAGTGGATGAGACTAGATTTAACCTGTATAATTCTAATGGACGTATTTTAGTGTGGAGAGAAAGAACGGAATGACTCAGAGAAGAGCATATGGAAGCGAGGGTAGCGTTTGGAGGAGGCGGTGTGACTATTTCTGGTGAAATCATGGTAGGACTGAATTAATTGAACTGATTGGAGAAAGTATGACTGCCGCGACGTATGCCATGAGATATATTGTTTTACAAATATTTTCTTATTCATGAGTTAGAAGAAGGCTCAAAAACACACTGATTAATTCCTTTTCGACGTTTCGTATCTTTATTGAAACTTTTTCAATTACTGGAAACAGAACACACCGTAAAAATCGAAAAATAATAAATTAACATTAAAAATATACCTGAATTGTTAGTTAAAAAAACACACACTCACGAGAAACAGTTCTGTAATCAAAACGTAATAAGGCTACGTGTGGTCAATAAAGTACCGTCAAACGGGGCTACTTTGACACCACGGGGTAACTTTGACACTGCGAACATTTTTTTTTCAATTTTTATTTTTTTGATTTTGCTTCTTTGTAAATTTTATTCTAATATTAGATTCATTTGTTATAGGTACTAACTAATTAGAAATGGTGAGTTCCGGAGTTACCGCAATTATTCGAACGAAGACTTAAGAAATGCACTTGAAGCTATTGAAAGAGGCATGCCTGTCCAAAGGGCGGCAATAGTTTGTAAAATTCCTCGTATAACACTTCGTAATAAATCCCTTGGTATACACAACCAGTCGGTAGGTCATCCAAGTGTCCTTAGTAGCGGTGAACAGGAAGTGATTCGTAACACTTTACTACAAGTGGCAAAGTGGGGTTTTCTATTAACGAAGTGTGATATTCGTGCCGTGGTGAAGAAATTCTTGGATAAACAGGGGAAAACAGTGCGTGAATTCAAAGACAATTATCCCGGACCCGATTTTGTTGAAAACTTTATTAAGAAACACAACCTCTCCACACGAATCGCAACAAATATTAAAAAATCGCGATCGTGCGTAGATAGAAACGACATTATTTAGTTTTTTGACAACATAAAAGAAGCATTAGGTGATGTTGATAATAAAAACTTATACAATTACGACAAAACTAACATCGCTGATGATCCTGGGGCGAAGAAAGTTATTGTTCTCAGAAACTTCCGTAGAGTAGAACGAGTACAAAACTATTCGCGGTCCTGTGTGGGCATAATGGTCTGTGGTAATGCAGCTGGAGAACTCCTGCCCCCTATGGTAGTGTACAAGAGCTCCAATTTATATGAAAACTGGTGTACTGGAGGACCCCCCGGCACTGTTTATGGGAACAGCCCTTCCGGATGGTTCGACATGAACCTTTTTGAGCAATGGTTTTTTAAAGTTCTTTTACCCCACATAATAGCAACCAAGGAACCAGAAACACGAGCAGTTGTAGTTGGCGATAATCTGGCTAGCTATTTTTCACCACAGGTTATAAAAACAAGCCTAGAAAATAATATATACATGTGCCCTTTTCCAGCCAACGCCACACATTTGATGCAGCCACTAGATGTGTCTGTATTTGCACCCTTCAAGAGCAAGTGGCGCGAAATATTAGAAAAATGGCGAAAGGAGAGCAGATATTCTGGGACCTTACCCAAAGAACACTTCCCGTTCTTACTTTTACTTCTGTGGAACAAAGTTTCAGATACTGTAGAGACAAATTTAAAATCAGGATTTAGAACTACCGGACTATACCCAATGAATGTTGATCAAGTCTTAAGGAAGATTCCTGGAGGATTGCTTGAAAACTGAGCGAGTTCTTGATTCATCATTGGTAGAGTTTTTCAAAGAAATGAGGGGAACAAGCGAATACCCAAAAAAAAAAGAAAAAGGGGAAAGAAGTTTGAAGCTGGAAAACAGATGACTATCAAAGACCAAGCAATATCCAGTGAGCAAATCGAAAATGAAGTAGGATCTCCACCCCAGACAATTCCATACAACAGCGACCAAGAGTTGCCTTGTTTCTCCGACACCCTTTCAGGGCCATCAGGAATACGAACGAAAAAGGTCAAAGTCAAAGTCAAGAAACCCGAGAATAAACCTAAAGTGCGTCCTCCTATTAATATAACAAAAGCAAGTTTAAGGGGTGAGAACGATTCAAATTCAAAATGTGCCTTATGCCGCATGCTTTTTAAAAACTACAGAGGAAGGGCCGAATGGATTGAATGTGTTCAATGCAAGAAGTGGATTTGCGGACTTTGTAATTCAGAAAGCACTGATCCATTTTATGTGTGCCCAGTTTGCGAAGACTCAGATGACGAACCGGAGGAACCATTTGCCGATGACAGCGATGAGGATAGAACCTTTAACCCTGAAACTGAGACCGAAAAGGATCGAAAATTAAAAAAGCTTAGATTTAAGTTTTAATTTTTTATGCTTATGCCAAAAGATTTTAGGTTAAGACATGTTTTCTTAGTTTTTTATGTTTAATCTTTCATTCCTACATGCCAAAGAATTTTTTTATTGCTGCTTTAGACTGAAATGTTTTTTATTTTATTTTTATAGGTTATGTAAACCGTAGATTATCATGTTTTCTCGAGTTTTTTGCTTAAGTTTGAAACTAATAATAAAATATTATAATTAAAAGTTTTTATTTTAATAAAGTGCCTTCAATAAACGATTTTTAGTAAAAAAAACTGTTTTTCTTAACAAAAAAAAAAACAAACAAAAAATTAGGAGTGGTTTTTAATTCTACATCCATTACCGGGGCTTCTTTGACGCTGTGGTGCTTTAAAATGCATTTTATATTGAAATTAAAATGTGTGTCAAAGTAGCCCCAAACTGAGGGTAACATTGACATACCCTTTTTCATTTTGGTTTCTATTGTGTTTAGAGCAATCGATTCAGCAGGCTAGATTTGTTATAATCCAACTTATTTCACAAAGCTAAGTTGATAAATAACAACGTGATATTGAAAAATGTCCCAAAAACATGTCAAAGTAGCCCCGTTTGACGGTACTGATTTGTGCGTGTTCCGTTGGAAAAAAGACAGCTGAGTTGATGTTTTTTGGTTTTTTTTCTCCCTATTAGTTTTACAGTGATATTAAGAATTCCAACTAGATGTTATTATGCTAGATTGTTCTGAATTTTAGCGAGTAAAGTTCGGGCACAATTGCGCTTCTATTTGTATAGTACAAAAAAAGAAAACATTAAAACTAAAAGTAAATTGTTGTATACTTATTGAATAATTACAAATGTAGTTAAAATAGTTAAAACAAAACAAAACAAACAAAGCTTGTAGTTTTAGCTGTTTAAATATAAAAAAACTATTAAAAACACGAATATAAAAAAACCAAATAATATTATCTGATGTTTTGTTACTATTTATACCTTTTTTCAGAATTATAGATATATGTCATTATTGCCCTATTGCCTAATTTTCGTGTTTTTTTTTTTTTTTTTTTAAATTTTCCATCATGCCGAAATCTCATTAAAATAACAAGAAAAACATTTTCTGGCCGCAATATTTAAATATATGATTTTTTTCAAGTAAGGTCAGTAAGCTATATATTCCAAATTTCCAAAAAACTAAAAATCTGGGAGAAATCTTTCTAGATCATATTGTGTTTTAAAAATTCTGTATTCAAATAAGGATTGCCTTAGCTTCTCTTTACGGAAAAAAACTGTGTGAATCTATAATTCTCACAATTTTTAATGATGCAAATCTTATATATGGACCCTGTATAGATTCTGTAACTAAAAGACGAATATAACTCGTACAGAATAATTGTTGTAGGTTTGTTTTTGATATAAAAAATACGACAATGTTTGTTCTAAGCTCTTTTTGTTAAACTGGATACCCATAGACAGCGGTATCTTAATATTCTTAGTAACTGGAATCATCTTTAATTAATATTATATTCTTCCCTCGTTATGAATCTTTCCATTTATTAGAAACAGCAAAATGTGACCCAAAACATTTTTATTGGGCGCCATTTTGTGCTATTGGATTCCTACCAATATTTTACCAATTTCTACCATACCCTACTTTATTTTTTGGCATTCAACAAATTTATTAAGTATTTTGTACATTGACACAAATTATATCACATTCAATTGAATAAGATTTATTTTTGCGTTGGTTTTTTTAAAAATTATTTGACCCCCATTTTGTTCTGCCATTTTGAATTCGTACCACAACTTTACCAGTTTATCTCTATATCACACTTAATGCTTGCATATATTTTGAAATTAATTAATTAAATAGTAGTTTTTTTCAGGCCTATTTTCATTTTATTTAACGTTTCGCTAGGCTGCCATTATGTTTGCTGCATATTCGATTTGCACCAAAATATTACCATTCCCATATGACCCTTGGTTTTTGACTAAAATTTGGTCACTCTAATGAGTGGTTTTTGAGCTATGCCGCGAACTGACACACAGACGGACCGACGGAATTATGTAAAATCTGAGAGGGTGATTTTTATCACGGTTACAAATATTTGCTTTGTTTTACTAGTTTATATCTATACTACAATGATTTATGGCATACAATTTGAAATCAGTCCATTACTGCCGTGTTAAGGAAGAACGCCTTAACTACATTTTTTTTTTAAATTGAGATACCAGTGCCGTTTAAAAGAACATGATATTTTACAACTAATTGAGAAACAAAAACACCTTATCTTGCCTTAGTTTGGGAATTATGACCAAATATAGTTTCACCTTAAGTGTAAATCTGACGGCTAAGTTATTTAAAAGTGCCCTATCTACAAATATTAACGAAAAAGACCTCATCTAGTTACAATAACGCCTCAACTCGACGCAGCGTTTATAATCGTGTTAATTTAAAACGCCTTATCTTACCACGCATGCGTACTAGTCGTGTTTACGCCGTAGTTAAGGCTCAGTTGGTTTAAAACAGAGCAGTAACCGCTTTGACATTTTGACGAGTTTGATTTTATTAGATTTAAATACTGTTTGTTAATTAATCAAACGTTCAGTTATAGATAATAAAGTTGTAAGTTTATTAATTTGTGGCTTTAAAAGTTTTGAACCATATGGAATAATAGACAAGTAAGTGTTTCATGCTATTAATTGTTTGCAATATTAATAGAATAAATTCTATTCGTACGAATCCTGTGCCCGGTACTAACACACGGTCGTTTTACTAATGGCTGATTTTATAGGTTTTGTTCAAATGCAAATTAGACTTAAATCATATTTGTCTCATTTTGTCATGTGTAAAAAGAAAAAGAGACAATTATACTTTCGTAACATCAAAGTTTATAATACATAACTATAAAACCGGCTGTAATATTGACATGTCTAGGAATTATTTTAACAATGTTAGGCCATTGCTTAAACAATTTAAAGCAATTCATTATTATCACGACTAGCAAAAAGAGCCTGAATAAAACTGACTTCAGGTACATTAGGTTTTTATGATTTTAAACCCATCAAGCACGTTTTTGCCATAGACGTAGTTAAAACTAACTAAACAAATACAACTGTTTATATTTTAAATTTTTAGTTTATACAGTTATTATTTTTTCTAAAATTTGGTTTTGGCCGTGATCTTTTAAGACTTCATCATTTGAAATCTATATTACTTACAGAATGTCACGTGGCAAGAAAATTCTGGAAATGGCGAAAGTTGCTTCAGATGTGATTGTACCAGAGTATCACGAAGATCTCAATTTGATTCAAAATTTTAAACCTTCGGATTTAATTTTTGATGACAGTGGTCCACCAATACCAATTCGTAGTAATAATATTTCTTCTGCTGAAAATATAGTTCAACAAGGAAATCTAAACACCGTGTCTCAACAACAATTATTTAACGATGATAATAGTAATGTTCAGTACCAAAAAATTATTATTCATAGTAATGTCGCATTAAAAAATAGTGTTGAAGAAAACACAATTCCCACTGATATTCCCGTGGAGCAACCTTTAAATTGTGATATAGACAGTAGCGAAAATAAAAATATTTGTACTTTGAAAAATATGGCTGGTTATCCTGACCGAGTTGAGGATACTAATTTAAGTTATGAAGATAACAACTTACCAAATATACCCGAAAACACAGATGAAATGCAACTTTATCAAAACGGTAATGAAGTATGGAGTGCAGAACAAGAATTTGGAGAATTATTTATCGAAAATGTTGACCTGGCTGAAAATCAAGTAGCTCTTAATGAACCTACAGAGGTGGTCCATGATTTTAAAACAGTTGATGGGAGATTAGAAGAGAACCTTAGAGGGAAAGAATGTGTACATCTCGCAGTACCGAGCGGTAATCAAGAAAATCAGAATAAAAGAAATGTAGGGAAACATCAGGAAATCGCAGCAGATATGAGGGAAGGTGAAAATGAAGCAAGCGAAGAGGAAAACGAAAAAGAATCAGCTGTGGGGGAAAATCAGTATGAAGAAGGTACAGGGCAAGACGAAAACAGAACTTTGTTGTATACAAAAAAAGGAGATTTGCGTAAAAGAAAGAGATGCACTGAATCAAGAAGTGCTAAAAAACAAAAAATGGAAGACAAGTTGCGAAATTCCCATCCTTTATTGCCTCCATGTACAAATACGTGTAAGAAAAAATGCTTCATGAAAATAGACGAGGAAGGAAGACAGCAGCTTAACAAAGAATACTGGAATCTATCCCGGAAAGAGAGACATATGTTTGTGAATCGAAGCATTGAGCAAACTGCTGTAAAACGAAGAACCACCACTGATATTCCATCTGAGGACAACAAATCAAAAAGAAACAATACAAATAATTTTTTGCTGAAAGACAGAAAAGGAATTCCGTCTGTCGTACATTTTTTCTAACGACCCTTGGTTACACTAAAAACAATAACACTATTATTAAATCGTCTATATCCTCCAAAAACTCATCGACTTCCATAACAGTAAATGATAATCGAGGTAAACATTCTAACAGAAAAAGTGTTGACCGAAAATTGCTAGAAAGGCATGTTAATTCATTTCATCCGTGCGTCTCTCATTACCGCAGAGAGCATGCGCCACTTCGTAAATATCTTCCTTCTGATATAACTGTTACACAAATGCATAGAGATTTTATAGAAAAGCATAAAAATGTTGACTGTTCTTATTATACCTACAGAGCATTTGTTAGAGACCAGATGAAGATTTCGTTCACAAAGTTGGGCCACGAAGAATGCGAGCAGTGTGAGGTGTTCGAACAACATGATAATACTCATACTAAAAATAACCTAGACTTAGATAAATGTGACATCTGCAAAAAGTGGAATGCTCACATCAAAAAGGCTACTAATGCAAGGAAGAATTATGGAGAAGACGCCGAGTCTACAGAATGGACGCCAATGAAAATATGTGTTTCCGCAGACCTACAAAAAGTTATAATGCTGCCTCGCATCGATACATTTAAGCAGGTATTTATAAAAAAAATTCGGTGAAAATTCTTAGTTGTTTATGTTTGTCTTTTCTTTAGTACTTGTAGTTCTTCCGTTTTAATTTAGTAGTTCTTCTCTGGTAGCTTACTACATTTGCCCAAATAATGGTTTTTGAAAATTGTCGTTGAATAAGATTAAAAATAATTTTTTTTTAGGTATCGTTCACCCAAAGGATTATTGCGTTCAACGAGAGTTTTGTCGTAGTGGGAAAGCATCAAAAAATGTTGGGCCCATCAGCTGTAGTATGGCACGAGGGATTAGCTGGGCGCAAAAAGGAAGAACTTTGTGGCGCTTTTCATAAATATTTGCTCAGCCAGCGTGACGTTTTGTATATTAAAATCTGGCTTGATAATTGTGCTGCACAAAATAAAAATTGGACTCTGTTTTCTTTTTTGGTACATATTATTAACTCGTCGGATATTGCTGCAAATTTATTGGAAATATACTATTTTGAACCAGGACATTCTTTTATGTCCGCTGACAGTTTCCATCATCAGGTGGAGCAATCGTTGAATTCTTATGGTTCGTCTTCAAACACTGGAGCTGGTGGGAAAGTTTACGACTTTAATGATTTTCAAGGTGCCGTAGAGAAAGTCAAGATGAAAAATGTAAAGGTCCTATCAATGGAGCTAAGCGACTTTAAAAACTGGAAAGACCACAGCTCATTAATGAAAATTAAGAAGCATTCTCCAAGGCCATACCTTAGTGACATTGTCAAATTAAAATTTGAAAGAGGCAGTTTTAATTTATGGTATTCCTATGAATACAATTCTCAATGCACCGAGTTAAATTTTTTAACAGCCAAATATCTGAAAAATTCAATCGAACCAAATGTGAGGTCACAATTTAGAGGTGTCACTAAGTCAAGAAAGGCAGATATTATAAAAAAATTATGCCCTTTGATGCCTGAAAATCGGAGACATTTTTGGAAGGAATTGCCGGTTTCCGATCAAGTTGCAGACTTGTCTAAGGATATTGACTGTTAAATCATTCCATTTATTTTCATTATATTATAATTTGAGCAGTTATTTAAGTTCCCCTTGTTTAAAATGTATTCAATAAAAAAAATTAAAAATTATAAAACCGTTTTTTAAATTATTAAATAATATTGACTTAAATATCACAGGTTTGTCTTGAAAGATAAGGTGTATTTAAGCAAAAAATACAGGTCTCAAAACCTCCTCGTTTGACACGAGAACCTCTCATGCGTACATAAGGCGTTTTAAACCAATTGGCACAAGTATCAAAAATGCCTCATCTGCAGTTACTATTCTTGGTTATTAAATCGGGTCCAAAAGTGCCCAAATTAAGAAACATTCTCATCAAACGTTTGCTTTAAATTGGTTTTAAACTATTTTTATTTAAAAATAGGGATGCTAGAACTCTATAAATGTATTGCGTTCTCCTGCGCATTTTACTTTTCATCAGATAAGGCCTTTTTTCTTAACACGGCAGATTAAGTAGGTTTATCAGGCTGAATTTTTAAATATTTTATTAAACCGCTATTTGGTTCCGCGATCTCGGATTTTTATTAAAATTTTACCAAATGATTCTTACATAATACTTGACTTTTGTGCATTTTAGGTAAATTGGAAAGGTAGTGTTTTTAATAATATTTTTTTTAACATTTCACTAGGCCGCCATTTTGTTTTGCCATATTGGATTTTTACCCTTAATTTTTGACCATAATTTTAAGTCAATTGAGTAAGTAGTTTTTTGGCTATGCTGCGAACAGTTAGACCGACAGACAGACAGACCGACGGAATCGCGAAAACATGTTTTTCGTCATCTAGAGAGCTTGAAACCTGAAGATCTGAAAAATCTCGGAGGGTAATTTTTTCACGACTACAATACTTCCCTTTTATGAGGGAAGTAATAAGTAATATCTTTTCTGAATTAATTCTTTTTGTGATGTATTATAAAATTTAAGAAATTAATTTTGAACTCCTTTGGTTAAGTAATGTAAAAAGCTAAACCTCGCCTATATATGTAACTGGTTTTTGAATAAAAGACGATTTATTATTTTTATTATTATTATTATTATGGTAATTATTTTTGGTTCATCCTGTATAGTGTGCCACTGTACTTTATATTATATTTTCTCTTATATAGTTACTAATAAAATTAGTCTGTGCTGGAAATTCAACAAGCGTGTTTCATTTTTAATAGGTTATGGGTCCAGGCCGTCGCGAAGCCCATTGATAACCTCCGAAATTTGATATCGTGTTTTGTTAGTTTAATTTCCGAGTAATCGCACAAGAATGGCTGGTAATTATATAGTTAATGTTCCAAGATTGTAAGGACGAGAGAACTATGGGGATTGGGCGTTTGCTGTGGAGAACTATCTGGTTTTAGAGGGTCTATCTAAATGCATATCAGAAGGTGTAGCTGACGATGACGCCAAGGCCAAGGCCAAAGCAAAACTTATCTTAACAATTGACACGTCACTTTATGTTCATATTAAAGATGCAAAAACGACTTTAGAATTATGGAATAAATTGAAGACGTTGTTTGACGATAAGGGTTTTGCAAGAAAGGTTTGGCCAGAAACTACGAGGTACAGGTTTCGATATTAATGATGAATGGATTGGTTCACTTTTGTTAGCCGGATTGCCAAATAAGTTTCAACCCATGATTATGGCAATTGAACACTCAGGGATTGCCATTACAACGGATTCGATTAGAACTAAACTATTGGATATGGAAATAGATGTCAGTAGCAGTGGAAGTGCCTTTGCCAGTAAACAGGATTGGCGTGACAACCGAAACGCTAATAAAAATCTGAAATCGGGCGCGAATGTCAATAAACAGATAAAATGTTATAAATGTAAACAAATTGGATACTTTCAGAATAAATGCCCGAATAAGGATAATAAAGATACAGGTAAACAGAAGACTTCAAACGCGTTTAATGTAGTTTTTCTGAACGGATCATTCAATAAATTCGATTGGTATATTGACTCTGGTGCTAGTGTACATCTGACTGCAAATAAAGAGTGGCTGGAGAATATAGAAAGCTCAGCGAATATATCACAAATTATGGTGGCTAATAAGACAAATGTTCCTGTTATTTGGTGATGTAATTTTAACGACTGTTGTTGGACATGATAGTTACGAAATAACTGTTAAAAATGTGTTGTGTGTTCCCCAATTGGCAACGAATTTATTATCGGTAAGTCAACTGATAAGAAATGGTAACACTGTTAAGTTTATGAATAACCGCTGTCAGATTTTCAATAACCAAAATAATTTAGTTGGAACAGCTGATATAAAGGATGGGGTATATAAGCTAAACACATTGACTGTTGATACGTGTTTATTATCGACGAAATCGGTTATTTCAGGAGAAGTTTGGCATCGTGGTTTTGGGCACCTTAATAGTGCTTATCTGAATAAAATGAAGGATGGTATTGTCGAGGGACTTAATTATCCAGGTGTTCTAGATATAGGGCAGAAAAATTGTGAAATATGCTGCGAGGGTAAACAACCTAGATTACCATTTAAGAATAAGGGTCACAGGGCTAAAGATATTTTGGAAATAGTACATACAGATATATGTGGTCCAATGAACACTGTGTCTCTTGGAGGATCAAAATATTTTATAATTTTTGAGGATGATTTTAGCCGTATGGTTTTTGTTTATTTTGTAAAGACAAAAGACCAAGTGTTTGATTGTTTCAAAAATTTTAAAAACATCGTCGAAAATTAACAAGGCAAAAAGATTAAGATCTTGAGATCAGACAATGGGGGAGAGTTTTGTAACAGGGAGTTAGACAAATTTTTAAAAACCTGTGGAATTATCCATCAAAAAACAAACCTATATACGCCTGAACACAACGGAATGGCAGAACGGATAAATAGGACTGTAGTTGAAAAATCTAAGTGTATGCTGTTTGATGCGAACCTTGAACAGAAATTTTGGGCAGAAGCAGTTCACACTGCAGTCTATTTACGAAACCGGTCATTAGCTTCTGGAATTGATAAAACTCCATTCGAACTGTGTACAGGCAGGGTACCTGATGTGAAAAATCTCAGAATTTTTGGCAGCACAGTAATGGTACATGTTCCCAAAGAAAAACGCTTAAAATGGGACAAGAAGGCTGTTAAATGTATTTTAGTAGGGTACGATGATGAAATTAAAGGTTATCGAGTATATAATGCTACGAAAAATACAATATTTACGAGTCGAGATGTGACCATAATGGAAAATATCAAAGATAAAGAAAACATCATGGTGAACCGTATAGCAAACACAGAAGCAGATAATAATGACCTTATATCAGTTCCAGTGAACTGAGGTGAACTTTGGGAGAATGCTGTCAGTAACGACAGTGATGATTCGTCTCCTGATGAAGAGGCCCCTATTGTATTAAGAAGATCTGAGAGAGTGCGAAAACCAAGAAATTTTGAAAATGGTTTTAGTTGCATTTACTCAGAAAATTCTGATGTGAACACTGATCCGGAAACTGTTAAAGAGGCTTTATCACAACCTGATGGTGACCAGTGGAGAAGGGCAATGGAAGAAGAGCTGCAATCTTTCGAGGAAAACCAAGCATGGGAGCTGGTTGACATTCCTCAAGAACAGACAATTGTGCAGTGCAAGTGGGTGTTTAAAAAGAAAACTGATTGTGAAAACAAAGTGCGGTACCGTGCTAGGTTAGTTGCGAAGGGTTTTTCCCAAAAACCAGGTATCGATTTTGATGAAAGCTTTTCACCTGTTGTAAGACATTCCACCCTTAGATTGTTAATAGCCTTATCTGTGAAATTAGAATTAGATATCATACATTTAGATGTTACCACCGCTTTTTTGAATGGCATTCTAGAAGAAAATGTTTTTATGATGTTACCAGAGGGATTTAAAACTCATGATAAAAATAAAATTTTGAAATTGAATAAAGCTATCTATGGACTTAAGCACTCTGCTAGGGCATGGTACATAAAAGTTGACGTTGTTCTTAAGAATTTAGGTTATAAGAAATCTGATCATGAACCTTGTTTGTTTACTTAGAGCAGAGGTAATTTGTTGACTTTTATAACAGTATACGTTGATGATTTTTTTATTTTTTCCAATGATAAGATCGAAACAAATAATTTAAAACTTGAGTTAGGGCAACATTTTAAGATTAAGGACTTATGACAAGTTAAGCAATGTCTCGGTATGAGAGTTAGTATTGATAAAAACAAGAAAACGATTTGTTTAGATCAAGAGCAATAGATAAATCAACTTTTAAAACGATTTAATATGTTGGATTGCAAGACTGTTTGTACGCCTATGGAAGTCAATGTAAATCTTACAAAAACAGAAAAGCCATGTAACACGGAATTGCCATATCAGCAACTGATCGGTTCTTTGATGTATCTCGCTGTTTTGACTAGACCTGATATAGCATTTTCGGTAAGTTATCTGAGTCAATTTAATAATTGTTTCGACGAAACTCACTGGAAACAAGCTAAGCGCGTTTTAAGATATTTAAAACACACTAAGCATTATGGATTAAAGTTTTGTAAAGATAATACTGAATTAGAAGGTTTTGCTGACGCAGATTGGGTTGCAGACTCGAATGGTCGCAAATCATACACAGGATATTGTTTTAAACTTTGTGGTTCCGTAATATCATGGGAATGTAGAAAACAAAAGACTGTAGCGCTATCAAGCACTGAGGCAGAATACATGGCGGTCTCAGAAGCTACAAAAGAGGCTATTTACTTAAGAAATTTAATAGCTGAGTTAACAGAAGTTGTTAATTGTATTAGAATATTCAATGACAATCAGAGCGCAATTAAATTGTCTGCTAATTCAATGTACCATAAGAGGACAAAACACATTGACACGCGTCATCATTTTATTCGGGATGCAATTTCTGATAACTTAGTAGAAGTTAAGTATTTAGATACAGCGAACATGCCAGCCGATATTCTTACAAAGGGTTTGGCGTCAGTTAAACATTATAAGTTTTTGGATTTGTTGGGTATAACACACCCATTAAAGTAAATTTTTGATCATCATTTTGTGTTAGTGGGAGTGTTGAAATTGTATAACCCAAAATGCTGTTTGTTGTTGCGCCACTGTACTTTATATAGGCGATATTATTTTAACACATCAGCAGAAATGCTTATTGATAATTTTCTCTTATATAGTTATTAATAAAATTAGTCTGTGCTGGAAATTCAACAAGCGTGTTTCATTTTTAATATACATGTACTTTAATTCATAAAATGGGCAACAAGAAATAATACTTCACGAACGTTTTTTTAAAAAATTGCCATAGTGATATAAAGATAGTCATACTGCATAATGTCAAGTACCAATTCTATTATCACTGCAACTATGCATACCTCGACCGATTTTTCCTATGAGAAAAACCTACGGATCGGCGCGGCGGCACACGAAATGCCAAGCAGATTCGATCATCATCATCATCATCCTTCTTTGTCCCACTCGTGCCCTAAGGCCGCCTCTCTCGTGGCCTTCATTCCGATTTATAAATAATAAACTGGGATCCGAGCCTTGGGCAAGGCTCGATAATATGCCGAGGCCCTAAGGCTAATCGACATATGGCAGTCGATCGTGAATAATAAAAATTATTGCTTAAGTTTAGCAACGCGCACAGCTTTAAGCTCTGTCTGTAGTACCGGGTTTGGCTTCTCGGTATACCGGGTTTATTCGGAAAGACGACATTAAATAGTCTTATTTATTTATTTATTTTCCCCACACCACGCCTTCAGCCCGTTATTAAATTCCACAAAAACATAATTAACTAGCCGAACACGTGCACCTCGTTGCACGTGCAATTCGAAACGAGAAAGTATAAAATTTATATATAATAATTGTTAATATATAACTAAAAATGATAATAGAGATATGAGAAAGTCGAAACTATTTAAGGATTGGTTTTTTACTACCCTCGTAAAAGGAAAGATTTTCACGTATTGGCGCAGCCATTTTGGATCTCTAAACGTTGGCTAAAAAAATTCGGATTTTTTATATCCGAAAGTGTATGCATGTCAAATTTGAAAATAATCGGTAATGGAAGTGGTGAAAAATCCAATACAAGATATGAACTTGACATACAAAAATACAATCAAACGAGTAGGAAGCTAATAAAAGCGCGTTAAAAGCATTGATTATATTTTAAAACTCTACCAATTGTATTCACACAGATGACATTTTTAACAAATGAACAAATAATTTTTCTAAATGTCACAATTACAAAATGACAGTGACCTAAGGCAAACATAACTAAAAACTAAAGTTTAATAATATATAAATAATAAATTTCCTTTTAAACTTACCTAACTTATTGGTTTTATTTTATAGTGAAATAAGGAACGATTATTTCTTTGATATTTGTAAAAATACCTATTGGCCTTATTAAGGAATAGGTAAGAATCGTTTCTTTTGTCAACGATAATGAAGCATGGCCCATTTCTTCATTTTCATACATCAAATATTTTAACAGGTCATTTTGTTTCGCCATATTGAATTCATATCAATATTTTTTTGTATCAGACGTAATTTTTAGGGCAAATTAAAGTTAAACGATTATGTGAATTTTTTAGCTACACCAAAACAGACCGACCCACCGACATCACACTGGTCGAATTTAATCAAATCTTGGCATAAATAGATTTTTTTTATTTTTAAAAATTAATTACAAAAACGATTATTTCAACACTTTATCAATCCAGGAATTCAGTAGGCCATGCAAATGACACATACACTTCTGTTTTATTGTTATATTAAATGTCAAAGCTGCATAAAATTGCGACATTTTTAGACGCGTTGATAATTAGTTGTTTGGTTTATTGGTTTCAAAGTTCGTTAGATAATATATATTTGAAGTACTTTTAAAAATCAGTTATGGAAGAAGAACACGAAGGTATGTAGTTGCCAAAAAATAAAAATGTTAATATTTGGTTGTGTTTTAAAACACATATAGAACCATTAAGTAGGTAATGTTATTTTCTTAGGTGACTTTTATAAATATCAAAATTCAAAAACCAATTTGTTTGTGTTTTCACCACATTTCCATTATCGCATATTTTTTTCTGTATTGCGTAATATCTCTTTTTATTGAATACACAAAAAAAGGTTGCCCCAACTTGCCCATAAGGAATTATACAGTGTTTTTAAAAAGTCTTGAACTGGCTAAATTTGGTCAAATTTGTAAGATTCGCGAACGGTTAAGCTTTCGAAGATACATTTTTCTTTCTATTACATATACTTTTACCAAAAAAAATATAAAACCCTTTTTTCTGCTTCAATTCTGAATCTGAAAAAGAATTATTTTCATAATATTTTGGATTGTAAATCTAATTTTATTGAGTTTTATCGTGGTAGGTCTTAAAATTTTTTATGCTCGGACTTATAAACTCCCTGCTGGAGAGCTAACTTTGCATTTCAATATCTTGCACCTGACAAAGTCAAAGTTAACTTCTTTGTGTAGGGGTAATTTTAATCAATAAAACCGTATGCATTTTGTTTTTAGACCAAAATGAACCAGTGTTGTCAATGAGTTACATGAAGCTCTTTGAAATCTTTATAAGTTTCCGAGAAAAAAACCTGGACAGTAAATTTAATCGCTTACGAGCAAGAATTTTAGAATTTACGGGTTCTTCAAACCTAAGCCATGAAGCTAATAATATTTTAAATGGCTTCTATTATAAATTTAAACAAACGTGGTCTTCATGTAATAGAACAAAAGATAGGTTTTTGCAGCATCATGGAGAGTGGCTGCATACTGTAGTTCAGTTTAAAACAAATTGTAAAAATAATAAAGGACGAAAGGCGCTGGATTTTAATTCCTGTAGCCAGAGAACCAAAAGAAAAAAAACCAAACTATTGAGAGAAACATTTTCCCCGCAGCAATTAGCTTACGCAGCACAAATGAGTTATCGAGTCAACCAGGAAGTAGAAGCCTCTGAATTAATAAAGACCATTTGTGAGGAACCTCAAAAAGCTAAAGATTATTCCAAAGCGTTAAAAACGGAAAATTATTCACAACTTTCCTCAAATGAAGCTCTTTCTCTTGTGGTTGAAGCCAGATTAACAAAATTTCAATATAAACTAATTAGAAAACAGGTGCAAGAAAAAAACTGTTATATTTATCTATCGTATGATCATATACTAGAGGCAAAAAGAATGTGTTATCCTGAAAACATACGTGTAACAGAAAGTTCTGCAGAAGTTCCTGTCCAATCTTTATTAAATCATACGTGTCAAAGACTTTTACTTTTACAAAGGGATGTTCTGCTTAATGTAAATAGCACAAATAATGACATTTTAAACCTAATCTTAGCTTGTAAGTATGGTTTTGATGGGTCATCTGGCCAGTCTGAGTACAAGCAAGTTTTTAATAACGAGTCGCTCTCAGACTCTAGTATTTTTTTTACATCGCTTGTACCTATTCGATTAAGCCGACCAACTGACACCGGAAACATTATAATTTGGCAAAATTCCAGACCTTCCTCCACTCGAATGTGTCGCCCCATAAAAGTTCAGTTTTCACGCGAAACCCGCGAATTAACATTGGCTGAAAAACAACATCTAGACAATCAGTTAACAAATCTGACTCCTTTTAAATGCACCATAGATAACATTAATGTGTTAGTAAGTTTCGACTTACATTTAACAATGATAGATAGTAAAGTAGGAAATGTTTTAGCAGAAAATAATTCTACACAAAAATGTTTTATTTGTGGCGCATCGTCCAAGGAGTTTAATAACATCGACGTTGTTCTTCAGAGGCCTGTAATTAATGCCAATTATTTAAAATTTGGTTTATCCACTCTACATGCTTGGATACGTTTTTTTTGAGTGTTTGCTGCATTTGGCTTATAAGTTAGATATAAAAAAATGGCAGGCCAGAAGTGAAGAAGATAAGCAAAAAGTCAAAGACTCAAAAAAACGTATCCAGCAAGATTTGCATTTACGATTGGGGTTAATAGTGGATAAACCAAAACCAGGTTTTGGTTCGTCGAATGACGGCAATACAGCTCGTAGGTTTTTCGAAAATGTAAATGTTGTTGCTGAAGTTTGCCATATCGATGAACAGTTAATTCACAGATTTTATATAATATTGCAGACTTTGTCCTGTGGTTATGACATCGATATAGCTAAATTTCAATGTTATACAATCGAAACTGCACGAATTTTTGCAAATTTATATTCATGGTACCCGATGCCCACATCTGTGCATAGAATATTAATACATTGGTACATTGGTGCTTTTGAAATTCCTATAGGACAGTTGTCCGAGGAAGCACAAGAAGCTAGAAATAAGGACATTAAAAGTTTTCGTTTAAATTTCGCGAGAAAAACCTCTAGGCAAGATAATTTACAGGATATATTTAATCGCCTTCTTGTTTCCTCGGACCCTGTCATATCTGGGTTTCGCAAAACACCACCCAAGTCCAGTAAAAGCCTTTTACCTGATGCTCTTAGGTTAATAAAACCACCCAATATTTGCAACACGCCTTTAAATTTGGATGAAATTTTAGACTCATCAGATGAAGACTGATACTATAAGTCTAAAATTTATTCAAATTTAGGGCCAGTACCATGGAAATAATTGTTGAAAAAACTATTGTATCTATGGTTAGTATTCTCCAGATAAATTTACCTGGAGGTAAAAGTACTGGCACAAAGTTGTATTGGAAACATTTGATGGTTTTACTGATACTGAAAATACTACTTACCTTTGATCTTATAGAACAGAAATTTGACATTGTAAAATAATTAAATTGAAACCAAATATTAGGCACATAAAAACTGTCAAATTTCTGTTTTATTAGACTATTATAGTATTCCTACTTACCTGTTTACCTATACCTATCCAGCTCATCTTTCAACAGTGGCATAACTAGAGAATTTTAAAAAATGAATTACATCTTAAAAATTTGGTCAGGGGTAGGGCTTGTATGCTCTGTCTCGGGTATACACCAGTATTAATTAAATAATAAAATAATTCATATAACATGTTATCCATTTAACATGTTGTTTATTTATACATACTTTATTTAAACTTTATTGTAGTTAGGCTAGATATTAAGATATTTATTTTTACTTATAGTCATGGTACAAGGTAATAGCTTCTAGTGTACAGACTTTATTCATAGACCACCTAATATTTGGTTTGAATTTAAATTAATTTACCATGTGGTAATTGGCAAATGTATTTGTTTTTTTACTAAAATTGACTATCGTTTTCATCACCCTGTATAATAGATTTTTTGTTAAATTTGAAAAAAATTAAATTTAATGAATAAATTTAAATAAATTATGTAAGTTTTTTAAACTTTTAATAAATCATAACATGTAATTCTATTTATGCCAAGATTTTATTAAATTCGACCAGTGTGCGACAGTAATGGAAAAACATGAATTTACTTATGCGGGAAGGGAAAACTCTCCCCACCACTGGCATTCGTTAACAAATGGCCACGGCTTGAACATGGGCCATCCCCACTTCTTGTTTTATCGTAAACATTGGTCGATAGAATGCGAAAAATAGGGGAATCATGTTGGCGCATACCCCTAACGTGATTTATGAATGAGTTGTGATCTCTACTTTAATAACTTACTCTTAAAAGCGCCGCCGTTACATAATTATATCCAGTCCGATATCCTGACTGGTTAGGACTGGAGGTAAAATGTCATTTCCTTGTAAAAAACTTCGTATTTGATTAGTCATAATATTTCCAGGAATTTTGAAAGGCAATTCATCTGGAAATACCACTTCTAAAAGGTATGAGTTAACTGTGTTAATAAGAAATGGAAGACATTTGGGGTATCATAATAACAACATGTCTATATTTATCAGATAACAAGATGCCTATGATTGAATACTACATAGCTGCGAGAATTTGGTTTTTATATTCTTTTTTATGTTGAGCTATATCTGAAGGTTTATTTAGGCCATCAGGAAGATATATATTTTTAGTTTTAGAAGTTGTATATAATTTTTTTATTTTTTTCCAAAGAATTTCACTATTATTTACTTTTCATTTATACTTCCTTCGTAAAAGGGAAGTATTATAATCGTGAAAAAATCACTCTCCGAGATTTTTTTAGATCTTCACGTTTCTGGGTCCCTAGATGACGAAAAACATGTTTTCCAATTCAGTTGGTCTGTCTGTCTGTCTGTTTGTTCGCGGAGTAACTAAAAAATTACTTACCCGATTGACTTCAAATTTTGGTCCAAAATTAAGGGTCATATGGAGATGACCTGGTAGCATTTTGGCAAAAATTCAATGTGGCGAAACAAAATGGCGGCCTAGTGAAATGTTAAAACATTATTATTAGAAAACTACTCATCCAGTTTATCTGAAATTTTGCAAATACATCAAGTATTATGTTGGAATCAACTAGTGTCATTATGGTAAGAATCCAAAACGGCGGAACAAAATGGCGACTTAATAAAATATTTAAATATTCGGCCTGAAAATCCGCTTAATGGTTTAATTTCACATTGTGTTTCATAACTAATTGTGGTACAGAGATCAACTAGTAAAATTGTGGTAGTAATTCAAGATGGCCGAACAAAATGGTGGCCAAATAAAATTTTTGTAATAGCGAAAAAGTCACCCTTTCGGGTTTTTCACATCTTTACGTTTTAGCGTCCCTAGATGCCAAAAAATATGTTTTGTCAATTCCATCGGTCCGTCTGTCGGTCTGTCTGTCAGTTTGCGGCACAGCTTAAAGACTACTAAATTGATTTTAATCAACAATTAAAGATCATAGGGGATGATCTGGTAATATTTTGGTAAACAAAAATTAAGTAGGTATATCAACTGGAAAAATTTTGGTACGACTCCAAGATGGCGGAACCAAATGAAGATATAATAAAGTATTTAAAAATTCAGCCTGAAGAAACTACTTTATGGATTGATTTCAAATTGTGTGCCACAGCGAATTGTGGTATAGGGCTCAACTAGTAAAATTGTGTTACTAATTCAAGATGGCAACAAAATTGAGGCCAAATAAATTTTTTGTAATCGTGAAAAAGTCACCCTCTCGGGTTTTATATATCTTCACGTTTTAGCGTCTCTAGATACCAAAAAACATGTTTTAGCCAGTAAAAATGAAGATAGTATACGTAACACATATATACCATGACTATATTCACTATTCCTAACAAATGGAAAAAAATCAGGGAAAGTTCCGGGTAAAGGGAATTTACCGATTTTTAATTGCTGTGTTAGTTTGGTTACGTAATTGTTTATATCTATCCCAATGATTTTTGTTTCTTGTATTTTTGTATGTTTAAAAGCTTTATCCCTAAGTTTAATCATAATTTCTATAGTGTCTGTTAACCATGGTGGTTTTTGCTTTTTTATCTTTAGATAGTTTTTAAAGGAGCCAAAACGTCAATTACGAGTATTCAAATATGATACTTTTTTGTGCTGTGTTTTCAAATGATGTATTATCGAAAAATTCAGGCAATAAATCTTTATCAATGCGCTTTAGATTTCGCGTTACAACATAATTTTCCTCGTCGTTAATTATTTCAGTATTTAAAAAGAAGTGTATTACACAGGCCGACACACATTTTGGTGCCTGCGATTTTTTAACTGTTCCTGGATGATTTTTGGATGCAGAATGTAAAAAAGTTATCAGATTTTGTCTATCATATCTAGTTTAAAAAAAAATTGTGTATATATTTTACGTTATAACTGTTATAATATATAATATTACTATTGACAGTTAAAAAAACAAAGACACATGGATTTAAGTATTTATTGCAAATAATTTACATAATTACATTAGTCACTAATCACATAAAAATTTTCTTTTATACGACTTTCTAGAATGGAGTTTACTAGGGCAGTCCCGCTGAAGGCTCCAGCAGTAGTCCGCCATCATGTGGCTATCCCATCGTCCTTGATAACGATCTTCCATAGTTTTAATATCCTGATGGAATCTTTCCCCCTGTTCGTCACTACAATCACCTAAGTTTTCTGGAAAACGATCTAGGTGGCTGTGGAGGTAGTGAACTTTTATACTCATGTTACAACCGAGAATATTAAAATTTGAAAGCATAGTTTCCACTAATTCTATGTAATTCTCTGCTTTATGATTGCCAAGAAAATTTTGTACTACTTGAACAAATGAACACCAAGCGTTCGATTCAGTCTCGCTCATTGATGTGGTGAATTGTGGATCTTTACCAAGTTGCCTTATTTGAGGACCATCAAATATACCAGCATTTAGTTTTTCCGTGCTAATGCCAGAAAATTTACGTGACAAATACCCAAAACAATTTCCATCTCGATTTAAAGCCTTCACAAATTGCTTCATTAGGCCTAGCTTGATATGCAAGGGCGGAAGTAAGATTTTTTCTCTTGAAACCAAAGGTTCGTTGATCACGTTTTGTTTTCCTCGAATCATGACATCTTTTGAAGGCCAATTTTTGTTAACCCAGTGCACATTTTTAGCTCTGCTGTCCCAAAGGCACAAACAACAAGGGTATTTTGTATAACCACTCTGCTGCCCAAGGAGGAAATTAACCATTTTTAAATCAACACAAATTACCGACTGATGTAATTGTTTCATATTCTTCCTTCATGGTAGTAGAATGGCCAACAGGAATTGAACCATATTTGTTACCGTTATGTAAAAGAACACATTTTAAACTACGTTTTGAACTGTCAATAAAAAGGCGCCAGCCATCTGGAGTGTATTCAGGCAAACACATTTTTTCTAAGAGCCATTTTATATTGTTACAGAATACCAAGTAATTTTCCTAATATTCCTAATATTAGTACCTGGACAAAGTAGATTTTTTTCATTTAATCTGGATGCAAGTAATTCAGCGGATTCCTTTGAGAGATTCAGGTATATTATAAGATCGTTTAGTTCTTCTTCATTGAAACACTGTGGAGTTGCTAAATCTGCTTCAAATTCGCTGTCGTTGATTGAATTCTTTGAACTTCGTCAGACGTTGATGTTTCTGTATCATCTTCTGTCAGTTCGGGTAGACTGCTGAATGATGCGTTTTATCATTTATTTCTTCCGAATGCGCTGCAGGCCTTCTTGCAGAATCTAGATCAGGATATGTCCATTTGTGTCTATTGTTTCTATTTATGACTTTAATATTAATGAGACAAAAATAGCAGTGGTCATGATGATTTCGCGGTTCTCTCCAAACCATTAGTACACCAAACTTTAGGCACTTCCTCTTTCCAGTTGTCCACTGTCGCAAATGTTCAGCACATGTTTTACATGTAATATATAGAGAAAACACCCTATATAAAATGTATTGTATCAAATTCAACTTGTTGCAATAATGGGCAACCACGCAATAACCTGTTTTGCTATGTCAGCAGGTCAACCACCTTCCCGAGCGTATATGGCAATTTGATTGCATTGTAAAAAAGATTTGAGAATATACTTTGGGTAATGTTAATGTGAACATGTAGTTTCATTTTGCTACCCTTTGTTTCAACACTAAGAATTACATGGCGATCCTGCCACTTGACGATTTTTTTGTGAAGTTATTAAGATGGGTAATGCCAAGTCCAAAGAAGAGATTGTAATTAATCAGGCCTCCAATGGCGATGCAAGGGGTGAAATAGTTGACCAAAATAAGGGATTAAGCTTAGCAGAGATTTTGCTTATAATTTTGGTTGTGGCAACGGCAATTGTTGCAGTAGTATGGGCCATTAGACATGTTCAAAGGAAACTAAGGCAGACAATTAGAAGAGAAATTTATAAAAATGAGCTGCGAAAATCCAAGGATGATTTAAAGATGGAAGAAAATTAAAATTTTTTTTTAGGGCGGTATTTTTCTTGTAGGAAAAAAAAAAAAAAGAAGAAAGAAAAAGTAAAGACAATTATAAATGGAGTTAGAAAATTTGTTATGTGTTAATGTAACTGAAAATGTAAATAATAATGCAGGCATGTAAGTTTAATTATTACAATATTATGTTATTGTTTTATAATTATAATCGCAAAAATATGGACCCAATTAGCAAGTTTAATAAGTGAATTAAATTTTTAATTTCATGGGAGACAAACTTATTGAAATTTTACATTCATTTAAATATATTCGAACAAATTTGGTAAAATTAAATAGCGAAAGACGAAAAAGCCCTATTGTCGAATCAAAAGTTAAAGTGGCAAAAACTTTATATTCTCAGTTAGGTAAGGAAATTACTGATTTAAACGTAAAAATAGAAAAGTCTGAAATAGACAAAGAAGATATTTTGACTTTTAATAACATAATAACAGAAATTAAAAAACTTTATAAGGAAATTTTAGAGTTTGGAAATAAAAATATTAATAAAGATAAATTAAAAATGTCTTCTTTTGATCTAAAAATAGCTACAAACCTTTTACCGGTCATGGATGATACAGAATCTACAACTTCTAAATTAATAGAGGCTTTAGATTTTTATTCGTCAACGCTTGATAATGATAGTCAACCTTCTTTAATTAAATTTGTTTTGAAAACGCGTATTTCTAACAACGCCAAATTACGATTAGGTTTGACTTATAATTCTGTAGATAATTTAATTCTAGATATGAAAAAACATCTCTTAACTAAAAAATCAGATACGGCCCTTCAGGCACGCTTGTTCTCGGCTAAACAGGGTGAAAAATTTATAACGGATTTTGGTAAAGAGTTAGAGGATATTTTTGTAAATTTAACCATTACGCAAGCAGACGGAAATGCCAATGCTTTTGATATTCTAAGACCTATTAACGAAAAGGTTTGCATGCGGACTTAAAAATCAAAGGCTGGGCAAAATTATATCTTCCAGAAATTTTGAATTCTTAAAGGACGCAATAAGGGCAGCTCAAGATGAAGAGCTGGGTAATCAAAATAATTCAGGACACATTTTTAATTTTTCTCACAGAGGAAGGGGAAATTTTAGAAATTTTTCCAGAAGACCAAATAATAGAACAGGAAATTCTGGTAGATATAATAATTATCAGAATTTTAATAACGGAGGAAATAACAATTCAAATTGTCGGCGAAACGCTTCGACTAATCAAGGTAATTTTAATAATCAGCGGTTTTCTAGAAATCACGGTGGTCGTACATTTACGAGCGGTAATAGGAGAGGATCTCGGGCAGTAGGTCACCGAATGCATTTTGCGGAGCACACCGGAAATTCAGAACAATCCTCAGCTGATATACAAGATTCAACATTTTTTCGTGCCTAAAAATACTAAAAATAAACAGTTTAATAATATTTTTACCTATTCAAAAAACTACTCGAATGCTGTTTCTTTTTGTGTCAATGGTAAAAGCTTAAAATTTTTGGTAGATACGGGTGCATCATTAAGTGCCCTTAAATTAAGTTGTTTAAATTCAAAAATACAGTTACACAAAGAAAATATTGAAATTAAAGGCATAGGAGGTAATTTAATATCTGTGGGATATGTTTATTTAGATCTTTGTATAGAAAATGCGATATTTAAGCAAAAATTTTATATTTTTAATAATTTACCATGTCAAAGTGATGGCATAATTGGAGAAAATTTTTTGAAAACTTTTAAGGCTAAATTAGATTACGAAGAAAATACCTTAACTATTTTAAATCAGTATAATAAAATAAATACATTAAAATTAAATGCGGATAGTGAGAATATATTAAGTGTTCCCCCTAGGTGCGAAATTATACAGTATGTTCCTACAGGGTTAGAGGATGAATGTGTACTTATGCAAGGTGAATTATGTGAGGGTGTGTTCATGGCTGGTGTAATTGCACAACCGATAAATGGTAAAGTACCAATTAAAATTTTGAATACAAGAGAGACAGAGGTACATTTGAGAAATTTTTCGCCAAAAGCGGAAAGTTTAAGCAATTATGAGTGTCATCAATTTAACAGCCAAGAAAATTCGGCTACTCGAGTTAAAGAACTATTTAAAATTCTTAAGCTTAATCATCTAAACCGCGAGGAACGAGATTCTATAGAGCAAATTTGTGCCAAATTCTCAAATATATTTCATATGCCAGGAGATAAGCTTACAGTTACTAATTTATATAAACAGTCAATTCAAGTTAAACCAGATACTCAGCCGGTCTATAGAAAGCCATATAGGTTACCTCAAGTACATAAAGAGGAAATAAATAGGCAAATTTCTCAAATGTGTCAGGATGGAATAATTGAGAGTGCGCAGAGTGAGTGGTCTTCACCTTTGTTGCTTGTACCAAAGAAAAACGATACGAATAAGGGAAGAGCTAGGTTAGTATTGGACTACAGATTTTTGAACCCATATATATTAGATATCAAATTTCCGATTGCGAGTGTAGTCGATATTTTAGACTCCCTAGCAGGTGCACTTTATTTTTCACATCTAGATCTTAGCCAGGGCTATTATCAGGTCGAATTAGAGGAAGAAAGCAGAAAATACACAGCTTTCACTACAGATCGCGGTCAGTGGCAAATGCGAAGGTTACCAATGGGGTTAAAAATTAGCCCTAGTGCCTTTTCAAGGTTAATGACCATAGCGATGGCGGGCTTAAATTACGAAAAGTGCTTTGTTTATCTTGATGATCTTATAGTATTTGGCAGAAACCTTAATGAACACAATAAAAATCTAATAGATATTTTTTCTAGATTGCGAAAAGTAAACCTAAAATTAAATCCTGCTAAATGCGATTTTTTGAAAAAAGAAATTCTGTATCTGGGTCATATAATAAGTTCTGAAGGAATATCACCTGACCCTGATAAAATAAAAGCTTTAAAATATTATCCTATTCCAAAAAAGGCAGATGAAGTTAAACGCTTCGTGGCTTTTGCCAATTATTATCGAAAATTTATACCACATTTTTCAGAAATTACAGTTCCTCTAAATAAATTATGTAAAAAATACGCTAGGTTTGAGTGGACGGACGAATGTGATAAAGCTTTTAATTGTCTTAAAAATTCGCTGATTAAGCATCCGGTGTTAGATTATCCCGATTTTTCGAATGAAAATGAATTTATTTTGCAAACAGATGCGTCTGCTTTTGCTATAGGAGCAGTGTTATCAAATAAAAATAATAAACCAGTGGCGTTCACTAGTCGTAGTTTAAATAAAGCAGAAATTAACTACCCTACTATACATAAAGAACTTTTAGCAATTTATTGGGCTGTAAAGCATTTTCGACCATATCTGTTTGGCCGTCGTTTCAAAATTTTAACCGATCACAAACCATTAATTTATCTTTTTACGCAAAAAGACCCTGGTAGCAGATTGACAAAATTTCGTTTGTGTCTAGAAGAATATGACTTTTATATCGAATATATCAAAGGAAAAGATAATGTTACAGCCGATGCTTTATCGAGAATAATCTTGTCCTCAAACGAATTAAAAGATATGAATGAAGGTATGATTGCAGTTTTAACCAGAGCACAGAGTAAACGTAGAGACGGACAGGAAGACGAGTTAATTAAGAAAAGTACTGAAAATATTTGGCTTGATCACCCGAATATTGTGGAAATTCTTAAGCAACCCACTAACTGTACCGAATTAATTATAATACCATCCTTAAAAATTAAAAAATTGTCAAAAGATGTCACTCAACAAGTGGGAGACTTTTATTATATTCCATTACATTTTACCTTATACTTAGACCAAAAAGCTTTATCACCATTGGCGCGAGACGAAATGGTGAAAGATTTGGTAGAAATAAGTAAAAAGGCTGAAATTAAAGAATTAGTTATTAATAAAAATAATGATAATACAGAGTTTATTAAATTTATTGGTAGTAAAATAAAAAATTATACTAATTGGAGGGGCCCCCGTATAAATGTTGTAAAAGGTATTAAAAAAGTAATGGACAAAGACGAAAAAAGAGTAATCCTTAATGATTTTAATTTACTACCAACCAGTGGTCACGCTGGAATAAATAGAATGACAAATAATATTAAAAAGTATTATTTTTGGCCAGGTCTGGATAGTGATGTTCGAAATTTTGTAAAAAGGTGTGACATGTGTCAAAGAAAAAAACATTCGAATCATTATACTAGAGAGCCAATGGTAATAACTACTACAGCTGAAACAGCTTTTCAAAAAATATATTTAGATATTGTTGGTCCACTTCCGGTAGACGTAAATGGATTTGTTTATATTTTAACACTTCAGTGTGAGTTAACAAAATATGTAGAGGCCTACCCTCTTAAAAACAAGGATTCCGTATCTGTGGCAAGATCTTTGGTGGATAACTTTATCTTAAGATATGGTATCCCTCAGGAAATTGCTTCAGATAGGGGTACCGAGTTTATTTCTCACACTATGGCAGAAACATGTAACTTGTTAGGTATAAAACAGATTCATTCTACGGCATATCATCACGAGAGTATCGGGAGTTTAGAGGCCTCTCACAAAGTTCTAGGTGCTTATTTGAGAATTCAAACTCAAAACCATGATTCTGCATGGAGCACATGGCTTCCGTACTGGTGTTTTTCTTATAATACTGCAGTACATACGGAAACCAAATACTCTCCCTTTGAACTAGTTTTTGGAAAAAAATGCCAATTACCAAATAATTTAAATAAAGAAGTTGATCCTATTTATAATTTTGATAACTACCCCATTGAATTAAAATATCAGTTAAAGTTAAAAGAAAAGAAAATTTTGATTTAAAAGTAAACCCCATTCAGTATAAAAAGGGCGATAGAGTTTTAATCAAAAACGAAACTGGTGATAAAATTACCAGCCCTTGCTTCCTGGGGCCATATTTAGTGGTAGAAGATGTTGCACCAAATGTAAAAATAATTAAAGATAAGAAACATATTTTAGTCCATAAAAATAGAACTAAGTTGTATAATAGCTAATTAAAATTAAGTTATAATAATAAGGGCTCCATATTACTATACTATTGCGTGTATTTTCTAATAACCTTTTTCTAAAATACCTATCTATTTTCTTTCCTACTTTCACTATATGACGCTATTTTCCTTCTCTTATATCTGAGTTTTTATTTTTCTTTTCATATATTTAGATAAATAAGATAATATAAAAAAAAAAAAAAAAAATGGTTTAAATAGTGTATTGTAACATTTGTCTCTAGTAATTGTATTTTATTTACGAATTTCAAATTTTGAAAATAAATTGAAATTCTTTTAATTGCCCGGGGAGGTGTAATATATAGAGAAAACACCCTATATAAAATGTATTGTATCAAATTCAACTTGTTGCAATAATGGGCAACCACGCAATAACCTGTTTTGCTATGTCAGCAGGTCAACCACCTTCCCGAGCGTATATGGCAATTTGATTGCATTGTAAAAAAGATTTGAGAATATACTTTGGGTAATGTTAATGTGAACATGTAGTTTCATTTTGCTACCCTTTGTTTCAACCCTAAGTATTACATACATATGAAATGTGGGGCCCAAGATTTGTCTTGATCTTCTAAATGAACGCCAAAATAGGCAAGATAAGCTCTTTTCACAAAGTCAGAAATCAATATTCTGCTTTCTTTTAAAGTGTATTTACCACACACAACAAAAAACATCGGGATGATTGACACAGGTACGTCTGCTTGTGGATGCCATTGTTTCAGTTTAGTGTCTTGATACTACAAAACGACCAAAATTTACACAAAATAATAGCCCAACTTTACTTGGGAAAACTCAGTAATATACTAAATCGAGTACAGCCAAGCAGGTATAGAAGCATCGGCTCATAGGTAATTACAGGTATAAAAGTAATTAAGAGCAGTGTATTGAGTAGTTCCTAGTATAGGAACATTGGGTCAGGGACAATTCCAAGTATCCATTTGGTTAATTAGATTCTGGGAAATTTCTATTTTGACATATTTATCTCTTTATTTGTTGTCCTTTATCAGACAAAAATATCAATTAACCTGTAACCTGTATCTCAAAAACTAGAGCTGATAGAAAAAATCTGGTAGCATTTTTGGAATCAGCACATTAAAAACATCTAAAATTAGATGTTAGATTTTTTTTTCATTTTGTTACCCTGTGTTATTAATACATGATCTGAAATTTTGGGAACGTTTTTTATTGAAAAAGTTTGGTATTCTTCTTTAAATAATACAATTAAATTTATTAAACTACATCTTTTGTCTGTAACTTTAGTTGGATTATTGACTATTTCTTGCAAGTTAAAAGTTTCGATGCAGGAAAGAAAAATCTCTATTTCTAATTGTGTATTGTTTACATCGTTTTTTTTTGTCCCTGAGAACTCGCCTAGTAGGTTGGCTGGTTTTTAATTATGTGAAAAGAGCACCTAATCAATTAGGTCGAGAGAAGAGGAACAACGGAACGGTGGGCCCCCGGGCCTTCGTCCTTATTTGTCGTCCCAAGCCGGAGCGCAAACAAAATAGAATTCCCAAATTTATTTAAAATGATGTAGGCCAACCGCCCTGGGGGGCAACGTCGAAACGAAGAATCGAAATTAGAGTCTCGGGCGCCCCCGGGGCCAACCGAATAACGTCTCCTCCGCATTTACATATTTTAAAAGATTTAGCGGAAAATGTCCTCTCGTTTTCGTAATACGTTATTCGAGCACTAATGTCGCCGCCTTGATATTTTCGTTCGCATACTTTATTGGCATTAGTTAATGATGCATTTTGATATGCTCCTTTGATACAGGGACGGAGCCAGACATTCAGTTCTGGGCGAGGCTAATCTGTCAACACCATTTCAGTCAGGGCTGGATTAAAGCATGTGGAGGTCCCGGGGCAATAAGACCACTAATTGTAGGTGTAAATTTTTTACAAAACTGTAAAGGGAAGTATTACAATCGTGGAAAAATTACCCTTCCAGGTTTTTACAGATCTTCACGTCACGGGACCCTAGATGCCAAGAAACATCTTTTCTCAATTCCGTCGGTCTGTTGGTCTGTTTGTCGATCTATCTGAACGCGGCATAACTTAAAAACTACTTATCCTATTGACTTCAAATTTTGTCCAAAAATCAAGGATTATAAGGGGATGGAGTGATTATATTTTGGTAAAAATCCAATACGGCGGAACAAAATATTGGCTTCGTGAAACGAAACAAAAATTATTAAAGTGCAGGACACGAAAGAAAACCGGGCGTTCCTTAATATAAAGGTTCATAGTCTTAAGCAAGCCGAAAAGTAAAATTTGTGTATGCAAATAAATTTTATGTTGTTTTATTTGTTGTAATAGTTTGCCTCTTCACCTATAAAGTGCTCCAGCTAAGCGGTACGAAAATTCAATCGAGGATTTAGTAAATTTCGCACTGGTCCACTTGTAATTGGGATGTGCCTAGAGTCTTCATGCACTTGCCGTTAGAAGGTTCTAGCTATTTCCAGTGGGGCCTATACATTTCGAGCATTTATGTTTTCATTTCTATATACATGCGTTGCGTTGAATTTGAATTATTATTTCGAAGTAACGAAGGCGAGCAAAAGAGGAAAAACAATTCGAAGCTGTAGCTGGAGCGGAAAATAATAGTTTGACTATTCCAATTCAAAATCGAACAGAACCCGCTGCATTTTACACTGAAGAACAAAATAGATTTTCCGTACGGCTATAAAACCTTAAATCGGCTTTTACGATCAAATGGTTTTGTTTGGCGCAAGTGCCAAAATAAACGAAAATTGAGGGACCAAATATTTTTCACTGGCGGGTGAAATATCTATCAACTGTAAGGCAATAGAGGCCAGAATGACGCAATATTGTGTATCTAGACGAAACCTGGGTAGATGATATGACAGCGAATAAATGCTGGCAAAGTGAAAGTGTTACAGGTGTTGTTCAGGGAATCCGCTCTAGTAGTCGCTTTATTATAGTTCATGCTGGTTCAGAAGCCGGATTTGTTCCAGGTGCTGCTTTAGTTTTTCGCTCGGGACTAACAACTGGAGACTATCATGGATAGATGAATAGAGATAATTTTGCTCGAGAAGCTTCTACCTAACGTTCCTCCCAAATCAGTCGTGGTAATGGATAATGCGTCTTATCATTCTCACGTAGAAGATGCCAACTAAATACTCTACTCATATGATATCGTGGCTTAAATCGAATAATCTTGTATGTGATCCAACATGGAGAAAATATCAATTATACGAAGTAATATCAGCCTACAAGCCTAGAGACAAAAAGTATAAAATTAACGGTCTTTTACGTAACCTCGGTCATACACCTTTAAGGCTGCTTCCATACATGTGCAACGTCAACCCTATTGAACTTGCATGGGCAGGAGTAAAAAAATATATTCGAGAGCTTAACACCGGTGAACTTTCAATTAAAGATTTGAATAAGATAACATTAGAAGCGATTGACTTAATATCGGCTAAAAATCGGAAATCGTATGTTAAACATGTTCGTTCTATTGAAGATAAATGCTGGGAAGTAGATGGCAAAATTGAAACAGTTATTGATGATTTAGTTATCACACTGGGATCTTCAGATAGTGAGGACGAAACCTCATCATTTTCACAGGAAGACAACGATTTAGAAAGAATCGAACCATTAGAAACACAGCCGTCAACCTCAAAAATGGCTTAGTTTTTTTTTCATATATTTTGTAAAATTGTTCATAAAGTAGCTGTCAATAAACTGTTTCAAAATAATTAATTTTCTGTTCAATACCGGGTGTCAAAAAATATCTAATATTGAAATTAATATTTTAAAAACTACAGAACTTATATTTTTCCAAAATTAACACATCAATGTAGTTATAGTAGGGGAGCCAGCACTGATTCCAGTGAAAAAGATTTATTAAAATTTTAACTTATGCTGTTCGACTTTGGGCTATTCGGGTATAACAAAGTGACCGTTTGTCTCCGTCTGTCATATTACTTTGTACAGGGGGCGTCATTGTGAAGTAATATACAGGGCGTTTCCAAATTGAGTGCTAATGTTAAAGGGGGGTGACTCTTGGACCTTTTTAAGGGGGAACTGCACGCAGTAATATAGATTATTTGCAAGCCTTCCGCCGCTGCCATATTATATTAAAACTATAAGAGATATGTATTAGTTTCAATGTGATTTTAATAGGGAAATATGTATAGTTGGGCGCTAAATGCGAATTTTTATGAAAAAATCAAATCTACAGATATAAAATAAAAGTAGATTTGTCCATTTTCGACAATTTTTTGACCACTTTTTGACGCACATGCCTTCGCATATAATTTTTTTTCCACAAAATGGCTCTTTACCGCCGTATTTTGATCCTTTGTCTACGTATCTGCAAAATTTGAAATTGTAAATCGTACTCATGTCTTTGTATTTCTGCAGCTCGTGAACCTTTTTGAACCCATTTTTAACCGAAATGTAATTTAAATTACCTATACATAACACGTTTTTTTGAGGGCGGACCTGCAGGAAGTTTTTTTTAATGCGTAGGTACCATTTCATTTCAACTCGACTAGACCTTATCGCTGCTTTTTCACTTTTTGCGTGCAGTTCTCCCTTAAGAAAAAAGTTTAATATGAACCTAAAAGTCTTAACTTTGGAGATACAGGGTTTTAAAAAAACATTTTTTTTAAATCCTAATTCTTATGCTATTATAGATAAATAACTCTGTGAAATTTGATACGTCTTTTATGCATAAAATGGCATTTTTTACTAACAATCAATTTTTGAAATTTCTACCAGTAATTAACCTGGGTAAATCCGTATGCTCCTTAATACATAGAAGACGTGTATCAAATTTCATGCGGTTATCTACAATAGCATCAGAATTGGGATGAAAAAAAATGTTTTCTTTTTAAACTTTACCATCCTGTATCTCAAAAGTGAAGACTTTTAGGACATAAAAACACCCCCTTTAACATCAGCACGCAATTAGAAAACGCCCTGTATAGTACTTCACAATGACGGCCCGGGTATAAAGTAATATGACAAACGGAAACAGGCAGCCACTTTTGGCATACCCGAGTAGCCCAACGTCGACCTTCATAAATTAAAATGTTGATAAATCTCGTTTACTGGATCTGATGCGGCTGTAAAACCTGGACTTGTAAATCCTGAGTCACTATACTGGGTGGTCCAATAATAGTGAACGTAGGCAGTAACCCGGGAACCGTTAATGACAGAACTCAAGAAAATTATATTTATAGGTAAATCGGTCAAGAAAAATCAAAATTAAATCATTTTAAAATGCGAAAGTTCGCCGTTTTTGCAACACAAAAGAGATATAGAAGTGCGGTACACGAAAGAAAACAGACAAATATAGATAAAGGTTCATTAAGCATAGTTACATTTTTTACTTATCTGAAGTGCGTATAGTCAAAAAGGAGTGCCATATTATTTAAAAAACGACGGGACACCCCTGGTTTAAAGAGATTTCTTGGCCGACCTTCCTAATCCAATTGACTCCGCCCGGTTTTCTTTCGTCTCCCGCACTATACTTATCTGATTTACCTGAAATCTTGCACAAAACTCAAGTATTACCCAGTAATACTGAGTTTTTAGTACGAATCCAAGATGGCGAAACAAAATGGCGGCTTAATAAAAGATGAAAAAATTCAGCTTGTAAAACTACTTTTTTTATTTATTTATTTTATGTATTCATTATTACCATATACTATACAATTAAGCACATACTCATTACTCATATCAACCCTAGTCAGTGCCCAGAACACAAATAGTTCTTAATTGTGTGCCTCGCATTGCCTTCAAATCTCAAGGGAGTTTGTTATACAAAATTATACAGTTATATATAGGAGAGCTTTAAAAAAGGACGTTCTATGCTTAGGAATTAAGATATACCTTTTGTGCTGCAGATTCCAGTGTATCAAATATTTTTCACCGGAAATGACTCCAGTTTCGATTTTTTAAATGGAACACTCTGTATATTTTTACATTTTTGGATTCCTGAGACAATTCTGATTCAGAATGTGACATTTTAAAAACCTTTTACGCCTACCTGATTTTTTTATAGCCATTTTTAAAATTGCATCTAGGTGGCCATGACCGTATGCAAATTAATCTAAGGACCTGAAACGATGATTGAATAATACAATCGCTAAGTTTTAGTGATTAGTCTGATAGCTAGGAACAAGAGAAGTTGATAAAATCAAATTTTGGTGTCTATTTTTTTTCAAATGGCGACTCTTTTCAGACAAGCACTTTTTGGAAACAGGATTTTTCTGAGAATCTAACGGTACTAACTTTTTGCGATTGGATTAAAAATAAGCTCAAAAATTAAATATTACTAATAAAATACTCGGTAATCAATTATTTACTTTTATCAAATGTGCCATGGATATCCATGCTGGATATTAAGTAGTATTTTTAATTGTGACAGTTGGTTGATCAAGATTACTTACATTGGATCTATCTATGCGTCATGTCACGTAAAGTCCGCCCAGCCTATCTCTGTTGATGAAAAGAAGGCACGCATATACGTTTAACGCTCGGAACAGCATGCTTCGCCATTCGATCAGTTTCAAAAGAACTAGACGTTCCTTCTGTCAGACTTACTTATTTCTCTTTATTTGAATCCCACTTCCGCTATGGCCTTCCCTTTTGGGGCTGCTGTACCACCGAGCAATTTCGTAGTATTTTTATGCTTCAAAAGAGAGCCATTCGTTATTTGTTTGGTCTAAATAATAGAGCTCACTGCCAATACTATTTCAAAAAACATGAAATATTAACACTTCCTGCATTATTTAATTTGGAAACGGTATGTTTGCTGAGAAAACATATAAACACCCTCCCAGAAAGGCCACAACATGTATACCCTACCAGAAGCTCTAGGCATGATATATATCTTCCCATTCCTTCCTCAGAATTAATAAAAAAATCAATTATTTACAACGCCATAAAGCTTTACAACAATCTGCCAGTACATTTAAAATCTATCCCTATGCTTGCACAATTTCGAAAAAACACCAAAGCATACCTCGTTGAGTGACCATTTTACAGCGTTAATGATTTTTGCAGCGAGTAAGTCTCTTTAAATTGTCACTAAATTCGTGTTTACTTAAATCTTTTGTGAGTCATGTCCTAACTCGTAGCATAGAATTTTGAAAATCATCATATAGAGAAAAGAACTGTCGAACATTCACTTAAAACTTAATTATTTTTGTTAGGTATTGGATTAAAAACAAAATTTAATTCTTTTTTGTATACTACATTCTACACTAGTTCATTATACCTTCTGTTTAACATCACAATTATTTGTATAACTATAATAACATAGAGTTTAAGGTCGCATAGTTGCAATTTTGATTTCAATGTCATCGAAATTATTCACCTCGTACATGTGTGTTTGTTTACTTTTATAAGGTTATTAGGACTCATTAACTGTTTTGCGGCAATGTTATGTTATATTCTAACGTGTGTTTTACGATTTGGTAAATTGATAATTTACATTTTTAAAAAGCATTGACCTATCGAAATTCTTTTCGATTAATGTTTTGATATGTCTTATTTTAGGTATATTTTGTTTGTCCATAAAATTGTAAAATTTTTCTGCGGCAATAAAGCATACTTTTGTTTGTTTGTTGTTTATACAGTTTTCTGCTGCCTCTCGTTCAGATATCGTTAACAAATTTAGGCGTGCAAATCTGTATCTTTGGCTAACAAATAGTTCAGAGTATTAAACAAAAATATAACTTTAATAACTCTGTAAAATGTAAAAGCACAATATTCGAGTTCACTGTAGTTGTTCAAAGTGCATTCCTCCTTGTTCACGACACATTTCCGCTCGTTTAATTGCTTCTCTCAACACGTTGTGAAGCATTTGAGGCGTAATACTTCTAAATACGCGTACAATCCTTTCTTCTAAGATTTCAAGAGTGGCTGGGGCTGTTACATAGACTCTTTCTTTAACATATCCCCAAATAATGAAATCGAGAACACTGAGATCCGGTGAACGGGCGGGCCACTGTATTGGATCATTAGTTGCAATAACTTTACTATTAAAATTAAGAACTTCTCTGGTATTGTGAGGCGGTGCTGCATCTTGCTGGAAGTAAATTCGGCATAAAACTTCTAAAGAAAGAGTATTAAGATGTTGCTCAATTTCATTTTGGAGAAAGCCTAAGTACCTAACCTCTGTTAATTGGCCTTGAAATAAAATTGGCTCAATTATTCTGTTACCAACGACAACAGCCCAGATATTGACACCAAGCCTTTCTTGAAAATTTCCTACTCTCATTTCTCAGTAACGAGTGTTTTGCTTGTTAAACATACCATTATTGGTAAATCTGAATTCGTCAGAAAATAAGATAAAGTTGCTAAAATTTGGGTTAATTCTGCAATTTTGGCGCAACCAACCACAATCTAATGGCCTATCGCCATCGTCAGGATACAAATATTGGTGTAACTGGTACTTAAAAGCTCAATATCCGTGTTTCTTTAGTATTTTTCTAGCTGATTCATGACTTAAACCCAGTTTGTGATTCATTTTTCTTAAAGTTTTATCAACTCTAACCATAGCAAGAACGTTAATCTCCATAGATAACTCAGCAGCATTCCTTGAATTTTTATGACATTCTCCAAATATTAATAACATATCGACTTTTTCACTTTAAGTATACATTATTTTGACTTTTGAAAAAAATAATACTGAAAATCAAAAAAAATAAGGAAATCTTATGTCTACTCAGAAAGAACAGGTAAGTGTCACTGTCAAAACAAAAAATCCTACTTAATATCCAGCATGGCTATCCATGGCACACTTGATAAAAGTAAATAATTGATTATCGAGTATTTTTCTTAATAATATTTAATTTTTGAGCTTATTTTTAATCCAATCGCAAAAAAGTACCGTTAGATTCACAAAAAAATCCTCTTTTCAAAAAGTGCTTGTCTAAAATGGGTCGCCGTTTGAAAAAAATAGTTAGATACAAAAATTTAATTTTATCAACTTCTCTTGTTCCTAGCTATTAGACTTATCACTAAAACTTAGCGATTGTATTATTCTGTCACCATATATTATAATTTCAGGTCCTTAGATTAATTTGCGTCCGGTCATGGCCACCTAGATGCAATTTTAAAAATGGCTATAAAAAAATCAGGTATACGATAGTCGAATACCTATCTATAACGGATTCTAGCGTTTTAACAGAAACCCTAAAGCTTTTATATTTATACCTTTTCTCTATCTTCGTTAATAAGCCTTGTAGATAGGTGTCAAAGCATAATTATTCACCCTGCACATTTTTGAAACAAGTGAAAAAGTAAATGTAATTTTTTTAAAATAGGTAATCAAAAAATTTTAATATAGCCGCGATAGACAAATATATACATCGGGGGATAGCCGCAAATTATTTTGGCAGAAGTCTGCGGTCGCTACTCTCGTCTGGCGGCGTCCTTAACACACTTGGCAACATTGCGCGTTAATTTCTCGGGTGGATTTCAAAGCCAAAGATGATGAAACAGCTACCTGGAAATGAAAAAAAAAATGTATTTCAGAAACATTACTAAACTTGTTTAAAAAATGGAGTATACTATTTTTTATATATAGGTTAGTTTAGGTTAGACGGGTTAGACTCTAAGCGGGTGAAACAGCTCTATAAAAATAAAATTAAAATTTTAGGTTTTTATTTTAAGGGGTGGAAAACGCCAAAACATAAAACAAGATATATTTTTTATTTTATAATTTAGTAATATTTTAGGATGCAATAAAACACAAACATTTTATTATATGTGTTTTGCATGTCGATTTGGGTTCTTATTATGAGGTTAGCATATTATTTTTGATATAAATATTATTTTTGATATAAACATTTAGAATTGACAGCTGTCAATCTGCCAAAAATGGCAACAGAATATGGGCCTGAACTCTGAAGCTTTAATTTCAAGTCAAGTTATTAACTTAAACTCCGGCGATTATCTCCATCCTGCACAATACAGGCGGGGTGTTCAGGGTGGTCCAATAGTGAGTTCAAGTTCAATAGCTCCGTTATTGCGGGAATTAAAAAAAATGTATACGAAAGTTGTAGAGACTGCTGAGAGCTACAACCTAAAATTATTTAATTATACAGGGTTGAGGATAAGTTTAAGATAAATGAAACACCCTGTATATTATTTTATTTTCAGATTCTTGCCTTTTTGGCCTTTTAAACAATTTGTGGAGTCTATACAGAATCATTCAAGATTTATGGCCACTTTTCGAAAATATTCGAGGTACGTTTGACGCCCTGTATTTTTTTAACTCGTTAGCCTAAATCATTTTAGCATGGTAAAAACTTCCAAATGTGATCTTCTTTCAACTGCGATATTTGTCTTTAGTATTCTTTAATAACGGTATAAAGGGTAAATAAAATCCTGGATGGAAATATTTTCGATTGGTTTAAATGGAACTGTATATTATTATATTTTCAGATTTCTCCCTTTTTGGCCAAACACCCAATATACGGTTTGTAAGATCTATCTCAATTTATTACGACAAAATATTGCAAAATGTTCTTCTTTCAATATCTGTTGCTTAAAATGTATTCATACCAGCATGGATGGGTCGAAAAAGCTTAAAACTTCAAAAAATAAAAAATATCACTAATAAATAAAGCTTTATCCCAAACATTTCACAAATATGAATGATAGTATTACAATAATCTAGTAATAAAAACTGGTGGTTATAACGAAATGATCGATATGATTTATGTGTTAGGAGCAAGTGAAAGTCTTTGTTTCTTAGCGATAAGAATATATTACGAAAAGTATCCTGATAGAAGTCGAGAAGCGCTATTGAAAGATTACGCAACGGTTTGGTAAGACGGGAAATGTAGAATACACGAAAATTGATCGAGTCAAACTTGTCTTAAACTAGTTAGGAAAGCTAGGACAACGTATCAGCTAGTTTAGACTAGTTGTTACGTTATCCAACCTAGAGTAATTAGAATGTAAAATAATAAACAGAAAAAACTACTTAACTAAATACATGACATGACCACCGTTTTGTTTGACACAAATATTTAAACAATTTTCAAAAAATACGCTACCGGATTCTTTCCTTCATATTTTCTTTTGTTGCCGGAGGTGTTTAATATACTACATTTTTAACGAAGCCCCAAAGAAAAAAGTCCATTTTTGTCAAGTCAGAGGATCTAGGCGGCCACGCAATCGGTCCTCCTCTTCCTATCTAGCCTTCTTGAATTTGTTCATTATTATCAACCGTATGGGGAACTGGGTCATTGTAGTGAATAATAGTTATTTATACTATAAGGGATGTAAGTAACATTTACCAGTTGACGACAAGTTTGAGCCGGAGTTTAGTATATAATATTTTTCCTCCTCCCTGTTTTGTATGTTTACAAGAAAATGCTGAATATATTTTTGGATTTTCATTATCATTACATTCGATAGCATTCTCATTAAATTATGAAGGCAGCCGTGATCCGTTGCCAGAACAACATAAGCAGGTTTTATTTTATCAACAACGTCAAGTTGACAATTCATAGCGAAAAGTTTGAAGGAGTCGAATTGTTTGATTCTGTGTGGACAAAATGGATGTTTCAGACATAGAAGAATCGGCGAATATGGCTTGTTTATCTCTACTACCGGAAAAGTCGAAAAAAAGGTAAGAAGCAGCATATAAATTCTTTAAGAATTGGTGCCAAAGCAAGACGGCTACTGCAGTCTCAGAAACCTTGTTTTTGGCGTATTTCCACTAAAAAAGTGCTATATTGAAGTCCCCATCAAACTTATGGTGTAAGTATTCGAAGTTGAAGTCCACCCTTTTTATAGAGGAAAATATAGATATCTCTAAGTATCCAAAACTTCGAGCATTCTTGAAAAGAAAAAATGATGGTTATAGACTCAAAAAATCGAATATGTTTAACAGGGAAGATGTGAATAAGTTCATGCTTGAAGCCTCTGATGATATATACTTATGGATGAAGGTCGTAATGGTAATGGGAGTTGCTGGAGCGTGCCATTCTAGTGAAGTCTGTGAAATGAAAATGGACAATGTTAAAATAAGTCAAGAATCATAATTGTGACCATTCCTGACTCCAAAAATGGATTGTCACGTAGCTTTACAGTGACAAAAAGTGACGACACTCAGGTTTGTCATTTCAAAATAATTCAAAAGTACATTGATACAAGATCCCATATGACGACAATTAATCCGCTTTTCTTTATACTATATCACAATGGAAAGTGCTTAAACCAGCCTGTCGGGAAAAATACGTTTTCGTCAATTCCAAGTAAAATTGCGAAATTTCTAAAGTTTGAGAACTTCAAAATGTATACTGGACACTCTTTTAGAAGAGCGTCTGCAACTTTATTAGCAAATACTGGAGTTGATGTATTAGCTATCAAGCGGTGGATGGAAATCCGCTACTATTGCGGAAAGTTATATAGCTGAGAGCCTCAATAATAAAAAGGATGTAGCGAATAAAATTTTATACAATAATACCCAGCCAGAAGTCTCTTGCAGTGCTTCAACAGTGACAGAAACAATGGTTAGAAATGAAGGATCTGTGGAGTCAGAAAATATAATACATATCGAGAAGAAACGAGAAAACGTGTTTCCAAATTTTGTTAATAATGTGAATAATTCTAATAATTGTACCATTAATACTCATTTCAATTAATATCACCGGATTTTTGTCCGGATTTTTGTAATATGTTGATGAAATAAAAAATTAAAGCTACTTATAAGAATTTTAGATTATTATTTTCCTAGGGATGTACGTTGACTTACATCCTGTCGTTAAGGGCAACCAATACCTTGTTAAGTAACTATCACTTACGTCTGTCAAAGCAGTGTTAAAATAGGTTGCTTACAATACATTCCACCCCAGACGTTAAGCAACCATCTATTTTGAATAGCTGTGGATATATAGGGAGGATTTTTAGTCTATTGACATTTCCATTTTTGTGGAATGTTGCTTCATCAGTAAATAACACAAAGTTAGTAGCTTTTTCAAGGCTCTCTCTTAATGTGTTGTTGTGCTCAGTAACAAAAATCTAGTCACCTGTGATATTCATCCTTATACAATTCTTGAACTTGTTTTTTACTTCCCTCATAAAAGGAAAGTATTGTTTTAGAATTTGCAGAATAGTGGTTTTTCTTATATCTGTTTCCCTTTAAATTCTTCTTGAGCCCTTTAACTCTATATTGAGTGACTAAGCAAAAAGGCAGGAATCTGAAAATAAAACAATATCCATTAAAAAAAATGTGAATTTGGTTTGTGGCAAACTTATCCTCAACCCTGTATAATCAAAAATAATTCATTGTAGCTCTCAGCAGCAGTGGCGGCTCGCGGATAAAAAAGTAAGTAACGCAAGAAAATATCGCAATAATTTTTTTGTGTGGAAGGGGTAGAATATTTTTTTACGACTTACCTAAATTTTGTATACTAAATCAATTCTCCTATCCTTCATAGCAGCACATTTATTTATAATATCCTCATAAAATGGATGAGTTTTTGAGCCCTAATCTCCTCCAGACATTCCTTTTGAATTGAAATATTGCCTAGAGAAGTAAGTCTTTTTTGAGATATTGTATTTCTTAAATAAGTTTTTACACGTTTGAGGTAAGAAAAACTTTTTTCCACTGAAGCACTTGTCGACGATATTGTCAAAATAAGGGAAAACACTTTATATGCTTAGGTTAAAATATCTTTGTTTTCATTAATTTTAAGAATCTGCCAAACATAAAAATGTAAGTTTTTCAGAGTCTTAAAAGCTTAGTGTCATTTCCATCAAAATATGGTCCCATATTTCATAAAAAAGGGTTCTATACTTAGCCCTAATTTCTTCAGGTGATAGCTTAGCAAGCTCACGTTTTTAATGATTTATTTCTGTAATAGAATTTGCTTTATCAAACAGGTATTAAAAAAAATGTTCTTTTTTTTTACGGAACGCAACTTGAACAATTACATTTACTAACTTCGAATTTGAAGACCAACGAGTTTCGGTAATTGTTGGTTTACGCCTCGTGGATGCAGATGTAAGAGCATACATTCGTTTGGCTGAATGATGAAAAAATGAGGGAATACCACTAAGGCTTGCAAAAAATTTAGCCAGATTTAGATGGCCAGACATCACACTTGCGCCATCGTAACATTGCCCTATTAATTTACGTTCTAATCGACGTTCTATCGGAGCTGATATTATAGAATCCTAAGAATCTTTCGACTACTGAACCTTCTGAATTAACGTATCTTAAAATTATGGAGCACTGGGAAGTTTGCGTAATATCAGTGGTGTCATCCACTTGCACAGAAAAAAAACTGTGTGTTTATTATTTAATTTTTAACATGATAATCAGAAATTCATTCAATTAATAGTTAATTATTTCGTTTTGAATAGTTTTCGAGCCACCAGTAAAAACATTTTTAATTTTTTCGTGATGATCTTTTAGTTCTTGGGAACTTCTCGATATTAATAAACCTGAAAGCTTTTTAAAATTGACTCGCTGCTCTCATCATGGCCGCGAAAGACTAACTCTTGTTTTGCAAGGTGAAAAACTGCGTTAATTACCAAGCACATAAATAGTCTATTTAATCGGACGTTTTCGTTAAAATGTATTTTATATAGTTTAGCATTTTCTTTTAAAGTGTCCGCTATAGTGCTTTGATTTTTTACAAATGTTTTTAGCATTAATTCGCATTTTAAATGCTCCACCGAGTCTTCATGTTTATGTAAAGACCTTCATATATTTAATATACCTGCAAATCCTTCCTTATTCCACACTGAATATTTATTTGAAACTAGTAAACAAGGCCAGCAAAACAATTTTTGTAATATTTGACTACTACATAACCATTTGTACGCCGAAAACCAAGATAGCCATTAAAACTCTGCGAAAATTAAAGTAAACAACCACCCCAAACTGTAGGTGTAGTGTACTGCCTTAGCAATTCACCGAGAGCGTCGCATGCGGTCGACGTCATCGCATACGCGTTGTCATGACAACGTAGTAGGAAAATCGTAAACTAAACATAGCACCAGCAAAGCCGAAGCGGTTTGAGCCATTGTTATAGTTGTTATAATAAAGTTCGATTGAAAGTTTTAAAAAATAGTCATGCCGCCAACGGTCAAGTAAAATATTTATTCGAGATGTACAGGGTGCCCGGATTTGGTTGCAAAAGCAGGGTATCTCGCTTATTTTTAAAGATAGAACCTTGCGGTCTTCACGAATCTGAGTTAATTTTTTGTGAAACTCATGAAGCCGTAAACAAAATTTTCATAGCCTTCTTCGTTTATGAGATACAGGGCGAAATAGAAAATTTTGCATTTTGGGACCCCCCTCGTATCTCGGTTATCCTTTAACTCAATGCAAAGGGAAAAATTGCTGCTTATGCAGTTTTTTATGCTGGATCCAGTGGCTTAGTCATATTTTTCATTTGAGTTGTTATTTTTTAGATATGACCCAAAGTTGTGTTTTTTTAAATGGGACACCCTGTATATTTGTCCAGAAATTGATTTGTCCTTTTAAAAGCTTCTCAAAAATATATAATAGTATGGGTTTATTTTAATAAACAACAACAAAAATGCTAATTTTTATAATTATCATCCCAAATTTTGCAGTAGGCCATGCAAAACGATGCCGTTTTTTTTTGTTTTCTTGGAAGCAAATGACATTTCCCAATTTTGTACGCGTATATAAAATATAGCGCTAGTTTTTTGTATTTATTTATTGTGTAAAAATATATTTGTATTATTATGGAAGAAAACCAAACTTTCGAACATTATGAAAAGTATGATATGTTAGCTTGTTTTATATTAAGTAATGAAAATGTTGAAGCGGCTTCTGAGATGTATTTTAACAGGTAAATAGTTAATTTTTAGGTATGTTGAAATACTATTGCTTAATTTTTATTTAGATATCCAGAAAGGAGACAACCTAATATATCCACTTTTTATCGGATAAAAAAGAATTTACTTAATCACGGATTATTTATCAAACCTCGTACGAAAACATATAATAAAGAAAATCGGGAGGCTGAGGAAATTACGGTTTTGGCTAATGCAGAAGCTTACCCTACAAACTCTTTTAGGGCCAATGAAAAGAGCATAGGGATTCCAAAAACTACAGTTTAGGAAATTCTAAAAAAGCACAAATACCACCCACACAAATTTAGGCTCGTGCAGCACTTACAGCCAGGGGATGCAGAGCATCGGGTAGTCTTCTGCAATTGGTTTCGAGAAAGATGCGATATAGTTAGAGATTTTGAAAGGAAGGTTATATGGTTAGACGAAGCACATTTCAGTAACTCTGGTATACTCAATAGGCACAATGGTAGATTCTGGTCCCAGGAAAATCAACACCAAATATTTCCCAGAAGACAGCAGGGCAGGTTTGGTCTAAATGTGTCCTGCTTCATATTAGGAACACATATAAAATTTTATATATTTGAGGGAAATCTAACAGCCAATCGCTATATAGAAATTTTAGAGGCAGCTATACCTGAATTACTTGACGATGTTCCTCTAGCGCAAATTAACGAAATTTATTTTCAACAGGACGGTGCTCCTGCACACAATTCTGGAATGACGAGATTATTTCTGGACAATAATTTTACCAATCAATGGATCGGAGCAAATGGACCTATAAGATGGCCCTCTAGATCCCCAGATTTGTCGATTTTAGATTTCTTTCTATGGGGATATCTGAAAAATAGAATTTACAAAGACCACTATGATAATGGCCAAATTTAGGAAATGCAATAAGAGAAAATTTTCGCTATTTACAAAATCATCCCGTTATTTTGCTTAATTCCCTAAAACGAATACGAAAATTGTGCGAAGCATGCATAGAACAAAATGGATATCAGTTTGAACAGTTCTTTTGCTTTCCTTGGTTACTGTAGTTCTTATACGACAGTTGATTTTTGCTGAAAGGCTTGTTACATAATAATTTATTACTGTTTTGTTCTTGTGTTACATAAATCGAGGTAGGTGGTACTTTTTGGTGCGAAATTATCAATACATATTTTGCTAAATAGATTTAATTATATATTTATTTTGATTTATTGTTAGGATGTAGATATTGTTAACGACTTTAAATAAAAGGCAGCATTGTTTTGCATGGCCTACTGCAAAATTTGGGATGATAATTATAAAAATTAGGATTTTTGTTGTTGTTTATTAAAATAGACCCATACTATTATATATTTTTGAGAAGCTTTTAAAAGGATAAATCAATTTCTGGACAAATATACAGGGTGTCCCATTTAAAAAAAACACAACTTTGGGTCATATCTAAAAATTAACAACTCAAATGAAAAATATGACTACGCCACTGCATCCAGCGTAAAAAATTGCATAAGCAGCAATTTTTCCCTTTGCGTTAAGTTCTATCTTTAAAAATAAGCGAGATACCCTGCTTTTGCAACCAAATCCGGACACCCTGTACAGTTTATTTTTTGCCAATTAGGTGAATAAATGAATGTAAAAACTAAAATTTTAAGAGATATATAATAAATATAGTTAGACGTTTGCTTGTTTATTTTTCCTGATGAAGTAGCACTTCACCTACTTCACCTGAATAGCCGCCACTGCTCAACAGTCCCTACAACTTTCGTATAAATGTTTAGCTATTGGACTTAAATGCACTGTTGGACTACCCTGTATGTTTTGTTTATTTTTTGTAATTTTTGTGATGAGTTCCCCACTTCCCCGGTTGTCCCTGGCACTGAAATTAAGTTTGTTCATTCGAGATGTAACGTCCGAGGCAGCTGCTGTGTAACGAATCATGTTATGTGTTGATAAAAAATATAGTGGAAGTGTTTGTGAAAGATAGTTGTGTTTTTACATAATAATAAAATTTAAGAAAAGTAAAACAGTTATCGTTTTAAAATACAACAAAGTTAAATGCGTTCCGCATTATGAGCGTCCTATAAAATTTATCGCTACACCCAAGCGAACCAAGACATCTTTTATTGTCATTGCAATATATGAGAGGCGTGGCGATAAAGTCATACGCATGATTTAAGAGTTATAAATTAATAATAACATAAATAACTATAGTTATTCGAATTAATATAACTGAATTATCATAAGCAATATAAATGCAAATCGAAGACAAACGCGTGGTAAGGTTACTGGGAGCAGATAATAACATTGAGTAAGGGAAAAAAGGAGCACCGTTAAAATATGAAATACTAGTCGATATTAAATTGACTTTTCTTGACCTACATAACTTTATTATGGTCATTTTATGAATCAGTTTTTAAACATTGCTATAAACACAAAGCTATAAACATCAAAGCGAAGCCCAACTTGTAAGGTTTGATTTGTGGAATATAAAGTTAGTAGTAGTGCTTTTTTAAGGGCAAGCTTGTATCTAAACTCCAACATTTCACTAGACATGTTACAAATGTAAAAGAAACCAAAGTTTTTACGTCAGTATCGGGATTCTATAAACGGAAAATTAGAGAATCTATTGAAATTTATAAGCATCGTAACAATTTTAATAGACATACAGGCTTTAGTCTACATCATATCTGCAAACGAATTGTTGCACTAGGTCACGGTTCGGTGAACACAGGTCGACTATAAATAGTCAGCCTAGGTCTCTCCGGCATTAAAACTCTAAAGATAGTGTCAGTGTAAAATTAGACAGAGAAAAATAGAGATAATACAGCTAATCTCTGAAAGGACACCTGATATTCTGGCACTGAAGGGGACCACAAAAGGCAGGGCGGAAAGGTTCTCTATTCCAGGATAAGAAACCTATAGATACGACAGAATCGTAAACAATGGCGGTGGCGTAGCGCTTCATGTGAAGAGGACACTTCCACACGCATACATTGGGATTGAAGTCGTAACAATCGAAGTTCCCACCACCAGAGGGTTTTGCTAAGGGGTAGACACCCTCTGATCATCATAGGTGATCTGAACTGCAAACATCCGCAGTGGAACAGGACTACGCAAGACAGGAACGATCAAAGACTCCTAGACTTCACTGAAGCCCAAGGGGGTACAGTCATAGGACCAGACAGGCCAACGTTTCTACCAAGAAACCAAGGCACTCCTCAGGTGCTAGATATACCAATCCTAAAGAACATTGTCCATGACTTTGAAATCAAAACCCTAGAAGAAGGGACGTCGGATCATAATCCGATCGAGCTATTTCTGGGCAATGATGATAGGGCACAGGAAACCACAATAAGGAAACAGACAAACTGGCGGACTTACCAACAAAAAGTCCAAGACAAAATCGAAATCGCAGCCATTAATGACTCCCAGGAACTAGAAAGAGCCGTAGAGACTCTTGAGATAAAAATACTAGAAGCTTTCCAAGAAAGCACAGTAATAGTCACAACACCATACTCACAGCCTGGGAGCGATATACCTCAAGATCTGAGAATTCTCATCAGAGAGAACAGACGACTCAAGCGTGCCTATGGACGAAGGCACCTTAAACAGGACCTTAAACAGCCCTAAACAGGCACTCAACTAGGTTGAGAGATGCGCTGAGGGATCATAGAGACAGAATGTGGAGTCACAAACTCCGTGAACTAGACACCAGAGATAAAACTGCATGGCAGATGCAGAAGAATCTTAGGTCTGAAAGAACACCAATGCCTCCCCTGCACGGGGTAGGGGGTATGGCTTACACAGAGCAAGAAAAGACTGGGCCCTGAGAGTGGCGCCTTGGCGGACACTCTCGAGCATGAGTGCCGCCTAAACCACCAACCGCTAGAAGATGATCAACATGAAGTTGAAATAATTAATGGCTGCAGAAGACTAAATGACACAGACACTCCTGCTACTATAGAGCATCCGGATACACCTCAGGAGATAGAAGGGATTATAAAAAGCCTGAAGAAGTGAAAAGCTCCAGGCAAAGACGGAATTACCAATCAGATCTTAAAGCAACTTCCTAGAAAAGGAATTGCTGCGCCAGCGGACTGGACCACTTCCCCAACAGGTGGAAGCATGCGGAAGTAGTATGATGGTAAAACAGGGAAAGACCGAACTTTCCCCCAAAACTACAGACCGATAAGCCTGCTGCCCGCACTTAGCAAACTCACTGAAAGAATCTTGATCATCAGGATCAAAGATGAAACAGCAGCCCTAGACATAATCCCAAATGAACAATTTGGCTTCAGAAGCGGACATTCTACTGAACTACAAGCCCTAAGAATGGTTGAAACTGTCAGCAGCGGTTCCAACCTAAAAGAGGCTACTGGCATGGTCTTCCTTGACGTAGCCAGAGCTTTGCAACTAAAACTTGCAAACTAATAGCCCACTATCTTAAAGATAGAACGGCAAGTGTCAGAGGTAAAAACTCGAGATCGACATAAAGGAGACTAGAAGCGGGTGTGCCCCAAGGATCTGTGTTAGGACTGCACTTATATAACGTGTATACACATGACATCCCAAAGACACCCACCACTTCTCTAGCCCTATACGCTGATGACAGTGTTATAGTGGCCAAGCATAGACACCCAGGAATAATATGCAGGAGATTGCAGGAAGAGATAGATCTGATAAGTGACTGGTGTATCACTTGGAAGATCAAAATAAACGCACAGAAAAGCCAGGCCATCCTCTTCCAAAAGAGGAGGATGACGCCCCCAGTGGCTATAAACATAGAAGGAACAGACATACCGTGGACAAACACGGTCAAATATCTAGGGCTGACTATGGATAAGGGGGATGACATGGAAGCCTCATATTGAACAAACACCAACAAAGACCAGCAGGGCTATGGGTAGACTATACCCTCTTATGAACCGAAAGAGCCCTATGGCTCTTCGAACAAAGCTCACAATGATAAAGATGATCGCAAGATCACAACTGAGAACAAGGGAACCATTGCAAGACGCAATCAGGACCAAAGCCATGAAAGGCATTCAGCTGACAGTGGCGCATCCAAACGAAGAACTCCGAAGGCTGGTGGACTACGACCCCTTGGAGGAGCTGCGGGCACACAGGGTCTTCCACCGTAGACCTCGGGTCCACACACAACACATACACTGGTAATAATGCCCTTTTTCGTTTTAGATATACTCCCTATATGCGAAGCATATAGGAGAGGTGCGATGTAAGTGCACACATCCGGATGTGTACGAGCTGACACAATTAGGATAGAGAAGACTTGTGGTTTATTAAGGCCCTAGGCTCGTTAAACTGCAAGTACCTATCACAGAGAGGCGGTTCTCTAGGTCAGGGAACCGGGTGGTGGTGGGACCTCGGACCATTTAGCCCCTTCGCGTCCGCCGAGTTCATTCAGTGTTCCGATCGTGAAATATAGATCCCTGGCGAAACGTCGGAAAGTGATTCCATTTTGACACTGACACATTTTTATGATATATATTTTTTTCAATCTAGCATGCTATGCATCACTTAAATCGGTTCATTTTTGATCTAGTAGTAAGGGAAAAATACAAGTTGATCCTAAAAACTATCTTATGCCCGTTTGAAATAAGCACAATCAGTATTTCGGTGTTTACTCAATTTTTTCAAATAGAAAGGAGGTGGCTCCTGGTGTTTTTATAAAATACCTCTTTTTTTCGAACAGTTTGATACCACACACTCTAATATTACATGAATTCTTTCTCCTCAAAAAGCAAAAATATGTATTGTTACTACATACATAATAATTGCGGTAAGTTCGCATCATCTAGTCATCCATGATTCAACCAGTTGACGGTGTGTCTATAGCTACGACGGGAAATATAAATAAAATGACGAAGTTTGGAAAAGAGCATTTCAAATACGCCAAAAAATGTTAATTCTTGCACATTAGAAACATGCATTCTTTATACCAAATGGACATTTAATTAAGCGTAGTAGCGTTGATTGAAGGAAACGGACCACTGTACACTTAATCTTAATACGTCGTCGTATACATTTAGACCTCCTCTACATTTTTAGTGGTATGAGTTTTTTCGATAGGGGGCACGGTTTACGAGTTATCTCCGATTATATAGCCGAAAATATGGTTTTTGGCCTACAATCGCGAAACGGACTACCGTATCCGCAACGTTAACGGTCGGTCGTACGTATTTTCGGGTCCCGCAATGCGCAACGAGCTCGAAAATAATTCTATCGCACCAATTGGAATAAGCGAAGGCAAAGAAATAGATGTTCGAGTATACGCGTATGTAGATAAAGTGCGGGAAACGAAAGAAAACCGGGCGGTCCTTAAAATAAAGGTTTATAGTCTTAAGCAAGCGGAAAAGCAAAATTTGTGTACGCAAATAAATTTTATGTTATTTTATTTGTTGTAATAGTTTGCCGCTTCACCTATAAAGTGCGCCAGCTAAGCGGTACGGAAAATTAATCGAGGATTTAGTAAATTTCGCACTGGTTCACCTGTAATTGGGATGTGCCTAGGGTCTCCATGCACTTGCCGCTAGAAGGTTCTAGCTATTTCCAGTGGCGCCTATACTTTTCGGGAATTTATGTTTTCATTTCTATATACATGCGTTGCGTTGAATTTGAATTATTATTTCGAAGTAACGATGGCGAGCAAAAGAGGAAAAACAATTCGAAGCGGTGCACGTGAAGATATAGCGAGCATTTTAGAGGCCTATACTAGAGAAGCTGAAAATAATAGTTTGACTATTCCAATTCAAAATCGGACAGAACGCGCTGCACTTTACACTGGTGTTTCGGAAAGAAGTGTAAGAAAAATTCAAAGAGAACATAATGATCGCTCATGTTCTACTTCACCTTTAAAATCTCCTGGTAAAAAAAGACCCCGATTATCATACAAAGATAAAATTGACGATAGTGATTTTCAAGTAATTCGACGAACAATAGAGGATTTTTATATAAACTTGAAAAAGGTTCCTACCTGCAAACCCCTACTTCGTGCTGTAAAGAACAAAATAGATTTTCCGCACGGGTATAAAACCTTAAATCGGCTTTTACTATCAAATGGTTTTGTTTGGCGCTATTTGCTCACTGAGAGACCAAATATTTTTCACTGGCGGGTGAAATATCTATCAACTGTAAGGCAATATAGGCAAGAAGGACGCAATATTGTGTATCTAGACGAAACCTTGGTAGATAATGATATGACAGAGAACAAATGCTGACAAAGTGAAAGTGTAACATGTGTTGTTCAGGGAATCCGCTCTAGTAGTGGCTTTATTATAGTTCATGTTGGTTCAGAAGCCGGATTTGTTCCAGGTGCTGCTTTAGTTTTTCGCTCGAGACTAACAACTGGAGCCTATCATGGACAGATGAATAGAGATAATTTTGATAAGTGGTTGCTCGAGAAGCTTCTACCTAACATTCCTCCCAATCAGTCGTGGTAATGAATGCGTCTTATCATTCTCACGTAGAAGATAAAGTGCCAACTAAATATTCTACAAAAGCTCAACAATCTTGTATGTGATCAAACATGGAGAAAATATCAATTATATGAAGTAATATCAGCCAACAAGCCTAGAGAAAAAAAGTATAAAATTGACGGTCTTTTACGTAACCTGGGTCATACACCTTTAAGGCTGCCTCCATACATGTGCGACCTCAACCCTATTGAACTTGCAATGAGCAGGAGTAAAAAAATATATTCGAGAGCGCAACATCGGTGAACTCTCAATTAGAAGCAATTGATTTAATATCGGCTGAAAATTGGAAATCGTATGTTAAACATGTTCGTTCTATTGAAGATAAATACTGAGAAGTAGATGGCAAAATTGAAACGGTTATTGATGATTTAGTTATCACACTGGGATCTTCAAGTAGTGACGATGAAACCTCATCGTTTTCAGAGGAAGACAACGATTTAGAAGGAATTTTGTAAAATCGATCATAAAGTAGCTGTCAATAAACTGCTTCAAAATAATTAATTTTCTGTTCAATACCGGGTGTCAAAAAATATCTAATATTGCAATTAATATTTGAAAAACTACAGAACTCATATGTTTCCAAAATTAACATATCAATGTAATTATAGTAGAGGAGCCAGCACTGATTCCAGTGAACAAGATTTGTCAAAATTTTAACTTATGCAGTTCGACTTTGGGCTATTCGGGTATGCCAAAAGTGACCGTTTGTCTCCGTCTGTCATATTACTTTGTACAGGGGGCGTCATTGTGAAGTACTATACAGGGCGTTTCCTGGGGGGTGATTCTTAAACCTTTTTAAGAAAAAAGTTTAATATAAACCTAAAAGTCTTAACTTTGGAGATACAGGGTTTTTTTTTAAATCCTAATTCTGATGCTATTATAGATAAATAACTATGTGAAATTTGATACAAGTCTTTTATGCATAAAAGGGCATTTTTTTATAAACAATCTATTTTTAAAATTTCGACCAGTGGCGTGCATATGTAATTAACCTGGGTAAATTCGTATGCTCCTTAATGCATAGAAGACGTGTATCAAATGTCATGCAGTTATCTACAACCAGAATTGATATGAAAAAAAATGTTTTCTTTTTAAACTTTACCATCCTGTATTTCAAAAGTTAAGACTTTTAGGACATAAAAACGCCCCCTTTTACATCAGCGCGCAATTAGGAAACGCCCTGTATAGTACTTCACAATGACGGTACCTGTATAAAATAATATGACAAACGAAGAAAGACGGCCACTTTTGGCATACCCGAGTAGCCCAAAGTCGAACTGCATAAATAAAAATTTTGATAAATCTCGTTCACTGGATCTGATGCTGGCTGCCCTTGTAAAATCTAGACTATACTGGGTGTTCCAATAATAGTGTACGTAGGCAGTGGCCCGGGAACCGTTAATGACAGAACTCGAGAAAAAATATATTTATAGGTAAATCGATCAAGAAAAATCAAAATTAAATCATTTTAAAATTCAAAAGTTCACCGTTTTTGTAACACAAAAGAGATATAGAAGTGCTGTACATGAAAGAAAACAGACAAATATAGATAAAGGTTCATTAAGCATAGTTACATTTAATTATCTGAAGTGCGTATAGTCAAAAAGGAATGCCATATTATTTAAAGAACGACGGGACACCACTGGTTTAAAGAGATTTCTTGGCCGATCTTCCTAAACCGATTGACTCCGTCCGGTTTTCTTTCGTGTCTCGCACTTTATGACCGACTCACTTAGAGAGATTGCTTTAGAATGCCAAAAGTCTAAAAATTCGGCTTGGCGAATTTTACACCAACACAAATACCGTTCATATAAATATCAATTAGGTACATAAACACCTTTATCAAGGAGATAATAATCCGAAGATTGCAGTATCGCACTTGGTATTTATGGAAGTGTTTAGAAGATAACGGTTTCCCATTTAAAATACTTTATGCCAACGGAAGCCGTTTTACAAATTTGGGAGTTTTTAATAGAAATAATAAAGGGTACTTGTATCAAGAAAATCTGCATTTGATATAGGAGGGAAATTTTCAAGAACGTTTTGGGTTCAATTGTTGTATTGGAATTCTAGTTGATAGAATTTTAGGGCCTATAATTTTAGATGGTCACCTAACAGAGGAGAGATATTTACACTTTCTGACCCATCAAATTCGGGAGTTTCTCGAAGAAATATCAGCAAGATGGCGCCTCGCCTCACAATGCAAGGGCAGTACCAAATTACTTAAATACCACATTTGGCGTAAATTGGATCGGAAATAGTGGACCCATTTTGTGGCCCCCAAGGTAAAACTGAATTTACGTCTAAGTACTTTGTATCTTTATTATATTTGTTTAAATATTTCACATCGCCAGACCTCATCCCCTTAGATTTTTTTTTGTGGGGCGCTGTCAAAAACGAAGTGCATCTTCAGTGATGAATTAGAAAACAAAGTAAGAGCGGCGATAAACAGGATTACCCAGGACAACTAAGAGAAGTAGTGAGAGCAACTGTAGAAAAAGTACAGCCTTGTCAAGAAGAGCGCGGTGGCCATTATGAAAATTTCGAACCTTAAAAATTTATTTTGGATATAATAATTTCAAAATTAATTACATTACAAATTGTTTGTCGTTATATGTTTATTAATATTTATCATAATAATAAACAAGTCATGAGTAACGTTCTCAAAGCCACCGTTTGTTTGATAGCGTCTTCGTCATAGTCTACTATACTTGAATGAATTTTTTCTTGCATTTAAAAACCTGTCGCGTATAAATAATAATAAAATACTTTTTTCTAAGCTGTCGGTTTATTTATGATCTATTAACGTTTTCCGCTGTAGCCATAGTAACACACTCAACTGAATCATGGATGAGTTGACGATGCGGACCAAGAGCAAGGATAATGTACGTAATAGCAATATTATATACATTATCATGAAGTATGTGGTATCGAAATACTAGGAAGAAAACGGTATTTTATAAAAACCCCAGGAGCCACTACCTTTCTATTTGAAAAAATTGAGTAAATATAAAAATACTGATTTTGCTTATTTCAAACGGGACTAAAATAGTTTTTAGGACCAACAGAGGTCAGCTTGTATTTTCCCTTACTACTATATCAGAAATAAACCGATTTAAGTGATTCATAGCAAGCTAGATTGAGAAAAAATATACAGTGTGGTCATTTAAGTGTGCAACATATGGGATTTTTTTTTTATTAACTACACAATCAAAATAAAAATATTGCCAAAAGTGCATCCTCGATAATCATATAAAGTGTACTTAGAATATTTGCAAGTCAAACAGCATACAGGGTAGGTCAAAAAATATTAAAATCATGCAAGAGTAAAGTACCCTTAGTTCAAAAGATTCAGCAAAATGTTATTAAGAAAAGTTGTTTAGCATCAAAAGTTATGCCTGGATACCAAAATATAGCCTCCTGAGAAAAAATTGTTTTTTTTTTGGAAAAAATCAAAAAAGTTTTTGAGAAATTGATTCTTTTGATAATTATCGTAAACACTTTCATAGTTTAATCAAAATCAGATCAGATTCAAATTTAAGTATACTTGTGAAATTAACTTGGATTTTTAATTTTTTAGTGAATCACAAACTTCAGGTTTGTTGCAATCAGGGGCGTGTAGGCCATAAAAGCAAGGGAAGCAGTGCTTCCCCAAAAAAATTACATAAAACATACAGCCAAGTCCTGTATGCTTGATTTCCTGTGAGTCGAACCAGAGGTTATTGAACTTTCCACCGGCTGTTTGCAATTTTTGCATTTCAGTCGCGTGCTTTAAGTGGAAGCTATCGTTGGAGTAGGTTCTTTGTTTCAACGGCTATCCGTGTGTTGTGTGATACGTACGTCGCGTCGTGCATGGCGCAATATGGAAGACAATAATTCTGACATGAATATGCAAATACCGTAAACTTCGGCTGTCGGTAATAACGTTGAAAATGTCGGAGAATTTAGTAAGAAGAGTGTGTGTGAATGTGTGGTGTGTGTCTTAATAATAAAGGGATTGTCAACATTTAACTTTATTTAAATGGCTAACAGGGTGTGAAAATATAAGTAAATTATTTTGTTGGCCATGTTGACGAAACAAGGGTTTCTTCAAATAGAGGAAATTTTCAATAATTTACTTAGCTTAATGGCTAAATATGATGATTGCTTAAAAAATCATTTAGAGCAGTCTAGCGTTTTTCGCGGAACGTCGAATCGAATCCAGAATGATTTAATTTCCGCTGTTGCAACCATTATTCTAAAAAGAATTAACCAGGAGATTGGCGAGGCGCAGTTCATTGCTATTGTTCTGGACGAAACAACTGATACCACTAATTTTAGCCAATTATCTATAGTAATATGCTACGTTAAAACAGGCGGAAGTATTCAAGAGCGATTTTTAGGTTTTAAGAATGTGTCCGAAAATTGTACAGCAGATGCATCATATACCGTAGTTTATAACGTTACTAAAGAAATTAATGCAGAGAAAAAATTAGTTGCTCAAAGCTATGATGGAGCTGCAGTGATGGCAGGACAATTAGGGGGTCTACAAGCTAAAGTTCGATAATCTTTCCTAAGTGCTGTGTTTGTCCATTGTTTTGCTCATAAATTAAATTTAGTTTTATCCCAGTCCATCAATCACATTAAAGAGTGTAAAGTATTTTTCGTTACTTTAAGTGGCATGGCTGCTTTTTTTTTCCAAGTCAACAAAACGTTCACAAGCTTTAGACTTCATTGTCTACAAACGATTGCCCAAAGTAGCTCCTACTAGGTGGAACTATAACGGAAGACTTGTGTTAACATTATCTGAAAATCGTGAGTCACTAATTGAACTATTTGATAATAAAATAGAAATTAATGAAACGTGGGACTGGGAAGCAATAAATATTTCGAAGGGGTTTTTGGACTGTTTAAAACGAGATTTTAATTTTAATTATTTGTTGAACATATTTTCAGAAATATTTCCATTCTCGGACAATGTTTTTAATATATAACAAACTAAAACAAATGATATTGCTTTTTGCCAAAAAAAAAAAGTGGATGATTTTAAGTCTATGTTAAGCCAAAAAAGAGATGACTTTGACCTATTTTGGGAGAAAACGATGACGGTAAATGTAGAGCCACTAGACAAGCGTCTTCGAACAGACAAGGTGGGAGATGAAATAATCGATCAATTTCAGCAACAAATAAACTATAGATTTAACGGTTTAAATGATTTTAAATTCCTCGAGCTCTACAATTTTGATGCATTTAAAGTAAAAGCTATTCCAGAAGATGCATTTAAATCTCTTCCTCATTATGGCCAGTTCTTTGACCGAGTGTTACTGCGATCTGAACGAAAAGTCATATACGAAAATGATGACATTAGCGCAAAAAATAACGCTAAGGAACTAACGCAATTTTTAAAAGACAAGAAGCTGGAAGATGCCTACACCGAAGTGTCGAAATTGTGTGAATTAGTATTGACAATACCTTTCGCATACATCGCTGTTGTCCATTGAAAATAAACTTCTCCAAAATATGTCGGAGCATCGACGTGTTTATGATGACGTCATTGACGAATTTGCAAAAAATGATCGAAGAATCGAATTACATTACAAATAGGTAAGTTTCTAAAAATCGCTTCCCTTTCTTAAAATTTCACCGCGCGCCCCTGGTTGCAATGATAATAAACACAACTTGGAAATTTCGACAATATTTTTTTTAACAAGATGAAGCATTTCTGAAGAAAATATGCACATTAACAAACTTTCATTTGAAGTGCAAAATTTTCATTTCAAATATTTATTAAAGAACTGTACATACACATAATTGACAAACTGGAAATCCTTGAAAAAACAAATGAGGGTTAAAAGCGAATTAATATTAACAAAAAATCAAACGCACCGAGATCTGATTGAATGTGATACCACAAGTTTTACCAAAAATGTTTATTATAACTTAACAATTAACAAATCAGCATGAAGTAAAAAAACATTTAAGGTACATAGAAAAATGAAAATTACCTAAGCGTTTCTGTGTGCTCACCTTCTCGTTCAATGCATCTAATTGTCCGGTCACAAAATTCACTAAAAGTAGATCGCAAGATATTTGCTGGTATATTTCCGCAATGGAAACGAATCGAATTTTCAAGTTGCTCAACATTATTAAATGGCCGATCCTTATAAACTTTTTGCTTTAAGTATCCCCATAAAAAAATCTAATGGGGTAAGATCTGGGGAACGAGGAGGCCACCGTGAATCGGATTTCGTCCTAACCATTTAATAACACATTTCCCATTTAACCATTCAGAAACATTTCTGGTAGAATGAGCGGGACATCCATCATGTACAAAGCATAATTTATACCGTTCTTGTAAACTTATATTGTCCAAAAAAATCCGATATTTCGTTTTCCAGAAACTGTAAATAGATATCACCAGTTAGGTTTCGGCGAAAAAAAAACAGACCCAATAATTTTTCGTTGATAATACCGCACCACACGTTTGTTTTTGCAACGATTCTAAGTACATTTTATGATTATCGAGGATGCACCAACTTTTGGCAATATTTGTATTTTGATTGTGTAGTTAATAAAAAAATTGCCATATGACCACACTGTATATCATAAAAATTCCTCCATCTGTCAAAAACTGACAAATCGGGTGTCATTGCACTCAGAACACCATTTTCTATTGAAATAATTAAAAACATATAGGGTGTCCCATTTAAGAATTGAAAGTTGCCGTCATTTCCGGTCAAACCGGAAGAGGCTTAAAACAAAGAAATATGTCCAAAAATCCAAATTTTGTGTCTTGTATTCACACACCAAATTTCAAAAAGTTATCTCAAAAAACAACAAAGCTATAAGGGTGGGCCACATCTGAGGGACAATGTATTACTAAATGACTTTGTTCCGAAATAAATTAGGTCACACTTCACTACTCTTATTAAAAGGAACATTCATAGGGAAGTCCCGGGTAGGGGAGCCCCGGGCATAGCGGATTGCCCGGGTAAAGCGAATAACAGCTATTTTTCAAAAATGATGATAGATGGCGCGGCATATTCTGGTTTATATTCAAAAGCATATCTATTATAGCAGTAACCAGTACTCATCAAGCGTTGGGAAAGTAAACGTGTTTCGTGAATTGATATCAAATTTTTTTTAGTGTTCCATTAAAATAAATCGAAGGTAAGGTAGACAAACTAGCTCTAAAATGATTTAATAGAATAAACTCTTTGTTGTTTTATTGCAGTCCATGTTAGATTAGGTTTCCGTTGTGTAGTGCATGCGGTGTCACGACCTTGAGTTTTATTGTATTTTTCACAAATGTATTCGAGTTACGATCCAGGTGAAGTGATCAGGGCAAAGTGGATAGCTATCCTCTTTGCCCGGTAGATATTCGCTTTACACGGGTGCAGGGGCGTAGTCACCAGTGTTCCGCGTGTTCCGCGGAACACGGGCCCGGTACTTCAAGAGGCCCGGTTCTACATATCAAAGATTCCTATTAAGTAAAAAAAAATATTTAACTTTAATTTTATAAAAATCATCTATGTACCTAAGTAAAAAACTATTCTTTATTCGTTTCCAAATAGATTTTAAATGATTTCCTTTATATTTTCTAAAAACTCCATTTTTTACTTCTTTTCGCGTATCGTGTTTCTTTTAAAGAATTTCATTAGTAGGGCTTACGGCCGAAACACTCCATAGTATGCCAATTATGCTTGTTCAAGATCCCTGCATTAAGCGTTTTCTTTCGTACACCCTCTAGAGTCTATATGTCGCTTTGTTTCGAAAATTTCGTCTGCTTATCGGGGAATCCCTGAACACAAGGCTGGTAAACAACGTTAGTTTTAATAAAGTTTGTGGAGTGGATTTACTGGATACGTGTTTGGTGTTTTTAAATTAGATCCTATTTCTAATTAATAAATAAATTCTATCTGGGACTGATAGACTGTACTACTGGAATCTGGGAATAATTTTACTAAAGGTACGTATGTAAATTAGTATATTATTTTTTATTTAATACGGTATTTTTCTGTTTTAGAATGAGCACCTATAAGCATAAATCTGGTGCGCAAAAGCGTAAAGAACGCGATGCATTACAAGAAAAAAACAAAAAACTCCCTAGAATAACAAACTTTTTTAGTGCCTCGACATCAAAAAAAGGTAAGTCTGTTTTCTTTTAAATAAAAAAGCCCTTACATTTTTTAAAATTATTGTAGTTGACAATAGTGACAACTTAACCGAGAGTTATCAGTTAGAAACGACGCGACGCCGACGTCGGAAATGCACACTCATACACAAGAATCACAAGAGCTATGCACTGAGCAATCCAAGCACATTTCTTCGATTAGTTCTGATACAAATATTAATGCTGATCAGAGTATTGACTCTACTTTAGACTCGTTGGTAAGTGAATCAGACGCTATTATTAATGTAATAGACGAAATCCAGACTAATAAAGGATATTATACACGAGAATTAACAAGTGATCAAAAACGAATTATTATTGACAATAAGCCATCACGACCATTAGGACCATTCATTCGAGACGAGAGAGGTAGAAGTTTCTCTACATTTTTTTATACTAAAATTAATAAATCTGGAATAAAAACCGAACGTCTCTGGTTATGTTTTTCGCCCATTTTAAACCAATGCTACTGCCAACCTTGCTGGTTGTTTTCTAGAGAAAAAGATAGTATTTCTAATGGATTTAATGACTGGTTCCACCTAAATCAGGCAATTACTAGGCACGAGCAGAAGCAAAGCCATAACGAATCTTGTGCAGTTTATGACCGATGGAGAAGGAATGATACAATGGACCATGAGCTTGAGTCAAAAATTTTACAGGAAGTATCCGTATGGCGACAAATTTTAGAACGTGTTATTAAAGTTACACTTACGTTGGCTTCTAGTAATATGCCATTCAGAGGACATGACGAAAGTTTGGATTCCTCAAATCCAAGACCATTTTTATCTATTATAAATTTGCTTTCTGAATACGATTTGGTTTTAAAAACTTTATTAGAGAACAAGAAAAAAAAATCAGTTACATATTTAAGTCCTACAATACAAAATGAAATAATTGGACTATTAAGTACTGCCGTAAAAAATGAAATAATTGATCAAATAAAAAAAGCATCGTTTTATTCAATTATAATGGATACCACGCAAGATATTTCAAAAATTGATCAGTTAAGTGTTGTTATCCGCTTTGTTACGGTTGAGTACGTAGACGAGAAGCCAACGAAAATATTAATAAATGAGTCATTTTCAGGATTTATACCAGTTGAGAGTCAAACTGGAACGGCTTTATCCAATACTATTTTAAGAATATTAACAGAAAACGATATACCTTTAGAAAAACTTCGCGGTCAGGGATACGACGGAGCTGCAAACATGAGTGGGTTATACAAAGGTGTACAAGCTCAAATATCAGCAATTGTTTCTAATGCAGTATATGTACATTGTGCGGCTCATAACCTAAATTTAATAATTAATGACTCCGTTAAGTCTGTTAATGAAATTCGAAATTTTTACGATTTGGTTGAAAGTATTTACATTTTTTTTGGACACAGCATAAAAAGGTGGGCCCTCTTAAGTAAATGTTTTGATAACTCTGTCAGTAAAAATAAGACGACTCTAAAAAAATTAAACCCAACACGTTGGTCATCGAGACACGATGCATTGGACGCCCTTAGGTTTAGGGTTGTGAATATCTTAAAAGTTTTATCGCAAATTATATTGACCTCTAATAATAAAAATGAAGTTGATGAAGCTAATTCTTTAAAAAACAAACTTGAATTATTTGAAACTGTCTTTTTAATAGTTCTCCAATCAAAAATTTTAAAGTTAACTGACGCTCTTTCAAAACTCTTGCAAAAGAAACAGCAAAACATTGAACATGCATCAAAAATGTTTCTTACTGCGCTTAAAAATATCAAAACGATAAGAAATAATTTTGATGTATTAATTAGTGAATCCAGTAGTTTGGCTGCGGAATGGGGGATCAAAGCGGAATTTTCAAAAAAAAGAATAACAAGGCCCAAACGGTTTTTTAATGAAAAGAAAAATCATTTTCAAATCGAATCTAACGAAGACTGGTTTAAAATAAACGTTTTTAATACAACGTTAGATATTATAATATCTCAATTACAAAATAGAACGGCCGGAATAAGCGAAATTTATAAAACTTTTAGCGGAATATCAGCGGAAGTTTTAGATAATAATTCAGTTTCTGATGATGAATTGTATGCGATGGGCCAGGAATTGTACGCCAAATATTCCGATGATATTGCCGATATAATTTCTTCACAACGAGTTTCTTTTAGAAGTTGTTTTAAGGGCGATTTAGGTAGAATCAAATCCATTAAAGATTTAATGGAGTTTATTTTAATTGAAAATTTTAGTTCCTGTAGTAGTTTTAGCGAAATTTTGACGGCTTGCTACATTTTCCTAAGTATCCCTGTATCGGTAGCAACACCCGAACGATCATTTTCTAAGTTGAAATTAATAAAAAATTTTCTCAGAAACACAATGGGACAGGAAAGACTTTCGGGGTTGTCAATTCTGTCAATTGAGAACCAAATTGCGAGGAAAATAGATATATCTTCCATTGTTTCGGTTTTTGCAAATAACAAGGCGAGGAAAAAAAATTTAATTAGATCAATAATTTCATTTCTTTTTATATTTTTTGTTATGTTGCTTGTACTGATTTTAATTTTTTGTGATTTTGTTATGTTCGTTATATATTTTTTTAATAAATGTAAATAGATACTTCGTTTTTTATTCGGCAAAGGGCCCGGCGATTCCATCGAACACAGGCCCGAAGCGGCATCACTACGCCCCTGCACGGGTGTGTAAGTTTAAGTCAGTTTTCTATAAAAAATTTAATGTAAATTGTGATTATATTCTAATTTGTTTATTTCAGATGGTTTACCATTATATAAGAAAAACATGCCATGCCGACTGGACAGAGGAAACGATGGCTATAGCGTTAACCAAAATTGCAGAGAGTCAGTCCATCACGTCTGTTTCAAATCGTTATAAAATACCATATGCCACAATCAAAAGTCAATCCTGCAAGCGAAAATTGGGAAGATTTGCACCAATTTTTACTCCCGCACAGGAGAATTGGCGAATTACCTAAAGCATATGGACACACTCTTTTACGGATTAACCCGTAACGACTTTCTAAAACTTTCATTTGATTACGCAGAAGTCAACAAAGTAAAAGATCCTTTTAAAAATGGAAAAGCTGGAGAAGATTGGCTAATGAAATTTAGAATTCGCCATCCCGATATTACATTACGTGCCCCAGAACCAACTACAATTGCTCGTGCCAGCGGTTTTAATCGGCCTCAAGTGGAACGATTGGAGATATTGGATAAATATAAAATTTCAGCCACTTCTCTTTATAATATGAACGAAATCGGAATAATGTCAAACACAAACAAAGCCCCCAAAATATTTACCACACGAGGGAAAAAACAAGTGGGAGTTATATCAAGCTCTGAGCGCTATCAGCTAACGACAGTGATATGCTGTTGCAATGCAGTAGGATCTTTTATACCTCCATATTTTATTTTTGCCCGGAAACGAATGCAAGATAGGCTGTTGGATGGGGCGCCCCCAACATCACAAGGATCCTGCACTGATAATGGTTGGATAAATTGCCCAACATTTCTTCTTTGGCTCAAGTTTTTTGTGGAAACAGTTAGACCAACGGAAGATAAAACATGTTTGCTTCTACTCGACAACCATGAATCGCATAAATATTATCCAGCTTTGGAATATCCCTCCAAGAATAATGTGATTTTTTTGTCGTTTGCACCTCACACAACTAACAAGATGCAACCTCTCGATATTTCTGTGTATGGTCCTATTAAGAAATTCTTCGAGCAAGAATTGAACACATTTCAAAAAAATCACGTGCAAACTTTTTGCTCCGGCATATTTGAAAGGAGTAACAGCCCAGAACGCAGTTAGTGGGTTTCGTAAACCTGGCATTTTCCCATATAATCGTAATGTTTTTAATGATGAAGATTTTGCCCCTGCGACATTAACGGATCGGCCTGAAAATGTGCCAGCAAATATCAATAACGAAAACCTGGATGATGATTCGATGATGACGTTCCCCTAATCAATTTTGTAACTAAAGGTAAAAACTCTTCAAAGACCTCGACTACCATCTCTGCTCTGTCAAGTAGTAAACAAGATACCACTGTTGCCTTTCCATCATCCTGCATCTCTATTCCATCAGTTAGCAAACGAGATGTTACTATGGCCTTTCCAGCATCATGCCTATCTGTTCCGTTAACTAGCAAAGAACAAGAACCAATTGGAACGCCGAGCACAATACAGTCAATCAATCAATCAATCAAAAGTATGCTTTATTGCCGCAGAAAAATTTTACAATTTTATGGACAAAGCAAAATATACCTAAAAATAAGACATATCAAAACATTAATCGAAAATAATTTCGACAGGTCAGTGTTTTTTTTTTAAATGTAAATTATCAATTTACCAAATCGTAAAACACACGTTAGAATATAATATAACATTGCAAACAGTAAATGAATCATGATAACCTTATAAAAGTAAACAAACACACATGTACGAGGTGAATAATTTCGATGACATTGAAATCAAAATTGCAACTATGCGACCTTAAACTCTATGTTATTATAGTTATACAAATAATTGTGATGTTAAACAGAAGGTATATTGAACTAGTGTAGAATGTAGTATACAAAAAGAATTAAATTGTTTTTAATCCAATACCTAACAAAAATAATTAAGTTTTAAGTGAATGTTCGACAGTTCTTTTCCCTATATAATGATTTACAAAATTCCATGCTACGAGTTAGGACATGACTCACAAAAGATTTAAGTAAACAAGCGAGTTTAGTGACAATTTAAAGAGACTTACTCACTGAAAAAAAAAATCATTAACGCTGTAAAATGGTCTCTCAATGAGGTATGCTTTGGTGTGTTTTCGAAATTGTGCAAGCATAGGGATAGATTTTAAATGTACTGGCAGATTGTTGTAAAGTTTTATGGCGTTGTAAATAATTGATTTTTTTATTAATTCTGTGAAAGGAATGGGAAGATAAATATCATACCTAGAGTTTCTGGTAGGGTATACATGTTGTGGCCTTTCTGGGAGGGTGTTTATATGTTTTCTCAGCAAACATACCGTTTCCAAAATAAATAATGCAGGAAGTGTAAATATTTCATGTTTTTTGAAATAGTATTGGCAGTGAGCTCTATTATTTAGACCAAACAAATAACGAATGGCTCTCTTTTGAAGCATAAAAATACTACGAAATTGCTCGGTGGTACAGCAGCCCCAAAAGGGAAGGCCATGGCGGAGGTGGGATTCAAATAAAGAGAAATAAGTAAGTCTGACAGAAGGAACGTCTAGTTCTTTTGAAACTGATCGAATGGCGAAGCAGGCGGTAGAAAGTTTTTTAGTTAAGGTGTCAATATGATTAGACCATTTTAGGTTGTTATTTATATTTAAACCCAGGAATTTAACCGACTCTACGTATTCAATATTGCTGTTATGTACCTAAAGTGGTTGTAAAGTTCCCTTATAAGATAACGCCACCGTTTTATCGACGTTAAAACAAAGCATATTGGAATCGGACCAAGCCTTAACTATAACCAAGTCTTTGGAGATACTAGAGTGTAAAGACGTTGTATCAAAATCACTCCATGTTATGCTTGTGTCATCAGCAAAAAGGGAGATTCTTCCATTAATTTTAAGGTTCGTGATATCATTAATGTATAACAAAAAAAGAATAGGTCCCAAGACTGAACCTTGAGGGACTCCACTTGTAATCAACTTACAATCAGAATCTGAACCATTAGCCCTTACAAGTTGTTGCCTTTTCCCAAGATAAGATTTGAACCAATTTAAAGAAGTACCACGAATTCCATAAAAATTTAGTTTGTTTATCAGAATTTCATGACTAACACAATCAAAGGCTTTCGCATAGTCACAAAAAACTGTTGGGTGGTTGTTATTGAGAGATAAGTAGACGCCTCTAAGCAACGTGAACATGGCGTCACTGGTGCACGCACTTGTTGGGTAGAAATTCGAACTGCTCCGGGGATATTATCTGATGTTTCAGAAGAAATGGCATAAGACGGTTCTTCAGTAGCCTTTCGATGATTTTTGATAGCACTGGTAGTAGTGCAATTGGGCGATAATTGCAAGAGTTAGTTTTTTCGCCGCCTTTATGAAGTGGAATAATTATAGCTGTTTTAAGGCAATCAGGGAATACACCTTTTATAAAGGACTCATTTATTAATGTTGTAAGGGCCTCTATGACTGGGAGTGGCAAGTTCAGGAATATTCTAATTGATAGGCCATCAGTGCTACACGAAGAATTACTTTTGATATTATTTATTACCTTCAATAGTTCAGTGTTGCTAACGGGACTTAAGAAAAAGCTATCAGCTAAATTTTTTGAAGGAGGGAGAAACGAAAGAGGGTCCAAACTTGGCGAGATACTAGAGGTAACATTTTTGCTTACATTAATAAAATAATCATTTAGATCATTAGCCCCTGGCAAGATCTGAGTCACAGGATTTGATTTGTTTCTGAGGTTATTGATGATGGACCAGGTTTCTTTTGAAACGTTATTAGAGTTTGTTAGACGTTTTCGGTAGTGTAATTTTTTTGCTGACTTAATAAGAGTAGTGTAGATCCTCCTTTAATTGGAGATATAGTCGAGAATAAGAAAGGAGTCGGTGAATTTTTTTATATATGAGAGCGAGCGCATATTTTTAGCAGAAATTCGTATTCCTTTCGTGGTCCACGGTTTATGCCGCTTAGGTTTGATATTCTTAAGCGGGAAGGCCTTGTTAAAAGCACTTAAAGTTTTACTTAAAAAAGTTCTAAAGTTTGTGTTGACATTATCAGATTCAAAATTCCAATTGGTGTTAAAGCAAATATTATGAAATACTGAGAAATTTGCGGCCGAGAAAATTCTGCCCCGATGGCGAGATCTTGGTAAGGGCCTAATAGGTAAACTAAACCTGGAAATTACCGCCTCGTGATCGGAAAGACCTGAGTTATAGACCTGTGATTGCACCTCTGATGGAGAAAAATCAGACGCCATGTAATCGATGATAGAAGAAGAGTTTTTTGAAATTCTAGTTGGCGAGGATACATGCATTGAAAGACCGAAAGAGTCGAATATAGAAATTAGATATTTCTGGATGGCACAAACAGTAGCATAGTCAATATTAAAGTCCCCGCATAGAATTTTTTTACCTTTAATCGGTAGACTGTCTAGCAAACTTACCAGGCTATTTAAAAATGATTGTACATCAGAGTTTGGTGATCTATAAATACAGATTACATAAAGATCAAGGTTTTGATTATATACCATAGAGAATTCAAAAGAGCTATCCGCTAACAAATGATCATATTTAGATACCGACATGAAATCTCCATTTAGGGATAGAATCAGTGTTCCCCCATGAGCTGAGTTTTTTCTGTCATATCTAGCTATTGTGGTATACCTCTCAATATAAAAGGGTTCGTTTAGATTCAGCCAGTGCTCAGTAATTGCAACAAGTTGGGGGAACTCCAATTCTTCCAGAAATAGGTACAACTCGTCAGTTTTATTTCTTAGAGAAGCAATATTAATTAGAACCATATTAAGACTAGTAACAACAGGAAGTTTTGAGGAATCTAGTTCCTCAGGACAAGTCGTTTTCTAAAAATTTTTTTTGGGAGAATTGCTGGTAAAATAGTTTTTATGGCATTCTCTGGTCCTCTGAAGATGGATCGATCTCTCCGAAGATATGTAGGATCCATAGGCTGCAAGATCCGCTTCCACTTCTGCTGCGTTAAATCCGTTAGCAGCATGAAAATCGAAATATATCTTATGTAGGGTTCTATAATCTATAGGAATGCCTTCAGAAGCCAAAAACAGCCTGGTGCTTGTATTTGTAAACCCTTCAAAGTGAATTGGCGCAGTCGGATAAAAACAAAGAAAATATCAGCCTTTTCGGTGTTAGACCTGTACCAACCATGTCTTTGAATCTAAATAACTAAGAAAAAGAAAGTCTCAAAAGTCAGAGATTTTGACTTCAACTCCCATTAGACAACAGCAACTTGAGAAATTCGATACCAAAGGGATGAAAGATAAGACAAAAGCAGTCACTAAATCCCTATTCAAAAAGGCGACTCCGACTAGTAAGAAAAAAAAGATCATTGTGATGAATCGCAATACGGAAAAATCTGTTAGTGGGAACACTGACGATTGCAATTGTCTAACATGTGGAGAACCCGTCGAAGAGACTGGCGAGGACTGGATCCAATGCAATGTATGCCAAAATTGGGCCCACGAGCTGTGCACTAACTATAATGGAATTGGATCATATCTATGTGATTATTGTAACGAGTAATCTTGGTTTATTGTTTATATTTTCTTGTTTAAATACATAGTTCAAAAATATATTATTTTGGCCAATGTTATGGCCTTTATTTTGTGTACCTGCATATAAAGTACATTAGTATTTACTTTGCCAATATAAATTATAGAAAAAACAAAAAACAAAATTAATAAATTATCCCGTTCATACACGAGAAAAAACATAAGTCTATACCACAGATATTTTTTTTGCAAACGAAATTACATTCCAGATGAATATAATGATTTTTTCCCTTAACACATCCGCTATGCCCGGGTTCCCCTAAAGAAAATTATAATTTCTAATTAAATGTTGGAATAATAGTTTTTTTATGTAACGTATAATTAATCCCGCAATGTAAAGAAATAATTAGATCTCCAACTCTATAAACAATCGTAAAAAGCACTCCATTTTGAGACCAGTTTATCCGAGAAATTAGTCAACAAAAAACTACTTCACTAAATAACTCTAAGAGATGGCTATCTAATGAAGTGGAACAATTTAACTTGATCGGTTTGCAGAAAGTACTTCTCATTGCCCATATGGTACTGCGGGACAAGAAGCGCTTGGTATAACTTTAAATGGTCGTCGAATGTCGCATGCATGGGAAAAAGTGCCCGTGAACACGGAACGGAATAGATGGGACATGGAGAGAGCACTGAGAACTCTACATGAGCCCTGATAAAGGTAAGTTTCATGAATACAAATGTTTATAACAAACAAAATAAAACTCATTTGACTTTATGAAGTCAGCGTCAAACAATTACTTTTACTTAAAATACATTGATGTATTGAGTGCGGTGAATATAATATCAAGAGTGCCATGTTCATTTTTACTTCTCTCGTAAAAGGGAAGTATTATAATTCAAATTCTGAAAATCAGTATGCAAAAACCTAATCAGGAACCTGTTTATATTCGGAAATGTGTTTTCTCTGACAGGAACATTGTAAATTTTGTTGCTTTACTTAGAACTGAATCTTGGAATGAAGTATGGGAAGCTGAGAGCGTAGACGAAAAATATAACACTTTTTATAGAAAATTCTTTTACTGGTTTGATATGGCCTTTCCAATGAAAAATTCTAGAGTAAATTCAAAATCCGACAATTGGGTAACTCAAGAAATAAAAAATTATTCTTCTTATATAAAAGACTTGTATGTCTGGTATCAGAAAACCAATAGTCAGCAAGCTTATTTACACTACAAGGCTGAGAAAAAACATATAAAAGTTATTTATCAGACTATAATAGATCTATTTATGAAAATAATATTATAAATTCACAAAACAAATCAAAGACAGCTTGGAATATTTTTAACAGAATTTCTAATAAACTAAAGACTAAAAGTAACGTAATAATTGAAGAAAATAATAACATAATTAGTGACCCTGCAGAGGTTTCAGCACTTTTCAGCCAGTACTTCACACTTCCATTTGAATATCGTAATGCCAATGCTCCTCATAATAATTTTGGGTATCCAACAATATTTCTGTATCCTTTAGATCAGCATGAGACTCTTAGGTTACTAATGAATCTTCCCAATAAATTCTCAGCCGGACTGATCTCACCCAGTCCGACAAAAGTAATAAAATATGTTGGAGAATTTCTCTGTGAACCCCTGACACATATTATAAATGTATCTTTTTCGACGGGTGCATTCCCCACGGAGCTCAAAAAGGCTAAAGTGGTCCCTGTGTTTAAAAAAGGAAATCCCCAGTTGCTTAGTAGTTACAGACCCATCTCACTGTTATCATCCGTGTCAAAGGCCTTTGAAAAAGCTCTTTACAACAGAATTCTCAATTTTGTTACTTCCCACAATATACTGGCCACCCACCAGTATGGTTTTCTGTTTTGGCTGTCAGTTATGTTGTGGAGAATCTGGACAAAAATCAAAAAGTAGCAGACCTTTATTTTGACTTGTCAAAGGCTTTTGACACGATCAATCCATGGTCTGCTCCTTAAAAAACTGGATGGGCTAGGTATACGAGGTGTATGTTTGTCCCTTCTACAATCCTATATAACAGGCAGACAGCAATCAGTTTGCATCCTACACAATGGGAAAACACATGGGTGCCCCAGGGATCAATTTTGGGACCCTTGTTGTTTTTACTGTATGTGAATGAGCTCTCCGGGGACTTCCTGGTGGTGGCCTAGTCTGTCAGTATGCGGATGATACATCAGTTATGCTGGCGTCTCCCGCCATGGCTGAACTATCGGGGTCTTGTTCGCGTGCAGTGGAGGCAATGAGCTCCTGGTGTGAGGATAACTTCTTAAAGCTCAATGCTGACAAGACAGGTAAGATCCTGTTTGGTAAGTCACTTTATGTGAAATCGGGTGCTAGATCCATACCCATGTCGGAGAATATTAAATTCCTGGGTGTTTATTTGGACCCTCTTTTAAATTGGACTCAGCATAATAGGTCACTAATATCAAAACTAAATAGCAGCTGTTCACTAATACGTCGACTGAGGGATGTTCTCACCGCAAAGACTGTAGATATTTATTATATGTCTTGCATACAATCAATCTTGAGTTATAGTATACTGTTCTGGGGTTCATCTACCTCGGCCATTGATGTTTTCAGGGCACAAAAGCGTGTCATCTGCAATATGTATGGCCTCCATCCAAGGGAGAGTTGTAAACCTTGCTTCTTGGCCGGAAGGCGTACATGTGCGAAAATTTCGACTCGTCAGGGAAACTTGGAGCCGAAGGTAGGCAATCAAACATAAAAATCATTTATCAAAATGTCCGAGGTTTAAAATCAAAATCGCAGCAGTTCTTCTTGAACTCGCATACAACTGATTGTGACATAATTGTTTTATCCGAAACATGGTTAGACTCTGATTATTTGAGTAGTGAGTTGTTTGATGAAAGTTTTATTGTGTATAGATGTGATACAAACTTAATTAGTTCTGGAAAAAAATCTGGTGGTGGAGTTTTAATTGCCGTTCGTAAAAATATCTTTTCTTTAGACTTGAATGAAAATTACTCCAATGGAAATTTTGAAGTCAGATGTGTTAAAATATTTTGTAAAAATAAGAGCATTTTAATGATAGCTGTGTATATACCACCATCCTGTGAGATTATACAAGGATCTGATAATAACTATTTAATAATTGTCAATCAAATTCTAATATTAGATTAGTTAATCAAATGCAAAATTAGTTGTAAACGTGAAATTGGTGACTGTGCACTTAACAATGCTCAACAATATAATTTTAAGAAGGCGAATTTCTTACTCTTATTTACATTAATACGTGATACTGATTGGGACATCCTTAGGCGGTTTGAATATGATGTGAATGTTTATGTGGATAAATTTTATGATTTAATAAAGTCATTAATGGATCAAGCTGTTCCAAAAATCAAATATTCAAATAGGTACCCAAAGTAGTATAACAGAGAAATGATCTCAGATCTGAAACGTAAATACCATTATCTTAAATTGTATAAAAATTATCATAAGTTAAAATATAAACAAAAATATGAATGTATAAGGGATAGTGTAGCCATAAAAATAAAATCTGCATACTCTGTTTATTTAAAGGAATGTGAAAATGACATTGGAATAAATCCTAAAAGTTTTTGGAAATATGTTAATTATAAAAAAGGCAACTCCACTATTCCTGGTTTAATGAACTTAAACGATCGATGGCTAAGGGATGGCAAAGACATCGCGGATGGCTTTGCAGAGTTTTTTCTCTCCACATTTACGAGTTCTGACAGCTTTTTGACATTGTTTAAGGATTTTTATCAAGGAAAAAATGTTATCAATAGTTTGCTCTCACTTAACTCATTTGACGACAACGAAATAATAAATGCTGCTAAAAAAATTAAATCCAACTCAATGGGCCCTGATGGAATCCCAGGGTATATTTTTAGAGCATGTAGGGGGGAACTCATAACCCCACTGAAAACAATTTTTAATTTGAGTTTAAATACGGGTACTTTTCCAACTATATGGAAAAAATCTAAAATTTGTCCAATTTTCAAGTCAGGCAATAAAAGTAATATCGAAAACTATAGAGCGATTTCCATCTTAAGTTTTCCGGCCAAACTATTTGAATCATTGATATACAATAATTTATTTAATCATGTAAAATTAGTTCTGTCTAGCCAACAGCACGGATTTTTTCCGTTACGCTCTACAATCTCTAACCTAACTTATATGAGTCAATATTTAACCAATTCTATGGATAATAAACAACAGGTTGATGCTGTCTACACGGATCTAAGCAAGGCATTTGATCGTTTAAGCCATTCCAAGCTAATTATAAAGCTTAGATTGTATGGTTTGTCGGATAACCTAATTAATTTATTTTCTACGTATTTAAAGGATCGTGAATGTACGTAAATGTTAATAATTTTAATTCTCATGTATTTGGTAATAATTCAGGTGTTCCACAGGGAAGCAACTTGGGGCCGCTTCTATTTTCAATTTATTTTAATGATGTGGTAGAATGTGTTAAGAATTCGGAGGTACTTCTATATGCTGACGACCTTAAGCTGTTCCGAATTGTATCCTCATTTTCTGACTGCTCCTTGCTACAAAAGGACCTTGACGCAGTGTCTTATTGGTGTAAATTGAATGATCTAAACTTTAATGTTTCAAAATGGAAAGTAGTGTCCTACTTTAAAGTTCGTTTACCATTACTTTATGAATATAAAATCGACTCATATAGTGTTAGCCGGGTTACCGAAATTAAAGATTTGGGAGTATGGTTTGACGAGAAATTGTCTTTTTCTACGCATATAGATAATATAGTTAGCAGCCCCGCTAAAGTTCTAGGATTTATATGCAGAAACACAAAGATGTTTGAATCGTGTCGGCCATTAGATATATTGTATTTTGCGTTAGTAAGGAGCAAACTTGAGTATGCTTCCGTAATTTGGAATCCTTTATATGTGAATTATGAATATAAATTGGAGAGTATTCAAAGTAGGTAACTTAAATGCAAGTATTTTAGAGAAACAGGTCAATATTTGTGGCATCAAAGAGAATTATTATTGAATTATTATAGTGTAACCAACTTAAAAAATCGCAGATATATTGCATTCATTATGCACCTATATAATATGTTAAATAACAAAATTGATAATTCGGATATTCTTAATTTAATCAGATTACGAGTCCCTAGGTCCGCAAATATTAGACCGAAATGTGTGTTTTATTGTGATAAATCTAGAACTAACGTTTTAATGCAGTCACCAATTTATAACATGTGCAACATATTTAATACATATTGTTCACAATTAGATATATTTTGTACTCCTAAATTCAAATTTAAAAGAAAATTGGCTCAACTATTTGGAGACAGATTTGATTAATTTAGCTTTAAAACTAGATTATGTTATTTTATTTTAGGGTAGTGTAGTATTACATGTTCTATGAACATAATGCTATGATTGTTCTGTAAATGTTTATCGTTGAACAATAAATTATTCTTATTCTTATTCTCAGGCCAAAATATATTAACTGCTCCTTGCCTGTACTTTCTGGCCTTAGTAATGTACATAAAGAAACAACCAAATCTCTTTGACAGAAATCTGGATCACTATTCGTCGGAAATGAATGTTTTGACTCGAAATAGAACCAAACTTATCATTCTCTCCATAAAACCTCCTTTTTCAAGAACGGTCCCCTGTATCGGGCCATAACGGCATTTCAAATGCTGCCTACAGAAAGAAAGCAAATTCAACGCATTTCAAAATTTAGGAACCAAACTATCCAATACTTACAAGCTAAATGCTTTTACTCTTTTAATTTTGAAGATGTTTAAAATTTTTAACTTATGTTTTTTTAATTTGTCATATATATTTGTCATATTTATTTGTTGACCTACTTATTAAAGTGTGGTCCTTTATTTTAATTTATTTTATTTTAATTATCACATATTTCAATATAGCATATCATGTACTCTCTTATGACGTTGCTTTGTGATTGTGATCATATTGTTGGCAATAAAGTTATTATTATTATTATTATAATCGTGAAAAGATCACCGTCCAAGATTTTTTCAGATCTTTACGTTTCAGGGTCCCTAGATGACGAAAAACATGTATTCTCGATTCCGTCGATCTTTCTTTCTGTCTGTTGGTAAAAGTGTGGCACTAATTCAAGATGGCGGATAAGAATTTTTCGAAATCTGAAAAAATTTTTACTTTATAGTTAAGGTATAATTATCTTTTTCTTCGCGCTCATATGACAATGTCAATATACTTGGCTGAAGAGAGGCGCACGCACTTCCTCGATATGTTTTCGAAAAAAAAAAGAAACAACTTCTCTTCTGGATCGAACCTCGGTGTCAGAAGCATCTCCAAATTAGGAATACTAGTTTTGTGCCGACTTATCTCAAACCCTTAGTTTAAATACGTCAATTATAGTGCGTGCAGACTGCAATGCCCAGGAGAAAGTGATTGAGAACGAGAAAACAAAAGGCGTCGAAGTACAGACGAAACCCAGCAGAAAGGTATAATAAACTACAGTTCACTTATCGATACAGACGACTTAATAAAATATTTAAAAATTCAGCCTCCAAAAAACTACTTAATGGACTGATTTCAAATTGTGTGCCATAACTAATTAGTATAGAGATGAACTAGTAAAACTGTGGTACCGATTTAAGATGGCAAAGCAAAATTGCGGCCAAATAAAAATTTTGTAATATCAAAAATCACTACCAGGTTTTACATATCGTCCCGTTTTAGAATCTCTAGTTGCCAAAAAATATGTTTTATCAATTCCATCTGTCCATCTGTCGGTTTGTCTGTCAGTTCGCGACATAGCTTAAAAACTACTCATTAAATTGACTTTAAATTTTAGTCCAAAATTAAGGATTATATGGGGATGACCTGGTAATAATCCAATATGCCGGAACCAGGGGCGTGCAGTCCATGGAAGCAAGGAAAGCAGTGCTTCCCCAAAAAAAATTACAAAACATCTTCTAAAATGTAATTTTTGAAATAGGAAACCAGTAATTTAGTTTATATTAAAAGAGCTAAAATATTATCTTAATTATCAAGCCCATAATAAATGCGGCCTTGACTCCGACCAAGCGACAAAAAAAATGGAATAGAACCTATGCGGGCCGCAAGCTTCTCTGCAGCCAAGTCTTGTATGCTTGATTTCCTGTGAGTCGAGCCAGAGTTTATTGAACTTTCCACCGGCTATTTGCAATTTTTGCATTTCAGTCGCGTGCGGTGGGGACGGAAGCTACCGTTGGAGTAGGTTCTTTGTTTGAACGGCTATCCGTGTGTTGTGTGATACGTACGTCGCGTCGTGCATGGTGCGATATGGAAAACAATAATACGGACGTGGACATGCAAATGCCGTCAACTTCGGCTGTCGATAATAACGTTGAAAATGTCGGAGAATTTAGTAAGAAGAGTGTGTGTGAATGTGTGGTGTGTGTCTTAATAATAAAGGGATTTTCAACATTAAACTTCGCTGATAAGCTTCAAACAATTTCCAAAGGCAAAACCGCCTATCAAAAATTTAACTACAAAAGTGAAAAACTGTATTAGACATTTTTATCCGGAAAAACAATACGAACAATCTAAATGGCTAACAGGGTGTGATAATATAAGTAAATTATTTTGTTGGCCATGTTTACTTTTTGAAAATGAAAAAGGTCTCTGGAATAAAACTGGTTTTTCCGATTTAAACAATTTCCATAAAGCTGTAAAAAGACATATTATGGCCAAAGGGCATTTGCAGGCCGTCATAAAGAAAAAGTCTTTGGCAAAACCAGAATTGAACACGCCTTTAATAAACAGTTGGAAATTAGTCACCGCCAACACAATGAACTAGTCGATAAAAATAGGCAAATATTAAGAAGACTTATCAATGTTGTTTGTTTCTCAGCAGCAATTTTCAAGATTTACTTAGTGTAATGGCTAAATATGATGATTGCTTAAAAATCATTTAAAGGAGTCTAGCGTTTTTCGCGGAACGTCGAATCGAATCCAGAATGATTTAATTTCCGCTGTTGCAACAATTATTCTAAAAAAAATTTAGCAGGAGATTGGCGAGGCGCGGTTCATAGCTATTGTTCTGGACGAAACAACTGATAGCACTAATTTTAGCCAATTATCTACAATAATACGCTATGTTAAAACAGACGGAAGTATTCAAGAGCGATTTTCACGTTTTAAGAATGTGTCCGAAAATCGTACAGCAGATGCATGACAATTAGGGGGTCTGCGAGCTAAAGTTCGAGAAACTTTCCCAAGTGCTGTGTTTGTCCATTGTTTTGCTCATAAATTAAATTTAGTTTTATCCCAGTCAATCAATCACATTAAAGAGTGTAAAGTATTTTTTGTTACTTTAAGTGGCATGGCTGTTTTTTTTTCCAAGTCAACAAAACGTACACAAGCTTTGGACTCCATTGTCCACAAACGATTGCCCAAAGTAGCTCCTACTAGGTGGAACTATAATGGAAGACTTGTGTTAAGTATCTGAAAATCGTGAATCACTGATTGAACTATTTGAGAATATAATAGAAAATAATGAAACGTGGGACTCAGAAGCAATAAATTGTTCGAGGGGGTTTTTGGACTGTTTGAAACGAGATTTTAATTTTAATCATTTGTTGAACATATTTTCAGAAATATTTCCATTCTCGGACAATGTTTTTAATATATTAACAAATTAAAACAAATGAAATTGCTTTTTGCTTAAAAAAAGTGGATGATTTTAAGTCCATGTTAAGCCAAAAAAGAGATGACTTTGACCTATTTTGGGAGAAAACGATGACGTTAAATGTAAAGCCACAAGCCAAGCGTCTTCGAACAGACAAGGTGGGAGATGTTCAAATATCATACAGACGCCTCTTTAATGAAATAATCGATCAAATTCAGAAACAAATAAACTATAGATTTAACGGTTTAAATAATTTTAAATTCCTCGAGCTCTGCAATTTTGATGCATTTAAAGGAAAAACTTTTCCAGAAGATGCGTTTAAATCTCTTCTTCTTCATTATGGCCAGTTCTTCGACCGAGTGTTACTGCGATCTGAACTTAAAGTGATTTACGAAACTGATGACATTAGCGCAAAAAATAACGCTAAGAAATTAATGCAATTTTTAAAAGACAAGGAGCTGGAAGATTCCTACTCCGAAGTGTCGAAACTGTTTGAATTAGTATTGACAATACCTGTCACAAGTTCATCAGTAGAACGCAATTTTTCAACACTTAAACGTATACAAAATTTCGTGAGAAATTCAACGGAGCAGGAGAGACTTTCGCATACATCGCTCTTGTCCATTGAAAATACACTTCTCCAAAATATGTCGGAGCATCGACGTTTTTATGATGACGTCATTGACGAATTAGCAAAAAATGATCGAAGAATCGAATTACATTACAAATAACGTAAGTTTCTAAAAATTGCTTCTCTTTCTTAAAATTTCACCGCACGCCCATGGCCGGAACAAGATGGAAGGCCTAGTGAAACGTTAAAAAATTATAACTAAAAAACTAATTATCCAATTTACCTAAAATTTTGCAAAAAAATCAAGTGTTATATAAGAATGAACTGGTAACATTTTGGTATGGATATAAGAGAGCAAAACAAAATGGCGGCCTAATAAAATATTTAAAAAATCAGTATGAAAAAAGTACTTATTAGATTAATTTCAAGTTTTGTGCAAATATTAAGTGTGATATAAAGATAAGCTGGTAAAGTTTTGTTACGAATTCAAAATAGCAGAACAAAATGGCGGCCAAATACCATGTTAAAAAAATTAACATAAAAAAATCTCTTATTCAATTGATTGTACATTTTGGAGGAAAATTAAATATGATATAAGGATAAACTGGTGCGAATTCAACATGACGTAACAAGATTGTGATGTGTGTCAATGTAAAAACTACTTATTGAATTAATTTTAAATTATGCCCAAAATCATGTGTGGCATAAGTAAAATACTGGTACAGATCCAATATATTGGAACAAAGTGTCGTCCAATAAAAAACTTTACCACGTTTCCCCTTCGTTTGCACGAGGCATCTTCAGGGATTTTTATTTCACGAGATCGAAACACTGAATGAGGTCAGAGAGACCTAGGTCAGCTATTTATAGCAGGCAAATACAGGGTTGTTCTAAAGAAAAGCATAAAATTCATATTGTCTGTGTGGGTAATTTTTCACAGAAACGGTGGAACACGTGAAATGGTTAAAATGGTTTTTTTTTGTAATATTTTCAGCCCTGCAACTCTTTATTTTGTAGGCACACTAACTTTTTTTTTCAAATGGCAATTTAGGTCAAGTGAGCTCTATGAGAAGGTCTTCTAAAACTGAATCCGATACAAGCAACAAATTAAGGGTCTGCTCATTTCCTTACAGTAAAATGAGTCGACATAAGTTGTTAAGCAAAATTTAATATCAAAGTAAATCCTTATGGTGTAGTGCGAAACGACCTTGGTTACTTTACATACAATTATTAGACCCCATCAACTTATCCACTGACTTGGGAAATTTTTATAGAATTGTCTTGAGAGGATTAATTAAACGATAGTGGTATTTATTATGGCCCCATACGTTAAGAAGCAATTTCCTAATATGCAGGTAAAAAGGTACCCAAATTGTTGAATTTCCGGGACAGTTTTTTCCCACATTTGGTTGCTTATTTAGCAAATACATACACACAAAATAACAAATTCAGTTAATCCTTCAGTTTCATCACTGGATTGTAAGTAAGTGTTAGTATTTTGGGACTTTGACATTTTTGAATTATGGTACTCTCAGAAAGGCAGCATATTAAAATTTTGATATTGTCGGGTTATGGAGACAAAATATGGAGCCAGGATAAAGTGTGTGTGTGTTGTTCAATGAAAGGTATCTCTTACATCTGTTACAAAACCCAGCCTTGCACAAGACATGCAGTGTGTCCCAGATTCGCTTCTCTATACAGGTATCTCGGCTCCTATTATACCTACAGCAAAGGTTAAATGAGGAAAGTTTTAGAGGAAACTTATTGCATTCGATATCCGGCTTCAGACTTACGATCGATCAATTGTTTTTGGAAATATCGGGGAAAAACCGAAAATGGCGGATTTCGTTTTTGGACACTATATCCAGAACGGTAAATTTAATAGCTGCCAAAATGTAACATTATTGGGACACATTTTTAAGACAAATAAGATGGCGTATACGACACGTCTTCATTGTTTTTTGTTAACCCGCAACCCGCCCCAACTTTCATTTTTCTTAGGGCCGCCATATTGGATTTTTGGATTTTTGAAAAGAACTTAAAATTTCCAGTCTAGTGCATTAAAGATTTTAGTATCATCGAAATATTACACTTCGTAAAGTTAGGTTTCAGTTTTTTCTAAGGAGGCCATGATTTAAAGTAATAATAGCTCTCAATGTTTTTCTAAGGAGGCCATGATTTATCTGTAACAAAATAGAATTTTGACGTTAAGTTAAATAGTTGAAAGTATCAAAGCTGTGTTTTAATAAGTAGTAGGTACGCTTTTATCCCAATAAAATCATAAATCTGACATATAAATTGTCAAAACCTATAGAAAATGGCCGGCATTCCGTATTCAAATGAAGAAAAGGTTGACATGTTAGCTTTGTACTTTCAATCATACAGAAACGCCGACGTTACCTCAGCAAGGTATTTGGAGATGTACCCCGAACGACGGCAGCGTCATAAAACCCAATTCAGGAAAATCGTAGTTAATTTAATTAACCATGGTGCCTTCGAACAACCTAGAAGTGGATATAATAATAACAATGAAAATCGAGACAGAAACATTTTACAAGCTATCAACGAAAACCCTAGTGCATCAGTAAGAACTGTAGAACAGAAAACTAATGTGCCAAAATCAACAGTACAAAGAGTTTTAAAAAAGAATAAGTACCATCCATACAAACCCATAATAGTACAAGGACTTAAGGAAACTGATTTTCCAAGACGACTACAGTTCTGTGAGTGCTATATTGGTATATTATTTGTATATCATGTCTTATGGTCCGATGAGAGCAGGTTCACGAATTGTGGAGTCTTTAATAGGCACACCCGTCATCATTAGGCTGTGCAAAATCCTCACGAAGTAGCAAAGAGACGTCTACAGATCAGATTTAGAAGTAACGTTTGGTGTGGGATCATTGGTAAGTTAAACTAACCAATCTTTTTTAAATAGGCACCAAATGATGGTCAAATAATAATCTTTTTTTTTCGTTTAGTTCTTTAATTATACTAAAAGAGTATAATCTAATAAAAAAAAAGTAAAACGTTCCACTCTAGTCAGTCAACTTACTTTTTTGATATTGTATTACATTTTTATTCAATCATTTTGTATTGTAGTTTCGAAGAACCTATAAAAATAGAGTTGGGTTCTAAAAATGTATTAACACTTTATCTAAATTTTCTGCAGATTTAGCTAATTCTCTAAAATTATTTTGATTGTCTGAATTTAATGATTTGTTATTACCCAAGAAGCCTAGTTCTTGCGTTATGAAAAAAATACCATATTAATCAAATGTCGAATTATTTTTCGATTTTCATATCATTTCATTACGATTTATAGAAAGTTCAGCTATATTTCCGAATAATTTAAATTTTAAAGCGCAAGGGGTTTGTTCTTTTGATATTTTATATTTTATTAAGGCACTGTGTACTTCTTTAAAATTATTATATCACTAAAATAAATTGATTTAGTATTTCTGAAATTAATATGCAATACCACAAAATAATTTATTACGGCTATTACTTCCCGCTAACCAAATATGTTTTTCTTTTTCATAATAAAGCTGAATAGGTTTCAACTGTATACAAGCTCATTCATTACGGGATGTTTCGATAATTATTTTTTGAAAGAAAATATCTACTTTTTAATAAAGATAATTTTCCCTTTATATAGTTTCTAGTACCACCCGGCCGACCCTGCCGCCCTTGACTGTTGGGCACCTATTTATAAATTATTAATCATTTCAAGAAATCGACTTATTGGACCATTTTTGTTTGACTACAACCTAAACGGGCAGAGATACCTAGAGCTTTTGCGAAATCAGGTTGATGGATTAAGAAGAACTTGGTTTCAACAAGACGGATGTCCGGCTCACAATACTATTCAAGTCAGGAATTTCTGAAGAGAGCAGTTTGACGAAAGAATAATTTCTTTAAATGGTCCAATATCTTGGCCTCCTAGATCCCTGACCTGTCGCCCTTGGATTTCTACCTCTGGGGTCACATGAAGAATGATATCTATGAATTAGATCCCCCCGTGACCATAGAAATCCTTAGACAAAGAGTTCTGGACACATTTAGAAATATTAACCGAAATACACTTACCAGGGTTGTACGAAAAACAATCACCAATTGTCAAAAATGCAAACGGAAGTCATTTTGCAGATTTGTAAATTAATGTTACCCACTTACAAAGTAGTTAAAGCTCATTCAGATTTTTTAAGTCGTTATTTACGTTCATGTTCTATTAAAAATTCAACGCGTTCAATACATTACTTATTAATGTAATCTTGTGACAAATAAATCAAGGCCTCCTTTAAAAACATTGAAACCTAATTTACGAAGTGTGATATTTTGGTGACACTAAAATCTTTAATGCACTTGTGAGATATCACTAGACTGGAAGTTTTAGGCACTTTCCAAAAATCCAATATGGCGGTCATAAGAAAAATGAAAGTTGAGGCGGGTTGCGAGTTAACAAAAAACAATGAAGACGTGTCGTATACGCCATCTTATTTGTCTTAAAAATGTGTTCGAATAATGTCACATTTTGACAGCTGTCAAATTTACCTTTCTGGATATACTGGCGAAAAACGAAATCCGCCATTTTCGGTTTTTCGCCGATATTTCCCAAACTTATTGATCGATGGTAAATCTGAAGCCAGATATCGAATGCAATAAGTTTTCTCTAAAACTTTTCCCATTTAACCTTTGCTGTAGGTATAATAGGAGCCGAGATCCCTATATAGAAAGCGATTCTGGGACACACTGTATAATCAATTTATGAAGGAATATATAGATTTAAGCCACATGGAATCAATGCCATATATTTCTTCTGTAATTTTCTCTAAAAACTTTCGAGTAGCAAATTTGTTCAGCTTTATTATACTTTTTGTATAAAAATGGTTTGGTTTTGACAATTGAATATAACAGGTTACAATTTTCAATCGTAATGTTTAAAAAAAAATTAAAATTAGCAACAAAACATTTATTTTAAAAACGTCTTCCATAAGCAGATGACTCTGTTCAATTCTGATTCTCTAAATTTTGTTGTGATATCTGGATCTACAGTGTCCAGTACACAGTTAATCCAAATATTCGTAACAAATAACACTTAATTGTATGAATTACAATTAAAGTACCAGTAAATAATTTTTTATTATATAATATCTATGAAATTAAATTAAAACACTTTTTGTTTCAACATAAAGTTTTGCACTTTGCAAAGCAATTTAGACCGAGGGGTTTTTCTTTTATTTGACGGAATTATTATTTCCTTTTTTGCTCATACATACATAAATTATACAAACAATCTCCAAATAGTATGGTTCAGAAAAAAAAGAACATTGTGAACCAACAAATACAAAACAAAATAAGATATGCAATATCAGTCAAGTGTGAGTGCAATTAAGTATAGTATTTCACAAATTTAAAGAACATGAAGACAGACCAAAAATTTTATATACTCTTATCAGTACAAGAAAGTCCACATTCTTCAACTAATGCCTTAACGTTAAATGACGATGTCAGTTGAGCTTTTGTACAACGATTATTTGAGAGCCAGAAATATCATCCGCATAAAGTGCATGTTGTACAGGAACTTCGTGGAGATGACTAGAAGATTACAATTCTGTGAAGAAATGATGGGAAGATATGATAAAAATAACATATTTTGTCAAAATATTTTCTTTTCCGATAAGGCTACATTTTATTTAAATGGAATATTCAATAGACATATACAACATCCCCAAAAAGTCAAAGTATGGGCTGGAATAATAAATAACCAAATTTCTATGAAGCAAATCTTACTGCTGAGCGTTACTTACATTCGATATAATACCTGCATTAACCGTAATCTTTCCTAACAAGGGTGATCCAAATATTCCTTATGAAAGAATAGGGTTTTAACAAAATGGCGTACCACCATATTTTGGTATACATGTTCGAAGATACTTGGACGAAATTTTTCCCAGTCGGTGGATAGATCGAGGAGGATCCATTGAATGGCCACTAAGGTTTCCGGACCTTACTCCAATCAATTTCTTTCTATGGGGGTATTTGAAGGAGAGAGTGTTTAAAAATAGACTTACAGGATAGAATAAGGATGGAGGTTACTAATTTACTATGCGAAACTGTTCGAAGTGCGGTTGTTATTACTTGCTACAGACTCGGTCCATGTCAAGTAGAAGGTGAAGATTACTTCCAGTATTTGTTACATTAGCCACATCAGGTGAGTGCAAAGGACTCCCCTCGAATATTAACTTTAATTAAAAAAACTTGTGTGACTCGTTTTACTGTAACGAAATTAGCAGACCTCTAATTTGTTGCCAGTATCAGATTCAGTTTTAGAAGATGTTCTCATAGAGCTTCCAAATGACCCAAGTTTGTGCCATTTGAAAAAAAAAATTGGGGTGAGTTTTTCTGAAAAACGACTCATACAAAAGATGAAGATAGATTCTCTAATGTATCCGTTTATAGAGTCTTGAGACCGATGCAAGAACTTTGGTTTCTTTTACATTTATGACATCTCTGGTGGAATGTGTGTTTAGATACAGCAGATTGTATGATTTGTTTATTTTTAATACATCGTTTACGTTCCTTAAGCCTAGTGGATATGGATCGTCCAGTTTCTTCAATACCGACATCACCACAGGAACAGGAAATTGTATATACTGATTCCGTTTGGAAAGGAATATTTTTGACGAGCGCAAACATTGTAGAATTTTCTTGTGTGTGTTGAAGATTGTACGTATGTCGGACCGGCGAGGTTTCTCCGAACTCATTCAGTGTTCCGATCTCGTTCAATAAAGTTGCCTGAAGTTACCTCGTGCTGTCTAAAGCGAAACGTCGGAAAAATTTCACACGATGGATAAAAGCAACTTGTAGTGATTTAGATATATACTCTCGTAATTTGTTAGATGTTCATTTAAAATTAGCTTTTATACTTGAACATCATATATTTACAACTCTTGATGACATTACCAATGCTCAAGCAGAAAGAGTATATCAAGCATTATCATTAAGAAGCAGAAAAAATTTTAAGGACTTCTGGACAACCAAAAACCAGTAAAACTGCCAGAAAACACCGTAATAGACTTGTCTTCCAAAACCTTACTGAAGCAGAACAATCCGTCCTTTCCAAAAGCCAAAACTTCGCTATTACAGTAAAGGACATACCAGTAGAAACATAGTGTCATCCGTAGAAGCCACAATTAGAAGGCCTCCAGCAAAAAAAGCTGACGTATAAAGATATGAAATAGCCAAGAACATCAAAAATTCTAAGCCATTTAAGTCAAATCTTTTAGTTGGGGAAAAAACGGTGTTCAAAAGTTTAAACAGCACAGGTCCTTCCGACGGACAAGGGAAATGCCACTGTCGTCATGTACAAAAAAGATTACGTAGGTAAAATACAACTACTTTGGACGACACAACCTACAGAGTAATCTAAGTAAACTCAAAAAAATCTTTCTCGATTTTGTTGCTCCTTTTTCTCCGTTTCTTTCTCCCCTGCTATATATTTCACACCTAGAGATTTTCAGCATTTATTAAAACTTATAATAATCGAAATAACCTGATGAAAAAGTAGATCATCTCCTAGGAGGGTAAGTACTTCCGGGTGCGGTACAGTTGCTACAGGGGCATTAAAGAGTCGAAACTCGAAAAGAAAATACTTGTAGTTTTTTCTAAAACGTATTTAACCGCTTTAGTGACCTTAGTAATAGTATAACGTATTCCAAGTTTAATTTAAATATTTCTCGAAATGTACGAAGTGTGTAAAAAACTATTAACACCCTGTAATAAATTAACATTCAACATTCTACTACAGGATATTTGGCAAAATGGTATTATTTTCACGACTTAAATCCGCAGCACTTAGTCTATACCCTGTACAGGTAAAACTAAAACTAAAAGATAACTTATCGAGTTAGCCGTTACTTGATGGAAATTCATTATCACTAGTATAATAAATAAACGAACATATAGTTTGTTTATTTATTATACTAGTAAAACTAGAAGACGTAGAAAGTACTTCCAAAAGTAAACTCCCAACCTAGATCAGTCTAGAAGTTAAGGTTAGCGTTTTTCTATTTCTAATTTTAGAAACTCTAAACCTAATTCAAAAAAGTTAACATTAGCGTAAAACAATGGACAAATGGAATCGTTATAAGCGAGTTTATAACAATGCGGGTAGATATTTTTTTAATTTAACATTTTAGGTGAATGTTTGCAAAAATGTAAGACCTACTTTCCAAAAATTGTATTTGTGTATTAGTTTACTTTTTACTGACATTGTAGATTTGTGTACCTATCTCCCAAGTTTTTACCATGTCTAATGACTGACGCCAAGTATATTGTTACATTATATTCTATTCCTTTCAAGTGTAAAGATTTTCTTTGAAATCCAATATTTTAGCTTTACCTTTCGTATTATTAATAGTCAAAACTTCTAGGTTCATATGTATGGTGAGATTTATATTATAAACTGTATTTGTATTAAAAATATAATTTCATTGCTACAATAATATATTATATAATATATTAATAAGTTATATATACATGGACAGAAAGGTTAGAAATAGTATGCATATAAATAAATTTATATGGATCTAATTGGAATTTTAATTAATATTACCTTTTTATTTTGCACTAAATTGATATTTAGCACCCTCGGCAATTATAAGACACACAGTAAGGTAATTTAAATTCCTAGACACAATATCCTGTAATTACGTCCAGAGTTAAGGAACATTTTATATTTCCAAAAATATGTACGATTATGTATTATAATAAGTTTATGGGGCCAATATTTAACCGCGTAAAGTCAGATATATTTCTTCTAAAGGATAAACTGAAAAAACCAAGTTTATCAGTTAAAACTACACGTAGATGTGTAATTTCGGTAATTCATTTAATTACAGACATGTATATATATACCGGGTGTCAACGATATCGTTTTACACGATGCCATTCAATTGCTTTTTAGGTTAGGATTTTTTTATTTGGGTTAACGAAATATGGTATTAAGACACATATTTTTCATGAAAAAACAATTGAATATTACTGCCAGTTTTTCCGATATCAGAACCAAGTTAAGAATTTCAAATGGAACCCTGTATATTATTTTACATAGTTTGATAGAGCTTAGAATTACCTTTTCAATGACATATCATAGGTTATATTTTTTTTTAAATTGGCGGAAGCGCTTTTTCAAAATTCAATATGGCGGTCGTTTCCCGATACCGATGAAATTTTTGTTTAACAAATTATTAAAATATTAAACAAAATCGGGTTTTCAATGGATTTTAATCAAATTTAAAATCAAATTTTTAATTTATCACAAAATGGGATAAGTTTAATTTTTTCTCTAAAATGTGAACTTTTTCTTAAATTTTCTCAAAGATTTTAAATTGTAGAAAGTTGTATATTTTTTGTTTCATTAATCATATACATTTTTCCTAATACATAACATGAAACAAACACACACATATTATTAATCAGAAAATCCTGGAATATTTTTTATTGTTTATTGATAAGTAATTTTGTATTATTTTGACATTTTATGACTGTTGTCTTATTTTAGGAAAGCGAGAAAAAATCACAAGTAGTATTAATTTTATTTTACCGGTAGATACGGTGCAGTAACATGAAAGATGACTTAACTAAGATAAGTAGGCCTTGGAAACAATTGCATAGGGATGCCATTATAATTTTCATTAGATTTAACCAGAAACGTCAAAAGTACTGTTTTGTATCGACATTTCTGATAACTTTCGTTACATTTTTACACTGAGAAGTGGTTCTAGTTAGTTTTAAAAATAAATATTATCAAGTCAAATTGACATGCTCCTTCACATGCATATGCATCCTTGGCTAGTACAACATTTAAAAAATGAAAATAATGGTGGTGTCCATGCTAATGGCAATGATGGTTTCGTAGTAAGCGAAGAAGTGGAAACAAACGTTTTAGCGTACATCGAGTATGACCGTACAGCTTCTCTTCGTGAATTAGGCAAACAGTGCAATACGTCCCATGAAAGCGCCAGAAAAATATTAAAGAAACACGGGTTTAAATCGTTTAAGTATCAAATTCACCACCACCTATTTGAAAATGACTTCCAAAGACGAATTATTTATTGCAATTGTATTTTAGATAATTATAGAATAAGTCCTGTGTTTCATCATAAGATTATTTTTTCGGACGAATCAAGGTTTACTAATCTAGGGATGTTTAATAGAAATAATTTTCGTTATTGGGCAAAGGAAAATCAAAGATTAGTAAGAGAAGGTGCCTTCCAGGAACGTTTTGGAGTTAATGTTTGGTTAGGCGTTGTAGGACTAAGCGTTATTGGTCCAATATTATTCCATCAGCCTTTAACTGGCGAGATGTATTTGGACTTTCTCGAAAATGAAATTGAACATTTTATAAATAATTTGCAGCAAAATGATGATTTAGTTTACCAACAAGATGACGCCCCTGCTCATAATTCAAGAATTGTTGCAAATTACTTGAATGAACGATTTGGTGAGAACTGGTTGGGAACCAATGGACCAATTCGATGGCCAGCGAGGTCGCCTGACCTAACCCCGCTTGATTTTTCTATATGGGGTCATCTGAAAGAAAAAGTGTATGCAACTCCTGTAATATCGTTGGAAATGTTAGAAAATAGAATAAGACGAGCCGTTGAGAGTATCTCAGAACAGCATTTACGAAACCTGCTCGCGGAAAATGTTGAGAGAGTTACACTATGCCAAGAACAATGCGGACAGCGCATAGAACATTTAATTGAGTGACTTTTGTATTAATTGTGAAAGTTTGATTTTAAATTAGTATTAAACCCAATAAAAACCCCCATATTTGTTTATTATTTCTACCTATAATTCAAAAATATCTTCGGTGTTAGAAAATGGCCGCCATATTGAATTTTGAACAAAAGCTTCCTGGTCCTCCATTTCGAAAAAAAATCAACTTGTGATATGTCAATGTAAAGGGAATTCTAAGTTCTATCAAACTGTGTGAAAAAATATACAGGGTTCTTTTTAAACTTCTTGACTTAGGTCTAGGTATTTCCGGAAAAACCGAAAGCCTACCAGTAAAATAAAATTAATACTACTTGTGAATTTTTCTCGATTTCCTAAAATAAGACAGCAAAAATCATAAAATGTCAAAATAATACAAAATTGCTTATCAATAAAAAATATTCCGAAATTTACTGATTAATAATATGTGTGTGTGGGTGTGTGTGTTTCATGTTATGTATTACGAAAAATGTATATCGGCAGAGTTTCGTCAATTTTTTCTCAAACAAAAAGCAAAAATACGGTTTGTTATGCGGTTTTATTTTTGTTTTTCGTTTTTCTCAGTGTAAAAATGTAACGAAAGTTATCAGAAATGTCGATACAAAACAGTACTTTTGACATTTCTGGTTAAATCTAATGAAAATTATAATGGCATCCCTATGCAATTGTTTCCAAGACCTACTTATCTTAGTTAAGTCATCTTTCATGTTACTGCACCGTATCTACTGGTAAAATAAAATTAATACTACTTGTGATTTTTTCTCGCTTTCCTAAAATAAGACAACAGTCACAAAATGTCAAAATAATACAAAATTACTTATCAATAAACAATAAAAAATATTCCATGATTTTCTGATTAATAATATGTGTGTGTTTGTTTCATGTTATGTATTAGTAAAAATGTGTATCGGCAAGGTTTTGTCAATTTTTTCTGAAACAAAAAGCAAAAATACGGCTTGTTATGCGGTTTCGTGTAGCTAATAAGATATACTTTAATACTAATATTTAATAAATACAACTTTCTATTTAAAATCTTTGAGAAAATTTAAGAAAAAGTTCACATTTTAAAGAAAAAATTAAACTTATCCCATTTTGTGATAAATTAAAAATTTGATTTTAAATTTGATTAAAATCCATTGAAAACCCCATTTTGTTTAATATTTTAATAATTTGTTAAACAAAATTTCATCGGTATCGGGAAACGACCGCCTTATTGAATTTTGAAAAAGCGCTTCCTGGTCCGCCATTTTGAAAAAAAAATATAACTTGTGATATGTCATTGAAAAGGTAATTCTAAGCTCTATCAAACTATGTAAAATAATATACAGGGTTCCATTTGAAATTCTTAACTTGGTTCTGATATCGGAAAAACTGGCAGTAATATTCAATTGTTTTTTCATGAAAAATATGTGTCTTAATACCATATTTCGTTAACCCAAATATAAATATCCTAACCTAAAAAGCAAATGAATGGCATCGTGTAAAACGATATCGTTGACACCCGGTATATATATATATATATATATATATATATATATAAAATCTAATTTAGTTGGATCAATGAGTGTTTTCTCAAAAAAAAAAAAAAAAAATTAAAAAATTTAGGGTTTATTTCTATACAAATTTAATTGGTAATGTTCAATCGATTTAAATTTATTTTTGTTATCGGTGCTGTTTCAAAAAATGAAAAAGAATTAAATGAAGAGATGTTTAAGCCCTTACTAGATCATTATACTAACAATCTTCAACCTCAACTTCTAAGTGAATCAATCCAATTCAAGGAATATTTATCCATTTCAAACTATAAGGAAAATGTCAGCTGTTTAAAAATGTTAGAAATAATACATGACAAGAAAATATATATATATATATATATATATATATATATATATATATATATATATAAATTCTAATTTAGTTGGATCAATGAGTGTTTTCTCAAAAAAAAAAAATATTTAAAAAATTTAGGGTTTATTTCTATACAAATTTCATTAGTAATGTTCAAAAATAGGAAGCTAGAAAATTTACTCTATTTCCCTAAAATCAATTTCCGGACATAAATCAGCTTTTTATTAATATATAAATGTGGTTGTGTACGCTGATATTTCAATCAAAATTGGAAAATGCTTTATTAAGCTTTCAAACCACATAAAATGAGTTCCACAATTTATATAGGAATTATGAAATATAAAAAAATATATACCAGAATCAAACATATATTGGCTATGTGCAAACAGTATTGTTATTACAACATCCTAAATTTCATTAATCGAATAATAAAATGAATAAGTAAAGTTTTGTAAAAATTTGTATCTTAACACAGGGTTCGGCCACCACAAGTCGGGTTTAAAAGCCAGCCTGAATATCTTCGACCTCAATCAGTGTTCAGATCTCGTAGAGTAAATATCCCTGAAGATGCCTTGTGCAATCGAAGGCGAAACGTCGGATAGTATATTTACGCCGTGCGCTGCATAGAATGAGCGCTGCGGTCATATTCAGCTATATAATATATACGACTTTTTAGTTTGTAAAATTATTTTGGGTTTCTATCGAATAAGATTGAAAATTTAGTACTCGTCGTCGACAGTTTGCTTCTGCACTTGGTCATATAGAACTAATTTGGGAATTTAATATATACAAGTAGTCTCAAAAAGAAACGGATCGAACGTTTGTCATTCCATAATAAGGAAATATGTACGTATTTTTAGTTTAAAGAAACTTAAGAAAAAAAAATTATCTTGGAAGGTTTTTATAGGTAAATTATAATCAACATAGGCAAAAATACGGCGTGTTTTGACTGCTTTTTCGCCCTATTCTTCACTATGGTCTTACAATGAAATCCGTTTTGTTATTTCTTAATGGTTTTTTTATTTGGAAAACAATTTAACACATAAAACATGTTTAGAACCTGAGGAGAGTCAAAATTTTATAAAAAGGAAACAGTGCAGGTGAATTTCAAGAAATTAAAAGTTGTTGAACAAATTATAAACAACGGAAATTTGGTTTTATTCAAAACTTTCTCCTTAAGAGTCCCTCCTTTTAAGAGGGAAAGTGAGATATTTAGTTATTTAATAATATATACAGTACATATACAAATTATGTTACCTTTTTACATGGGAATTCATTAAAATCGAAATTCCTGGTATTTGGCTTAACCTCATCTCTAAATTACGGGTATATAACGAGAGAAATCTTGGGTAAAATCAATTTACCGATTTTTTTTGTTTTAAATCTTATAAATAAGACTTTGCGCCTCTAAGGGTTTTAATTACCAACGAATTTCTGCAAAATTGTAACTTCTACAATATAAATAATGACGTTCACTTTGATGCCATTGCGTATGCCTTGCAGATGTTATACATTTCTCCGCCATCCTTGAGTGTACAAGTATGTCTTTCTACATTTTCTATGTTTCCTTTACGTATAAAAAAATAATTCTCATTGCAATCTCGTAGTAACAAATAGCCACTTGAGAAACAATTGCTTTACATAAAACGCACTTATAGACGAAATTGTTTCTTTGTCAGTCGATATAAACAACTTTCGAGAGGCAAATGCCATGAAATTTCGAGAAATGTGTTATTATCTAGATTATTTCCTTCCTGTCAATTTTGACCAATCAAATTCAAAACATTTATTGTGTAAAAATTAAAAAAATACAAACAGTCATTATTGCACAAAAGGACAAGGTACACTAGATAGAGGCATTAACAACCAGGCCTCAAATGTTAAAATAGATGAAAACATAAAAAGAAAAACAAAAAAAGACAATAGTTAAAACATATTAAGATTAAAAGATTTTAAACTTTGTCTGACTTCCGGCTTCAGTGTTCGTTTCACAGAGAGCTTGGATTTAGAAGTCAAGCTTGAGAATAGTCTTGTGATTTGGTTGTAGGCATAAGGTGCTAGATAAGAGAAGCCTATCCGAAAAGTTTCGGTTCTAGGCCGGGGGATGTCGAAGTTAGCATAAACTCCTCAAAGCGGTCTGTCATGGACATCGCTTCTTCTAATAACTTTTTCAAAGTCAAAGCCACAATATGCTTTATTATCAAAAGAAAGTGTTCTTATTGACAAAGCTGTAAAGATTAATACAATTAATTATAATTAAATTATTTCAAAAAGGAGATATAATGTAAGATGCGTCCAAAATAAAGATTTAAAATACGTAACAGAATCTAATACACATAACAGAACTTAGAAATAAGAGAAAGAAAAAAAAACACTAACATGGTAACACAAATCATAATTAATATTTAAAACTTACAAAAAAAATTAAAATAAAACATATTCACAAACAAGAAAGGCTCATACATGAACCTAAGCATAAAATATAGATAATATCATTATAGAACCAAAGACAAAATTTTCTTACACACAATTAGTCAAAAAGTAAAAAAAATTAATATATATATATATATATATATATATATATATATATATATATATATATATATATATATATATATATATATATATATATATATATATATATTTAATATATATATATATATATATATATATATATATATGTATATATATATATATATATATATATATATATATATATATATATATATATATATATATATAAATAAGGAATCTAATATCCGGTATGCGGTCTGTAGGTCAAATAAATAACTAATTTATTTATGACTTCATCAGGAGGAAACGCTAAAATACACCATAGAGTAAAATGATATCAAACTAAAAAAAACAGTTAAGACTTACAAGTGCAGTTACAAAAACATGACTATATGCATTTCAACACACAGTAGAACGTTAAATTAGGAAGAATACAACCACATGAATATTAAAGTGTTGATAACAGGTAGAACTTAACAACTAGCAAGACATTTATATATACATTTATTTGTTTATTTTTTTGAATAATAAGAACTATTTTATTTTTTTTTGTGGTAAAAGAAACTTTGATAAACAGTTTTATGTACATAATTAAGTTCGTGGAATATTTATATTATGGTATTTAAGTTATTTGTTTTTTGTTGAACAAGGCAAAGAATTCATTTGTTCAACAGATTGCAATAAATGGTGCTCAGCTGTTGGATGTCAGATCTAGAATTAACTGAATTATTTTGCGTTGTTAATATGTACCATTTCCAGAAATAGCCTTTTTCTGTAATAATTTTCATATTCCAGAATTTGTATGTTTTCGTAATCAAAATTGTGATCCTCTTTCTGAAATGAATTCTTTGCCTTGTTCAACAAAAAACAAATTACTTAAATACCATAATATAAATATTCCACGAACTTCAATATGTACATAAAACTGTTTATCAATGTTTCTTTTACCACAAAAAAAATAGTTCTTATTATTCAAAAAAAAATAAACAAATAAATGTATATATAAATGTCTTGCTAGCTGTTTTCCAGAGTAAAACACTGACAAGAATTCGTACATCATAAGTCTGACAAGCAAGTTGAAATGAGTATGAAGTAATTATATTCTATATTTTTCGATTAATAACATTGGCTGAAAAAAAAATTTTTTTAGTTGTAACACAAATCAGAATAGCATATTCTAATAGAATGGACCTATCTAAATATGAAAATAAAAATAGAAAGTTGTAGCACGTAGGGTTTTCTTGTTAGAGTTGTAGTACCATATCGAATGTTACTATACTTAATATCTATAGAAAAATGATTTCAGAATATTCTTAACCCTGTTTACTGACTATGTTTACAGTTTTCGTCTATTAAATATACCATACATCTAAGAGAGAAGCAAACGAGAAAAATATTAACTTAAAACACTATTTAAACTTTATTTTTTCCGTTCCAAAAACCAACAGTAGTCACCCATCATGGCTGGATCCCATCGTTCTTGGTACCGAATTTCCATTGTTCTGATATCTTGGTGAAACCTCTAACCCTGCTCGTCACTAACAGCTCCCAAATTTTTACGAAAAAAATGACAGATGGGAATGGAGGAAGTGAATTTTTAATGACATTCTGTCACCAAGCGCTTTATAGGCATCTAAGAGCTCATTAACTAATTGTTCATAATTTTCATCCATATTGTTGCCTAAAAATCCTCTTACTACATTAACAAATGAATTACATGCTCTGAGTTCCTACCTGGTAAGCTTTTCCATAAAATTAACATCGTCCAGCAATTTTATGATTTGTGGCCCAATAAAAATGCCTTCTTTTAATTTGGCAGCACTTAACTGGGGAAAGACTTGTCTTAGGTATTTAAATCCATCACCATCTTTATTCAAAGCCTTCACAAAGCTTTTCATCAATACAAGTTTAATGTGAAGAGGAGGCAAAAGGACATTTTTGGGATCAACAAGAGGTATAAATTTAACATTTTGAGATCCCGGTTGAAATTTGCTTCTTTCTGGCCAAATTTTTGTTACATAATGCTGATTTGTTGCACGACTGTCCCATAAACAAAGAAAACAGCAATATTTTGTAAATTCCACTACAGTCCCACTAAAATCGCTATAACTTAAGTCCTCACATATTTGCCATTTATACCTTTTGTAGTTTATTTTATCCAAAATCGTGCGCATATTGAATAGGCAACTGGTATAGAGGGTTTTAAATTTCCATTCTGCAATAACACAGCTTTTAAGCTATATTTAGATGAGTCTATGAATAAGTGCCCACTGTAGAATTCAGAAAACATAGCATTTCTTTTTTCTGAAATTCGTAATTTTTGTTTCTTTGGCCAACAGGTTCCATTCCTTAAGACGGGAACCCAGAAGTTCTGACCGTTGCTTGGATAACCCCAAATCCCGTACTAAATCATTAAATTCACTTTGAACAATCAAATGTGGCTCTCCGGAACTGGGACCTATGGTAAAAGTGGGATCGGTGCACTGTTCTTCTGAGCTGCCTGATGATGCGTTATCTCCATTATCTCCCAAATCAATAGCTTGCCAATTTAAAGGCGCAATCGGCACTGGCAAATTTGCATTATGAGGAACAGGCAGATTGAAAATTTGCATATTTTATATTATGCTTTCCATTTTTGGAATAACCTTCAGTCCTTGTCAGACGAAAATAACAATCATCAGCAGAGCCGTATCTAGGGGGGGGTTTTGGGGGTTCAAACCCCCCCCCCGAAATTATGTACTAAGTCCAAAAAAATCTTAAATGCAATAATCCAAAAAGAACAAAAGAAAAGAAGATAATTAATCGCCGCACAGCCCAGGCAGCATAGGCCGTAAAACTGAAAAGTAAAGAGAGAAGAGAAATATACACTCTAACCTCACATTCGATTTTTGAATATTCGAAATTCAAAGGTTAGTTTTATGTGCTTTTTAGGCGCATCTAACGTGGTCAGCTATTATTATTATTTATTGTATTATTGTTCTTCTTATCTTCTTCATATACTTCTAGCTTCTAGTGGCTAGGTAAGTAAAATTTTGCTTTCTTGTAATTCTTGTATTTTGTTATTTTATATGGTGGCGGCTTGTGGGTTGTAGGTTGTAGGAGCGAAAAATAATACATTTCTGGCTGGTTGTAGGGACACGTTGGTAATGGTATTGATATGTAATAATATGTAAAGGTAGTTTTAGTTTTTTTTAAATACGCTTTCCGAATAAATTAACGCAACGTACCATCAAAAAATAACAATAAGTTTAAACCACTTGTTTGATTGATTTAAAATTTAAGTGATTCTTTTTAATAACTGGTGATGCTAACTAAACTGTTTGCATTAAACCTTTTTTTATTAATAAAAGGTGTTGCAATTACAGCGTGTTTTATCATTCATTTTAAAAAAATTAAATAACCTTTTAGCTTTATCTTTTCTAATTCTAAGCAATATTTTTTATTTTAAGAGAAACAGGATGTTACAACTTTTGGAAAAAAGTCACGCTATAATTGCTACACCCTGTATAAATAAGAAAAAGAGAGTTTTATGCAAACTTAATAGACCAATGTTCACGAATAGACAATACGTCTTTAAAAAAAATCCTCCAAACCACCAGACAAGTGGTTTTAACAAAAATTTACTTGTGCAATAAGTGAATTCTTTTTTTGCACCATTTTTCGTATAAAAATATAAAAAAAAATAGTGTATTTTTTTACATTTTCGTGCAATGAAAAGCCCTTTTAAAAAAAAATGGTGTAAAAAGATTTGCACAGTCGCAGATAAACATTCAATTTATTGCAATTGCATTATTGCAAACCAAGCCTGCTCATGCGATATCTATTAAACTTATTGATATTTTTTAATAGTGCGTTATTAATATATTTTTTTCAAAACTCTAATAAAATATTTTTATTAACTTTTCTAGAAATTGGGTAGATTTTTTTAATTTCAGTTTTCTCCTAATCTCGTTGTTTCCTCCAGCACCAGTCGCCACTTTAGAATGACGCAAAACCAAATAATTATATTTCCCTGTAGTATCGCAAACTTTTGTTTCCAGAAATTACAAATTAAAATGGCAAAACGAAATGTTCAGCGCTCACTAACGGACTTTTTATACAAAAAAACAAAAATTTCAACTGAATTTTCCGAACAAGCTTCTAGTTCCAGTACAAACTCTCGTTTCAGAATTCGAACCAAATTCCCTCCCGAGTCTCCCGACAGTCCCGACCATAAAAGAACATACAAAGAATGAACCTCGGAGTGAACGTAAGATTGATAATTTGGACATTGGTTGCTGTTTCAATAAAAAAATAGATTCTGAATTGAAATTCAAACTCTTGACCTCTTCATGGATTCCAGATGACAAATATAAATTTCCTGCCTCAAAAAAAAGAAACCTGAAGTTTCAAATAGGTTGGCTAAAGCGTTTTCCGTGGCTTAGTTATACTGCCGAAGGTGATCAAGGTGCTGTATGTAAATATTGCGCAATATTTGCAACTGAATTTAGTGGAAAAGGTAGTCACCTAAAGCTTCAGGGCTTGGTTGTAAAGCCCTTTAATAATTGGAAGGATGCCATCGAAACATTTGTGCATCATAGTAGAACTGACTATCATAAAAAAAATAGTAATTTTGCTGACAACTTTATGGCAACTTTTAGCAAATCGGCCCCGGATATCATAACGCATCTTGACTCTAGCCGTGCCAAACAAATAGCTGAAAACAGAAGAAAATTGAAACCTTTAATTCAGACTATTATACTCTGCGGACGTCAAGAATTGGCTCTACGCGGAACTGCAGATTCTGGTCCAATAACTTTGGAATCGGTAGAGCCTGACCATAACGATGGAAATTTTCGAGCGTTACTGCGTATGCGCCTATCATGTGGTGACAAAGATTTAACTGATCATATTGAAGGTCAATCTTTAAACGCTATGTATATAAGTCCAATCATTCAAAATAATATTATTCAAATTTGCGGCAAAATGATACAAGAACAAATTGTTTCTAGAATTAACAATGCTAAATATTTTTCAATTTTGATGGGCGAGACTACAGATATTTCTCGTATTGAGCAGTTATCCCTTTGTGTAAGGTACATGGACTACAACAAGGAAAATGAAAATTCAATCTACATTATTCGTGAAGATTTTCTCCAGTTTGTACCTGTTCACAGTACAACTGGTAGTGATTTAGCTACGGTAATGTTAAAGTGTTTACAAGAACTGAAAATAGATTGCACTTATTTAATTGGACAAGGTTATGACGGCGCTGCAGCCATGAGCGGTAGTTTTAAAGGTGTACAAGCATTAATACGAGAAAAGTACCCAGCAGCATTATATGTGCATTGTAGTGCACATTCATTAAATTTAGCTTTGGCTCATAGTTGTAATGTCCAAAGTGTCAGAAACTGTATAGGAACCATTAAATCCGTCGCAAATTTTATAAAAATTTCTGCAAAGCGCACTGAAATTCTACAAAATAAAATTAAGAACCATTTTCCTGATACTAAATGGAAGAGGTTAACAATAATGTGTGAAACTCGGTGGGTGGAAAATCACGACGGACTAATCAGATTCACAGAAATTTTTAAGCCCATTGTTGAAACACTGGAAGAACTACAGTTAGTAAAGGATATAGATACTTCCTCCAAGGCTACACAATTACATAATGCCATAATAACCAGCGAGTTTATCATCAGCATGATAACCGCATCAACTTTATTCGCCTATACCCTACCTTTATGCAGAATTCTTCAGTCAGTTAATATTGATCTCTTCACAGCTACAGAACATGTTGATACTGTTATAAGTCAAATTAAAAGTATGAGAGGTGACATAGATCAGGTGTTCAGCAACATTTTTGAAAAAGCCGAAGAACTTTTGAAATCCGCAGATCCTCAAGAGTGCATTAAAATTCCCAGAATAGTCGCACGTCAAAAAAATCGTTCTAATATTGTAGTAGGTAGTCCAAAAGAATACTTTCGCATTACCGTTGCAATTCCTTTTTTCGATGATTTTATTCAGCAGTTGACTGAACGATTCGCAAAACACAAAAAGTCATTGTCCTCTCTATATTTCTTATTACCAAATGTCTGTGTTGATCACAAAATAGATCTAAATGACATTTCTTTATATGCCCAATTCTTGGACTATGACACCCTAGCGGCAGAATTAGAGCTGTGGCAGCAAAAGTGGAAGCAGCGATCAGCAGTCGAACGACCGAAAAATGCCATTGAAACGATATCGGAATGCAACCGGTCTATATTTCCAAATATATACATTTTATTAAAGATTCTTGCAACTTTACCGGTATCAACAGCCACACCCGAAAGATCTTTTTCAATCTTAAGGCGATTAAAGGATTTCTTACGGAATTCTACAGGTCAAGAACGATTGACAGGTCTCGCTCTATTGAGTGTACATAGAGACATAAATATTGATACCGAGGAAGTGGTCAATCGTTTTGCCAGAGAGAAGACCAGAAACTTGCAGTTTGTTCTTTAGTATTATTTTTTTATTATTTATTAAAACATTATTTTTCAGTTGAAATATAAATATAGAACTAAAAATACATGTTTTTTTATATTTGTGACTGCGGTGACCACTCCATAAACTTTTATGGTCAATATTGTCTCAAAATAATGTTTCATTAAGGTAATTATTTGATTCAATAGGAAAAGTACTCGTATATATCAAAAATTCACCAACGTATTTATTAAGAATTGGGCGTGGTCCAAAAATTTTTTTTTGTTCAGCTTCCAAACCCCCCCCAAAATTTTAGTCTAGATACGGCCCTGATCATCAGAATGATTGGTGGGTTCTCGCCATACCATTGGAACTGCAAAAGGCATACTTTTTCCCTTTCCCTTCATCCACTGCACCAATGATACACTACAACTAACACAGGACACATGGGGTGCCCACCGCTTATCTTGATCCCCAATAAACACACCAAAATATTTAAGGTAGGCTTTTTTTACATTTTCGGAAAATGGCCTGACTTGCGATTTCACCAGAAATTCTCCACAAACATAATATTATTTGTCAGGAGAAATTTTGCAACTTTGGCGCGTTTGACTCGACATTCTCGTCTTTACATACACTTGCTTATCGATACACAGAGAACCACTCAATTCGAAACTCAACAAAAGAGTGATGTTTAAAGTTTATTTTATGTCTAATCTTGTAAACAACCCAGTGTAGGTAATTTTTCCGTTGTAAAATGGACCCAGTTTAGCCACCCCACAATAAAATTGTTTATTATTGGGAGGGTATTTTCATTGTGAAAATAATGAGCTGGCCTGTGTTGGAAAAATCTTGTCGGCCAGTGTAATTATTGTTCCTAGTGTTGTTTTAAATAAAAATATTTTTATATTAAATATATTTATTAAATTTAGGAAATAATATTACCAAATATCCCTCGTGCATCTAATTTTTCCTACGGAAAAATTGGAATACCCGTGTTTTAGAAATTTGTTTAATCAGTGTATTTAATAGCATTTGGCCAAGTGGAAAAATTCTCATTTTCGACATGGGTTTTTAAAATCACTAACGCTCATGCTAATCATTTAGAAATCCGTTTTCCGAAAAAAATACATTACCTAAAATTGCATAGAACACGAATACAAAAGAATTACCTTAACATGTAATGAAAATGTGGGTTCAAAAAATATTAGTCTAACACCGAAGCTACTTCGCTTAAAAGATAAAGTGACACTGTATACCGCATTGTCAAAACAAGATAAAAAATATAAAGATATCACCTTCTTAATAATATTTATAAAGAAAAATTAAAACTACAGTGAAACCTCTCAACAACGGACAGTAGCCGCGCCACAGAAACTGTCAGTTGTACAGAGGTGCCCGTTGTGGAGAGTGATCATATTAAATACCAATGTAATTTTATTTAAAAAAATATTTTATTTTCAAGTAAAAAAATAATGTTTAGTACAAATTATTAATACAATTGTTATTACGTATACACCAACATCTTTTACATACATATATGCATACAATAAAAATGTAATACCTAATATAAAATATTGTACTACCTACATATACAATTTGATACAGTTCTACTTTACAAAAGTTTCTATAATAAAAAATTTTAAACTGTTGTTTGTCTTAAACTAGATTTATTTTTAATAATTTAAGATTCCATTTTAGACGCAACTTCTAAGATTTTTTCCCCTAAAACAGAATCTCCAGTTAACATACAAAAGTTTTCAATATCCCTTAACATTTTATATGCTTTCTTAATGTTCTTAACATTGGAAAAAATAATTTTTTAATCATCACTGTCAGATGAAATCTGACCGTTCTCACTATTTTGAAATTCACTGATGCACTCACGTACATTTATGTTAGGATTTTCTGTGAATAAACTTTCATCAATTTCTGAATACGAAGTTAAATCGGAAGAGAATACACCATGTTTCTACATAATTCCGATAATGGCACATCATCTTCACTATCGTAGTCAACGTTTTCCTGGAGAATTTCGTCGAATCCAGCTTTGCGGAAGCAGTTATTGATGGCCTTGGAGTCGACTTTTTTCGATGCAGCAACAATCCAAATCAAGGCACTTACAACATTTATGGATTTCTCCGATTGTTCGGTAGATTTAGAATACTCCATGGATGACAAAAGTCGCTTGATTAAAAACTTTCTGTAGTGGTTTTTAAAATTTTCAATCACGCCCTGGTCCAATGGCTGGCAATGTGATGTCGTATTTGGCGGCAAAAAAAATTATTTTAACATTTTTTAACTCCAGTTTTGGGTGAGATGCAGCATTATCCAAAAATAAAAGTACATTTCGGTTTTCCCTTTACATTTTTCGGTCAAATTTCATAAACCAATCCGGCATTATATACCTTGTCGTCCATGTTTTCTTGTTATAGAACCATTCAAGTGGCAATTTTTCCACGCTTGATCCTTTAAAACAACGGGGGGCAATTCCATGATGACTCGCGGGACAATTAGAAAAACAACAATTTTAAAAATATTCATTTTTACCATAGGCATAGTAAGTCTCATGTGATTTATTGCTATTCTATTATGGCAATGATGTCTCTGCTATTAGTACTTGCTCATTTGAAAAAAGGCAAAACCTAATAAATAAAGTTTTTGAAAAATCTATGCTTACTCGCGGGACATCCAAAATGTTTAATCAATATGCGCAAGTTTTAATTGTTTTTTTTCTCTAAATTTTATAGATATCTAAAAAAAGTAATATTACTATAACTTACCTACTCTTAGTTGAAATTTATGGGACCATACTTAAAATGCCAAAATTCTTTAAGTTCTGTATATATTAACCAATTTAGTGATTACTCGCGGGACATTACTCGCGGGACAATGCAATTTCAATAAACAAATATTTATTTCAGCTATTACAATAAACAATGAAACTAAGAAATTACATAGGAAAACACAAAACAACGTTTGATTCCTTTGAATTACATACATTTTTAACTCCTACATGATAATTATCCAAAAATCGAAAGTTGTGACAGCTTGTTATGTTGGGAAATGGTTTTACCAAGTTCCACTTATCATCTAAAGTTTTTTTTTGCTGCTTCAATCTCTTCTGTTTCTACATAAATGACGTTTATCTTGTCCAGTTTTTGAGTATATTGGTAAAATTCTTTCGCATTAGTAATTAAAGACTTTCGACTTTTTATTTCCATCCAGACCTAAAATATAAAATGTGTTATAATTGTCAGAATTCGTTTGGCATTAAATACTTTTCTTTTTACTGTAGCCCCTATACCATCCACAGCACCCTTTCCATGTGATGACGCGAAGAAATTCCATTCCATTGCTCTTAAATTCATTTCTGCTGGTAAGAAGCACAACGAAGACATCGTATAACGATTTTTGAACTGCGCAGCGCATCCGTCGCTAAACACGCATAATTTTTCAAAATTTAATACTTTCAGTTTCAGAAATTCTATTATTTTCTTTAAAAAAACATTGACAGCGTATCTATCATGTGAAAGATAGTTAGACACGATAGCAAACGAAAGTATATTGTTTGGACCCCAAGCGACGGCAGTATAGATTGTTACTTGGTTATGCGACCAATGCGCACTTTGAATTTCATCTTGTGCTGTAATTGAAAAGTTTTCCGCAAAGTCCATTTGCAATATGATTTCTTTTTCGCCAACGGTGCTTCTTTTCGAATCAAAATACTTTTGTTGGCTGTTTTTGATAAATACATGTTTTTTGAAAAAAGGCAGTTGATTTTCTAAGGTGGAAATAATCGTTTCGATGGACTTTTCAATACTTATTATTTCTACTTTTCCATTGATAGTTGCCCACTGTTTAAAAATTAATTCCACAGACTCATCATATTTCAGAGGCAGAACTGAATATTTTAAGTCAATGTCTTTACAATTCTGACAAATCCCCATCATACAATCTTCGCTTTCTAAGTAGCAAACGATTTCTTGAAGAAGCTCTCTGTGTGTTTTTGGGAACTTTACAGTTTTGTGCAATATATCAATTAAATAAAAGACATTAGCATGATACCTGCAGACACATACGTCATGAGGCATATCTGACAAAAGCATGACAAATTTAGGTCTTAGTTCATAAAATTTACTAATTTTTATCGTTTCCCCCGGATTCTCTTCTTTAAAAATACTAAAAGCTTCTAACACTTTATACATCATATGTCTTTTTTGTGCGTATTCTGTGCCATTTTCAGATTTTATTTTGATTTTATCCTTAACATTTGGCGAAACCCTGCTTATATCTTCTCTACAGAAAAAAATCTCAACTTTCCTTACTGTTTCCATATTCAGCTGGTTATACTTATTATTTGTTGTGACAGACTCAAAACACTCTGGATTATTTTGACCAATATCAAAACTTATGGTTAAATTCTTATCAATCGTTTTCAAAACCCTTCTAATGACCTCTATTTTCTTCTCTTTATGTTCTGGAAGGACATTCTTGATTTTTTTCAAATCTTTCCCCATAGTTTGAGGGGTCTTATAAGCACTATTCCCTTTTTTATCCAACCTTTGAGCATCTTTTTTTGCACGGTATTTTCTTTTTCTTTCTCGTTCCTGTTTTCTGTTCAACTCTATCAAATCTGTCGAGGACAACATTTTTTGTTTCATTTTTTCTCGGTATTTTTTGCAACATTCAGCATGTCGTTTACGGTATATCGACTTAAGGTTCTCATTTGCATTTATTTTCTCTCTATGCTTTCTGACATACTGTTTCACTTTCATTTTCCTCTTTTCATTTTGTATTTTCGGCATCCTAAAAATGGATAACTTCCTATCATTTCTTTCTTTTTTTCAATCCAAAAATCAATACAACTAAATCGCTCTGTAACCTTCCGTAGCTAGCAGTATTTTTAAAAAATAAAAAAAAAAACATTTACCTAAATACCGATAACACTACAAATAATTTGATGCTACTAAAAGCAGTTTTATTAAAATCTCAACTTTCTTTTGAAAACACTTTTATGAGCGTTGAAAATAAAAAATAAATATTTCTAGGCTATTAAAGATTACTCGCGGGACAAAAAGAAAATTATATTAAAAATATATTCTAGGCTTCTTAATATTTATCTATCATACTGTTATAACGAGCAAGTCAAAGGTTAAGAAATATCATGTTTTTATCCACAGTTTCTATTACGGTCTAATTAAAAATTAAAAAAAGTATTGGATTCAGCTTACTCGCGGGACAAAATTTTGGAATATAAATAAGCAATTTTTAATCAAGTTCTACTTACTTTTTGCAAAAAATAATTCACTATTTAAAAGCTTGACAGCACAACAGTTTTTGACGGGCACCAGTTTCCAAGCACTGCTTTTGTTTTTACATAGCCACCTGTGATAAACAATGCTTTTGTAATGCAGTGTGATGCGGGAACGGATTCCTGCAGTTTTTCGTAACATTTTAAAGTCACTAGGTAAAATTAGGAATATTTATCTAACATTTCATAAACTTTAACTCAATTGTAAACAATTATTCAGGTTTTTTGAATGAATGAATTTTTGAATTTTACTAAAAAGAGTAAGCATCGATCACGGAATTGCCCCGGGTTTTTTACTTTTTCTAATCACCAGTGAATTTTCTCCATTTATAGCGGAGCAAAATGAAATAGTGAGTCTCTCCTTTGACGCTTTCCCGCCAGCACATGTTTCGGCTTTTCAAGAAAACGTTTTATTCGGCAAGGCGCGGAAAAAGAGTCCCTTTTCGTCGGCGTTATAAATATTTCTCGGAGCGTAGTTTTTGTTAATAGCACTTAATTTCGTCCACCAATCAGTTACCTGAATCAAGTCTACAGCTGCTGCTTCGCAACAGATGGATTTGAAAGAGATATTATGATAGAACGAAAGCTTTCACGGCTATGGTCAATTAAGAAATCATGGTTCTTGGGATTAGACCGTGTCAAAATGGAATCACTTTCCGACGTTTCGCCTTCGATTACACGAGGGATCTTCAGGGATCTTCACTTCACGAGATCGGAACACTGAATGAGCTCGGATTTTTTTTTTTTTTTTGTGTCGATGGGGAATGCTTTTACGCACGAATTCCCTTCCTCTGGAAGACAGTGTGGGACTTGTTGTTCCGACAGGTTTCCACCTGTCGGAGTCAACAATACCCACTAAACCCCAACGGGCCCCCATCAGATGGACCATCATTGGGCTAGCCAAGGATCCTTCGATGGGGTTGATGCCGTCCTTTCGGGAGAAACTCCTATGAAGGACATGGTCCTCGCTGTCGTGGGGGGGGAGGTCCTCACTTGGCAGGATGTGTTTGCCACCTCTCGTTACTTGTAGTCATCTGAAATAAAAAGAAATTATTAGTAATGAAAGTGTCGTCTTACCAGGTGGGATATTTCTCTGTTACTCTGTCCTACTGTCCCGTGGTCCAGTTTGCCGCTGCCAGTGTCCCTCCGTCAGTGTACCTGGTGGTCTTCGTGTCTTTGGTCCTCTTCTGTGCCCTCAGCGACACTGCTGTTCCGTGATCCGGCAGTGTTGAGGCTGAGGTGGGGTGAGCTCGGAGAGACCCAGGCCAGCTATTTATAGTCGACCTGTGTTTACCGAAGCGTGACTCGGTGTAACGATCGGTTTCCACGTATGATGTAGACTGAAGCCCGTATCTCTATTACTGAATCAGAAGGCACGATTCCCTTTCTAGATGTTTTTGTACAAAGGAAAGGGGATGGTTCCTTAAGACACTCTGTATATAGAAAACCAACGCATACGAACAGGTACTTAAATGCAAATTCCCATCATCAGCACAAAAGCAATCAGTCATTAATTCATTGTTTTACAGAGCTCTCGCGATTTGTGACCAAAATTCTTTACAATCGGAAACAGAGAAAATGACTCAAGCTTTAAGAGCGAATGGATATTGCACTGATGATATTAGACGATCAATTAGAAAATATAATAATCCTACTCAACGAAATGATACTAATAAGGAATTACCGATAGGAAATGTAGTTCTTCCGTTTATACACGGAACCACAGACAAGATTGCAAGGTTACTTTGCCGGTCCAACATACGTACAATCTTCAACACACACAAGAAAATTGGACAATGTTTGAGATCGCCAAAGGACATTATCCCTTTTCAAACGGAAGGAGTATATGCAATTCCTTGTTCCTGTAGTGATGTTTATATTGGAGAAACTGGAAGATCCATTTCGACTAGGCTTAAGGAACATGAACGATGTATCAGAAAGAAACAAATTGTACAATCCGCTGTATCTGAACACCAACGTTCTACTGGGCATGTCATAAATATAAAAGAAACCAAAGTTCTTGCATCGGTTTCGGGACTCTATAAACGCAAAATTAGAGAATCTATTGAAATTTATAAGCATCCTAACAATTTTAATAGAGATACTGGCTTCAGTCCACATCATACGTGGAAACCGATCATTACACAGAGTCGCGCTTTGGTAAACACAGTTCGACTATAAATAGCCGGCCTGGGTCTCTCCGAGCTCATTCGTTGTTCCGATCTCGTGAAGTGAAGATCCCTGAAGATGCCTCGTGCAATCAAAGGAGAAACGTCGGAAAGTGATTCCATTTTGACATGGTCTAATCCCAAGATGCTGGCTTATGCTGTCTGGCATTAAATGTGGGCTTTTCAAAAATTATCTGAACATCTGTCCGTTCTGAGGAGGTAAATTTTACTGTTTTTGTTAAAAATGTTCCAAATTTTACTGTCAGTGTCCGTTGTCATGAGGGTTTAATACACAGGAATACACATGCTGACGGTCGGTGACTTCAAAATTGTCCGTTCAGCAGAGGTGTCAATTGTTCGGAGGTGTCCGTTAAGGGAGGTTTCGCTGTATTTTATATACAACAAAATGACAATCATATTAAAAATTCAAACAATAAATCACAAGCTATATGGCCAAAAATCAATCCAAAAATTAAATTATGATTGTTAATAATGGCGAATTGGTTCCAAAGAATGTGATGGCAGATAATTTTAACTTTAGCTTTACTAATTTACCAATAATCAATAATATTGATACTGCGTTTGTGTACAGATGTGTGCCATCTTGCAACAGTACCCTATTTTTATTACCTGTATGTAAAAATTATATATTAAATTTGATCATTAATGTCAAGAATTCTAATGCTTCAGGACATGATAATGGAAATCTAATAAATGGATAAATAAAATATACAAGGTCCAATTTAAATTTTGGCAGAAAATTTACATTAAAAGTAGTCATTTTAATTTTTTTTTCAAAAAGGCGTAATATTTTGAAAAAAACATAATAAACATGCTTTCATGCTTTTTCTAACCTAAAAAGTTATATTTTAATCAGGTCACCTCAGAAGTTTGACACTGTCTTTGGTTTTGTATATGGTAAATATAACATTTTTCTGATAACCGGGTTTATGGCCGTCATTTAAGATTAGCCGAAAAAATAAAACTTGTGATACATCATTGGAAAGAGAATTTTACACAGAATGTGACTAAAAAATAGACAGGGTTTCATTTAATATATTGGAAAGGTAAAAAAATTAGAGGCTGTATCCTATGTTCTGTGTCATCCGGTATATATATATATATATATATATATATATATATATATATATATATATATATATATATATATATATATATATATATATATATATATATATATATATATATAAGGGGTGGACGATTGTGGGCAAACGGAGAGGAATTTGAAAAAAAAAATTGGGATATGATTGATAGTCAAGAACGCTGTGTTTTAAAATTATACCCATTATACAAGGTGGTCTGAAAAGTTCGTGGTGAACCAAATTTGTGTTTTTTTAAATGGGATATTATTATTTTAGTTGATTCTCCTACTCGTTGCGATCATTTTGATATAAGGTTAGTTGGGTCTAAAGTTTATACCAAGGGAATGGGACGAGGTTAAAGTGGAAAAAAGGGTTATACTCCGGCCATTTTTTGAAAACAATTGAAGCAGGTATGGAAAAGCTAAATATTCTATAAAATGTATTGTATCTAGGACTACAATAATCGCTTGTAAGTCGTTCAAAATTATTCACTGTTATACAGGGTGGTCAAGTTTTGCAAATTTACCTTGGATTGAATTTTTTTAAATGGAACACCCTGTATATTTTACTTTCATGTTAAAGATAACATTACTAGCTTTCAGAAAATATCATATTTGATACCTTTCTGACCAACAGTTTTTCAGTAAATTAGCTGTGAAATCAAAATTTCTTCATTTTAACACAAATTACTCTGAATTCACGTTGTTAAGATTGACAATTTAATATCAGGAGGCCATGATATCATCATAAATTGAACAAAAGATTGACAGTCCTGTCAAAACAGCAAAGTGTCAGAATATTGTCATCAGTAAATAAATAAATATTGTTCTTTGATGATGCGATGCCGAAATAAAAACAAGATAGAAGCTTTTGCAAGTTTATCATAGAGATTTCAAGAAGCAGGAAATGTTGCTTTCTAAAAAACGTAAAGTAATTAATAAACCAGTTACCAATGAAGATAATGCTTTGACAGTGTTAATAACAGATCTTTTTTACAAAAAAAATAAATTTAATATAAATCAACAAAAACAATGAAATTAAAACTTATAAAAGATGTTCAACTAAACAACCGTTTTGCTGAAGGCACATTTCGAGTCTATCCATAAATGAAAGTTTCACTTTTCTCAAAGTCAGGTCTGAAATGTTGCGAAAACTGCTTATTATTCTCAAGTTCATATCTTCCACTGTGGTTGGAACCTCTTTATAAACTTCTTCTTTAACATGTCCCCATAAAAAGAAATCTAGTGGCGTTAAATCGGGTGACCTCGCAGGCCACTTGACTGGTCCACCTCGCCCAATCCAATACTCCCCTTTCCAATTATTGAGAAAATGTCTTACATGCCTATGGTAATGCCGGGGTGCTCCATCATGTTGGAACCAAAAGGAATTTCTTAACATTAAAGGTAAGTCTTCGAGCAATACGGGCAACTCATTTCTCAAAAAATTTAAATAGACTTCTCCCGTTAAATGCTCTTCAAAGAAATATGGTCCTATAACATGAGAGCCAATTATACCTCCCCAAACATTAATTGACCATTTATTTTGATGGTCCACCTGACGAATCCAATGTGAATTTTCGGTTGAATAATAGTGCATATTATGTTTGTTAACCAAGCCGTTGCTTTTAAAAGTTCCTTCATCTGAAAACAGCAACCTATCTACAAAACCTGGATTATCCCAAATTGTATTTAAAAACCAAACTGAAAACTCTTGTCGTTGAACGTAATCGCGATCATACAGTTCTTGGTGTAATTCAATGTGGTAGGCATGATATTTTTGTTGTTTCAGAATCCGTTTAATACTAGTGCGTTCAATATCAGTAGCTCTCTCAATTTCCCTGGTACTTGTGTGTGTATTTTCTTGCACTGTTAATAACACTGTCAAAGCATTATCTTCATTGGTAACTGGTTTATTAATTACTTTACGTTTCTTAAAAGCAACATTGTCTGTTTCTTGAAACCTCTCTAATAAACTTGCAAAAGCTTCAGGTCTTGGTTTTTTTTCGGCATCGGGATATCGTACCGCATGAACCCTGCTTGCTAGTAAAGGGTTTTTTTGACACTCGCCCAACATAAAAGTCATGTTTATCAACTTTGGAGTACTCAAAAACAATGGTAATTGATGCCAATTCTCTGACACTTTGCGGTTTTGACAAGAATATCAATCTTTCTTTTCATTTATGATTATATCATGACCTAAGCAACGTAAATAATACCGTTTCTGTTAGAATGAGTAAATTTTGGTTTCACGGTTAATTTACTAAAAACCTGTTGGTTAGAAAGATATCAATTAGGGTATTTTCTGAAAGCTGGCGATGTTATCTTTAATATGAGAGTAAAATATATGGGGTGTTCCATTTAAAAAAATTCAATCCAAGGTAAATTTGCAAAACTTGGCCACCCTGTATAACAGTGAATAATTTTGAACGACTTACAAGCGATTATTGTAATCCTAGATACAATACATTTTATAGAATATTTGGTTTTTCCATACCTGCTTCAATTGTTTTCAAAAAATGGCCGTAGTATAACCCTTTTTTCCACTTTAACCTCGTCCCATTCCCTTGGTATAAATTTTAGACCCAACAAACCTCATATCAAAATGATCGTAACGAATAGGAGAATCAACTAAAATAATAATATACCGGGTGTCCCATTTAAAAAAACACAAGTTTGGTTCACAACGAACTTTTCAGACCATCCTGTATAATGGGTATAATTTTAAAACACAGCGTTCTTGACTATCAATCATATCCCAAAAATGTTTTTTCAAATTCCTCTCCGTTTGCCCACAATCGTCCATCCCATCTTGGTTGCACCACCCTGTATATATATATATATATATATATATATATATATATATATATATATATATATATATATATATATATATAGGGTTATTCACGAAACCCGTTCATTAAAAGTTTTTGATGATGCCATTTAGATAAAAATTTCAAATTTTGGGATTAAGGTAAGGTCAAGGGGTACTTCTTTTTTGAAATATTTTCAACTTCCTGTCACTTCTGGTTTAACCGGAAGTTGGTATCAACTTGCTTATTTTAAATGGAACACCCTGTATTTTATGATATTTTTGGATTCTACGGAGAATTTTAATGCTATTTTATGTAACATGTCCTATACCTAGGTTCAAGCGTTCTTAAGATACTTGACCTTGAACCAAAAATGAGCCTTCGGGGTACCAAATTTTAAATCTCATATTTTTGTAAGTTTTGAAGATATAATCTTCATATTTTGCAGACGATCGGTAAATAATCTTGGGGTTCTATTTTTTTTATTGAATTTGTCTATTTTTATACAGGGTGTCCTAAATTCAGCGACAAACATTCACATTTTCAAAGCCGCTAAAGTTCGTTTTTTTAGACACTCTTTAACTTTATGCACTATCAAATGTAGAATTTCATTTTCTATCGAACTCTATTAAGGTTCCCTATACCTATTCGTAACCATTTTCGAAATAATCAGGTTTTTATTAAACTATCATATGTATTTGCTAAATGCTTACACCTTCCCGTAGTAAGCAATGGAAAAACAATTTTTGTTCTTTTCTATTCAACATGACAGCTGATTTGAAACTTTTAAATTAAAATAAAATAACACTCAAAAGCTGATATTCTCAATTTATTTTATATTCGCGGAGAATGTTACAAAATATTGGAGAGAACGTGCCATGTTTTTAATGAAAAACATCCTCATTTAACGCCAATGAACAAGAGAAAATTGAAGAGGATTGAAACGAAATTTTTTCGTTTCGGAAAAGTTAAAGTTATAAAAAATTTAATAAATTGTTTACATTATTTTTAACCATATCTACTAAGTTCGAGACTGTTCTAAACTTGTTTTAGTGAACTTAAAAATTATAGCAATCTAACAATCAACAATAAATAAATAAAATAATAAAATTAAATTATAACAAATGTTCTATATCCGTCCGTTCATTTGAAGACACATTTCAATTCTTCTTTGTACAGTTGCTGGGCCCGTTGTTTTCTAATTCGGCAAAAGCTGTTCGTATCCTGTCCAGTAAATCTTGTTGGTTATTTACTGGGGAAGCATAGACTTTACCTTTGATAAATCCCCATAAATAAAAGCCTAGGGGTGTTAAATCAGGCGATCGCGGGGGCCATCTCCAAGGGCCATTGGGACTAATCCAGCGATCTTCAAAAATTCGAGATAATTGGAGATAAACTGCAGCGGAATTATGTGCTGGTGCCCCATCTAATTGATACCAATAATTCTGCAGCTCACCAATAGGAATTTCTTCTATTAATTCAGAAACCGTCCCTCGTAGAATTTCCAAAAACTTATCACTGTTTAAATTGTCTTCATAAATACAGTACCGCACCTGATCATTTAATACTATACCGAAAACATTGAAGCTAAACCTCTCTTGAGAACGCGTTTCGCGTAAAGCGTGCGGATTTTCTGCTGCCCAGAAATGTTCGTTTCTTCTATTTGTTATTCCTTCTCTAGAAAATTTCGCTTCATCGGTCCAAAATATTTTTGAAAGGATTTGAGGGTCCTCTTGAATTTTCAAAAACATGAATTCGCAAAATTCTACTCGTCGAACGTGATCACCAGGTCTCAAGGCTTGCACGTTTTGGAAGGAATAAGGGTGCATATAATGTTCGCTCAAGATTCTTTGGACAGATGAAGAAGAAATTCCCAAATTGTTTTCTGCAGACAGTATTGAACTTTGCGGGTTTGCGTGGAAATAAGCTAATGTGTTTATTACGTTATCCTCGGCATTTGTCACTGGTTTCGAAACATTTTTTGTAACTTTAACCTTGCCAAAACGCAAAAAAATCGTTTCAATCCTCTTGAATTTTGACTTGTTCATTGGCGGCAAATCAGGGTGGGGTTCATTAAACACACGACACGTTCTCTCCAAAATTTTATAACGTATTTTCCATGAATATAAAATAGATTGAGAATATCAGCGTTTGAGTATTCTTCCATTTCGATTTAGAAGATTTAGTTTATCACTGACAGCTTTCGATAAATAACTCATACTAATCATCTGTCATATTGGATATGGGATCTCAATTGTTTTTCCATGGCTCACCATTATTACATGTAAACATTTAAGCAAATACATACGATATTTTTATAAAACCCAATTATTTCGAAAATGGTTACGAATAGGTATAGGGAACCTTAACACAGTTCGATAGAAAATGAAATTCTAAATTTGATAGTGCATAAAGTTATAGGATGTCCCATTTAAAAAAACGGACTTTAGCGGCTTTGAAAATGTGAATGTTTGCCGCTGAATTTAGGACACCCTGTATAAAAATAGACAAATTCAATAGAAAAAAATAGAAACCTAAGATTATTTACCGATCGTCTGCAAAATATGAAGAATATATCTTCAAAACTTACAAAAATATGAGATTTTAAAATTTGGTACCCCGAAGGCTCATTTTCGGTTCAAGGTCAAATATCTTAAGAACGCTTGAACCTAGGTATAGGACATGCTGCATAAAATAGCATTAAAATTCTCCGTAGAATCCAAAAATATCATAAAATACAGGATGTTCCATTTAAAATAAGCAAGTTGATACCAACTTCCGGTTATACCGGAAGTGACAGGAAGTTGAAAATATTTCAAAAAAGAAGTACCCCTCGACCTTACCTTAATCCCAAAATTTGAAATTTTTATCTAAATGGCATCATCAAAAACTTTTAATGAACGGGTTGCGTGAATAACCCTGTATATATATATATATATATATATATATATATATATATATATATATATATATATATATATATATATACGAAAATACTTATTTAAAATGTCTACTTAAATGTATTTAAATCAACACACATAATAATATAACTGATTTAAAGCTTTGGTAAAATGTGCGTTCTGTTGCATGACTCCATGCCACTCTATGTCTAAACTGTTAAAGATACAGGTACGACGCCACTGAGTCTTTTGTAGCAAACTTAATTATTCTTTATTTTAACACCCTCTAGTGTGTGCCTCAAAAATATTATATCACTTATATCATAACTAACTATTATGGTAATTTTTCTTTTAAAAACAACCTTTAGCATATAGAGTCAAACGTGCTGTGTCCCCACTTTATTGTTTTAAATACATGTATTTTGTAACTTTTTTGATGATTTTGTAAAATACTTTTTTATTATTCAAATTCTATGCACTTTTCTAAAGCGAATGACATATTTTCCAGTCGCTCTAATATTAATGAAATTTCCAAAGCTTGCCTGATTGGCCTGTAATAAATAGAAGGGAAAAATATCTCATGACAGGGCCCCAGGTTAAAGACCGTTGGTCACGTTGGCGTATCCGTGCACCGACGAAGAAGTTTATGTACGTAATGTTGTACTGGAAATCCGATAGCGGCGTTTTTTGTTTTGTCTACAATATTGTAAAGCAGTTATCGTTTTTCTCTGAATCGTTTCAGCAGAAATACTAAAAATAAGCAATTTTTGTGGAATCTGAAACCCTATCCAGTGTAAGTGAAATCTGTCCCTTTACTATTTATTATTATTATTATGACTTGTTGTCTCACAGTATTCCTGTAGTTGTATTTTATACTGACGGGATTATACCAAATCAGTACAAAAAATAAAAATAAAAAAAAGGAAGTGGAAAAAAAAACAACTATTGTGTATTAAGGAATGATCTAACTATTATTTCTGGATGTTCATGTGAATGTCTGTATTAAGTCCTAATTGAGCCAAATGCGGTGTAAACGTTGTTGGGGTGAGACCTGTTACTGATCTCACTGTATTTCGCTTGAATGTTCTCGTCGTTAGGGACAGCCATGTCAATTAAATAAGTGATTTTCTCTTTTTTGGATTGAAAGGTGATATCGGGTCTATTTGCGGGGATTGTTTTATTTGTGTGGATGTCAATGTCCCAGTAGAGCTTGTAGTCTTCGTTTTCAAGTATAGATGTTGGTGTATAATGGTAGTAAGGGTCTGTGTTCTCCGTTAGTTTGTATGTTGTGGCTGATGCTTGATGAACCACCTTCGCTGCTGAGTTGTGCCTCGCGGTGTATTCAGTTCCAGCCATTATTCTACATCCACTCATGTGATCGATCGTTTCTCTCTGCTGGTGACATCTCCTTCACCTCTCGTCTTCAATGGTTGTGTCCTTGATGTGGTGCTTTCGGTAGTTTCTGGTTGCTATGACTTCGTCCTGGATGGTAAGCAGGAAGCCTTCTGTTTCAGGGAACAGTTGCCGTTCTTGTAACCACGTATTTGAAAGCTTTTTATGTATATGGTCTTTATGTGGTATCTGTGTTTTCCGTGAAGTGTTTTTTCGGACCAGGTGTTCATCTTTTCTAGTCGTGATTGGATGTGACTGTGTGTGTCTGCTGCGTGGCTCGTTTGAGACAGATCGAGCGGTGTATAATTCTTGTCTGCCTTCACTATTGCCTTGTGGAGGTTAGTTTGTTTGTTGTGGAAGAATTTGAAGTGGAGTTCGTAAATTTGTTTTTTATTTAGCGATTGTATATCTATAATTCCCCTTCCTCCTTCTTTTCTCTCGATGGTGAGTCTTTCCTTGCATGCGTTGGGATGTAACTTCCTGTGTTTAGTGAATTCAGAGCGTATGAGAATGTGAATGTTTTCTATGTCTGTGTGTGACCATTTAATGATACCAAACGAATACGTAAGAATAGGTATGGCGAAGGTGTTAGTAGCTTTCGTTAGATTTCTGGAATTCAGTTTTGTTTTTAGTAGCTTTGTGAGTCTGGTTTTAAATTCCGTCTTGAGCTCTGATTTGATATGAGTGTGGTTAATTTTGGTGCTTTGATGGAAGCCTAGTTATCTGTACGTTTCTTCTTTGAGCATGTTATCTATAGTTTCATTGTTGACTGTTTCCCTCGTAGGGTGGTCTTTCCACTGTCCCTTGTTGATATGAAGTAGCTTGCATTTACTTATACCAAATTCCATGTTGATGTCCAGGGTAAACGTTTCTGTGATTTTAAGGAGTTCCTTTAGCTCTGCCTTTGTGCTTGCATATAATTTTATGTCATCCATGTACAAGAAATGGTTTATTTAGTGTAGGGTATTTTTTGGTGTTTAATTTGGAATCCGAAGTTTGTGTTATTCAGTGTGTTTGAGAGTGGGTTGAGACAGAGGCAGAACCACAAAGCGCTCAGTGAATCTCCCTGGAACATACCTCGTCTGATGTAGATCTCTTCTGTTTCGATGTGCTCTTTTTGTGTTCTCAGGTTGATTTTAGTTTTCCTCGTAACTCATGATGTGCATAAGAAATTGCCTGATGTTTTTATTGACTTTATATAATTCTAGTACTCTGGTTAGCCAACTGTGGGGTATCGAATCAAAGGCTTTTTTATAATCTATGTAACCAGTATGAAGGTTTCTTTAATTTTTCCTGGTTTGTTCCATGATGACGCTGTCTATAATGAGCTGCTCCTTGCATCCTCGGCTGTTTTTCCTGCACCCTTTTTGTTCTTCCTTTAGAATGTTTTTGTGTGCTAGATGTTGTTCTATTCTCCTGGTAATTGTGGCTATGATAATCTTATATAGGGTTGGTAGGCACGTAATAGGTCGGTAATTTGACGGGTCCTTATTGTCTAAATTTTTGGATTTAAGGTATGTTATTCCTTGGGTGAGAAAACTTGGGAGTGTGCTAGGTTTTAAAATAATTTCGTTAATTTGGGGAGTGAGAGCTTTATGTGTGGAGGTAAACTGTTTGTACCAGAAGGTATGAATGTTATCTATTCCAGGACATCTCCAGTCATGCGTGTATTTGATTGTTTCTGCAACTTCTTGTGTTGTCATTGCAAAGTCCTCTTGTTCCTCTAAGCACTTGTGTCTGTCTTCTTCCGCTTTAATCCATGAAGCGTTATTATTGTGTAGTTTCGGTTCTGACCAAATACTTTTCCAGTATTCTGTGATCTCTTGTTTGGTCGGTGGTTCTATTACTCGTGTCTCCTCATTGGTCATGATTTTTTGGTAGAACTGTTTTTCGCTTCTTCGAAACAGGTTGTTAGCGTCCTTTCTTTCATTTGATTCTTTGTATCTTCGGAGTCTTGCGGCATACACAGATAATTTTTGCTTCAGAGTGTCAAGGATTTTTGTAAGAGTGTAATCAGGAGATGCAGATTTGATTTTCTCTACACTTTATGTGATAAGTTTTGACTTGTTGCCGTTCATGGATTGGGTAAGATGTCCCAATTCTTTTCTAATTTTGTTAATTTTGTTTTCGATCCTTATCTGCCATTTGTTCAGTGGCATTTAGGTTTCGTTTTGGTGTTTTGCTTGATCTTAAAATTCTTGCCACCTCTTGTCGAATCTCCTCTGCTTTTGTTTCTTCAGAGGAGTCAAGGACAGCTTCCACTCCAGCTATTATTTCTTCTTTAGGGATTTCCTTAGGAGATATCGCAAAATTAAAACCCTTACTCAGTACGGATTTTTCACTTTCTGAGAGACTGTAGGATGATATATTATGTACTAATTTATCGACGTCTACTGACGATCTTTGAGGCTGACTCGACTTTCTTAGAAGATTGTCATACTTTTTCGAAAGTTTATCTGTCTTAATATTCTAATTTGTTTCTGTTCGCCAAAGTTTCTATGCGATTCCACAATAAAGGGTGAATGATGTTACTTAGTTTAAGGTGTAACTTTAAAAGTTCTTTCTCTGTCTCGGCTAGCTGTTTTCTAGTTTGATGGATTTGTTCTTTTGGACTGGAAAACCACGGAGTGTACAGTATTCCGTGCCAGGACTGTGAAAAGTTGTACGTAGGGCAACGGCGAATATCAGCAAGAGTGTAAGAGCATAAACTCAGCATCAGAAATAAACAAACAACCTCAGCTTTATTCCTACATCATCAGGAAACCGGCCATAAAATAAATTTCGATGGGTGTAGGGAGATTGCCAATATAGAACATTATAAGACCAGAATAATCCGAGAAGCCATGGAAATTGAAAAGCAAGGTGATTTAAACAAAAGGGGCGAATCATTAAAACTACCAACAGTATGGAAAACAATAATCGACAAATCTAAAATCGCAAAAACTCAAGCGCAATTAGCGCAACAACAACAGCACCATCCGGAAAACATAAATAACGATCAACGCCTGTACAGATATAACCTTCGGCCCCAAGTGGGGGTATAAAAGGAAGCGTCGCAGTCACCAACACTTCAGTCTCTATTCGGACGCGAGAAAGAAAGCTTCGAAAATGCCAAATGTGATTTTGGCGAAACGTCAGCAAAACTGTTCTTTTCAGAACGACAGTAGTGAACGGATGTACACCCGGAACGAAAACACATTATATATATATATATATATATATATATATATATATATATATATACACTTCCCCAAAAAATTAACGCACCACCAAAAAATAACCAAAAGTTCAAAGCAAGATTTTATCAAAACTACTGGTCCGATTTAGACGTTTTTTTTTTTAATGACAGGTTGTGCCATCCACAATGTTAGTATACTAACGGTATTCTAATAAAAATCTTTTTTTTACTAATACCGGGTGTAGCAATTATAGCGTGTTTTTTTAATAAAACTTGTAACACCCTGTAGAGTTGATCAGTTACAATATCAAGTTGGAATTGAAATCACGCCATAGCCTTATCTTTTTTTTACATTTTGTTTTTTTATACTCCATTATCTTTCTTTTTAAACGAGAAACAGCATTTTATAGCATAACATGAGTTTATTGGTTTTAATTTACATTTTTCTCACTAAAGTAAGTAGCAGGCTATGGAAAACCAAAGTAACAGTAATTGTCAAAAATGCAGATGCTTTTTGTCACTGTCAGTCCGCTTTGTATGAATGTAGATCAATATGCAACGTGAAACAAGAAATCTTACTCGCGAAGAATGTGCTCAAGCATTAATATTGTTTGAGGATGGTTGGAGCTACCCAAGAATTGGTGAACGATTTATGGTAACTCATACAACCATTTCACGAGTTATACAACGATATAGAGAGACTGGAAGTAATTGTCGCAGGCCGGGACAAGGGAGGAATCGAAAAACAACTCCGATTCAGGAGCGTTTTTTGAGACTCGCAGCATTAAGACAGCGTTTTGTAACAGCTCGAGCCCTTCAAACTCAGATTCGAGATGTTAATGGTGTACAAGTTTGTACAGAAACCGTTCGTCAGCGACTCAGAGAGCATAATTTGAGACCTAGGATTGCTGCTCGAGGTCCAGCTTTAACTAGAGTTCATCGGAGAGCAAGGCTAAATTTTGCTATGGAGCATCGTAACTGGTTGGAGGCGGAATGGCAACAGGTATTATTTACGGATGAGTCCCGATTTTGCTTGTTTAACAATGACAGGCGTATACGTGTATATCGACGTCCTAACGAAAGGTATGCTCAGTGCAATTTTTCACATACAACATTATTTGGGGGAGGATCTTTGATGGTCTGGGGAGGCATTTCATTGACTGGTCGCACGGAACTTGTTATTATAAATGGAAGCCTTACAGCTGAAAGGTACATATTGGAGGTGTTAGATCAACATGTTGTGCCATGTGCGCCATTTATTGGGCAAGGATTTTTGTTAATGCAAGATAATGCCAGGCCTCATGTTGCTCGAGTTGTGAGAAATTACCTAGAGGAAGTCGAAATCGCTACCATGGCATGGCCTGCTCGGAGCCCGGATTTAAATCCGATAGAAAATCTCTGGGACACTCTTGGGAGGAGATTACAAGAGGAACGTAACGTAAACACTTTGGAAGACGTACGGCAGAGACTTATTCGCATATGGGAAGAACTGGACCCAAATGACATAAGGTCTCTAATTTTAAATATGAACCGTCGCGTCGTTGTCAAGAAGTTATTCGTGCCAGAGGCGGAAATACTCGCTACTGACATTTTGGTGTAATTTTTAGTTGCGTTTTGTTTCGGTTTTTCGTTATTAATAATTTGCAATAAAATCATGTTATGCTATAAAATGCTGTTTCTCGTTTAATAAGAAAGATAATGGAGTAAATAAAAAAACAAAATGTAAAAAAAAAGATAAGGCTATGGCGTGATTTCAATTCCAACTTGATATTGTAACTGATCAACTCTACAGGGTGTTACAAGTTTTATTAAAAAAACACGCTATAATTGCTACACCCGGTATTAGTAAAAAAGAGATTTTTATTAGAATACCGTTAGTATACTAACATTGTGGAAGGCACAACCTGTCATTAAAAAAAAAAACGTCTAAATCGGACCAGTAGTTTTGATAAAATCTTGCTTTGAACTTTTGGTTATTTTTTGGTGGTGCGTTAATTTTTTGGGGAAGTGTATATATATAATATACATATATTAGATACCGATTATGATTAGGGCGACCACCTTGTATTTTCCATACACTAGTAAGGTTGACCGTGGATGGGTATAAATGTTAATACTTAAAGGAATCTTTAATTCATTCATTAGTTAAATTAAGGTTGACAGCTTTTAGAAATACTAATCTGGGATATCTAAAAAAGAATTAAAACCAACTGATGACAAACAAAAATAAATACAGCTTAAATAATCAAATGAAAAGAGAAAAATGAAATAAAATGTTAATTAGACGATTATAAATAAAACAGAATGTTAAAATGTATTTTTTTTTGTAACTTTTTAGCTGTTTTTATAGAACTAAAGACTCAGAAGTTAATAGACTCTAATAACTTCAAACGGACAAATGTTTAAAATGCTATCTACTTTAACAAAATTCCCCTAATTTGATCCAACAAATGACTAAAAAAAGATCAACCCTTTTGTATATAAGTACTAATAACCGTGGTCTAAACCAATGACTAAAAGAAAAGGTCCTAACTTTTGTTCAGAGCAAGGTCATTAGTAAACTTTTGTTTCGAATGTAAAAAATATAATTATATGCTTTGTTTAATGTAATTTCTATGAACAAAAAGGGAAGAATTCGGATAAATTGTAAAATATATACTAGATGCCTACACACATGCTTGAAAAGAGGACATCTGGTTACTCTAGATATGTGAGAATATAAAACATTTGAACACCTTAGAAAAATGTTTGTTACTATTTATATACATTTTAGCTGAATCTTTATCTGATTTAGTTTACTCAAATTTTCTGTTATCAGCTAAGCCTGCCAAAATCCGATCCTCAGTCTCATGTGTAATATTTATTTTGTATTTTTTCAGTTATTGGTTTATAAACAAGTCTGGAGCAGGTTGCTCTCTGTAGCACCATTAATTTTTGATTTAGAAATTTTTAACCAAATATTTACGGTTATTTAAGTTAATTTTGTCATATTTGTGGCAAGCATAAAACCTCTGTACTGTAGACATCAAGGTTTTTAGGAAATCTACGAAACCTTATATTACATTTTTGTCCTTCGTTTTATTGTAGCTGAGGCAACCAGGAACCACACAAGACATATTATTCTTGACTCGTAATACCCAAATGAATCTAACAGTTGTTTTTCTTCCGAATTAAAATTTATTTTGCACAAAAAAAATGTTGTCAAACTAGTAACCTAACCTACAATTTTTATTGACGTTTATTTCCAGGGCCCACTACATTTTTTTCGAAAGCTACCTCACATCTGACGTCGATGCGGTTGTTTTCTTCCCACCATGGTTGTATCTACGTGACTTCATGATTTCAAAGCACACTAATCAAATTTGTATTTGTTACCTGCAATAATTTCTCACATTATGCTTTAAATTTGCAGCTATACATCACATTATTTAGTAATATTGTTGACGATTGTACAAAAATTATTATATATCGCGGAACTAATGCCTTGAACGGTTCTTCAACTGCAAACTCCACTTCGATGAGGCATTTTAGTCCCTTGTTTATTAAATCTCACTAAGAAGTGATTTATAAATGTCCACACCGGAGGACCATTTTTTATTTTATAGTTTAGAGGAGTAATTTTAAAACAATCATTGCCATATCAATATCAACTAATGATACATCTATTACTGTTCTAAATTTCCTGTATTTCTCATGTCCGGGTAAATGTTTAGTTCAAATACAAACACAAGAAAAAACTTAATGGTAGAATCACGACTTATTTCAGCAACATTTCTTCCGAGCTTCACAAATAATAAGTTTGTTTATTTCTTTAATGAATTCCGTGAGACACTAATTCGAACCACAAAAGGTCTCCGTCGAAATTTCTCACAATCTTCGCTAGATTACAAGATAATCAGATATGACAAAAAAATGTAGACATAACGAATTATTCGTGACCAATTGGATAAATTTTAATTGAAAACAATATTCCGTGAAATCTAGATGTATATAATTTATTTTAAGCGAACTGAATCTGTGTTAACTTTTTTTTGTATATAAAAAAAAATTAATTTCGACATTCTGAAAGATTACTCTTAGCCCAGTCATCAGAAGATATTCCCATGCTTGGTAACAAGCTGAAATTTTGGGGAGAAAATTTCTATAACTATAGTCTGTTTCAGAAAAGTATCAGTGGCGGCTATTCAGGTGAAGTAGGTGAAGTGCTACTTCACCAGGAAAAATAAACAAGCAAACATCTAACCATATTTAGTATATATATATCTCTTAAAATTTAAGTTTTTACATTCATTTATTCACCTAATTGGCAAAAAATAAACTGTACATCTCGAATAAATATTTTACTTGACCGTCTTTTTAAAAATTTCAATCGAACTTTATTATAACAACTATACCAGTGGCGCAAACCGCTTCGACTTTGCTGGAGGTACTATGTTTAGTTTACGATTTTCCTACAACGTTGCCATGACAACGCGTTCGCTATGACGTCGACTGCATGGAAGATTAATGTTAACCAGCGCCATACAACGCTCTCGGTGAATTGCTAACTCAGTACACTACACCCACGTGTCGTTCAGTTTGGGGTGGTTGTTTACTTTTATTTTCGCGGATTTCGCTGCAACCGGTGAGTTCCTTTGCAGTTTGCTTGACTGTTTTGTGTTATATTTATTTATGGCGTTGTTACAACTTTATTTAGGGTCGGATTTATTAATTTACATTACTGATGAATCCGATCACGGATGTGGTTTGCATTTTGTTGGAAACTCCATTTAATCGATGGAAGAAACAAGATCAGAGTTTTAATCGTCACCCTGGCTTTCGGCGTACAAACGGTTAGGTAGTAGTCAAATATTACAAAAATTGTTTTGCTGGCCTCGTTTACTAGTTTCCAATAAATACACAATGGGGAATAAGGAAGGATTTGCAGGTATGTTAAGTATATGAAGGTCTTTACATAAACATGAAGACTCGGCGGAACATTTCAAATGCGAATTAATGCTAAAAACATTTGTAAAAAATCAAAGCACTATAGCTGACACTTTAAAAGAAAATGCTAAACTATATAAAATACATTTTAACGAAAACGTCCGATTAAATAGACTATGTGCTTGGTAATTAACGCAGTTTTTCACCTTGCAAAACAAGAGTTAAAGAGTATACAAGAGTCTTTCGCGGCCGTGATGAGAGCAGCGAGCCAATAAATAGGAGAATTTTAAAAAGCTTTTAGGTTTATTAATATCGATAAGTTCCCAAGATCTAAAAGATCATCACAAAAAAATTAAAAATGTTTTTACTAGTGACTCGAAAACTATTCAAAACGAAATAATTAATTATTAATTGAATTTAATTGAATGCATTTCTGATTATTTAAATGATCACGTAAAAAATGAAATAATGAGCACACAGTTTTTTTCTGTGCAAGTGGATGACCCCACTGATATTACGGAAACCTCCCAGTGCTCCATAATTTTAAGATACGTTAATTCAGAAAATTCAGTCCGATAAAACGTCGGAGAATTTATATTCTCTATTGGATCAAATTTTGGAAAAATTTGTCCGTCAGTCTGTCTGTTCGCGGCGTAGCTAAAAACCTACTTATCCAATTCCTTCAAATTTTAGTCTAAAATTAAGAGCCATTCATGCGAAAAATACAGGCTCGATATATATATATATATATATATATATATATATATATATATATATATATATATATAGATACTAAAATCAATTAAAAAGCGCTTTCACACACCTTTATCAAAAGTTCTTGGCCAGAAAAGATATATGTAGAATAGCAGAAATACATAATTTCTGCTATTTCATGTGTGTGTGTTTTTAAATGGGATACCCGGTATATTATTATTTTAGTTGATTCTCCTATTCGTTGCGATCATTTTGATATAAGGTTAGTTGGGCCTAAAATTTATACCAAGGGAATGGGACGAGGTTAAAGTGGAAAATAGGGTTATACTCCGGCCATTTTTTGTAAACAATTGAAGCAGGTATGGAAAAACCAAATATTCTATAAAATGTATTGTATCCAGGACTACAATAATCGCTTGTAAGTCGTTCAAAATTATTCACTGTTATACAGGGTGGTCAAGTTTTGCAAATTTACCTTGGATTGAATTTTTTTAAATGGAACACCCTGTATATTTTACTTTCATGTTAAAGATAACATTACTAGCTTTCAGAAAATACCATATTTGATACCTTTCTGACCAACAGTTTTTCAGTAAATTAGCTGTGAAATCAAAATTTCTTCATTTTAACACGAAATACTCTGAATTCACGTTGTTAAAATTGACAATTTAATATTAGGAGGCCATGATATCATCATAAATTGAACAAAAGATTGACAGTCCTGTCAAAACAGCAAAGTGTCAGAATATTGTCATCAGTAAATAAATAAATATTGTTCTTTGATGATGCGATGCCGAAATAAAAACAAGATAGAAGCTTTTGCAAGTTTATCATAGAGATTTCAAGAAACAGGAAATGTTGCTTTCAAAAAAACTTAAAGTAATTAATAAACCAGTTACCAATGAAGATAATGCTTTGACAGTATTAAACACATCTTTTTTTACAAAAAAAATAAATTTAATATAAATCAACAAAAACAATGTAATTAAAACTTATAAAAGATGTTCAACTAAACCACCGTTTTGCTAAAGGCACATTTCGAGTCTATCCATAAATGAAAGTTTCACTTTTCTTAAAGTCAGGTCTGAAATGTTGCGAAAACTGCTTATTATTCTCAACTTCATATCTTTCACTGTGGTTGGAACCTCTTTATAAACTTCTTCTTTAACATGTCCCCATAAAAAGAAATCTAGTGGCGTTAAATCGGGTGACCTCGCAGGCCACTTAACTGGTCCACCTCGCCCAATCCAATGCTCTCCTTTCCAATTATTGAGAAAATGTCTTACATGCCTATGGTAATGCGGGGGTGCTCCATCATGTTGGAACCATAAGGAATTTCTTAACATTAAAGGTAAGTCTTCGAGCAATACGGGCAACTCATTTCTCAAAAAATTTAAATAGACTTCTCCCGTTAAATGCTCTTCAAAGAAATATGGTCCTATAACATGAGAGCCAATTATACCTCCCCAAACATTAATTGACCATTTATTTTGATGGTCCACTTGACGAATCCAATGTGGATTTTCGGTTGAATAATAGTGCATATTATGTTTGTTAACCAAGCCGTTGCTTTTAAAAGTTGCTTCATCTGAAAACAGCACCCTATCTACAAAACCTGGATTATCCCAAATTGTATTTTAAAACCAAATTGAAAACTCTTGTCGTTGGACGTAATCGCGATCATACAGTTCTTGGTGTAATTCAATGTGGTAGGCATGATATTTATGTTGTTTCAGAATCCGTTTAATACTAGTGCGTTCAATATTAGTAGCTCTCTCAATTTCCCTGGTACTTGTGTGTGGATTCTCTTGCACTGTTAATAACACTGTCAAAGCATTATCTTCATTGGTAACTGGTTTATTAATTACTTTACGTTTCTTAAAAGCAACATTGCCTGTTTCTTGAAACCTCTCTAATAAACTTGCAAAAGCTTCAGGTCTTGGTTTTTTTTCGGCATCGGGATATCATACCGCATAAACCCTGCTTACTAGTAAAGGGTTTTTTTGACACTCGACCAACATAAAAGTCATGTTTATCAACTCTGGAGTACTCAAACTCATTGTTACTTAACAATTTCTCGGCTTATCGTCAAAAAACAATGGTAATTGATGCCAATTCTCTGACACTTTGCGGTTTTAATAAGAATGTCAATCTTTCTTTTCATTTATGATTATATCATGGCCTCCTTATATTATAGGTAGTCAATTTAAGCAACGTAAATAATACCGTTTCTGTTAGAATGAGTAAATTTTGGTTTCACGGTTAATTTACTAAAAAACTGTTGGTTAGAAAGATATCAAATAGGGTATTTTCTGAAAGCTGGCGATGTTATCTTTAATATGACAGTAAGATATATGGGGTGTTCCATTTAAAAAAATTCAATCCAAGGTAAATTTGCAAAACTTGACCACCCTATATAACAGTGAATAATTTTGAACGACCTACAAGCTATTATTGTAGTCCTAGATACAATATATTCTATAGAATATTTGGTTTTTCCATACCTGCTTCAATTGTTTTCAAAAAATGGCCGGAGTATAACCCTTTTTTCCACTTTAACCTCGTCCTATTCCCTTGGTATAAATTTTCGACTCAACTAACCTTATATCAAAATGATCGCAACGAATAGGAGAATCAACTAAAATAATAATATATCGGGTGTCCCATTTAAAAAAACACAAGTTTGGTTCACTACGAACTTTTCAGACCACCCTGTATAATGGGTATAATTTTAAAACACAGCGTTCTTGACTATCAATCATATCCCAAAAATGTTTTTTCAAATTCCTCTCCGTTTGCCCACAATCGTCCACCCCATCTTGGTTGCACCACCATATATATATATATATATATATATATATATATATATATATAGTTTTCTGGTAAACAACGATTTTACCGATTTTTATATATCAAATTTTGTCTTATAATTAATACAAAAATTTACTTATTTTAAACACGCTTTGAAATTGGAACAAGTATTCTATAATTATTTATTTATTGCCTACAAAATTACAAATGTACTAAAAAAATAAGCAAAAAAGGGTGTCAAATCTAATAAAAAAATTTTTAAATTAAAATTCACTGGCTAATATCCAGGAGCAGGTGGCAAAAGCTTTGAGAATCGCTATAAGAAATGTACAGAGACTTGTGCTTGAAAAAAAAACATAATTTACTTCCGAAGAAGATTAAGAAATGTGCACGAAAAAATCTAAAGGCAAAATACTTAAGTTATGAGTTATAGGTACACGTCAAAGACTAATATAATCCTTGAGAAACTTTTTAATATTATAGACTAAAAAATATCATCATCACTTAAAAAGTCCTCATCTTCTGAGTCGTCCTCAAATGGCGCAATGATCAGGGGTGCTATTTCGACATTTAGAACTTTTTCTCGATTGCACCAATCCCATATTAATTTCTCCGTATGTTCCATAGATTTCTTCCAGTACTCCGGCGTAATATAATTTAATGAATCTTGCCAAACAATTTGCACTTCATCTGATGTAAGACCAGCGTTCACGTGTTTTTCGTAATATGATTTTGCCCCAGCCCATATTAATTCTATTGCGTTAAACTGGCAATGGTATGGCGGCAGTCGTAAAACCTCATGTCCATTTTCCCGTAATATTTACTTACTTAACGGATTTTATTTAAATAATTTTTACAATAGTGTGGTATAATATATTAGTAGTATATTTCATCTACTGCATATATTGTTGGTTTTTTTAGATTTTGCCATTAAAAGAAGTTCTAGTTTCAGCATATTGGGTAAAGGATTTTGTTTTTGTTTTATTAGGCAGTCATAAATATCACTTTTCTTCCAGAATGAAGTAGGTTGTTTATTTAAGATTCTCGAATGATAAGATGCATTGTCCAGAATGATTAAAGATGGAGCATCTAAATTTGGAATCAGTTTTCAAACAGTTCACAGTTCATATTATCATGGTAGTCCACACTTTTGGATGTTGTAGAAAACAGTAAACTTGCACCTGGGAGAAATCCTGTTGAAGAACCTGCCTGCAAAGTGATGAACCGTTTTCCCGTCCCACATCCCTTTTTTCTCTTGACACTTTTTACAGACTCGTCCTGCCGAGATTTCGAACTCTTCTAAATTTTGAATTAACATTTTCCGTGTATTTCTTTAAAAACTGGACACGCTGACTTGCTATATGCGGCAACTGCGACTTTAGTCCAATTTCCAATATGCCTCGATTTTTTTCAGCTTCTTTTAAAACTTGAAGGGTTATATTAGTTTTTGATGTGTATAAATCGTAAATTGCATTACGAACATCCATTTTTACATTGTCACTTAAGTCTTCTGTCTTTGGCTTTTTTTGTGTACATTTCTTAATTACCAACGGTAGTAAATTGTTCTTTTTTTCGTGCACAATTTTCTGCACAGTCCTTATACCGATTCCCAGAGCTTATGCTACTGTTTTCTGGAAAATGGCCGGTGAATTTTAATTTTCGTAATATTTTATTAGAGTTAATACCATTTTTTTCGCTTGAGAAAGCAAAAAACCCGAGAATTGTTTTCTATTACTCATTTTGTCACTGACTTGCCCATCTGACTTTGAAGTGACATCGCTCAAAGATTTTTGCTGATATTTATATGTTTATCCTCTTTTTTCATATGAAAATATCATAGGTCTATCTAATTCATCTTCCCGATTTTATGCGGAGGATATGATTACACGTAATAAAAGAAAAACAAACTTAAAAAGTTTGTCGTTGATAAATCGTATGACCCGCACGATAACTCTGTTTTTGACTTTAGATTTTCTTATTCTCAATAAATTTAGTTTGATCCTCGCAGATAGGGAATCCCGTGATTTTTAACTATTACCAAACATTATTCTTGAGACTGAGAGCAAAGTCTACTGAATAAGTATCTGCGAGAGATGTAAAAATTAGTTAATCGGATTTCCGACGAAAAAACAAAAGCTAAAACGCAGCCGATTAACCGCACCGCCCACCCCAGAACGAATTTATTCCAACCCCATCATCGCATTTACCACCTTCACCTGAACACGCTTTGAAAGCTCATCGTTCCCCCTTCCCCCACCTCGACGTGACGCGCGATACACGGTTTTCAGCGTTTCAGCCGCCACACTACATGACATGATCTTTCAGCTGAAATTCAGCCAGCCACGGCCAGTCAGTCTGAGTCTAGCTTTGTAGGGGAGATGTGTGTTTCGTTCTAGTGAATTCTCGCTCAACATCGCGATTCCGACAAACATCGTGTCGCGTTAATTTTTTTGTCTTAATTAGAATAGTTTTTTTTAACGGATTGTAAATAATTAATAAAAACAAAGGAAATATGACGTTCCCCAACGAGGCATATTGCTAAAAACATTAGTTAGTGAAGTGAGACATTTTTAATCGGCAGAAACATTCATTCCACTATTGTTCTATGCTATGGCCAATTTTGCGGTGTCCCTGAAAAGAAGTCCTAGTGATTTCGAGGACCAGATGTTGTACAGGTACAGTAAATTTCATTTATCGAATTGTTTACATTTCTCTGTAAAAAATCTATTCAAATATCCAGAAAACAAACTTTTTATAAAAATATTCGTGTGTGTGATTGTGTCAACAAGCTGCCTATTTTATTACATTACTAATGAAATATGAAATAAGCATCCTTCCTAGAGGTATATATATTTTAATAGGACCATATGTACTTATTTTAGTAGGACAGTACTTCTTTTAAATAGTGAATCAGTGTCCTTTAAAAAAGAAAACTAAAACAATTATTTTTCTTTTGGTAATAATTATCAGACATTTCTAGTAAAACTTTTATAATGAAAATTTGAATGTGGTTTGTATAATACGCTCTTATTATCTATATGTGCTACAAAATGAGATTAAACACAAATGTCTATAGTTACTTGCAGTGTTACAGCTTGAAAAACAATTAGACAGCTGATTAACGATGCTTTGGTAGTTTGGTTAAAAAATTGCTGTAATTTAATTTAAAATTATCCCACCAACTCAGATATATAGGAAAATGATATTTAATTCAATTTTCCAAGGCACTGTCCATTACTTAATAGCTGTCCGTAGATCTAACCTGTTTTTGTTTTCAAAAGGTCCTGATTGTTTTGTCAATGAATAGCAGCAAAATATCAAATTTAAATTTTTCTGTCCAATATCGTGTGGCGTTTAGTAATTGTTTTTCTTAATTAAAATAATTTTATTTGACAGAACGTAAACAAAAACAGAGAACGAGAAAATATGGCAGTCTAAAAAAAAACATAGTGTCAAATCATTTTAATCGACTTTCATTTCGGTATTGTTTTATGCTAGGGCCAATTTTACGGTGCCCTTCAAAAGATGTCCTAGAGATACCGAGGACTACATTCGTTGTTTTTAACACTCGTTATTAATTTAAGTTCTTGTTTATAAAACGTTATTAATTTAAGTTCTTGTTTATAAAATTTAAATTAAAAGTTTGATTATTGCTTAAAAAAAAATGTTGTCTATAGATACGCAGTCTTTTTATGTTTTTATTTAGTAAAAACAGCACTTAACATATAGGGCTGCACTTTCTCTAAAAAAAAAGATAAAATCATTTAAAAAACAAAATGATTCTAAAGAAACAGGCAACAAAATGACTCAGACGATAATGATTTTTAAGCCAGGTCATTCTATAGAGCGTCTCAAAAACTGATGAAAAAACACAAGTTTGCGTTTGACCCTGTATATTATCCAGTATTATTCCGAAGTTTAAATTTATTTCACAAAATCATTGTGAAAAGGTATCGAAATAAATTGCAAAAAATTAACAGAATATAAGAATCCATTCAAAAATTATTAAGGGCTGAAATTGATAAAAATTTTAAGCTCGCCACTTTTTTTGTGGGCCAGTTTAGTTACAGTTGTTACAAAAAAAAATATATGTATATACAACCCACAAGCTTTACTGGCCACAATAGCACTAGCATGGCAGATGCAAGAAATTAAAATTACATCAGGTACATAATTTTTCAGATGTGAATAAAGTTATGTATTCCTACCATTATATTGCAACCATCACATGCTATACCAATAATGTTTGCAAGAGGTATTTTATGCTATCTCATGCAATTTTTAAATTCTTCATAAAATTGCTTTGCCTTGAGACGCATTAACTTTTAATAACACTAATAACTTTGCATGCAATTTGCCAATCTTCTCACACTTAACAAGAATACACAAATTTTTATGTCCACATATGTCGATACTTTCATCCACCATAATTGAAAAGTTGCGAGTCGATCAATTTGGTGCGCTTTAAATTTATCTGGCTAGCAATAGTAGAGTCATCAAAAATACTTTTAATCAATGGAATCAAGTGATCAACTATTTGGGTTGCAACATTGTGCTCAGCAAAAAATACTCTGAGTTTTAGCTCTGCCTCCGTATTTTTTCTTGTGATCCTTGTTGTACTAAAACTTGGGGTTGAAAATGTATAGCCTTAATTTTTGAAATATGGCTTTTTGCTTGTGAATGCTTTATTAATTCACTCTTGCTGGCATTCATTATTTTATTACAGACTTTGCATCTAAAAAAAGTTATAGGTAATCAGAACAGATCCTACATCAAAAAGTGCTTGAACATATTACTATAAAAAAAATCGCCGTTACCTAGCTCTAACTCACCGAATCTTTGTTACATCATCGCATTTTTCAATGAACTCTTTTAATACTGGATCTTTTAACCATAAGTCTTGGAAAACTTTACTTTTAGGAAATTATTTCTTTCTTTTGCGCTTTGCATTATCTTGGTTAGATTTAGATTTGTCTGTACCATAACCATCGGTATCAGTACTGCTCTCCATCCTAGTCTAATATGTAAAGAAATTAATCATCAGTATTTGTTTTGCTTGATTTCTTTGTTAACTTACATTCGTCTTTGCCAATGCCAAGATATTATATTATCAAAAAATTAAAATTATATTTACGACCACAGAAGTGACATTGTTAGGTTAAGGTTTCTGTCCGGTTCATTTTAATTCGGCCAGTAATTATATTTGTCAAATTAGAATCCATGGTTACCACAAGACAAAAGTTAAAAATGGTTAAATGGAGAGTTTTGAGTAACATGTCGTGAGTTTGTGTAAATAATCCGCATCGTTTTTGTTATATGTCGGGTGTCCCAAAAGTGATGGATCAAACTCAAACAGTGGATAGATGGGATCGTTTTCAATCAAAATCACCGCCTATGTTATTATCCAATTGTGAATAGTTTTAAAGAAATAGACAGATTTGTGTATTTGTAAATTCCAACACCTTGTGAAATAAAACCTTTTAAAAAAATTACACCTTTGATTAAACATAACGGTTTTTTTTGTTTTGTACCTAGAAATGATGTGCCTTTCTAATAAAAATATTTTTTCTAAAAGTAACTTTTAGATAGCGCTAGAAAAAAATTTCTTTTTGTACTTTTTACAACTTTAAAGATAAATACTTAACTTTGTGTCCATTTTTTTTTCGAAATAATTAGACATAAGAATGACCCTGTAGCTTAAAAATTTCTACCATTCATACAGATTCTAACAAGGTACAACTTAGTTACATGATTTGTTATTTCCTAATAAAATGTGGATCTTTTCTAGGAATAGGCAAAAAAATCTTGACTAAATTGTTTAAAATTGATTGGGTTTGATTGGGTTGGTGGATTGCACAAAGGCACAAAAAACATTAGAAAATGGTTTATTATTTTACATGACATTCTATTATTTACAATAAGGGTTCAAAATGTCTGCCGCGATATCTATTTTAATCTTATCTTAATCATTCTGAATGTGCGTTCATTTTGGCGAATTAATATAGTTGCTGAAATTATTCGGTGACGTAGCTCTTCCTCATTATGATTTTCCCTGGCGTCTACCAACTCTTTAAAATACCCCTATAGAAAAAAACATGTGAATTGAGGTCGGGGGAGCGCGGTGGCCAAGGAATTGTACCTCACGTCCAATCCAACGACCAGGGTAGGCCCTATTTAAAAGCTCACTCACTTTACACTCAAGGGTGTAATGAAGGGGCGCTCCATCGTGCTGTAACCACATTGATTAGCAAATAGAGGTAAGGTTGCGACGAAGGATTTCTCTACAAAATTCCACCCTCTTATCGTAATCACCCGGTAAAAGATCTTGAACTCGTTGTACAATATAAGGGTGGAACTGGTTTCTCTGTAGAATGCGGTATACTGTTGTTCTCAGATTCGACGAACACCAGTTGAAGGTTCCTCTACTGCCATTTCTACTATGTCTTCTTCTACCTCAGCACTTTCATATGGCCTTCGTTTTCGGTGAGGATTTCCAGGAATCTGTCCCTAGAGGTATGCGTTATACACTCGTTGAAACACCCTGTAGTCGAGGTATCGTTTCCATTACAAAGCCCATAAACAAAATGCATCTCTGCATATTCACGGATGGTATAAGGCAATATGTTGTTGTAAAACTATTAAAAAATTGCGTGTACCTAGACGATACCTCGATAACACAACACTACCTATTTTAAATTTTGTTTATGTCAAAAAAAGAATTCGACATACCTACATATTTTTGAACATAGGCGTAGGTTTCTGAATGATTAAAGCAAAATATTGTTTAGCCATGGAATATTTTTTTGTTTATTTCTTGAAAAAATCAAAATTTTATTAGAAAATAACAAATAATTTAATTAAGTTGTACCTTGTTAGAATCAATATGAATGGTAGAAGTTTCTAAACTACTACTAAATTCTTATGTCTTACATTTTTTTCGAAAAAAAAATGGCCACAAAGTTAAGTATTTATTTTTGAATTTGTAAAAAGTACAAAAAGACATTTTTTCCTACAGCTATCTCTAAAATAATTTTTAGATAAAATGTTTTTATTAGAAAGGCACATAATTTCTAGGAACAGAGCAAAAAAACCTTAATGTTTATTCAAATGTGTAATTTTCTTAAATAATTTATTTGATAAGGTGCTGGAATTTACAAAATACACGAATATGGCTATAACTTTTAAACTATTCACAATTTGATAACAACCTAGGGGGTGTTGGTAATTGAAAATGACCCCCTCTATCCCCTGTTTGAGTTTGATCCATCACTTTTGGGACACCCTATATATGGAGAAGTCACTTGTGAAACAAAAATGTATCGTTAATCCTTTAATAAAAAAGACTTACCAGTTGTATTTTGGTTGCAAAGTCAGAGACCAGAATAAAAATCGGGCAGCATGATTGCTGCAACAAATGTGCGTCCCCATGGCTAAGTGGAAAAAAAGCGTAAGATGCCCTTCGCTGTTCCTATGATCTGGCGAGAACCAAAAGGCCAAGTTAATGATTGTTACTTTTACTTGACAGGTCCCATCAAAAAAGGCTTTTCGGAGAAAAAAAGGTCTGGGATACAGTATCCAAATGTACAATCCGCTATACGTCCGGTGCCTCAAAATAGAGATAACAAGCTGTTTATCTGAGGGGTAACATAATCCTAGGGTAACCGTAAGATGACTCCGCTAACTCGAGGTTTCTTAATAGATAAGAGTCATCTGCATTTATAAAAAGTAACCTCTACAAAACCTTGTGTTATTCCCATTGGTGTGAGTTAACTCTACATTTTAAAAGTGGCTACTGACCAATACCTTCTAAACAACTGAAGTTAGAATAGGTCTGACGTCACCACATCTAGGCCGGCAGTCGCCTCCGTAAGAAATGTATTAAAGCATAGGCCAATGTAGTTTTGCTTATATCATATCGTGATAACTGGCCATTAGACGTACTGGTCGACAACCGGCACTTGCTAACCGAAAACAAAACAGTGTGAAACATGATGTCTTTGTTTGTGAATTAGAGTACATAAACATGCCGTTTAAGTGTTGTGTTCACGTGTTTAGTTTCCCTAAAGACAGTGATTTGCAAAAAAAATGGCTGCGGGGATGATTTAGTGCCCAATAAAAACACTAAAGTGTGTGAGCTACATTTTTCTAAAGGTAGTATAATTTGGGATATTTCAGAACAGGATCCGAGAACAGGTAAAATTATTTCAGTACATTTAAAAAAACCCCGATTAAAAGAAAATTCTGTACCAACGGTTTTCCCAAATTGCCGCAATCATTTGTCAAAAAACGTTCTTGACCGCAAAAGTAAAGATGAAAAAAATAAGAATCTTGATGAACTACATCTTTTGCAAGCCATAGAGCAAAGAGTTTAATTAACATAGAGAAGCTACATGCTTTCAAAGTTTTGAAGAGTTTTTAAACATATTTCTAAATTTTAATTTAAGGAAAGGTTTGTTTTCGGTAAAGGATACAGATAAAATAACATTATTTAAACCTGAATATACTCCTGGTCCCCTAATAACTTGGACAATTGTTATAAATAGCAATTTAAAATTAGAAATATTTTTATAGGGTTAATCTGTTTGTGTTTCAATAACAAATTTGAAATCACCATTTTTTTCTAGCAGTTTGGATGAAATCGAAAGTTTAATTGACACAATTGACAATATGATGATGTCAATACCCATAAATCTTGATAGCGACATTCTTGGTCCTAGTGAAACTCGTGATTTACCCCATACCGAGTCAAGTCAACTCCCCAGTACTACTCCTACAGAAACTCCCAATTCAGATAAAGTTGAATCTGACAATGACAATATAAAAAAAATTTAATTTGTGACTGATATTCTTTTAATCCTAAAAGGGTCTGACGAACTCACCCAAAATCTAAAATTTCTCTCAGAACAGTTAACTTTGTTAAGTACTTCAAAAGAATGGTATCGATATTTACCAAGCACCATTGTGTTATGTTCAATTTTGTTTACAATAAGCCCTCATTGCTATAAATAATTGCTAAGTCATGCTCCTATTATCTTACCTCACCCTAACACAGGATCCATTTGTAATAGATTTTTAACAGATCTTCATATCGATGAAAGAAATTTTTTTTGACCAATGCATTTTTCAATATTTAACAGATAAAGAAAAATATGTTACATTACTTTTTAATGAAATTCACATCGAACACTATTTGGATTACAAGGCAGGCAATACCGTGGGAACATCAGTAAATAATAAAGATACCTTAGCATCATCTGCAGTAGCATTTATGATCGCTAGTCCTTACTCAAGCCTTACAGAAGTCATTCATATATCTCCTGTAGCTAAACTTAATTCAGAAATATTATATACTTTTATCAAGGCCATTATAGAAAATTATAGAAAATTTAGAAGAAATTGGGTACATAGTATTTTGTACAGTAAGTGACAACAATGCAGTAAACAGTAAAGCAATGAGTAATTTTTCACCTCTTAATCAACTCTGTATAGTATTCCGACATCCTGTTGACCCAGTAAGACCCTTATTTTACCTTTTTTACACTGTTCACTTACTGAAATGTATCTTTAACAACTGGCTTAATTCAAAACCTGACCAAAACACAGGTGAAACAGGCCAAAGAAAATGTGCTTCCTTTTCTGTGATTAAAAACCTATATGAACTAGAACAAGATAAACTATTTAAGCATGGTTATTCACTTAGTTTAAAGGTTCTATTTCCATTATCTCTTGAAAGACAAAATGTAAAATTAGCTCTTAAAATCTTTAATTCCTTTATTGTAGAGGCTCTAATAGTATATTGTGTAACAAGTGCGTGAAGTTAACTTTTATACACGAGTGTGATGTTTGTGGCCCGAGCCGAAGGCGAGGGTCACAATATCACACAAGGGTATAAAAGTCTTCACGCACGTATTGCACACTATACTTTTTCTACAACCGTAAATAATACAAGTACGAAATAAAATTAAACTATTTAATTTTCTCCTTTATATAATACAAATTAAACTAATGAACTATTTATTTAATTTTCTGTTTTATAATAATTGTAACTTTTTAATAGAACTTATAGTTAAATTATTTAATTTTCTACTTTATAATAATTGTAACTTTTTAATAGAAATTATAGTTAAATTATTTAATTTTCTTCTTTATAATTATTGTAATTATTAATAGTAATGTTGCAATTTGTTAGATTACTAAATTTAACTTCTGTAGCCTCCTTTGATGATGATTTGTTAATAATATTGCTGCTTGTGATCGAGGTCATATTTGGATTTTGAACTGACAAAAGTCTATTTGAAATATCATTTTTCTTGTTAAGGGAATTTTCTACGTAACCCTCAGCTACCGTTGAAGATTTCCAACCGCCGTGTTGTTTTAACATTAGTAAATCTGCACCGGTTTCAACTAGCAAGGAAGCAGATGATCGTCTGAAACAATGGCCTGTATATTTTTCTGGATGTGGTAGTTTTAAAAATTTTGCTATTTCACTAGGCAATTTTCCAAATTTGTTTATACCGACGACTTGGCGAGTACATTTTCCTCCTTGATACTTGATGAAGAATTTGTTTTCTTGATAATTTTGGGGACGAAGGGCGGCATATTTTCTGTATAATTCTAAATGCTCGGTAATGGTAAATTTTCTTGTTATTTTGGTTTTTGTATCAGGGACGGATACAACAAGAACACTTCCTAAATCTTGAATATCGCACATTTTTAGCTTATAAATTTCGCTTCTTCTTAGAGCACCAGCAATCCCAAATATTAATATCACTTTGGTTAATAAAAAAACTTCGTCAGAAGCCTTATTTATGAACTTGAAAATTTGTTCTTTCTCCAATATTCGAGATTTTTGTGGAATATATCCTTCATTCTTCCGTTTTAAAAATGCATGAACTTTTCGATATTTACCAATGTCAATGTTATTTTTAATGCTAATAGTACTTTTTAGCATTGAATAATGACTCCATAGTGTTGATGATTTCACATTTTTTGACAATTCTGATAAATATGCGAGTAAAACATTTTCAGAAAAGGTTTTAATATTGTTCTTACTGCGCCAGGTCATAAATTTATTGTACGTGTTTTCATAAATTTCCTTTGACTTCTGAGGTAACAGAGAATTACTAGCTGTTTTCGCTGCTTCCGTAATATCTGGTGGAGTACACATTTCTATATCAGAGTCCATAATTATTGCTTATTATAACTTAAAATAATAAACTGTTCAAATTACTATTCGAACTTAAAGTGTCTATTTTAAACTGTTTGCATTGGCAATTTGACAACTCGTTACCATGACAACGATACAAATTGCGAGGCACGGCCGCCTAATAAAATTATTACCAGTGCGGGCCCGGTGCCTAAAATTAATGGCGGCCCATGCATTTCTTATTGAGCCGGTGCGTGAAGTAAATCCTTTAGGGAAAGCATTGTATTTCACGCATCGGTGCTTGAAAACAAGCTTTAGCTACTGCAATCAGTGTGTAAAATTTAAGGACGGTTGTAGAAAAAAGGTTTTGTTAAAATTTTGTCACATTCACAAGACACCGCAGACTTTATTGGTATTATATTAACATGGCGGAAAATAGTGAACGTAAAAACTCCCCTTAAGGGAAAGCATTTGTTAGATAAATATCAGGAACCTTTTACCAAACAAATACTAACAGCCCCCAATGATGATCCTAAATGTTGTTTTTTTGCTAAAAATGCAAAATTGGCTAGATACTTGGAGTTTAACTAATAAAAATAATAATTAAAATAAACCCTATAAATTGGTGTTTATTTGCTGAAATTTAAAAAAAATGCTAATTTAAATATGTCCCTGTAAATAACTCGTACCTTCTAATGAAGGTATTGAAATAACTTAGGCCTAAATTTGATGACGTCATGCGTAAGCGCGTAGGCCTCCTTGTTTAGTAGGTATTGTACTGACTCGACTATATATAAAAATCGAAGAAATTGTCCATATTGCTCAAAGAGACCTAGTTTTAATAACAAACATAGAAAAAGACTCCAAGTCTCGGTCTCATTAAATTATAATTTTACAATTCACAACAAACATGACACGTGTTTCGCCCTTTCGAGCATCATCAGACCTACAAACAACAGAGAGAACCTTAGTAAATAATCACACTCACAAATCCTAAAACAATAACTTACAAATAGAATAAAACACACTAAAGCACAACAAAACAAACAACTACTTATACATATTTGATGGACATTAAAATGAGGTTAAGTTTCACGTGAATAAACAAAATAAAATATTAAAAAAAGTATTAAAAAAGATTCATGTCTCTAGACGGGATCGAACCCAGACCACCCGAGTGAGACACCGAAGCAACCACCCACAGACCACTGGACTAGTCGAAGAAAAGAACCAAAAACTCTCACTCTATGAATCAGTGAATGAAATGAAGGTTGCCTACAATTATTATTACATTAAATTGTTAAATATTAGGGTTGGTTCAAAATTAAAAACATCGTTAACGCAAGTGAGAATGGGACTTTTTATAGCTTTGGTTATTTCCATTTTTTCCAGAAGGTCAAGCTTTTTCCCCTTCGGACATTCATGTAAAACATCAACGTCAGAAATGGAAAATTCATGACCTGACTCCAACAAATGATTGGCAAAGGCCGAAACAGTCTCAGTTACATCCGTATTTCTGAATTTGTTGACAAGGCTTAAATGTTCTCTCACCCTTGTGGAAATTTTTCGACCTGTTTGTCCCACATAGGTCGTGGAACATTCACTACAATTTAGTGCATAAATCCCAGATCTGGACAATTTATCGGTTGTGTCCTTTGTCCTTACTAAATGTCTCTTGAGAGTATTTACTGTTTTGAATGAAATATTGACATTTTTAATATTTTTAAAAAATTTTGCCAATTGGAGAGAAATACTTCCGAAAAAAGTAATGCACTTGAAAAAATTTGTCTCATCGCTAAGTTTTGAATTTATGACAGTATAGGACATTTTGTACTTGTTTATAAATTTGTAATATAATTTGGTGATGGACTCCAAAGGAAAACCGTTATTCACAGCAATCTGCATTATAATATCACGCTCCTTATTAAACGCTTCCATTGACAATGGTAAATTACACAACCGATAGAAAAAGGAGTTGAACGCGGCGAATTTATGTGTGTAAGGAGAGTTTGAAGCATACTGAATAACATTATCCGTGGACGATGTTTTCCGGTAAACCTCAAACTCTATCCTACTGTGTTTCCGAGATAGTAAAAGGTCAAGAAAGGGTAGCTTTCCTTCATCTTCCATTTCCAATGTAAACTCAATTTTAGGATGCAAGGAGTTAACGAATTGTAAAAACTCTTCCAACTGATTTCTGTTGCCATTCCACACAATGCAAATATCATCCACGTATCTTTTATATGCTGTTAGAAAGGAGGCAAAATAACTATTCATTATCCTGTTTTCCAAATTGTTCATGAAAACCTCACTCAGAAATGGCGACAAACAAGAACCCATAGCCAGCCCAGACCTATATATGTTTCAATCAAGTTTGAATACAATATGAAAAGCGATCAAGAAATAACATCAAATTTTTGTCTAGTATATTGAAAGCGCACTGTATATATTTTCTACGCCTCGGGCATTTTAACATTTTGTGCCGTACCCTTCGCTCGTCTATTAAAGGAAATCCTTTGTTCTCCAACGATCAATCATATTTTATTTGACACAGGGCGTTCGGACTTATCCGACGTAACACGTTAACTTATAATATGGGAAGAAAGTAATTAGGTTCTTGTGGCCTTAAAAGGCGAAAAAATATATCCCCGGGCATATAATTAGTGCAGTACGCACGGGCACATAACTTAATCTTCGAGAGCCTCCTTAAAAACAACTGACGGTACCGCATTTTTGACAGTAATAATAATAAACTTTACATAGTAATTAGTGGAATGAAATTGCCGTAAAAAGACTTTTCGTTAAAAAAAAAATTAGGCGTAAAACCAATAAGAACTGTTTATTCTAAAACATTTGTTACAGTTACATTTGTCATATATGTCTGTCAGTACATAGGGCAGTAAAATTCAGTAAAATAAATCTTCGCTTGACACTTTTTCATTTTTTTTTAGTATTATATCATTTGTGATATCTAAGTGATTTTAATCTAATTTATAATTAAAAACACTCTTTTATACTATATTCAGGCTTACATTTACCATACCTAAGTTACAGAAATAATGCTAGTTTGAGAAATTTCTTGTCACAAATAGCCGGAAGCAAAAGTATAAAATTAGAACCTTTTGTGAATTTACTTTACTTTTGATACAGCCAATGTAATATACTTTCATATTGTACTGTATTATCATATAATTACTGTTTTATATATAAAATTAACTTTAAGATATTCCAATTAATAGGAATTAACATTTTTAATTTGCTGTGACTTGAAGATTAGGTCAACAATCATATAAGACAAAGAAATGAAGGTAAAATCTAAGTGATATATATTTCTGATAAGATAATCTAATAGAACATTCAAAAATCTACCTGTATATAGTTTTCTTGCGTTAATATTCTATTTGTTTATATCGGTTAGTTCAGAAGAGTTTTGTTGTTTACATGTCAAATAGCATATCACATTTTGTTTGGAAATTTCACAAGCACGTAAATTTAAACACAAATGTTCTTTAATAACTTGGTTTACTATTTTCAGGGCCGTTTTTAGGGGTGTGCACGGTGTGCCGGCACAAAGGCGGCCAAATTATTGGGGCGGTCGCAGGCCGCCCGCCAAAAACATAAAATTAGCCATTTGATTACAAATATATACCTATATTTTTGTTTTCAAAATAAAGAAAAATTAAATTACATTTTGTTAGGCTTTTAAGATAAAACATTCATAAGAAATTTATTACCGGTCATTTCTTTTTTTGTTGTGCATGAGTTGCCGAAATTACAATAGAACTATTTATAGCAGCGTTCCTTGGAAAAGCAATAAAAATGATAGATAAGGGCGGCCGCCTTTCAATGCAAAAATGTTTGTTTATACTTCATAATTGGTATGTGTACAGTATATAGTTTTATATAGCTCTATATACTGTAGAAGGGGGCAGTTTTTAAATGTTTTGTTTTTCTTTTTAGTATTCGATTAACTAGCGAGAGTTTAACAGTGATATAAAGTGTTTGTTGTTTAGTTATTTTTTTCTACATTTTGCAAAAGTGAAATTTCAAAAGAAACAAATTTTCGTAATTTAAAAAGGTAAGTTCTTCGGATAGATATTACTTTACTTAAAATTACCATCCAAATCCGCATCTTACGTTTTGGATTTAATATTAAACATGTGAAAAAAAAATTTTTTTAGCTTGAGATCAAAAAGTGGTTTATTGTTAATTTTATGTCTAGATTAATTTTCTATATTTCAAGTTTTAAAAAATGTATAAAGTAGTTTTACTAATTTACTTATCTAATAAAAATATAATAATTATATTTATTTTTTGGGTCATTTTAAAAACAAAATCTGATGCTAGATTACAATTTTACTTATTATTTATAAAAATTTCCATTTGGTGCGAACTTAATTGGGGATACTATAAAATTATATCTTCGCAGATTCAGAACTATTACATAAACTAAATTTTCTAACTTTAATTACCTTTCAATTTTATTTCCAGATGTCCGATAGAAAAACAAAACGTTTATCTGGAGCTCAATATAAAAAAAGAAAATTAGAAAAGGAAGAAAACAAAAAAAAATTAAGTTGATCTTTGCAAAAATATTTAGTTCCATCAACATCGTCACAGGGTACAGATACAATTGAGGATGAAAATGTAAAGGATGCACATAAAGTAAGCGACCCTGAAGAAAAAAAACACCCTGAATCAAATACAGAAATAGATAATGAAGAAAAGATGCTCTTAACCGATGATAATCCTAACTTAAACGAAGTTATCCCTGAAACTAATGATGATTTTGATGTCAGCGACCCATTCACCTGGCCGGATATTTTACAAAATCAAGTTATTGAGCAAATAGTACAAAACGATTTTCAGCATATAGAAAAAAAATTTCCTTCTGATGAATCGGGCTTGGTTGGTATACTCTTGTAGAGCAAATAGCATTTTTTGTCTTTGTTGTAAAATATTTTGTAAGGAAGTGTTTAAGTTAAATGGCAAAATGGGGTATTCTGATTGGCAACATCTTTCACATATTTTATCCAAGCATGAATCTTCTGTACATCACTTGCAAGCTAATCAAAAATGGGTTGAGTTAAAAATGTCATTAAATAAAAAATTAAATATTGACAAAGAACGGCAAAATTATTTTGAACTTGAAAGGGAACGCTGGCGCTCTATCTTAAAAAGAGTTATTGCAATTATTCAATTTTTAGCTGGACAATCATTGGCATTTCGTGGAAAAAGTTCCGTCTTATACGAACAAAATAATGGCAATTTTTTAAAAGCTGTTGAAATGGTGGCAAAATTTGACCCAGTGTTATCCGATCATCTAAAAAAAATTACAAAGACCCAAGAATCAAAAAGTAAAATAACTCACTATTTGGGAATTCATTTTCAAAACGAAATAATTACTTTGCTAGCAAAAAATATTTGCCATCATTTTACGACACTCTTAAAAAAATCCAAATATTTTTCCATAATTTTAGATTCTACTCCAGATGCAAGTCATACAGAGCAAATTACATTTGTAGTCAGATATGTAGACTGTAACGAAGAAAATGTTGTCATAAAAGAGTGTTTTTTGGGTTTTTTTCCTATTTTATATACAACTGGGGAAGGGATTTTTAACCTATTGGTTAATGATATTTTGCCTAAGTTTGAATTAGATATTAGGGATATAAGAGGTCAGGGCTATGATAATGGGGCCAATATGTCCGGAAAACATATCGGACTTCAACAAAGGGTAAAAAATGTTAATTCCAGGGCTATATTTGTTCCTTGCACCGCTCACACACTAAATCTAGTAATAAACGATTCCGCTAAAATCTCCCACGAAACAATAAATTTTTTTAACATCGTGCAGGAACTGTATGTATTCTTTTCTTCTTCTCCTTTTCGTTGGGATGTTTTAAAAAAAAATGTTAGTAATTTAAATCTTACATCGGTAAGTGACACCCGATGGGAAAGCAGAGTTAAAGCGCTTAGACCACTTCGGAATCAACTAGGAAATATTTGTAAAGCTTTGGTTGAGCTTTCAGAAGATGTTACAAGAGACTCAAAAACAAAACTAAGTGCCAATTCATTATTAGAAAAAATAAAATCATTTACTTTTATCTGTAGCTTAGTCATATGGTACGAGTTATTAGTTAAAATTGACGTAGTCAGTAAATTATTGCAAAAAATTAATATTGATCTGACTCAGTGTGTCACATCATTAAAACATGTACTTAACTTTATTAACGAAATGCGATCGGACCAAAGTTTTAACACTTACATAGAAATTTCATCCAATTTAGCAAATGAAATTGATGTGGAACCAGATTTTCCAGAAGTTCGTATAAGGCGGAAAAAATCCCAATTTAGTTATGAAAGTACAGACAAGGTATTAACTAACGAACGAGAGAAATTTAAAATACATTTTTATTATACTGTTATTGACCGAGCTAGAATATCAGTAGAAGAAAGGTTTAATTCTCTTTCGTATTGCAGTAATATTTTTAACTTTTTAACACGGTTTCATGATGTGACATCGGATGATTTAAAACAAAAATGCGTTGAACTTGAAATCGCATTAACCGAAGACGAATCGAGGGATATAAGTGGCGTAGAACTATTTGAAGAAATTGTTACATTTAAATCTCTAACAGATCAAATCAAACCTATTGATATTCTAAAATTTATTTATAGTAATAATTTGGTCTCATCTTTTCCTAATTTATGTATAAGCTTGAGAATTTTTTTAACAATACCAGTAACGGTTGCATCTGGTGAACGGTCATTCTCAAAATTAAAAATAATAAAAAACTATTTAAGATCTTCTATGTCACAGGAAAGGCTTACAAATTTAGGTATAATTGCCATTGAAAATGAAATTTGTGAAAATTTAGACCATAATAAAATAATAGACGAGTTCGCAAGTACAAAAGCCAGAAAAATATTTTTGAAATGAAGAGGTTGTTTTTTTATTGGGACTTGCTTAGTTTATACTTAGATACAATATAAAAGATACCAATTTTTGTTTGTTTGGCTTTTATATTATTTGATATTTAAATAATTAATAGTTTAAACATTTGTATTTTGTTTTTGTTGTTTATTGTTTCGTTTAATATATTATTACCTTATGTTATGATACAATGTTACTTGTTAATGTATACGTAGGAACTTAAATATATTTTTTTGTTCAATAAATATTGTTTTTTTTTTGTTATAAAAGGGCGGCCGTTTTATTTCTGCACAAAGGCGGCCGAGGGGCTAGGAACGGCCCTGACTATTTTGCATTAATTAGAAAGGTAAATTTGTTCATTGTTATATATTTCGAAATCTACAAAGATTTTCTTTGTTATTGTTTATCAGTTGTCGATAGAATAATGCAGTCGAAATAACTATAGAAGTGGAAGTTTTATCTCTTTTTCTTTCTTATTATAAGTCCTTGATTTGACGTATCGGCGAGCTAATATTACTTATATAGATGGTTATTGGTTGGGCAAAATACAGGGTAGCTTGGATTAGTTGAGGAGTAATAATAGATTTTCATCTCTTTCTAATACTCATGGATATAAAGGCTATTTTTGTTATAAACCGAACTGGAATTTGACAAGTTAATATTTAGTTTAGGGGATTTATTGTACCAATATTATTTTGTTGATACTGAGAAAAGTTGTTTTTTTCAAATAATGTTTTGGAATGTACAAAAGGATATGTAGATTTACCGTGTTTGGTAATATTGTGTGATGGAAACCATTTTGTGTACGTGAGAAGGGCTAAGAAAAAGATCTTTCTTTTTAGCACCAAGTCTCGTAAACGACGGAAGTGTCGGATGTTCTGAATTTTTTTTTAATTGTTAATTAAATTCCATCCCAAATGGGAGATTAAAAGAATTCGATTTGACGAAGTGAAGTTGAATATTATGGTTTAGTAAATTTTGTGTTTCAAATTTACGGCTCACATGGCGATTTTGTCTTAAATACTTCCACGTGCCACTAACATCGGTCATCTTAATATTAGTGCTCATCAAGCAATTTTTTTTGGTACCTCCGTAGCTGCAATGAGGTAAGAATTTTGTATTATATTCTCGTATATATTGTGTGCTGTTTTGCCTGTCTGGAATTATATTCCAAATTTTGTTGTAGAGATTTTTCTACATGGGGCAATTCTTGTTTCAGGGTTTTTGTATAAGGTCGAACCTTTGAAGTTCATTGAGATTATTTTGGAACTTTAAAGACAAACCATAAGCAAGGTTTTGGTATGGTTTCCTAACTGCTAGTTATTTATGGATTTTGGAACTTTTCTTTTGATGGAATAGACATGATGTCTTGGATACGGTCCACGTAATGGAGCTGTAGGACATAGTGATCACTAAGGAACACTTGGATGTTACCTGCCTTACCACCATTTACAGTCTACACTAGTGACTAGAGTATTCAGCTAAGTAGTAGTATAATATTTGGAAACTTAACATATAGTAATATTTCTGTTAATCAAACTGTTTATTTCTGTAGCATACTGTGCAGAATTTCTGTAAGGTGAAACGCAGCCGGCTTCGTAGCGCTACCTAATCACTGCAGTTCTATTGGTAATATCTAAGACATTCAAATCTATGTAATAGACATTTTATAGATATTTATTGTGCTGCCACTCAGCGTGTGGCGAATCAAAATTTATTTTTTTTTAATACTTAACCCTAACCATTATCGTTCGTAACATAATTATTTGTTTTAACTAGAATTAAACTTCAATCATTTAAGGGAGGGAAAGAAACTTAATGGGATTCTAAACTGACTATTTGATCCAATTCTTGTCTATATTGTGTAATCCAAATGTTATTAATCTGGAATGGTATAGATAAAGAATAAGCTTCTGGTTTTTGTATTTACGTACCCCAAATCAAAGAATTTAGTTGGGATTTCAGTTAGTGTAACTTTACAATGAAATTAAACTCTTGTTAAGGAAAACTTAATTCCTTCACTTCTTGTTGGGATGCTATTAAGCTCCCTGGTGGATGGAATTGAGTTAACAATAACTTTTTTTTTTGTTCAGTATATTTTTTCTTTTGTTTTTTGAGGATAAGTCACTGAATATTTTGTGAATTAAACAATAAAAGTTATTTGTTTCCAACGTGTTGGTTTTCAATTGATCAAGATAAGTCTTTACTTTTTGATAGTGGTTAGATTCAATGCAACTACTTTTTTTTTCCAAGTTTTATTTAACTTAAATTAAAACTTGGTGTCGCTCAACTTAAATATTACATCTAAAGTAAGAGATTGTGATATAGAAGTATTGGTAGAGTAACGAGAAAGAAGAACCCAAACCTACCCGACTAGAGCTAGCAATAGTCATCATTAAGAGATATTATTGGGTCGATATTAGGTGAGTGTATTGCGTCTGGTGACTAACATATCTTACTTATTTACCGCCTTCCATCATATTGGTAAACCATAACATTTCAATTGGGCATCCTTTAAAGGTAGAAATGTTAGACATTATTATCGGATTTCAAATTCAAAACATACTTTATTATCATAAATACGTTCAAAATTTAAAATATATTACATTTTTTCGAGAACTACCATGTGTAGATAGAAACAAGTCATGGGTGTATAACAATAAAATCTAAAAAACAATAAAATTGTGCTTCAGCACGTGACATATATCAACAAACCACATCACACATATACTTAACTAATTAATATACAAAGTAGTCAATTTTCAATTCACACGCTTACAAAGCGTTAGTCATATTTAAGAATGGGTGGTTATGGTTGTTAATTGAAAATGGAAGGTCGCTCATAAATGATACTAGTCGAACTCATTATCTAAGGTTCCCCAAATAAACAACAAATTCATTTATGGAATAAAGTGCATCAGCTGTTAATATTTTTTTTTTAATTTCAGTTTAAATTTATTTGTAGTTGCGATAATTTTTATTGACAAAGGTAACAGATTAAAAATACAACTACCGGCACACAGAGGAGATTTTTTATACATTTCTAAATTGTGTTTTAAAAGCGAAACATTAGACTTATAAGTGTCAAAGTTATGGTAAGCGCTATTAAACCGACAAAGATGATTTTTCTTATGAAAATAAGTCAACAATTTTAATAAATAAATTGAGTGGACAATAAGAATATTATTGTTGCGGAAAAAACACGAAGTTGAGTATAACGGACCAAACATAATCCGAGGAACCCGTTTTTGTGCCACAAATACTCTATTGATGTCAGTGACTGACACGATACAACAATATTGTAAGCAACTGAATAATAAACAAAGGTATAGAAGGGTTTCAAGAGTTACATAATTCTTTAAACAGTTTAAAACATAAGAGTTCTTATTGATTTTTGAACACACCATAGAAAGTTGCCCATTCCAGGTTAAATCACTATCAATGGAGACAAGAAATTTATTGAGTCACTAAAACTAGCTTGTGACTAGGTAGATCAAAAATAAGACCACATGATATTTTGCGTACGGTTTTTATTTCAATACAGACCTGGGGCGTGCGGTGAAATTTTAAGAAAAGGAAGCAATTTTTAGAAACTTACCTATTTGTAATGTAATTCGATTCTTCGATCATTTTTTGCAAATTTGTCAATGACGTCATTATAAAAACGTCGATGCTCCGACATATTTTGGAGAAGTTTATTTTCAATGGACAACAGCGATGTATGCGAAAATCTCTCCTGCCCCGTTTAATTTCTCACGAAATTTTTTATGAGTTGAAAAATTGCGTTCTACTGACGAACTTGTGGCACTTTTAGTTCAGATCGCAGTAACTCTCGGTCGAAGAACTGGCCATCATGAAGAAGAAGAGATTTAAACGCATCTTCTCGAAAAGTTTTTCTTTAAATGCATCAAAATTGCAGAGCTCGAGGAATTTAAAACCATTTAAACCGTTAAATCATAAAAGAAGCGTCTGTATGATATTTGAACATCTCCGACCTTCTCTGTTCGAAGACGCTTGACTTGTGGCTCTACATTTAACGTTATCGTTTTCTCCCAAAATAGGTCAAAGTCATCTCTTTTTGGGCTTAATATGGACTTAAAATCATCCACTTTTTTTAGGCAAAAAGCAATATCATTTGTTTTAGTTTGTAATATATTAAAAACATTGTCCGAGAATGGAAACATTTCTAAAAGTATGTTCAACAAATAATTAAAATTAATCCCGTTTCAAACAGTCCAAAAACCCCCTCGAACTATTTATTGTCTTCTTCTTTGTCACGTTTCAATATTTTCTATTATATTCTTAAATAGTTCAATCAGTGATTCATGATTTTTAGATACTGTTAATCTTCCATTATAGTTTCTGACTGCTCTAAATAATTTTTTAAGCAATCATCATATTTAGCCATTAAACTAAGTAAATCTTGAAAATTTCCTCTATTTGAAGAAACCCTTGTTTCGTCATGACCTCTAAATCCCAATTCGTGCTGTCCGAGAAAACAAACAACATCGATAAGTCTTCTTAATATTTGCCTATTTTTATCGACTAGTTCATTGTGTTGGCGGTGACTAATTTCCAACTGTTTATTAAGAGCGTGTCCAATTCTGGTTTTGCCGAAGACTTTTTCTTTTATGACGGACTGCAAATGCGCTTTGGACATAATGTGTCTTTTTACAGCTTTATGGAAATTGTTTAAATCAGAAAAACCAGTTTTATTCCAGAGACCTTTTTCATTTTCAAAAAGTAAACATGACCAACAAAATAAAATAATTTACTTTTATTTTCACTCCCTGTTAGCCATTTAAATTGTTCGTATTGTTTTTCCGGATAAAAATGTCTAATACAGTTTTTCATTTTTGTGGTTAAATTTTTCATAGGCGGTTTTGCCCTTCCTTTGGAAATTATTTGAAGCTTATCAGCTAAGTTTAATGTTGAAAATCCCTTTATTATTAAGACACACACCACATATTCACACACACTCTTCTAACTAAATTCTACAACATTTTCAACGTTATTATCGACAGCCGAAGTTGACGGTATTTACATATCCGCGTCCGTATTATTGTCTTCTATATCGCACCATGCACGACGCGACGTACGTATCACACAACACACGGATAGCCGTTCAAACAAAGAACCTACTCCAACGATAGCTTCCGCCCCCACTTAAAGCACGCGACTGAAATGCAAAAATTGCAAACAGCCGGTGGAAAGTTCAATAACCTCTGGCTCGATTCACAGGAAATCAAGCATACAGGACTTGGCTGCAGAGAAGCTAGCGGCCCGCATAGGTTCTATTCCATTTTCTATTGTCGCTCGGTCGGAGTCAAGGCCGCATTTATTATGGGCTTGATAATTAAGATAATATTTTAGCTCTTTTAATATAAACTAAATTACTGGTTTCCTATTTCAAAATAGAATCGAATAGAACCTACGCGGCCCGCGTAGGTTCTATTCGATTTCTATTGTGGCTCGGTCGGAGTCAAGGCCGCATTTATTATTTTAGTATTTTTAATATAAACTAAATTAATGGTTTCCTATTTCAAAAATTACGTTTTAGAACACGTTTTGTAATTTTTTTTGGGGAAGCACTGCTTCCCTTGCTTGCACGCCCCTGGCAGCTAGTGCCAAAGTTCATCTCGCTCGTCTGCCCACAACCAAAGAGGCTGCTGCCCAACATTCCTACAGAACCTACCATCAGGTGTGGAAGTGGTTGGGAGTTGAAAAAGAGCCTACCAATTGGGGGTGGACACAAGGACAACAGGGGCTGACCTCAATCGAGGAACCAACACCACCAACCCTGTTAAATTTCCTTTCATGTAGTCTGTCAGGGACGTCAAACGGTTAAAATAATATTTAAGTATACCGTTTTGTACAAAACTTTGATTACATTTTTATAATTTTTTTCATGAATTTATACTTTTATTCTTTTTAGTTTTTATTTTAGTTTTATATTTTTGTATTTTTTATGTCATTTTGTATTATATAGACCATTATTCACTGAGTTATGCCTGTCGTTACCCTGTAAAAAAGTTCCTAAAAGTGTTATTTCTTGAAAAAATCGATTTTGTTGATTTTTATTTTTTTTTCCAGAAAACAAGGAAACTTTTGAACCTACAGGGATCTGCGGGTGCTTAAATTAATGCAAAATAACTGGTCTAAAACTTTGTCATTCTGACTTTTTAAGTAGTTTTAACATTTTTGCTAATAGCCTGCTAGGAAAACGGTTACAGATCTTTTGAAGCACTGTATCTCGGAACCCATTAGACCTACAGAGCTGAGTTTTGGCATATATTATGTAATCCAAAAACTAAAAAAACTCCAAAAATTGTGAGCTTTTTCGAGCACCACGCGATTAGCACAGGTCTTTCGAAACTGCAAACTTAGTTTTACATTATTGGTATCTATAGCAACAACATCCCAAAAGATCAGAACGGTGCAATTTTTTGCGACCTAATGCAATTTCTGTGTTTACGGTGACTGGCCTATAAAGGGAAATGACCGATTTCTTTGTTACTTTAATAAAAATACGACTAGGATGTACATGAATCATCTCCGTATTATAAAGTTAAGGCATTCTATAACGATGCATTGTAATGCATTTACTCGAGTTTCTGGTGGTTGAAAAAATTTTTCAGAACCACTGTCTACATCGAAGAACTTTCAAGTCTGATGTATTTCCTGCCTTAAAATGGTGTCCAGATAAGAAAGCATTAACACATAATGATAATAAATGACATTGTGTCACACCTTTGACATGCGCCTACGCCCTGGTATGGGACTCTCCTTAATATTCTACCATTGTACGATTTAGAATACAAAAGGGCATTCTTCTCAGTAGAAGGTATGACACAGCTCATGGGCGTGCTTAATATGTATAAAAATAAACGAAAACATGCAACAAATGGTCCCGATATTGTTGTGAGTTATATTTAGTGAACTTTTTCATATCCGTATCTTAATTAAGTTAAAGGAAAAGCAATAATTATTACTTATTCGAAAACTCAGTTTTTTCTAACGGAAAATAAATTTTGAGATATAGACAAAAAATATTGCCAAAAAAAAATAATAATAGTAATAATAATAATAAAGGTGTACATTTTTTGTGAGATCTCTGTTGAAGTTTTTTAATGACCTATTTACCATGAAAAAATTACAATCAGAAAACAACATGAAAGTTAAGAGTTATACACCAGCTACAATTTACATGAAGAACCCAGAAGTTATTTTACGCTCATAATATTACAAAAGATAGATGTGCCGACCCTACTTGTCTTTAAAATATTTTTCACCTTTCTAAGAGTCATAAAGAAAAAGTCACTGTTAACACAATGCACATTACTATGTCTTACTATTCGACAGAGGGGCAAGTTCTGAGCTGAGTATGTGTGCCTAAAAGGCAAGTGAAATAGTTCTCTCGTCCTTAAAGATCTTTGGGGGACATTAATATTAATTTGTTCCAAAATATTGGAACAGTCTATAAAATTATTTAAACTTTTAAATAAAAAAGTATATCAAAATTCTCCCGCCTAGTCTCTAGTGACATCAAGTGAAAGTAAGTACGTGCCAGAGAAATATCGTTATTGGGTATAACAAATTTTTGTTTATAAGACAAATATTTTATAAATCTATTTTGAATATTCTCCAACCTGTTACTGAAGGTAATTTGCTGTAGACTCCACATAATGTTAAACAAACACATGATGGATTTAACGTTATTGAAGGGTCTACATTTTTGTATGACGTAGCCTAACATTTTTGCAGTAGAATTAGCGACCGATTCGACATGCAAGTCGAAAACTAGTTTATGAGTCAAATAAGTCACCTAAATCTTTGGTAGTATTGACTTTGTTTAATAGGGTATTTCTTAAATGGTAGGGCTGAGCTATTTGGTTTAGATTTCGTGAGAACATATCCAGATCACTCTAGAGCTTATCACAATCTTCAGGACAGGTAATAGGAAAGTAAACTTTTGGGTCATCTTCATAAAGTAGAAAATTGCAATACTTGAAACAGCAATTAATTTTGTTTATATAAGTAATAAAAAGTAAAGGACCTAAATGTGACCCTTGGAGAAGACCGAATGTGGCTAAAAATGGTTGTGACAGAAAACCCTGAAGAGAAATAAATTGCGTTTGATTCTTTATATACGATTCGACCCATATGAGAAGGCTACCACCCACACCGACTTCAGCCAAACGACCCAACAAAATATTGTGACTTATCTTGTCAAATGCCTCGCTAAAGTCGGTGTACACGGCATCTACCTGAATTCGTTGGTCCATGTTACCATGTAAGTATTCACAAAATATAAAAAATTTTATCTCCAGAGAACGACTATGGATAAAGCCAGGTTGTTCCGAAATTATCACGTTTTTTTACAAGGATAAAAATATATTCATAAATAATTTATTCCAAGAGTTTTGGTATGACTGGGATCTTTTTAAAATTCGGCACTACCATGGCAGCCTTCCACCTTCCGGGAATTCAGCCACTCTAAGAGATTAGTTGAAAAGCATTGTTAAAGGTATAAATAAAGAATTAGCACATGTTTTAAAAAAAATTGCAGGCAACTTATTTGGACCAGCGCCTTTTTTAGAATCAAGCGAGTGCAATGCCTCTAAAACTTTATTTTTTGTTAAGACAATAGTCTGCAAATTTAAATTATTTAAATTATTAGGGAATTAATTAATTTGATACCTCTCAGGCACGAAAACCCTTAAAGTATGAGTATGTAAGTATGAGCCACCTCTAACATACTTGTCACTCCAATGCATCTCGCTGGGTATCTTACTAACAAACTGTTTTTTAGAAGAAGCCTAGTTCCAAAACCTTTTTGGATTATTAATTAAATCTTCTTCTAGTGACCTGGTATATTTATTAAAGTCGATTTTAATTAAGGTTTTGCACTTTGCCCTTAACGTTTTAAATAAATTATAATCATTAACATTTTTGAATTTACGCCATTTTTTATGAATTTAATTTTTTTCCGTCGCAGCTCTTATTGTAAGCTGGGAATAAAAAATTGGAAAATATTTATTTCTTAAATACGTTGGTACATATTTTTTTTAAAAGAGAATCCATTTTTTTGTAAAAAATATCCAAGCAACCATTAAGAGATTTGCTATTAAAAGCCAAGATCTAGTCAAAATTCATGATCTCCTGATTTATTAATTGGTAATTCGCTCGTTTAAAATTAAAAAATGTATTACAATTAAATTCCAAAGGTTTATGTAATTCTACATCGAAAAGAAATTCTATACATGGGCGATGAATATCCCCCTCCACAAGAGGACAGTGACTGATCTCTCGAATTCTATGCTTAGTACACAAAATTAAAACGAGCAATTTATTATTGTTATTAAAAACACTATTAAATTGAAGCATATTATGGAAAGAGAGAGTGTCAAATAACTAGGAGTATTTAGGTTCAATATTAAAAGGTTCAAAATACTGATTATTATCAACTTGTACCCATTGCGCAGATGGGCCGTTAAAGTCACCACAAATCACTATTATGTGATTTTCTTGTATTGGTAAACTACTCAGTTTGGTTAAAGAACTTACATAAGCAGCAGCATTATTTGGAGGTAGGTAAATACAGCAGACAGATACAATATTATTACCACCCAGATTTATACTAATCCATAAGTTCTCAGCATCGCTTTGAGATTCTGGAACTAGAACCGCACCTTAACCACTTTTCGCTGCGATCAAAACTCCGCCATCCTCAGATTTTGCACCAATGATAGATTCACGATCTCGTCGAAAAACTCTGAACATGCTTAAATCAGCCAAGTCATGATCAAAAATTAAGCTTTTCAGCCAGGATTCTGTAACACATGCTATAACAGGGTTATTTACATAGATATTTTCTTTAAATTCATTTAATTTTGTTCTCAGATCCCGGATATTCTGGTATACTACGTACAGAGCCATTAAGAACAAAGAAAACATGAATCTTTATATATTAAAGGAATAAAAACACCTATAATGCATTAAATTCCTCAACATTAGCCTTTCTAAGAAGCACACTGCCATTTTGAATCCACACAAATTTAAAATCCTTATTTCTAGCCAATTCTTTTTTTATTCTTTAATAACTTTGTTTGAGGAGCCAAATGTTCATTTATAAAAAACTTATTTGAAATTCCTTCAAGTTTAAATCCGTGAATGTTTTCAGGACTTTTTCTAACCAGTTTTGCAGCGGATAGAAATCGATGTCGGTTAAGTTTGTTTAAACATTTTAAGACTATATTTTTTGGTTTATTTTCCACCTGAGTAGGGACCCTGAAAACGTTATCTATCATAGAAGACTGCAACTCAAAGTTAATCAAGTTGGCACTGTTGGTTACAATTGAGTCTAAATTCTCAGGAATATCCTGCAGTTCAATATTATACGAATATTTATTCTATTTTCCATCTGAACAACTTCTTTTTTCTTCTTTTTTAATTATACCATTTTCGAAATTAGTAATTTTACTTGAGCAAAAATCGACAGATTCGCGCAAAAGTTGGATTTCGTGCTTGGTAGGTTTATACACAGAATATCCTAATGTGCCAATCTCCTTTCTTTGAACAAACACATTTAGAAAGGGAATCGTGCCATTAGATTCAGTTTCCATTGTGAACTTAATATTACAATGTTGTTGATTAAAGTGGTCCAGAAATATGAGGAGATTATCCTGTGCATGAGGCCAAACAACAAATTATCATCTACGTATCTAAATCAGTGTTTTGGGTTTAGTGGAGCGGATGTCAGAGCAATATCCTCAAAGACTCCCACAAAAATATTCGCTACCACAGGTAATAGAGGAGATCTCATAGCTGTCCCTGAAGTTTGTTTATACAAAGTTCCTTGAAAAATGAACTAAGTAGATATAAGACAAGCTTCCACTAGGTCTATTAAGTTCTAATCAAGATTATTATGATCCAATATGTCTGATATAATGGAAATTGTGTCATTGACAGGAACATTTGTGTATAGTAATTCTACATCGCAACTGATCAAAATGTATTCGGGATCCAACTGGATTGCCTTAAGTTTTAAATGGATTAAGAAAATTTGAAAGGTATTTTCATATAATTAATCTCTGTTTAAAACTAGGTTATTTTCCATCTACCTGGCGAGAGGCTGTAGTTCAGCCTCTACGAAAATGTACAAATCCAAAAATTTTTGCAGATTTAGACCAATACTACCTGTTTTATCAAAGGTCCTTGAAAAAATAATTTATCGCCAAATAATAGTCTATGCAGAGGAAAATAATTTATTGCCTGAAAAACAGTCTGGTTTTAGAGAGTCTCACAGTACAATATTTGCATTACTAAATGTCACAGATGACATTTTCTCGGCATGTGATAAAAAGGAAATTACAGCCTTGGTGCTGTTGGACTACTCTAAGGTCTTTGACACTGTTGACCACGAAGTCTCACTATCAAAATTACAATTTCTAGGATTCAGCGATATTTCGGTTTCTTTTTTCTCTTCGTATCTCGCAAATAGAAGTAAAAAAGTTTTTTTAAATAACCAGTTCTCAGAAAGTAAATCCATTTCAACTGGCGTGCCACAAGGTTCTATTTTATCTCCCCTCTTATTTCTATCGTACACCTCAGATTTGTTTGGCAAAGTTTGGTTCTGCAATATGCATGGCTACGCTGACGATACTCAAGTTTACTATAGTTTTAACCTCAATAATGCTCAGATAGCCTTAACTTTCGCTATTTAAAACTAAATGCCGCTAAATCTTGTTTTATACTCGTTGGGAACCCCAATATGATTAAAGGATTAAAACCTAATTTTGTGTCGGTTATCAACAGAGTAAACCTGACTTTTAGCGAAAATATTAAAATCTGGGAGTTATATTTGATCCTTTTTTGATCTAAGGTTTGCCGAACACATAAAAAAAATATTTCTAGATCATATTGCGTTTTAAAAACTTTATATTGAAACAAAGACTGCCTTAGTTTCCATTTACGAAAGAAACTGTGTGAATCTCTTATTTTCTCAATTTTTAATTATGCGAATGTTATATATGGATCCTGTGTTGATTTGGTAACTAAAAAACGGGTACAGAATAATTATTGTAGATTTGTTTTTGTTCTTAGAAAATACGACAGTGTTTCTTTTAAGCTCCGTTCTCTAAACTGGATTCCTATGGCGGATATGTGCAAGCTACATCTTACGACATTGCTGCACCGTGTTCTCAGGACTGGCAGGCCCTCATACCTGTCAAATTATATTATAGCGTCCCGGAATCAACTTAAAAACTTAGGTTCCTTAACATTTAAACAAAGAATTTAACAGCAGTATCTTAATAATGTTCTTAATAATTAATTTGAGATCTTTAATTGGAAATAATTATTAACACCATTTTTGCCTCTTTCTTCTATTCATCTTTTCTATCTTTCTGTCACCTATAACTATTTTCTTTTGCTTTCCTCTCTATGTAATTACCATAGGTACTTTAAAATAAGTAATACCTTTTTTGATTTGTTTTTGTTACATATTACAATCTTTTTAAGATATATCTGTACTCATTAGGTTAGATAAGAGTAGCAGATTGTAATGCTAAACCTCGCCTACATGTGTAACTGATTCTTGAATAAAAGGCGATTTATTATGATTATTATTATTTACCTAGTTTGAATGTGACTTTCCATCCAGTTGTTATTTAGGACTCTCATAGGCCATAAAAGTCTTTACCTAGAAAACTAGGTTTCTATAAAAATCAAGCTCATTAGTTGAAATACCGTTTGTCTGACGAAGCTACAGTGTTAGCAAAACATATGTCACAAATTGTGAATAAAAGTGAAAATCTAAAACAATTTAAAAGGGTTGTTATACATTGTTGTTTAAAAAACAAAACTCTTAAAAACATTTTAAACGCTAGTTTACGCATACATTGTTATAATCGAATTTATAATTTACATTTTTTTAGAATTAAACAAATAGTTTCATTAATTGACGGAGATTTTTCTACAATATCCTTTACATATTTTTATAAAAATAGTATGAAAATATCCAGGACACAAATAAACTTTTTTTAAAAATATTCGATAAGTATCAGCTGAGCTGCATTTTCTATCATCAGTAAGACGATATTTTGCAAAATGAAAGAAATATAGTGAAAAGGGCATCCCCGCTACAGGTACGTCCCTGTCGTAAGTGACCACATACTGAAGAAAATTGACTGTTTAACTTCTAACATTCAATTACCTGGACGGACATACGATAATTTAGTCGACAGGCATATTAAAGTTAGTCATAATATTGAGTTTTGCGAATTGCGGTTGAAGCCCAGAGCACCTAAGTCAAACGGTTGTTCTCCAGCTATTTGCATTTATTAAGCTGAAGTAAATGATGTGCAAATTGAGCTAGCCCTTTGCCTTTACGTCTGACTTTACATTGTTTCAATGTTTTTTTAAGGATTTTATTGCCACCTAGTGCCACTAGTATAAACCGCTGGACCGACGAATTTATACATTCATTTAATATTTTTATAAGGACTGAGATATTTGAATTGCAGTTTAGGTATTCAGTGTATAGCATAAATGTCATAAAGGTAGTATTCTACAGAAATTTTGGTCAAAAATTAAGGGTCATATGGGTACATTGTAATATTTTGGCCAGCGAAATGTAAAAAAAATACTAAAAAACTGCTTATCCAATTTACGTGAAATTTGGAACAAAAAACAAGTATTACATAAGAATAAAATGTTTGTAATGTGCAAGCATTACGTGTAATAGAGAGATAAACTAGAAAAAATGTGGTATGAGTTCAAGATGGGGAACAAAATGGCACCCAAATAGAAAATAGAAGTTTCTTTCTCTTTCTTTTCTTTTTTCTTCCTCGTATCTAATCGGATTCCTTCTAATCTCATCACGAAGTCTACGCTTAGAGTCTCTAAATTTCTCCGTTTCCTTCTTCTTGCTTTTGTTGCTTTCGACTTTATTTATTATATTGACAACTATTTGAAGAAAATCTCTCTAAAAAATTTCAACAATAAGGAAAGATCAGAATATATATATCAGCTCTCCTCCGTTACCTTTTGAGTTAAAAGATAGAAGACTAACGGAGGAGAGAAAATTTAAATTTGGCGCCAGTTAAAACTAGAGCCAAATATTCTACATAACCTCAAATGCATGCAACGATATTACAAATCTAGGATTTATCCGGGCCGCCCTGTGGATTATCATGTAGACATTTTATATAAAATTAATAATCAAATAATGTTTTACTTACGTTTTGATTAATTTTCTTAAAATTTCCGGGTTGAACCACAATAATAACACTGCCATTTAATCATACACATAAAATACCTACCTGTTACTAAGCCGGGCTGACAGATGTCGATGTGGTGGAGCACAAACAAACGAAAGTATGCTTTATTGCAGGAAAATTGTTACAATTTTATAGACAAAGCGAAATTTACCTTAAAAGAAAAAAAAAACAAAACAATGAAAAAACGAAATATTAATCGAAAAAAAAATCATATTTTTCGATAGGTTAATGTCAATACATAAATTGTAAATATACCAAGTAATAATAGCTATAAAACCATCACGAAAAAAAAAGATTCGTTAGGACATAACATTGCCGTAAAGCTTAATAATAAGGAAATGAACAATATATTCGAGGTGAATAATTTCGATGACATGACAATAAAATTACGCGACCTTAAACTCTGTTTTGTTATCGTTATACATCCAAAATAAGTGAAGTTAAACAAATAGTGCACTGAACTAATATAGTGTATTAAAAAAAAGAAAATGTATATCTTTAATCTAATACGTAAGAAAATAATTAATTTTAACGGACTATAAAACAGTTCATTCCCCTATAAAATGATTTTTAAATTCTATGGTAGCAGCTGGAACATGACACCCAAAAATATTTAAGAAAACAAATAAGTAAAAAACATTTTAATGAGACTTATTCATTATAAAAATCATTAACGCAGTAAAAAGGTCTTTCAATGAGATACGCTTTGGTTTTTTTTCGAAAGAGTGCAAACATAGGGATAGTTTTTAAATGTACTAGAAAATGATTGTAAAGTTTTATGGCGTTGTAAATAATTCATTTTTTATTTAATTCTGTAAAAGGAAAGGGAAGGTATATGTCATGCCTAGAGTTTCTGGTAGGATATTCGTTTTGTGGCCTTTCCGCGAAAGTGTTTATATGTTTTCTCATCAAACAGACGGTGTCTAAAATAAATAATGCAGGAAATGTTAATATTTCATGTTTTTGGAAATAGTATTGGCAGTGAGCAGTGAGCTCTATTATTTAGACCAAACAAATAGCAAATTGAGGACCGTTTTTTTAAAACTCGATAACTACATTTTTACCGAAATTATAAAATATATATATAAATATAAAAATTCAATGCCCGACCTGCTGGTAGCGTCAGATTCATGAAAACTCGATAACTACAAGAGTTAAAGTATAGCCAAATTCTTGCGGTTTTTCAAAACTCGATAACTACGCGGGGTTTTTAAAAACTCGATAAGTAACGAACCTGCTTTATTTGAATGAATAATAATTTAATTTCTGTCGCCGCGCCAGTACAGTTTAAGCTCTATTCTGGACCAGTGCTTCTTGTCACCAGGATCATGATCACGTGTTTTGTGTTTTGTTTTTCTTTTTAAAATATGAATGAAATAACTGGAGAGTATAGTAAAAACGTGACCCTTACAAAAAAGGAAAGAAAATTTCGTGTTTCTAATGAAAATAACGATCAAGTGAGACCAAAAATTACGCGCTATAAAAAAGAGAGGTTAGGTGAAGTTGACATCGCATGTAATCATTTCGAGAACAAGAAAAAAGGCGTTGTTTGTAAAGCAGGCGAGCTGACAAGAAATGAAATACTAGGTAAGTACCTATTTTTTAATTCGCGCTTGAATATGGATTTTTATATAGACTGTCTAGGTTTTAGGGAAATGATATATGCAAATGACTTGAAAAAGATTGAACAAGATAAAATATTGCTGAAGTTTATGCAAGTTGTTGTACCTAAGCGAAAAACTGTAGATGAAACTGATCTGAAGCGAAACAGAAAACTTTCGGTAAAATGCTCCATTAGAACTTCTACTGGTAATGTTCCTGTTTGCGCTGCTACATTTCAAAAGGTTACTGGTAGGTCAAGATAATGCTATTGATTATTATTTGTTAATCTGAACTTGACTCATGTTTTAGGTGCAAGTAAAGATAGACTATCTGGTATATCGAAAAAATTTCTCGCAGGAGAACAGTTGGTTGAAAAGCGAGGAGGTCGTGTACCAAACCAGACTGATAAAGATATTTCTGAAGCAATAAAGGTACACATAGGAAGCTATAAATGCAGAGAAAGTTACTACTCGCGTGCAAAATGCAGAAGAAACTACCTACCTCCAGAGTTAAACATACAGACAATTTTTAACTCATTTTGTGAATCAACAAAATTTAAATGTTCTTTGGCTAAGTACAAGAAAATTTTTTATCAAAATTTCAATCTTGGTTTTGGAAATCCCCATTCGGATACGTGTTTTATTTGTAAGGAGTTTCTAGTTAATATAAGGAAAAACAAGGTGCTAGAAACAAAAAATGAACTCCGCACCAAGTATAGGCTACATAGGATGAGAGCAAAGGCTTTTTTCAGATACATGAATACTCACAGAGAAAATACATATAAAGTTTGTTTCGATTGTCAGCAAAATCAACCATTGCCAAAAATGTCTGTTGGTGAAGTCTTTTATTCAAGACAAGTTTGGTTTTATAACCTAGGCATTGTACATAATGTCAACATAAAAAGCAATCAAAGGAAGATATCAGCTTCTACGTTTGGCTAGAGACGCAGTCAGGGCGGGGCTGCAATGAGATAGCTTCTGGTCTATTAGATTATTTAAACAAGCTTGAAAACAAATTATCGGATGAAGGCAAAAATGGGTTGATCTTGGAGCTGTTTTCAGACTCATGTTCCTCCCAAAATAAGAATAGTGTCATGATGACAGTTCTCATCTACTTTCTGGAAAAGTCTACAGTTTTTAAGGAAATACGCCATTTTTTCCCATAAGAGGTCATAGTTTCATGCCCCCAGATAGGGTTTTTGGAAGGGTGGAAAAGGAGTATCGAGGACGAGAGGAGATTTTAGGACCGAGGGAGTATCACCAGATTTTGAAAAACCATGGAAAGGTCAATGTTTGGGGACAAGACTGGAATACATTTGATTATAAGTCAGTATCGCAGAATATTGTGAAGAAAAAGCTACCTTTTAAAATAAGTGAAGCTCGGGTCTTGACATACCAGAAGAGAAAAAGCACAGTGATTTGCAAAGTCCGTACTACGTATACAGGTTGTGATATAGAGGTCAGCAGTTTTAAAAAAGGTATCAAAAACGCAAATCAAATATCAGCAGCTCAGAAGCTACCAGCAGTCAATCACGTTAGTGACCTCAAGAAAGCCGATGTCAAAAAGCTCTTGCGGGGCATTGATCTTACTGATGAATTATCTTCTTTTTATGATGAAGTTATGAAAGGAACTGCTCTCAGTGCTGACGATAATGCTGATGAGGTTGGGTTGTATCATGATTCCGAGGTGGATGTTTGACTTTGACTTATTTTCTGTGTAAAAAATGTTATTTTCTTTCAACGTCAGATAATGTGTTTATCGTACTTATCGAGTTTTCAAAAAACTGCGTATTTATTTATTTTTTGTTTAGTTATAATAAAGTTGATATTACATAATTTTGGCTCATTTATCAATTTCCATTTAATATAACTTTTCTTATAAAAATTTTCATTAGTTAATAAGTATTCTTGTGTTAGCCAGACACAAAAAATGCTCTCCTGAAAATTATTGATTTTGTAGTTATCGAGTTTTAAAAAAACGGTCCTCAATTGTACTTTTCTAAAACCTAAAAATACTAAAAAATTGCTCGGTAGTCCAGCACAGTGCCGTTAGACCGTCCCTCCTAATAGTTGTAATAAAACGCGAACCTTGGGAAAAGTTAAATGCGCTACAACGCGCGCGGCGGTTCGAATGGTCTCGTTGCGTTCTTTAGGCGTAATAAAATACGCTATACTAAGATAGGCTGGGGAGTCCCAATTGCAAGTACCCGAAGATTTTACAGCTACCGAGTGGCAACCGAACGTGATAGCAAATGGAATATGATATCGCGATTTGGATCATCAGCCTGTCTCGTCTCATAATTCGATCGATCGGTCGAGGCATCACGTCGGCATGCAGAAGTTCAATTCTTCAGAGGTCGCGCGGTCGATATTCTAACTCGATATTCTTTCGGACGTTTTTAATCGATGAAAATTGATTTATATACTGTTTTTTGTAATATATATTTTTTTTAAGAAATCATGGTTCTTAGGATTAGACCGTGTCAAATTGGAATTACTATCCGACGTTCCGCCTTCGATTGCACGACGCATCTTCAGGGATCTTTACTCCACGAGATCTGAACACTGAATGAGCTCGAAGAGATTCAGGCGAACTTTTATACCCAACTTGTGCTCGTCGAACCGTGACCCTGTATTAAGATCGATTTCCACGTGTGATGTAGACCGTAACCCGTATCTCTACTGAAAATTTTTGTATGTTTAAATATTTCAATAGATTCTCCAACTTTTCGTTTATAAAAACCTGGAACCGATACTAGAACTTTGGTTTCCTTTACATTTACGAAATGGCCAGTGTTATACTGGTGTTTAGCTACAGCAGATTGAACAATTTGTTTCTTTTTAATACATCGTTCATGTTCCTTAAGTCTAATTGATATTGAGCGTCCTGTTTCTCCCACATACACTTCTCCACAGGAGCAAGGAATTTTATATACTCCTTCTGTTTGGAAAGGTACAAGATCTTTCGGGGATCGCAAGCATTGTCCAATCTTCTTATGTGTATTGAAGATTGTACGTATGTTGAACCGCCGAAGTAATCGTCCTATTTTGTCTGTAGTGCCATGTATGTAGGGAAGAACCACACTACCTAATGGTGGCTCTTTATCATTCTCCTTTGGCGGAGTTGGTTTGCTAAGTCTTTTAATTGAACGCGTAATATCTTCAGTGCAATAGCCATTCCCTCTGAGAGCTTCGGTCAGTTTCGATGTTAAAGAATCTTGATCAGAAATTGAAATAGCTCTGAATACTAGTGAGTTAATAACCGATTTCTTTTGTGCTGGATGGTGATGAGAATTTGCATTTAAGTATCTATTTGTATGCGTCGGTTTTCTATACTCAGAATGTCCTAATGTCCCATTTTCCTTCCTTTGAACACATATATCTAGAAAGGGAATTGTTCCATTAGATTCAATTTCCATCGTGAATTTGATATTATGATGTTGCTGATTAAGGTGGTCCAGAAATATAAGAAGATTATCCTGTCCGTGAGGCCAAACTACAAAAGTATCATCTACATATCTAAACCAGTACTTCCGTTTTAGTGGAGCGGATGTTAGAGCAATATCCTCAAAGGCCTCCATAAAGATATACGCTACCACAGGTGATAGAGGAGATCCCATAGCTGCCCCTGAAGTTTGTTCATAAAAAGTTCCTTGAAAAATGAAATAAGTAGATGTAAAACATGCTTCCACTAGGTCTATTAAGTTCTTATCAAGATTATTATTATCCAGTATGTCTGATATAATGGAAATTGAGTCGTTTACAGGAACATTTGTGCAAAGTGATTCTACATCGAAACTGACCAAAATATCTTCGGGATCCAACTGGATTGTCTTAAGTTTTTCCACGAAATGTGCGGAGTTTTTAATAAACAAATCTGTTTTTCCAGTAAATGGATTAAGAAAATTTGAAAGATATTTACCTAGTTTGTATGTGGGCGAGTCTATTGCACTGACGATCGGTCGAAGTGGTACGTGGTCCTTGTGTATCTTCGGGAGACCGTAGAACTTAGGAATCTTGGAGCTGCTTGGTTTTAATGATTTTTTCTCCGCTGGTGGTAGACTGGATGTGTTGATCAAATTGGTAATGCGTCTTTCTATTTTACTTGTGGGGTCTGCCTTTATAACCTTATAGGTGTTGTTGTACAAAAGTTGAGTAACCTTTTCCACATATTTTGTTCTGTCCATGACGACTGTGGCGTTGCCTTTATCTGCTGGAAGTACCAGAATTTTTGCGTCTTCGTTTAAGGTCTTCATTGCTGTTTTTTCGGCTGCGGAGAGGTTCGACTTCGGTGGATTTGAGTTTTTAATGATCTTCGCTGTCTAATATCTGACTTCATCGGCTTGTTCCACTGGTAATCTTCTGATTGCTGCTTCAACAGAAGATACTATATCTTCTACGGGAATGCTACTCGGCGCTATTGCGAAGTTTTGGCTCTTGGAAAGGACGGAAAGTTCTGCTTCGGATAACGGCTTCGATGGCAGGTTGATAACTGTGTTCTGCGGAAGTTTCACTGGATTTTTTCTCTTCAGGAGGGCTTCAAACTTCTTTTGTTGCTTAAGTGTTACTTCTTGATGGATTTTTTCTGCCCTTGCGTTGGTAATGTTGTCCAAAGTTGTAAATGTAATTCTTTCTAGTCTAGAAGCTAATTTCAGATGAATTTCTAATAGTTTCCGGGCATTTGTATCTAAATCACGACGTGTTGCCTTAATCCTTTCTCTAACTAATGCATTGCTAGCACGCATATAAATATTCTTAGCAGTTCTAGAAGTAATGTGATGTCTCACCTGTAGCAATTTCGGTACTACATCTTCATCTCGGCATCTAAGGAGAAAGGCCAACTGGCAAAGTAACTTCTTTTTGCTGTTTCGGAGATCGCCAAAAGTTTTGGCATCCTTCTTGGTTTCCTCCCCATAGAGGTTAGCTAACATAGAATTCAATTCAATTAAAAGACATAGCAAACCAACTCCGCCAAAGGAGAATGATAAAAAGCCACCTTTAGGTAGTGTGGTTCTTCTCTACATACATGGCACTACAGACAAAATAGGATGATTACTTCGGCGGTCCAACATACGTACAATTTTCAAAACACATAAGAAGATTGGACAATGCTTGCGATCCCCGAAAGATCTTGTACCTTTCGAAACCGAAGGAGTATATAAAATTCCTTGCTGCTGTAGAGAAGTGTATGTGGGTGAAACAGGACGCTCAATATCAACTAGAATTAAGGAACATAAACGATGTATTAAAAAGAAATAAATTGTTCAATCTGCTGTAGCTGAACACTAGTATAACAATGGCCATTTCATAGATGTAAAGGTAACCAAGGTTCTAGCATCGGTTCCGGGTTTTTATAAACGAAAAGTTAGAGAATCTATTGAAATATTTAAAAATACAAAAAATTTCAATAGAAATACGGGTTACGGTCTACATCACACGTGGAAACCGATCTTAACACAGGGTCACGGTTCGGCGAGTACAAGTCGAGTATAAAAGCCCGCTTGAATCTCTTCGTTCTTATTCAGTGTCCAGATCTCGTGGAGTAAACATCCCTTAAGATGCCTCTTGCAATCGAAGGCGAAACGTCGGATAGTAATTCCAATTTGACACGGTCTAATCCCAAGAACCATGATTTCTTAATTGACGAAAGCCGTGAAAGCTTCCATTCTATATATATTTTTTAATTTTTATGATCCATGTATGAGTTGGAAATATATAGGAAATAAAATTATGGTAGTGATTAGTGCAAAAATATAAAACAACTAATAAGTGCTTACGAACTTAATTTTGCAAGAATAACTAATTTCAAGGTGGTCTATGTTTAAGTTGTGAATGTAGATAAAATAAAATGTCGGTAGTGCAAAAAATTAAACAACTAAAGAGTACTAACGAACTTGATGTTGAGAAAATAACCGAATTCAAGGTAAGTGGTCGCAATTTGCCAGAACTTAGTATACGAGAAACTAGTAAAGACAAAAATAAAGAGATACATGTAAACTTTCGCGAAAGTAGGTACGATTTAGCTAACTGGATATGTGGTTGTGAAGTCTCTAACTCATTTTACTGTTATGTTTGTTTGTTGCTTTCTAAAGACTCGTCGGACTCCTTATGGTGCAAAAGTTGGTGTTAAAGACTTAAAACACTTAAAAGAAAAAATAATAAAAAATTGCGTTTTCTGCAGATCACATGAAATGTTCGGTGAACTATGATACGGTCGGAAAAGTTGATATTCGCACTCAGCTAGACACGGCTTATAGAAAATCCCTAACCATGATGAAACGGCTTTGTCTGGAAATCCAGAGGTTTTTTGAGAGCTTACAAATTTTGTTGAGGAGTTGGGCTAAGATAGACTATCCGCTTTAGCAATGTTAAGTATCGAGAAATCGTTTATAAAAAGAATGTGCGTGCAATTTTAACGAACGTGTCATTCAGCTTTTTTCCTAAACTTTTTTTTTCTAAAGAACGAAGAGTAGACCTGAACTTCAAGAGAATTTGAAGCTCATTTTAAAGATAAGATATTTATTTTTATTTTAAGTATGCCCATTTTTAAATTTGTTATTGACCTCTCAATATAATTCACCACGAGCCGCCACTGGTACAGCAGCCCCAAAAGTAAAGGCCATAGCGGTGATGGGCTTCGAATAGAGAGAAATAAGTAAGTCTGGCAGAAGACATGTCCAGTTCTTTTGAAACTCATCGAATGACCATTTTAGGTTGTTATTTATTTTCAATGCCAGGAATTTAACCTACTCAACGTATTTAATATTGCTGTTAAATAACTGAAGTGGCTGTAAAGTTTTCTTCTAAGAGAAGATCATCGTTTTTTGTCCATATTAAAGCAAAGCCTATTGGAATCGGACCAAGCCTTAATCATAAGAAGACGTTGCATCAAAATCACTCCATTTTATGCTTGTGTCGTCAGCAAAGAGAGAAATTTTTTCATTAATTTTTCGGTTGGTGATATCAATAAAGTATAACAAAAAAAGAAAATTCTAAAATTCGAGATTTTTGTGCGAGACAGTACATTTAATAATATAAAATAGTTTTTTTTTTTATTTTATTGAGAATACAGGGTTATTCGTTAATACGGGTTGCGTGAACCCGTTCATTAAAAGTTTTTGATGATGCCATTTAGATAAAAATTTCAAATTTTGTGATTAAAGTAAGGTCAAGGGGTACTTCTTTTCTGAAATATTTTTAACTTCTTGTCACTTCCGAGTTAACCGGAAGTTGGTATCAACTTGCTTATTTTAAATAGAACATCCTGTATTTTATGACATTTTTGGATTCTACGGAGAATTTTAATGCTATTTTATGTAACATGTCCTATACCTAGGTTCAAGCGTTCTTAAGATATTTGACCTTGAACGGAAAATGAGCCTTCGGGGTACCAAATTTTAAAATCTCATATTTTTGTAAGTTTTGAAGATATAATCTTCATATTTTGCAGACGATCGGTAAATAATCTTAGGTTTCTATTTTTGTTTATTGGATTTGTCTATTTTTATACAGGTGTCTTAAATTCAGCGGCAAACATTCACATTTTCAAAGCCGCTAAAGTCCGTTTTTTTAAATGGGACACCCTATAACTTTATGCACTATCAAATGTAGAATTTCATTTTCTATCAAAGTGTATTAAGGTTCCCTATACCTATTCGTAACCATTTTCGAAATAATTGGATTTTATAAAAATATCGTATGTATTTGCTTAAATGTTTACATGTTCCAATGGTGAGCCATGGAAAAACGATTGAGATCCAATATCCAATATGACAGATGATTAGTATGCGTTATTTATCGAAAGCTGTCAGTGATAAACTAAATCTTCTAAATCGAAATGGAAGAATACTCAAACGCTGATAGTCTCAATCTATTTTATATTCATGGAGAATGTTATAAAATTTTGGAGAGAACGTGTCGTGTGTTTAATGAACGCCACCCTGATTTGCCGCCAATGAACAAGTCAAAATTCAAGAGGATTGAAAGGAACTTTTTGCGTTTTCGCAAGGTTAAAGTTACAAAAAATGTTTCGAAACCAGTGACAAATGCCGAGGATAACGTAATAAACACATTAGCTTATTTCCACGCAAACCCGCAAAGTTCCATTCCAGAAAACGATTTGGGAATTTCTTCTTCATCTGTCCAAAGAATCTTGAGCGAACATCATATGCACCTTATTCCTTCCAAAACGTGCAAGCCTTGAGACCTGGTGATGACGTCCGACGAGTAGAATTTTGCGAATTCATGTTTTTGAAAATTCAAGAGGACCCTCAATTCCTTTCAAAAATATTTTGGACCGATGAAGCGAAATTTTCTAGAGAAGGAATAACAAATAGAAGAAACGAACATTTCTGGACAGCAGAAAATCCGCACGCTTTACGCGAAACGCGTTCTCAAGAGAGGTTTAGCTTCAATGTTTTCGGTATAGTATTAAATGATCAGGTGCGGTACTGTATTTATGAAGACAATTTAAACAGTGATTGGAAATTCTAGGAGGGACGGTTTCTGAATTTATAGAAGAAATTGGTGAGCTGCAAAATTATTGGTATCAATTAGATGGGGCACCAGCACATAATTCCGCTGCAGTTTATCTCCAGTTATCTCGAATTTTTGAAGATGGCTGGATTGGTCCCAATGGCCCTTGGAGATGGCCCCCGCAATCGCCTGATTTACCACCCCTAGACTTTTATTTATAGGGATTTATCAAAGGTAAAGTCTATGCTTCCCCAGTAAATAACCAACAAGATTTACTGGACAGGATACGAACAGCTTTTGCCGAATTAGAAAACGGACAAATTCAACGGGCCACAGCAACTGTACAAAGAAGAATTGAAATGTGTCTTCAAATGAACGGACAGCATATAGAACATCTGTTATAATTGAATTTTATTATTTTATTTATTTATTGTTGATTGTTAGATTGCTATAATTTTTAAGTTCACTAAAACAAGTTTAGAACAGTCTCGAACGTAATAGATATGGTTAAAAATAATGTAAACAATTTATTACATTTTTTATAACTTTAACTTTTCCGAAACGAAAAAATTTCGTTTCAATCCTCTTCAATTTTCTCTTGTTCATTGGCGATAAATGAGGATGTTTTTCATTAAAAACATGGCACGTTCTCTCCAATATTTTGTAACATTCTCCGCGAATATAAAATAAATTGAGAATATCAGCTTTTGACTGTTATTTTATTTTAATTTAAATATTTCAAATCAGCTGCCATGTTGAATAGAAAAGCACAACAATTGTTTTTCCATGGCTTACTACGGAAGGTGTAAGCATTTAGCAAATACATATGATAGTTTAATAAAAACCTGAATATTTCGAAAATGGTTACAAATTGGTATAGGGAACCTTAATACAGTTCGATAGAAAATTAAATTCTACATTTGATAGTGCATAAAGTTATAGGGTGTCCCATTTAAAAAAACGGACTTTAGCGGCTTTGAAAATGTGAATGTTTGCCGCTGAATTTAGGACACCCTGTATAAAAATAGACAAATTCAATAAAAAAATAGAAACCTAAGATTATTTACCGATTGTCTGCAAAATATGAAGATTATATCTTCAAAACTTACAAAAATATGAGATTTTAAAATTTGGTACCCCGAAGGCTCATTTTTGGTTCAAGGTCAAGTATCTTAAGAACGCTTGAGCCTAGGTATAGGACATGCAACATAAAATAGCAATAAAATTCTCCGTAGAATCCAAAAATATCATAAAATACAGGGTACATGTAAAATAAGGAAGTTGATACCAACTTCCGGTTAAACCGGAAGGGACAGGAAGTTGAAAATATTTCAAAAAAGAAGTACCCCTTGACCTTACCTTAATCCCATAAATTTTTTTTCTAAATGGCATCATCAAAAACTTTTAATGAACAGGTTGTGTGAATAACCCTGTATAAAGTTACGTTATAAATAATACGAGTTTAAAGAAAACAAGGAAGTAATATGTAGGTTATTTAAAAAATAAAAGCTATTTCTTTGAGTAAAGACATATGGAGACACTTGACTATGGAGAGATCTGAACCTGATCTTTTGACATTTTAACTAACAAAAATTTAAATGATGATATTTAAAATTGCGTAGATAACATACCAACTTTTTTCTTATCTTTGCGCAAAATTGCCCCAAAAAGAGTATTTTTCAGATTTCTGAGAAGACAACATTTTCTGATTTTTATGAGAAGTTTATCCTTGGATGTAAATAAAAAAAAGAAGGGATGATAGTAAGAAGTGATTTGTGGTATAAAGTATATTTTATCAAAAAAAAGAAAAACCAGCTATTATATACAATTTAGCCAAAATATTTTGTGCCCCTTACTATTTCCTGTTTTTAACAAACCTTTAATAATTTTCTCTTTCGCAGATCCCTGAAGAAGGTAACAAATTTACCGAAACGTCGCCAATTTAAGAAATAGTTTTCATTTTTCTCCTCGATCCAAATATATATGTGGGTATATTTGGATCGAGGAACAAAAGAAACGTATCACAGTCGGCGCCAGTGGATATGTCATGCCCTTCACGAAAAAACGGTACACGAAAATAATATTATGCACAACACACTCACGCGAAAGTCGTCGATCGTTATGTTACATTTTGAGATAACGGCCACGGTTTCGACATCGCAAAAAGCAAAAAAAAACGTCCTATGTCCACACTCGGTCGCTTTTGTATATTGGTCGCGAGTCACGACACGCCCGAAAACATGGGTCGGGCAGGATGCTTTCGATCGAGATAACTCGGAAGTTATCGACTTTTAAAAAGCATTACTTTACAGCGTACTTCTTTTTTTTAAGCTCTTCAGTAAAGACTGAAGGAGGGTACAGGTGTCCCACTGCAGTAACAGTAATTTTATTTTCCAAATTACATACATAAAAATCGGTAAATTTTCTTTACCCGGAACTTTTCTGGTTATAAATATTACATTTTATTAGGAATAGGGAAGTATAACCCAATTTAATTCGGTACCTAGTCATTTAGTAACACATACAGGGTGTCAACGAATCTATTAGACAGACCATAACTTAAGTACTTGATTTTTTATAGTCACTTTTAAAATTGCATCTAGGTGGCCATGACTGGACGCAAATTTTAATCTTAGGACCCGAAATGATGACAGAATAATGCAATAGCTAAGTTTTGGTGATTAGTCTGATACCTAGGAACAAGAAAAGTTGATAAAATCAAATTTTTGTGTAACTATTTTTTTTTAATGGCGACCTTTTTTAGACAACTACTTTTTGAAAATAGAATTTTTTGCGATTGAATAAAAAATAAGCTCAAAAATTAAATATTACTAAGAAAAATACTCGATAATCAATTATTTACTTTTATCAAGTGTGCCATGGATATCCATGCTGGATATTAAGTAGGATTTTTAATTGTGACAGTTGGTTGATCAAGATTACTTACGTTGGATCTATTTATGCGTCATGTCACGTAAAGTCTGCCCAGCCTATCTCTGTTAATGAAAAGAATGCACGCCTTTACGCGTAACGCTCGAAACAGCATTTTTTATACAGTTTTCTGCTGCCCCTCTTCAGATATCGTCAGCAAATTTAGACGGGCAAATCTGCATGTTTGGTTAACAAATAGTTCAGAGTATTAAACAAAAATATAACTTCAATAACGCTGTAAAATGTAAAAGCACAATATTCGAGTCCACTGTAGTTGTTCAAAATCCATTCCTCCTTGTTCTTGACACATTTCCGCTCGTTCAATTGCTTCTCTCAACTTCGTTGTGAAGCATTTGAGGTGTAATGCTTCTAAATACACGTACAATCCTTTCTTCTAAGAAGAGTGGCTGGGGCTGTTACACAGACTCTTTCTTTAACATATCCCCAAATAAAGAAATCAAGAACAGTGAGATCCGGTGAACGGGCGGGCCACCATATTGGACCATTAGTTGCTATAACTTTATTATTAAAATGTTCAATTAAATAATTAAGAAATTCTCTGATATTGTAAGGCGGTGCTCCATCTTGCTGGAAGTAAATTCGGCGTAAAACTTCTAAATGTGCTCAATTTCATTTTGGAGAAAGCCTAAGTGTCTGACCTTGAAATAAAATTGGCCCAATTATTCTGTAACAACGACACTAGCCCGGATATCGACACGAAACCTTTCTTGAAAATTTCCTACTCTCATTTCATGTTGATTTTGTTGAGCCCAGTAACGAGTGTTTTGCTTGTTAAACATACCATTGTTAGTAAATCTGGATTCGTCAGAAAATAAGATAAAGTTGATAAAACTTGGATCAATTCTACAATTTTGAAGCAATCACAAAAAAAATACCCGTCTATCGCCATCGTCAGGATACAAATGTTGGTATAACTGGTACTTAAAAGCTCGATATCCGTGTTTCTTTAGTATTTTTCTAGCTGACTCATGACTTAAACACTGTTCGTGATTAATTTTGCTTAAAGAAACAGTTTTATCAATTTCAACCATAGTAAGAATGTTAATCTCCATTTTTTCATTTATAACACAGGGTAACAAAATGAAAACAAAAATTTGGTGCCTGAAATCTAACATCTGTTTTTAGATGTTTTTAATGTGCTGATTCCAAAAATGCCACAAGATTTTTTCTATCAGCTCTACTTTTTGAGATACAGGTTACAGGTTAATTGATATTTTTTTCTGATAAAGGACAACAAATAAAGAGATAAATATGTACTTAATCGTCAAAATAGAAATTTCGCAGAATCTAATTAACCAAATGGATACCTGGAATTGTCCCTGACCCAATGTTCCTATACTAGGAACTACTCAATACACTGCTCTTAATTACTTTTATACCTGTAATTGCCTATGACCCGATCTTTCTATACCTGTTTGGCTATACTCGATTTAGTATATTACTGAGTTTTTCCAAGTAAAGTTATGCTATCATTTTGTGTAAATTTTGGTCGTTTTGTAGTATCAGGACACTAAACTGAAACAATGGCATCCACAAGCAGACGTACCTGTGTAAATCATCCTGATGTGTTTTGTTATGTGTGTGGTGAATACACTTTGAAAGAGAGCAGAACAACGATTTCTGACTTTGTAAAAAGAGCTTATTTTGCCTATTTTGGCGTTGATTTAGGAGATCAAGATAAATCTTGGGCCCCACATTTCATATGTAAAACATGTGTTGAACATTTGCGACAGTGAACAACTGGTAAGAGGAAGTGCCTAAAGTTTGGTGTACCAATGGTTTGGAGAGAACCGCGAAACCATCATGACGGCTGTCATTTCTGTCTCGTTAATATTAAAGGCATAAATAGAAACAATAGACACAAATGGACATATCGTGATCTAGATACTGCAAGAAGGCCTGTAGCGCATTCGGAAGAAATACCGGTTCCATCATTCAGCAGTCTACCCGAACTTACAGAAGATGATACAGAAACATCAACATCTGACGAAGTTCAAAAAATTCAATCAGAAAACGACAGCGAATTTGAAGCAGATTTAGCAACTCCGCAGTGTTTCAATCAAGAAGAACTAAACGATCTTATAAGAGACCAGAATCTCTCAAAGGAATCTGCTGAAGTACTTGCATCCAGATTAAAAGAAAAAAATCTACTTTGTCCAGGTACTAATATTACATTTTATCGTAAAAGAGATAAGGATCTGCTGCCTTTTTTCGCTCAGGAAAATGACTTGGTATTCTGTAACAATATAAAAGCGCCCTTAGAAAAATTGGTTTTGCCTGAATACACTCCAGATGACTGGCGCCTTTTTATTGACAGTTCAACACATAGTTTAAAATGTGTTTTTTTACATAACGGTAACAAATATGGCTCAATTCCTATTGGTCATTCTACTACCATGAAGGAAGAATATGAAACAATTGCATTAGTTTTGAGAAAAATTAAATACCAAGAACATCACTGGGCAATTTGTGTTGATTTAAAAATGGTTAACTTCCTCCTTGGATAGCAGAGTGGTTATACAAAATATCCTTGTTTTTTTGTGCCTTTAGGACAGCAGAGCTAAAAATGAGCACTGGGTTAACAAAAATTGGCCTTCAAGAGATGTCATGATTCAAGGAAAACAAAACGTGATCAACGAACCTTTGGTTTCAAGAGAAAAAATCTTAGTTCCGCCCTTGCATATCAAGCTAGACCTAATGAAGAAATTTGTGAAGGCTTTAAATCGAGATGGAAATTGTTTTGAGTATTTGTCACGTAAATTTCCTGGCATTAGCACGGAAAAACTAAAATGGTCCTCAAATAAGGCAACTTGTTAAAGATCCACAATTCACCACATTAATGAACGAGACTGAATCTAGCGCTTGGTGTTCATTTGTCCAAGTAGTACAAAATTTTCTTGGCAATCATAAAGCAGAGAATTACATAGAATTAGTGGAAACTATGCTTTCAAATTTTAATATTCTCGGCTGTAACATGAGTATAAAAGTTCACTACCTCCACAGCAACCTAGATCGTTTTCCAGAAAACTTAGGTGATTGTAGTGAAGAACAGGGGGAAAGATTCCATCAGGATATCAAAACTATGGAAGATCGTTATCAAGGACGATGGGATAGCCACATGATGGCGGACTACTGCTGGAGCCTTCAGCGAGACTGCCCTAGTAAACTCCATTCTAGAAAGTCGTATAAAAGAAAATTTTTATGTGATTAGTGACTAATGTAATTATGTGAATTAAGTTTTTGCAATAAATACTTATATCCATGTGTCTTTGTTTAACTGGCAATAGTAATATTATATATTATAACAGTTATAACGTAAAATATATACAGATAGACAGATCTGATAGACAAAATCTGAGAACTTTTTACATTCTGCATCCAAAAATTACCCAGGAACAGTTAAAAAATCGCAGGCGCCAAAATGTGTGTTGGCCTGTGTAATAAATCTGCCTTCCGCTTGACTTGATCTCCTTCTTCATGCCTAAAACGATTCTCGAGATTTGGAATATACTGATGGACTGGATGTTGCCAATCGGGGTATCTCTGAGCAACTCAGCAGCATTCCTTGAATTTTTATGACATTCTCCAAATATTAATAACATATCGACTTTTTCACTTTCAGTATACATTATTTTGACTTTAAAAAAAAAATGATACTGAAAATCAAAAAAAATAAGGAAATCTTATGCCTACTCACAAAAAATAGGTAAGGGTCACTGTCAAAACAAAAAATCCTACTTAATATCTAGCATGGCTATCCATGGAAAGCTTGATAAAAGTAAATAATTGATTATCGAGTATTTTTCTTAGTAATATTTAACTTTTGAGCTTATTTTTAATCTAATCGCAAAAAAGTTAGTACCGTTAGATTCGCAAAAAAATGCATTTTTCAAAAAGTGCTTGTCTAAAAAGAAAAAATTTGAAAAAAAATAGTTAGACAAAAATTTGATTTTATCAACTTGTCTTGTTCCTAGCTATCAGACTAATCACTAAAACTTAGCGATTGTATTATTCTGTCATCATTTCAGGTCCTTAGATTAATTTGCGTCCGGTCATGGCTACCTCGATGCAATTTTTAAAATGGCTATAAAAATCAAGTAGGCATAAAAACTTTTTAAAATGTCACATTCTGATTCAGAATTGTCTCAGGAATCCAAAAATGTAAAAATATACAGAGTATTTCAATTAAAAAGTCGAAACTGGAGTCATTTCCCGTGAAACCTGAAAGTGAAAAATATACAAAAACTCTCCTTTTTATGTACCATTTACCTATACAAAATTCGTTTTGATACATCAAATACTTTAAAACTTATGGGCTGTCTTATAGATTCGTTGACACCCAGTATACAGGGTGATTCACGTTGAGTGTCCTATTAAAACTTCTGGAGAACTATAAAAGAGATTTTTTTCAAATTCCGCATACGGACATAATAGGTAATAATCTATATTTTAAAAATATTTTCGCAAGTGCAGCGTTGCCACATCTCTCCGAAACCAATAGCAACATTGAAATTTCAAATAGAACACCCTATATTTTATTGCAGTTTCTGATTCTACGCACGATTTTAAGTAACTTTTGTTAACATCTTTCTATACTTATCTCCTACCATTTTCTCTAAAAAAATTAATTTATGATTTTTTTTTTTAGAAAATCACGTTAATAAAATTCCATATTTACCTGCGTAAGCGAGATAATTACTAGATTTTTTTTTCTGGGTTAGAAAATGCATATATTTAAAATAACTATATGTTAGAATAGCGATATATCATACAGGGTGTCGTATAAAAAGGGCATTTTTATCGAAATTTAGTAATGGTGAAAACTCATTTATTTTAAATTCAACACCCTGTATTTTATGGTATCTTCGAATAAACCAATACCTTACCTACAATATTTCCATATATGTTCCTATACCCATCTCCCACCATTTTTTAGATATGAGCCAACTTTGAATATTTTCCTGTTTTCAAAGACTACCATAACAAAACCACCCGCTTAACGAATAACTTAGCTTGGTAGGCCATGGAAGGTTTTGTTTACTTCTTCCTGACATCTTTTTGACATTAACAGATAGTTTTCAATTGATGCTCCGTAAAAATGGAAAACGCAATTGAATATTCCAATATTGATATTTTGAATTTATTTTACATTCATGGAGAGTGTAACAAAGTTATTTCAAGAACCTGCAGAAAATTTAACGAGATGTATCCTCATTTACCTCCTATGCACAGGAAAAAATTTAGAAGGTACTAAATGCAATAATAGTTTTTATTTCCTTAAAAATCATTTTATGTTGCTGAAACAACAGGAGGTTGTCAGTATTAACGTGCATAACATAATATTTTGATGATGGTCCTTGGACTCTGATTATACACATTAATACTGACATCCTCTCTTTTGGTACAATTCTTTCGTACATGTACACAGCATTTTAGGCTTTCTATTTATTTTGCCTTCATATTTCAGATATGAAGCAAATTTTAAAAAACACGGCAAAATTATAAAACATAGATCATACACAAAACTACAAACTGATAATGAAGGCAATGAAATAAATGTACTTGGATATTTTAACGTTTACCCTCAAGCATCAATTAAAAGTGCTGAAATAGATCTAGGACTTTCATATTCAACAATTCAACGTATTCTAAGCAAACATAACATTCAACCATTTAAATTTATCACCCAGCAAGGCCTTTTACCAGAAGATTTTCAGAGACGTACTGAATTTTGCGAAATAGTTCTAACTAAAATTGAGGAAGACCCACTATTTTTGAAAAAAATTATCTGGACTGACGAGTCGAAATTTACTAGGGAAGGAATATTTAATAGACGAAATAGTCATTTTTGGGCGGCTGAAAACCCAAAATTGGTTATAGAACGAAGATTTCAGTTTCAATTCGGGTTTAATGTTTTTTGCTTACTGATGGACAATAAATTTGCTTATTGTATCTACGATGAAAATTTAACTTCGAATAAATATCTGGATATTTTAAGAACTACAGTTAATGAGTTTTTGGATAAGTTACCACTACAATTATTGATTTCTTGCTGGTACCAATTGGATGGGGCTCCTGCACATTGCAGCAATGAAGTCAGTTAAGAATTATATGGAATGTTCGAAGATAGGTGGTTCGGACGTTTGGGACCATGGGATTGGCCATCTCGGTCTCCGGACCTAACTCCCCTAGATTCTTACCTTTGGGGAACCATCAAAGAGCGAGTATATGTAGGAAATCCAATAAAAAATCTCCAGGATCTGGAAAATCGAGTACGTCGAGCTTTTGACCAATTAAATCCTGAGGAAATACCAAGAGCAACAACAAGAAACCAATTAACATGTTTGCACGAATGCCTTAATGCGAATGGTGGCCATTTTAAGCAATTTAACAATTAGTTATCTTTCTTTTGCTAAAAATTAACGATTATGTATTATTTGTTTGTTTAATTATCACTTATAATATCTAACACCTTTAGGTTACAAATTGTATTTAAAAAAATACATTTTAGATTATTCACCGTATTTAAAACTGTCTGTTTAATTCAAATATTTGTCAGTACGAGGTAAATAAAACTTTACATGGCCTAACTAGTTAAGTGATTCGCTAAGCAGGTGCCGAGGCGGGTGCTTTTGTTGTGTATGGTCTTTGAAAACAGGAAATATTCAAAGTTGGCTCGTATCTAAAAAATGGTGGGAGATGGGTATAGGAACATATATGGAAATATTGTAGGTAAGGTATAAAATACAGGGTGTTGTATTTAAAATAAATGAGTTTTCACCATTACTAAATTTCGATAAAAATGCCCTTTTTATACGACACCCTGTATGATATATCGCTATTCTAACATATAGTTATTTTAAATATATGCACTCTCTAACCCAGAAAAAAATCTAGTAATTATCTCGCTTACGCAGGTAAATATGGAATTTTATTAAGGTGGTGATTTTCTAAAAAAAAATCATAAATTAATTTTTTTTAGAGAAAATGGTAGGAGATAAGTATAGGAAGATGTTAACAAAAGTTACTTAAAATCGTGCGTAGAATCAGAAACTGCAATAAAATATAGGGTGTTCTATTTGAAATTTCAATGTTGCTATTGGTTCGGGAAGATGTGGCAACGCTGCACTTGCGAAAATATATTTAAAATATGGATTATTACCTATTATGTCCGTATGCCGAATTTGAAAAAAAATCCCTTTTATAGTTCTCCAGAACTTTTAATAGGACACTCAACGTGAATCACCCTGTATATATCTTTTCAAATATTTTTATTTGGCACCATTTTGTTCCAACATTCGTACCAATCTCTTACCAGTTTATACCTATGACCCACTTGATTTTTGGGCATAATTTAAAATAAATTCTATAAAAAGTTTTTACATTGACTCACACCTCCATTTTGTTATGTCATGTATCACATTTAATTTTTCTGCAAAATTGTCCCGCCATCTTGAATTTGTACTATAACTTTACCGGTTTATTTCTATATTACAATTAATGTTTGCACAAATTTTGAAATTAATTTAATGAGTAGTATTTTCAGGTCCATTTTTTAAATATTAAGCTTAAATTTAAGCCGTCATTTTGTTTTGCTATTTTATATTCATACCAAAATGTTACCAGTTCATTCTTAAGTAACACTTGATTTTTTGCAAGATTTGAGGAAATTGGATAAATAGCTTTTTTAGAAATAATTTTTTAATATTTCATTAAGCCGCCATCTTGTTCCGGCATGGTGGATTTTTACCAAAATAGTGCTAGGTCATTCCCATATGACCCTTAACTTTTGACTCAAATTGGAAGACGGAATTGATAAAAATATTTTTTGGAATCTGGGAACGCTAAAACCTGAAAGAGTGATTTTTTTCATGGGTACAAGATATTTTACTTGACGGCCATCTTGAATTTCTATGACAGTTTTGCTGGTTGATTTCTATACCACAATTATTTATGGCGCGCGATTTGAAATCAGTCCATTAAGTAGTTTATTCAAGATGAATTTTTAAACATTTTATTAAGCCGCCATTTTGCTCTGCCATCTTGGATTCATACCAACATTTTACCAGTTGATTCCTACATAAATACGTATAAAGAAATTTTTTGAAAATATAATATCTAATACTTTTGATATAGCTGAAAAAAACTAGTGCGTCAAAAACGCACTAACATGCGTGCGGAAAGTGCTTACTTTCCACATGCTCATAGGAAAATATGTATACAAGTTTTCCATTATCTTTTACATTGCTTTTTTCGTTTCTCAATTAAACAAATGAGTATGCATATTATGCCAAACTTATTTTATGGTTTATTAAGCCTGAAGAAGTTGCAAGTAAGCATCGAAACGTAGCTTGTATAATAAAAGAGTTTGAACGCATTCGTCTGTGTCTTCTAACATTTCTTCCTTTAAAGGATGCCCAATTGAAATGTTATGGTTTACCAATATGATGGAAGGCGGTAAATAAGTAAGATATGTTAGTCACCAGACGCAATACACCTAATATCGACCCAATAATATCTCTTAATGATGACTATTGCTAGCTCTAGTCGGGTAGGTTCGGATTCTTCTTTCTCGTTACTCTACCAATACTTCTATATCACAATCTCTTACTTTAGATGTAATATTTAAGTTGAGCGCCACCAAGTTTTAATTTAAGTTAAATAAAACTTTGGAAAAAAAAAGTTGCATTGGATCTAACCACTATCAATAGGTAAAGACTTATCTTGATCAATTGAAAACCAACACGTTGTAAACAAATAACTTTTATTGTTTAATTCACAAAAAATTCGGTGACTTATCCCAAAAAAAAAAAAGAAAATGTACTGAACAAAAAAAAAAGATTGTTAACTCAATTCCATCCACCAAGGAGCTTAATAGCATCCCAACAAGAAGTGAAGGAATTAAGTTTTCTCTAACAAGAGTTTAAATTTATTGTAAGGTTACACTAACTGAAATCCCAACTAAATTATTCGATTTGGGGTACGTAAATACAAAACCCAGAAGCTTATTCTTTACCTATACCATTCCTGATTAATTACGTTTGGATTACATAATTTAGACAAGAATTAGATCAAATAATCAGTTCAGAATCCCAATAAGTTTCTTTCCCCCCCCCCCTTAAATGATTGAAGTTTAATTCTAGTTAAAACAAATAATTATGTTACAAATGATAATAATTAGGGTTAAGTATTAAAAAAAAAATAAATTTTGATTAGCCACACACTGAGTGGCAGCACAATAAATATCTATAAAAGGTCTATTACATAGATTTGAATGTCTTAGATATTACTAATAAATCAGCAGTAATTAGGTAGCGCTACGAAGCCGGCTGCGTTTCACCTTACAGAAATTCTTCACAGTGTGCAATATACTAGACAAGGTGACACCAGTAATTAAATTAATATGGATAAACAGTTTGATTAACAGAAATAGTTCTATATGTTAAGTTTCCAAATATTATACTACTACTTAGCTGAATACTCTATTCCCTAGTGTAGGCTGTAAAAGGTGGTAAAACAGGTAACATCCAAGTGTTCCTCAGTGATCACTATGTCCTACAGCTCTGCTACGTAGACCGTATCCAAGACATCATGTCTATTCCATCAAAAGAAAAGTTCCAATTCCATAAATAACTAGCAGTTAGGAAACCATACCAAAACCTTGCTAATGGTTTGTCTTTACTCCAAAATAATCCCAATGAACTTCAAAGGTTCAACTTTATACAAAAACCCTGAAACAAGAATTGCCCCATGTAGAAAAATCTCTACAACAAAGTTTGGAATATAATTCCAAACAGGCAAAACAGCACACAATATATATGAGAATGTAATACAAAATTCTTACCTCATTGTAGCTACGAGGGTACCAAAAAAAAATTGCTTGATGAGCACCAATATTAAGATGACCGATGTTAGTGGCACGTGGAAGTAATTAAGACAAAATCGCCATGTAGGCCGTAAAGTTGAAACCCAAAATTTACTAAACCATAATATTCAACTTCACTTCGTCAAATCGGATCCTTCTAATCTCCTATTTGGGATGGAATTTAGTTAACAATCAAAAAAAAAATTCAGAACATCCGACACTTCCGTCGTTTATGAGACTTGGTGCTAAAAAAAAGAAAGGTCTTTTTCTTAGCCCTTCTTACGTACACGAAATGGTTTCCATCACACAATATTACCAAACACGATAAATCTACATATCCTTTTCTACATTCCAAAACACTATTGGAAAAACAACAACTTTTCTCAGTATCAACAAAATAATGTTGGTACAATAAATCCCCTAAATTAAATATTAACTTGTCAAATTTCAGTTCGGTTTATAACAAAAACAGCCTTTATATCCATGGTATTGGAAAGAGATGAAAATATATTATTATTCCTCAACTAATCCAAGCTACCCTGTATTTTGTCCAACCAAAGAATAACCATCTAAATTAGTAATATTAGCTCGCCGATACGTCAAATCAATAGGACTTATAATAAGAAAGAAAAAGAGAGAGACAATACTTCCACTTCTATACTTATTTCGACTGCATTATTCTATCGATTGAAAGCATGTGATTTTGAACTGACCTATCATAACCCCGTGTAAAAATCTGACAACTGATAAACAATAACAAAGCAAACCTTTGTAGATTTCGAAACATATAATAATGAACAAATTTACCTTACTAATTAATGCAAAATAGTGAACCAAGTTATTAAAAAAAACATTTGTGTTTAAATTTACGTGCTTGTGAAATTTCCAAACAAAATGTGATATGCTATTTGACATGTAAACAACAAAATTCCTCTGAACTAATTGATATAAACAAATGGAATCTTAGAATATTAACGCAAGAAAACTATACACAGGTAGATTTTTGAATGTTCTATTAGATTATCTTATCAGAAACATATGTCACTTAGATTTTACCTTCATTTGTTTGTCTTATATGATTGTTGACCTAGTCTTCGAGTCACAGCATATTAAAAATGTTAATTCCTATTAATTGGAATATCTTAAAGCTAATTTTATATATGAAACAGTAATTATATGATAATACAGTACAATACATTACATTACATTACATTACAAGTATATTACATTGGCTCTATCAAAAATAAAGTAAATTCACATAAGGTTCTAATTTTGTACTTTTGCTTCCGGCTATTTGTGACAAGAAATTTCTGAAACTAGCATTATTTCTGTAACTTAGGTATCAATGGTAAATGTAAGCCTGAATTTAGTATAAAAGAGTGTTTTTAATTATAAATTAGATTAAAATGACTTAGATATCACAAATGATATAATACTAAAAAACAAAAAAGTGTCAAACGAAGATTTATTTTACTGAATTTTACTGCCCTATGTACTGACAGACATATATGACAAATCTAACTGTAACAGTCTTCCCATTATACCTTCACGTAAATCCTAAAAATAAGACGCAATATATAATTACTAATTGTTTATATTATAAATATTTGTTGTTTGTTTCAGAAAAAAGGCTGATCTCAGAAACGATGTCGAGAAAGCAGAACCAAAAGACTTGACCAATAGAAGTATGTTTCCTAGTGCTCAAATAAAAATGAGGTAAGGTTGTAGAATTTGTTTGAAAAGAATAATAATGGATGCGCTAAAAAGTTAATTTAATAAAAAAAATATTGAGGCAACCGGTTTCCTGCATTAGATATGGCAATTTTTCTGGGTGGCATGTTGAGTTTAACACAATAACTAGCAGGCTCATAGTGTCAATATAAATGTGGGGTAAACGTTTTTTTTTAATCGAACTACTATATGTTCTTAAAATTCTAGGTTCAGTTTTAAGCAGTCGTTATATAGGCAGTACCAGTGGCGGCTATTCGGAGGAAGTAGGGGAAGTGCCTCTTCCCCAAAAAAAAACCTGGCAAATAATTTTTAACACACTTTACAAATCAATACAATATACTAATTGTCAATATTAAATCTAATTAATTTCATTACAAATTATCAATAATTCCGCTCGTGACAAACCTAGAGGCAAACACAAAACGAAATGATATACTTGCGTTTGTGTCGATTCACCAACGGAAGAGCCACGTGCGAGCTCGGTAAAAATCTTCCAGCGAGAAACGAAAGCAATGCCAGAAAATAATGGGTTGCTATGGCAACGAGAGTATCGCATTTATGAAGACGGCGCCTCTAGGGAAAAGCCACAGTTTAACGCTTCCGTTAGTATTGTACCTAAAGTAGATCGCGGCGATCGCGCTTTATTCAGTATTTTATCGGCGGCCTTTTATTTTATTCTTTGAAGGAGTGGCCCATGTGTGTGGTTGAAAATGAGTTCGTTTGTTCTCGTTAGTGACATTGTTTGTAGTTAACATAGAACGGAAGCTTTCACGGCTTTGGTCAATTAAGAAATCATGTTTCTTGGGATTAGACCGTGTCAAATTGGAATTACTATCCGACGTTTCGCCTTCGATTGCACGGGGCATCTTCAGGGATCTTTACTCCACGAGATCTGAACACTGAATGAGCTCGAAGAGATTCAGGCGGGCTTTTAGAGAAAGGATTAGATTAGAAATTCATCTGAAATTAGCTTCTAGACTAGAAAGAACTACATTTACAACTTTTGACAACAATACTAACGCACCGACAGAAAAAATCCATCAAGAAGTTACACTTAAGCAAGAAAAGAAGTTTAAAGCCCTCCTGAACAGAAAAAATCCAGTGAAACTTCCGCAGAACACAGTTATTAACCTGTCATCGAAGCCGTTATCCGAAGCATACCTTTCCTGCCTTTCCAGGGGCCAAAACTTCGCTATAGCACTGAGTACCATTCCCGTAAAAGACATAGTATCTTCTGTTAAAGCAGCAATCAGAAGATTACCAGTGGAACAAGCCGATGAAGTCAGATATGAGACAGCGAAGATCATTAAAAACTCAAAACCACCGAAGTCGAACCTCTCCACTGCCGAAAAAACAGCAATGAAGGCCTTAAAGGAAGACCCAAAAATTCTGGTACTTCCAGCAGATAAAGGCATCACCACAGTCGTCATGGGCAGAACAGAATATGTGGAAAAGGTTACTCAGCTTTTAGACAACAAAACCTATAAGGTTATGCAGGCAGACCCCACAAGTAGAATAGAAAGACGCATTACCAATTTGATCAACACATCCGGTCTATTACCAGCGGAGAAAAAAATCACTGAAACCAAGCAGCTCCAAGATTCCCAGGTTCTACGGTCTTCCGAAGATACACAAGGACAACGTACCACTTCGACCGATCGTCAGTGCAATAGACTCGCCCATATACAAACTAGGTAAATATCTTTCAAATTTTCTTAATCCATTTACTGGAAAAACAGATTCTTTTATTAAAAACTCTTCACATTTTGTGGAAAAACTCAGTTTGATGTAGAATCACTTTACACAAATGTTCCTGTCAACGACTCAATTTCAATTATATCAGACATACTGGATAACAATAATCTTGATAAGAACTTAATCGACCTAGTAGAAGCTTGTACATTACATCTACTTATTTCATTTTTCAAGGAACTTTTTATGAACAAACTTCAGGGGCAGCTATGGGATCTCCTCTATCACCTGTGGTAGCGAATATCTTTATGGAAGCCTTTGAGGATATTGTTCTAACATCCGCTTCACTAAAACCGAAGCACTGGTTTAGATATGTAGATGATACTTTTGTTGTTTGGCCTCATGGGCAGGATAATCTCCTTATATTTCTGGACCACCTTAATCAGTAACACCATAATATCAAATTCACGATGGAAATTGAATCTAATGGAACAAATCCCTTTCTAGATGTATGTGTTCAAAGGAAGGAAAATGGTACATTAGGACATTCTGTGTATAGAAAACCGACGCATACAAATAGATACTTAAACGCAAATTCTCATCACCATCCAGCACAAAAGAAATCGGTTATTAACCCACTAGTATTCAGAGCTATTTCGATTTCTGATCAAGATTCTTTAACATCGGAAACATCGAAACTGACCGAAGCTCTCGGAGGGAATGGCTATTGCACTGAAGATATTACGCGTTCAATTAAAAGATATAGTAAACCAACTCCGCCAAAGGAGAATGATAAAGAGCCACCATTAGGTAGTGTTGTTCTTACCTACATACATGGCACTATAGACAAAATAGGACGATTACTTCGGCGGTCCAACATACGTACAATCTTCAATACACATAAGAAGATTGGACAATGCTTGCGATCCCCGAAAGATCTTGTACCTTTCCAAACAGAAGGAGTATATAAAATTCCTTGCTCCTGTGGAGAAGTGTATGTGGGAGAAACAGGACGCTCAATATCAACTAGACTGAAGGAAGATGAACGATGTATTAAAAAGAAACAAATTGTTCAATCTGCTGTAGCTGAACACCAGCATAACACTGGCCATTTCATAAATGTAAAGGAAACTAAGGTTCTAGCATCGGTTCCGGGTTTTTATAAAAGAAAAGTTAGAGAATCTATTGAAATATTTAAACATACAAGAAATTTCAATAGAGATACGGGTTACAGTCTACATCACACGTGGAAACCGATCCTAACACACGGTCATGGTTCGGCGAGCACAAGTCGGGTATAAAAGCCCGCCTGAATCTCTTCGAGCTCATTCAGTGTTCAGATCTCGAGGAGTAAAGATCCCTGAAGATGCCTCGTGCAATCGAAGGCGAAACGTCGGATAGTAATTCCAATTTGACACGGTCTAATCCCAAGAACCATAATTTCTTAATTGTTTGTTTCCCGTTGGAAAGAAGATGACAAAAAGTACCTTTTAATTACCAGTGCCAAAAAAGACATTAAAAATTCTGGTAAATCCTACAATATTCATTTCAAAAATTCTTGGTTTTCTGAATTTAAGTGGCTGTGTAGCAGTGGATATTTGCAAAAAATCTTTTGCATGCTGTGCCCATTTTAGACCTTGTCTGTCCTACTGTTCTCTAACTAACACTTCCTCTATTTTTTACCTGCGAGCCGCCACTGGGCAGTACTATATAAATACATGGTAATAACTGATATTTGCCACAGATTTACATTTTTTTACTTCCTTATTTGTGCTGAGTTCAATACCCCTCATAACTTGCCCCACATATATTCAAGATTTTTTATACTTGCCGTTGGGAAGGAAGGAAAAATATCTAAATTTTCATGCTCTGAATTTATAATGCGGGACACGAAAGAAAACCGGGCGGAGTCAATCGGTTTAGAAAGGTCGGTCAAGAAATCTCCTTAAACCAGCGGTGTCCCGTCGTTCTTTAAATAATATGGCACTCCTTTTTGACTATACGCGCTTCAGATAATTAAAAAATGTAACTATGCTTAATGATCCTTTATTTATATTTGTCTGTTTTCTTTCGTGTACCGCACTTCTATATCTCTTTTGTGTTGCAAAAACGGCGAACTTTCGAATTTTAAAATGATTTAATTTTGATTTTTCTTGATCGATTTACCTATAAATATATTTTTTCTTGAGTTCTGCCATTAACGGTTCCCGGGCTACTGAATACGTCCACTATTATTGGACCACCCAGTATAGTGATACACGATTTACAAGTCCAGATTTTACAAGGGCAGCCAGCATCAGATCCAGTGAACGAGATTTATCAAAATTTTAATTTATGCAGTTAGACTTTGGGCTACTCGGGTATGCCAAAAGTGGCCGTCTTGTGTCTCCGTTTGTCATATTACTTTATACAGGGGCCGTCATTGTGAAGTACTCTACAAGGCGTTTCCTAATTGCGTGCTGATGTTAAAGGGGGTGTTTTTATGTCCTAAAAGTCTTAACTTTTGAGATACAGGATGGTAAAGTTTAAAAAGGAAATATTTTTTTTTTCATCCCAATTCTGATGCTATTGTAGATAACTGCATGAAATTTGATACACGTCTTCTATGCATTAAGGAGCATACGGATTTACCCAGATTAATTACATATGCACGCCACTGGTAGAAATTTCAAAAATTGATTGTTAATAAAAAATGCCCTTTTATGCATAAAAGGCGTGTATCAAATTTCACACAGTTATTTATCTATAATATCCTCAGAATTAGGATTTAAAAAAAAAAATTTAAAACCCTGTATCTCCAAAGTTAAGACTTTTAGGTTCATATTATACTTTTTTTCTTAAAAAGGTCTAAGAATCACCCCCCTTTAACAATAGCACGCAATTAGGAAACGCCCTGTATAGTACTTCACAATGACGCCCCCTGTATAAAGTAATGTGACAGACGGAGACAAACGGTCACTTTTGGCATACCCGAATAGCCCAAAGTCGAACTGCATAAGTTAAAATTTTGATAAATCTTGTTCACTGGAATCAGGGCTGGCTCCCCTACTATAACTACATTGTTGTGTCAATTTTGGAAAAATATGAGTTCTGTAGTTTTTCATATATTAATTGCCATATTAGATATTTTTTGACACCCGGTATTGAACAGAAAATTAATTATTTTGAAGCAGTTTATTGACAGCTACTTTATGAACAATTTTACAAAATGTGTGAAAGAAAACTAAGCCATTTTTGAGGTTGAGGTGATTCTAATGGTTCTTCTTCCTCTGAAAATGATGAGGTTTTGTCGTCACTACTTGAAGATCCCAGTGTGATAACTAAATCATCAATAACCGTTTCAATTTTGCCATCTACTTTACAGTATTTACCTTCAATAGAACGAACATGTTTAACATACGATTTCCAATTTTTAGCCGATATTGAGTCAATCGCTTCTAATGTTATTTTATTTAAATCTTTAATTGAAAGTTCACCGGAGTTGCGCTCTCGAATATATTTTGTTACTCCTGCTCATGCAAGTTCAATAGGGTTGAGGTCGCACATGTATGGAGGCAGCCTTAAAGTTGTATGACCGAGGTCACGTAAAAGACCGTCAATTTTATACTTTTTTTTCTCTAGGCTTGTTGGCTGATGTTACTTCATATAATTGATATTTTCTCCATGTTGGATCACATACAAGATTGCTCGATTTAAGCCACGATATCATATGAGCTTTTGTAGAGTATTTAGTTGCCACTTTATCTTCTACGTGAAAATGATAAGACGCATTATCAATTACCACGAGTGATTTGGAAGGAATGTTAGGTAGAAGCTTCTCGAGCAACCACTTTTCAAAATTATCTCTATTCATCTGTTCATGATAGTCTCCAGTTGCTAGTCCTGAGCGAAAAACAAAAGCAGCACCTGGAACAAATCCAGTTTCTGAACCAGCATGAACTATAATAAAGTGAGTATTAGGGCGGATTCCCTGAACAACACCTGTAACACTTTCACTTTGCCAGCATTTGTTCGCTGTCATATCATTATCTACCCAGGTTTCGTCTAGATACACAATACACAACGTCCTTCTTCCCTATATTGCCTTACAGTTGATAGATTTCACCCGCCAGTGAAAAATATTTGGTCTCTCAATGAGCAATTTTCGTTTATTTTGGCACTTGCGCCAAACAAAACCATTTGATCGTAAAAGCCCATTTAAGGTTTTATAGCCGTACGGAAAATCTATTTTGTTCTTTACAGCACGAAGTAGGGGTTTGCAGGTCGGAACCTTCTTCAAGTTTATATAAAAATCCTCTATTGTTCGTCGAATTACTTGAAAATCACCATCGTCAGTTTTATCTATGTATGATAATCGGGGCCTTTTTTTACCGGGAGATTTTAAAGGTGAAGTAGAACATGAGCGATCATTAGGTTCTCTCTGAATTTTTCTTACACTACTTTACCAAACACCAGTGTAAAATGCAGCGCGTTCTGTTCGATTTTGAATTGGAATAGTCAAACTATTATTGTCAGCTTCTCTAGTACAGGCCTCTATAACGCTCGCATTAACTTCACGTGCACCGCTTAGAATTGTTTTTCCTCTTTTGCTCGCCATCGTTACGTCGAAATAATAATTCAAATTCAACGCAACGCAACACTCAAATAAATGACAATTTTCTGAAATGAAATGCATAATTTGATAGTAGGCCATGAATAACAATAATAAACAATTGAAAGTTACAAATTGCTAACGAAGAATTGGATACCTTGCATATAGGTATCTTCTTATATAAAAATACCTATAGAAACCTATAAAACAATAGTTTTATAGCATAAAGTAACAATATAACAAATACAAAAAAATAACATTATTAAAAAGAAAGAAAAAAAAAATTTAAAAGTGATTTTAAAATTTGCGACCATTTTATCTAATGCAAAATTGGCACATTTTTGTAATTCTTTAAATAGCGTTAAAAACAACCATGGATCTCATTCGCAGATTTCGAAAGACTAAATGAATTGCCTCTCGAAGCTCTGCTAGGCCATCGTATGTTCTATATTTGTTCATTTTGTATATAGCCCCATAAAGAGAAATCTAAAATTGAGAGATCTGGAGATCGTGGAGGCCATCTAACAGGTCCGTTGGTACCTATCCATCTTTGAGAAAAGTTATTATCAAGAAATTCACTTAAGAGCCTAGAGCTGTGACGGGGGGCATCATCTTGCTGTAGGTAAACAGCATTATATTGGGCTAATGGAATATTTTCGAACAGTTCTGGAATAACTTCCTCAAGGAGTTCTAGGTATCTACGTGCTGTAAGACCTCCTTCAAAAACCCCAAAGCGTCCTTGTTGTGCTCTTTCAAACATTAAATGCTGATTTTAAATTTTACGATTAAAAATTCCCGCACTTGAAAAAAAGCATTCGTCTGACCAGATAAAGTGCGGGACACGAAAGAAAACCAGGCGGTCCTTAAAATAAAGGTTCATAGTCTTAAGCAAGCGGAAAAGTAAAATTTGTGTACGCAAATAAATTTTATGTTATTTTATTTGTTGTAATAGTTTGCCGCTTCACCTTTAAAGTGCGCCAGCTAAGCGGTACGGAAAATTAATCGAGGATTTAGTAAATTTCGCACTGGTCCACTTGTAATTGGGATGTGCCTAGAGTCTTCATGTACTTGCCTCTACAGGGTTCAAGCTATTTCCAGTGGCGCCTATACATTTCGAGCATTTGTTTTCATTTCTATATAAATGCGTTGCGTTGAATTTGAATCATTATTTCGAAGTAACGATGGCGAGCAAAAGAGGAAAAACAATTCGAAACGGTACACGTGAAGCTATTGCGAGCTTTATAGAGGCCTGTACTAGAGAAGCTGAAAATAATAGTTTGACTATTCCAGTTAAAAATGGAACAGAACGCGCTGCATTTTACAGTGGTGTTTCGGAAAGTAGTGTAAGAACAATTCAGAGAGAACATAATGATCGCTTATGTTCTACTTCACCTTTAAAATCTCCTGGTAAAAAAAGACCCCGATTATCATACAAAGATACTACTGACGATGGTGATTTTCAAGTAATTCGACGAACAATAGAGGATTTTTATATAAACTTGAAGAAGGTTCCGACCTGCAAACCCCTACTTCGTGCTGTAAAGAGCAAAATAGATTTTCCGTAGGGGTATAAAACCTTAAATCGGCTTTTACGATCAAATGGTTTTGTTTGGCGCAAGTGCCAAAATAAACGAAAATTGCTCATTGAGAGACCAAATATTTTTCACTGGCGGCTGAAATATCTATCAACTGTAAGGCAATATAGGCAAGAAGGACGCAATATTGTGTATCTAGACGAAACCTGGGTAGATAATGATATGACAGTAAACAAAAGCTGGCAAAGTGAAAGTGTTACAGGTGTTGTTCAGGGAATCCGCTCTAGTAGTCGCTTTATTACAGTTCATGTTGGTTCATAAGCCGGATTTGTTCCAGGTGCTGCTTTAGTTTTTCGCTCGGGACTAACAACTGGAGACTATCATGGACAGATGAATAGAGATAATTTTGAAAAGTGGTTGCTCGAGAAGCTTCTACCTGACATTCCTTCCAAATCAGTCGTGGTTATGGATAATGAGTCTTATCATTCTCACGTAGAAGATAAAGTGCCAACTAAATACTCTACAAAAGCTCATATGATATCGTGGCTTAACTCGAACAGTCTGGTATGTGATCCAACATGAAAAAAATATCATTTATATGAAGTAATATCAGCCAACAAGCCTAGAGACAAAAAGCATAAAATTGACGGTCTTTTACGTGACCTCGGTCGTACACCTTTAAGGCTGCCTCCATACATGTGCGACCTCAACCCGACTGAACTTGCATGGGCAGGAGTAAAAAAATATATTCGAGAGCGCAACACCGCTGAACTTTCAATTAAAGATTTAAATAAAATAACATTAGAAACGATTGACTCAATATCGGATAAAAATTGGAAATCGTATGTTAAACATGTTCGTTCTATTGAAGATAAATACTGGGAAGTAGATGGCAAAATTGAAACGGTTATTGATGATTTAGTTATCACACTGGGATCTTCAAGTAGTGACGACGAAACCTCATCATTTTCAGAGGAAGACAACGATTTAGAATGAATCGAACCATTAGAATCACAGCCGTCAACCTTAAAAATGGCTTAGTTTTTTTTTCATATATTTGTAAAATTGTTCATAAAGAAGCTATCAATAAACTGCTTCAAAATAATTCATTTTCTGTTCTATACCGGGTGTCAAAAAATATCTGATATTGCAGTTAATATTTGAAAAGCTACAGAACTCATATTTTGCCAAAATTAACTCATCAATGTAGTTATAGTAGGGGAGCCAGCACTGATTCCAGTGAACAAGATATATTATTATGCCAAAAGTGACCGTTTGTCTCCGTCTGTCATATTACTTTGTACAGGGGGTACATTGTGAAGTACTATACAGGGCGTTTCCTAATTGCGTGCTAATATTAAAGGAGGGTGATTCTTGAACCTTTTTAAGAAAAAAGTTTAATATGAACCTAAAAGTCTTAACTTTGGAGATACAGGGTTTTAAAAAAACATTTTTTTTTAAATCCTAATTCTGATGCTATTATAGATAAATAACTGCGTGAAATTTAATACACGTCTTTTATGCATAAAAAGGCATTTTTTATTAACAATCAATTTTTGAAATTTCTACCAGTGGCGTGCATATGTAATTAACCTGGGTAAATCCGTATGCTCCTTAATGTTATCTACAATAGCGTCAGAATTTGGATGAAAAAAAATGTTTTCTTTTTAAACTTTACCATCCTGTATCTCAAAAGTTAAGACTTTTAGGACATAAAAACACCCCCTTTAACATCATCACGCAATTATTAAACGATCTGTATAGTACTTCACAATGACGGCCCCTGTATAAAGTAATATGACAAACGAAGACAGACGGCCACTTTTGGCATGCCCGAGTAGCCCAAAGTCGAACTGCATAAATTAAAATTTTGTAAATCTCGTTCACTGGATCTGATGCTGGCTGCCCTTGTAAAATCTGGACTTGTAAATCGTGTACCACTATACTGGGTGGTCCAATAATAGTGAACGTAGGCAGCAGCCCGAGAACCGTTAATGACGGAACTCAAGAAAAAATATATTTATAGGTAAATCGGTCAAGAAAAATCAAAATTAAATCATTTTAAAATTCGAAAGTTCGCCGTTTTTGCAACACAAAAGATATATAGAAGTGCGGTACACAAAAGAAACAGACAAATATAGATAAAGGTTCATTAAGCATAGTTACATTTTTTAATTATCTGAAGTGCATATAGTCAAAAAGAAGTGCCATATTATTTAAAGAACGACTGGACAACACTGGTTTATAAAGATTTCTTGGCCGTTCTTCCTAAACCGATTGACTACGCCCGGTTTTCTTTCGTGTCCCGCACTATAACAAATCTGCCAAATAAATCGTTAGCATCGATTTGTTGAAAATACCACTGGCAAAACAGTGCCTGACGTTCGGCATCGCCACGGTGCAAATGTTGCACTATATTAAATTTGTATGAATGATACTTATATTTCTTCAAGATCCTCTTCTCAATTTTTCTACCTGAGGACGAAGGTGTTGTTTTTAATATCGCAAAACATCTATCTCATTTCTTTTTCTCTTTGTTGTATGTTTTAGGTCGCGGATGAACAGATAATCTGTGCTCAACTAAATGTGTTTTTAAACAAGAAAATATCATATTTTTCATACGCTGCCAATTCGAAGAAATTGATAAATATCAATTAAATAAAAATACCAAAAGTCGATCCAAAAACCGATGAGACAAATATTTAACATTTATTTTTGTTTGTTGTTGAATAAGTTTCACATTTATTTATTTATTTATTGTAAATATAATTGGGGATAATTTTTATAATTTCTAAATTATTTTTCTTTTTTTTTTTATTTTGAGCACGTAATACACTTAAAGTTTTTTTAAATATATATGTGTTATACCAATCAATAACAAATTTGAATTTTCGGGCTTATTAGCAATGAGATGTTTGCCCTTTAAGCGACGTCACACACGCTTATTGCCCTGTCGTCCTACAACCGCAGGAAGCGTTACGCACTCTCCAGTAAGCATTTATTTTTTTTTATAAAAACGATGTTGCACACTAGTTGGTAGCAAGAAAAGGAGTACCCCTAAAAATCAAGATAATTACCTGAAGAAATGTGGTAAGTCGCTTTTTTTATAGTCATTTCAATGCTACGTTGTTTGATAAATATAAGAATATTTTTTAATATATTGTTTAATTATAGACAGTAAAATCTTTCATAAAAAGCAAGAAAACCCCAAATGAATACAGCCCATCTTAACTCCCATTGAAGCTATATGCAAGTAAAAATCCCTTAAGTTACTCTTACTTTTTTTTTAAATGATCTTTTTTTTTTTTAAATTGACATAGCCTACTATTAAATTATGCATTTAATTTCAGAAAATTGTCATTTATTTACGTGTTTCTGAGAAAAAAGTGCATTCTATTATATATTTTTGAAAAGGAAAAAAAGACAAATTTTATAGTCTATAAATATACAGGGTGTTCCATTTAAATAAATAAAGTTGGGTCCGATAACTTTTTGACCTGACCCTGTATACTAATTCCGGCGGAATTGAGTTCTGCGATAAAGTAATATAAGAAAACAGTTTTCACATTTTCGATAAGTTATCTGATAGTTGTGATACAAGGGGTGCCTGAAAATGCAACATTTTCAATTTAGCCCTGTATCTTAAAAACTCAAAGGGCTATAATAATTTAGTTAACGGCATCTTTAGTTTTATGAAAAAGTAGCATACTGTCCCGAAAATCTCAACTTTCTATCTATAAAAATAACAGAGATACCCCGCAAAAGTATCCAAAATGGGACACCCTGTACGGGGGGTCCAGACCCTCTGGCCGCTGATCATTGTAAATGCAACATATTTTATATTAAAATAACGTTTCTACTATTGATCCAAGCATTTTAAAACTAGAACATCGCGAAACAAATTCAGCTAACAATTTTTTTTCAATGTATGAACCCGACAGTTTACAGTTCAGAAAATTATTGTTGCCGTTGAAGGAAATATACTAACCACCAAAGACACACTTACTGCAATCACAGTTACATGACGAGGTTTATTTTTAGAAAAGTATGTTGTAATAAGCGCCTTTGAGCAATGAACGTGGTTTTTGCGAGCTGGTATTTTTTCAATATAACCTGTACCATAAAAACCGATAAACGTTTTTCGTCCCGATCTGCCCATTTATATACACTACATTATTGATTTATGCATAGCGCCCCGGGACCCAATATCGTATTGCGTTTTACTAGTTGGGACATTAATTATTCGCAAGGTTTTGCATAACGACTTTGTTTTCGGAACGGTAATTCGCGACGTTATTATACAGGTTCCTCTTCATGTTCGCTGTACAGGGTTATTCACGCAACCCGTTCATTAAAAGTTTTTGATGATGCCATTTAGATAAAAATTTCAAATTTTGGGATTAAGGTAAGGTCAAGGGGTACTTCTTTTCTGAAATATTTTCAACTTCCTGTCACTTCCGGTTTAACCGGAAGTTGGTATCAACTTGCTTATTATAAATGGAACACTCTATATTTTATGATATTTTTGGATTCTACGGAGAATTTTAATGCTATTTTATGTAGCATGTTCTATACCTAGGTTCAAGCGTTCTCGAGATATTTGACCTTGAACCGAAAATGAGCCTTCGGGGTACCAAATTTTAAAATCTCATATTTTTGTAAGTTTTGAAGATATAATCTTCATATTTTGCAGACGATCGGTAAATAATCTTAGGTTTCTATTTTCTTTATTGAGTTTGTCTATTTTTATACAGGGTGTCCTAAATTCAGCGGCAAACACTCACATTTTCAAAGCCGCTAAAGTCCGTTTTTTTAAATGGGATACCCTATAACTTTATGCACTATCAAATGTAGAATTTCATTTTCTATCGAACTGTATTAAGGTTCCCTATACCTATTCGTAACCATTTTCGAAATAATTGGGTTTTATAAAAATATCGTATGTATTTGGTTAAATGTTTACATGTTCGAATGGCGAGCCATGGAAAAACAATTGAGATCCAATATCCAATATGACAGATGATTAGTATGCGTTATTTCTCGAAAGCTGTCAGTGATAAACTAAATCTTCTAAATCGAAATGGAAGAATACTCAAACGCTGATATTCTCAATATATTTTATATTCATGGAGAATGTTATAAAATTTTGGAGAGAACGTGTCATGTGTTTAATAAACGCCACCCTGATTTGCCGCCAATGAATAAGTCAAAATTCAAGAGGATTGAAACGAACTTTTTGCGTTTTGGCAAGGTTAAAGTTACAAAAAAATGTTCCGAAACCAGTGACAAATGCAGAGGATAACGTAATAAACACATTAGTTTATTTCCACGCAAACCCGCAAAGTTCAATACCGTCTGCAGAAAACGATTTGGGAATTTCTTCTTCATCTGTCCAAAGAATCTCGAGCGAACATCATATGTACCCTTATTCCTTCCAAAACGTGCAAGCCTTGAGACCTGGTGATGACGTCCGACGAGTAGAATTTTGCGAATTCATGTTTTTGAAAACTCAAGAGGACCCTCAAATCCTTTCAAAAATATTTTGGACCGATGAGGCGAAATTTTCTAGAGAAGGAATAACAAATAGAAGAAACGAACATTTCTGGGCAGCAGAAAATCCGCACGCTTTACGCGAAACGCGTTCTCAAGAGAGGTTTAGCTTCAATGTTTTCGGTATAGTAAATGATCAGGTGCGGTACTGTATTTATGAAGACAATTTAAACAGTGATAAGTATTTGGAAATTCTACGAGGGACAGTTTCTGAATTTATAGAAGAAATTCCTATTGGTGAGCTGCAAAATTATTGGTATCAATTAGATGGGGCACCAGCACATAATTCCGGTGCAGTTTATCTTCAATTATCTCGAATTTTTGAAGATCGCTAGATTGGTCCCAAGGGCCCTTGGAGATGACCCCCGCTTTAGTCTGATTTAACACCCCTAGATTTTTATTTATGGGAATTTATCAAAGATAAAGTCTATGCTTCCCTAGTAAATAACCAACAAGATTTACTGGACAGGATACGAACAGCTTTTGCCGAATTAGAAAACGGACAAATTCAACGGGCCACAGCAACTGTACAAAGAAGAATTGAAATGTGTCTTCAAATGAACGGACAGTCTATAGAAAATTTGCTATAATTCAATTTTATTATTTTATTTATTTATTGTTGATTGTTAGATTGCTATAATTTTTAAGTTCACTAAAACAAGTTTAGAACAGTCCCGAACTTAATAGATATGGTTAAAATAAATGTAAACAATTTATTACATTTTTTATAACTTTAACTTTTCCGAAACGAAAGAATTTCGTTTCAATCCTCTTCAATTTTCTCTTGTTCATTGGCGATAAATGAGGATGTTTTTCATTAAAAACATGGCACGTTCTCTCCAATATTTTGTAACATTCTCCGCGAATATAAAATAAATTGAGAATATCAGCTTTTGAGTGTTATTTTATTTTAATTTAAAAGCTTCAAATCAGCTATCATGTTGAATAGAAAAGCACAACAATTGTTTTTCCATGGCTTACTACGGGAAGGTGTAAGCATTTAGCAAATACATGTGATAGTTTAATAAAAACCTGATTATTTCGAAAATGGTTACGAATAGGTATAGGGAACCTTAATACAGTTCGATAGAAAATTAAATTCTACATTTGATAGTGCATAACGTTATAGTGTGTCCCATTTAAAAAAACGGACTTTAGCGGCTTTGAAAATGTGAATGTTTGCCGCTGAATTTAGGATACCCTGTATAAAAATAGAAAAATTCAATAAAACAAATAGAAACCTAAGATTATTTACCGATCATCTGCAAAATATGAAGATTATATCTTCAAAACTTACAAAAATATGAGATTTTAAAATTTGGTACCCCGAAGGCTCATTTTTGGTTCAAGGTCAAGTATCTTAAGAACGCTTGAACCTAGGTATAGTACATGCTACATAAAATAGCATTAAAATTCTCCAGTAGAATCCAAAAATATCATAAAATATAGGGTGTTCCATTTAAAATAAGCAAGTTGATACCAACTTCCGGTTAAACCGGAAGTGACAGGAAGTTGAAAATATTTCCGAAAAGAAGTACCCCTTGACCTTACCTTAATCCCAAAATTTGAAATTTTTATCTAAATGGCATCATCAAAAACTTTTAATGAAAGGGTTGCGTGAATAACCCTGTATATAGAAAAAAATTATACATTTCCTTTATCCGAAACTTCGCTCGTGATGCATATTTCCTTTTCTTAGAATCAGTGAAGTGTGATTCAATTTAGATTCGCAAATAGTCATTTTGTGTACTGTCTTTTCAAACATTTTTTATAGGCACCATTTTGTTCCAACATATTTTATTCGTATCAATATCAATATTTTACCAGTTTCTGTCTACGCCACACTTGATTTTTAGACATAATTTAAAATAACTTGAATAAGTAGTTTTTGCACTCATTTCTTAAGACTGCCATTTTGTTCCGACGCACAGAGAGGTATTTTTCCTAAATTTCTGGCCAAAACTTTCTCTACTTTCATTTAATAAAATAATTTATTAAATGAAAATGAATAAATGGCATTAAGAAAAGGTATTAGAGAAATATATTTGCAAATAGACAATGTACAGGGTGTTTCGCCATATTTAGACTTCATCTACTACCTTGATTATAAGAGATCGAAAAAAATGTTGAATACTAAAGTTGTAGGGATTGTCGTAAGCTGCCAGGAAACAATTTTTATTGAAACAAATGAACATCGCAAAGCTACTAAAAATATAAACTTGGTATTTTTTTAAAAGAGACACCCTGTATATTATTATTTCAATCAATGCGTCTCGTCTTACTGATTATCAATATACCAGGTTTGATACCTTTAAAGACAACCAAGAAAACAGAAAAACCGTGCCATAATATGCAATGCGATGGAAAGAGAGGGAATATTCTCTTCTAAATATTATTAAATTGCCTCTTATGGGACGGTTTTTGTCAATTTTCTCGGTTGTCTTTAAACATAAAGGTATCAACTCTGGTATATTTTTAATCGGTAAGATGAGACACATTGATTGAAATAATAATATACAGGGTGCCCCATTTAAAAATATCAAGTTTATGTTTTTTAGTAGCTTTGCGATGTTCATTTGTTTCAATAAAAATGTTTTCCTGACAGTTTAGGACAATCCCTACAATTTTTGTATTTAACATTTTTTTCTCTCGCCTATAATAAAGGCAGTAGATAAAGTCTAAATATGGTGAAACACCCTATACAGGGTGTTTTTTATGGCGTCCTAGATCAATTTAATTTAAATTTAATTACGTTTTAAACCTTAATATTATCAAAACGGATGAACAAAATATCAACAAATTATATATTTTTGAAATAATGAGGAAAAAATCTTTTATACTGGAAACAAATATATCTGCAGGAGGGTCCATTTAAAAAGAGTAAGTTTGGAATTTTTTTTAAACTTCATATATATATTTTTTAGTTTAAATATAATACGTACAAGTACTATATCAGAATTTTCGTATTTAAATTTATCGTTTGTTTGAGAGCAAAATACAACAAAAAACCCAAGACATTATAAAAAAAATCAAATAAAATTAAAAAAATTAGTCATTTTCTACACTGGATAAACCAGATGACATAAAAGAAGAGTTATCATCATTTGATATAACTTCATTTAGGCGATATAATTCACTTCTTGGCATTGAGGATCTATCTGGTAGTAGGAGAGTTAAGGTTTATCTGCAAAGGAGTTTACTTTTCTTAGGTTGCCTTGTTCTTGATGCACTAATTAGTGGGTCCGAACTTAGAAGTAGTATGTTCAGGACATCTCGGTTACACGCCTCTCTTGAAATTTTTCGAGAGAAGTCTTGCCTATACAAACGAAAATGTTTCCGTCCTCCGACAATTGACCAATAGGTAACAATGCATGATCAATGACAGTGTCTCCGTGTATTAGAATTTTGTGAATTGTTGGCGAAATTGGATGCCAGCCATACAACTCAACATAAAGCTTTCCTGTTTCTATTCCATATTTTGAGAATTTTACTACATCAATATTGTGTCCACTTGATATGATATATCCCATATTATTTTGAATTTGGTGTTTAAAGTCAGGTCCAACCCAGTTATCCTGCATGATGATTCGAGATCACCGAAGAATCTTCGGACGGTATTCCCGTCGGCGTCGTTGGTATTTCCAAACCCTTGTTTAGGGATATCTACGAGTAGACCCATTTCCTCTCTAAACGATCGCTGAATTTCCTTTTTTCTTTCTGGGACCATTTTTTTCTCTTCCACTGTTACACCCACACACACAAAATTAATTTAGATTTTTCAAATTTTCAAAAATGAAAGGTCCTTGGGCCATACTACCCACCATTTGTAGTAAACCTTTATCTAGAAATATATTGCTAATAGGCAACGGAAATTGGGAAATCTAATTTACTGAACTGTATAAGGACCGAAAACAAACGAGCTAACATTTTAGCAAAAATAAATAATTAATATAATATATCTATAGGTGTTCCTTAAATTAAAATCGTTTCAAATATACAGATGCAATTGCAGAAGCACTTACCTTAAATAGAGGTTTTCTAACTAGTGGAATCTCTTTTCTATTTGCACTTCTTCTCGTTACAACATTAACAATTTTCAAATCAAAGTGTTTAAAGGTTTGGTAAAATTTCCATCATACATACATTTAATCACATATCACAATTAACTCGTAAGAACAAATTAAAAAATTATAAAATCAGCGTCAGAATTTTTATGATTGAATGCTGTCATTGACGTTGCCATATTTTTCCATATCATACTAGCTTTCGTTGCGAGAACAACAAGTCGATTTTTTATGCCTTTGTTATTAATCTTGGGGTTGCATTTGTATGTAAATATTTGAATCCAAAAGAAAGTTTCAATTTAATAATAGTTTTGCGACAACACATATGTTTAAATTTGTGTATACCAAAATGGCGGACGGTGGTAGAAGATTTTACTGCTAAATCAACCCACTGGATAATTTTATTACAATACACCTTACTGCTGGGCAAGGCCGGGCAGCATTTTCGAATGTTACAGACGCGTCCGTCGCTCGTCAATTTTCGTAAAACACGATTATAAATAAGCTATGTTACCGACGAGTCGTTGGAACTTGTCTGTAACATTTCACTTTTGCTTTGACGCGATATGAGATAATAATTCATAATGTCCTTTTAAATTTTTTCTCGTGTGTTTCTCGTGTGCATTTTTATTAAAATCGGCGCTTAAAGCAGAATGTATAATCACAGATTACTCAAACTAGTAATCTGTGGTATAATTTGAATCCTTTATTTTTTCTTACAGTTTTCATGACAATGAAGCATGCAATTATACATACTTTTAACATTTTTGTAACTACCAAACAATTAACTACCAAATCGTGGGGTAGGGATCAACAGAATGATAACATCGATAACCTTTACCTAATTTGGGTTCCACGAGTCTGTGCAGTAAATCTTAGTTCATAAGCTTGCAAAATGCGAATCCAAATTGCGGATTTTTCTACAGGATGAATTTGAGTGTTTTCTATCATCAAACTAATCAAAAATACGTTAATTGAGATTCCTGTTTCGCAAGCTTATGAACTAAAATTTAATGCTTATATTCGTGGAACACAGTATAGCTACTCTTTACTACTTATTTTTTGCCTACACAAATTAAAACTCAAAATTATCTCTCGTTTATTATGTAACAACTCAAATTATAACACAAAAATGTACTCTGGTTTATAAGAAGGAATAAAAACAAGCCGAATCAAATAGCAATAAAACAAAAATTAAATGTAACTTATTTTCTAAATTTATTTGAACCCAGTCCAACGTTCTTTTCTACACATAGGGCTAAAGAGTGAGGGGCCCTAAGCAGTTTTCTACTAGTGTTTCCACTTTCTTGTGATCGAGCTAGTGATGTTCTACCGATTTGTCTTCGCTTCCCGCCCATTGCTACTTTTCTTCGTCCTATAGAGGTAGGTTGAACACTGATTTGTTTTCCTTTTCGCTGAATACCTAACTTGCCTCTTCTTTTGATTTTTGATGCTATGCATTTATATTTGAATGCGGTATGCAACCCAGTCAACAAGGCATTGTTATTGGATGCATATTTGATTTTATTATCTAAGTACGCCCGAATCGCTGGATAAAACTGCGCTGGATCTTCCTCTAAATTGTTCATAATTTCTCTGGTGTGGTTTTCCCATTCTAATTTTAGAGCTTCTAGCTTTTCACTAGAAGGCATTTGTGTGTTTTCGGACTGATTCTCGTTCATAGAATTTTCAGCAATATCGACCTCACTTCGATTGTTGCCTAATGGTTCTACAACGTTGGAATTATTACCGATATGCAATAATGGCAAAAATAAATTGGAATCTGGCTTCTTTCCTGTAGCAATTTCATATAATTGACTTTTAGTCATCACAGATAAAGTATTAATACTGTTTAATATGCCATATTTTTTTACAACAAATGCCTGATGCTTGCAGTATTTTCCGTTATAGCCTACTGGACAAGTGCATTTACAGATTGACATATCAACATAATAAAATATTTGAGCATCTTTCGAACTTTGAATTTTGTATTCCATATTTCCAGTCTCAGCTACAGATACGCTTGAATCAAATTGGAACAGCTTAAAGTATCCATTGTAAACAGTCTTAGATTCTCTTTTAAGCAGTAGGTCAAGAATGCGTTGCTTATAATACATCTCAAAACTTGTAACTATGAAGTCTGCTAACTGAGGCAAGTTAAAAGCTTTGGTGCGTTCTAGTGGAATGTCTTTGAGGAGGCGAAACATCACCTCGCTGTAATTATTTGTATCTGTTCCCCTTAGAATTAAATTTTTTCTATACAAAAGGCACCAACTCTCAATTTTAGACATCATATTATTAACGTAATTTTTATATTTGTTATGAACACAATGGGTATCAAATTCTTTTGTTGCCTTTGCGAGTTGATCATCGCTTTTGGAATATAAAATATCACGAAATAGTTTATAGTAAGTCTGGGTTTTATCTTTGGGTACGCCATTCTTTGTCATTGTTAACCATCGCCAACAAGCTTTAAGACAATGAAATGTGCACAAGAGCAATTTAGAATTTGGCCAATTTTTTTTGTAGCACATTTCTTTCACTAACATCATCATCTGTTAAAATTGCTGTTGGTTGAATTTTCACAGGGAAAATTTCGATTAGTGCGCTCACAGCCGCACTAAATATATCAGCTTTTTGACTACTGCTCAAAATACATCCGATTGGTATTCCACCCGCTGCTGATTGTGTTAGGAAAAAATATACTTTATGGTCTTGAGTGTCACAGTTTCCTGTGGCATCCACGAAAATAACTTCAGAAGCTTGAGGTAGGGTAAGAGCTCTTTGCATTATTGGTGTACATAAGGACACTGCATAATTTTTACCACTAGTTACAATTTTGGATTTGATTCCATTACTGTGTTCATGCTGTGAAAGTAAATCTTGTAATTTTTGCATCATATCTTCCCCACTTCTCTCTCCATAGTGACTTTTAAAATGATTTTTCCACAATGAGCCCACATCACTTTTTGTGGGGAAATAATGTCGGTCATACACAAACAAAGTTTTTGCATCTGGACCAATAGGTCGCTCTCTGAGAGCTTCTGCTACATCAAGACGATGATTGTGTTCATTTATAAATTTCACAATACAAGGCCATTCCTCGTCTACAGGATTTTTGGATCTTGAGTTAGCGATATATCGTTGAATGGTAATATTCAATTTTGCTGGACAGTCTATATTTTTAGATTTTTTCTTTCTTTTATTCAAAGTTGTTTTTCGCCTATGACTATTAAAATGGCAATGATATAACCGCTTGAAGAGATTCCTTGGAGCATCAGCTGATATCTTGAAGGTTTTTGTTATACGCCATGTTTCTTTAGTTGAGCTTTGCAAAATTTGTAGCCATTTCTAAAAAAAATACATTATTCAATGCAAAACTCTTAACCGGATGTTGACGGGATCTGGCACGATTATTTATTATGAATATACAATGACTGGTGTCTCTCTCTCTGTCTCTTATGGTTGTTGAGATATTAATAATTTTAAAGAAAATTTCTGCAAAAATGGTACTTAGAAAAATATTAATATCTCGGAGGACGTGCTAAATTAAAAAGTGTAATTTTAGTTTTAACTAGAAAATACTTATCGCTTTACAAATATGTTGTCGAATTCTAAAAATATTATACAGGGTATCTTCAAAAAAATATTGAATGCGAAGGATAGAAAATATGCAAAAACTCTCCTTTCTTAAATAGAATGGGTATGTTTTTATTATTGAATTTAAAAGCACGTCAAATTTCCAATATTTTGATATATCACATTCCTATACCCATCTAGAGTTGTTTTGGTGTTATTACAACTCATTTAAAAAAAAATCATATAATATTTTAATTTGATAAATAATAATATCGAGAATAAGCAAGATTCAGTCAAGTTTGTATGTGTTATTTTATCCTCTTATCAACGCTCAAAATCCCTGCTACTTTAGAACAAGGAAAGCGTTTGATTAATTTTAAAATTTAAATATTAATATAATTTTTTTTTTGTTAAATTGTTATAATAGGTACCAAAACAAATTTTGATGGGTATACGAATGTGATATATCAAAAGGTCGAAAATTTTACCTGCTTTTAAAGTATAATTTTTGCAGAAATTTTTTCTAAAATTATTAATATCTCAACAACCATAAGAGACAGAGATAGCATATATGCTATACAAATCTACTTTTATTAAAGTAAGGATTCGAAAAAAAAAATATTAAAAGTTGGGTGTTCCATTTAAAATAGTGAAAATGTTGCCAAATTTGCATAGAACTGGCAATACTGCATTAACCAAAATATTTTAAAAACATAGATCTTTTACTCGTAGGGCACGTTGCCAAATTTCAGATCAATCAGTTTTGCCGTTCTCCATATAATTTTAATAGTCCATCCACTTTGAATCACCCTGTATATACCAAAAAATCACATAATATTAAGTTGCAAATGTAAATTTTACGAGTATAAATCGGAGGCTAAGATCCAGAAGGTTCTGCGTTCTCGATCACGAGCGAGATATTCTTGAAATTGGAGGAGACTAGCTTCACACATACGAGTATAATAATACGATCACTAATTAATACAACTCACCTCAATTTCATCTCCTGTTTTCAACTGCATTTTAATTATATTTCTTTCCATGATTTTGTATTCATAATTTTGAGGTAAACGATTTAAAAATGTATCATCCATGTTGCTTTCTCAACTGTACAATGGTAAATAATTTTTTTTAAGTCGCAAGAATTTAGTCGCAAATGTTACAGACCAGTCCGCCTAAATCGTCTGTAACTTTGCAAGCCCTCTTCGGGTAACACGGAAATTGCGGACGCGTCTGTAACATTCGAAAATGCGACCGGGCACACTTGCTTAAATGTCTATTTTATATAGAACATAAATGACATTGACGTATGTCTACTGACTAGTACAGGAATTGTCACGAAATATACCTAAATTAGTAACTAAAGCTAAAGGCAAACACATAGATTTAATCTATATGTCTTCCGCATCATTTTCCGCCATTTATTGTTGTCATAATTATTTTCAAATACTTACACCAGAGCGTAAAACAATACGCAACATAAGAATTTGGGAAATAAAAAAATGTGTGCGCTGCGCTAACGTATCTGTTCGGACTGTCGCTGGTGGGAGAGGGGATATAAGGAAGACGCAATCTGGCTGTCATGTGATGCAACGTTTATCGAGTTATTAAAGGCCATCGTAAGTTTAGGTTTTGTACTTTTGGCCAGGTTTTACATAGTAATACCTCTTTGTGCGACGGATGCTGCTAGAGACGAATATAGGAAACTACGTAATTTTATCACTATGGCTGTTCGTAATGAAAAGAAAGCGTAATTAAGCCATAAATTAAAATCGAATCCTACTGATTTTTGACGCACTATCAACTATTTAAACATAAATTCTAAGCCTAAATACATTCTGGTATTCCTCATTCAGCTGTATCATTTAATGATACCTTTGTCAATGGTGTGTCAATCTCTCTAAAAAATTATGAAGAAGTTATTTCTAATTTATACGAAAATAGAGTCCATCCCAACATTGACCGCCAATTTGAATTCCCTGAAGTCAGCCAGGAGAACATTGAGAAACTCATAAGTGTCATTACATCTCGTGCTAGGGGTGTGGATGACTATGACCTAAACCTTATATCCCTGATTATTTCGTATCAGACACCCCATGTAACCTTTCTGATCAACAGATGCTTATATACTGGGATATTGTCCACTCTTTGGAAAAAAGCTAATATAGTTTTCGTTCCAAAAATTACTAAACTAGCCTTAATTTCCGACTATCCCCCATTAGCATTCCTTGTATCATGCCGAAAATACTAGAAAAAATAGTTGCTAAGCCATTAAATAATTTCCTTTTTATTAATAAAATTTTACCAGATATTCAGTCTCGATTTCGTCTGGGTCACAGCACTACAATAGCCCTTCTAAAGATGTCGTATGACTTGCTGAGGACTCAGAATTGTGGGAAAAACTCCTGCTTAATCCTATTAGGCTTCAGCAAGGCATTTGACACCAAAAAACGGGCGTGTTTTGGGGCCTTTATTATTCTCTTTATATACAACAGATTTTTCTAACTTTCTCTCTTATAGTCAATCTCATCAATATGCTGATGACATGCAGCTTTACCATTCATTTTCATATAACAGTCGCCTAGAGGCTGCCACTTTTATTAACAGGGATTTTGCAAGTATAGCAAGAATGTCAGACGCTTATAAACTATCGCTTAATAATAAGAGAACAATGGTTCTTATTTTTGACAAGGGCAGAGAATTAATCTGCAGTGATGCACAGTTTATTCTGGAATTAGATAATAATACTTTAAATTTCTTCCGAGCCTGCAAGAACCTCGGAGTACATATGAATGATGATATGCGCTTTGACACTCACGTATCTCATTTGTTGCAGATTTCACACTATAAACTAAAAACACTATATTTATTTAAAGATTTTCTTAGTGCCGACGTCAGATTGCACAGTGTAACACTTTGGTCTTCTTTCTGGCCCTCACTCAATAGAGTGAGGGCTGGCGAGTATAAGATTTTGTTATGGTTTGAGAAAGTTCGACCCTATCTCACAATTCTATAGCCATTCAAAATGGTTAAACATGGAAAGTCGTTTTGAACTGCATAATATAGCTTCCTTATTATTCAAAATTCGGGTATCTAAGTCTCCCCGTTATCTTTTTGTAAAGTTAGTCAAAGGCTCAGTTTTATAATGTTGCTACAAGGAGCCGTAATTTGTTTATTGTTCCCAGACACAACACATCGACGTTTCAGCGATCCTTCTCGTATTGTACTGCTAAACTGTATAATATGTTGCCTGAACACGTTAAGGCTTGCTCATGGGTTCTCGATATGAATATAGTGTATTTTTTCATTTGTATTTCGGAATAAATACTGTTTGCTCCCAATCGATTCAAATTCTATTTGAATACCATATCTTTTATGTATTACTGCTAAACATTTGTATCACTTGTATATTTTTTTCCATCATGATTGGTTTCGTGCTATCTACACACAAGTATTATTTATTTATTTAAGACCATTAGCCGGTTGCAGAAAGCTCCATTAAAGTTTAAAATGTTTAATGGAATGTCAAAGTTGACAGCGAGTCCCTAGATTTCTGTAAGCAACTTGTCAAATCCGAAAGCTCGGTTAAATATTCTAAACAGCAATTAAGTTTTGTGCAATCAGGGGTAAGTTAGTAAAAATGTTGTTACCTTAGTTTTTTTTATGGTGGTTAGGTGAGCAGATATGCTGAATCTTGCCACCATTCTAACTATGTATTTAACTTTGTATTTATCCCCAATAATATCCCCAAAAAAAGACTTTTGAATTTGAATTTGAATAAGAAAATTTTTTTAAGTCGATTTTTTAAACATTTCGTTTTCATTTTGTTCCGCCATTTTGAATTCGTACCACAAATTTATCTAGTTTATCTCTTAATGCCTTGCAAAATTTGAAATTATTCTAATAAGTAGTTTTTCAGGTTGATTTTTTTTAACTACACTGCCGGACACATCAAGTGCAAGAACGATATTTTTGGTTCAACTTTAAAGTGACATATCTGACATTTTTATAAAGAATATATCGCGATGTGCTTTTCAGCTTGATATGGACAATTTCTCGTAGAATAGACCCAATGGGTTGCGGTTTTAGCGACACCATACATTTTATTATACAGGGTGGTTTTAAAAAACGATGAAACTAATGGTATAAAATTTTTTTTTAAATCTTATATGGTGATTTGGGAGGGTATTTAAAAAAACAGTTTCATATCCATTTCGATATCCTCTCCATTTTTAGAAATATGATTATGTTGTTATTCATTTTACGTTTAACCCTGTAACTTATTAATGTTAAATTAATTCTAATTACATTTTCCTGGTGATTATTTAGGCCGAATGCTTTTACGATATACCAATAAAAAACTTTATACAAGGTAACAAAAAAGTTGAGAAAATTTAATTAAAAAAAAAACTCGTTAATTTGAAAAATATAATTTTTTTCTTTTATGGGTCAAGGTCTCGGGACGGATTGGGTATTTTTTTAGAAACTTGACAAATAAGGGAATGACACTAATAATAGTCTTGGCTTGTATCCTGACGTCTAAAAAAAACCATACAGCATAACACACTTTTAATGATCTTTCTAGCATCGCCAACCTTATATACAAATTTTAGTGAAACGTTTTATAAGAGGATAAGTATTTGTTAATGAAGGCCCAAATTGGTGTTATCTCTACAGGGTGAGTCAGAAAATCCATTACGTAAGACAAGACCAGTTTCCATATGAATTGAAAAGTAAAACACTATTGATAACACAGGATAACAAAATGAAAAAAAAATGTAACATCTAATTTTAGATGTTTTTAATGTGCTGATTCCAAAAATGCCACCAGATTTTTTCTATCGGCTTTAGTTTTTGAGATACAGGTTACAGGTTAATTGAAATTTTTTTCTGACAAAGGACAACAAATAAAGAGATAAATATGTACTTAATCGTCAAAATAAAAATTTCCCAGAATCTAAGTAACCAAGTGGATACCTGGAATTGTCCCTGACCCAATGTTCCTATACCAGGAACTACTCAATAGCCTGCTCTTAATTACTTTTATATCTGTAATTGCCTATGACCCGATCCTTCTATACCTGCTTAGCTGTACTCGATTTAGTATATTACTGAGTTTTCCCAAGTAAAGTTGTGCTATCATTTTGTCTAGATTTTGGCCGTTTTGTAGTGTCAAGACACTAAACTGAAACAATGGCATCCACAAGCAGACGTACCTGTGTAAATTATCCCGATGTTTTTTGTTATGTGTGTGGTGAATACACTTTGAAAGAGAGCAGAAAAGCTATTTTGGCGTTCATTTAGGAGATCAAGATAAACCTTGGGCCCCACATTTAGATATAGAACAGAAACAATAGACACAAATGGACATATTCTGATCTAGATTCTGCAAGAAGGCCTGCAGCGCATTCGGAAGATACCCGTTCCATCATTCAGCAGTCTACCCGAACTGACAGAAGATGATACAGAAACATCAACGTCTGACGAAGTTCAAAGAATTCAATCAGAAAACGACAGCGAATTTGAAGCAGATTTAGCAACTCCGCAGTGTTTGAATCAAGAAGAACTAAACGATGTTATAAGAGGCCTGAATCTCTCAAAGGAATCCGCTGAATTACTTCAATCCAGATTAAAAAAAAATCTACTTTGTCCAGGTACTAATATTACATTTTATCGTAAAAGAGATAAGGATCTGCTGCCTTTTTTCGCTCAGGAAAATGACTTGGTATTCTGTAACAATATAAAAGGGCTCTTATAAAAAAATGGGTTTGTAGTACGTAGTTTAAAATATGGCTCAATTCCTATTGGTCATTCTACTACCATGAAGGAAGAATATGAAACAATTGCATTAGTTTTGAGAAAAATTAAATACGAAGAATATCAGTGGGCAATTTGTGTTGATTTAAAAATGGTTAACTTCCTCCTTGGACAGCAGAGTGGTTATACAAAAGATCCTTGTTTTTTGTGCCTTTGGGACAGCAGAACTAAAAATGAGCACTGGGTTACCAAAAATTGGCCTTCAAGAGATGTCATGATCTAAGCAAAACAAAACGTGATCAACGAACCTTTGGTTTCAAGAGAAAAAATCTTACTTCCGCCCTTGCATATCAAGCTAGGCCTAATGAAACAATTTGTGAAGGCTTTAAATCGAGATGGAAATTGTTTTGGGTATTTGTCACGTAAATTTCCTGGCATTAACACGGAAAAACTAAAAGCTGGTATATTTGATGGTCCTCAAATAAGGCAACTTGTTAAAGATCCACAATTCACCACATCAATGAACGAGACTGAATCTAACGCTTGGTGTTCATTTGTTCAAGTAGTACAAAATTTTCTTGGCAATCATAAAGCAGAGAATTACGTACAATTAGTTGAAACTATGTTTTCAAATTTTAATATTCTCGGCTGTAACATGAGTATAAAAGATCACTACCTCCACAGCCACCTAGATCGTTTTCTTAGGTGATTGTAGTGAAGAACAGGGGGAAAGATTCCATCAGAATATTAAAACTATGGAAGATCGTTATCAAGGACGATGGGATAGCCACATGATGGCGGACTACTGACTACTGACTACTGACTGCTGGAGCGTTCAGCGAAACTGCCCTAGTAAACTCCATTCTAGAAAGTCGTATAAAAGAAAATTTTTGTGTGATTAGTGGCTAATGTAATTATGTAAATTAAGTTTTTGCAATAAATACTTAAATCCATGTCTCCTTGTTTTTTTAACTGGCAATAGTAATATTATATATTATAACAGTTATAACGCAAAAAATATACACAATTTTTTTTTTAAACTAGATCTGATAGACAAAATCTGAGAACTTTTTACATTCTGCAACTAAAAATTACCCAGGAACAGTTAAAAAATCGCAGGCACCAAAATGTGTGTTGGCCTGTGTAATTATTTCGAAAATTTAGAGTTTCATATTTTTGGAGAATATGCTAAAATAAAACACAATAATCTCGAATTTCTAGAATACCGTTTTCCGTGGTAACAAACATCAACTTTATTTTTTATGGAACTATTTTAACATGAATTGTGTTTCACATTCTAGACAAATTTTGTGTTACTTTTCCTATAACTAAATTTAACAGGTTATATTTTATAAAGCTGTAAATGCTAAGTGGCTTAGTTTATTACAAAACGGTTTGCACTTCCAACCGAACTATCTATTCGCATTAACTGATTCCGGAAATGCAAAAATTGTTTTAATGATCATAAATTAATTATCGATAAAAAAACATAGTGACGTATCTTACTTTTTATTATTTTCCAGTTTTATTTCAGTTTTGACAGTTCATCTTGTTAAAACTTTCTTTAAAATGGCATAAGACACAGAATAATTATTGCATTATAACAACCAGAACAATAATTTACTTATATTTTATTAACGACGAGATGCTTTACCAATATGTATTACAATAAACCAAACAAACAAAAGCTTTTATGTAAGATTTATTGAACTTAAAAATAAAAAAAATTAAACTTAGTGTATGAAATTAAATACATAAACATAAAACTTTTAAAAATTTGAATATTTTCTTAAAGCCTTGGGACATGAGAAGTTGTCACACTTGAAATAAAGCATCAAAAGCTTTTAAGAAAATATTCAAATTATTAAAAGTTCTATGTTTATATATAACTTCATACACTAAATGTAATTTTTTTTATTTTGATAAATCATGCATAAAAGTTTTGGTTTGTTTGGTTTATTTTAATATATATTGGTACAGCATCTCGTCAAAATAAGTAAATTATTGTTCCTGTTGTTAATATGCAATAATTATTCTGTGTCTTAGGCCATTTTAAAGAAAGTTTTAACAAGATAAACTGTCAAAACTGAAATAAAACTGGAAAATAATAAAAAATAAGATACGTCACTATGTATTTTTATCGATAAGTGATTTATGATTAAATTGTTAGAATCATTTATTAAATTAAAGCCGCATAGCATTTACAGCTTTATAAAATGTTAAATATGTCAATTTGTCAGACGAAATTTGTAAAAACCTGTTGAATTTAGTTATAGCAAATGAAATACAAAATGTGTTTAGAATGTGATAACCGGAATTCTAAAAATTTGCTATTATTGTGTTTTATTTTAGCATATTATCCAAAAATATGAAACGCTAAATTTTCGAAGTAATTATCAATAGTGTTTTTCTTTTCAATGACTTCTTATGGAGCTGGTCTTGCCTTACGTAGTGGATTTTCGTTCTGTTCTGCTTTGGGCCTTCGATAATAAATACTTGTTTGCTTATAAAACAATTCACCAATATTTGTATATAGGGTTCGCGATGCTAGAAAGATCATTAAAAGGGCGCTGTGCCTTATCGTATTTTTTATGCGTCATCATACAAGCCAAGCCTATTATTACTGTAATTCCGTTGTTTATCAGGTTTCTAAGAAAATGCCAAAACCATCACGAGACCTTGACCCACAGAAAAAAAATTACATTAAAATCAAAAAAAGAAAGTTTGGTTTTTACGTACGTACGTTCAAATTCGTTAAATTCACATTTTTAATAATAATAATTTCTTTTAAATAAATTTTCTGAATTTTTTGTTACCCTGTATAAACTTTTTTAATTGAATGTCGTAACAACATTCATCCTATATAATCACCAGGACAATGTCATGTAACATTAAGAAGTTGCAGGGTAAAACGTAAAATGATTGACTATTTTCAATAAATAAATCATATTTCTAAAAATGGAGGGGATATCGAAAAACCCATGAATTTTTTTAAGTACCTTCCTAAAACATCCTATATGGTATAAAAAGAGTTTTATCGTTGCTGCACTTGATATGTCCAGCAGTTTATTTTATTAGGAGGCCATCTTGGATTCATACGAAAATAATACCAGTTCATTTCTATATAACACTTAATTTTTGTGCCAAATTTGAGGTAATTTGGATAATTAATTTTTTAGTGATATTTTTTTAACATTTGACCAGGCCGCCACATTGAGTGAATGACCGCGATCATTCACTTTATATGAAAAAGTCATACTAAGGCTACCAAAATTGACTCGAATTTTTATTAAAGCAAGCAGCAAAGCTAAAATACGTAAATTTCATAATCCGGTTTTTAAACGTTTCGACAATAGTAAAAACTATCTACAGAGGGCTCATTCTCGTGAAAGTAGCCCCCTAACGAAGCAATTTTCGATATATATTTACATGATAACTTCAACTTTTAAGACATGGATTATTCTGTAAAAATAATAACCCTAAATTCGGGACACCCTATATATATTGCTGACTTCTTCGTCCTCTTGTAATTTTATGTGGGCATTTTCTGTTTAATACAATAATTGTCTTAATTAATTTTACGATTTGTATTACGAACTTTATCGGTTTTTTCCTTAGTATTATTCGCTTGAAATTAAAAATTAGAAGAAGGTACTGCATTACTTTGAGGGGCTAGAAACTTGCTTTAATAAAGATACGGGTTAATTTTGGCAGTCCTAGGATGACTTTAAATCCACAGTCATCAATTTGAGTCAGTGTTGGGTAGCTTTAAACCTCCGATCATTAACTTTTTTTTGGAAAATTGCAGGATAGAAGTGCCTCAATCTGAGGCTAGAAAACGGATTCTAGGCCATTTTATGCTGCTTGCCTAGGTAACGATTTTCTTGGTAACTTTATGATGACTTTAAGTGCACGATGAAAAATTGCAAATATGAAGTGCCTCAACCTGAGGGGCTAGAAAGTGGATAATCGGCTATTTAATGCAGCTTGCTTTATCAAAGATTTTAGTCAATTTTGGTTACTTTAGGATAACCCCGGTAATTCGCTTTATTTTAAAAAATGCAAAACGCCTCAATCTGTAGGACTAGGAAATTGATACTGTGCCATGTTATGTTAACGATTTGAGTCAATTTTGATAGCTTTAGAATGACAGGAAACCCCTGGTCATTCACTTTTTATCAAAAATTGCAAGAAAGTAGTGCCCCAACTTGAGGGGCTAGAAAGTTGATACTAGTCCATTTTATGCTGTTTGCTTTAGTGAAGCTTCAAGTCAATTTTCTTAGCTTGATGATAACATTAAACCCACGGTCATTCTTTTTTTATGAAAAATTGCAATAGGGAGTACCTCCATCTGAAGGGCTAGAAAGTTGATACTCAGGTGTTTTATGCTGCTTGCTTTAATAAAGATTTGAGTTAGTATTGGTAACTTTAGGATGACTTTAAATCCTCGGTCATCCACGTTTTATGAAAAATTCCAAAAGGGTAGTGATTGCATCTATGGGGCTAGAAAGTTAATACTGGGCTATTTTATGCTGTTTGATTTAGTGAAGATTTAGGCCCATTTTGGTACTTTTGGGATGGCCTCAATCTGTGCGGCTAAAAAGTTAGGATGATTTTAAACCCCCAGTGATTCACTTTTTATGAAAAAATGCGGGAAGGATGTGTCTCAACATAAGAGGCCAGAAAGTTGATACTAGTTCATTTTATGATGTTTGCTTTAGTGAAGATTTTAGTCAATTTTGGTAGCTTTGGGATTAGTTTGACTCTCTATCCAAAATTTAAGTAAAATAAAATCAAAGTGGTGACAAGAAGGAAAATGATTTCTTGCTAAGGCGGTTGTTTCTAGCATGAATTCTTATGTGCTTTTAGCCTATTACACAGGTGTTGTTCATTTCAATATTTAACTTTTCTTCCAAGGAATTAAACATTTTTTCTTGTATGATAGTTAATTTTAAATTCAGTTGTTGGTTGAGGTGCAATTTTTGTGGTTGACTGTTAATGTCCTATGAACAAAATACATGTTATATGTGTTGTCCTAAAAATGTGCAATTGTGGCCTATATAATTGCTCTTTTCACTAAGGTAAGGATGCTTCCTGAAATACTACTTACCCCATAGACTTCAAATTTTGTTCAAAAATTAAGGGTCAGATGGGAATGACCTGGTAAGATCTTGGTAAAAATTCAATATGTCGAAACAAAATGACGGCCTAGTGAAATGTTAAAAAACGTATTATTAAAAAAACACGTATGCAATTTATTTCAAATTGTGTACAAATATCAAGTATTATGTAAAATTTTCGTATGAATCCCATATGGCGGAATAAAATGGCCCCTTAATAAAATATTTAAAAATTCAGTCTGAAAAAACTACTTAATTGACTGATTTCAAATTGTGTGCCATAACTAATTGTTAGTAAAACCGTGGTACTAATTTAAGATGGAGAAACAAAATGGTGGTCAAATAATTTTGTAATCGTGAAAAAATCACTCTCTCAGGTTTAACATGATTTCAGATTTTAGCGTTCTTAAACCCCAAGATTTTTATCAATTCTGTCGGCGCCAGTACGTCTGTTTCTCAGTTCGCGGTGCAGCTTAAAAACTACTCATCAGAGTGACTTCAAATTGTAGGCAAAAATTAAGGGGATGACTTGGTTATATTCTGGTAAAAATCCAATATGTCGGAAAAAGATGGCGACCTATTGAAGATTTAAGAAAATATTACTAAAAACACTAATTATCCAATTTCCTCAAATTTTGCACAAAAATCAAGTTGTACAGGGTTTTTTTTTATATATTGCCACCCCCCTTATCTTTTTTATTTGACATTTTAGAAAAATGTGTCCCAAATAAAAGTTTAATGGTTTCAAATGATTTTTTATGAAAACATTTTTTTTCATATACAAGGTGTTACAGAAAGTCTGGGCGTGGTCCAAGTTTCTTATTTCAAATAGGTACCCCATTTTTTTATTGAATTTTCGGATTCTCCTGAGAATTTTACACATTTTTTATAAGGGATATTCTATACTTAAATCTAAAGCCTAAAGAGATATTGTTATTTTTTGAAAACTATTATGTAAAACAGGTAAACATTTTTCTGGTCGTAAACTGGTCATTGACGGTGATCTGTCGTTCTGTCAATTCATTGAAAAGATGCATTACACTGACGAAGAAAGATGTGATATTCTTCGCATTTTCTACAAGAATAATAATAATGCTTGCGCGGCAAGAAGAGAATATCAGCGGCTTTTCCCCATGCGAGCTATTCCATCTCGAAAAACTTTCAAAAATATTGAACTTGGCTTTCGAAATCGAATGACTGTTAAAAGAAAAAAACGTACTGCGGTTATTAATGAGGAGGAGGAATTAAATATGTTATTATTTTTTCAAGGTAGGTTAATAGAAATTACCCACAGGATATAAAGTAACTTACGCAAATATTATTTATTTTCAGAAAATCCAAATGCAGCCTTAAAAGACGCATCAATTTTTTTTAATAAGTCTATTTTCAAAATTTATTCAACATTAAAAAAAGCATGGATATTTCCCATACAAAATTTTACCCGTCCAGAAATTAACTGAAGATCAGAAAAACCAACGATCCATGTTTTGCCAGGAAATGTTGCTGATGAAAGATGAAGATAACAATATTTTTCAAAAAGTTTTATGGTCAGATGAATGCGCCTTTAGTACTGCCGGGATTCACAACCGGAAAAATGTTAGATTTTGGGCAACGGAAAACCCTCGGGCCATGCGTGAAATTAAAACCCAAGGTCGGAAAACTTTAAATGTGTGGTGCGGGCTCCTTCACAACAAAATTATTGGACCGATTTTCATTGATGGATCTTTAAATGGAGAAAAATATCTAAATTTATTAAATAATGATCTGGAACCTATTTTGGATGACTTACCCCTCCGTCAATACAACCAAATTATTTGGCAACAAGATGGAGCCCCACCACACAATGTTTTTGCGGTCCTAAATTTTTTAAATCAAAATTTTGAAACGTGGATTGGTCGGACTGGACCGATTCGGTGGCCGCCCAATAGTCCCGACTTAACACCTCTTGACTCTTTTCTGTGGGGATTTTTGCAGAATAAAATATATGAAACTCCCACGGAAGATATAGAGGTGTTAAGAAGGAGAATAATTGAAGCCATTGAGGATTTAAACAATAATCATGCACAATTCATTATCAATGCGATTAATAAAATCGAAGCAGATTATACAAATTGTATTGAAATGAATGGTGGACATATTCAGCAATTATAATATTTATATTTCATTTCATTATTGAATTATTTGATAATATGTAGTTTTTTGTAATAAACACAGCGTCAAAAAACTTGGACCCCTTCATAAGACGCAATGCAAAAATGCTCTGTTTCAAGACCTTGTATCTTGAGTAATAAATGATCCAACCATGTGATTAAAAAAAGTGTATGTTAACGAATAGCAGGGCTGCCACTTTTAGCCACATGAAATATTCTATTGTAATTAGAACGCTCTACAGAGTGTTTAAAAGTTTCTCAACACAGGACCTAATGCAAATTAAATGGGAGGTCTGGCTAAAAAAAATTAAACTCTCCTTATTAGCTTGCTGATTACAATATCATGGCTCAGTTAACTAAAAGTGGTAGTCCCGCTATTCGTTGACATAATCATTTTTCAATCACTTCGTTGGTTCATTTATTACTGAAGATACGCGGTCTTGAGGAAAGCTTATTTGCATTGCGACTTATGAAGGGGTCCAAGTTTTTTGACGCTGTGTGTAGTTTTTAAAATATTCTTTTCTGTTTTCGTTAATATTATACATATATTTTTTAAAAACATGTGTTGCCTTAATTAGATTCATATGCATATTTCCAAAATTCGATGTTTTTGGAATACCCCGTAGAAGGAAAAAATCCACGTCTGATATTTCAAAAAATGTTTGTTTAGATGGCGATTCGTTGGAAGATGGTGATTTCTGTTCTGGTTGCCTGTGTATTTTCGTTATTCTCACAAGCTATGCGAAGGTTGTCGGATTTTTCCTCATCGGAAATGTGACATTTTATCCAGAAATTGACAGAAAGTCTACAAACAGTAAAACAGTCACCGTCAATGACCAGTTTACGACCAGAAAAATGTTTACCTGTTTTACATACTAGTTTTCAAAAAATAACAATATCTCTTTAGGCTTTAGATTTAAGTATAGAATATCCCTTATAAAAAAAGTGTAAAATTCTCAGGAGAATCCGAAAATTCAATAAAAAAATGGGGTACCTATTTGAAATAAGAAACTTGGACCACGCCCAGACTTTCTGTAACACCCTGTATATGAAAAAAAATGTTTTCATAAAAATTCATTTGAAACCATTAAACTTTTATTTGGGACACATTTTTCTAAAATGTCAAATAAAAAAGATAAGGGGGGTGGCAATATATAAAAAAAACCCTGTACATAAGAGTGAACTGATAACATTTTATTACGAAAATAAGACAGCAAAACAAAATAGCGGCCTCATAAAGTGTTTAAAAAATCGGTCTGAAAAAACTACTCATTAGATTAATTTCCATTTTTGTGTAAGCATTAAATGTGATATAGGTATAGACTGGTACAAATTCAACATGACGTAATAAAATGCATTTTTATTCTAGCCCTGAGGAAGGTCTTAAATAAAGATCGAAACGTTGGCATTGTGAAAAATAAGTCCTTCTATTATTCTTAAAAACCAATGAAAGTTCTTCTACAATCTTTATTGTTGTTTTTCTGAGGTTTAGTTAAAATTAGTTGATTTGTTGTTGTTTGAGTCGCTTTGAAGGTTTTTTGGGGCAAAATGTATAAAACTTCGAAACATTTGACAATTGAATATTACTGAACGCTTTTTGTGAATATTTTATTTCAATAGCCTGAATTCCCATATTATTCAAATACAATTATTATAGCAATTATTATTACGAAAAGAACAAAATCAGGTTTTACGGACAGGTACCGTCCGCGATAAGTTTTGGTGTGAACGCAGACTCTCTATTCTTAATAAAAAGCACGTTATTATGTAGGTGTTTACTTCTAATAATTATGGAAATGAGCTATGTTGTTGCAAATGGGCGGATTTTTTTCCAATCTCAATGACCCAGTGGCAAGCATGGAAAAAGTGGAAGTGTATGTAGGATAAAATGTTAATAATTTGTTGAACCTCGTTTGGATAATTTACAGTATTACAACAACGCTTATAAATAAGACTTTGCCTCGTGATATATATTGAATAAATATATTTTGTAGTAGGGTTTTCCAAACAGGCTTAAGGAAACAATTAATATTAAATTTATTGTTTTCGTTAGTTATGTGTATGTTCTAAAAAGGCAATAGCGTCTCTGTATATGTTTATTTTATAATGAGAATAGTTAACACAATGAAATCGTTTCTTAGCCTATTATTTTCATATAATGGAAGGACGTAGCCGATGCACGCATCGGACAAGTGGTCCTTCTGAAACGTACACTACAGAATGCTAAACATTCTAAATGGTACGGATTCGTAAACAAGGTCAAAAATAAAATAAAAAAGTCAAAATCGAGAGACCCAATAAAAACAGTAACTACATCAAACATTTAAAATAGAGAAAAAAAAAATTGATACACAAATACACATTTACAGACAAAAAAAATTACAAAGGAATACATAAATCCATATGAATACGAAGTGTAAAAAACCTCACAAAAGCGATCCATTTAGCTGCCTTTTTAGCTGCAAAGTGCTAAGTCTAAAGATGTCATATTCTGCGAAATGACGATTGTAATTACACACTAGTCGGTCAATAAACGCGCCAGACCCATAATTTGTACGGTGGTATCTTTCAAAGAATAGCTGAGGTTGTCTTGTTCTCCTTATAGGTACCAAAAATGAGATCGACCCCAACAATATTTCACAATCAATGTCTCCATTTATTAGCTTGTGTAGAAAAACAAGAAGTGCCTTACGTCTCCGAAACTCAAGGGTTTGAAGGCCGCATAGAAGAGCTCTAGTGTTATACGATAGATCCTGATATGGAAAATTAAATTTATATAAGAGGTATTTCGCAAATCTATTTTGTACTTTTTCAACTCTATCGTTATGGCACTGGTATGATGGACCCCATATTGTTGAACACTACTCCAAGACACTCCGTACCAGTGAGTAATACAGACAGACAATTGCTTTGGTGTCCGTCACATGCCTTGTATTCCTTTTTATAAAGCCCAACAATCTAAAACCCTTGAGTACAATGCTGTCAATATGCAGATTAAATGTTAGTTTGTCATCAAAAATAACACCTAGGTCAGTGTAAGAACTAACAACCTCTAGTGTTACATCATTTATGAAGTAGGAGGAGAGAACAGGATTAATGCTTTTATGAAAACGGAGCACTTTACACTTGGATATGTTAAGATGGAGATAATTAGTGCTGCACCAGTTGACGAGCCTTCCAATGTCAGATTGCAGTGCATTTGTGTCAGTGTAAACGGGAGCAAAAAATTTTAAATCGTCGGCATACAAAAGACATTTGGACGCTCTAAAGCAAGATACTATGTCATTTATAAAAAGTAGAAAGAGCACTGGACCAATATGTGAACCCTGTGGGACACCCGATGTCACAATAACCTCCCTAGAAACTGAACCACAAATGTTGACCTGTTGTCGACGATTAAACAAATAAGATCTGATCCACTGAAAATAACTTCCAGAAAGACCAATTTGCTGCAATTTTAATAATAAAAGCTGATGACAAACACTATCAAAAGCATTGGATATGTCCGTGTAAACAGCATCAATCTGTTGGCCAGCTTCGACAGATGTAATTAAGTAATTTTGGAACATCGCAAGATTTGTAGTAGTTGAGCGACCGCGATAAAAACCATTTTGCATACTCGTAATGTAGTGTTTCAAAGACTCAAATAAATGATCAGTGATAATTGCCTCAAACAGCTTTGGGATATGTGAAAGCAAAGAGATACCTCTGTCGTTCTTTATATCGCTTTTATCACCGGATTTAAAGATCGGCATCAGTGTAGAAAATTTCCAAATATCAGGAAATGAACCTAGATTAAAAGATCTTTGAAAAATTACCCCTAGCGGTTGAGACAACGACTGACAGCATCTTTTCAAAAAGATAGTGGGAATTCCGTCAGGACCAGCCCTCTTAGAAACATCAAGGCCATCTATTTTAGTGCAGATTTCTGCCTCTGTAAAATAATATGTTGCTAGTAGTTTCCCTGAAGAACTTACGGAACTGATCTGACTAAAATCTAAAATTTCATGGTGTGAATAGCAGGACTGAAAATGGGCTGCAAAGGCATTAGCGATGTGATTTGAACCCATAATTTCTTCACCGTCAACTTTACTTCACGTCGTATGTCCGAATAGGCCAGATAGTCAGCTTGTTGTTCAGTCCTTTTATACCTCTTATGTAGGCGATTCTTTTGTCCAATAAGCCTTCTCAATGGGAGGTCAAACCATTTTGGGTACTTGCAGTCAACCATGGTTTTCTTGGGAACATGAATATCGATTCCTCGAAGCAAAACCTCATAGAAGGTTTCAACGATCCCGTTGATGTTAGGAGATGATAAGAAAGACCAATCCGATTGCTTATAAAAAAGATTGAGTTCATGGAAATTTGCCCGATGAAACTGATATACACTCACTTGATTGTAACTTTTTATTGGAGGAACATATTCAATTTTATACATCAATTCAATCGCAGGATGGTAAGGGTCAATATTTACTAGGGGTAAATTAGGAGATGAAATGCGAACATTAACAAAGTCATCAGCAAAAATCAAGTCTAAAGTTCTACCCATGTGATTGCATAAAGAATTAATTTGTTGCAATTCTAGAAAGTTCATTGACACAATAAGAGTTTCAGAGGCCAACGATGTTAAAGACCTTGGAACAAGGGTATCGTCTTCATAGATCCATTCCACTGAAGAAAGGTTAAAATCCCCAGAAATTAAAAATGTATGACTGTCAAAACTATTTCTCAGCGACTCGCAGGTATTGCAGAATGACTGATAATACTCCAGGCTAGAATTGGGTGGGAAATATACACATCCTAGGACTAATTTTGTGTCGCCAGCCTTCACCTGAACCCAAACATCATCAAACTCTAGATGAATAGGAGTAATAATCAAGGATGCCTGAAAACAAAAAGAAACTGCAAACAACACGCCTCCGCCGCGCTGGCATCCCAGTTCTTCATAACTCCTATCTTTACGGAAAACCATATATTTATGTTTAAACATTTCGTAGCTACTAATATCTCCATTAAGCCACGTCTCGGTAAGAGAAATTACTTCATAGTCGCAAGACAAAATGCTTAGAGAAATCTCGTCAGTCTTTGTGCGTAGTCCCCTGACATTTTGATAAAACATGCTCAGACTACTCGCTGAGGAAACCCCAATACCACCGACTGTATCATATGTCTGAGTTACATTTTGTTCGTTGATAGCGAAAAATTCGAACCTTCATATAGTTCCTGCTGCAGAGAAGTTGGAGCATTATTCATAGTCTGAGAACGAGCACTGGGGTTGTCGTGATCAGAATTAGACGTACAAACGTGTTTCACAGACCCAACAAAGTTTGAAAAAATCATCTGCGCAAGCTCAGCTTTTTCACTGAAATTAATTATACCTCTCTCGGTTGTGACTCTGGACGGAATGTAATGGATATGTTGATAATTTTTAAAGAAACATTGCAAATGAAAGTCGTCCTGTTGAATAATCTTGTTAAGTACATATGTTTTGAGATATCCTTTTTAAAATAGGATCATTAATATAGTTAGGTGAGAAGCTCATTTTAGCATAAAATATATTTTTGTAGTACTTCCGGTTTAGCCGGAAGAGTCAAAGACCTTGAAATTTTAAATGAAATGACCCTTCATTTTTACAACATAAATCTTGGTAAATTTCCCTACAATTTAATATATCACATCATATGTCAAATGTCAACGGTTTCCATGGAAACTGCATTTGAAAATCTGGAAATGTTCACCCTCAATCGTAGAAAACAAATGAAACTTAGAAAAAACAAAACACGGTATGGCATCTAGTATGCCTTGGACTATCAAACATGAGATTGGGCTGAAGAAAATCCACACTGGATGCGAACAGTCGCTAATCAACACCCTTGGTCGATAAATACTTGGTGTGGGATATTTGGCGATGTTGTTATTGGACCTCATTTTTTTTAAATTTCGTCCTTACCATATTACCTTATATCAAGAATTGTATGGACAGGACTTCGAGAGACGGGTGCAATTTTGTCGGTGGTTTCGACTATGGATCAATGAAAAGAACTCACTGGAAAACATAATATTTTCTGACGAAGCAACATTCACTAACCATGGTCAAGTCAATCGTCACGATATGCATTATTGGGCTGAAGAAAATCCACACTGGATGCGAACAGTCGCTAATCAACACCCTTGGTCGATAAATACTTGGTGTGGGATATTTGGCGATGTTGTTATTGGACCTCATTTTTTCGATGGTAGTCTTAATGGACAGCGATACTGCAATTTCCTTCGAAATGACTTGCAAAGATTGATGCCAAATATTCCAGAGCAACAATGTGAAGCAATTTGGTTCCAACAAGACGGCGCACCACCACATTACTGTCGAGAAGCACGTGCTATATTGACTGACACTTACCCTAACAGATGGATTGGACATGGGGGACCAGTAAATTGGCCTGCAAGATCGCCAGACTTAACCCCCTTGATTTTATCTTCTGGGGTTTTGTCAAAGAAAAAGTCATGAAGAGCGTGATGGAAATCAAAATTTTGATATCGGAAAATTTATTTTTACCTGGATTTTTTTGAGAAAACTCTTTGAAATAGAGAAACGAAATTTTCACTTCCTTATTTTATTTTTTACTAACTTGAAATAAAAGTTTAATTGTTTTTTTATTTGTGTTTTTTTTTTGTTATTATTAATTAAAATTTTTATAAACAATATTTTATTTCTTTCGAAGAAATTGTCCATATTGCTCAAAGAGACCTAGTTTTAATAACAAACATAGAAAAAGACTCCAAGTCTCGGTCTCATTAAATTATAATTTTACAATTCATAACAAACATTACACGTGTTTCGCCCTTTCGAGCATCATCAGACCTACAAACAACAGAGAGAACCTTAGTAAATAATCACACTCACAAATCCTAAAACAATAACTTACAAATAGAATAAAACACACTAAAGCACAACAAAACAAACAACTACTTATACATATTTGATGGACATTAAAATGAGGTTAAGTCTCACGTGAATAAACAAAATAAAATATTAAAAAAAGTATTAAAAAAGATTCATGTCTCTAGACGGGATCGAACCAGACCACCCGAGTGAGACACCGAAGCAACCACCCACAGACCACTGGACTAGTCGAAGAAAAGAACCAAAAACTCTCACTCTATGAATTAGTGAATGAAATGAAGGTTGCCTACAATTATTATTACATTAAATTGTTAAATATTAGGGTTGGTTCAAAATTAAAAACATTGTTAACGCAAGTGAGAATGGGACTTTTTATAGCTTTGATTATTTCCATTTTTTCTAGAAGGTCAAGCTTTTTCCCCTTCGGACATTCATGTAAAACATCAACGTCAGAAATGGAAAATTCATGACCTGACTCCAACAAATGATTGGCAAAGGCCGAAACAGTCTCAGTTACATCCGTATTTCTGAATTTGTTGACAAGGCTTAAATGTTCTCTCACCCTAGTGGAAATTTTTCGACCTGTATGTCCCACATAGGTCGTGGAACATCCACTACAATTTAGTGCATAAACCCCAGATCTGGACAATTTATCGGTTGTGTCCTTTGTCCTTACTAAATGTTTCTTGAAAGTATTTACTGTTTTGAATGAAATATTGACATTTCGACAAGGAAAACCGTTATTCATAGCAATCTGCATTATAATATCACGCTCCTTAGTAAACGCTTCCCTTGACAATGGTAAATTACACAACCGATAGAAAAAGGAGTTGAACGCGGCAAATTTATGTGTGTAAGGAGAGTTTGAAGCATACTGAATAACATTATCCGTGGACGATGTTTTCCGGTAAACCTCAAACTCTATCCTACTGTGTTTCCGAGATAGTAAAAGGTCAAGAAAGGGTAGCTTTCCTTCATCTTCCATTTCCAATGTAAACTCAATTTTAGGATGCAAGGAGTTAACGAATTGTAAAAACTCTTCCAACTGATTTCTGTTGCCATTCCACACAATGCAAATATCATCCACGTATCTTTTATATGCTGTTAGAAAGGAGGCAAAATAACTATTCATTATCCTGTTTTCCAAATTGTTCATGAAAACCTCACTCAGAAATGGCGACAAACAAGAACCCATAGCCAGACCAGACCTTTGCCTTGTCCATTAAATTTGAAAAAATTTTGGTCTAAAACTAAGGTAAGAAGAGAAGTGAGGCCATCAACGAGTAACTGTGGCAAAGAAGATCTCGCCAATAAATCCCTTACCAACTGAATACAGTCTGCGGGAGGCACACTAGGAAACAAATTCTTAACATCCAATGAAACTAATAATGCATTGTGCGGAATATCAACGTTTTTCAGGTGATTGGCAAAGTCGATGGAATTCCTGGTAGAATACGTGCTATGAAAACCCGTTACGTCCCTAAGAACTCTATTTCGCCAAGCTGAAAGTTTATAGCATGGGGAATCAATAAATGAAACCACTGGCCTCATGGGCGTGCCATCTTTATGAATCTTTGGCAAGCCATAAAGTAAGGGTGTTTTCGGGTTCATAGGATATAATTTATCTTTTGTCATGTTAAAATATTCTAAGGTTGTTAGAAATGTATCCAGACTACTTTTTAACCTCGTAAAAAGTGAGTTTGTTGGGTCTCTGTTTATTCTTTCAAAATCACCAGAGTTCAAGAAACCAATAACCTTGTCAACATAATCAGTTCTTTCCATAACTACTAAACAAGAGCCTTTATCGGCCTTGGTGCAAATCAGATCGTTGGATTTGATCTTATGTGCCAGAGATTTTAGGTGAGCCCTGTTGTAGTTACAGCCCGTGTCACTCGTAAAATTAGAGTTCAGAAAATTTATTATTTTAGCCCGTAATATATTTTTGTTAGAAATTTCGGTCGTTTGAATAATACATTCGGCCTCTATAGCTAGAGTTTCTTTAATATCAGTATTGATGTTGTGGGAAAAATTATACTTAAGGTTAGAATTAAGTATATGTTCCTCTTGAGGAGTAAAAGTAACACCAGATAAATTAATAAAACGCTTGTAAAAACCAAAATTTGTGCTACCCAAACCTAATCTGTATTCATCAATATTATTGGATAAAAGATAACTTCTTTGAGCTAATTTAAGACAATGAATTTTCTTACCCAATCTCCTAAACGTATTCTCACCGAAAGACTCAACCTCATCTCTAAAGTCATGATCTAAAACTACAAATTCAATGTAGGATAACAGAAATGTTAAAGTTAGATAGAGATATTTGAGTTTAGAGTTTACTGAGTTCAAAGTTTTATAATGTTGTTTAATCTCTTCCTTGATCCAAACGGTTGTTTTACATGAATGTCCGAAGGGGAAAAAGCTTGACCTTCTAGAAAAAATGGAAATAACCAAAGCTATAAAAAGTCCCATTCTCACTTGCGTTAACGATGTTTTTAATTTTGAACCAACCCTAATATTTAACAATTTAATGTAATAATAATTGTAGGCAACCTTCATTTCATTCATTAATTCATAGAGTGAGAGTTTTTGGTTCTTTTCTTCGACTAGTCCAGTGGTCTGTGGGTGGTTGCTTCGGCGTCTCACTCGGGCGGTCTGGGTTCGATCCCGTCTAGAGACATGAATCCTTTTTAATACTTTTTTTAATATTTTATTTTGTTTATTCACGTGAGACTTAACCTCATTTTAATGTCCATCAAATATGTATAAGTAGTTGTTTGTTTTGTTGTGCTTTAGTGTGTTTTATTCTATTTGTAAGTTATTGTTTTAGGATTTGTGAGTGTGATTATTTACTAAGGTTCTCTCTGTTGTTTGTAGGTCTGATGATGCTCGAAAGGGCGAAACACGTGTAATGTTTGTTGTGAATTGTAAAATTATAATTTAATGAGACCGAGACTTGGAGTCTTTTTCTATGTTTGTTTTTATTTCTTTAGTTTGCCTCTAGCTGCTCAGTGTAATGCTAATGCCGAGGCACAATGGGTGTGAGTTCGATATTTTAGATAAAGATTTTAAAATGGGCGCCAGGTCTAGATGACCAAAAGATAGAAGTTAAGAGGAATGAAAAAAGATATATATATATATATATATATATATATATATATATATATATATATATATATATATACTAAACTTAATCCATCTAATAAGGAAAACACTAGAAATGTACTTCAATAATCTGCTTTACTTTTGCAGATGCACTAAAAGATAAGTCATAAAGTAAAATTAGAAAACTTAGTAGTCCATGTGATGCTCAAAAATGAAATTTAGAAAAGTTTAATTAAAAGATAAGATGATTTAAAATTGAAAATATAATATTACCAGTAATGATCTACATTAGTAATTACATTAATCAAATATACTTTATAATCAAAAGAGAGCAACAATCAAATAAATGTAACTAAAAATGATAAGCCCTGAACAAAGCAAGGTACGATATAAGAACAGCAGTTACCCTTACATATGTCTGAGAGCCATATAATAAGAAAATAACTGTAGGTGTTTTAAAAATGATATGTATAAGACTTAAACAAAATGTAGTAAGGAATCTTAATTAAAATATATGTTAAGTATTTTATTAAGATCAAGAAATTTTATTACTGAAAATTGATTTTAGTATTAAGATAGAGATGAGAGATAAAATTATTAAGGCAAATTAATTATTATTGAAAATAAATTAAATTGAAATATAGAAATCACTACATAATAACGCTAATTTCTATTAGTCAATAAGCAACAGTAATCAGAAAATCAATGTACTTTAGAGAAACTTTATTTATATTTATACTGGATTTTTAGGTAAATGGGTAGGTAAATTTAATAAAGGTATTCGAGAAATGAAGATAATTAATCACACAATATCTTACTATAGACTACTAAATAACAAAGACTGAATAATAAGACATTCACCTTTTTGGCAATCAGTACAATAATCAAGCTTGATATCTCGAAGCTCGAAGATATCTATGATCTTGTATCAAAGTTTAAATATAAATTCCAAATGTTTAGCTAGCTAAAGAGAAAAATATAACTAACAAGTATAAAATCAATAATTGACTTTTTACTGATTTTAAACAAATTCGCAAAATTATGCTTGATAGGCCTAAAAATTATCACTCAATCAAGAGTTTATTTTTCTATATTTAATGCTGAACTATTTTTACCAAAATGACAAATTTAAATTTAATTTGGAAGATAAATATTTCAATTTCCAAAAGACCTTATAATTAATAATTATGTACAGGGTGTTCCAGCGAGGACTGAACAGGGACCTATTTTCGACCTTCCTTGTATTTTGGAAAAATTCAAAATAGCCAATCGATGTATTTTTTCTTGTAGAATCCAAAAATATCATCGAAAAAATATTTGAACCAGAAACAAAAGAGTTACGCTATGCATCAGGTGTTTTTTAAATGGAATGTATCGTCTTTTATACGATTTTTGGAAAGAGTGATTTTTTTTATGTCCGTTCTGATTAAAAGATTTGATTTTGCGGTAGCTGTTTAATGTAATGTTTTGCAAACTAAAATTTTAGCTTCACCTGTTTAAAATATACGATAGGTTGGTATAGGTGATCAAGGTAAAATGACGTTTGAATGCTTTGTCAAAAAAAATTGACATTATTTTAATTATTGTCGAAGTCTTCACCTAAAAAATATATATTTGACTCTGATCGAAATGAAATACTCTTTGGACGAGAGACTACAGATTGTTATGCTATTTTACAAGTGCCAAGAAAATGCAAGAGGAGCAAAAAGAAGATTTATTGCAAATTTTCATAGAAATATATCCATCAATACAATTCTAAGGATAAAAAACCTATTTGAGGAAAATAAAACTTTACATGATAGAAAAAGAAATATACAAAGAAGAAGAAATCGAGACTAGGCCATTATAAATTATTTTCAAGTTAATCCAACCAAATCTATTTCGGATGCAGTTCAGGAAGTTCAGTAGGGTGGCGGTGTAAGGCGCAGAAGAGTTACCCGAGGGACTGTTCACAGGACTCTGAAAATTCATAAATTTAGGCCTTTTCGTATCCTTCCACTTCAGCACCTAACACCGGCACAAAAAGAACTTCGCTTCCAATTTGTTTCTCAAATGGTAATTCGGCAAGAAAACGAAGACCCTGATTTATTCAAAAATATTGTGTGGACCGACGAAGCTACTTCCACAACATCGGGAGTATTCAACAGACATAATAGTCACCACTGGGCCGTTGAAAATCCAAAAAAGTTCCAGACTATTAAATTTCAAGGGAGGAATTCTATTCATATTTGGTGTGGGATAAAAATAATAAAATTTTGGGACCAATATTTTTTAACGGGACTTTAAATGGGCACAGATATTATGAGTTTTTAGAAAACGAAATTGAAAATTTTTTGGAAGACTTACCATTGGCAGAATATCAGAATTTACTTTGGCAACATGATGGGGCGCCTCCTCATGCCGTGCATAATGTGGTTCAATTTTTAAATCGGCGCCATAACGAATGGATAGGGCGAAATGGAACATATGCTTGGCCGCCCAATAGCCCCGACCTCTCAGTTTTGGATACATTTCTTTGGGGCCATTTGAAGAACGTCGTATACAGACAACGAAACGAAAATATTCAAGAGATCATGGGAAAAATTGTCGATGAAATAAACCGCCTTAACCAGGAAAATCATATTGTAACAGCAAGTTTAGAAAGGCTACAAAGGGGTTATCGATGTTGTTTCGAGAAAAACGGCGGTCACATTGAAAACTTATGTTATTAGTAGTTTTATTTTATTATTTAATAATTATTTTTTATTGAATTTCTTTTTCTATCATGTAAAGTTTTATTTTCCCCAAATAGGTGTTTTATCCTTAGAATTATATTGATGGATTTATTTCTATGAAAATTTGCAATAAATCTTCTTCTTGCTTCTCTTGCATTTTCTTGGCACTTGTAAAATAGCATAACAATCTGTAGTCTCTCGTCCAAAGAGTATTTCATTTCGATCAGAGTCAAATATATATTTTTTAGGTGAAGACTTCGACAATAATTAAAATAATGTCAATTTTTATTGACAAAGCATTCAAACGTCATTTTACCTTGATCACCTATACCAACCTATCGTATATTTTAAACAGGTGAAGCTAAAATTTTAGTTTGTAAAACATTAAAATGTAATGTTCGATGACATTTTTGGATTCTACAAGAAAAAATACATCGGTTGGCTATTTTGAATTTTTCCAAAATACAAGGAAAGTCGGAAATAGGTCCCTGTTCAGTCCTCGCTGGAACACCCTGTACCTAATTAAATTTCAAAAGACACCAATATTAACTCTTAAGAAGTAATGTGCTTTAGAAAAATATTATACAGAGTACTTAAAATATAGTAGAGGTAATAAAGATATAATTTAATATTTTAGACACTAAAGATAAGTAACTTTCCAAAATCTGGAAATTTACTTATTTTATCCGAATTTCAAAATTTTTGCAAAAGATAATTTTACAGGTATAATATTATTTAAATTTTGAAGAAAAATGCTAAAATATATTACATATATAATCTAAATATAAGCCAAAAAATATATTACAAAACCAAAACATGTTGGAATTCAACGTTTCAAAATCACAATAAAAGGCAAAAATATATTACAAAAGGTACTTTGCTTGCAATTAAAAGTGGATATTCCAGAGAGTCCGCAGTCAGAGCCTCCAAAACACTTCACAGCAAAGTGGTCAATTACCACGGAGTGTTCCCAACTAAAATTCCCAATCCGACACTGATATCTGCAGGCAGAATCCTCCACCGCAAAATGGATCACAGATTCCAGGAATGGACAGGAGTCTCCACCAAAAAAACTGCTAAGCTACCTTTAATAAAAAGTGAATAACCGTTGGTTTAAAGTTATCCTAAAGCTATCAAAATTAACTGAATTCTTCACTAAAGCAAACAACTTTGTAGCCCCTCAAATTCCTTCCCTCTGGCAATTTTTCATTAAAAGTGAATGACCGAGGTTTAAAGTCATCCCAAAACTACCAAAATTGACTCAAATCTTGACTAAAGCAAACCGCATAAAGTGGCACAGTATCAGCTTTCTAGCCCCACAGGTTAAGGTATTTCCCTCATGCAACTTTTTAATTAAAAGTGAAAGATCCGGTTTTAAAGTCGTCCTAAAGTTACGACAATTGACTCAAATCTTCACTAAAGCAAACAACATTGAATGGCCTAGTATTACCTTTCTAGCCCTACAGGTTGAGAACTTCCCTTTTGCAATGTTTTATAAAAAGTGAATGACCGGAGCTTTAAAGTTATCCTAACGCTACTAAATTTGACTTAAACCTTTACTAAGACGAGCAGCATAAAATGGTCTAGTATTAAATTTCCAGAACCTCAAATTGACTTCCTTCTGGCAATTTTTCAAATACAATGAATAACCGGAGGTTTAAAGTTATCCTTAAGCTACCAAAATTAACACAACTCTTTAATAAAGCAAACATTATAAAATGGCAGTTTTTTTACTAAGACGCGCAGTATTAAATGGTTTAGTATTAACTTCACTTCCCTCTTGCAATTTTTCAAATAAAGCGAATGACCGGTGTTTAAAGTCTTCCTAATGCTACCAAAATTGACTCAAATCTTTACTAAGGTAAGCAACATAAAATGGCTTAGTATCAACCCCTCAGATTGAGGCACTTCTCCTCAGTATTTTTTGTAAAAAGTGAATGACTGACCAGGGGTTTAAAGTTATCCTAAAGCTACCAAAATTGGCTTGAATCTTCACTAAATCAAACAGGATAAAATGACCCAGTATCAACTTTCTAACCCCACAGACTGATACATTTACTTCTTGAAATTTTTCATTAAAAGTGAATGATTGGTTTTTCAAGTAATCCTAAAGTTACCAAAATTGACTAAAATTGCTAATTAAAGCAAGCTACATCACATAACCCAGTAGTGAAGATTTGAGTAAATTTTGGTAGTTTTGGGACGACTATAAACCTCCGGTAACTCACTTATGAAAAATTGCAAAAGGGGCGTACCTCAGTCTGATGGGCTTTTTATGAAAAATTGCAAGAGGGAAATGCCTCAATCTGAGGTGTTGGAAAGTTAAGACTCATCAGTTTTATGCTGCTTGCTCTGGTAGAAATTTGTGCCAATTTTGGTAGCTCTAGGATTTATAAAACTTACGGATATTCGATTACCTTTTTTTGCTGGTCATCAAATTAGGTTTTTTCCTCAATATGTATCATTTGCAAAAGAAAATTAGTGCACCTTAGTATTTTGCATGTTACTACTTTACATGTATTGGACTATATTGTCTAATTTCAATGATAATTTATTCGCGTTTTTTAATTACTATTAACTTTTATATTTTAAAATGGGAATGTAGACACTTTTGTATTTCGTGCAATTTTTTATTAAATTAAAAACGTAGAAGAGCGCTTTCCGCTTTCGCCATCATCAGTGCCACTTAGTCAGGTGAGCACAGGAAATCCAAAGAAGGAAGGTGATCAATCAAAACCATGAATATTTAAAAGTTGTTATCTTCACATCTATAAAATCATATTAAAATATTAAAGTTTAAACGCATGTTTGAACATTTTCATAGTTTAATTTGCCAAAAGAGGTGAAAGAACTCACCCTTTGTAGTATTTTAATGTAATTTTATAGATGTGACGTTAACAAATTTTAAATGTTCATTGTTTTGTCTAATCATGTTTCTTCTTTGGATTTCCTGTGCTCTCCTGACTAAGTGGCACTGATGATGGCGAAAGCCGAAAGCGCCCTGCTACGCTTTTAATTTAATAAAAAATTGCACGAAATACAAAAGTGTCTATATTTCCATTTTACTTCTACGTGCACACAGTCGTTTCCTTTTCCTATTTTATATTTTAAATTTGACAAAAATAATGGTCAAATTCTGAATATACAGATAATCCTCCGTCATTAAGTTTTTTTTTAATTTCTAAATTCCACTAGTAATGCTATCTAATAGTAGAATACAGGAAAGGAAATAATTAGCATATATTGTGAAGGTTCCTCCGCATGGTAATTATTATTAATTATTTTATTAATATATATGCGTCAAGATAATTGGCAGTTTGAGTAACAGGAACCTGATTTCATAGCATTGACAATATTTTTCATGTCTGCTGGTAGGTACATTACCTTTTAGAATACGCGTGAAACTGTTAAAAATGTTAAGGACAAATACAGTGTACAAAAATAAGACGATCAGTGGCGGAACTACTATACTGCGGCGCGGGAGGTTCCAGGAGCTAATTTTTTTTAGTAGGCAGTTATTGATTTGGGCCCATTTTTAGGGTATAAAAGGATTATGCGAAACTATGAATCACTTTCTTTTTAGTCGTCAATCATTTTTTGTAGGTGCTTATAAAAATTGGGTGTACATATATGGGTATCTCGGAAACTAAACTTCCAAAAGAAAATTATTTTTAATTATTCCCTTATTATTTAAAATTATTAATTTTTACATAGTTTTGTCTTAGTTAAGACTGCGTTAATCAAAAAAACTACAGCTGTATTATACAGGGTGTTACACAATTTTTGAATTAGTAACGTAACAAAGTTTTTACAGTTTTTTAAAGATCCTCATCAATATAAGTTAAGCTAATTTTCAGAGACCAAACAAAGAATTCGCATTGACGCTGATACAATTTTTATAAACCATAGTCATATTTACCCAAATTTGCACGATTTTATGTAACACCCTATATATTATGCGGAAGACCTTTTTGATAAAACGAGGCAGCGTTGACCAATTCTAGATAGATAGAGACTTAATACATCGAAAACCGCATCCCTGTAACTTTATTAGTTTTTGAAAAATTCCTCTTTGAATTTGGGGTAAAAATTTTGAGATGTGCAAAGCAAATGGCCAGCAGTTTATAAGAGATAGAACATTGGTTAAATAAAGAAAGTTATAGGCTATTCCATGGCCTATTCAATGCCGCTTTGAGAACGATTCGATCTTTTTTGAAACATTTTGAAAAAACCGAAAAGTTGTATTTTCAAAAATGTGCTATGTTTATTTTATTTCAAAATATTTATAAAGTCTCTAAAAACATTATTAGGACAACTTTTTACCCGTGATGCATCTATGCATTTAATTTTAATTTTGACTTTTTGGTTCTGAGATAACATCAACTTCTTTTTTTATAGCGGCCATTTTGTTTTTTCGTTAATTAAGATCAACGTCTTTTTCCCTTTCTAATGAAGTATAATACTTCATAAAAATATTTTATTTTTATGTCAAAAAACCATTTTTCACTGAGTTAGTCATGACTGCGAGGGACACTCCTTGAACATGAAATAATATCCCCAGATCAGTTCGGATTTTTACCCAACAAGTGCACCAGTGACGCCATGTTCTCGTTGCTTAGTCACGTCTACTTATCCCTTAATAACAACCACCCCACCGCTTTAGTGTTTTTGTGACTATGCAAAAGCCTTTGACTGTGTTAGTCATGAAATTTTGATAAGCTTACTTTTCATGGAATCCATGGTATTTCTTTAAATTGGTTTAAATCTTATCTCGGGAATAGGCAACAATTTGTAAGGGCAAATGGTTCTGATTCTGATTGTAAATTGATTACAAGTGGAGTCCCTCAAGGTTCGGTCGTGGGACCTATTCTTTTTTTTATACATTAATGATATCACCAACCTAAACATTAAATGAAAATTTCTACGACACAAGCATAACATGGAGTGATTTTGATACAACGTCTTTACATTCTAATGTTTCCAATGATTTTGGTATGATTAAGGCTTGGTCCGATTCCAATTTGCTTTGCTTTAATGTGGATAAAACGGTGGCCTTATAAAGAGTTAATTAATAAAAAATCAACTATTTACAACGCCATAAAACTTTACAATCATCTTCCAGAACATTTAAAAACTATCCCTATTTGCACTTTTTCAAAAAAAAAACCAAAGCGTACCTCATTGAAAGACCTTTTTAGTGCGTTAGTGATTTTTATAATAAAAGGGTCTCATTAAAAAGTTTTTTATTTGGCTGTTTACTTAAACCTTTTTGCGTGTCATGTTCCAGCTGCTAGCATAGAATTTGAAAATCATTTTATAGGAGAATGAACTACCTGACAATCCGTTAAAATTAATTATTTTTGTTAGGTATTAGATTAAAGTTATATATTTTCTTTTTTTTTAATACTTTTTAATTACTATATTAGTTCAGTGCACTTTTTATTTAACTTCACTTATTTTGCTGGTATAACGATAACAAAATAGAGTTTAAGGTCGCATAATTTTAATTTCAATGTCATCGAAATTATTCCTTTCTTATATGTATTGTTTATCTCCTGATTGTTAATTAATATTATGTCCTAACGAATGTTATATCTACAATTTATGTATTTGCATTGACCTATCGAAAGATATGATTTTTTTTTCGATTAATGTTTCGTTTTTTCATTGTTTTGTTTTTTTTTTCTCCTAAGATAAATTTCGCTTTGTCTATAAAATTGTAACAATTTTCCAGCAATAAAGCATACTTTTGTTTGTTTGTATTTTGACGTACTAAACAATAATTGCTATGGCAATTCAGCGCTAGTTAAGTCAATTTATATAAGAAAAAAAATTGTTCTGTCAAATCATTGAATTCAACTTAATATTTGGTCTGCATTTAGTAGTTATTGTTATGATTAACTTTTGATATACAAAAATAGCCTTGCGAAGAAAAATGCTACACATTAGAATTTTGTATTATATGTAATAGGAATACAAATCTTGCCACCGCCAATTATTTGGAACTGTATCCTATCAGAAGGACAATCAAGCCCATAATGATATCATTAAATGACATTTTCATGACATTTCATTCATTCAACATTCCTGTTATCGTCGACCCAACTAGCTCCAAGAGATATACTTACACGATTCAGAGAGTCCCTACAAAAAGCAAATATCGTCCGTATAAGCCTACTATGTATTGTTCAAGATTTAACAAAGACAGACTACCTAAGGCGAATAGAATTTTCCAACTGGTTTGTAAGGCAATGTCAAGAAGTATCCAATTTCAGTAGGAAAATCATTTGGACCGACGACGCACGAAAAGTTTTTCAGCAACTGTGAAATATTTAAAAGCAATAATCATTATCTTTGGGCTACTGAGAATCCCAGAACCCAACGTAGGCTACATACAAGTAAGATTTGGATTTAATGTATAGTGTGTTAAATTGTTTAAAAGTTGATATTTCTCTTAAGACAAGGACAAATTGAATGCATAAAAATAAGACCGTTGATGTTCCTAAGCGCCATCTTCTTTACTTAATGTCTCTTTTAATTTACAACATGTAAATGATTACATTTTCAATACAGCTGATTTATCATCTGTGGATGGCGTAAGTAATAGCGAAATAATAGAACAAAAAATTCACAGATCTTGCACCTTACGCAAATATCATACGTATTGTAAAAACGTGACACAACTTTTAAATTATAATGTTTTATTCTGTCTTTTATTTTTAGGTTATAATCTTTTATGATTATTAAATAGGTAATATTTATTATTATATGGGTGAAGAAATGATAAATAGTAGATATCACAAAACACTTGCCGGACTTAAATACGAAATTGCAAGGACCACGTCAAGTTATTACAGATATGCATGATCATGTAAAAGCTTTCAAGTGTAAGATGATGTTGTGGGAAAAACAATTAACAGTTAAAGTTGTAAGACATATCGGGAAAGCACAAGTGTCCCAATATCATACAAAATATATTCAGAAAAAAATGAGAAGCCTTCTGGCAGAATTTGAGAAGCGTTTTCGGGATTTTAAGACCCAAGAAAACAATTTTTCTCTATTTACTGGTATTTTCACTATCGATATTGATAAAATTCCCCCTCACTTGCAAATGGAATTGAGATTTAGTGTCAGATCCATTTATTTTTTTTTTCATTACTTGCCTGTTCAATGCCTGTAAAATCCTGTCAATGTTTGGAAGTACCTCTAAGTTTAACATAGTTTTAAAAGTTATTTCAGCCGATAAATTCGCGCCACAAATAGACAACTTAATTAAAGACAAAAGATTGTCACCCTGGATTTTCTCAAAACCAAGGTGCAAGATTGCTACGCTCTTATTTAATAATTATTATTACTGTTTAATTTTAAATTATTTCGATCACAAAATGGTATCAAGATTACAGCTCGTGGTCAACAGAGCGTGCAATGTAGATGCCCTAGCTCAATTAACCCGGAGACTAGGGCGTGGGAAAACTTAAGAAATCTTAAAGGAAAAAAAAAGAAATGAGCGCCACCAATTTATAACGGCTTAAATTGGAAAGCCCCTTGATCTTCGCGGCACTTGCTTCCTCTTGATACTTTAAAAGAAAAAGAGTGAGCTAAATAAAACACACAAATGAAGTTAAGAAAAAAAAATCTATTTATCTGTTACTGTATAAAAGAAAAAAAAATACATAAACAATAAGTATGTTATCAGTTACGGTATAAAGAAAAAAGTAAACAATAAGTGTCACCAAATTCAGCAGCCCCTAGCGCTCCTAACTTCAAACTAGGCCCGTGACATGGGATTAGTCCCGAGGCTTAAAGTTAAGTTTGTGGCTTGAAATTGTCTGTGACTTGCAGTTGCAATTAGCCTCTGACTGAAATTAGGACTGTGACTTACAGTTGGCCCCTGACTGAAATTAGGACCGTGACTTCCAGTTGGCCCCTGACTTGAAATTAGGACCGTGACTAACAGTTGGCCCCTGACTTGAAATTAGGACCGTGACTAACAGTTGACCCCTGACTTGAACCCTATCCAATAGGGTCACTCAGTTCTAGTCAAAAAGGTGGTTTCATGTGCCAAGTACAAGGGCATGGAAAATGGCGGTCTGGTCCAATCTTCAGGTCAAATCCTCTCTTAGAGAGATTTTCTAGCACGAAAAATAACACTCACAGTGCAAACTATAATGTGCCCGAAAAACTATTGCGGTGTTGAGAAAAAATCCCGCTAACGGATTTCCAAGATTTTCCTGGATTATTTCCTCAGACCCGCGCTGAAGACCTGTGGTTTATCTGCAGGTGACCAGTAAAATGAAAAATGTGTTCCCCAGCTTCCTTTCCATCTAGAACTTTGGTTAACTAAGGTGGCGGAATACCATTGGCTAGAATATGTCAGGTGCTAACAACCTTGCCAAAAGAGCACATAGACGGAATAAAACAAGGATATGATTAACATGTTAGACAAGAAAAACGACTCTCCATTGGTTGAGAAAGATACAGGAAATAATGCAGGAATACACTTGGCAACAGCGAAAAAGATGCCTGCGCTCTTGATATGAGGAAGTACCGGATGAAGGGTTTCGAGAATAAGTTAATATGGAAGTCTTAGCCGAATAGATCCGAAAAGTTCCGAGACGACGCAATAATAACATTGACAGAAACAACTAACTTGAAATTTAAAAGCAACGCCAAGGCGAAATGGAAATGTAAATAAACAAATATTTAATTAATTACTCTAGTACTAATGGAAAAGGACCACTCAGAAAAGTCAAATATTAGTCCGGAGTAGAGTACCAGAGAGTCAAAAAAAAAAGATGTGCTAATGCAGGAGTAGTTAAATGCCATAAAAATGAAACGTAAGTTGAGTTTAATTTAATAGAATTTTTCAAACTGCATAAACTCATTATTTAACCATAAAACAGGAATTTATTCACACAATTATTAACTATTTATTTTAGGAATGCATCAGACGCAGACGTAACGAAAGTTCAGTTTATAATAAGCTCCAAGTAATTATGCAACTATGGACAAAACAAAAGTCGATCTGAATTTCGGAACATCAAACATTGATAGAAATTATAAGAAGGCTGTAGTTTATATAGTCTCAGAAAAAAAAAGGTAAGAATATTAATATTGAATCGAGGAATACCTTTGGGTTATTTATGTCTAACTTAAATGAAAATACCTTTATATGTTACATATTCACAGCAAAAAAGAACACGAATAATAAAATTTAAGAGAAAGTATGAAGTGGTGTGTATATATAGTATCTATAGTCTAAAATAATCCTAGGTATATCTGAAAAGAAATATTTATCAAGGCAACCAATACAAGTATTTACAGTTCAATATTAATACATAATATCGACTTTGTATCAAAGAATTTATTGGGGTACTAATGATTTGGTTTTTTTTTACAGCGACAGAAGAGTTATACAAAATATACGCTCGAATCTAAAAATGCAGCATATCTAGCCAAGGAAAACGAAAATCCCAAGACTCGTATAAAGGACTCGAAAACAGGTTTTCAAAATTAATAAAATTTAATTTATATCTACTCTGTAAAATATATGGGAAATATATAGTTTGTCTAAAGTGCTATATGAAGTTTTTCTTATACAGTATATAATTATTAAATTCGGCAAAATTAAATAAATCCAACAATTATATTTGAACTGATTTTTTTTTGCGACATCTATGAACGAACGCTAAACTTATACCATTTACTGAAAATTATTCCTTTATAACTTGAGTTCAGATATAGGTACAAAATTAACTACTTATCGAGAGGTGACACTGTGTGTACCGAAATTTGCTGCAAAAGGTGTTGAATTTATATTTCGCTTAAATATGAACAATGTAACCGCTTCTAATAAGAAAACTACTAAAATCTAAGGTATCAAACCAACAAGGCGTACATATTAATCACTAAACTTAATACTAAAGTAGTAGATTATAATATTAAATTAATCATACAATGAAATGCACTTATAACAAAATTAAACTGTTAAATGAAATGCACTTATAACAAAATTAAACTGTTACAAGATGTCAAATATCTGGCAAAAAAATTTAATGTTTGTAGTTTTTTGTAATGTCCTTTTTATTGGAAATTTAATAAACAGACTTGTCCTATAATAGGAATTTTTTTAAAGATTTTCAGTAGTTTGTCTTCTTTAAGATAAGGTTTTGCGGCCCACATAGTGGATGGTATTCATGCTTTTGACTCACCAGTGACTTTGAGTTTGACATGGCTGGTTTAGTGCGTCCGCACACATAATCTATACGTATTATTTTACTAAACACGTTATCGCAGTTTCGGTGTCGAGGTTACGACAGGCAGTGTTAAGTTTGCATAAAAGTGATCCCAATAGTATTTTCATCACTGAAATGCTTGTTTTTAGATGTTCCCGTAGCAGAAGATATACGATCAGATATTTGCATTACGAAACTGAATATATGCGAGGAAAGCAAAATAAAAATTATTCCGATATGAAGGATTTAAGGACTAATTTCTCAATAAAACCCTTGAAATTGTTTTAAAGTTAATATTTCTGTTACGACAAGGCAAATACATTGCATAAAAATAAGACCATTAATCTTCCTAGGCGCCAACTTCCTCATTTAACGTCTCTTTTAATTTACAACATGTAAATGACTACATTTTCAATACGGTTGATTTATTATGTGTGGATGGCATAAGTAATAGCGAAATAATAGAACAAAAAAAACTTCTTTTTAGGTGAGCTCTTAGCAGAAGATATAACATAGCATATTTGTATTAAGAAGCTGAATATTACGAGGAAAACTAAATAATTGTTTGAAAGTCGGTATTTGTGTTAACGCAAGGACAAATACAATGCATAAAAATAAGATCATTAATCTTCCTAGGCGCCATCTTCTTCACCTATTGTTTTTAATTTCCAACATGTAAATCATGACATTTTCAATACGTCTGATTTAGCATATGTGGGTAGCATGAGTAATAAAGAAATAATAGAACGAAAAAAACTAGTTTTTATATGAACTCTTAGCAGAAGATATCACGTCGCATATTTGCATTATGAAGCTGAATATATAAAGGAGGTAACTAAAAACTTTTTAAAATTACTTGAATTTGATCAAGAGGCAAATAGATAATATTGCTGCCTGTTTCCCAATCAACAATGGACTTTTCAGCACGATAATGCATCAATTCAAACAGCGGAAATAAATAATACTGTCAACACATGGTTCGGTGACAGCAATATTAACATTCTGGAACAGTGACGGCTCTTCTAGGGTCACTTGGTCAATGACCCCACAAAAATATTTCGGAAAATAAATTAGTCGTTCGACCGTCCCTCCTAATAGTTGTAATAAAACGCGAACCTTGGGAAAAGTTGCATACGCTACACCATTAGCCGTTCGAATAGTCTCGTTGCGTTCCTTAGGCATAATAAAATACGCTATACTAAGCTAGGCTGGGCATTCCGAATTACCCTGATTATCTTAAAGCTTGACGAAAGTACCCGAAGATTTCACAGCTACCGAGCGGCAGCCGAACGTGATAGCAAATGAAATATGAAATCGCGATTGGTCGTGGCATCACTTCGGCCTGCGGAAGTTCAATTGTTCAGAGGTCGAGCGATCGATATTCTAACTCGATATTGTTTCGGACGTTTTTAATCTTTGAAAATTAATTTATATAAAGTGCGGGACACGAAAGAAAACCGGGCGGTCCTTAAAATAAAGGTTCATAGTCTTAAGCAAGCGTAAAAGTAAAATTTGTTTACGCAAATAAAATGTATGTTATTTTATTTGTTGTAATAGTTTGCCGCTTCACCTATAAAGCGCTCCAGCTAAGCGGCACGGAATGTTAATCGAGGATTTAGTAAATTTTGCACTGGTCCACTTGTAATTGGGATGTGCCTAGGGTCTCCATGCACTTGCCGCTAGAAGGTTCAAGCTATTTCCAGTGCCACCTATACATTTCGAGCATTTGTTTTCATTTCTATATAAATGCGTTGCGTTGAATTTGAATTATCATTTCGAAGTAACGATGGCGAGCAAAAGAGGAAAAACAATTCGAAGCGGTGCACGTGAAGTTATTGCGACGTTATAGAGGCCTGTACTAGAGAAGCTGAAAATAATAGTTTGACTATTCCGATTCAAAATCGAACAGAACGCGCTGCATTTTACACTGGTGTTTCGGAAAGTAGTGTAAGAAAAATTCAAAAGAGAAATAATGATCGCTGATGTTCTCCTTCACCTTTAAAATCTCCTGGTAAAAAAGACCCCGATTATCAAACAAAGATAAAATTGACGATGGTGATTTTCAAGTAATTCGACGAACAATAGAAGATTTTTATGTAAACTTGAAAAAGGTTCCGACCTGCAAACCCCTACTTCGTGCTGTAAAGAACAAAATAGATTTTCCGCACGGGTATAAAACCTTAAATCGACTTTCACGATCAAATGGTTTTGTTTGGCTCAAGTAAACGAAAATTGCTCAATGAGAGACCAAATATTTTTCACTGGCGAGTGAAATATCTATCAACTGTAAGGCAATATAGGCAAGAAGGACGCAATATTGTGTATCTAGACGAAACCTGGGTAGATAATGATATGACAGTGAACAAATGCTGGTAAAGTGAAAGTGTTACAGGTGTTGTTCAGGGAATCAGCTCTAGTAGTCGCTTTATTATAGTTCATGCTGGTTCAGAAGTCGGATTTGTTCCAGGTGCTGCTTTAATTTTTCGCTCGAGACTAACAACTGGAGACTATCATGGACAGATGAATAGAGATAATTTTGAAAAGTGGTTGCTCGAGAAGCTTCTACCTGACATTCCTCCCAAATCAGTCGTGGTAATAGATAATGAGTCTTATCATTCTCACGTAGAAGATAAAGTGCCAACTAAATACTCTACAAAAGCGCATATGATATCGTGGCTTAAATCGAACAATCTTGTATGTGATCCAACATCGAGAAAATATCAATTATATGAAGTAATATCAGCCAATAAGCCTAGAGAAAAAAAGTATAAAATTGGCGGTCTTTTACGTAACCTCAACACCTTTAAGGCTGCCTCCATACATGTGCGACCTCAACCCTATTGAACGTGCATGGGCAGGAGTTAAAAAATATGTTCGAGAGCGCAACACCGGTGAACTTTCAATTAAAGATTTAAATAAAGTAACATTAGAAGCGATTGACTCAATATCGGATAAAAATTGGAAATCGTATGTTAAACATGTTCGTTCTATTGAAGATAAGTACTGGGAAGTAGATGGCAAAATTGAAACGGTTATTGATGATTTAGTTATCACACTGGGATCTTCAAGTAGTGACGACAAAACCTCATCATTTTCAGAGGAAGACAACGATTTAGAAGCAATCGAACCATTAGAATCACAGCCGTCAATCTCAAAAATGGCTTAGTTTTTTTTTCATATATTTTGTAAAATTGTTCATAAAGTAGCTGTCAATAAACTGCTTCAAAATAATTAATTTTCTGTTCAATACCGGGTGTCAAAAAATATCTAATATTGCAATTAATATTTGAAAAACTACAGAACTCATATTTTTCCAAAATTAACACATGAATGTAGTTAGAGTAGGGGAGTCAGCACTGATTCCAGTGAACAAGATTTATCAAAATTTTGACATATGCACTTCGACTTTGGGCTATTTGGGTATGCCAAAAGTGACCGTTTGTCTCCGTCTGTTGTGAAGTACTATACAGGGCAAATCCTAATTGCGTGCTAATGTTAAAGGGGGGTGATTCTTTTACCTTTTTAAGAAAAAAGTTTAATATGATCCTAAAAGTCTTAAGTTTGGAGATACAGGGTTTTAAAAAAACATTTTTATTATAGGTAAATAGCTGTGAAATTTGATACACGTCTTTTATGTATAAAAGGGCATTTTTTATTAACAATCAATTTTTGAAATTTCTACCAGTGGCGTGCATATGTAATTAACCTGGGTAAATCCGTATGCTCCTTAATGCATAGAAGACGTGTATCAAATTTCATGCAGTTATCTACAATAGCATCAGAATTAGGATGAAAAAAAATGATTTCTTTTTGAACTTTACTATCCTGTATCTCAAAAGTTAAGTCTTTTAGGACATAAAAACACCCCCTTTAACATCAGCACGCAATTAGGAAACGCCCTGTATAGTACTTCACAATGACGGCCCCTGTCTAAAGTAATATGACAAACGGAAACAGACTTTTGGCATACCCGAGTAGCCCAAAGTCGAACCGCATAAATTAAAATTTTGATAAATCTCGTTCACTGGATCTGATGCTGGCTGCCCTTGTAAAATCTGTATCACTATACTGAGTGGTCCAATAATAGTGGACGTAGGCACCAGTCCGGGAACCGTTAATGACAGAACTCAAGAAAAAATATATTTATAGGTAAGTCGATCAAGAAAAATCAAAATTAAATCATTTTAAAATTTGAATGCTCGCCGTTTTTGCAATACAAAAGAGATATAGAAGTGCGGTACACGAAAGAAAACAGAAAATATAGATAAAGGTTCATTAAGCATAGTTACATTTTTTAATTATCTGAAGTGCGTATAGTCAAAAAGGAGTGTCATATTATTTAAAGAACGACGGGACACCACTGGTTTAAAGAGATTTCTTGGCCGACCTTCCTAAACTGATTGACTCCGTCCGGTTTTCTTTCCTGTCCAGCACTTTACTGTTTTTTGTAATATATATTTTTTTATTTTTATGATCCATGTGTGAGTTGGAAATATACGGGAAATAAAATGTTGGTACTGACTAGTGCAAAAAAATAAACAACTAAAGAGTGCTTACTTAATTTTGAGAAAATAACCGAATTCAAAGTAAGTCGCAACTTGCCAGAACTTAGTATACGACAAACTAATAAAGACAAAAATAAAGAAGTTCATGGAAACTTTCACAAAAGTATGTACGATTTAGCTAGGTGGATATGTGGTTGTGAAGTCTCTAACTCATTTTACTGTTATGTTTGTTTTTTGTTTTCTAAGGACTCGTCGGACTCGTTATGGTGCAAAACCGGTGTTAACGACTTAAAACACTTAAAAGAAAAAATAAAAAAACATGCGTTTTCTGCAGATCACATTAATTGTTAGGTGAACTATGCTCCGGTCAGAAGCGTTGATGTTCGCACTCAGCTAGACACAGTTTATAGAAAATCCCTTCCAGATTTTAATGAAAATGTATCCAAAAATCGTTATATTTTAAACAAAATTATAGATTGTGTAAAATTTTGTGGGGCATTCGAGCTGGCACTACGTGGCCATGATGAAAAGGCTTTGTCTGAAAATCCAGGGGTTTTTCGAGGACTTATAAATCTTGTTGATTAGTTGGGCCAAGATAGATTATCCTCTTTAGCAATGTTAAATATCGAGAAATTGTTTATAAAAAGAATGTGCGTGTAATTTTAACGAACGTGTCATTCAAGAGAATTTAAAGCTCAATTTAAAGATGTTTATTTTTATTTTAAGTATGCCTATTTTTAAATTTGTTATTGACCTCCCACTATAATTCACCACGAGCCGCCACTGTTCTGGAATGGCCTGTCCGTGTCCGACCAAACAAGCCTGCACAGAAAGGATGACAGTTCGACACCAGAGAAGAACTAGTGGTAATCACAAGAACATCGTGAGAAATGATTCCAATGAATTTGTTAGACAGTTTATTAATTAATTACCTCATTGTATTGTAGCGGTTATTGAGAAGCGCGGAGGCCTTACGATATTAGAATGAAATGAAAATAAAAATGTCTTGCTTTGATTCTGGACTCTACTGATAGTGAGAATAATCAAGAATTTTAGAAATTAGTGTGTGAAATTTACAATCTACTTTCTAGATTTGTTGGAAGGACCTAATCGAACTATACCACTAGTAGTCCTCCTAACAAAAATCCAATTTTTTTAAAAATTTAGAGCCATATTTGATATGAGATGGAGCGGACTGTATTTTCGTTTCATAATTATAAATATAATTGTTTTTATTTGATTTCAGGTTGATGTCCCCCAACATATCCCCAGCCACGTCGCCTACGATGTCCACCTCGTCTTCCCCCACTCCACCGCCGACGAATTCTACGGCGCCAATGTCAGCGGCTCAAGCAGCCAGCTACAGCAAGATGGCTGGGATCCCCTGCGTGGCAGCTGCGTCTAGGTATACGGCGCCGGTCCATATAGACGTTGGCGGTACCATATATACTTCGTCTCTGGAGACTTTGACCAAGTAAGAGTTTTTTCTTTTACTCGAATTCGCTTTATTGACTTATAGGTCAGGCGATGGGTCAAACATTCATGAGAAAAATGGAAAAAATTAAACAGTATATATTTTTAGAAAAATTCATAGACGAATATTTTCGAAGCAAAAAAAGATTTTGATCTTATTTTTTCTGCATGAAATTGCGCAATCCCCCTACTTTTTTACCACTAGGCCATACTCGCTAGTTGCAATGACAACACTGTACTATACAGGGCGTTATATGAAATCCTTTAATTTCTTGCAAATTTTGTTAGTTCCGAGAATCTAAGAAAAATAATTTTAGAATATTTTGTTCACGGCAAAATGATCCATGGACGAATACCAAAAAACACTTTCTACCGATTTTGCCTAGCTTCATTTGTTTTCACTGTACATGGTTTAATCGAGAAGATCGATATTTTTTCAAAAATTAATACATAATTCAGGCTGCTTTTACAAAGTAGGCATGGGATAAGCGAATTTGGAGTGGAGAGTTATGTCGCTAATGCAACTAACACAAAGATATTATACAGGATGTTGAAATTTGTTAATTCTCATGCGAATATTAGGTAGACTAGACCTTTTTGTCCAAACGCTTTTTTGATTTTAAGGCTACCTTCATTTGTCACGAAATAAACTGCAAACATTTTGAACTTGTTTTCTTTTCGATTATTTTTGTGTCAAAATGATACCAGGACAAAGAAACAAACAAAAAAACATTTCTGCCCAGTTAACTTATTTTAATGAACTTTTTGTCTACGAGGGTTAAGCAAGACTAGCTACGTTTGCTTACAAATTAATTTGTTTGCCTTTTTTGCAGAAGAAACATGGGATAAATTAATTTTATGGTGTCGAGCAATGACGTCAAAAAGAAATAGACCCGGCATTTCATTCATGAAAATGAAATAAATAGAATCAAACATCAATTTGTTGTTGTGTATGAGTGGAAAAAAGACGGACTGATCGCATAAAGAATAGTTTGCGGTGAAAATTGCAACGCTGTCAGATATCTTCGCGAGGCTTACCAGTGGCGTAGCTATTTTTGAGATAATGTATTATTTGCTATATTTTTTTGAGCCCAAATATTAGTATGGTGGATACGACAGTTTTTTGTTCTAAGATGAACAGGAATGACTTCACACTGCAAAAGGGAGCGTTTTAGTGATAACTTGAAAACAATTAATTTAGATATGTCGTGGAAAAAGAAACTTTTTTATTATCAATTTCTTAAAAAATTTGGTTGCTTGTCGAAAAAATAGTGTTAACAATATTCAACTTTAAGTCAGATATACAGGGCATTCAAAAGATACGAAAAAGTGTATTTCAAATTGTGACTGCCGCGGCCGTTTTAAAGGCCATAAAAAATCGTAAATAAGGGTTTAGTATTAGTTATGTCATATTAGTAATAGCTAAGGAAAGATTTAAATAGAAAAAATGTTTTTTTGCTGTTTGACCTTAAATATCTCCATAACTATAATATAAAAAATTCCGTCACAAAAATTTTATTTTTTTTGAAATCGTTAGTAAAATCCACTTTTTTGAACATCCTGATTTAAAGTTTATTACTATCAAAAATATTTTTTCTGAACCACCAACTTTTATCGAGAAATCAATAATAAAAAAAGTAAATAAATGTATTAAAATGCAAGATGTTTCAATAAAAAAATCGAAGCTTTTTGGTGGTTCTGAAGTACTCTGTATAATATTTTACACTATATTTGAAACTTTATATTTATAAAAATGTTTATATTTATAAAAATTTAAATAACAAAGCTGAAAGTGGTGCTGCACTTCTTTATAAATTTTCACCCGGACACGTGGTTTATAAAAATTAAACAAAGTTTAAAAGTTTGGTATAATTTATTTATAAACCGTTTGATGTAATAACAAATAACTATTATTATCGACAAAACAATAGTAACATATTAATTTAATATTTCATTATTTAATGATTCAGTGACATTTGTCAAAATCGGAAACTTTATATATATATATATATATATATATATATATATATATATATATATATATATATATATATACTGGGTGGTGCAACCAAGATGGGGTGGACGATTGTGGGCAAACGGAGAGGAATTTGAAAAAAAAATTGGGATATGATTGATAGTCAAGAACGCTGTGTTTTAAAATTATACCCATTATACAGGGTGGTCTGAAAAGTTCGTGGTAAACCAAACTTGTGTTTTTTTAAATGGGATACCCGGTATATTATTATTTTAGTTGATTCTCCTATTCGTTGCGATCATTTTGATATAAGGTTAGTTGGGTGTAAAATTTATACCAAGGGAATGGGACGAGGTTAAAGTGGAAAAAAGGGTTATACTCCGGCCATTTTTTGAAAATAATTGAAGCAGGTATGGAAAAGCTAAATATTCTATAAAATGTATTGTATCTAGGACTACAATAATCGCTTGTAAGTCGTTCAAAATTATTCACTGTTATATAGGGTGGTCAAGTTTTGCAAATTTACCTTGGATTGAATTTTTTTAAATGGAACACCCTGTATATTTTACTTTCATGTTAAAGATAACATTACTAGCTTTTAGAAAATACCATATTTGATACCTTTCTGATCAACAGTTTTTCTGTAAATTAGCTGTGAAATCAAAATTTCTTCATTTTAACACGAATTACTCTGAATTCACGTTATTAAAATTGACAATTTAATATTAGGAGGCCATGATATCATAAATTGAACAAAAGATTGACAGTCCTGTCAAAACAGCAAAGTGTCAGAATATTGTCATCAGTAAATAAATAAATATTGTTCTTTGATGATGCGATGCCGAAATAAAAACAAGATAGAAGCTTTTGCAAGTTTATCATAGAGATTTCAAGAAACAGGAAATGTTGCTTTCAAAAAAACGTAAAGTAATTAATAAACGAGTTACCAATGAAGATAATGCTTTGACAGTATTAATAACAGATCTTTTTTTACAAAAAAAATAAATTTAATATAAATCAACAAAAACAATGTAATTAAAACTTATAAAAGATGTTCAACTAAACCACTGTTTTGCTGAAGGCACATCTCGAGTCTATCCATAAATGAAAGTTTCACTTTTTTCAAAGTCAGGTCTGAAATGTTGCGAAAACTGCTTATTATTCTCAACTTCATATCTTCCACTGTGGTTGGAACCTCTTTATAAACTTCTTCTTTAATATGTCCCCATAAAAAGAAATCTAGTGGCGTTAAATCGGGTGACCTCGCAGGCCATTTAACTGGTTCACCTCGCCCAATCCAATGCTCTCCTTTCCAATTATTGAGAAAATGTCTTACATGCCTATGGTAATGCGGGGGTGCTCCATCATGTTGGAACCATAAGGAATTTCTTAACATTAAAGGTAAGTCTTCGAGCAATAGGGGCAACTCATTTCTCAAAAAATTTAAATAGACTTCTCCCGTTAAATGCTCTTCAAAGAAATATGGTCCTATAGCATGAGAGCCAATTATACCTCCCCAAACATTAATTGACCATTTATTTTGATGGTCCACCTGACGAATCCAATGTGGATTTTCGGTTGAATAATAGTGCATATTATGTTTGTTAACCAAGCCGTTGCTTTTAAAAGTTGCTTCATCTGAAAACAGCACCCTATCTACAAAACCTGGATTATCCCAAATTGTATTTAAAAACCAAATTGAAAACTCTTGTCGTTGGACGTAATCGCGATCATACAATTCTTGGTGTAATTCAATGTGGTAGGCATGATATTTATGTTGTTTCAGAAGCAACATTGCCTGTTTCTTGAAACCTCTCTAATAAACTTGCAAAAGCTTCAGGTCTTGGTTTTTTTTCGGCATCTGGATATCGTACCGCAAAAACCCTGCTTGTTAGTAAAGGGTTTTTTTGACACTCACCCAACATAAAAGTCATGTTTATCAACTCTGGAGTACTCAAACTCATTGTTACTAACAATTTCTCGGCTTATCGTCAAAAAACAATGGTAATTGATGCCAATTTTCTCACACTTATATTATAGGTAGTCAATTTTAGCAACGTAAATAATACCGTTTCTGTTAGAATGAGTAAATTTTGGTTTCACGGTTAATTTACTAAAAAACTGTTGGTTAGAAAGATATCAAATAGGGTATTTTCTGAAAGCTGGCGATGTTATCTTTAATATGACAGTAAAATATATGGGGTGTTCCATTTAAAAAAATTCAATCCAAGGTAAATTTGCAAAACTTGACCACCCTGTATAACAGTGAATAATTTTGAACGACTTACAAGCGATTATTGTAATCCTAGATACAATACATTTTATGGAATATTTGGTTTTTCCATACCTGCTTCAATTGTTTTCAAAAAATGGCTGGAGTATAACCCTTTTTTCCACTTTAACCTCGTCCCATTCCCTTGGTATAAATTTTAGACCCAACAGACCTCATATCAAAATGATCGTAACGAATAGGAGAATCAACTAAAGTAATAATATACCGGGTGTCCCATTTAAAAAAACACAAGTTTGGTTCACCACGAACTTTTCAGACCACCCTGTATAATGGATATAATTTTAAAACACCGCGTTCTTGACTATCAATCATATCCCAAAAATGTTTTTTCAAATTCCTCTCCGTTTACCCACAATCGTCCACCCCATCTTGGTTGCACCACCCTGTATATATATATAAACAACTTTAGGTTAGCAAGAAGCTGATTTAATAATATTTTATCAATAAGTATATAAGGTATTTAAAATTTGCAAAGAAATTTCGCAAAAAAAACTGTTTTCTGTCAATATCTAACAAAATATTTCAAATTGAGCAAATATGTAAATGTAAAAAATTAAGAGAGGCTACCCTAAACAAAGACGCATTTAATGATTTTTTCGTAAGTACGACAGTTTCTAACATAAATCGATAGGAAAATAAATTTCATTTTTCTTCCACAAAAATCTCCTGTCGTAAACAAAATTGCGAATGCGTCCCGAGACCAAATTTATGATAATTCCAACAAAAATTATTATTATTAAACTTAGAATATATGGTAGCTGCTGAAAATTTCTGAACCATTTTCACACAGTTTAGAAGTTCTTAACTTTACGTATACAAAACACGATTTAAGGAATAAGAAAATTATTGAATTTACCTTTGGGGATTGAAAATAATTACCTCCAAAAGATATTCGATTTTGGCAGTGAGGGATATTTAGAATTCTCAAAAAAAAACTTTTAAGTAAACGCTCACTAAAAATAGGCATTTGAAGATTTCCAGAGATACTACATATCCAGCTAATATCATAATGTTTTAGAACTTCGAGAAAGTACTAAAAAGTAAGACGAATACATTTATGATTATTTACCCCGTAAAGAAATCCAGATTTTTAATGTAACAATATGGTTCCAGACTCTCTATGGAAGATAACACCACATTAACCTCAATATTAACAAAGTGACTAAGCACTTATTTATTAAAATACTATTAAATGTATAAAACCTAAAAATATTAAGCAAAAGTCGCCAAGGTCATATTTGCTCAGCATATACCTACAATTTTTTACATTTTCATAATTGCTCTACCTGCAATGTTTTAATAGATATTGGCAAATAATTAAATTTTTTGCAACTTTTTTTCATATTTTGTTGCACATGAAAAAAAGCATTCTTCTTCTTTGTCAGTGAATTGATTTTGACAGGGTTGGATCCCCCCTAGAATTGAAATCCTGGCTACGTGCCTGCAAAAGACATATTTATGTAATGGTTCATGTGGCAATATTTATTATATTATTAGCAATAAGCTTAGTCATTAAAGAGCAAGCATTTCCATGACGAAATACAACCAATAACAGGGTGAGTTCTTATTACTATTGTTACTAAAGATGAAGATAAAACTAAATTTTGTTACATGGACCCACTTTGTGTTTTGATGTCTATACCAAGAGCTTATTTAACACCTTTCTTCATCAGTTTATTGCCGACTTCATAGAAAATATGTTATAAAATATAATTTGTCACTTTTTAATGCAACCTATTTTTTGAAATCGGGTTTGTTTTTTAAAACATTTTCTAAAACATTTTAATTCTATTTACGCCAAGTTAGGTAAAAATTTGGGTCCACTACTTTTAAAAGTTTGCCAGGCTCGCGGCAAGTAATATTATATACAAATGCACCACCTTTACATGTATTGGATCTATTCATATTTACAGAAAATCAGCAATAAACATAGCCCAATATTAGTATGAATACAAAATTGAACTTCGTATCCCTAAAAACCACGAAAACCATATTATGAAAAACAACATCTTTACAGTATTTATTCCTCAATTTACCCCCTTTTTTCCCCACCATCCACCTTCCCCGCTATTCACTTTACTTATTGACAGTATAAATATTTTGTGCCAAGATGTTTAATATTTTTAACATTCATTATATTATATTACATTATTATTTATATTACCGAAATCACCTGATAAAAACAAATTCTCCCTAGCTGGGATAATGTACCTCAGGATGGTTTTTATTTACTATTTTGATTAATTATTTTTAAAAACCAAATTTTTAGGCAATAAATTAAAGCATTTCAAATTCATTAAAGAAAATCTCTAGTAAATGAAAAATTGAAAAGTAACGCCATTCCGTTATTTTCATTTTTTGTATATGAGAACTCCGACACTACCCTAAATATTTCTTGAACATTTCATCCGAAATGCGAACCATCCTGGAGTAATTAATGACATACATAAAATAATGGGTCTTACAGCTTACTCAATTAAAATTTATTACCTATGCTTTACCAAATAGTATATTTATGTTGTTTATTAACTTCTCAAAAAAGGTGGTTTGAGAAATTTTAGAGTAATATTTGAGACTTTTCACAAATATATAAATTAGCAAAACGCTGTACTCCATTTATCATCAGTATCTTCGACTTTATAGATAAGTTGAAGTTATAAAAATTTAATTTAAGCCCAATTGAAACGTGCAATACAAAAACAATATTTCGTTTGCATATATAAGAACGTTATTAGACGGTGATTTTACCTTTCAACTACAGCACTGGTATGACATAACGTTACTTACCTTCGAAAACAAACTTCTAGGTTTAAATCGTTCCTTTTTCTGCAAATAAAGCAAGTTCGCACCATTTTCTTAAAAGTTTTTTAAGCAGATTCTTGAAAATAGCCACACAAAACACTTGGATTTCTGAAAAACACTTATCTCACCAACTAGAACAATTACAACGCCTCATATCAAATACGTCGAAATCATGAATGACGGGATTTTCTTCACGATTTAAAAAATTTTATTTGGCCGCAATTTTACTAGTTGAGTCCTATACCACAATTAGTTATGGCACACAATTTGAAATCAATCCATTAAGTAGTTTTTTCAGGCTGAGTGATTAAATATTTTATTATACCGCCATTTTGTTCCGCCATCTTGGATTCGTACCAAAATTTTACCAGTTGATTCCAACATAATACTATAATATAATAATGTTTATGCAAAATTTGAAACAAATTGGATAAGCAGTTTTTTCATAATAATTTTTATCAACATTATTACCAGGTCATACCCATATGACCCTTAATTTTTGATAAAAATTTGAAGTCAATCGGGTAAGTAGTCTTTAAGCTATGCCGCGAACTGACAGACAGAGAGAAAAACCGACAGACGGACCGACGGAGTTGATAAAACTATATTTTTTGGCATTTTGCGACGCTAAAATGTAAAGACAAGTAAAACATGAGAGGGTGATTTTTTCACAATTACATAGGTTTTATTTGGCCGCCATCTTGTTCGGCCACCTTGAGTTAGTACCAGAATTTTACTAGTTGATTTCTATAACATCAATAGTTATGACACACAATTTGAAATCAAACCATTAAGCAGTTTTTTATGCTGAATTTTTAAATATTTTATTAAGCCGCCATTTTGTTCCGCCATCTTGGATTCGTACCAAAATACTGCTAGTTGATATAATACTTCATGTTTTTTGCAAAATTTGGAATAAATTGGATGAGCAGTTTTTAAATTTTTTTTTGAGACTTCACTAGGCCGCCATTTTGTTTCGCCATATTGGATTTTTACCAAAATGTTACCATATGACTATTAATTTTTGACCAAAATTTGAAGTCAATCGGGTAAGTAATATTTAACCTATGTCGCGAACTGACAGACAGACAGATAGACCGACAGACGGACCAACGGAATTGATAAAACATATTTTTTGGCATCTAGTGCCGCCAAAACGTATTACAAAAACATTTTATTTGGCCGCCATTTTATTCCGCCATCTTGGATACGTAGTAAAAATTTTACCACTTCATTTCAAATCAAAATACAAGAGTTCTAACCACACTACACCACAACTTGTTACGTTCTGGACGCGCGTTTCGCTAACCAAGTTAGCATCATCAGCAGATGATATAAACTAAAGTAACTTATCCTAACCGAGACTATTTATAGGTAAATGTGGTCACACTCGGTTGCACCCGACTGCACCGTTGTCAAGTAAACAATAGAGGGGACTATAGGGAATAGGCCCTCTGTCTTTATTTAGTGCTTTCTTACCACATTTAACTATTTCTATACTCTCAAATGCATCCAATAATCTATTATTAGATACATTTTTAATCAACTTAAGATTATTTATTCCTATTCGGTGATTGTTTTCCAAAGCATGTTGGACAACGCCTAACTTTTCTGTTCTTCCGTATCTTAAATGTGCCATGTGTTCTTTAAAACGAATGTTTATGGAGCGTTTAGTTTGCCCAACATATTTTAGATCGCAGTCATTACAGCTAATTTCATAGATGCCACTCCTCTCCCTCAAGTCGACTTTGTCTTTGGGGTTTCCAAGGAGATTTTTCAAACTATTCTCCGTTTTGTAGGCTACTCTAAAACCTACGTTTTTAAATACTTTTTCTAGACCTCTCGTATATCTGGGATCATATGGGATTACTATGAATTTATTGGAAGCCTCAGGTATTTGAAGAGTAGTGGCATCTTTTAACATTTTCTTATGCTTATGTCTATTTACTAGTTTATGTACAAAATTATCATTATATCCATTACTTTTAGCTATGTTTTTAATCCGATTCATTTCATTATTAAAACGTTCTTTACTTAGTAGAAAATTGACTAACCTGTGAGTTAAGAAATGGAATGCTGCCATTTTGTGTTGACGGCAATGAAATGAGTCGGATGTTATATATCTATCAGTATTAGTAAATTTCCTATAAATATCAAATTCTAATTTATCGTTATTTCTAATAACTAACATGTCGAGAAAAGGTAATTGCTCATTGTTCTCCTTTTCGTACGTAAAATTAATGGAAGGATATTTATTGTTTAATGTTTCTAAGAAAGTGTCCAAATTTTCTGTTTTAGTATCAAAAATAGCAAATATATCGTCTACGTATCTATACCACACCCTTGGGAAATACTTGAGTTCTTTTTTGAATTGGGTTTCTAATCTACCCATAAACAAATTTGCAAGGAACGGAGATAAGCAATTGCCCATCGCAGTTCCCTCTAGTTGTTTATAATATTTATTATTGTACTGAAAAAAATTTTGATTCATACATAATTTTATGAGAAGTAAATACTCATCAATAATTTCTTTCTTCAAATTATTGATTTCAAGTAGTTCCTTTAGGTACTCTAAAGCTAGTGGTATGGGTACACTAGGAAACAATGAGCTTACATCAAAAGATATTAAAATTTCACCTTCTTTTAAGTGAACATTCTTAATTTTATCTAAGAATTCTAACGAGTTAGTAACCTCAAAGTTATCATACGAGATATTTAATTTGCCGAATTCTTCTACTAACCATTTTGAAATATTGTACGTTGGTGATCCAACAGCTGAAACAATAGGTCTCATGGACTTCCCAGGTTTATGAATTTTGGGAAGGCAATACAGTTTAGATAACTGTGGGTTACTATGTGTTAGTTTGAATTTTAGTTTATCGGACACAAGGTTTTTACACTGTTTTAAAGTACTTTTTACTTCTGTTATCATTTTTGATAACGGGTTTTTCTCAATTAAATCGTAAGGACCAGTTTGAATCAAATTGTCTACTCTTTCAAAATAATCTGTTTTGTCTAGTATAACAACCTTATTTCCTTTGTCAGCTTTTAAATAAAAACATTCCTTTTTCTTCAGTCCCTGGATAACTTCAGTGTTTTTACGAGAAACATATTTTGACTTGTTGTTAACAACGTTTTTTGAGATTTGATTTCTGCAAGCCTGTCTATTGAATCCCTTAGTTGACTCTGGCACATATTGAATGGAACTTTCGATATTCCCTATAATAGTTCTAATAATAGATTATTGGATGCATTTGAGAGTATAGAAATAGTTAAATGTGGTAAGAAAGCACTAAATAAAGACAGAGGGCCTATTCCCTATAGTCCCCTCTATTGTTTACTTGACAACGGTGCAGTCGGGTGCAACCGAGTGTGACCAGATTTACCTATAAATAGTCTCGGTTAGGATAAGTTACTTTAGTTTATGACATCTGCTGATGATGCTAACATGGTTAGCGAAACGCGCGTCCAGAACGTAACAAGTTGTGGTGTAGTGTGGTTAGAACTCTGGTATTTTGATCTATCTTCCACCACAGGTTCCAGTGTTAGGACTTCATTTCAACATAATACTTGATGTTTTTGTAAAATTTGAGATAAATCGGATGAGCAGTTTTTTAACAATAATTTTTTTTAACACTTCACTAGGTCATCCCCATATGAACCTTAATTTTTGACCAAAATTTGAAGTCGATCGGATAAGTAGTTTTTTAGCTATGCCTCGAACTGATAGACCGACAGAATTGAGAAAACATGTTTTTCGTCATCTAAGGACCCTGAAACGTGAAGATCCGAATAAATCTCAGAGAGTGATTTTTTGACGATTACAATACTTACCTTTTACGAGGGAAGTAAAAAATTATACGGGTGGGTCACTTATTTGTGGCACTCGGTATATACGAGTGACCCTGTATATGAGATCATCGTTCGTGCCCGTATCTAAACGGGAACTATTTAATTAGCCACCGCGTTTCTGATCAGATCATAATATATAATTTGTTAAGGTCTGGTTAATAAACAGTAATAAGTCGAGCACTTAATAATCTCTCATAAACTGGATGGTTGGTTAATGGCGATACTTAGAACATAGGTCGTTATCGTGTGGCGAGATAATTGTTATGACTGGATGGGCTTGAATGAAAGATGTTTAATCTATAACAGATACGCCTCATAAATATAGCGTTCTCCTAATGACTGGCTGTTCGGGAAGTGCATTTGAGGATGTGTAGGATTTAATTAATACAAAAAAGCACTACATAATGGTGTGTAATGTACCTAACCTAGATTTAGATGAGAATTGCTCCTAAATAAAGTTTTTAATGATAATGTGAACTTGCTTCAGCGAAAGAAGCTGTGCTATTTCCAGTGAAAATCGAAAACCGCAGAAAAACTTATTTTTTTTATATTTCTCAGTATAACTTTTTATATTGGTTGCAAGTCAAACAGCATACAGGGTAGGTCAAAAAATATTAAAATCATGCAAGAGTAAAGTACCCTTATTTCGAAAGATTCAGCAAAATGTTATTAAGAAAAGTTGTTTAGCATCAAAAGTTATGCCTGGAAACAAAAAATTTTTTCGGAAAAAATCAAAAAAGTTTTTTTATTATCATAAAGACTTTCATAGTTTAATCAAAATCAGATCAGATTCGCCTAACTATGTTCAAATTTAAGTATACTTCTGAACTTAACTTGGATTTTAAATTTTTTAGGGAATCACAAACTTTAGGTTTGTTGCAACGATATTAAACACAACTTGGAAATTTCGCCAATATTCTTTTTAACAAGATGAAGTATTTCTGAAGAAAATATGTACATTAAAAAACTTTCATTTGAAGTGCAAAATTTTCATTTGAAATATTTATTAAAGAAATAATTGACAAACTGGAAATCCTTGAAAAAACAAATGAGGGTTAAAAAGATATTTACTGGAATATTTCTGCAGTGGAAACGAATCGAATTTTCAAGTTCCTTAACATTATTAAATGATCGATCCTTATAAACTTTTTGCTTTAAGTATCTCCATAACAAAAATCTAATGGGGTAAGATCTGGGGAACAAGGAGGCCACGGTGGATCGGTATTTCGTCCTAACCATTTAGTAACAAATTTCCCATTTAACCATTCAGAAACATTTCTTGTAGAATGTGCGGGACATTTATCATGTACAAACCATAATTTATACCGTTCTTATAAATTTATATTGTCCAAAAAATGTGAAAAAAAACGGACCCAATAATTTTTCGTTGATAAAACAACACCACACGTTTGTTTTTTGGTAATACTGGTTTCTATTGTCTATAAAAAATTTGGATTTGCGTCCGACCACCACCTACAATTTTGGGAAGAGACAGTGGCATTTGTTGTGAACGTGGAAAATCACGCTGATCTACTATTTGCTCTTAAATCCATATGCAGAAATTATAGCGGATGTCATAGTCTCGTTCTTGAAACGTGCAAATAAACATTGGCCTTGTTTTTCTTGAGAATGCTCTTAACAGAGCTTTTTTTAATACCCGTATAAGCAGAATTTTCCTGGGTGGATCTTCTAGGGTTTTCAACAACTGACTGAAGTACCGCTAATTGATTTTCTTCAGTACAAACAGTTTTGGCACGTTCATTTTTATATTTATAGTCTAAAGATCCTGTCTGTTTGAAGTTTATAAAAATTCTACTTACAGTAGTGAGTAGAGAACTTGTTTGTCTGGATGTCGTTCATTGAAAATATTTGCTGCGGCACGCACTGTTTTATAATTATCCCCACATGTCAAAACCAATTCTGCCTTCTCGACTAGCCTTATTTTTATATATATATATATATATATATATATATATATATATATATATATATTTTTTTTTTTTTTTGTTTCTTGGGGGGTATCGGTATTAAAACCGAAATACCCAAACCCTGAAACAAACAAGGCGTCATGGCATTCAACTTCGAAAGTGGACGAGGGAAATAGGCAACCAGTGGTTGTAGGTACTATGGTGCAACGAAATCGCTTTAGATGCGACCTACTTTGGAGCACAAGACGACACATCTGTGCAAAAATAGAAGAGAAACAGAAATTTCTGTGCGGTTCTTGGTCGTAAAAAGTTATACAAACGAAAGCACTAACGGTAAGGATTACTCCTTCACCATTTTGTCGAGAATCGACCAAATTTTTGCACAGATGTGTCGTCTTGTGCTCCAAAGTAAGTCGCATCTAAACCGATTTAGTTGTACTATAGTACCTACAGATGGCGCTACTGGTTGTCTATTTCCCTCGTCGACTTTCAAAATCGAATGACCAGACGCCTTGTTTGTTTCAGGGTTTGGTATTTCGGTTTTAATACCGATACCCCCAAAGGAAACTGCGTGATGAGCCTTGCCGGGGCAGATACCAAGGTAGCAGATGGCCCTTGGCCCTGGAAACAAACATAGCGTCATGTTTTAAAGTGTGGTAAAAGACCGCCGATAAAATACTGAATAAAGCGCGATCGCCGCGATTTACTTCACATACAAAACAAACGGAAGCGTTAAGCTGCGGCTCTTCCCTACGGAGCTCGCACGTGGCTCTTCCATTGGTGGATCGACACAAACGAGTTTGCTGCCGGTGCGGTGGACGCATAGGTATACGGGTTTGCTTAATACGCGCAAGTATATCATTTCGTTTTGTGTTTGCCTCTAGCTTTCTGACGAGCGGCGCCAGCGGCAACACTACGAATGCATTAAATTTAACATTGCAATTATTGATAATTTTTAATGAAATGAATTAGATTTAATATTGATAAGATTTAATATCGAAAATTAGTATATTGTATTAATTTTTAAAGTGTGTTAAAAAATAATTTGTCTGGAAAGAGGCACTTCCCCTACTTCCTCCGAATAGCCGCCACTGAACAAAAGTTGTTTGATTTGATCTGATTTTTAATACGGCTATATTTGATTGTATACAGGGTATCTTAAAAAAGCAAGCAACTTGATTTTTTTTAATATACCAAATGTTTTAATGTTTTTAATTTTTATATTAAATTCTACATATTTTTGTATAATGTACCATGTATAAAACATTAACGGTTTTATAAATATGGAAGGTTCTAGATTTACGAAATACTACAATTTTTCAGACATAATTGCTTACCTATTTAGATACTTACCACAGTGGCGGCTATTCAGGTGAAGTAGGTGAAGTGCTACTTCACCAGGAAAAATTAACAAGCAAACATCTAACTATATTTATTATATATCTCTTAAAATTTTAGTTTTTACATTCATTTATTCACCTAACTGGTAAAAAATAAACTGTACATCTCGAATAAATATTTTACTTGACCGTTGGCGGCATGTCTTTTTAAAACTTTCCATCGAACTTTATTGTAACAACTCTAACAGTGGCGCAAACCGCTTTGACTTTGCTGGAGGTGCTATGTTTAGTTTACGATTTTCGTACTATATTGCCATGACAACGCGTATGCGATGACGTCCAGCCCAGCGCCTTACAACGCTCTCTCGGTGAATTGCAGGTAGTGGTGGGAAATCTGGATCTTTTTAAAGATCCGGGTCAACGGATCTGGGTCAGTTTAAAGACCCGGATCAGTGATCCGGATCTCGGATCTCGGATCTCTTTAAATTCATTAAAATAGGAGAGCCATATTCGTCATATTGGGCAATGGGTAGGTATGTATGCGTAGCTTCATCCATCTGAAAACTTTGTAAGCATGCAACATCGGTTTTATATACAGTACTGTCCGAACATTTTTTTAGTTTTTCGCGACGAGTAAAATGAGTGGCGACCTCACCAGTCTAGTTTTTTTGTTTACAAACTTGTATGCGATTTACAGGGATGCGTTTTAAGTGAAATAATAACTTTTAAAGATATTATACTTTTAACTTACATAGCTTAAGAGTCTTGCTATAGTGGTTTTGAAGTTGAAGTTTTTTATGTTTCCATTTTTATTTATTTATTTATTTACTAATTTGATGAATGTTTTGACTTTTTTTTTATTACGAAATATAGATTTTTATTAACTATCATCCTATTATCATCACTATTTATAAGGCCATCTGAACTTCAATATACGTACACATCGCACAAAAAAAGTAGAGATTTAAATCTATTATCTAATCCACACAACATAAATCTAAGTTTTAAAAGATTGGTGTAATATGATGTTTTTACGATGATTTACGATGTCAACAACCTAATTAACCCCAAAGTAAATTTTTACACGAGATTCTGGCTATACAGAAATTCATATTTCATGGCAATCAGCATTCAACAAGCTAATGACCGACCGACCCATCCACCCCATCATCCTGCTCTTCTTATCAATCAGACCGGTTCGAAAATCGCGTTATATCGGTCGTCGGCTCCGTGGTTCAGCTCCCGACTCGAGACCTACAAACAATCATGATGCATTGAACGAACCGAAGAACTGACTGAACCATAGGCAAATGCACCTGGACGCTTAATTTTTCTTTGTCTCTATTTCAAAGTTCCGTGATCCGGCTCGCAATATTTTCAAGACCCGGGTCCCGTGGGTCAGTATAAAGATCCGGATCTCAGATCCGGATCAGTCGTGAACCACACATCTGTAATTGCAGACGCAGTACACTACACCCACGTGTCGTTCAGATGATTGCGGTGGTTGTTTACTTTTATTTTCGGATTTCGCTGCAACCGGTGAGTTCCTTTGCAGTTAACTTGACTGTTTTGTGTTATATTTATTTATGGTGTTGTTACAACTTCAAATTCGAAGTTAGTAAATGTGATTGTTTAAGACTGGAATAAATTAATAGACGTCTTTGAATTTATTACAAACTGTGACAAATCTGATGAAAAATCAATCTGCCTTGCGAAAGGATTTTTAGGTGAGATGAACGATTTTGAATTTACGTTTCTGGCATTAGTGTTTAATGACATTTTCTCAATCACGGACATACTATTTGACGTTCTACAAAAAAAATCGCTTGACATTCATTTTTGCTGTCGTGAGATGCTCTGTAAAAAAAGAAATTCTATTACAGAAATAAATCATTACAAACGTGAGCTTGCTAAGCTTTCACCTGAAGAAATTAGGGCTAAGTATAGTAACTAAGTATAGAATAAGCAGAGTATTGTATAATTTAAGTTTTGTGTCGTCGGTGTTTGTTCGTTTTTGCTCTTTGCAAGGCACATTTTATATCTACACCCCATATATATTTATATATTTTTTTAATTTTTGTATGACTGGTATTCTATATTGTATTTAAAATTTTATTTTTTAGGTGTATACACATTTATTTTAAATTTATAATATATAATCTCATCTTGATGGATAAACTTATGCTTGCCCACTTGAACGTCAGATCATTGACTGCACATTTTAATGAATTTCGAAATCTTGTTCTTGATCGTGAGTATGATGTTATAGGAATTAGTGAGTCATGGCTTAATTGCTCAATTTCAGATGACCTGTTGTATATAAATGGCTATAAACTAGAGCGTTGTGATAGACAAGGCAGGGGATGCGGCGTCGCTATATATATTAAAAATTATATAAAATATTCAAAATTATCATCAAGTGCTCAAATTGAACAAATATGGATCAAATTTGAGCTTACTGGACAGCTTTTTTCCGTAGGAGTTGTTTACAAACCGCCAACCACCAACTACTCAGATTTTTTTAGCAACTTGGAAACCTCTTTCTCAATTATTATACCCACCGTTCATCATGCGTTTTGCTTTGGCGATTTTAATGTTAACTTGCTAAATCTCGCTAGTGTTGAGACTAATTTCATTTATGATTTTTTAGAGGGACTTGGCCTTCATCAAATTGTGGATGCTCCCACCAGAGTAACTGATCACTCAATGTCTCTTATCGATTATATATTATGTACTTCAACAGACAACATATTAGAAAGGGGGGTCGAGCCAGTGGATTTTTCAGACCATAGTCTAGTGTTCTGTATAGTAAACGTAAAAAATATAAAACCAAAGGTTGAATATAAAACGGTCAGAAATTTTAAATATCTGAACTATAACCAATTTCAATCGGATTTAAGATCAATCCCTTGGAATAATATTTATTACATAGAGGACATTGATAAGAAAATTTCTTTTATATCAGATACTATTACTGTCCTTCTTGATCTGTACGCTCCATTTGTCACGTATCGCATCACAAAAAAATATGCTCCATGGTTTACGGATGGTTTACATGCTATAAAAAAGGATAGAGACAAGGCACTCCCCAAGTTCAAAAGAACAAAATCGTAGACGGATTGGGCTAACTACAAAACCCTGCGTAATATGTTTACTACTGCTGTTAGAAAAGAAAAGAAAATTTATTACGTAACTTCATCTAAATCTAAGAATTCTAAACAAATTTGGTCTGATTTAAAACTTCTTGATATAAAGTCTAACAAAAAAAACTGTATTCCTGAAGATCTCGCAGACGTTGACTTGATTAATAGTAACTTTATTAATTCAATTCCCACACTAAGGATACATAATGACACGGTGACTTTCTACCAGAATAATAAAATATCAGACGCTAACTTTAAATTTCGTACTGTTAGTGAAAATGAAGTGGTCGAAACATTGACAAAGATTAGGTCGGCGGCAGCGGGATCTGACGGACTGAACATAAAATCCATTAACTTGTGTCTTCCATTTCTTCTACCGTACATAACACACATAATTAATTATTGTATTGAACGTAATGTTTTTCCGTCTGCTTGGAAAAGGGCACTGGTTATACCAATTCCAAAAGTGAGTAAAGTGGAATCTTTGCAACAATTGCGTCCTATTAGCATTTTGCCTACCATGTCGAAGATTTTAGAGTCCATCATGCATGCCCAACTGTCTAACTATCTTATGTCTGAAAAAATTATCCCAATAACTCAGTCTGGCTTTAGAAGGGGACATGGCTGTTGCACGGCTTTGCTGACTGTTATTGATGATCAAAATACAAGAGTTCTAACCACACTACACCACAACTTGTTACGTTCTGGACGCGCGTTTCGCTAACCAAGTTAGCATCATCAGCAGATGATATAAACAGTTTATTCCACCACAGGTTCCAGTGTTAGGACAGTTATTGATGACATAATTGGTAATATAGATAAAGGCAAATTAACCTTTTTAGCGCTACTTGACTTTAGTAAGGCTTTTGACACGTTATCTCATGAAATAATGTGCGCAATATTTCATTATGTTGGTTTGTCCAAAAATACAGCATTATTTTTAAAAAATTACCTTAATGACAGGGAACAGGCAGTGACCTATAATGGCAAAACATCCTCTTTTATTAGAATGCTGAGTGGAGTGCCACAAGGTTCCATATTGGGACCTCTGTTATTTATTATGTACACGTCTTGTTTTCAAAAAGCATTTTTGTCCTGTACAAGTCATTATTATGCTGATGACACACAAGTCTATCTTTCTTTTTCCCCGGAGGAAAGCAGCCAAGCTATCTCTTCTATTAACTATGATTTGGCGAGTTTTAGTATGGTGTCAAAGAACCACAACTTAATTCTAAACTCTGATAAGTCTGTTGTTGTTGTTTTTGGCAAAAAGAATGACAGGGAGAAATTTGCCGATGAGTATTCACATGCCATTAGTATTAATAATAATCCCTTGCAAATTAAAGAATCAGCAAGAAACTTAGGCCTTACGATAGACAATGAACTCCGTTTTTTAGAGCATATCAACAAGTGCCTTCAAATAGCTTATATGAACCTAAAAATGATATTTCAACACCGGCGCGTTTTAAACCGACAATTGAAAACAACACTATGTGAAGCTTTTGTTCTATCCCAACTTAATTTCTGTGATGCTATATACGGACCCTGTATCTCTGCTCAAACGGCAGGGCGCATACAGAAATTACAAAATTCTTGTGTACGTTTAATCTTTGGGATAAGAAAGTACGATCATATAAGTAATGCATATGTGGAGTCAGGGTGGCTTAAAATGGAACAACGACGCTACCTTCATATGATATGTCTATATCACAAGATCTTTATCGATAAATCTCCTCCCTATCTATACAACAAAATTAGATTCCGAACAGACGTTCATAATGTGAACATTAGATTTAAGGGTAAACTTACTATTCCAGCACACCATACAGCTCTGTTCGAACGTTCCTATTCCTACCTCATTGCAAAGTATTTAAATGACTTCCCTATTGACATCATACACCTGTCACAGATCAGATTTCGTAAGCTACTGCGGAACAATTTATTAGCAAGCTAACAGTTTTACATCTTTAGATATAATTAGTTACTTATTTTTTCTTTTTTAAACTTTACGATAGTAAATATTTTGTAATTTATTTGTATTATATTTGTTATAGGCACTAGGTTTAAGGTACTATTTCTGGTTTACTATTATCAATGGTTAGCTGAACAGTTGGATGGTCTCTAAGATCTACCAAACTGAAACTCGCCATTTTGTACAATAAATTTTTTTTGATTCTGTATATTAAATCTGTCTTACTCATAATGTACAAATAAAGACCTTTATTATTATTATTATTATTATTATATGGGGAAATAATTTCAAAAAGTCAACGACTTAAAAATGAGCTTGGTCTTATTTTTGCCAATGAGAGTAATTGGAATATATCGCTGCAAGAGCAAGTGAAAAAAATTAATAAAAATAAATATATTTTTACCGAGGCATATAAATTGTTTTCCCTTATTTTGACAATACCGTCAACAAGCCCTTCAGTGGAAAGAAGTTTTTCTTGCTTCAAATATGTAAAAACTTGTTTAACAAAAACAATATCTCAAGAAAGACTTACTTCTCTTGTCAATATTTCAATTCAAAAGGAATTTCTGGAGGAGATTAGGGCAACTCATCCATTTTATGAGGATGTTATAAATAAATTTGCTGCTATGAAGAATAGGAGGATTGATTTAATATACAAAATTTAGCAAAGTCGTAAAAAAATATTCTACCCCCTCTACATATAAAAAAATTCTAGAAAAAAAATTATTGCGATATTTTCTTGCTTCATTTTTGCACTTCACTTACTTTCTCACCCGCGAGCCGCCACTGACTTGTTACTACCTGGAGATAAAAGTTTATTTTTCGAACGTCATGACATTGATTGTCGGCCTGTCAGTACGCAGTTTAGCTCAAAAACTACTTATTTTGGTAAAAAATCAGGGGTCATAAGGGGATAAAATGATTAAATTTTGGTAAAAATCAAATATGGCGGAAGAAAACAGGGGCCTGGTGAAATGTTAAAAAAATTATCACTAAGAAACTAGTTATCCAAGTATTACGTATAAATCATATGGTAAAATTGTGGTACGAATCCAAAATGGCGAAACAAAATGGCTCCCTGGTGAAATGTTAAAAAAATATTACTTTAAAACTACTAATCGAATTTACCTCAAATTTTGCGAAAAATCAAGTATTGCGTGGGAATCAACTGGTAGAATTTTGGTGCGAATCCAAGATGGCGACACAAAATGCCGGCTTAATACAAAATTTGAAAAATCAGGATGAAAGAATTATTTATTATATTGATTTTAAATTTTATGCAGGGATTAAGCGTGATATAGAGATGAACTGGTAAATTTCTGGTATGAATTCCAGATGGCTGAACAAAATGGCGGCCAAATACAATATTTGTTATCGTGAAAATAAATCCTCTCTAAGGTCTTACATAGCTTCAAGTTTTAGCGTTTCTAAATGCCCAAAAACATGTTTTTTCAATTCCGTTGGTCTTTTTTCGAACCAACTATCGGTATCTTGTAGAGAATTTTATAGTAAACAACTTCATAAGAATTTTTTCTTTCGTAAAATGTATATATGTAGTGTTTAAATGTTCGGTAAATTCCTTTTCCAGATATAAAACTTTTTTTATAGAGTAAAATAAATAAAATGCAAATAAAGTTACGAGAAATAAAGTTCTTCTTCCATTCTGTTCCACCATTTTGGATTTTTTTCCAATATTTGACCAGTTTCTAACTATACCACTCTTAACTTTTGGCATGATTTAAAATAAATTGAATAAGTAGTTTTTCCATTGACTCACACCGCCATTTTGTTCCGTCATGTTGAATTCGTACCAGTTTTCCCTTGTATCAATTTTAATTTGTCTTTAAACTCAATTGAATAAGAAAATTAATAATAATTAATTTTTTAAATATTATATATAAAATAATGTTACTAGTTCATTCCTATATAACACTTCATTTTTGTGCAAAATTTAAGATACATTGAATAATTAGTTTTTTAATAATAATTTTTTAGCGTTTCACAATCTTGTTCCGCCATACTAGACTTTTACCAAAATATTACCAGGTCATCCCCATATGATCATTGATGTTTGACCAAAATTTCAAGTCAGTCGGGTAAGTTAAGCTATGCCGCGAGCTGACAGACCGAGAAGCAGACAGACAGACCAACGGAATTGATGAATCATATATTTTAGTATTGAAAATACTATTGGGATCACTTTTATGCAAACTTAACACTCCTTCTCGTAACCTCGACACCGAAACTGCGATAACGTGGTCAGTAAAATAATACGTATAGATTATGAGTGCGGACGCACTAAATTAATAAATAAGGAAACATTATAATATGAGGTCATCGGATTGCCCATGCAAAGATGAACAAATATTATATAGAAATAAAATAGTCCATTCTTTTGTGTATGTATGTGTGTAACAAAATTCTGAGTCTTATATTAAAATAAGGTAAATACGGATTGCCAATGCATAGATCCACAAATTTTAGTAAAAACAAAATAGTCCATGGTTTTGTGTATGTGTACAGGGTGTCCGGATTTGGTTGCAAAAGCAGGGTATCTCGCTTCTTTTTAAAGATAGAACCTTGCGGTTTTCACAAACCTGAGCTAATTTTTTGTGAAACTCATGAAGCCGTAAACAAAATTTTCATAGCCTTCTTCGTTTATGAGATACAGGGCGAAATAGAAAATTTTGCATTTTGGGACCCCCTTCATATCTCGGTTATCCTTTAACTTAACGCAAAGAGAAAAATTGCTGCTTATGCAGTTTTTTACGCTGGATCTAGTGGCGTAGTCATATTTTTCATTTGAGTTGTTATTTTTTAGATATGTCCCAAAGTTGTGTTTTTTTAAATGGGACACCCTGTATATTTGTCCAGAAATTGATTTGCCCTTTTAAAAGCTTCTCAAAAATATATAATAGTATGGGTCTATTTTAATAAACAACAAAAATCCTAATTTTTATAATTATCATTCCAAATTTTGCAGTAGGCCATGCAAAACAATGCTGCCTTTTATTTCAAGTCGTTAACAATATCTACATCCTAACAATAAATCAAAATAAATATGTAATTAAATCTATTTATCAAAATATGTATTGATAATTTCGCACCAAAAAAGTACCACCTACCTAGATTTATGTAACACGAACAAAACAGTAATAAATTATTATGTAACAAGCCTTTCAGCAAAAATCAACTGTCGTATAAGAACTACAGTAACCAAGGAAATCAAAAAAACTGTTCAAACTGATTTCCATTTTGTTCTATGCATGCTTCGCACAATTTTCGTATTCGTTTTAGGAAATTAAGCAAAATAACGGAATGATTGTGTAAATAGCGAAAATTTTCTCTTATTGCATTTCCTAAATCTTGGACATTATCATAGTGGTCTTTATAAATTCTATTTTCCAGATATCCCCATAGAAAGAAATCTAAAATCGACAAATCTGGGGACCTAGGGGGCCATCTTATAGGTCCATTTGTTCCGATCCATTGATTGGTAAAATTATTGTCCAGAAATAATCTCGTCATTCCAGAATTGTGTGTAGGAGCACCGTCCTGTTGAAAATAAATTTCGTTAATTTGCGCTAGAGGAACATCGTCAAGTAATTCAGGTAAAGCTGCCTCTAAAATTTCTATATAGCGATTGGCGGTTAGATTTCCCTCAAATATATAAAATTTTATATGTGTTCCTAATATGAAGCAGGACACATTTAGACCACACCTGCCCTGCTGTCTTCTGGGAAATATTTGGTGTTGATTTTCTTGGGAACCAGAATCTACTATTGTGCCTATTGAGTATACCAGAATTACTGAAATGTGCTTCGTCTGACCATATAACCTTCCTTTCAAAATCTCTAATCATATCGCATCTTTCTCGAAACCAATTGCAGAAGACTACCCGACACTCTGCATCCCCTGGCTGTAAGTGCTGCACGAGCCTAAATTTGTATGGGTGGTATTTGTGCTTTTTTAGAATTTTTTGAACTCTAGTTTTTGGAATACCTATGCTCTTTTCACTGGCCCTACAAGAGTTTGTAGGGTAAGCTTCTGCATTAGCCAAAACCGTAATTTCCTCAGCCTCCCGATTTTCTTTATTATATGTTTTCGTACGAGGTTTGATAAATGATCCGTGATTAAGTAAATTCTTTTTTATCCCATAAAAAGTGGATATATTAGGTTGCCTCCTTTCTGGATATCTAAATAAAAATTAAGCAATAGTATTTCAACATACCTAAAAATTAACTATTTACCTGTTAAAATACATCTCAGAAGCCGCTTCAACATTTTCATTACTTAATATAAAACAAGCTAACATATCGTACTTTTCATAATGTTCGAAAGTTTGGTTTTCTTCCATAATAATACAAATATATTTTTACACAATAAATAAATACAAAAAACTATATTTTATATACGCGTACAAAATTGGGAAATGTCATTTGCTTCCAAGAAAACAAAAGAAAACGGCATCGTTTTGCATGGCCTACTGCAAAATTTGGGATGATAATTATAAAAATTAGGATTTTCCTTGTTGTTTATTAAAATAGACCCATACTATTATATATTTTTGAGAAGCTTTTAAAAGGACAAATCAATTTCTGGACAAATATACAGGGTGTCCTATTTAAAAAAAAACACAACTTTGGCTCATATCTAAAAAATAACATCTCAAATGAATAATATGACTACGCCACTGGATCCAGCGTAAAAAACTGCATAAGCAGCAATTTTTCCCTTTGCGTTAAGTTAAAGGATAACCGCAATTTTTTCTATTTCGCCCTGTATCTCATAAACGAAGAAGGCTATGAAAATTTTGTTTACGGCTTCATGAGTTTCACAAAAAATTAGCTCAGGTTCGTGAAAACCGCAAGGTTCTATCTTTAAAAATAAGCGAGATACCCTGCTTTTGCAACCAAATCCGGACACCCTGTACAGTGTCACCAGTGGTAACTTCCGCAACATATGGGAATTTTTTTTTATTTTCACATCTAGGTAACATTTGACTACTACATACTTTTTTTTATAGGTTTTATTAATCTTTTTTTATATAATATGAAATATAAGCAATTTATTAAATATTACAGTATTTTATTACCCAAGCTTAAGTTTCTAGGTTGCCACGTTTTTTTCATAGATTTCAATAATATTTTTTATATATGAAATAAAAGCAATTTAATAATATTACAATATTTTAATACGCAAGCTTTGAGTTCCTAGACTGCTTAGTTTCTTATTTGGATTGTAATCCTATTTTTTATATATTATAAAATAAGGGTAGTCACAGATTTTAATAATATTTTTTTATATATTATAAAACACAAGCAATTTATTAATATTACAATATTTTAATACTCAAATCTAAGTTTAAGTTAATAATATTTGTTTTAAAATATAAAACATAAGCATTATATATTATACGTATTAGTTTAATTTGATCCATTTCTTCATCCATCTGATAATAAAATGTACCTATTTAATAATCATAAAAGATTATAACCTTAAAAAAATAAAAGACAAAATAAAACATTATAATTTAAAAGTTCTGTCAGGTATTTTCAATACATAGGATACTTGGGGAAGGTGCAAGATCTGTTAATTTTTTTGGCATCTAGAGGCGCTAAAATGTGAAGATATGTACAGGGTGGCCCACATAAGATGAACCACTACCTTATCTCAGAATCTGTACGAGATAGGGAAAAAAGTTTTATACAAAAGTTTCTTAGGTTTATCTAGATTTTTTAAATATTATATTTTTATATATATAGGGCGTGTCATTTTGCGTTGACTGTATATATAAAAATACAATATTTAAAAAATTTAGATAAACCCAAGAAACTTTTGTATAAAACTTTTTTCCCTATCTCGTACAGATTATGAGATAAAGTAGTGGGTCATCTTATGTGGGCCACCCTGTACAACCTGATGATTTTTGCACGATTAAAATCATTTTATTTGGCCGCCATCTTGAATTTGTGTTAAAATTTTACCAGTTCATTTTTATACCATAATTAATTATTTAATTATTAAATTTAGGTTGAATTTTTTTAATGTTTTATTAAGCCGCCATTTTGTTTCACCATCTTGGATTCGAATCAACATTTTACCAACTGATTCTTACCTAATAGTTTATTTCTGTGCAAAATTTGATGTAAATTGGATAAGTAGTTTATTAGTAATAATTTTTTTAAAATTTTACTAGTTTAGTTTTAGAGTTTTACCAAAATATTACCAAATCATATATACTTAAATTAAATAATAATGTTACATTTGTTTACAAGCATTTAATTTTGATTTGTATTCACACGATTTTTGATTTTTTTTTCATTTTACATTGTTTTTACAACTAATATTTTTTTCATAAATCTACAAAAGAAATCATATTCCGGAAACAATCAGAAGACAAGTTGTGTATTATGTACCTTTTATTTTCATTCTTGATGTTAAATTAATGTTATAAAATATTGAATATAATAAATAATTTTCTGTCAATAATACTTAAAATTAACTATTTCAACTTAATTGTCCGGTTTTACTTCGTCGGTAACAGTAACCTTAAAATCTTTGATCAACCGCTCCCCCTCCTCCAATACAGCCACTTCCTCTTTGTCGCTCTGAGTCTCATCCAACATCAAACCTAAGTCTCGTCTGATCCTCTCATTGTCTTCCTCCAGCTCTCTAATCCTCTGAGTGAGCAGCTGTTCTTCGTTGGCATACATCTGATTGGTGGCGTCGTCTAACGGCAATTTCTGAACCTCCTCCGAGGACTCCTCTTTCATAAATGTATCATGAAGCTCGTTCCGAGTCTCGAAATCATTGGCGTCGACCATATTCCAATGGCGGGCATTATTTTGAATTTTTTCGAGCAGTTCTTGCCTCTCCCGCTCCAAACGGTTGATTTCATTTTTTAATTGCTCGTGCTCCGCCAATAATTCGTTCTGAGTCTCGTCCTCCTCAGATACGGTAGGCAGATCGTGGCCGTCTTGATCGTAGACTGTCAAATCTTCTTCAGAAGATGGTTCGATGCTGTGTTCTGAAACGACGTGTTGGATGATTTCTGAGCTGTTGGTGGGGAAAGACGAAGAAGACGGTTGCGATTCCGAGAATTCTCTTATTTTATCAGTCGTACAATTATCGGAACTCAAATATTGTTTGATACTGATTCGCTGGTTTACTGAATTAAAAATATCCTCTTTTATGGCACTAGGTATATCTTCCGCAAAAATCGGTTTTTCCGATTTATTCTCCTCGGTGGATTCTGGTTTTTCATCGGAAATGTTGGGACTATTATCTTCGCATGTGTCTTTTTCCTCAAACTTACTCATTTCTTTTATGTCGCTCAAGTTCAACATCAAAATCGTTTTGTGAATGTCGAGCTCGTTAAGCAGCCCCCTCAGCTGATAGTCCGACGTGACCCGGTGAAGCATGCTAATTTCGTTAGCCGACTGCAAGAGGCTTGTCTTGAGGCGCTTTAGGATATTTTCTTTTTGTCTTTCAAGCCCCGCGATTTTCAATTCCAACACCGTATTTTCGACTGGGACTCCGAGCGGATCGGAAGTTTTTTTGGCCTTTTTTATGTCCGCTTGTAGATTTTCTTTCAAATTCTCGATACTCACTAACCTTTTTACCAAGTCGTGGCCACTAAGTGTGTCACAAAAATCATTCGAAGGGCTTTTGGATTCGATAAGGGCCAATTCCTGCTTCAGTTTCAGGTTTTCTTGCACCAAAGCGCGGTTTTCTTGATTCGCTTTTTTCACCAGGTTGATGTCTTCTATCAGCTTCTCCTTCTCGGTCTCTAAGTCCGATATTACCGATCTGAAATACTCATCTTGGGTTTTGAGTTTCTCTACTTCCATGGTTTCGCGTTGTATGTCGTTCAGGGCATTGTTCAATTTGGTTTGTATGTCTACGAGTGCGTTGGTCTCTGGCTTGCAACTAGCTTGATATTGGTTCAGTTCCTCTTCTAATTGCCTTTTTTGATTTTCCAGGTCGCTAACTGTCTTTTTTAGGAAACTCGCCTCGTTCGCGAGCTCCAAACATTTCACTGCGTCTTCATCTGTGATCTGAAGGGTCGATTCCAACAGCTTCCTCAGCTTTTTGTTTTGGTTTTCCAGCTGTCTGATCCTTTTCGAGATGGTGTCTGACATTTTGGGGCGCACGATGAATTTTGAACGATAATGTGTCACTGTCAACGTCGCGACTTGTTTGATTGACGGAAGGTATAATTATTGTTTGCAGCAAAATTTTCGTGAGCAAAAATATTAGAGAAATGGAACTTTTTCTAAACCAAAATGTAATATATTCGCAAACTGATTTTTTACTTCCCTCGTAATAGGGAAGGATATTGTAATGGTGAAAAAATCACCCTCCCAGGTTTTTACAGATCTTCGCGATCCCCAAAAAACGTGTTTTTGTCAATCCGTCGCACAGTGATTCAGATTGTAATTCTTGCTGGACAATTTTTTTTGCTGTTAGTTAGCTAACTTATTGGATAAATTTATTTTTACATGTTATTTTAAAGCATTTCTGCAATTAACGCGGGGTATATTTTCAATGAGAAATTAAGATATAGATCCTATATACAGGGTGATTCAGAATCGGTCCATAATTTTATTCTTGACCTTTGCAACTAAAGTAAAAGAAGCTAAACTGAGCGTAAATTAATACATTTTAGAGATTTTATTGACTTAAATTAGTTAACTGCATAAAATTATTATAATACAGGGTGTATCAAAAATTACTAGTATAGAGTGTATTTTAACACGTGTCGCGATGTAAAAATTGAAAAAGTCCAAGTCCTACACTATACATACAAGTGTTATTATAACGTTTTTAGTCAGCTATGAGCGAGTTTATACAGGGTATTCATTTAGAAACTTCCCACCCCGGATATATATGAATGTATTAGGATGAGAATTACTGATTATAGGTACTATAAGATAATTTTCATACTAACAAAAATAAACATCTTTAAAAAGGAACGCTGAACAAAAAACGGATAAAATCTAATCTAAATACTATTTTAATTAACACTTAACAGTTTTTTTTTAATTTAGTTTTGTTTTTAATTCGTTTAAGTAACAAATTCTTATGATCTTATCGTTAGACATTTAAAAAAAAATTAAAACTGGGAATCTGAGTCGTCAGAAGCATCGCTGCCGCTGTCGTATTCTACATTTTTGTCAGGTGGCTTAAGCAATTTTATCACATCTCTATTGATAATACCTTTTTGTCTGGGTGGCAAAGTTCTAATACTGGATATTAATGGATCCGAGGATACTAACAGAATATTTAAGAGATCTTGATGCGTACTGATTCGCGAAATTTTACGAGTGTTATGTTCTCGGTAATAACGGATTTCTTTATGACGAGCTTCTTGGGCGTCCTCGGACATTTCCCTAATAGGTAGCATAAATAGATCAAGAACTTCTTTGCTATGAATAAGTATTTTGTGTACACTCGGAGCCATAGGATACCACTCATATAATTTTATATATAAATCAGCTGTTTCCATTGCATACTCATGGAACTTTTTCGAATCGATATTATAATTACAATTTAACGTAGAAAGAATAACACTAAATCGGTAAATTAAGTTCTCGTCTATACCTGTAATGCTGGCAGACATTTTCGATTCTCGGAAAAAGCGACGAGCAGTGTTGGCATCGTTTGTATTTCCAAAGCCTGATTTAGGCATATCTACTAAAAGTCCTGTTTTTTCCCGAAATCCGGAAATAATCTGTTTTTTTTTCGTTTCGAATAAATTTTTATTTTCTTTTTGGACTCGCCAAGTTTTAAAGTCCAAACGATAAGCGACGTGCAGCAGAAGTTCAAAAGACCTAATGTATGCATGTAATGTTGACAATCCTAAACTAATCGCTTCCGTACTCAATTTACGTGATACCAAAGTAGGAATATCATTAAACTCTTTAGGACCCGCTTTACAAATACAACACTTTTGGGACGAGTTATCCATCAATGAGTTACAAACCTTTCCGTCAACCATAGTTTTATGTAACTGATGTTTGACGGAGAAGCTTGCTTTCTCGATAACAATTTTGGTTGGTAAGAGATTTTTGATTTGTTCGTCCATATGGGTAAATTCTTCTTTAATAAGCGAATCTGTTTCTTTCACAAACTGTAATTTCACTGGCCTACAGAAACGGGTTGAAGATGTTTTCGGATTTTGCCAAATTATTTTTTTCTCAGATTTTGATTGATAGTAGAGCTGTAAAGGTACCACACAGGTTGCAAAGATACTCGAGTCGTCCGATTCTTTTGATTCAAATCGTTGCTTATAATTATTGTAACTTCCATTACCATCTGCCCCCACTTGAAATCCATTTGCAACTCTTTTAGGCTATTTTTGGCAGAGCAATCAAAAGTTGACAAAAACACATCTCTCTGAACTGTACTGATCCGTTCAATTGTGTGGTTTAATAGACTCTGTAAATTAATTTCGGCAGATTTTTCTGTTATGGATATATGGTTCTGAAAAGGGTAGCAACTTTTTTTTAGATTCAGTAATTTTGTGGTAGCTTGGATAAAGATTACTAAGCCCTTTCTTTTTTGCTGATGTTCTTAATCCGATGTATTGATGACGTGTCAATTTTAAAGAAATAAACAACGCTAAAGCTTCATCAGGGGTATAAGACTGGTTTTGTTTCTCACTATTTTTCATCGTTTTTTTGAGTTGTGCAGCTCTGTTTGGAGAATACGCTATTTCGAGAAAGACACTTGCTACGTTTCTATGTCCGTCTAATTGAAGCTTCATTTCAGTGGCCAGATAAAGTTCATTTTGACTGGTTTTTTTTACTAAATTTTTCACTCTGCGCCTCTGGGTACGATTACTCGCTTGGCAAAATGCTATTTTTGGCCGACCAAGTTTTTTAATTGTCGAAAAGTTTAGTTCTCCTTCAAGCCATTCTTCATTACCCTGTATATTTTTTAAATTTTCATCATTGATGTCTTTATCTTTAATATGTTCTTTTACGAAATGCATTAATTTTGCTTGCGACTGTGATGTTGTAGGTTGGAATTTATCGCCTTGTTTCAGCACATTAAACAAAACAGCTCGTTTAATGGACACGCGTCTCTCTAAAAAAGAGGTGAACACTCATTAAAAGGCAAAAAGAGGCAAGCAAATCGAACATCATACCTTAGCAAAGATACCAAGAAACGTTTTTTAACTAATCATATTTAATAACTTTTGATAACTTGAAAGCGCAAACCTTCCCATTTTTCAATTTAAAAAAATAGGTATCATTTTGCATGTGTACACAAGAAAGCTATCAGAAGAAAAAAACATATATTGCAGAGCACGCTATATGCAAAAAATTTAAGTAAATACCTGGCAAAATCACATCCATTTTCCAAAAATTCATTAACTTTTTACCAGGACACACTCAAGCACGCAACAACTGACATTTAGCAACAAATAATTGTTTATCTCGCGCCGGCCGCGGCCTTCTAAGACTGGCGCTTGAATTTGACTAGTAAAGATTATTTTATATATTTTTTTTGTAATGATTTAAGTTGACTGGGTATTGTTCTTTATTATTTTAGTTATATTAAATAATTTTGCATATTAAAAAAAATTACTTCTGTCCAGCTAAAAGTACCTGTGGAATCACTGTGCGTCGGTTTGTCGGTGTGCCTGTGTTGGTAATGGCTTAAAAACTACTTGTTCAAAAGACTTCAATTTTTGGTCAAAAATCAAGGATAATAAGGGGATAAAATGGTTACATTTTAGCAAAAATCCATCGTCGCGGAACAAAATGGAGGCCTGGTGAAATGTTAAAAAAATTATTACTAAAAAACTAGTCATTCATTTTATTTCAAACTTTGCACAGACTCAAGATATTAGTATATGGTGTCAGTTTAGTACGAATCCAAGATGGCGGCTTAATAAAATATTTAAAAATTCAGCCTGAAAAAATGCTTAATGGTTTGTTTTAAAATTGTGTGCCATAACTAATTGTGGTATAGGGATCAACTAGTAAAACTGTGGTACTAATTCAAGATGGCCGAACAAAATGGCGGCCAAATAAAATGTTTAAAATCGTGAAAAAATCACCGTCTCAGGTATTACACACCTTTGCGTTTTAGCGGCCCTAGATGCCAAAAAATATGTTTTATCAATTCCAATTTACTCGAAATTTTGTGTAAAAATCGACAGTAACAATTCAACATGACGTAACAAAATGGCAGTCTTAAAAAAAATTGAATATTCCAAGTATTTAGTTTTTGACGAAAAAAGCAAGCGCTTACGCTGTAGAAATAAAAATAAGGATTTTTTGCAAGACATTTTTTTATTGTCAGAATCCGAAGATCCACATCTAACCTAAAAAGAAGAAACTAATTCGAAATTAATTTAGAAAAAAAAACTAGGCAAGTAAAGCACGTGATTTCAACAAAAAAACATTCTAAATCGACCTAAGCCGTCACAAAACTCTAAATCCCATACGAATCCCGCTAATCTGAACACTATTGGTTCATCGTTTATTTTGGAGGAATATGAGCCTTGTGGCTTAGTAGTAAAGTTCGAATCCCGGTTCAGGCAATGACTTTTTTTAGTTTTTTTTACAAAACATATAATTATGTGTGTAGCTGTGTTTTAAAAATCGGATTGTATGTTGGTTAGCCTTATTAGGCATTTTTTTTTCGGGTGATGTAAAATAGTAAATCATTATTAAACAAAGGTTTTCAAATAAAACTTATACCGATAGTTGGCATTAGGTTAGCTTAGGTTCGTCGATAAAACCATCATTTAAGCCATAAAATCATTTTACTGTGTTATGATCCTAATTGAGCTCAACCAAATTAACCTAACCTTGTCATGCAGCAATCGGACAATATACAGTGTGTATCAGCCAAATGGAATAAATTCGATAATAAATAAATGGGGGCGTGTTCGGAAAAACGCTTGGACCCGTCGATTGGTATTTTTAGTTGCTCATTTTCTCCAATAAAAACTTTTTATACAGGGTGTGTCCTGTAACAGTAGTCAATGCCAACTTTCTTATTTCAAATGCAACACCCCGGATATTATTTAATTTTTTGATTCTTTTTTATTTATTTCGAATTTATTATTATTCATGAAAGTGGCTCAGGTTACTGAACTATTTATTTGATTACAAAAATTCGCTATAACACACTCAATACTTATTTACCATTTATCATATTAAGAATGTAAGCAAAAACCATTTTAGCGTTCCTTTTTATTGATATGGAACAAAAAGAGCCAGTTTTGTTTACTTTTAAGTTTTGTTTACTTTTGTGTAAAATGCCTGGCCTTTCTCTTTGCAAGACAGTAGTTGTCAGTGTCAGTGTCATAGTCTTTTGAATTTCGTTAACTGCATAATACCTAATATTAGAAAAATGGTTCATTTAACAGAAATGCATAAAATAACAATTCTACAAATGATTGGTTGTGGAGATAATACACGAACACAAGTGGAAGTTGCTCGCTTATTTCATGAAAAATTTCCAAATTTGCCGCATATATCCCAAGGGACAATTAGTAAAATAGAAAAGCAGTTTCGCGAGCTTGGACATGTGAGGCAGATAAAAAAAGCAGCTGCCAATTCAATAAATGATGATACTAAATTGGATATTATGCTTGAGTTTGAGGAAAACCCACATATTTCTAGTCGACAAGCCGCCGCAATGTTCGATATTAGCCATTCGTCGATTATTCGAACATTAAAAGAAAATAAAATGCATCCCTATAAAGTGATACCAACTCAGGAGCTCATGGAAGACGATTATGATAGGAGAACTTATTTTTGTGAACAAATGATGGCTATGTTAGATAACAATGTTATTCAATTAGAAGATGTTTTGTTTTCGGATGAGTGCACCTTTACACTTCACGGTCATGTAAATCGTCAAAATTGCCGCTATTGGTCTAGGGAAAATCCTCACTGGATCAGCGAAGAACATACTCAATATCCTGAAAAGGTTAATGTTTGGGCAGGAATTGTTAGGGATCATATCATAGGCCCCTTTTTCATTGACGGCAATTTGAATGGCGATAATTATTTAGCACTGCTCCAAAATAATGTCGTGCCAACTTTGACAAATTTGTATCCGGATCCAGCAAACCCACAAGTTCCAGCGAATATGATATGGTTTCAGCAAGATGGAGCACCGCCCCATTACCAGATTAATGTCCGGCAGTACCTCAACGGAATATTTCCAAATCGGTGGATAAGGAGACGAGGATCGATAGAACGGCCAGCGCGATCCCCTGATCTGACGCCATTAGACTTTTTCTTATGGGGACATATTAAAAATGTTGTATACAAAACTAAACCCCTCGACTTAGCTGACTTAAGAATACGAATAACACTTGCGATTAGATTGGTCACGCCTGAGATGCTAAATAACGTTAGAAGAAATTTCTATTTAAGATTAGAAATTTGCCAAGACGTTCGCGGCGAGCATATTCAACAGTTCCTAAATTAACTTTTTACTTTTGTTTATACATTATGCAGAAATAAATAATTTTATTTTTTTTTTTGAAAACACTTAATATTGCCGAAATAGTTGAATAGGATATTGAACATAAAATATGTTTAGAATCTCCTAAAGAATCCAAAAATTAAATAATATCCGGGGTGTTGCATTTGAAATAAGAAAGTTGGCATTGACCACTGTTACAAGTATAAAATTGGAGAAAATGAGCAACTAAAAATACCAATCGACGGGTCCAAGCGTTTTTCCGAACACGCCCCCATTTATTTATTATCGAATTTATTCCATTTGGCTGATACACACTGTATGTGAAAGAAAAACAAATGTTTACAGGGTGGACATAAAAATTAGGAATTTTTTATTGTCACAATCCAGGCTTTATACAAGTAATAAAAAATTCTTGAATATATCATATTTCCGCTTATAAAAATTGAGGATTTCAACAGGATTTCTTTTTATTATCATATTCCAAGGTCAAAAAAGATTAGGTATTTCGTAAATATACCCCATTTCGACTAAAAAAAATAAAATAAATAAATAAATAAAATTAAAATCCGGATATTTTTTTAATTACAAGACTGGCGAGGATTTATAGAAGTAAAAAAAAATATTTCTGCTCAAAGAAGTATAAAAGTCAGTAAATAAAAATTGGGGATTTTTGTATCATCATATTCGGAAGAAAGAAGTCAAAAAAAATTACTTTGTCAGTCCCATAAAGCCCAGTATCCTTTAAAGTTCTGGGATTTGGCTGCAACTTATTGAAAACAAGGTCTTGGTAAATTTTTTAATTTCATCTTTATTATAGTGCCAATATCTAGATCTTCTTGCTGATCTTTGGTTAACATTTTTGGGTCCCACTCTTGAGAGCTTTGAAATGCGGCTTTTCGGCAATAAAAATCGTCAGGATCTTCTCTTTCCTCTTGCCTGCTGCAATGTTCGCAACTTTCTGGGCATGGTCTTCTTGATAAAGCATCAGCATTTTTATGGTTTAACCCTTCGCAATGTTCAACTTTAAAGTCATATTCCTGTAGGCGCTGCAACCACTTGGCTATTTGTCTTTCAGAATTCTTAAATTGTAGCAACCATTTGAGTGATGCATGGTCCGTCCTTAACAGGAATTTTTATCCTTACAAGTACTTATGAAAGTACTTCAATGTTTTAACAATAGCCAGTAGTTCTTTGCTTGTCACACAGTAGTTGCGTTTAGGTTTAGAACGAACCTTGCTGACGTAGGCTATTTTTCTTTACCATTTTGTACTTGTGACAAAATACCACCAATAGCGGCAATGCTTGCATCGGTGTCTACGATAAACACTGGGGATGACTCAGGATATGAAAACACTGGAGGATTACACAAGGCTTTCTTCAAGTTGTTAAATACTTCTTCACATTTCGTCGATCCACACATAGCTATGATTGCTTTCAGTAAGTCGATGTAACGGTCTGGCGGCAATAGCAAAACCTTTTATGAATTGTCTGTAGTTTGTACAAAGTTCCAGAAAACTTCTTAGTTCACGTCTGTCCTTCGGTACTGGACATTTTTGAATGGTTTCAGTTATCTCAAGATCGGTTTTTACTCCATGTTCAGTAATTACATGGTCTAGATAGTTCACTTCTTTTTTGAAAACTGGCACTTCTTAGGACTGAGTTTTAAGCCAGCCATTCTCAGTTTGTGGAAAACAGCTTCAACCTTCAAATGATCATATAAAGATGTGTCAAGACTAATTCGTTTCCAAGATACAGGGTGTTAAAGTTTTAATATTTCTTATTTACTTTTTATAAACCGTGTACATTTCTAGAAATAATTTATTTAAATTTGGCACACAATATAGGGTGACCAATGTCTACGAAATAAGTATAATGTTTATATAAAAATGTGTCAAAAGAGCTTCGTTTCCAAGATAAGGGTGTTAAAGTTTTAATATTTTTTATTTACTTTTTAGCAACACAATATAGGCGTCCAATGTCAACGAAATAAGCATAATACATTTTCAAAAATTTTTTTTTTTCAAAGTTGTTATTTTTTTCTGGTCGCGACCCAATAACACAAATACTTTCTTTGGTTGAGTGGTATTGCAACTAATGCATATCCTTAAAAAAATAGTGGTATATTATTCTATATTATAGTGCACAAATAATAAGGCTTAAAAGGAACTATTTCAATGTTTAAAAAATTAAAATATTGTGCCTAACTTTATATTATAAGTAAGATTAAATTTTAATCATTTTAAATATTTACGTTTATTTATTGGGAGGTCCATCACATTTAGCAGCAACTTATTTTGACAGTGCTTTGACAGACGTAAGTGAAAGTTACTCAACAAGGTATTGGTTCCCTTAACGACAGGATGTAAGTCAACTTACATCCCTAGGAAAATAATAATCTAAAATTATTATAAGTAACTTTAATTTTTGATTTCATTAACATATTACAAGAATCCGGTAATTTTAATTGAAATGAATATTAATGGTACAATTATTACAATTATTAACAAAATTTGGAAACACGTTTTCTCGTTTCTTCTCGATGTGTACTACATTTTCTGACTCCACAGATCCTTCATTTCAAACCAATATTTCTGTCACTGTTGAAGCACTGCAAGAGACTTCTGGCTGGGTCTTATTGTATAAAATTTTATTCATTACTTCCTTTTCCTAAAGTTGCCGACGTTCTTCTAAAAGAGTGTCTATTATACATTTTGAAGTTCTCAAACTTCAGAAATTTCACAGCCCGACAAGCTGGTTTAAGCACTTTCCATTTTGATATTGCATAAAGAAGCGCTGATTAATAGTCGTCACGTGGGATCTTGTATCAATATACTTTTGAATTATTTTAAAATGACAAACCTGAGTGTCGTCACTTTTTGTCACTGTAAATGTACGTGATATTTCATTTTAGGAGTCAAGAATGGTCACAATTATGACTTCTTGACTTATTTTAACATTGTCCATTTTCATTTCACAGAGTTCATTAGAACGGCATGCTCCAGCAACTCCCATTACCATTACGACCTTCATCAATAAGTATATATCATCGGGGGCTTCAAGCATGAACTTACTCACATCTTCCCTTTAAACACATTCGATTTTTTGGGTCTATAACCATCATTTTTTCTTTTCAAAAATGCTCGAAGTTTTGGATACTTAGAAATATCTATATTTTTCTCTATAAAAAGGGTGGACTTCAACATCGAATACTCCCACCATAAGCTTGATGGGGACTTCAATATAGCACTTTTTTCGTGGAATTACGCCAAAAACAAGGTTTCTGAGACTGCAGTAGTCGTCTTGCTTTGGCACCAACTCTTAAAGGATTTATATGCTGCTTCATACTTTTTTTCGACTTTTCCGGTAGTAGAGATAAACAAGCAATATTCGCTGATTCTTCTATTTCTGAAACATCCGTTTTGTCCACACAGAATCAAACAATTCGACATCTTCAAACTTTTCGCTAGAATTGTCAACTTCACGTTGTTGATAAAATAAAAACTGCTTATGTTGCTCTGGCAACGGATCACGGCTGCCTTCACAATTTAATGAGAACGCTATCGAATGTAATAATAATGAATATTCCACTCATGTACAAATTTTCCCGTAAGACTGGTGGTGTTTCCACTTACCTGGTTAGGTGTGGTTACATACCTAACCAAAAAATGAAATCTTGACAATATGAAACCTGCTTTTGAAAGACGCTAGAGTCCCTAAAAACTGATTTTTTTAAGTATCTTTCAAACATTTTTGAAAAGTTGTCAATATGAATAATCGGTTTGGACTAGTTCAAGAAGAGGAAATTGATGAAAATATAATTGGAAGCGAACCAAGAAACACCGTTAAATCCAAGAAGAGCAACTGGAGACAGTTTTTGTCATTCTGCGGTGAAAAAAACTATACGTTTGACCAAGATACTCCAGTATCACAACTAGCAATGATTTTGAAAAGCTGGGCCTACAATATGCGAAAAATGAACGGGGAGGAATACAGAGAAGGCACGGTAAAAATTATTTGGAATGTGACGGCGAAATTATTGATGGAAAGGTATTTCAATGAATACTAAATTAAAATGAATCCCTTCGAGCAGATCGAATTCAAATCGGTCCGAGACGCAAAAAATGCCAAAAGGAGACATTTGCAAGGCATTGAACGCAAACGCAGAGAATCGGCCGTTTTTTTAACATACAATGAATTAAAAAATCCGATCGAAGCTTGTGATGAATCAACTCCAGAGGGTTTACAAAAGAAGTGTTTTTTTCTGTTGTCCTATGAATTAGCCTGGAGAGGAGGAGAAGGTGCAAAAGCCGAAACAACTTTTTTCAAAAAAGAAACTGACAACCTCGGAGGAAAAACAGGTAGAATTCAATACAATCCTGTTTTTTCTAAAACATGTCAAGGTGGTGGCCGAAAACTCGCCGATTCGAAGTGGTTGGTGAGAAACGAGAGAAGTCCCAGCTTTTGCCCAGTAAGAATTTATAAAGAATTACAAGATAAAAGGAAAAGTATCTCCAACACTCGACTATTTTTGACGCCAAACCCTCATTGGAAAATTTCCGGAAAATGGTTCAAAAACATCCCAGTAGGAGAAAACGAGATTGCAACTTGGCAAAAAAACAAGCACAAAAATCAGGCCTCAATACCACAAAAAAATCTACCAACCATTCCCTCAGAGCTACTGCCGTGTCCAAGCTGGCCAAAAGCGGAGTGTCGGAGCAAAACTTGATAAAAATTACAGGTCATTCGAATGCGAAATCCCTATCAAGTTATTTGCAAATGGATCCAGATCACCACAAAAAAATTATTGAAAAAATGAGGGAACCTGGAAAAGAACCACCTCAACAGCACGTGCATCCAGCCCCTGTAGCAGCATCACCCAGCACTAGTACAAGTAGTAGTCTGACGGCATCTTCTACGTCGTCGCAAAACAACAATGTGGTTAATAATTATCAGAACTGTACCTTTTATTATACAATCAATAATTAAAATTGAATATTTAGATTTATATTAAGTACTTTTCAATATTTAGACAAATAATTTTGTTAGTATATTATTATTCAATTTGTGTTCAATTTGTTACAAAATTCAAATTTCTGAACTTGAAATAGGTATGTATTTAATATTCAGTTAATAAAGCTTAGTTTACCTGTATTTGATTCGTGGAATATTCCTCCTAAATACCATTTGTGCTTAAAAATTAACCAGATAATTTTCCACTCATGCGTGTTTTCTCTACAAATTTCCCTCGTTCTTCGGACTCGGGAAATTATAAGAATACACGCATTTGTGAAAAATTATCGGAAATTTTTAAGCACTCGTGGTATTATCCCCGAAAATCCAAAAATACATCCAGTATTTTCTTACAATACAGGGAGGGGGAAAATGTTATATACTAATATATAATACTAATTCACACCCAAAAAATATTTGGCGAATATATCACATTTTGGCGAAAAAAAAGTTGAAAAGGAAACAGATAAATAAAATAAAAATTGAAAGTTTCCAAAAAAAAAATCTTTTATTATCCCATTCGTGGGGCTCTATAGAAACCAAAAAAAAACATACATATTTGGTGAATAGAACACATTTCAGCTAAAATAAAGGTGATCCGCTTCCTTAACTTTTTGTTTTGGTTTTCCAGCTGTAAAACATTGGGACGCACGACGAATTTTGAATGATAAAGTGTCACTGTCAACGTCGCGACATGTTTGGTTGACGGAAGGTATAATTGTTTGCCGCTAAATTTTCGTGAGCAAAAATAATGGAGAAATGGAAATTCAAAATGAGATAATCAAGACGAAGAGGAGAATAGACCTTTTGGAGCACCAGAACGAGAAATTCAAGGCGTTGTTGGAGAAGGCGTTGACGGTAACGAAGAGGACTTTTTCAAAGAGCACTTCGTTCGAAAGCCAGTTCTTGCAAGAGAGTATCCAGGTTATCGAGAAGGAAAAGGAGAACCTCAAAGACGACTTGAGTTATTTGACATTAGAGGAGGAGCCGGAGACACTGAATTTGGTGGAGAAACTAGAAAATTTAGAGAGGTTTCGTAAAATTCAACAAGAACAAATCGAATCTTTGAAGGCGGAACACGCAGAAATAAAGTTTCTGCTTCTGCATCCGGAATCCAGGAACACGGCATGGTTGAAGAACATCCTGGAGCTCGACAACGACGTTTCGGAATCCAGCAATACTTCTCTGGTAGAAGAACGTTTCCGTTTGCAAAGGAAGATTTTAAATTTGGAAAAGAAGAAAGCGGAACTGCTCATAGCCATAAACGATGTGGCGCTTCCAGACAACATTGGTTCGTTCATCAAACTGGACTTTGAAAAATCTCATTCCAACCTCAAGGATAATGAGGAACAGCTAACGGAGTACGAGGACCTGCGTTTTAGAATGTTGAATTTAGAAGACGAAAGATCAAGGTTACTTAGCGATCTACAATGTGTTTTGGATAGATCGAGAAAAGAAATAGCTGAGGAATATAATAATTTGCAAGCTAAAATTATGGAAGTGGAACGACAGAAGGCCAGTTTGAAATTGTGCCCCACCGATCTCCGAGAGCAGGTGGTCACTACTAAACAGCTCGAAAACATCTTCGACGCTTTTAGGAATCTGCCCTTGAAGGAAGAAGAAGAGCGGGCCAGGATGGAGAGGTTGACCTCTGAGATGGGTACCATGTTCTATCCTAATTTAAATTTGCCTCTATATTGTAATATTCTGTGAGGTGTTTTAAGGAAAAAAACTAAATCAAATGTCTCTGTTCATTGGGTGTTAAATATATGACTTTAATTACTTGTATAATCGGTGGTTTTAATAATTTTTAGTGCATTAGGTAAGAATTATTTGTCACTAACATTGATTTAACCTCACTTTACGTTATGTTTTCTTTTCTGTAGAATAAATGTGTTATTTTTACAATACAATAGTCTTCAATTTTGTTTTTTTTTTGGTTACTTGTTTTTTAGATAATTCTTTACTTACACTTACCATAAAATATTTAGAAATTCAGCCTGAAAAGAGTACTTAATGGACAGATTTCAAATTGTGTGCCATAACTAAGTGTGAACAAAATAGCGGCCAAATAAAATATTTGTAATCGGGAAAAAATTGCTCTCTCAGGTTTTAGTTGTTTTGTGGTTTTTAGCGTCTTTAGATGCCAAAAAATATGTTTTATCAATTCCGTCGGTACGTCTGCCAGTTCACAGTGTAGCTTTAAAACTACTCATGAGAGGGACTTCAAATTTTAGTCAAAAATTGAGGGTCATATGGGGATGACCTGATAATATTTTGGTAAAAATCCAATATACCGGAACTAGATCAAAATACAAGAGTTCTAACCACATTACACCACAACTTGTTACGCTCTGGACGCGCGTTTCGCTAACTAAGTTAGCATCATCAGCAGATGATATAAACTAAAGTAACTTATCCTAACCGAGACTATTTATAGGTAAATGTGGTCACACTTCTTTAGGTTAGGTTAGGTAAATAGGTAAATGTGGTCACACTTTGTTGCATCCGACTGCACTGTTGTCAAGTAAACAATAGAGGGCACTATAGGGAATAAGCCCTCTGTCTTTATTTAGTACTTTCTTATCACATTTAACTATTTCTATACTCTCAAATGCATCCAATAATCTATTATTTAATACATTTTTAATCAACTTAAGATTATTTATTCCTATTTTTTGATTGTTTTCCAAAGCATATTGGGCAACGCTTGACTTTTCTGTTCTTCCGTATCTTAAATGTGCCATGTGTTCTCTAAAACGAATGTTTAGATGACACTCCTTTCCTTCAAGTCCACTTTGTCTTTAGGGTTTCCAAGGAGATTTTTCAAACTGTTCTCCGTTTTGTAGGCTACTCTAAAACCTACGTTTTTAAATCCTTTTTCTAGACCTCTCGTATATCTGGGATCATATGGGATTACTGTGAACTTATTGGGAGCCTAAGGTGCTTGAAGAGTAGTAGCATCTTTTAAAATTTTCTTATGCTTATGTCTATTTACTAATTTATGTACAAAATTATCATTATATCCATTACTTTCAGCTATATTTTTAATCCGATTCTTTTAATTGTTAAAACATTCTTTACTTAATGGAAAATTGAATAATCTGTAAGTTAAGCAATGAAGTGCTGCCATTTTGTGTTGACGGCAATGAAATGAGTCGGATGTTATATACCTATCAGTATTAGTAAATTTCCTATAAATATCAGATTCTAATTTATCGTTATTTCTAATAACTAACTTGTCGAGAAAAGGTAATTGCTCATTGTTCTCCTTTTCGTAAATAAAATTAATGGAAGGATATTTATTGTTTAATGTTTCTAAGAAAGTGTACAAATTTTCTGTTTTAGTGTCAAAAATAGCAAATATATCGTCTACGTATCTATACCACACCCTTGGGAAATACTTGAGTTCTTTTTTGAATCGGGTTTCTAATCTACCCAAAAATTTGCAAGAAATTCCCTCAAGTTGTTTATAATATTTATTGTTGAACAGAAAAAAATTTGATTCATACATAATTTTGTAAGAAGTAAATATTCATCAATAATTTCTAGTAGTTCCCTTAGGTACTCTAAAGCTAGTGGTATGGGTACACTAGGAAACAATAAGCTTACATCAAAAGATATTAAAATTTCACCTTCTTTTAAGTGAACATTCTTAATTTTATCTAAGAATTCTAACTAGTTAGCAACCTCAAAGTTATCGTACGAGATATTTAATTTGCTGAATTCTTCTACTAACTATTTTGAGATATTGTACGTTGGTAACAGCTGAAACAATAGGTCTCATGGACATCGCAGGTTTATGGATTTTGGGAAGGATAGATAACTGTGAGCTACTATGTATTAGTTTAAATTTTAGTTTATCAGACACAAGGTTTTTACACTGTTTTAAGGTATTTTTTACTTCTGTTATCATTTTTGATAACGGGTTTTTCTCAATTAAATCGTGAGAACCAGTTTGAATCAAATTGTCTACTCTTTCAAGATAATCTGTTTTGTCTAGTATAACAACCTTATTTCCTTTGCCAGCTTTTGAATAAAAACATTCTTTTTTCTTCAGGCCCTGGATAACTTCAATATTTTTACGAGCAACATATTTTGACTTGTTGTTAATAGTCTCGGTTAAGATAGTAACTAGTAACATTTTGGTATGAGGAGGGGACACCTCTAGTTCTGGTTACGTTTTTGTGATGATAGATATCCATTTGAAGATATGGTTTTATTGAATTACAGTTTTATTAGTTGTTGTTCACTGACCTTTTGCCAAATTCGATACAGCTGTCGCTCTACCAGAATGATTCGTTACCTTATTCCTTTTTCTTATCATTGCCAACTGTTGAAGCCGCCTCTTTGAATGAAGAAGAAGTGGTGTTTTTTAGAAGAGGGTATGTTTTTATACCACCCTTGGTCTGGCGGATGCTTCCAATTTGCATTTGGCGTTAAAAATAATCTATGGCATGTTACAAAACTGTCCCATTTCTCTATAAGTTTTTCAAACATTTTTACACCACACGGAGGATCTGTTGCATCTTCAATAAGCCACTTACTCTCTGATAGTTTTTTTGACCTTCCTTGTGAAGTCTTAGAAAAAATTGGATTATACTCAATCCTGCCCGTGAAGTTGCTTTGATTGACAGTTTTTTTGCACAAAATATTCAATTTGGGCCGTTGCCCCCTCCCCTCTTCTCCAAGCTAATTCGAATGATGCGACATGAGAACATTTTCGTTGTAAACCATCAGGTGAGTTTTCATTAAAATGTTCTAGGATCTTATTATACTCATCTTTACTTAAAGCATCACAGGTGGATTTCCTTTTGGATGGGTTTTTCTGAAGCTGGCAACGATCAAATTTAATTTTGAATTTATTAAAAAATATTTCTTGGATTTGTTTTGCTGTCGAGTTCCACATGACCTTTATCAGTTTCCTTGTATTCTCCGGAATCCTTTCTTTTAAGAAATCATGGTTCTTGGGATTAGACCGCGTCCAATTGGAATTACTATCCGTTTATAAAAAAAATTTTCATTTATAAAAACCTGGAACCGATGCTAGAATCTTGGTTTCCTTTACATTTATGAAATGTCCAGTGTTATGCTGGTGTTCAGCTACAGCAGATTGAACAATGTGTTTCTTTTTAATACATGGTTCATGTTCCTTAAGTCTTGTTGATATTGAGCGTCCTGTTTCTCCCACATACACTTCTCCACAGGAGCAAGGAATTTTATATACTTCTTCTATTTGGAAAGGTACAAGATCTTTCGGGGATCGCAAGCATTGTGCAATCTTCTTACATGTATTGAAGATTGTACGTATGTTGGACCGCCGAAGTAATCGTCCTATTTTGTCTGTAGTGTCATGTACGTAGGGGAGAACAACACCACCTAATAGTGGCTCTTTATCATTCTCCTTTGGCGGAGTTGGTTTACTATATCTTTTAATTGAACGCGTAATATCTTCAGTGCAATAGCCATTCCCTCTGAGAGCTTGGGTCAGTTTCGATGTTTCCGATGTTAAAGAATCTTTGATCAGAAATCGAAATAGCTCTGAATACTAGTGAGTTAATAACCGATTTCTTTTGTGCTGGATGGTGATGAGAATTTGCATTTAAGAATGTCCTAATGTACCACTTTCCTTCCTTTGAACACATACATCTAGAAAGGGAATTGTTCCGTTAGATTCAATTTCCATCGTGAATTTGATATTATGATGTTGCTGATTAAGGTGGTCCAGAAATATGAGGAGATTATCCTGTCCATGAGGCCAAACAACAAAAGTACCATCTACATATCTAAACCAGTGCTTCGGTTTTAGTGCAGCGGATGTTAGAGCAATATCCTCAAAGGCTTCCATAAAGATATTCGCTACCACAGGTGATAGAGGAGATCCCATAGCTGCCCCTGCCCTGAAAAATGAAATAAGTAGACGTAAGACAAGCTTCCACTAGGTCTATTAAGTTCTTATCAAGATTATTGTTATCCAGTATGTGTGATATAATGGAAATTGAGTCGTTGACAGGAACATTTGTGTATTAAGTGATTCTACATCGAAACTGATCAAAATATCTTCGGGATCCAACTGGATTGGCTTTTTTCCACGAAATCTGCCGAGTTTTTAATAAATGAATCTGTTTTTCCAGTAAATAGATTAAGAAAATTTGAAAGATATTTACCTAGTTTGTATGTGGGCGAGTATTGCACTGACGATCGGTCGAAGTGGTACGTTGTCCTTGTGTATCTTCGGAAGACCATAGAACCTGGGAATCTTGGAGCTGCTTGGTTTTAATGATTTTTTCTCCGCTGGTGGTAGACTGGATGTGTTGATCAAATTGGTAATGCGTCTTTCTATTCTACTTGTGGGATCTGCCTGCATAACCTTATAGGTGTTGTTGTCCAAAAGTTGAGTAACCTTTTCCACATATTCTGTTCTGTCCATGACGACTGTGGCGTTGCCTTTATCTGCTGGAAGTACCAGAATGTTTGCGTCTTCGTTTAAGGTCTTCATTGCTGTTTTTTCGGCTGCGGAGAGGTTCGACTTCGGTGGTTTTGAGTTTTTAATGATTTTCGCTGTCTCATATCTGACTTTCTTTTCATATTAAATGCGTAGTCTTCCAATATGTCACCTACTTTTTGTAGAGGTATTGTTTTATCTACAACGTCGTATCCCCTAGATCCTTTGGTAATGTGGGGCGCCAAATTTTCAAATTCACTTCTAATATTTTGTACACTTTCGTTTCCAGAACGTGACATTTTTAAAATACGGTTAACTAGACCACCGTAAACTAACTCAACAAGAGCTCTGTCATCCCTGCTTTTCATTCACAGCCGACTAAACAATAATTGAACAACAATATGTCGTTTGCCATCACAAACTACACGAAAATCGAGATGAAAATTAAAAATAAATTTTCAGATGAAATTTCCTTACCAAATCTTCCACGTGCATGACTTAATACCGGAAATTATTCAAGCACTAGGGAGATTACTAGTGAAAATCTGAGAAGAAAAGACCAGTAAGCACCCCTACTACCCTTTTAAAACTCGCAGAAACATGCAACACGAAAACCTGCTTTGATTTTACCCTTTAAAGTTGACACGTTTCAAAGTTAATTCTTATGGATAGTCGAAGCAGGAGAGCACACAGGAATTTGGGAACATTTTGTCAAATTAGAAATTCCGGGCAAACTTCGATGTCGCGCAAAATGTAAAAAATGTAATAAATACAGAAACCAATCGATATGCCTTAAAATCACTGGGAAACGTATTAAGTGAGTTAGGTGATGAAGAAATACTTCCCATGCAGGGTTCCAAGTAAAAAACAAAAATTCGATAACAAACTAACGCCGGTGGATATTTAGGAGATCAAACTAATGAAAGCAGCAGTAGTTTAATTTCCTTATCCTCCTTTGTTCTAAGAACATGTCAAAATAAAATGAAAGGACTAGACAAGCAAGAGCAATTTTTGTCACAAATTCCAGTTTCAGGTCAATTGAACATACAGAGGTTCTTAAGGCTATTGAAAGACTGGAACCACCTTCTAGATTTCAGTTGTCGTCAATCCTGTTACACGAAATATTTCAAGAAAAAATCATACTTATTTTTATACTTAATATTATGCAATGTTACATTAGACATTACACTTTTGCAATGTTTTAGTTAGTTTCAAATATTAATCCATATAAGAGTTTATTACAAAGGTGATTTAAATCAACTGAACCCTGCAAGGAACGATTTCTGGATTCCAGTCTGGATTAATTAAGGAAATAGCTATATGTTATACAATGGTGGAATGTTTTGGACTTTCATTACCTATATTTTGATATATCACGACGTTTCAATTGATGTGTATCTTCTTTGGAGAACAAATTTTGACTTAGTAGTACTAGAAGTAGGGGTTCGCGAGACCACGAGACTAAAAAGTATTTCGAGACCGAGACCGAGCCTTGGTGTTCGAGACCGAGACCGATACCGAGACTATCGGTCTCGATCTCAAAGTGAAGGAGCAAAATAACTAATGTTCGTAAATTATTTGTTTTGACAAAATAATTGAAAAAATATATCATCTTTGGGGGCAAATTAATTGATGCAAAAAATAATTTTTCTATAATCAATTATATTATATTAGCATTGTATATGTTCTTATAACAATGATACTAGTGAAATAGTCATTTAAAAAACGATATAAATAACCATAAATTAATAAATTGCTACCCTGTTCTCAAAGGGAGGCACTTTATCACAACTATACTATATAGGATTTTGATATTGTGATCTTTATAAATTTATAATCGGTTTGTATGTTTAATTATGGCAAGTAACTAAAATCCAAACATTTTTAGTTTTTTGGTTCAATAATTAATAACTAATAGAATGTAACAACTAAAAACATTGCAATATCATATTCTTATATAGTATAGATACGGTAAAGTCTCCAACAGATGAAGTAATTGTGGTGATTTTTGTTTAAAAATTTTCCGCCATAAAATAAACAAAAAATTGTTAAAAAAAACAGTGAAAATTTTTCTTAACATTTTCTTCTTTAATCGCTTCGATAGCTTGCTAATTAAAGAAGGTACGTGTTTTATAGAACAATATTTTTGTATTGATTTTGTTTGTATTTGAAAATATTGGACGATATAAAATTTTTAACTGTATGTGTATAATAAAAATAATACATATACATACGGACAAGATTTTCAACAAACAAAACACAAAGTAGAATTTGGCTTAGGATTTTAAATAGATGATCAATAAAGCTAATTCAACTATTACGCTTAAAAAATAACGAACTGTTCTAATAACAAAGTAAAAATTTAAATTTCTAAACAAACATTATAAGCATAATTTAGATTTTATTTCAACCTATATAATAAACCTAAAAATATTACAGAAAATTTCAAATAATATTTTATAATTTCTTTTTTCAAGTTACTTTTATAGCATGAATGAATATATAATAAGCATTTGTTTGAAGTCTCATTTAACATGCTTGTTAGTTTTGTATTAATTAACCCTGCTTGTGAAAATAAACGCTCTACTGGTACAGAGGTCGCCTGTATAGACAAAAGATCTTTTGCCGTTTTTGGCTAAATTTAAAAATTGTTTATCGTGTGCTTTCCACCATTCTAAAATATCTGTACCCTTTGGAGCGCGCTTTAATCGCAATTATTCTATTATTTCGTTTCTCCAATTTTCGGAATCACTTTTTTTTGTCAAATAGTGATGTATAATCGATGTCATAGTTATCATCGCTTGAAGAACTTGATATTATTGGTGATTCAGCAGGCACAATATAATATTTATCCCTGTAAATTTTCTCTAAAAAGTTTATTCAAGTAGATATTTGTTTAATAAATAAATTTACTTTTAAAATCTACTCCACTTTTAAAATTTGTAGTTAATTTACCAAAGAACAAAAATAGTTGATTCACAAGTAGTATTATGAACTATAACCGCCTTTGTGCAAGCACAACGTGCAGACCCCTAAGAACGGTCCTGATTAAGAAAGTAAATACGCATCAAAGTAATAAAGGTTTGGTTCAAAATAGCAAAGTTTACAGAATACCTAAGGGTACTTTACTTGGCCATTGATCGTTTTCTAGCTATTGAATTATAACGTCTGTCCCTAGAATGCCCAGCACGTTGCTTGCATGAGTTCGGCACCATTATACAGTGTGTCCTTATTTTGTGTTTAATATATCTTATTCCATTTATATATCTTTCGAAATGTCAAATAATTATCTCTAGTGAAGTTTGGCCTTTCTGTTGATGTCCAAAGAACAAGGTATATGTGATATTTATTTTGATACACCTACTATTGTCCTTATATATTCATTTACTGATTCCATCTGTTGGCAACATCATTTCGAATTATAGATTTTTGGAATAATTTTTGTATAAATATACCTATATTTTTTCTACTTTACTGAAATGTTCAAACATTGGATTTGTTTACATCAAATTTTTAAGATTGGAAAAACTCTGGTTGGCGAACGTAGGCTTCCATGTACTTTTGTTTTCGAGATCACCGAGACTTTCGAGACCGATACCGAGACTAAGTAGGTCTCGGTCTCGGCCTCGATGCTTCGAGGCCGAGATCGTAAACATTTTACGAGACCGAGACCGAGACTGATTCAGTCTCGGTCTCGGTCTCGCGAACCCCTAGGTAGAACATTGTACCCTAACTGAAACGTTGTGATAAACAAAAATTAAGATAACGGAAGTCCAAACAAATTTTTTTACTTAGGATATTGCGTAACCTACCACTTTCAAATTACAACGGATATAACAAATATAATAAAGTCTGGAGGGATATCTAAAAATGTCATTATATACCCACTGTAAATCACCTAACGAAAAACTCCTTATAGGGATGATAATACTCTTTATCAGAAATTAAAACGATATTTGCATAAAATCTAGAAAAATATAACATCAAAAATCAAAAACTTATTTGTTTTTCAGGTACCCAGAGTCAAGGTTAGCAAAACTCTTTAATGGTAGCATACCCATAGTCCTAGATTCCTTAAAACAGCATTACTTTATCGATAGGGACGGAGGTATGTTCAGGCATATACTGAACTTCATGAGGAACTCCAAGCTGCTCATTCCAGAAAACTTTCAAGACTTGGATCTCCTACTGGAAGAAGCTAGATATTTCGACATACCTCGTGAGTAGCAAATTTCGTTTTAAGCAGATACGTTGTTGGAAGATAGTACAAATACATACAAATTGAACTTATTTTATTTAGTTCATTACCTATTATGCAATAGACAAGTTATTCATCTTTTCAGCTACGACAAGTAGATAAGGCATGTCAACAAGGAGATGTATGATCCCAGCTTAAGCAACAATAAAAAGTAGAAAACTCTTATTATTAAACACACTATCTTATTGACACTTTAAACGATTGAAAACTACACAGTAAATTCAAATAGCACAGAAGAAAAGACATACATGGTTATAACAAACAAAGTGCATGCAGAATACACTTTAATTAGGTTAGAATGTAAAAAAGAATAACAGCATTCACCCTCTGCCCAGCAGATATGTTTCAATTTGAGTTATAGAACAATAAGTTTTATTCAAATTTAAAATACATTACATTTCGAGAACTACAATATATAGATAGAAACAAGTCATAGGTGTATAATATTAAAATCTAAAAAATAATAAAATTGTGATGACATATATCTTATAATACTTATTTAATGTTTACATGGTGGTAGAGTTAATGTTTGGCAACGTCGCAAAATGTCATCAAACTTATAAAATAAAGGGTGTTTCATTAAATACAATACTTTGACTATTTTTTTAATTGCTTTGCGATAGTCGTGTGTTTTCTTTTATGACTATTTTAGCGGTTCAGAAGAAGGCCTAAACTTTTTCTGTTTATACTTTTTCTCTACCTCTGTTAATAAACTCTGTAGGTGAATGTCAAAATATAATAACTCACCCTGTACCTACGATAATATACATTGCAATTTTATACCGTTTTAACCTTCATTCCAGCCATGGTACGACAGCTGGAACAAAAGAAAAAGGACAGGATAAGAAACGGCAGCATTACGTCACAATCAAGCTTAACGATAACATCGCTTTCCGGGGCCCGAACAAGTTCGCATGATGGCACGATCGAACGAAACGTTCGGTCCTCATCTGTGGGTCAAGAAATGTACGAATGCTTGGCGTTACACGTGAGTCCGGACCTGGGTGAGAGGATAATGCTAAGCGGAGACAGAAGCCTTCTAGATGAGGTAACTATTGTACTGTTTAATAATCATATGCACTGGTTGGTTATGGACTGTATAGGACTGATAGACCGGCAGTAGGGGGGGGGGCGGTGTTGCCACGTATGTTCGTTCTCTGAAATCTAGCGTCATTCGTGTCTTTGATGTATACCGTACCGGGCAACTGTACACATCTGTAATGGGTAGCGCACATCAGAGGCGTGTCGTTGGGAATCTGATTTCAGAATATCATCAGAATCATTTAAAGAAATAATCAGAAGCTGTGTGCCAGATACATCCCAAGCTTTTGTTATATCCCAGAAGTCTTTTAATTCCATTAAATATGTTCAGTCGCTAGTTTTCTTCCACCTGAATTTCGTTATTTTTTCTGATACGTTGCTTGAATATGTTTCGTCTGATTGGACTCTATTTTTTTTTAATGCAAGACAAAGTAGCTTGACTTACTTTTAATGCCTCCGACGCCCTCATTGTACATTATTGGGCTCTCGTAGAGAATAGGTATTTTTAATTTTATCACTTTTTTTGAATTCACTGTAGAGCTTACCTCGAAATAAACACATTTGAGCAAAAAAAATTGCGAATGAACCACTTTTTGCAAAAAAAAAGCATAACAAATAGTTATAACTTTGTAAAGCACTATATGATTATAAAACGTCTATGTTTCTTTAGTTATGGTAAAATTGCATGCAGAATAGATAACTTTTTTCATCAATAACTAATCTGTTATCTAGGTCGACAGGAAACATAAACACTCTTAAAAAAGTTTGAGAATAGATCACACATTTCGATACCCTTGCTCGCCGAATGATCATCATATATCATCTTTTGAGGGATGTTAGCATTACTTTTTCCGTTTGTTTTTAATGAATTTCCAAAAATTCTCAGAACTCGTTTTTATTTCTGACTCTGTGTTATGCAAATATTGTTTATAATCCCTTTGAATTAATTGTTTTGATAACCTTCGAAGATTGACAAAATTGTGATAGTGATTTTATCCTGCATATATTTTGTACTGTTTGTGTTCTTTAAGTTTGTTTTGAATGGTTCTAATTGTATCTAATTTAAAATAAATAGGATAGTTTGTCTTTATCTTACATATGGGAACATTTTCTTTTATAATGCTGTTTATTTTTTCATAAAATATTTCAACACTATGATTTTGAAATATATTCAACAGGATATACAAGATAGCGCACTATTTATATTTTGATAATTAGGCTTTCGAAAATTATGTATAATTATTTTATTGTTTTTTAGCAATTTTAATTGAGTGCAGAGCTGCAACAAGTCAGTTTTAAAAAGACTGAAGTCTTAAGTCTTAAGTCATTTCTAAAATCAAAATGAATTAAGTTTTAAGTCTTATTCAACATAAAGTTCAATTGATTTAAGTTTTAAGTCTTTGACTTAAATAATTTTTTTCAAGTCAAGTCATTTTCGTAAAGACTGAAATCAATATAATGTAATTTAAGTCAGTTTTATTACTTTAAGTCTATATTTTTGACTGAAATCATGCCGATCTACGAATTAAGTCAGTAAAATGACTCAAATCAAACTATTATAGTCTTAAGAGTATATTATACAGTGATATAAATTATAGCTCCAATATCACTAATAATGGACCTATATGGGAGTCATGAAAAGTGAAACACACTATAGTACAAGCAAAATTCAATTTAAGTAGATGTAACTATGTTTTTAAAATGTTTATTATTTTTCTTGTATTAACGATATTTAGTTTATTGGTGGCCGTATTATTACGTTTTTGTTTGACTCGGCCCATTTATATTGTAAATATATTTTAGATACAGGTGAGAACAGAATACAACCTCTTAAAATAAAACGGTTTATTTTTAGAATGGGTACCTTACCTATAAACCATAAAAACTATAATGAACTATATGCTATATATATATATATATATATATATATATATATATATATATATATAATAAAATTAAAAACATAAAACATAGTTATTGTATGTACTTATCCAGTTTTCAAATAAAACTAAAACAACAACTACTTATAATATAATAAATAATATTATGTAATAAAGTGAATAAAATATAAAAAATTATATTTTATTGGCTTTTAGTATTACAAGATTTTCAAAATTTTTGTCAGACAGGGCATGCCGCCTAGGAGAATTGATAAAAGTAGCGTACGAAAACAATCTTTCGACGGGAGCAGAAGAAGGCAAAACTGAATTATACTTTATAAACGCTCGTTTAATGTAAGAATACTTATTTAACATTGCGATGTCTGTCTCGGGATCTTGTATGTATTGTAAATATTGCAGCTCAAATTCATTTAATGAACTGGTTGCTACTTTTGAGTTTGTATCATTAAAGTCGAATTCAAAAAAATCATTTTCGAACCTATTTTCAGGAGATATTACTGATTTCGGTTGAGCATTTTCTTCTATTGGGCTAAGCTCAGATATAACCTGAATTACTATGGTTTTTATTTCACTGGTAGTTAGGACGAATCCATCAGTACCTTTAAAAGCAGTTAACCAACGTAACTTGAATTTCGGGTGTGTAACAGAAGAAATTAAAGCAAACCGAGACAGATCTGTTAAAGAAAAATAATTCTCAAACCGGGTTGTAAGTGAAGTTAAACAACTATCTACTACAGTATTTAAAAATCGGAAATTTTGACTCTTAAGTTTTTGAAATTTAGTATATAAGCTACCTATTGTTGGGAGAACGCTACCAAAGTAAGTGTTTTGATCACCTTGCAGTATGTCGATCGCATAAGCTAAAGGCTGTAGAATTTTAAGGTACTCTTCAATATATTCGAGGTCAATTTCTTTTAAAATGTGTTGTTTGATGTCTAATTTTTCAAACAAAGTATTTAATTTTTCTTTTTGCTTAAAAATTTGGGCTAACGCATCATAATAGGAGTTCCATCTAGTCACCCCAGGGTAGCTGAGATAATGACCTAAAGTTTCTTTTATAATCTCTGCAGACTTTGGGCGACCACACTTATTCCATAATAAAGAACACTTATTCATTATGGCTGTATGCTTACTACGTAAAGAATGACTTTTGTTTATTACTTTAATTATGTCGGTTGTGGCTATTAAATTTATGGTATGAGTCACACAGCGAAAATGATTGGGTAAAACTATGTTAGTTGAATTGGTTTCACTGTCATTTTCGGGGATTGATGCTGGCATTACCAATTCATCTTCATCATTTACTGCAGAATCCTCCAAAATGATTTCTTCGTCAAACTCCATTTCTTCCTCATTTATGACGGTTAAAATAATATCCCTGTGTAGATTTATTCCAAATTCTTTAAAGGCTTTGACAAAGTTAGATCCGTTGTCAGTGACTGTTCCTATTATTTTTGTTTCAGACAAGCCAAAAGAATTGTTAATATCTTCTAACATCTCGGCAATCTTGTCAAATGAGTGAGTCCCACTGAAACGTCTGCATGCTAATGCGATTGATTTTCGTTGAAGTGATTCTTCATCGATCCAGTGGCATGTCACTCCTAAAAAACTTCTTTTCTTGGATGACCAAATATCAGCTGTGGTACATACAAATGGCACATCTTGTAGAGAAGATTTAATATCACTAAAAAAACTTGTGCATAGCATCGATATTTTTTTCATCGCAGTTGTTCTTGACATAACATTTAAATTGAGTCCGTCAAATATCTGGACAAAATTGGGATTGCTAAGAACTGAAACGGCGCTCATGGTATTAATGACAAATTTAAGAAGTCGCTGATCGAATTGATCTTGCGTAATGGCACTTGCTTGAGCCACACTATATCTGATGTCGAGTTGTTTAGTGTTCTTAGATGGCATCTGGACCATCTGCTTGGGGGATTTTTCATTCTCATTCTTATTACGTTTTGACTTTGATACACTTTTTTGTTTTTTCAAGCGTTTGTATTTAATATAGTCATCGAACGCTGTGGCGTGTTTAACCTTTAAGTGTCGTATAAAATTTGTTGTTATTGTAGTCTTTCCTTTTATTGACTTCGAACCCTTACATATTTGACAAATAGCAGCGACTTTGGAATCATCAATTCGACTTACGATTTTAAAGAACTTTCCATCAAATAACGCCGATTCATTTGAAGTCACTTCATGCTCATCATGACATCCAATACTGGAGGTAGATGAAGCTGTTGACAATGACAATGTTGACATCGTAGCGTCTTCATACTCGTCATCAATATCCATTATTACACTGGGATCACTCGGTTGATCACCTTGCTGATTTTGCGGCTTCACTAATGATTTTACGTTAAAATAATCCTTTATATTGCTTCTGGATCTTTTGTTGGTCTCAGTCTCAGTAGCTGGATTGTAGTCAGGGTCTTTCTCATCTTCGCTTGGAGCAAACGGATCTTCTAGATCTTCACTGTTCAACATAATTTCTTCATCCAGGACGAGTCCATGTTTGCTTTAGACATTCTGTAAGTATACAGCATGGTCACTTTTTCAGTGTAACATTATGGGAAACGATATGGTAATTATGGTATACAGGAACACCCTGTATCTACATGGTGACACTTTTAAAAGAGATAGACCAAAACTAATGTCAGTGTCTGGAGCTCAATTTTTATCAATAATATAATGGTAAAACCCTCACATCCATATCTGTTACCGTTAAAAAGTTACAGGGTGTTTTTCAAAAATAGGCATTTTTAAAAAATATAGCAACTTTTAATTTATATATATATATTATATATTATATAATTATATTATATATATATTTAATTTATTTAGAATTAATAGTTAACGAGTTATTAACAAAAAAATCGATTTTTTGGGACACCCTGTATATTTTTCCGTCAAAAGTTACTTCTCACCAATCCAAATTCAACGATGTAACACACTTAATTTAAAACTTACTATTTTTCACACTTCTCATAAGACCTCAACGTGTTAACGAGTCTTATGAAGTGTGAAAAATAATAATTAATTAATTAATTAAATAATAATTAAAGTGTAATCTTTTGTGATATCTTTTGACGCAAAAATAAACAGGGTGTCCCACATAAAAAAAAAAAAAATTTGTTAATAACTCAAAATTATTAATTCTAAAAAAATTAAATCTAAACCATTCAATTCTGCCTAGAAATTTGTGTTGGAAAATGTTTTTACAGAAACTCAAAAATTTCCATAGCAAAAAAGTTACGTTTTTTTAAAAATGCCTATTTTTGAAAAACACCCTGTAACTTTGTAACGGTAACAGATATCGATGCGCGGTTTTTACCATATTATTGACAAAAATTGAAAACAAAACTTTCACGATGCCACTGATGGCGGTGCCTGCCCCTTAGTAAAAAAGTCTTTGACAGTTTTTGACATGATAAACTCACAAAAGATAAAGTTAATTTTTTAATTAAAGCGAAAGTGACAGTTCAAAATGTTAGGTTAAAGGTTGGCAATAGTTATTTCGAGAAACTGATCACAAATTAAAGTGATTTCGTTTCATTTGGAGTATGTTCAAAGATTTTTCCTATACAAAAATCGATCCAAAATAAATCGGCAAAAAAATACAATTCTTAATTATTATTAATTGTTATAAGTACATAGGAACGTAGGTAGGTACTTAACTTAGGTACCTATCTAAATTATGTAAAACTTCTATAATTAACTGCTATTTCATGTCGCGAGCATTTTATGGCATTTTAATTTTTCTGCCAACCTTTAACCTATACTTTTGAACTGTCACTGTCGCTTTAATAAAAAAATGATCTTAGGTCCTAACTCATTTTTAAAAAAAATAATTTGAAGCACTCGTCTCGTCTGGGCAAATTTTACTTAAATTTATATCTGTAGAATAACGATCACGTTTTCCGATTTAAATAACACAAAGTGAACCACCCCCTGCCCCCTGATAATATATGGACATAAGCACATCTGTAAAATATGTATTCTTTCTTACCTGTTAATCGTTTACCTCCACTTTCCAATAAATTCACAAAAAAAGTTAATTATTTTATTATTTACATACAATTACACTACACTAACTGCACACTTAAAATATCAGCCACATCGATGTAAATAATAGTAATCGGGGATTCACTTGGCAAAGACATCAGACGACAGGCTCACTACGCACGCGTTATATGTCGATATGGTTCTGGAAACTAACTTTTTTGTATTCGCGGTATCGCGGTAACGATTGTCTTTGATCTGCTGCCGCCTCGGCTTGCCGCGTAAACAATTTACTGGCTAAAAAGAATTATGATTTTTTAAAACAAGACTTAATTCTTCTTTTAAAAAGAATTAATTCTTTTTTTGATTTAAGTCGTTTGTAGGACTGATTTCAGTCTTTTCTTACTGACTTAAGTATTTTTCTATTTTTAAATAAGTCTTTAATTATCACAAGTCATTTCAAAAGACTTAAATTTCAAGTCTTAAGTCAGCTCTTGAGAAATGACTTAAAATCAAATGACTTAAATCATTAAAATGATTTAAATCAAAAAAAAGAATTAAGTTTTCTGAGAGCTTGCAGCTCTGATTGAGTGTATTCAAAATCAATCAGCAACGCTGGATATTGTCGATCTTCGGGAACAATGGGATCTATACACTATGTCTAATGCCGTTTATACATAATTTATTGTAGAACACTAAATCCAATGTTCTATTATTTATACTTGAAATATTATTAAATTGCATGAGTCCTGAGAAAGAGCACAAATCTATAATATCTGAAAATTTCTGTTCCCCATTTAAAGGCTCAAGAAATTGCTCTTTCCCATGTTGAACCCATTCTACCGTTGGGAAAATTAAATTTGCCTAAAAGAATGACATTATGTTTATTAATTACGTTCTGGTTAGTACGGAGTTTAGAAAGAAATTAATAATATGCTAGATTGTCACCTGGTGATAAGTATACACATCAAATGAAAATTTTTTCACCATTCTCACATGTTATGGAAATCTACATATGCTGCTTAGCGTGAATGTCCTTATTTACCGCTATTCACATGGCCTATCACTGCGGTCACGTCTATAAACTTCGAAATTACTATCGAAAATTTCGCCAGTTGAAACGCTATGGTTGAATCATGTCTCTGTGAAGCAAATAACTGAATGTTCACTGTTAAAAATATTATGAAAGAATTCATTTACTTTGGTCGAATTCCCAGACAGTTTTGGTAATACATGTTCATCTTAAGAGCCATTGTGTCAACGACAACGATTAAAGTTTAATTTTGTACTTTAGCACCTGTTTACTGCAGCTTTCTGAGCATCTCGATATTTTTGATCAGCATAATGGGAGAGGCATCTGTCTTCCTGACAAAAATGCTACAATTTTTGATAATAGATAGTCAATAGATTATAAAATAGCAAATACAATAGGTTTCAGTACACTAATTAACGATTTTGCCAATGTTAAGGCAAGGAAAGTATGGTTATAGATAGCTATACAATGAGGGCATAAATTCTGGAAACCTTGAGATATGTCAAAAACTATACAAGTTGGGTAAAAAAATTTCATATAAAAGTTGTATAGTTCCTTACGATTTATGATTCAAAAATGTCTTGAAATATACGGGGTGTTTTAAAATCAAGTTACACGCCAAAACTTCAGAATCTCTAATGGAACACCCTGTATATTATTTCATTTTAAGAATCTACATGAAATTCTGATCATATTTTACTAAGCATACCCTATCCCTAAAGTCAACTGTTTTTGAGATAAAAAAAAAATGAGAAAACTGTTTTACAAAATTTTTTTAATAACGATTAACAACGATAGTCTAAAATTCTAAATGATGCATTTTAACGTAATAAATGATGGAACTGTTGTCCGTTCACTTCCTGACAATATCCTAATCGATTGATGAACTCTTGTTGTAGATTTCGAATGAAAGTAGGTGGGATTTGTCGGATTTCATCTCTTATACGATTTTTCAGCGCATCGGTATTAGGAGGTCTGTTCAAATAAACTTTGCTTTTTAAATATCTTCACAGAAAATAATCTAGGGGAGTTAAGTCCGGGGACCTGGCCGGCCATTCGTAGGGACCATGACGTTATATCCACCTATTAGGAAATATTTCACTGAGATACTGCCGAACAGGTAGCGCGTAGTGAGGTGGCTCCATCTTGTTCGAACCACATTGCTGCGGTAGGCATATCGGGCTCATTACCTGAATACAATTGAGCTAAGGCAGGAAGCAACTCGAGTTGTAAAAAATCAAGATAAATTTCGCCGGTTAAATTTACGTCGAAAAAGTAGGGACCTATAATTTTGTCTTGAAATATTCCAGCCCAAACATTGATTTTCTCGGGATATTGCGTATGAGCCACTTGAGCCCAATGAGGATTTTCTGTAGACCAATATCTACAGTTTTGTCGGTTGACAGTACCATTAAGAAAAAAGGTTGCTTCATCGGAAAATAAAATATTTCTACAAAAGAATGGATCCAGGTTGCACCGCTCTTGCATACTTTCGCAAAACTCAAGTCGGCGGTCAAAGTCGTCTTCATTTAATTCATGGATTAATCTTATTTTGTAGGGATGATACTTTGCCGTGTGCAGAATATTTTTTACCGATGATTGACTAAGGTTTAAATCTAATGCTACTTGACTTGTAGGTAAATGTGGAATTTCGTTATAACTGAGTAAAACATTCAATTTCATATCATCATCCAGTTTTGGCCTACCTGTCCTGGGAAGATCTTTTACACAACCATGATCACGAATTTTTTTGATAATTTTGCTAACTGTGGATTTTGCAATTGCTTGTCCTCGCTCGGGATGCGTATTATTAAAAAGTTCACATACTTCGTCAAGATTTCTTTGGCGATCTCCCCATCCAAACATCATAAGAATCTCTATTCTTTCTCTTTTTGAAAGCATTTTTATCAGGAAAAAAGTAACTCTCCAACAATATGTTAAAAATTGACACAGTTTATTGTCAGTACGTGACAGTTTCTATGGGAGTTCTAAAATAATCCACCAGGTTTCACTATGCATAGGGAAATGAGTTAGTTTTGCTTAAAGCCAAATTTCCATTTTCTCATTTTTTTATCTCAAAAACAGTTGACTTTAGGAATAGGGTATGCTTAATAAAATATGATCAGAATTTCATGTAGATTCTTAAAATGAAATAATATATAGGGTGTTTCATTAGAGATTCTGAAGTTTTGGCGTGTAACTTGATTTTAAAACACCCTGTATATTTCAAGACATTTTTGAATCATTAATCGTAAGGAACTATACAACTTTTATATGAAACTTTGTTACCCAACTTGTATAGTTTTTGACATATCTCAAGGTTTCCAGACTTTATGCCCTCATTGTATATTAAATATTTATCCTACTTGTTTATTTCTGTGTAATGTTTGTTGACTATTATGCACTCTAGATACTAGATACTTTTTGGTAAACTATATAGTCTTAAAAGTATACGGCTCCGCAGTAATTCGATGTATTAATTTCAGGTGTTTCCAGAAACCAACCAAGCTGTTATGGATGCCAGGACCGGAGCGGCATGGAACCAACAAGGTGCTCACCACGTAATAAGATTTCCTTTAAACGGTGAGTGTCTCTTTCGAACCAAAAATGTTGGTTGCTTAAATACCACATATCAAAAGAGAATCCACATTACCAATATTTATAGATTAATTTATATAGCAGCACTGACCTCTAAAAAGATATGCAGGGTATCCCTAAAAAGTCTGTACTTACTTTAGTCTGAAAGTGATTCGTTAGGGAGTTATTGAAAGTGAAAATTTAAAAAAATGGTTATTTTGAATAAACGAATGTTCCTAAATTTGGGTATGTGTGTGGATAAGCACTGTAAATTGACGTTTTTTATTTAGTGTTTTAGTAATAATGTTGGTCATTTTCCCCATTCCCGCTAGAAATTCTTCTTGCAAGTGTTCACGGTATTGACTGCCTTGGTAATTCCAAGAATAATTTACTAAATACTGCCAGAGGCCTGTATGAAATAGAACCTCAAAACTGTGAAGGCAAAACGTCGGATCATGATAAGTAGAACAGAATCTACCTGGAAATCTTCCCGAATACACCAAAAATTCACATTCAATGTCTTTAAACATAAGTCAAAGTCAAAGTCGGAGTAGCTTTATTGCCATACATTTTGCAATTGTTGACAAGGCCTTGTGAGTAATATAATTAAAATTAACTAAACTATGACTACATTAATAATTATGTCATTAAACTAGAGTCAGTTTCAATTTTGAATAAATGAAACAAAAAATATAACAATTTCAATAGGTATTACATTAAATTGTTTCTAAAAAACGTAACACATACAAAAACAGACACAACAAATGTCAAAGTAATTACACTACTACAAATACAGAAAAAAGAGCTACATTAAAATGTCAGAATAAAATTGCCTTAAGGTATAATATGACTTATTCATTAGTAGGAGATTTTTAGTTTTCTTTCTGAAAGCCTTCTCATTACCAAACCTCCTTATACTTAAGGGTAAGTGGTTAAACATTTTTTTGACACTATAGAAAAATGATTTTTTAATGTATTCATATTTAGAAATCGGCAAACATAGTGTATGAGAATGGCGCATGTTACAGTGATTAGACACAAACAATTCATTATTATAATTTTTATGGACCAGACAGACAGATTCTAAAAAAAATAAACAGCATAAAGTCAAAATTGAATGCTTTATAAATAAAGAACTACAAGAATCGCGTGCTTTTACACCACACATAAATCTTAATGCTCTCTTCTGTAACAAAAAGACCCTATTAAACAAATAGTTAGAACATGAGCCCCAAAAGCAAATGCCATATTTAAGGTGAGCCTCAACCAAAGCAAAGTAAGAGTTGCGAGCTATGGTTGTTAGAGATAATCAGCGGTGCATAACAACTAGAGGAAATTTTATTGCATAAATTGTTGACATGAGTTTCAAACTTCAACTCTTTGTCTATAGACAAACCCAAAAATTTTGTCGAGCTAGGCATTGCAATTGGGACATCATGCAGACATACGCTTTCAACATTACATCTAAAATTAAGTATATTAGGGTTGGATACATTAAAAGATAAAAAGTTAGCATCACACAATAGTTTTATTTAAGTCAACTCATCATTTACATTATCTGCAAGACCCTCCAAGCTCGTCTGCAAAAAATGGTGAATTTACCTGATATGTCAAGGCGAGGGAGGTCACTGACATAAATAAAAAACAGCAAAGGGCCAAGAACGGATCCCTGAGGGACGCCCGAGTTCAGGACACGCTCAGCTGAGTTGTTCCCATTAAATGTAACTGACCGCACATGTCCCCCGAGATATGAACGAAGCCAACTGTGCGTGGTTCCCCTAAAAACGTATACATAAAGAAACAATTGCTGAAGTAATAGATTCTTTAGATCCATTTAAAGCCTGCGTATATAACGAAATATCAGTAAAAATTATTAAAATCAACAAATGTAAACTTACCCAATTTTATATCATCTAATTAAAACTTTTTTAAACAAGAAATTTATCCGAACAATTTAAAAATTGCCAAAGTTTTTACTATTTTTAAAAATAGTGTAAAAAGTGACCCAAATAACTACAGACCTATATCTATCCTGTCAGTTTTTTCAAAAATAATTGAGAGATTTGTTGTTGAAGTTGAACAATTTTTAGAAAACCAGAATGTCTTGTTTTCTGATCAATACGGCTTTCGCAAATCCAAGGACACTGAGATAGCAGCATTTGATTTAGTAACACAAATTCAACTTGGCTTAGATAAACATGAAAAATGTTGCGAATACAGACCATAAAAAATTACTTAAAGACTTATTTCATATCAGAATTAGAGGTACAATATATAATTAGTTCCAAAATTATTTGTTAGACCGAAAGCAGTTTGTTCAGATTAGCAAAAATAAGAGTAGTTATCAAAAAATTTTATATGGAGCACCTCAAGGATCTTCTAAATTCTATATATTTATTAAATTTAGAAGGTTCCATTAAATTATTTGCTGATGATACCACCCTTCTCTCTACTTCAGGTGATTTTGCAAAAATAAGTGTTATAACTAATAAAACTTAAATTTAATGACTAATTGGTTACAGGCACAAAAATTAACTTTAAACTTTCAGAAATCCTCTTTCATGTAGATATCGAATGTTATTCAAAATACAAATATTTCGCAAATATTTTTTCTAACAATCAAATAAATTATTCAAAGTCTATTACGTTTTTCGGCGTATATATATATATATATATATATATATATATATATATATATATATATATATATTTTTTTTTTTTTTCAATTTTCTTGATTTAAGGTCAATTTAAAAACTTTACACATATACTTTAAATCATATATTTGCCCATAAACATGATGTAGTCAGATAACGTTTCGACCGCACTTCGGTCTTTTTCAAATCTAAAAATGGAGAAGGGCGTAGAATTTTAATTTAGTATTTTTACATTTAATATTTTATCTTGTTAGTATTACTTTAGAACGTACACTATTAAGGAAAGTACATTTATTTTTAATTTTATAAAAATGGAAAGTGAATATTTTCCTTCTTACCTCAATACGTAGAATTATTCAAAACGGCACAAGATGTCACGTTTTCACATATATACATACACATCGATACAATTAAAATACACATATTATGTTAAAACATTAAGACATCACAGTGGTTATTCCAGTATTGAAATATAAAATTTACTCAGGTTATTGACGTCCTTCTTATCGTTGATAGCATTTTTGCTTTTTTGTATTTTGACCATCTCAAAAAAATTTTTTTTTTTTAGTTTGCGGTTCGGATTTTAAGATTTTGGTGTTACTATAATCAAAGGTATGTTTTTTTGAATTTTCATGATTTGTTAGAGCCGTCGCGTTTTTTTTGTCATACTTGTGACCCTTTAGTCGGTTTTCCAAGTATTGGCTAGTTTGGCCTATGTACAGGGTGGCCCACATAAGATGACCCACTACCTTATCTCATAATCTGTACGAGATAGGGAAAAAAGTTTTATACAAAAGTTTCTTGGGTTTATCTAAATTTTTTAAATATTGTATTTTTATATATACAGGGTGTGTCATTTTGCGTTGACAGATGTCAACTTTGTTATTTTAAATGGAACACTCTGTATATTATAATGGATTTGAATAGCTCTCTCAGAGACGATTTCAACGATGTATTATAAGATGGGTCTACGAGGCACCGTTTCGGAGATATTTACGATCATCTTCAATTTTTGACATCCTTTCAACTTGTTGTATCTCTGGTATTTATCAACTTTTTTGTTTTATTTTTGTGCAGGAAAAAACATAATTTTATGCTTTATTGGACGTGTAGGTAAAAATATTGAAATTGAAAAAAAATGTTACAGTGTTGTCACGTTTTGCGTACCATCAGTTTTCTCAAGATTTTTAAATGCAACACCCTATATTTTATAACGGATTTAAATAGAGCATCGAAAGACGATTTCAACGATATATTATAACATAGGTTTACAAGTCACGGTTCCCGAGTTTTGGGGATTTTCTTCAGGAATCAATTTTAATATTAAACAATTTTTACTAAACATAACATAAACTATGACATAACAAGAACAAAGACAAAAAAATAAACATTACTTAAATTAAATTTTCTATATAACCACCTTCCTGTGCTATACATGTTGTATAAATAATGTCTAATTTTTTTATTGCCCTACGAACTGCTCCACTCTCATTGATCAAATGGATCTCTTCCATTATTCTCCCCCTTAAATCGTCTACGTTATTAACTTTATTCTTATACCCTTTGTCTTTAATATTTCCCCATAAAAAAAAATCTAGTGGAGTTAAATCGGGACTCCGAGCTGGCCAGGGTATTGACCCAAATCTGCCAATCCACATTGGAAATCTTTCATTTAACCATTCAATTACAGGTCTTACGGTATGGTACGGCGCACTGTCTTGTTGAAATACAAGACCATCTTTAATTTCATCCGGTAATTCATTAATAAGAGGTTGTATTTCATTTTGCAACAAACTGTGGTATCTCTGTCCGTTAAGAGTCCTATCATAAAAAACCGGCCCAATCACTCGGTCCTTTATTATTCCGCACCAAACATATACACTTTGATGTCCCTGCTTTCTGATGGCTTTGATTTTATGTTGATTTTGCCTTGACCAGTAGTGGCAGTTCTTTCGGTTAAATATTCCCGCGGTGTTGAAAATTGCTTCGTCAGTGAAAAGAATTTTGTCAAAAACCGGCGGTGGCGGTCCATCATATCCATGCAAAAAGTAGCTCTGTTGTCAAAATCAGCTATGGATAGCTCTTGTACCGGAGTGAATTTGAAAGGATGGTAATCGTTGATATTAAGTGTTCTCTGAATACTTGCTCGGCTAATATGCGGTATGTCCCGTGCGGCATCCCTTTGGGCATTTTCATTGCTTTCCTCAAAATATAAAAGAACATCAAGTTGATTTTCTTCTGTAAGAACTGTCCTAGGCCGGTTTCTTTTAATGTTTATCACAACGCCATTTTCCAGATCTCGTGTAATTCTTACGAAGATTTTCTTACTTGGAATTCTGCTATTTGGATACAGTCTTCTATACTCCCTTAACGCTAGTGCGGGACTCTTATTGTTTCTAATGAAGCACTCATATAAATTTAAACGTTGTTGAATAGTGTAGTTCGACATAATTATTTCTTAAATTTACTAATTTAATCAAGAAATGCAACCAAGCTGTCAAATTTCATGCAAATAATATTTCGTTTGTTTCCATGGTTTTGAAGCACAGCCTACTTAAAATTGTTGATAGGGTTGTGGAAAGGTTGGTAAATAATTGTGAGAAAAAAAACACGAAGCCAATACTTAGCTTGATGACGTTTATTACTAGACTGACTTTCAGACGCTCTATATAAAAACGAAACAACAAAAAAGCAAAGACATTTTGCGGCACCATTATCGACACAGTCGCCTTGGCCGTCTGTTTCGGTAATCGCTAATCATAACATTGATAAGGCTTATTTAGCATATGGGAAGGAAACATAAAGAACTATTTTTAAATAGATTCACACTATTTTAACAAAAATACACATTATATATTTAACTGATTTTTAGAGAGTTTTACGTTTGATCTGGAAAACGGCGTGGTAATAATTATTCAAAGCAATTAGAAAATTTAATTTAGATATTCTTTAGCATATAATATTAATTTTGTTGGCTTCGTTCCTGTCATGTCACGTTTAATAGTTTATATTATGTTTTAGTAAAAAGTGTTTAATATTAAAATTGATTCCTGAAGAAAATCCCCAAAACTCGGGAACCGTGACTTGTAAACCTATGTTATAATATATCGTTGAAATCGTCTTTCGATGCTCTATTTAAATCCGTTATAAAATATAGGGGGTTGCATTTAAAAATCTTGAGAAAACTGATGGTACGCAAAACGTGACAACACTGTAACATTTTTTTTCAATTTCAATATTTTTACCTACACGTCCAATAAAGCATAAAATTATGTTTTTTCCTGCACAAAAATGAAACAAAAAAGTTGATAAATACCAGAGATACAACAAGTTGAAAGTATGTCAAAAATTGAAGATGATCGTAAATATCTCCGAAACGGTGCCTCGTAGACCCATCTTATAATACATCGTTGAAATCGTCTCTAAGAGAGCTATTCAAATCCATAATAATATATAGGGTGTTCCATTTAAAATAACAAAGTTAACATCTGTCAACGCAAAATGACACACCCTATATATATAAAAATATAATATTTAAAAAATCTAGATAAACCTAAGAAACTTTTGTATAAAACTTTTTTCCCTATCTCGTACAGATTCTGAGATAAGGTAGTGGGTCATCTTATGTGGGCCACCCTGTACACACTGTTGCAATCTTTGCAGGGTATTTCATAAATAACATTACTTTTTTTGTTTTTTGGGATTTTGGATTTTAATCTGGAAAAATTATTTGATAGTAGATTGGAAGCCTTGTGACAAGTTTGAATATTATATTGTTTAAATAATCTTTGAAGTGGTTGGGATAAGCCGTTTATAAAGGGTAAAGATATAATTTTTTTTGTGTTTGAAGTCTGATTGTTTTTTGTGTCGTTCGAGTTATAAAATTTGTGGATTCTACTTTTAATGGTTTTATTTATAAGCTGTTCGGGATAATTATTTATTTTTAGAGCATTTCTGGCTTTTTCTAAGGCTTGTTTCCGGTATTCAGGATCTGAGAGCATGATGGCGCGATCTGCTAAACCTACAATTACGGATTTTTTTTGGGAATTTGGGTGGTTCGATTTATAGTTTAAGTATCTAGAGGACCAAGTAGATTTTGTATACTATTCAGTTTTCATATTTTCGCCTATATGGTGTATTGTTAAATCTAAAAAGTTGATTCTGTTATTTTTTTCGACTTCAATTGTAAATTGTAAGCTTTTATGAAATTCGTTAAATGTAGTTAAAACATTATTTACTTGATTTGCTGGTATTGTAGTAATGCAATCATCAACATAACGATAAAAAAATGGTATGTCAAAGTTTAGATTTTTTAAAACTTTTGTTTCCAGGTCTTCCATGACTATTTGTGCTACAACGCATGATATGGAGGCACCCATTGCGCATCCCTCTGTTTGTTGATATAACTGATCTTCATATAAAAAATATGTGGAGTTAAGGGTTAATTCAACTGCTTTGATGCAACTTTAATTCAAATTTTTCTTATGACCGCCATATTGGATTTTTCGATTTTTGGAAAGAGCCTAAAATTTCCAGTCTAGTGATATCTCACAAATGCATTAAAGATTTTAGTGTCATCAAAATATCACACTTCGTAAATTAGGTTTCAATGTTTTTAAAGGAGGCCATGATTTATTTGTCACAAGATTACATTAATAAGTAAGTAATGTATTGAACGCATTGAATTTTCAATACAACATGAACGTAAATAACGACTTAAAAAATCTAAATGAGCTTTAACTACTTTGTAAATGGGTAACATTAATTTACAAATCTGCAAAATGACGTCCAGTTACATCGAGACATTTTTGACAATTGGTGACTGTTTTTCGTACAACCCTGGTAAGTGTATTTCGGTTAATATTTCTAAATGTGTCCAGAACTTTTGTCTCAGGATTTCTATGGTCACGGGGGGATCAAATTCATAGATTTCATTCTTTGTGTGACCCCAGAGGTAGAAATACAAGGGCGACAGGCCAGGGGATTTAGGAGGCCAAGATATTGGACCATTTAAAGAAATTATTCTTTCGTCAAACTGCTCTCCTAAGAAGTTCCTGACTTGAATGGTATTGTGAGCCGGACATCCGTCTTGTTGAAACCAAGTTCTTCTTAATTCATCTTCCGTTAGAATAGCTGGTAAGGCTGGTGCAACCTGGTTTCGCAAAAGCTCTAGGTACCTCTGCCCGTTTAGGTTGTAGTCAAACAAGAATGGTCCAATAAGTCGATTTCCTGAAATGATTAATAATTTATAAATAGGTGCCCAACAGTCAAGGGCGGCAGGGTCAGCCGGGTGGTACTAGAAACTATAAATTATAAAAGGAAAATCTTTATTAAAAATTAGATATTTTCTTTCCAAAAATAATTATCGAAACATCCCGTAATGAATGAGCTTGTATACAGTTGAAACATATTCAGCTTTATTATGAAAAAAAAGAAAACATTTGGTTAGCGGGAAGTAATACTATAATAATAGATTACACGAAGGCATTTGACTTAATTAATCATCAAATTCTTTTGGCAATTTTACATTATATAGGCTTTTCCGGTAATTCTTTAGAATTTTTTAAATCGTATTTGGATGCTCGACTGCAGAAATTGTTTTGGATAACTTAAAATCCAACACTGCATTCTTATCAGTAGGTGTTCCTCAAGGAAGTATATTAGGGCCATTATTGTATACTATATACACAAGTCGATTCAAGGATGAAGGATGCGACGACACGCAACTTTATTATCATTTTCACCTAAACAATATAGAAGCCGCTAACAGAAATATAAATTCAGATCTACAAGATATAATTCAAATCTCCATGGATCATCACTTGAAAATTAATCCGATAAAATCGTCAATTACTATTTTCGGAGGGGACAAAAACCTTAGATTGAGAGTAAGCAGAGAACTTAATATACAAGTGAATAACATTACTATTCCCGTCACTAATACTTCAAAATCATTAGGCCTTGTTATCGACTCCGATCTTCGGTTTCATGAGCATGTAACCGGCAAACTAAAAAAAGCTTATAGCGCTCTTAAACTTATTTATAATCAAAGACAATTTCTAAGTCAAGAATTAAAAAAAGTTCTATGCGATTCCCTGGTCCTGTCCAATTTTAACCACTGTGACACCGTATATGGCCCTTGCTTGGATCAAGTTGATTCTCGCAGAGTTCAAAAAGTCCAAAATGCTTGTCTTCGCCTTATCTTTGGAATTCGCCGTAGAAATCACATATCACATAAGCTCAAAGATATTGGGTGGCTCAATATGTTTAATCGCAGGAAGCTACACACCATTACTCCTAGTTATAAAATAATAAAATTTAAATCTCCACAGTATTTATACGACAAAGTACGTTTCAGGATGAATGATCATCGTCGTAATCTTAGAGACCTACATCAGCTGACTATTCCACGGCATAGAAAAGAACTTTTTAAAAGAAGTTTTTCATATAACCTCACTTCCAATTTAAATTCTTTGGGCATTGCGTCATTTGATAAATCCTGTTCTGCCTTCCAAAAACAAATAAAACAATTTCTGTTCTCTCGCCAGTAAGCAATTACCTCTGAATAACTCTCAACATTTTTTTTATATATATTTTTTTTTCATGCACTTAATTTACATTGGTATATACCCTTTCCCCAATCCTTTTCCTTTCCTTTCTTCTATCTAGCTTGTATTTTTAGCATTTATTAAAGATACTACAGACCTGACAATACATTATGTTTATTTTTTTTTGCTGACACTGAGGTGCTTTTAACTATTTTTTCTCCCAACAATGCAAGGCCTAAACAGTGCCTGGTTGTCTACCAGGAAACTGCAATGACATGGCCTTTTATTTTTCATTTGCTATTATGTATTTTTTATACATGTATTTAACATAGTTAATTTCTTGTACAGGTATGTTGTTTGTAAATGAAAAGTAATAAATTTTGTTTATTATTATTATTATTATTATTATTATAATAGCCGTAATAAATTTTGTTGGTATTGCATATTAATTTCGGAAATACTAAATCAATTCATTTCAGTGATATAATAATCTTAAAGAAGTACACCGTGCCTTAATAAAACATAAAATATCAAAAGAATATATATATATATATATATATATATATATATATATATATATATATATCATGTCATTTAATGAAAATTACAGTATGTAATATCAGTGTGGGTCGCTGATTGTAAAAAAAAACAATAAAACCATTAGAAAAATTACAAAATAAGCCAATAAAATGTATTTACCGTTAACCATATCGGAAGCACACCATTAACCTATATAAGTCTAAAAATCTTTTAAATATTTCTATGATCTATAAAACTAAATTGTGTATTTTTATTCATTCATCAGCTAAAAATATAAAAAACACGAATTTAAATTTTATTAGAAATAATAACATACATGACCATAATACAAGACAAACTGATTGTTTCTCCAACATAAAATTTAAAGTAAATTTGGCAAAAAATGTATATTACACAGTGGGGTTAATTATTACAATAATCTACCAAAACGATTAAAACATATTAACAAACTTTTAAAAAACACTTAAAAAAACATTTTTTGCAGAATTAATATCTTTACGTTTGATATATTTTTTAATGACTACAGTTTTTAATTTATTTTTAATTTATAATAATGTTTATACGTTTATATGTTTCAAATTAATTATTAATTCGTTCCCTCTAATATTAACAGTTTTTTCATACTAATTGTTAATTATCCCTACTATAAACAATGTTTTTTTCTCGGGAATAAATTATTGATTAACAAATAAAAAAAATAGAACGATGTAACCTAAGTCCGAGAGTGCTATGATGAGGCGTTTTTAAATCTCAAAATTTAAAATCTTACTATTTTGAGAAAAAAAATTTACATTTAATGATAAAGGTCAAATTTGGTAAGTGAATCAGTACTGTAACAAGGCTTTCTTGACATATTTTTTTAGATATTAGCTTTTTCATTTTATTCACAGTATTTATTCCTTAATAATTGCAATGATAATTTACCAAATGCTATAAAATGTCTGTTCAAAGCCAAACTTTTCTGAAGGGAAACAATGCTTTTCCAAAAAAAAACATTGCTTTTTTGAAAAACGCTTCAATTATAAAATATTCTATTGTATTTTTAACACAGTAAATTGGCAATTTGTTATAATTGAATCGAACTAAGTGAAATGTTTTAGTTATTATTAGTTCTAACTTAAATGAAAGTGGGCAAAGAAATCTTCCCACGAAAAGGGCCATATGATAAATATATACTTTTAAGGGATATATATTCGAGTGAAACTTGACAGGTTTGTCTTAAGTAAGTTTATATATGTCTGTACAATCTAGAAGATAACGGTTAAGATCTAGAAGATAACGTTAAAGGCAGTGAATTTTAAAATCTTGTAAAAGAGGCTGGCGGAATGCATCCTGCAAACGACGGTGTTGTATGTTAAGCCAACAACTCCTATAACACAAGGAGTTGTGAGATAAGCCGCAGACTTTTTGGCTAGTTTTTCAAAGCAACGCAACGGATTTACTTAGGTTAATCTTAAGAAGATGTTCGTTGGGATTACTGAAAAGGCAGTTTAAGTCACGGTTGATTTAAAATTTGACTACTTCTGCTTGATGATGTTGAAAAATACGTAAATTTCAGTATCGTCGGGGTAGAGATGGTACTTACAGTGACGAAGTGATTTCATAAGATTAAATATGTAGATGATGTACAGAAGGGAATCAAAACTGGAGAACACCTGCTGTGATACTGAGTAAGTCGAATTATTTACCATCCAGAACTACCCTCAAGTTTTTGTCCGAAACGAAAGATGCCGACTCACTAAAGTTTATTTTATAATTGATAGCAATATATCATGGTGAGGTATGTCGAAAGCTTTTGTATAATCTAATAGGATGAGAATGGTTGCCTGGTTAATATATTGTGCTCTGACGATATCATTCACAATATCGGATAAGGTGGTAGCGCAACTGCACCCGCTTCTAAATCCATACTGTTGATATTATTAAAATTATTGGAAACATACGAAAAATTTTGAGATTCCATTACTTTTTCCAGAATTTTAGAGAGCTTACAAGGAAATCGACCTTAGTTGACCAAAGTCTGTAGGATTTTTAACCTTAGCCCATGGAATGATATGTGCTAGCCTCAGGGGCGGGGGCGTAGTGATGCCGCTTCGGGCCTGTGTTCGGTGGAATCGTCGGGCCCTTTGCCGAATAAAAAACGAAGTATCTATTTACGTTTATTAAAAAAATATATAACGAACATAACAAAATCACAAAAAATTAAACTCAGTACAAGCAACATAACAAAAAATATAAAAAGAAATGAAATAACTGATCTAATTAAATTTTTTTTTCCTCGCCTTGTTATTTGCAAAAACTGAAACAATGGAAGATATATCTATTTTCCTCGCAATTTGGTTCTCAATTGTCAGAATTGACAACCCCGAAAGTCTTTCCTGTCCCATTGTGTTTCTGAGAAAATTTTTTATTAATTTCAACTGAGAAAATGATCGTTACAGGGATACTTAGGAAAATGTAGCAAGCCGTCAAAATTTCGCTAAAACTACTACAGGAACTAAAATTTTCAAATAAAATAAATTCCATTAAATCTTTAATGGATTTGATTCTACCTAAATCGCCCTTAAAACAACTTCTAAAAGAAACTAGTTGTGAAGAAATTACATCGGCAATATCATCGGAATATTTGGCGTACAATTCCTGGCCCATCGCATACAATTCATCATCAGAAACTGAATTATTATCTAAAACTTCCGCTGATATTCCGCGAAAAGTTTTATAAATTTCGCTTATTCCGGCCGTTCTATTTTGTAATTGAGATATTATAATATCTAACGTTTATTTTAAACCAGTCTTCGTTAGATTCGATTTGAAAATGATTTTTCTTTTCATTAAAAAACCGTTTGGACCTTGTTATTCTTTTTTTTTGAAAATTCCGCTTTGATCCCCCATTCCGCAGCCAAACTACTGGATTCACTAATTAATACATCAAAATTATTTCTTATCGTTTTGATATTTTTAAGCGTAGTACGAAACATTTTTGATGCATGTTCAATGTTTTGCTGTTTCTTTTGCAAGAGTTTTGAAAGAGCGTCAGTTAACTTTAAAATTTTTGATTGGAGAACTATTAAAAAGACAGTTTCAAATAATTCAAGTTTGTTTTTTAAAGAATTAGCTTCATCAACTTCATTTTTATTATTAGAGGTCAATATAATTTGCGATAAAACTTTTAAGATATTCACAAACCTAAACCTAAGGGCGTCCAATGCATCGTGTCTCGATGACCAACGTGTTGGGTTTAATTTTTTTAGGGTCGTCTTATTTTTACTGACAGAGTTATCAAAACATTTACTTAAGAGGGCCCACCTTTTTATGCTGTGTCCAAAAAAAATGTAAATACTTTCAACCAAATCGTAAAAATTTCGAATTTCATTAACGGACTTAACGGAGTCATTAATTATTAAATTTAGGTTATGAGCCGCACAATGTACATATACTGCATTAGAAACAATTGCTGATATTTGAGCTTGTACACCTTTGTATAACCCACTCATGTTTGCAGCTCCGTCGTATCCCTGACCGCGAAGTTTTTCTAAAAGTATATCGTTTTCTGTTAATATTCTTAAAATAGTATTGGATAAAGCCGTTCCAGTTTGACTCTCAACTGGTATAAATCCTAAAAATGACTCATTTATTAATATTTTCGTTGGCTTCTCGTCTACGTACTCAACCGTAACAAAGCGGATAACAACACTTAACTGATCAATTTTTGAAATATCTTGCGTGGTATCCATTATAATTGAATAAAACGATGCTTTTTTTATTTGATCAATTATTTCATTTTTTACGGCAGTACTTAATAGTCCAATTATTTCATTTTGTATTGTAGGACTTAAATATGTAACTGATTTTTTTTTCTTATTCTCTAATAAAGTTTTTAAAACCAAATCGTATTCAGAAAGCAAATTTATAATAGATAAAAATGGTCCTGGATTTGAGGAATCCAAACTTTCGTCATGTCCTCTGAATGGCATATTACTAGAAGCCAACGTAAATGTAACTTTAATAACACGTTCTAAAATTTGTCGCCATACGGATACTTCCTGTAAAATTTTTGACTCAAGCTCATGGTCCATTGTATCATTCCTTCTCCATCGGTCATAAACTGCACAAGATTCGTTATGGCTTTGCTTCTGCTCGTGCCTAGTAATTGCCTGATTTAGGTGGAACCAGTCATTAAATCCATTAGAAATACTATCTTTTTCTCTAGAAAACAACCAGCAAGGTTGGCAGTAGCATTGGTTTAAAATGGACGAAAAACATAACCAGAGACGTTCGGTTTTTATTCCAGATTTATTAATTTTAGTATAAAAAAATGTAGAGAAACTTCTACCTTTCTCGTCTCGAATGAATGGTCCTAATGGTCGTGATGGCTTATTGTCAATAATAATTCGTTTTTGATCACTTGTTAATTCTAATGTATAATATCCTTTATCAGTCTGGATTTCGTCTATTACATTAATAATAGCGTCTGATTCACTTACCAACGAGTCTAAAGTAGAGTCAATACTCTGATCAGCACTAATATTTGTATCAGAACTAATCGAAGAAATGTGCTTGGATTGCTCAGTGCAGTCGAGGCACCAAAAAAGTTTGTTATTCTAGGGAGTTTTTTGCTTTTTTCTTGTAATGCATCGCGTTCTTTACGCTTTTGCGCACCAGATTTATGCTTATAGGTGCTCATTCTAAAACAGAAAAATACCGTATTAAATAAAAAATAATATACTAATTTACATACGTACCTTTAGTAAAATTATTCCCAGATTCCAGTAGTACAGTCTATCAGTCCCAGATAGAATTTATTTATTAATTAGAAATAGGATCTAATTTAAAAACACCAAACACGTATCCAGTAAATCCACTCCACAAACTTTATTAAAACTAACGTTGTTTACCAGCCTTGTGTTCAGGGATTCCCCGATAAGCAGACGAAATTTTAGAAACAAAGCGACATCTAGACTCTAGAGGGTGTACGAAAGAAAACGCTTAATGCAGGGATCTTGAACAAGCATAATTGGCATACTATGGAGTGTTTCGGCCGTAAGCCCTACTAATGAAATTCTTTAAAAGAAACACGATACGCGAAAAGAAGTAAAAAATGGAGTTTTTAGAAAATATAAAGGAAATCATTTAAAATCTATTTGGAAACGAATAAAGAATAGTTTTTTACTTAGGTACATAGATGATTTTTATAAAATTAAAGTTAAATATTTTTTTTACTTAATAGGAATCTTTGATATGTAGAACCGGGCCCGTGTTCCGCGGAACACGCGGAACACTGGTGACTACGCCCCTCAATTTTTAGGAAAATATGGCTGCAGAATACAACAGTTGACTATGTGCTTTATGTGTGGAATAATAAAAGGAGAGCACAGATAAATTAGAGTATTATTTCTGCACATAATGACTTGTACTTAATGTCACGAATAGTGATTGCTACCAATTCTGAAATGGTATTAAAATTAAATGACATGTTTGTTTGATGAAAGATGATTATTGTAAATATCGATTAAATCGTGATTTGGACCGGTTCGATTCTTTTGGTAATTCTGTAAAAAGAGTATTCATTTGATTTACGTTTTAAAGTTATTCGGGAATGTTTTTGAGAGTTTTGCTTAGAATATATATATTTTTTTAATTCGGTCCATTTATCCTTGATGTTGCAGTTGATAAATGTATTCTTTAAATAAACTTTTGTTCAGATCTTAGAGAATTAGTCGCCAGATTTCAGAGCTGCTTATAATGTTCGGTAAGTCTGGTACATCGGAATCGATTTAAAACCCGATTTCTAAGGTTTTTTTTAAATCTAATGTTGTCAGTATTACTATGGATTTAACAAAACTATTTGACACGTTTGCGTTCAGAAAGCCAGAAAGGTTTTATTATAGTAATACTAAATCGGCTTACTTTTTACGATGATTATCTTTTATATTTACACTTAATCCTTAATAAGACTTCAATAATTCATAGTTTTAAAGGAAATGTATTCTTTTTACTTTCTATATGTACAAATATATATTTCCTATTTTTATAATGTTTCTTTTCCTTTTGGAATTTAACCCTCTTAAGTCATACAAATTTTTAGTTGAATTTTTTTTATACTCTGTATTCCTATCTATGTATGTTTTGTTAAGGATGCTTTTTTCTCCTTATATTCCTATAACTCCCATGATGTTTTTGCTATATGTTGACAAATGTTCTTTTTATGAGGTTAAGACTTGTAGCACGAATGTCTTTAAAATTCATAAATTAAAGTTGACTACCTGAGAGATGACTATTAGAACGGAAGCTTTCACTTCAGCTTTGGTCAATTAAGAAATCATGATTCTTAGGATTAAACCGTGTCAAATTGGAATTACTATCCGACGTTTCGCCTTTGATTATACGAGGCATCTTCAGGGATCTTTACACCACGAGATCTGAACATTGAATGAGCTCGGAGAGATTCAGGCGGGCTTTTATACCCGACTTGTGCTCTCCGAATCGTGACCCTGTGTTAAGATCGGTTTCCACGTGTGATGTAGACCGTAACTCTACTGAAATTTTTTGTTTGTTTAAAAATTTCAATAGATTACCTAATTTTTCGTTTATAAAATTCTGGAACCTTTTGGACTTGAAAAAACCATATTCACAACTTTGGAAAACATCACCAATGCACATGCAGAAAAAATCCATCAAGAAATTACACTTAAGCAACAAAAGCAGTTTGAAGCAATCCTGAACAGAAAAAATCCAGTGAAACCTCCGCAGAATACAGTTATCAATTTATCATCGAAGCCGTTAATCGAAGCAGAACAGAAAAACCACCGAAGCCGAATCTCTCCGCAGCCGAAAAAATAACAATGAAGACCTTAAATGAAGATGAAAACATTCTGATCCTTCCAGCAGATAAAGGTAACGCTATAGTCGTCATGAACAGAACGGACTATGTGGAAAAGATAGCTCTACTTTTGGACAACAACACCTATAAGGTTATGCAGACAGACCCTACAACTAGAATAGAAAGACTCGTCAGCAATAACGCATCCAGTCTACCACCAGCGGAGAAGAAATCATTAAAACCAAGCAGCTCCAAGATTCCCAGGTTCTACGGTCTTCCCGAGATACACAAGAACAATGTACCACTTCGACTGACCGTCAGTGCAATAGACTCGCCCACATACAAACTAGGTAAATATGTTTCTAACTTTCTTAATCCATTCACTGGAAAAACAAATTCTTTTATAAAAACTCTGCACATTTCGTGGAAAAACTTAAGGAAACCCGGTTGGACCCCAAAGATATTTTGGTTAGTTTCGATGTAGAATCACTATAGACAAATGTTCCTGTCAACGACTCAATTTCCGTTATATCAGACATATTGGATCATAATAATCTTGATAAGAACTTAACAGACCTAGTGGAAGCTTGACTTACATCTACTTATTTCATTTTTCAAGAAACTTTTTATGAATGAACTTCAGGGGCAGCTATGGGATTTCCCCTATCTTCATGGAAGCCTTTGAAGATATTGCTCTAGCATCCGCTCCACTAAAACCAAATCACTTGTTTAGATATGTAGATGATACTTTTGTAGTATGGCTTCACGGACAGGATAATCTTCTCATATTTCTGGATCACCTCAATCAACAACATCATAATATCAAGTTCACAATGGATATCGAATCTAATAGGACAATTCCCTTTCTAGATGTATATGTTCAAAAAAAGGTAAATGGTCCATTAGGACATTCTGTGTACAGAAAACCGACGCATACTTAAATGCAATTCCCACCACCATCCAGCACAAAAGAAATCGTTTATTAACTCACTAGTATTTAGATTTCTGATCAAGATTCTCTAACATCGGAAACATCGAAACTGACCGAAGCTCTGAGAGGGAATGGCTATTGCACTGAAGGTATTAAACGTTCAATTAAAAAATATAGTAATCCAACTCCGCGAAAGGAGGATAATAAAGAGCCATCGTTAGCTAGTGTTGTTACATACATGGCACTACAGACAAAATAGGACGATTACTTCGGCGGTCCAACATAGGTACAATCTTCAATACACATAAGAAGATGGACAATGCCTGCGATCCCCGAAAGATATTGTACCTTTTCAAACACAAGGAGTATATAAAATTCCTTGTTCTTGTGAAGAAGTGTATGTGGGAGAAACAGGACGCTCAATATCAACTAGACTTAAGGAATCTTCAATCTGCTGTAGCTAAACACCAACATACCACTGGCCATATTGTAGGTAACCAGATTTCATACCAATAAAGAGGATAAAAAACATACTTAAAAGATTGTATATTATGTGTCTTATATTATTATTATATTGTTTGTCTAATTGTATTTCTTTGTCTTTACAAATGATCGTTTTTTTTTAGCCTGAGGAAGATGCAACCACGCATCGAAATGTTGCTTATATAATAGAAGAGTTATATCGAACGCATTAGTTTGTTTTTCCCGCTATACTTTCACCCAAGCTGTCAGTATTATTATGGATTTAACAAAAATATTTGACCCGTTTGCTTTCAGAAAGCCAGAAAAGTTTTATTATAGTAATACCAAATCGGCTTACTTTTTACGATGATTATCTGTTATATTTACACTTAATCCTTAATAAGACTTTAATAATTCATAGTTTTAAAGGAAATGTATTCTTTTTACTTTCTATATGTACAAATACATATCTCCTATTTTTATAATGTTTCGTCATATTAAGTCATAAAAATTTTTAGTTGAATTTTTTTTATACTCTGTATAACTATCTATGTATGTTTTGTTAAGGATTCTTTTTTCTCCTTATATTCCTATAACTCCCATGATGTTTTTGCTATATGTTGACAAACGTTCTTTTTATGATGTTAAGACTTGTAGCACGAATGTCTTTAAAAATCATAAATTAAAGTTGACTACCTGAGAGATTTAAACGAAGAACCCTTCATTTTTGTACAAATGCTCTAAGCGGTAAGTTTTTTCCGAGATCATGATATCCAATCGGCACAAAATGTAAGGGCTCCCCTTTTGACTATTAGAATGGAAGCTTTCACTTCAGCTTTGGTCAATTAAGAAATCATGATTCTTAGGATTAAACCCTGTCAAATTGGAATTACTATCCGACGTTTCGCCTTCGATTGTACGAGGCGTCTTCAGGGATCTTTACACCACGAGATCTGAACACTGACTGAGCTCGAAGAGATTCAGGCGGGCTTTTATACCCGACTTGTGCTCGCCGAACCGTGACCCTGTGTTAAGATCAGTTTCCACGTGTGATGTAGACCGTAACTGTACTGAAATTTTTTTTGTTTAAAAATTTCAATAGATTACCTAATTTTTCGTTTATAAAATCCCGGAACCTTTTGGACTGGAAAAAACCATATTCACAACTTTGGAAAACATCACCAATGCACATGCAGAAAAAATCCACCAAGAAGTTACACTTAAGCAACAAAGGCAGTTTGAAGCAATCCTGAACAGAAAAAAATCCAGTGAAACCTCCGCAGAATACAGTTATCAATTTATCATCGAAGCCGTTAATCGAAGCAGAACAGTCCGTCCTTTACAAAGGCCAAAATTTCGTAGTAGCACCAAGAAGCATTGCCATAGAAGACATAGTATCCTCCATTGAAGCAGCAATCAGAAGATTACCAGTAGAGCAAGCTGATGAAGTCAGATATGAGACAGCGAAGATCATTAAAAACTCAAAACCACCGAAGCCGAATCTCTCCGCAGCCGCAAAAATAGCAATGAAGACCTTAAATGAAGATGAAAACATTCTGGTCCTTCCAGCAGATAAAGGTAATTCTACAGAACGAACTATGTGGAAAAGATAGTTCTACTTTTGGACAACAATACCTATAAGGTTATGCAGACAGACCCAACAACTAGAATAGAAAGACGCGTCAGCAATCTGATTAACGCATCCAGTCTACCACCAGCGGAGAAGAAATCATTAAAACCAAGCAACTCCAAGATTCCCAAATTCTACGGTCTTCCCAAGATACACAAGAACAATGTACCACTTCGACTGACCGTCGCGTCAGTGCAATCGAGTCGCCCACATACAAACTAGGTAAATATCTTTCTAACTTTCTTAATCCATTCACTGGAAAAACAAATTCTTTTATAAAAAACTCTGCACATTTCGTGGAAAATTTTAAGGAAATCTGGTTGGATCGCGAAGATATTTTTGTCAGTTTCGATGTAGAATCACTATACACAAATGTTCCTGTCAATGACTCAATTTCCGTTATATCGGACATATTGGATCATAATAATCTTGATAAGAACTTAACAGACCTAATGGAAGCTTGACTTACATCTACTTATTTCATTTTTCAAGAAACTTTTCAGGGGCAGCTATGGGATTTCCTTTATCTTCATGGAAGCCTTTGAAGATATTGCTCTAGCATCCGCTCCACTAAAACCAAAATACTTGTTTAGATATGTAGATTATACTTTTGTAGTATGGCCTCACGGACAGGATAATCTTCTCATATTTCTGTATCACCTCAATCAACAACATCATAATATCAAGTTCACAATGGAAATAGGACAATTCCCTTTCTAGATGTATATGTTCACAGGAAGGAAAATGGTACATTAGGACATTCTGTGTACAGAAAACCGACGCATACTCAAATAGATACTTAAATGCAATTCCCACCACCATTCATCACAAAAGAAATCGGTTATTAACTTACTAGTATTTCGATTTCTGATCAAGATTCTCTAACATCGGAAACATAGAAACTGACCGAAGCTCTGAGAGGGAATGGCTATTGCACTGAAGATATTACGCGTTCAATTAAAAAATATAGTAATCCAACTCAGCGAAAGGAGGATGATAAAGAGCCACTGTTAGGTGGTGTTGTTACATACATGACACTACAGACAAAATAGGACGATTACTTCGGCGGTTTAACATAGGTACAATCTTCAATACACATAAGAAGATGGACAATGCTTGCGATCCCCGAAAGATATTGTACCTTTTCAAACAAAAGGAGTACATAAAATTCCTTACTTCTGTGAAGAAGTGTATGTGGGAGATACAGGACGCTCAGTATCAACTAGACTTAGGGAATCTTCAATCTGCTGTAGCTGAATACCAACATGCAACTGGCCATTTTATAATTGTAAAGGAAACCAAGGTTCTAGCATTGGTTCCAGTATTTTATAAACGAAAAATTAGGGACTTTATTGAAATTTTTAAACATACATAAAATTCAGTAGAGATACGGGTTACGATCTACATCACACGTGGACACCTATCTTAACACAGGGGCACGGTTCGGCGAGCACAAGTAGGGTATAAAAGACCGCCTCAATCTCTCCGAGCTCATTCAGTGTTCAGATCTCGTGGAGTAAAGATCCCTGAAGATGCCTCGTGCAATCGAAGGCGAAACGTCGGATAGTAATTCCAATTTGACACGGTTTAATCGTAAAAATCATGATTTCTTAATTCTTTTGACTATTGTTTAAAATCAGTTATATTTATAAAACTTAGGAATGGGAAGACCCGATTTTTTTGATGACCCGTTTATCTCCAGGTCATTCATTGAAATCACCCGTTCGCCAAGATTCGTTCATTTGAACGACCTTATAGCCAACAAAATTGTAGGATCACCATCGCGACGTGGGTCTAATAGTGCAAATATAAAATATTGCTTGACTGATTTAATTTTAAGGACAAGAAAGTAATGATGTTAAGTTGCTTTATAAGATAATTAGCAATCATTGTAGAAGTTATAGAATAGTGCACACACGACATAATAAACATTACGATTAATAATTTTATAAGGTCAAACAAATATAAAATAATTATTTTTATTTGTGTTGTTATTTATTTAAATATTGGAAGGAAGTATTAATAATTTTATCCATAAACTAACAAAAAATGAACGTAATAATAGAATACCAAAACGTAGAACAACAAAATAAAGATCTAATAACTAATTATTATAAAAAAAACAATATGTTTGTAAATGTTACTTAAAACAATACTCTGTATTAGAAACTAACCACGTAAAGTAAAAAAAGGAACTTTTAAATGCAAAGAATATGAACCTAAGTCTAATAAAAATATTAATTAGCCTGTAACAAAGAAGGCCTAAAAAATCAACTGAAAACAATAACCTAAACATATTTTAATATATATATATATATATATATATATATATATATATATATATATATATATATATGCATAGGTATAAACATTTTAAATAAATAAAAAACATTTTCAGGTAGGTAATAACAATTATTGAGAAAATAATGATAAAGGTATTTCAAAAAAATTATAAATTGGCATTTAAAAACAAAATTTGGGACACACGTTTCCCCTTTAGTCTATTACGAAGGTCCGTTAACACATGCCCGGCCTTCGAAAATACCCTTTCTGAGGGTACAGAGGTGGCTACAACGCACAATTTTTTTCTTGACAGTTCAAATAAGCGAGGATATGTATAACGTCTCTGGTTCCACCATGCTAAGGGATTATCTGCTCTTGGCTGCAGTGGTTCATCGAGAAATTTGTCGACTTCAATAATTGCCGCCGCTTTAGGATTCGTATTTTGAACAAAACTACTGACTTTATTATCAAAATCACTCCAATGATCCAATAATTTATTTTCAGGATTATTGTTATTATTACAATTTTTTGTGTTACATCCAGCGTTATCTTGAGTTTCAGTGGTATTCTTCTGTTTGATAATAATTAGTGCAGTAACTTGGGCGATTAAGGATTGTTTTATCCTATCAAATATAGCTTCATTAGTAAACCCATGTCGCTTAAAACGAGGGTCCAATAAAGTGGCCTCAGCAAAAACTTTATTTTCTTCAACTGACTGAAAACGTTTGTTTAATTTTTCTAATAATTTTTTTCCAAGTTCTTGCGCCTCCACAGGAGCATTAGTATTCAATTCAATAAATTTTAAGCAATGCTTTTTTAACGCAGAACTTAGTAAAATAACTTGTTTTTCGCTACTCATTTCTTCAGTGATAGTTTTAAACATTCCTAAAACATCACAGACAGCTTCAAGAATTAAAATATCGGAATTATTTATATTTGAAATATTAGGCTAATGTATTGCGACAACAGACATCAGTGATTCTTTAACTTCCAAAACTCTTTTAAACATTTCATAAATAGAATTCCATCTAGTAACGCAATCCTGCTTTAGCGTAAGGGCAGATTTACCTAGCTGAATTTGAATTTCCTTTAGTTTAGTACTGGCTTGGGTACTGCGTTTAAAGAATTCTACAAATTTTTTCACTTTAGTTTGCATCTCGACCAGTGGCGGCTCGTCAGGGTAGGCCTCTGAGGCCGCGCCTCACCCCCAAAATAAAGGAAAAGAGAATTTTTTTATATAACTTTTTATCTATTACCAATTAGAAATATACTTTTTAACAGTTTTACAACATAATAACATTAAAAAAAAAAACAAAATATAATCTCATAATAAATATTTTAGAAAATAAATTCTGACCACATCAAAAAACCGACCGTGCAATCCGTGCAAACCCATTCCTAAAGAAAGTGCTCTCGAATGAGGCGAAATAATTTTAGCTTGGAAAGTTTCGACTTCTGACCTATTTATCAACGGCCGGTGCCGATGTCGGCGAGTCACCTGATTACGATAGAGCGGGATGGCGATTGCCGATGCACGCGTTTTCTGTTGCATTCTTGAGGCCATAAATCTGTAGCTTGAATATGCTTTTATTGGTTATTTAAATCACATGACTAGCGAAATATTCCAACGGCTTCTTTTTACGTGGTGCGTGCGGCTGAGAAAGAAATAGGAAATAGATTGCGATAATCGCTGTTTGAGGGCGTTCTGTCTTTTAAGGTGAATAAATACGCGTGAGTAAGTTTTTGTTTTGTTTTGATTTGGTAAGTTGGACCGTTCCATTTTTTGTATTTGCTTTTTGCTTTTGAAATGAATCCTATTCACGACATTATTGCTTCATTAATTGAAACGCCTTTTTTAAGAAGAAGCGAAACTGAAAAGAAACAGATATTAGGTAGCCGTCCGACGCCGAAAATTTTAGCAATATTTAACGATAAGAGGCAAGGTAAAAAATATTCAAGAACTTTTCAAATATCTTGGTACGAAACTTATAGGTGGCTATGCGGAAGTATTTATAAAGAAAGCTTATATTGTTGGCCTTGTATTTTATTAGGTTGCGTCAAAAATAATTGGAGTTCAGAGGGCGGATATTCGGATTTAAAAAATTTTTCACGAGCAGTAAAACCGCATGAAAGTTCAAGAGAGCATATTAAAAATTCGGTAGCACTTACAAGACTGGAGCAAAATAGGGCGACTATTGCGGATGCACTACAAGAAAATGCAAGTCTTAATAAAATTGTTTATAATGAAAATGTTCGAAAAAACCGTTTATTATTAAATTATTTAATTGATGTTACTATTACTTTGGGTAAACAGGACTTGGCATTTCGAGGTCATAATGAAACAACAGATTCTTTTAACCGTGGCAATTTTGAGGAAATATTTGCATGCTTAATAAAAAGAAAAGCCGAACTTACTGAACATTGTGCTAAATTTAGTAATATTTTTACGGGACAATCTAAGACTATACAAAATGAACTAATTGGTTGCATACATGACTATATTCAAGAATATATAAAAAAAGAAATCAATGACACCGATTGTTGTTTTTTTGGCGTAATTGCGGATGATAGTACTGATATAACAGAAAAATCACAGTGTTCGATAACAGTTAGGTATGTGACCAACGGATTTTTAAAAGAAAGATTTTTAGGATTTTTTGACGTTAGCGATAATAGAACAGCAGAGAGCCTTTTTCATTTAATACAAAACAGCTTAGAGCCTTATGACTTTAAAAATAAATTGGTCGCGCAGTGTTACGATGGGGCTAGTGTTATGGCAGGTGAAATAAATGGGCTTCAAACAAAAGTTAGATCTATTGCTCCTTTAGCTATGTTTACTCATTGTTGCGCCCACAGATTAAATCTAGTTTTACAACAGGGAACAAAACTGATTACCCAAAGTCGTATATTTTTTGCCACTTTATTAGGAATACCAAATTATTTCCACCAATCACCAAAACGGTCTTTTGTGCTTAATCAGATAGTAGGTAAAAGAATTCCGCGAGCTGTAGAAACGCGATGGTATACACGGTCTAAAATTTTAAACTTGTGGCTAATGAATGGGACAATTTAATTATAGTATTTGAAACTATTATTAATGACTTAAGTTCTGGAACAGAATCTATTAATGGTGCAAAAGGATTTCTAAAGCATTTTAATGATTTCGAATTTTGCCTTTTAACGCATATTTATAAACAAATTTTTAGTTGCACTGATGTACTGTTTCAAATATTACAGTTAAAGCATTTAGATATAAATTACTGCATTTCGCAAATAAACCTTGCCAAGCAACGAATTATTGAATTTAGAAACGAGGACCATTTCAAAGAACTTTTCAATATTGCTAAAAAAGCCACTATTCTGCCAACTAACACACGTCGAGGGCAATGTTCTAGCGACTTTGATATTTTTACTAAATATAAAATATTATATTTCGAAATAATAGATTATATAATTCTTCAATTAGGGACGGGGTTTGAAAATTTAAATAATTTAAATTTCTTTGCTTTAGTCGATTGCACAAAATATTCGGAATATGTTAAATGCTTTCCAGACGACTTATTAAATAATTTATTAAAAATTTATCCAAACATTTTTGACAGAGATAGATTAAAGAATGAGCTTTCTGTATTGTATAGGGATGAACAATTTTCAAATTTAGATGTCGAAAAAAGTCTAGCTTTGTTATTTAAAGATTTTAAAGCAATTTTTGCGGAAGCATTATAAGCTTTTTAATTTAGTTTTAACTATTCCCGCAACAAGTGTATCGGCCGAACGAAATTTTTCATGTCTTAAACGGATCAAAACCTACCTAAGAAACGCAATGACACAAGAACGGCTTTCGGGTTTAGCAATGATGTCAATAGATCAGGAATTACTGTCAGAACTTAGTGAAGACCAAAACTTTTACGACCAAATTATAGATAAATTTGCAACCTTAAAAGACAGACGTATAGATTTAATGTACAAAAAGTAGTTTTTTTATCTTATTTCATACAACTATTTATTATAAGTTTTAATAAACTAAATTATGTTTTTATTATCGCAATCACCGCTATATTTTAGTGATAGGTGTACATATTTTACTTGTTTTGTTTACTTTTTATTTACTTTTTTTAGAGTTTATTTTTTTAGTTTTTAATGGTTTAGTAGGGCTATTGGCGATGACCTCCATTAAAAAAAAAAAGGACAACGCGTCGCAGAATAATACCTCATGGGTGACGTGGAAATTTATTTACATTTAAACAAAATTAACCTCATGTAGCCTCACCCTTCAATATACTCACGAGCCGCCACTGATCTCGACAACAGATTCTTCAAGACTAGATTGCACAATCAAATTCAGTGTATGGGCGAAACATGAAACGTGCTTCCACCCCGTAAGTCTTACTGCCGCAGTAATATTGGCAGCATTATCACTAGCAACAGCTACGATTTTGTTTTCAATGTTCCATTCACGAACAACTCTTTTTAATTCACTTCATAAGTTTTCCGCAGTATGTCGTTCCGTATATTCGTAACAATCTAGTAAGCTCGATCGCATTTCAATGTCTACAATATAATGTGCAGTAACGCTAATGAAACTTGTGTTGGCACAAGAAGTCCACCAGTCTGTAGTTATACAAAAAGCCGTTGCATATTCCAATGAATTTCTAACTTTTTCCTGGCATAAGTTTGTTAATCGTGGGATTAATGTATTGGAAACAGTCTTACGAGAAGGTACCTGGTAATTGCTATTAAGGTCTTTAATAAACAATCGAAAATGTTCATCATCTACCAACTGTATTGGCAAATAATTTTTCACTAAAAGTTTTACCAAACTGCAGTGAAGTTGTTGAGTCCATTACTAGTTTTAGTTGATGTTGGTAAAGAAGTAACATTTCCTACTCCTTCAGGAATTTCAGCTAATTGGTCAGTTGAAGTTGACGTCGAAGCACTAGAAACAATGATTGAAGTTGACGTCGAAGACTAGAAACAATGTGGCTCACTTTATTGTCTTTTTCCACAGGTAAGGCACTCCTTGAGGTTTCAGCATTTAATTGCACAGTCGGATAAACTGTTTTTAAATGGCGAAGCAAATTGCCTGTCGCTCCGCCCTTATAAGACAATATTTTGGAACAGAATTTACATTTGGCTTGATTTAACCCTCGCTCATCAAAAAAGTTCCAAACAAAACTTCTTTTTTTGTTATCAGCCATCGCGATTCGCGACACTTTGGCGAACGACGCGACGTAGGTACAAAACAAAACAATAATATGCGATCTATATCAAACTGCGAACTAAAATAATTAAAAAGATCGCGACCTCCGACCCACACAAACACAAAACACAACTCGTCAACGCCAACAGGTCATCAGTCACCTGCGATCCGTTCCTACTTTGCTACTTTGCCGCGATTGTGCTTTCGGCAATCGGCAATTCCGCCCGGCGTGTCCAAAATTCAAAACAAGCATAACAATCTTTTATCTTTGTTTTTCCCACGTCGATCGCGACGAACGGACGAGCTCGTCTGTTGTCGACGGGGTTTTAGTTTCTATGGTTAATTTAAGTCAATAGTAAGGTCGTTTGAACGATAGGGTCACGGAGCGTGATCGATCGGGTCGCGGGTCGTTGAAAAGATTCGTTCATTTTGACCGAATCATTCACGAACGACACATCCCTAATAAAACTATTATTATAGTATATAATGTTTATTGTATCAGAAAAGTATTACAATTACTTTTTGCTTGAAAAATAAAAAAAAAATTTGTAACCATATTGAAAGCTTAGCAAATATTTAAAAACTTTGCTGAAACGTAAAGATCTTCATCTTAAGGGTGGATTTTTTACGATTAGAATACTTCTCTCTTACCAGGAAGTAAAAATACACTTTCTTGCATTGTTTGTAATAATAATCTATTTTGTTTCAGGTTATTGTAAACTAAACTCGATGCAAGTGATCAGGAGGCTACTGAACGCGGGCTTCAAAATAGCGGCCAGCAACGGGGGAGGAGTGGAGGGCCAACAATTTTCTGAGTACCTCTTCGTGAGGAAAGTGTTGCCGGGTTGACTTCAGTCGCCATGTTGAGTGATAAAAAATTAATGATTTATCGGTGTGAATTGTTCTAGAGTGCGTTTAAACTGATGAACGATGGAAAAATGGGTATATTTAATTATACGTATATGAGTTTCGTCTATTTTGTTATTAATACTTTATATTTTACGAACCAAATGTCCTGTTTCCGTTTTATTCGAAGCGTTTTAGGGTTATTGCATTTCTACTAGAATTTTATTAAATTGAAATGCTCGAAGTTGTAATTCCATTAATATTAATTATTTGATTTTTAAGTTATATGTTTGATACGTTAATTAACCTAACAAGGAAATTATTCTTCAAAGCATTGTTTAAACATTTTAATTTCGTTTTGCCTGACTTTAATGCATTTTTTTAATTCGGCAGTGGCGTATCCAGGATTTTGATAATGAAAGGCAATATTTATTTCTATTTCTCTAAATTTTACTGAGGAAAATAAAATTCTGTATTGGCAGTACCCATTTTAAAAGTATAGTAGGTACCTGTTTATTTGTTTTTTAATGAATTAAAAAAAACAAATATATTATACATAATTATTTTAATCAAAGGAAAAGAAAGTAAACAAATGCCAAATTGGTAGAAACTAAGCTAAATTGAAAAAGTAACTTGATATATACAAAAATTTTAGAGTATTAAATCTAATCTTCTGCTTCCAGAAGCACAAATATCGATATTTCTATCATAGTCCAGTTATTTGTAAGATTTTTTCTATATTAAGAATAGGGGTTCGCGAGACAACGAGACTAGTCTCGGTCTCGGTCTCAAAGTGAAGTAGCAAAATAACTAATGTTCGTAAATTATTTGTTTTGACAAAATAATTCAAAAAATATATCTTTGGGGGCAAATTAATTGATGCAAAAAATAATTTTTCTATAATCAATTATATTATACTAGCATTGTATATGTTCTTATAACAATGATACTAGTGAAATAGTCATTTAAAAAACGATTTAAATAACCATAAAAGAGAATTTTCCTAATTTAGAAATTCTGGTAGCGAAATTCCACTTCACATGTCGAAAACCGTAAATTGCTACCCTGTTCTCAAAGAGAGACACTTTATCACAACTATACTATATAGGATTTTGATATTGCGATCTTTATACATTTATAATCGGTCTGTATGTTTAATTATTGAAAGTAACTAAAATCCAAACATTTTCAGTTTTTTGGTTCAATAATTAATAACTAATAGACTGTAACAACTAAAAACATCACAATATCATATTCTTATATAGTATAGATACGGTAAAGTCTCCAACAGACGAAGTAATTGTGGTGATTTTGTTTAAACATTTTCCGACATAAAATAAACAAAAAATTGTTAAAAAAAAATCAGTGAAAATTTTTCTTAACATTTTCTTCTTTAATCGCTTCGATGGCTTGCTAATTAAAGAAGGTACGTGTTTTATATAACAATATTTTTGTATTGATTTTGTTTGTATTTGAAAATATTGGACGATATAAAAATTTTAACTATATGTGTATAATAAAAATAATACATATACATACGGACAAGATTTTCAACAAACATAACACAAAGTAGAATTTGGCTTAGGATTTTAAATAGATGATCAATAAAGCTAATTCAACTATTACGCTTAAAAAATAACGAACTGTTCTAATAACAAAGTAAAAATTTAAATTTCTAAACATGCATTATAAGCATATTTTTAGACTTTATTTCAACCTATATAATAAACCTAAAAATATTACAGAAAATTTAAACTAACATTTTACAATTTCATTTTTCAAGTTACTTTTATACCACGAGTGAATACAAAATAAGCATTTGTTTGAAGTTTCATTTAACATGCTTCTTAGTTTTGTATTAATTAACCCTGCTTGTGAAAATAAACGCTCTACTGCTACGGAGGTCGCCTGTATAGACAAAAGATCTTTTGCTAAATTTGGAAATTGTTTATCGTGTACTTTCCACCATTCTAAAATATCTGTACCCTTTGGAGCGCGCTTTAATTGCAAATATTCTATTATTTCTTTTCACCAATTTTCGGAATCACTTTTTTATAAATAGTGATGTATAAACGATGTCATAGTTATCATCGCTTGAGGAACTTGATATTATTGGTGATTCAGCAGGCACAATATAATATTTATCCCCGTACATTTTCTCAAAAAAGGCTATAGACTGATCTTTCAGACGAAAAATTGAACAAGTAGATATTTGTTTAATAAATAAATTTACTTTTAAAATCTGCTCCACTTTTAAAAATTATAGTTAATTTACCAAAGAACAACAATAGTTGATTCATAAGTAGTATTATGAACCATAGCCGCCTTTGTGCAAGCACAACGTGCGGACCCCTAAGAACGGTCCTGGTTAAGAAAGTAAATACGCATCAAAGTAATAAAAGTTTGGTTCAAAATAGCAAAGTTTACAGAATACCTAAGGGTGCTTTACTTGGCCATTGATCGTTTTCTATCTATTGAATTATAACGTCTGTCCCTAGAATGCCCAGAACGTTGCTTGCATGAGTTCGGCAGCATTATACAGTGTGTCCTTATTTTGTGTTTAATATATCTTATTCCGTTTGTATATCTTTCGAAATGTCAAATATTTATTGTTCTGTGGAAGGTTGTTTAAGTAACTCTAGTGATGTGTGGCCTTTCTGTTGATGTCCAAAGAACACAAGGGATATGTGATATTTATTTTGATACACCTACTATTGTTCGTATATCTTCATTTACTAATTCCATCTGTTAGCAACATCATTTCGAATTATAGATTTTTGGAATAATTTTTTGTATAAATATATCCATATTTTTTTACTTTACTGAAACGTTCAAACATTGGGTTTTTTTACATTAAATTTTTAAGATTGGAAAAACCATGTACTTTGTCTAAATAACATCTCGGCGAACAATTATTTTTAAAATTTTGTTTTCGAGACCACCGAGACTTTCGAGACCGATACCGAGACTAAGTAGGTTTCGGTCTCGCTCTCGAAGCATCGAGACCGAGACCGTAAATATTTTCCGAGACCGAGTGTCGGTCTCGCGAACCCCTAATTAAAAATGATCCTAAAGTCTCTTATTAGTAATGGTATTTTTGAGATATGACTTAAATCTTCTCAGAGATGGTACTTACAGGAAATGACTTTTTAAAAGCAGCGTTTGAAATGGGTATAACCATAGTAGAACCAACTGAAATATGTTGTCAATTTTGGCTTTACTGTCTTTTTCAGAATTTAAGATAAAAAATATATTTTTTTCTTTGTGCTAATAGGTACTTTTTTGCTAACAAAGCAAATAAAATATAAAGTAAAACATATATTATTTTGATATAAGTTCTAAGTGGAGGAGCCGGACAGTCGTATGAGGAGCACGGCCCCCTTGGCCCCTCTTTGTATACACCACTGTAATTCAGTAGGTAGGTAAGGTAAAGCATTGCAATGGATGTGTCTATTTCTTTGGCTTTATTTTTCACTTTTTGAAATTTCACATGACCAAATAGGAAAAATTTACCCTATTAAAGGATGCCGATTATTATGAATTGTTAATAATAATATCTCTTCTTTAATACAGTTTATTATGAATATTTTGTTGCATACATAGATCGGTACAACCGGAGAACTGAAGTTAAAATATATAAAAATCAATCAAATCAGGGTGGCGTTCATTAAACACACGACACGTTCTCTCCAAAATTTTATAACATTCTCAATGAATATAAAATAGATTGAGAATATCAACGTTTAAGTATTCTTCCATTTCGATTTAGAAGATTTAATTTATCACTGACAGCTTTCGATAAATAACGCATACTAATCATCTGTCATATTGGATATTGGATCTCAATTGTTTTTCCATGGCTCACCATTGGAACATGTAAACATTTAAGCAAATACATACGATATTTTTATAAAACCCAATTATTTCGAAAATGGTTACGAATAGATATAGGGAACCTTAATACAGTTCGATAGAAAATGAAATTCTACATTTGATAGTGCATAAAGTTATAGGGTGTCCCATTTAAAAAAACGGACTTTAGCGGCTTTGAAAATGTGAATGTTTGCCGCTGAATTTAGGACACCCTGTATAAAAATAGACAAATTCAATAAAAAATATAAAAACCTAAGATTATTTACCGATCGTCTGCAAAATATGAAGATTATATCTTCAAAACTTACAAAAATATGAGATTTTAAAATTTGGTACCCCGAAGGCTCATTTTTGGTTCAAGGTCAAGTATCTTAAGAACGCTTGAACCTAGGCATAGGACATGCTACATAAAATAGCATTAAAATTCTCCGTAGAATCCAAAAATATCATAAAATGCAGAGTGTTCCATTTAAAATAAGCAAGTTGATACAAACTTCCGGTTGAACCGGAAGTGACAGGAAGTTGAGAATATTTCAAAAAAAGTACCCCTTGACCTTACCTTAATCCCAAAATTTGAAATTTTTATCTAAATGGCATCATCAAAAACTTTTAATGAACGGATTGCGTGAATAACCCTGTATAATAGTATGCACTTTTTCTCAGAAACACGCAAATAGATTTCTGAAATTAAATGCATAATCTAAGAGTAGGCCATGAATAACAATAATAAACATTTGAAAGTTACATATCGCTAAGGAAGAATTGGATACCTTGCATATAGGTGTCTTCTTATATAAAAATACCTATAGAGTTTTTTAATCACAGTTAGTTTGTAACAACAGTTTTATAGCATAAAGTAACTATTGTTAACAAACACAAAAAAATAACATTATTAAAAAAAAGAAAAAACAAATTTTTAAAGGTGATGTTTAAATTGACTACTCATTTTCTATATGCCCCTGTATCTTAAAAACTAAAAGGGCTATGAAAACTTTGTTAACGGCATCTTTAGTTTTACGAAAAGGTACACACTGTCGCGAAAACCTTAACTTTCTATCTATAAAAATAACGGAGATACCCCGCAAAAGTACCCAAAATAGGGCACCCAGCACAAAATAAGATTTTTTTGTCTTTTGGCTTGTGTATTGTTTTTGTATTTTTTTTTTGATGTGGCGTAAAAGCCCCAAAAAAATTTTGCTTTAAATCAACAATTTCATATTATTCTTTTTACCCCCTCCATGGACCATTCAAAAACCCATCATCATTACGAAGCTCTGCCAGTACAACAAAGAAGAAACACCTCATAGTTTAATTAAATTGGAACTTCAGTTGATACTAAATAATCTACCTGATGGAGACAAAATATATACTGATGCATCAAAGTCCACCAAGGGAACGGGTGCCGCAGTTGTTACCCCCAACATGACTCTTAAAATCAAACTCACACAACATACGAGTACGTACACGGCAGAACTTTACGCAATAGTTCAGGCTTTAATGTATATACAACAAGGTAACCGTAAATTTTCATTAATCATCTCAGACTCGCTTAACTCTATAAAAGCAATTCAACATCCCTTTTCCAAAGACCCCTTAGTCCAAAGAGTCTATAGAATCCTTTACAATATCCAAGCAGAAGGAAGAAAGGTAGCATTTATATGGGTTCCATCACACATAGGAATAATTGGTAACGAACTAGCCGACACAGCGGCTAGGGCCGCCACAGAAGACCCCAACGCAATTGCAGTTTCAAACACACTAAGCAGTGATTTTAAGTGGTACATCAAAAAAAAGACAATATCCTCATGGCAGCAGGAATGGGATAGATCGTCATCCAAACTTCGTACGTGTAAACCCAGTGTCCGAAAATGGGAATGTAATTTAAGTAATCGAAAAGACCAAACGATTATCAATAGACTTAGAATCGGTCATACAAGACTAACTCACGGTTATCTGATCTCCAAAGAGGATAATCCTGTTTGCGAGATATGTTCGGTAACTTTATCAGTGCAACATATATTAGTAGACTGCCCAAAGTTTGCCACAGAAAGACTTAAATACCAAATCCAGGATAACGTAAAAGACATCCTTAACAAAAATCTAAACAATGTGTTAAATTTTCTCAAAGATTGTAATCTATACTGCCACATATAATTTATAATTGTAGTAATTAACCCCAACTGTGTTACGCGCTAATAACCTTGTGTGGTTGATGCGCTAAACAAATAAAAAAAAAAAAAAAAAAAAAATATTATTCTTCTTTGCTGTTAATTTACAGGATGGCGAGTTTTGGAATTTCAACGAAAAATTGTTTTCGTATATTTCAATATCACAAAAAATAAGGTAATACAAATTTAATACAACTAATAGGAAATTTCCAAATGTAAAAAAATATTACCAAAAATTGAGAGGGAGCAGTAAATATAAAAATCTGATTCAGAAAGAACAATGCAGCATTATTAACTAATCTATAACACGGCGGACTCCAGAACAGGTCATGAAGTAGTAAATGTGGCAACGGCGCTTCCGGGTTGAGAACCAGTATGTAAAATGGCGGTTCTGGTGATTGTTTATTTACACGTAGCAACGAATAAATTAAGTTTTTTGTAGATATATTTTCGTTTTTGCAAACAAAACTGTACCATGTACCGGTTCAAAGAATGATTTAAGTGTTTTTTGGAACATTTCTATTTAAACTAAATACAACGTAGTGGGTTTGCCCTAATGCATGATTTAAAATAAAATGAATAAGTAGTTTTTATACTGATTTTTAAAACAGTAATAGCCAATTTTTTACTATATACTATCAACAGACTAAGGCCGACTCCAAGTTTTTTTATTATGCTTGCATGCAATCGTCTGAGTTGGAGACTTATTAAAGTGCGGGACACGAAAGAAAACCGGGCGGAGTCAATCGGTTTAGGAAGGTCGGCCAAGGAATCTCTTTAAACCAGTGGTGTCCCGTCGTTCTTTAAATAATATGGCACTCCTTTTTGACTATACGCACTTCAGATAATTAAAAAATGTAACTATGCTTAATTAACCGGTATCTATATTTGTCTGTTTTCTTTCGTGTACCGCACTTCTATATCTCTTTTGTGTTGCAAAAACAGCGAACTTTCGAATTTTAAAATGATTTAATTTTGGTTTTTCTTGATCGATTTATCTACAAATATATTTTTTCTTGAGTTCTGTCATTAACGGTTCCCGGGCTACTGCCTACGTCCACTATTATTGGATCACCCAGTATAATGACACACGATTTACAAGTCCAGATTTTACAAGGGCAGCCAGCAACAGATCCAGTGAACGAGGTTTATCAAAATTTTAATTTATACAGTTCGACTTTGGGCTACTCGGGTATGCCAAAAGTGGCTGTCTGTCTCCGTTTGTCATATTACTTTATACAGGGGCCGTCATTGTGAAGTACTATACGTTTCCTAATTGCGTGCTGATGTTAAAGGGGATGTTTTTATGTCCTAAAAGTCTTAACTTTTGAGATACAGGATGGTAAAGTTTAAAAAAAAAAACATTTTTCTCATTCCAGTTCTGATGCTATTGTAGATAACTGCATAAAATGTGATACACGTCTTCTATGCATTAAGGAGCATACGGATTTACCCAGGTTAATTACATATGCACGCCACTGGTAGAAATTTCAAATATTGATTGTTAGTAAAAAATGCCCTTTTATGCATAAAAGACGTGTATCAAATTGCACACAGTTATTTATCTATAGCATCAGAATTAGGATTTTAAAAAAATGTTTTTTTAAACCCTGTATCTCCAAAGTTAAGACTTTAAGGTTCATATTAAACGTTTTTCTTAAAAAGGTCCAAGAATCACCCCTCCCTTTAACATTATCACGCAATTAGGAAACGCCCTGTATAGTACTTCACAATGACACCCTCTGTACAAAGTAATATGACAGACGAAGACAAACGGTCACTTTTGTTATACCCGAATAGCCCAAACTCGAACTGCATAAGTTAAAATTTTGATAAACCTTGTTCACTGGAGTCAATGCTGGCTCCTCTACTATAACTACATTAATGTGTTAATTTTGGAAAAATATGAGTTCTGTAGTTCTTCAAATATTAATTGCAATATTAGATATTTTTTGACACCCGGTATTGAACAAAAAATTAATTATTTTGAAGCAGTTTATTGACAGCTACTTTATGAATAATTTTACAAAATATATGAAAAAAAACTAAGCCATTTTTGAGGTTGACGGCTGTGATTCTAACGATTCGATTCCTTCTAAATCGTTGTCTTCCTCTGAAAATGACGAGGTTTCGTCGTCACTACTTGAAGATCCTAGCGTGATAACTAAATCATCAATAACCGTTTCAATTTTGCCATCTACTTCCCAGTATTTATCTTCAATAGAACGAACATGTTTAACATACGATTTCCAATTTTTAGCCGATATTGAGTCAATCGCTTCTAATGTTATTTTATTTAAATCTTTAATTGAAAGTTCACCGGTGTTGCGCTGTCGAATATATTATTTTACTCCTGCCCATGCAAGTTCATTAGGGTTGAGGTCGCACATGTATGGAGGCAGCCTTAAAGGTGTATGACCGAGGTTACGTAAAAGACCGTCAATTTTATACTTTTTTCTCTAGGCTTGTTGGCTATAATTACTTTATATAATTGATATTTTCTCCATGTTGGATCACATACAAGATTGTTCGATTTAAGCCACATATGAGCTTTTGTAGAGTATTTAGTTGGCACTTGATCTTCTACGTGAGAATGATAAGACGCATTATCCATTACCACGACTGATTTGGGAGGAATGTTAGATAGAAGCTTCTCGAGCAACCACTTTTCAAAATTATCTCTATTCATCTGTCCATGATAGTCTCCAGTTGTTAGTCCCAAGCGAAAAACTAAAGCAGCACCTGGAACAAATCCGGCTTCTGAACCAGCGTGAACTATAATAAAGCGACTACTGGAGCGGATTCCCTGAAAAACACCTGTAACACTTTCACTTTGTCAGCATTTGTTCACTGTCATATCATTATCTACCCAGGTTTCGTCTAGATACACAATATTGCGTCCTTCTTGCCTATATTGCCTTACAGTTGATAGATATTTCACCCTCCAGTGAAAAATATTTGGTCTCTCAATGAGCAATTTTCGTGTATTTTGGCGCCAAACAAAACCATTTGATCGTAAAAGCCGATTTAAGGCACGAAGTAGGGGTTTGCAGGTCGGAACCTTCTTCAAGTTTATATAAAAATCCTCTATTGTTCGTCGAATTACTTGAAAATCACCATCGTCAATTTTATCTTTGTATGATAATCGGGGTCTTTTTTTAGCAGGAGATTTTAAAGGTGAAGAAGAACAAGAGCGATCATTATGTTCTCTTTGAATTTTTCTTACACTACTTTCCGAAACACCAGTGTAAAATGTAGCGCATTCTGTTCGATTTCGATTCGAATTGTTTTTCCTCTTTTGCTCGCCATCGTTACTTCGAAATAATAATTCAAATTCAACGCAACGCATTTATATAAAAATGAAAACAAATGCTCGAAATGTATAGGCGCCACTGGAAACAGCTTGAACCTTCTAGCGGCAAGTGCATGGAGACCCTAGGCACATCCCAATTACAAGTGGACCAGTGCAAAATTTACTAAATCCTCAATTAATATTCCGTGCCGCTTAGCTGGAGCGCTTTATAGGTGAAGCGGCAAACTATTACAACAAATAAAATAACATAAAATTTATTTGCGTAAACAAATTTTATTTTTCCGCTTGCTTAAGACTATGAATCTTTATTTTTAGTACCGCCCGGTTTTCTTTCGTTTTCCGCACTTTAAAAATATTTTGCCCATAAAATGCACATAAAAACATCGTCGGGCTAAACAGACCCTGGGCCCGCGTAATACACCCGTCGCGCTGTTGCCAGATTGTTCTTCATGGCCTGATCTAGAGTGGGCCTTATTCCGTAATAATATGAAGACCAACATTTTCAGAAAGTTATATTTTGGCAGGTAAAGTTAATTGTCTGATATTTTCTAATATTCTGTGATAAGACGGAAAAGAGGCATTTCGGTTATTATTTCCAATTCGGTCGTTAATATTTAAACTATCACTGTTGATCTCAGTTGTTTTAAAATTTTAATCTCGTTTCGCGCCCGTTACGATTCTATGAACCAAACATGTGTACGGATCAAGAGATTTAAATCACTGTATAGTTGTTTGTGAGATGCGAAAAATTATAACATTGTTAATAATTACTAATATATAATAAAATGTAAAATAAGAATATATTAATCTGTGTTTTATTTTAAATTAATCCTAAAAATTGTAGTCCAAGAGCTAGATTTGAATAACTGTTCTGCACAAGGAAGAATTAAGAGTTCTGGCAAGTATCCTATGTTTGCGCAACTTTGCCTAAATTTTTGAAAATGTAAGAAGTAGCAAAAAAACATGCCTTAAAAAAGCAAAAATTTGAATATGTTTTGATTTATATATTGTTCCGGATTGACTGGTAAAAAACACGTAGTTTCAGAATGCACTCCTTTTATTCAGAACACAGCTTAAAGGTAACTCAGGCAAAGACAAGTTATACTCGTGACTAAGATAACACAAAACTTCTCAGTGTCTATTTGTTAACACTTTAAAATCTCGAACTAAACAATTTCTTGGTAACTAGGTCTTGACAATTGTATACTAACAAACAAACAAAACAAAAGTATGCTTTATTGCCGCAGAAAAATTTTACAATTTTATGGACAAAGCAAAATATACCTAAAATAAGACATATCAAAACATTAATCGAAAAGAATTTCTATACGTCAATGCTTTTTAAAAATGTAAATTATCAATTTACCAAATCGTAAAACACACGTTAGAATATAACATAACATTGCCACAAAACAGTTAATGAATCCTAATAACCTTATAAAAGTAAACAAACACACATGTACGAGGTGAATAATTTCGATGACATTGAAATCAAAATTGCATCTATGCGACCTTAAACTCTATGTTATTATAGTTATACAAATAATTGTGATGGTAAACAGAAGGTATAATGAACTAGTGTAGAATGTAGTATACAAAAAAGAATTAAATTTTGTTTTTAATCCAATACCTAACAAAAATAATTAAGTTTTAAGTGAATGTTCGACAGTTCTTTTCCCTATATAATGATTTACAAAATTCTATGCTACGAGTTAGGACATGACTCACAAAAGATTTAAGTAAACAAGCGAGTTTAGTGACAATTTAAAGAGACTTACTCACTGAAAAAAAAATCATTAACGCTGTAAAATGGTCTCTCAATGAGGTATGCTTTGGTGTTTTTTCGAAATTGTGCAAGCATAGGGATAGATTTTAAATGTACTGGCAGATTGTTGTAAAGTTTTATGGCGTTGTAAATAATTGATTTTTTTATTAATTCTGAGGAAGGAATGGGAAGATATATATCATGCCTAGAGTTTGTGGTAGGGTATACATGTTGTGGCCTTTCTGGGAGGGTGTTTATATTTTTTCTCAGCAAACATACCGTTTCCAAAATAAATAATGCAGGAAGTGTTAATATTTCATGTTTTTTGAAATAGTATTGGCAGTGAGCTCTATTATTTAGACCAAACAAATAACGAATGGCTCTCTTTTGAAGCATAAAAAGACTACGAAATTGCTCGGTGGTACAGCAGCCTCAAAAGGGAAGGCCATAGCGGAGGTGGGATTCAAATAAAGAGAAGTCTGGCAGAAGGAACGTCTAGTTCTTTTGAAACTGATCGAATGGCGAAGCAGGCGGTAGAAAGTTTTTTAGTTAAGGTGTCAATATGATTAGACCATTTTAGGTTGTTATTTATATTTAAACCCAGGAATTTAACCGACTCTACGTATTCAATATTGCTGTTATGCACCTGAAGTGGTTGTAAAGTTCCCTTATAAGATAACGCCACCGTTTTATCGACATTAAAACAAAGCATATTGGAATCGGACCAAGCCTTAATTATAACCAAGTCTTTGGAGATACTAGAGTGTAAAGACGTTGTATCAAAATCACTCCAAGTTATGCTTGTGTGTCGTCAGCAAAAAGGGAAATTCTTCCATTAATTTTAAAGATCGTGATATCATTAATGTATAACAAAAAAAGAATAGGTCCCAAGACTGAACCTTGAGGGACTCCACTTGTAATCAACTTACAATCAGCATCGGAACCATTAGCCCTTACAAGTTGTTGCCTTTTCCCAAGATAAGATTTGAATCAATTTAAAGAAGTACCACGAATTCCATAAAAATTTAGTTTGTTTATCAGAATTTCATGACTAACACAATCAAAGGCTTCCGCATAGTCACAAAAAACTGAGGCAGTTGGGTGGTTGTTATTGAGAGATAAGTAGACGCCTCTAAGCAACGTGAACAAGGAGTCGCTGGTGCACTTGTTGGGTAGAAATCCGAACTGCTCCGGGGATATTATCTGATGTTTCTGGAGAAATGGCATAAAACGATTCTTCAGTGCTCTATGCACTCTATGCACAATAAATGTACCTTCTCTTTCCTACGCAGAGATTCATATAAACCTGCTGCACTCGCACTCCTATCAGTCGGGGAATTGTAACTTGCATGGTTTTTAACATACATTTATATAAAATTAAAATTGTTTAAAGAATGTTCTCTTACTTACGATTGTTAGGTATAACCACTGTTTACTTTTGCTACCCGTAAACTGTGTTCTGAATAAAAGGAGTGCATTCAGAAACTATGTGATTGTTTACCGGCCAATCCGGAACATTTGATCTCAGAAGTGGGGTAAGGATCCAAAGTCCTAAGTGGAAGTAAGATGAAGACGAAGAAGTAAATACTGTTTTTTTTTTTAATACGGAAGATACAGGAATTATCATTATTATGGAAGCAACATTTGATTCCTTAATGAATGTGATAATGATAACGCACAACAATATGAAAGACATGAAAACTAGCCAAGAAGAAATTAAAGAAGACATGAAGAGAAAACAAAAAGATGTAAAAGCCGAAATACGAGATATGAAGAAGACCTGAAGCAAGCACTAAAAGAAAATATGGAAAGACAACTTACAGATGACATGAGAAAGAACCAAAAGTAGGTAAAGAAAGAACTAAAAACTAAACTAAACTACGGAAAGACACCAAGAAGACGTTAAACAGGAAATTCAAGACGTGAAGAAGTATCAAGAAAATATTGCAAAAAACATTGCTTGAATTAACCAAAGAAGACGTAAGAGATGAAATAAGCCAAATGCAACAGGAAGTACAAAGCTTGCAACTTAAGATGTAAAAGTTAAACCACCAAAGCTTTTTCAAATCCATCGTTGACCCTTTATTACATGAATTGGAACCACCTACGTTTGATGAAAAAGTACTGTGAAATATCTACCTGAAACAGTTTGAAGCTGCCGCCACTCGAAGTAATTGGGATTCCACCGAGAAGGCACGAGCACTGGTTTGTTCTCTGCGTGGTGAAGCTATGGAAGTATTAATGAGCGTACCTGAGGAAAAGCAGAATGCCTTTTCCTTTAAGAACTGATCATGCAACCCTTAAATGGTTGCGACAATTTAAGAATTCCAAGGGACAAATAGCAAGTAGTTGCAGGGCCTACGTAGTCATTACCAAAATGGGGACAATTTTATTTATTTATTTATTTACGGGCTATGCCCAATTTAGTTAACATTTAAGTACAATATAATATGTTGCGTTAAATACAATCTTAAATGTTCATCTAATACATCATCCTTAAAGTTATTAATTAATTTGAAGAGTTTTGAGCTGCCTTTCAAAGTGAGACATACTACCAAAAAAATTTAGTTCCGGATACACATTTGCCAATCTCGGTACACGCGACAAAAAGGTATTTGTTCCATAGTTAGTTCTACTCCGAGTTACTGAAAACGTCGCCGTCAATCTGGTATCTCTAGTGGGGGCAGGAAGTCCCACCCGAGACAGAAGATGACTGCAGTCCACATAATAATTAAGAATCTTATACAACATTTTAAGGTCCCTTTTGTCACGCCTGACAGACAGTGGCTCAAGATTGAAAACAGAGTACAAAGTATCATAATCAACAACGTAGTTCTCAGAAAGGGGAATGTTGGATTTATAGCAAAGATAGCGGACAAATTTACGTTGCACCTGTTCGAGAGCTTTTATGTGTACCGCATACGGGGGGCTCCAGACCGAGGAACAGTACTCCAAAAGTGGTCTAACCAAGGCACAGTACAACATTCTAATTGAGGCAACATTATTAAAATCCCTAGTGCACCGCTTAATGAAACCAAGCATTTTCAGAGACCTCGGGACTATCTGTGACAGGTGTGGTATAAATGTCAGAGAAGAATCAAAAGTGACACCCAGATCACCGAATTCAGTCAACGTCTCAAGGTATGTCTTGTCAATATGGTAATTATACCCGATGGGGTTGTAAACTCTTGAGAAACAAACCACTTTACACTTAGAAGCATTAAGCTCCATGCCATTTAGCCTACACCACCCAATGAGCCTATCAAGATCTGCTTGTAAACCCTGGCACTGGTTTGTTGATGATACCTCGACAAAGAATTTCAAGTCATCGACAAAACAAAGAAAGGTGCAGTTTGAAAAGCAATCTGAAATATCGTTTAGAAATAAATTGAAAAGCAGGGGTCCCAGATGCGACCCTTGGGGGACACCAGAAGGAATTTTGATTTGCATAGAGTGATTGTTATTTACCTTAATCACTTGGGAACGATTAGACAAATAGTCAGCAATCCACAGGAGAAGGGTGCCAGAAATTCCATAACTGTACAGCTTGTTCACTAAAACACGATGATTTACCCTGTCAAAGGCCTTGGAGAAGCCGGTGTAGATTGAATGAACCACACCAACTCTCTCCATCGTGCTAGAGAGATAATCGCTGTAAGTAAGCAAATTAAGCTCTGTCGAACGACCAGGACGGAAGCCAAACTGTTGATTCATTAGAACACCATTTAAATGAGCTGTCAAATGCTTGGTAACCAGGCATTCAAACAGTTTTGGTATACAACTCAGGTTACATATGGGTCTGTAATTGGTGACGTCGTCCTTTTTGCCCTTTTTATGAATGGGTATGACATAACTAACCTTCCAGAATTCTGGAAAAATTCCTGTCTGAAGGGAAGCCCCAAAGATGAAACACAATGGACGTGATAGTACAAAGCTACAATTTCGGAGAAGACGAGGAGGAATGCCATCCGGTCCAGGCCCTTTAAAGATGTTCAGACTATTCAATTCCGTAAAGATATCGGAAATTGGTATTTCGCAATTATGGATATTCAAGTTGCTCAGGGATGTTATTGGTGGAACATTACAGGTTTCATTAGAATAAACAGTCTGAAAGTACTCGGCAAATAAATTGGCCATCTCTACACCTCTGTACGCTATTTTACCGTCATCGTCATAAGACACTTGGGAAGGCAGCTCGTTGTCCGTGCGCTTAGTATTAACAAAGTTCCAAAATTTTTTGATATTATTATGGGTTAAAAGCGATGATTCAGACTCGTGAACAAAGTCCATGTAAAATTCACGTGATGCCCTTTTGCATTGAGCTCGGAGTTCAGAAAACTGGATATAATCTGTAGGTAAACCGCTTTTCTTCCATCTACAATGTGCCATCTTCTTCTGAAACACCAAGTTTTTTAAGTGTGCAGAAAACCATCTCGGGAACTTTCTGCTTGATATTTTCTTTTTTGGAACCAATGCGTCGATTGCAGTATACAGTATGTCATAGAAAACATTGATCATATTTTGTACAGGTAAGGAGTCAAGCAATCGATCCCAATCGACAAAACCAAGATATTCAGATAAGGCATTATAGTTAGCAGAATTGAAGTCGTAATAGTATAATTCAGGCTGGGATGAAGCTGAATGAAAATGACCTGATGAGTTCTTGAAATGAATAGTCAATGGGGTGGAAAACATCTGGAGGGATGGTGGAATCTTCAGTATGCAATACAACATGATTTGCACTGTGTGAGAAAACCAAATCCAATATTGAGCCCTGATGATTAATAATGGTGTTGATTTGGAATAAATTGTGAAAAGCGCACATATTGGAGATAGTTTGTACAGCTTCAGACTCGTGAGATTGTGCATCACGGCTCGGAATGGAGGTCGAGCTGATGTTATCGGACTCCCAAGAAGCATTTGGTAGGTTAAAGTCTCCAAGCAAAAACACATCATGGTCTTTATATTTTTCAGAGATTCTATCCACGTTTTCAGAAAATTGTAGGTACTTTTCAACGGGCGACCTCGGTGGTAGGTAGACGGCACCAATGATTAGTTTCGTTGACCCTGAACCAACAGCCACAAATAATTGTTCGATATCCGCCGACGACTCACACAAAGTGGAATTGATACCTTGTTGAACCGCCACCAGAACTCCGCCGCCCCTTTCAGCATTGCTTGTTAGGCGAGAACGGTCTCGTCGATAAACAGTGTAGTTGAATAGACCAAGTTCCGAGTTAAGAATGTGATCCGATAGCCAAGTCTCGGTGAACACGAGGATCTGAAATGAGCTTACAGCAACTGCACTGGCCAGAGAATCAAGCTTTGTACGCAGTCCTCTCACATTTTGGTAGTATACCTCCAGCCCATTAATATTTGGGAGAGAGTACAGCCCCGCATTTAGTTTTTTTGAATTATGCGTGGTATTCCATCTTTGTAGCCGAGACGAATATCCTTCTCACCCGAAGCTAAGCGCCGCTTAAGTTCTTCACGCACCTTTTTATCCGTTTCTCTCTGGTTGAAAGTCATATCCTGACCGACAAATATATTAGTTCCCTTCAATTTATGACGATTCCTAATCAGGGTGAACACATTAAATGGGGATTAATTAATTAATTAGGGTAACTATTTCGTGAATAACACGTAACTGTGACTTTGACTATTATGTAGATAGTACGGAATTGTGTAGCTGCATTTAAGTAGCCGAATAGTAATAATTTACCCTATTCGTTATTTCCATATTTCTGTTTTTATTTAATCCGTTTTAAAAATATGCATGGTTCGTTTTAATAGAAACAAAACAGTTATAGCGACTACAAACAACCCAAATTGGGAATATGGTGTAGAGCGTATAGAATACGTTATTGGTATTTGAGGTAGGATACATGCGTTTCACTTAGTTTTCTGGCTACGCTAAGGACCTAAAATTAAAACGCAGGCAATTTCTTTGGTGAATATGTTGATGATAATTCATTAATTTTCAATACATTTTGGTCAAATATATTGGCCAGTTAAAATCTCAAAAATGTTATTTTGGACTTTGGTTTAAATAGTAATTATCATTAAATATCTTATTATAAAGAGTGATTCTTTTTGTAACGTAATATTTAATTTGTATGCATTTTTAATCTTTATACTCACAAAAACAAGCATCATAGCTCAATATTTATAGGGGAAATGAAAATAAACAATGGCGTTCTATTGGACTTTTACTTTTAGGTTGGCTGCATTTCTTTACTGAGAAAATTACTTAACGTCAAGTATCTACGACTGCTTCCATACGCTTTTATAGTTTTGGATTGTTTAAATACGCAACTGTCACTTATACCCAACTACTTTGAAGTCTACTAGTTATCTACAAAGCTCTCATTAATCCCATACTGTATATTATTACCATTGTTTCGTTTTTATTTTTTGTTTCTTTAAAATACCGCTTTGGGTTGTTTTGTTCAGGTATCACATAACCAACTTGTCATATTTTTAATTTTTTATAAAATGTAGCTGAGTGACGAAAGCTACTTTTTTTTCTTACGGTATGTGAAGCCATTGTGAATCATTTTATTTAACTTGTTACTCGTAGAAGGTAACGGAACACATGCACAACTAAGTAATAGCTGTAGACCGAATTACAATGACTTTATAAAACCAAAAAATTGGTTTGACTGTTGGCAGTATAATTAGCGATGAAGATATAGTTTCGGGGCCCAGAGTGGCACGGTTCAACAGTGTTTCCACTGGAAACTTACCGAAAAATATTGTGGTGAAATTTTCAACTGTTAGTAAAAACAACGACTTTCTTAACGCTAATAAAAAGAAAAGAAATCCAAATTTGAACGCAAAGGACCTGGGTTTTGGTCAAGATAGCAAGATACTCGTAAACGAACATCTTTCTCCGGTTTATAAACTGCTTTATCAAAAAGCCCGAGAGTTTTGCCACAAGGAGAACTGCAAATACTGTTGGGTTAAGGAAATGAAAATTTTCGTGAAAAAGGATGACTCGGCTAGAGCTATATATGTTCAAAACGAAAACACTTTATCTAAAATTCAAATTTAAACTAAACAACATTATGTTTTTAAAGCTTATGTTTCTCTTAGAGCATTCCCTGTGCTAACAAAGAACAGTTTCTCAGTTTATTACCAAAACACAAGAGGCTTAAAAACTAAAACTGTAGATTTTTACCAAAGTGTTTGAATATGATTGTATTTGTGTTACTGAATCATGGCTGAAACCTGAAGTTCTGTCATCTGAGCTTTTCCCTTTTGAATATAATGTGTTTCGCTTGGACCGAGATCCGGTAGTTAGTGGTAAATGTATTGGTGGTGGTGTGTTGATTGCTACTCACAATAGCTTACCTACAGAGAGAATCCTAAACTGGTGTAATGTTAATAGTGTTATAGAGGATTTATTGGTAGCCGTGACGTTGGAGGGCGGTAAGAAATTGTATATGGGAGTTGTTTACATACCTCCTTATGCTTCATCGAACAATTATTAAGCTTTTTGCTGTAAGTTAGAAAATATTATTTCAAAAAACACTCATTTTTAATAACAGGGGATTTTAATTTGCCTCTTTTGAAATGGTCAGCTTCTCAGAATGGTGTCGATTTGCTCCCCACTAATGTCACGGATCCCTGTAGTCAGTGTTTTTCCGATTTGTTTTTCTTAAATAATTTAAAACAATTTAATAATATCCCAAATGTAAATAACAGAATATTAGACCTTATATTATCAAAATCTTTGAAAGTAAATGTTAGTAGATGTGATTCCCCTTTAGTGGCTGAGGATGCTCATCATGTGTCGCTGGATATTAATATCGATCTCACCTTGGCAAAAAATCTTCCTTGTAGTAGTTATCTAAGAGCAGAATTTAGGGAAGCAGACTTTTCTCTTATTAACAATAAAATAAACGATTATGATTGGAATTTCGTTTTTGGTTCTGGCGATATAGATGAGAATGTTCGGACACTTTACACAATATTAGAAAATATAATCGATAATAACGTGTCAAAAGTAGTCATAAAAAAATCTCAATATCCTGTTTGGTTCTCAAAAGATACAGTTAGATTAATTAAGAATAAGAATAAGGTTCATGGTAAATGGAAGACCTACAAAAATGCAGGTGATTACACTCGTTTCTCATATTTAAGAAAAGAAGTTAAAGCAAGTGTTAAAAAAGACTACAAAAAATTCATTGATAAAACTGAGGCTTGTATAAAAAGTGATACAAAATATTTTTGGTCTTTTGTAAGTAATAAAAGAAATAGCAAATTTTTACCAAATAGTTTATCTTATAACGATTTACATGCTTCTACAAATAAAGACATATGTGAACTTTTTTCTAGATACTTTAGCAGCGTCTTTGAACCATGTATGACCCCGTCTCAAGTTAACTATGTTCCCTCTTTAAATTGTTTCACCTTAAATCAGATCTCAGAGCAAAGTATTAAAAGAGCGTTAGCTAATATTGATCCAAATAAAGGACCGGGCCCTGATGGTATCCCTGCATTTTTTCTGAGGTCATGTCCATGTCTGTGTCAACCATTGTATATATTATATAACAAGTGCATTATGGTTGGTATCTACCAAAAGCTTTGGAAAGTCGCACAAATAGTACCTGTATTTAAATCAGGTGTAAAGACAAGCGTGGCTAATTATAGACCAATTTCATTGCTTACTCACTTTGGAAAATTATTTGAAACACTTATTTATGAGCAGCTATTTTTCAGGATAAAATGTATTATAGATTGTAATCAACATGGTTTTTATAGAGGTCGCTCTGTTCTTACAAATTTAATTCCTACTTAAGAGTTGTAATTTAGTAAATATATTAGAAACAGTAACTTTGAATAATTACTATTATGTCACGGAAAAGAAATGACGATATAATTACTTTACATTAAAATTGTAAAAACTCTTAAAGTGTAGTAGTGGAAACAGTTATAGCTACTTTAGTGCTAGGTGGATATATATATATATATATATATATATATATATATATATATATATATATATCAGTGGCGGCTCGTGAGTATATTGAAGGGTGAGGCTACATGAGGTTAATTTTGTTTAAATGTGAATAAATTTCCACGTCACCCATGAGGTATTATTCTGCGACGCGTTGACCTTTTTTTTTAACGGAGGTCATCGCCAATAGCCCTACTAAACCATTAAAAACTAAAAAAATAAACTCTAAAAAAAGTAAATAAGAAGTAAACAAAACAAGTAAAATATGTACACCTATCACTAAAATATAGCGGTGATTGCGATAATAAAAAGATAATTTAGTTTATTAAAACTTAAAATAAATAGTTGTATGAAATAAGATAAAAAAACTACTTTTTGTACATTAAATATATACGTCTGTCTTTTAAGGTTGCAAATTTATTTATAATTTGGTCGTAAAAGTTTTGGTCTTCACTAAGTTCTGACAGTAATTCCTGCTCTATTGACATCATTGCTAAACCCGAAAGCCGTTCTTGTGTCATTGTGCTAAATGCTTTAACTGTAATATTTGAAACAGTACATCAGTGCAACTAAAAATTTGTTTATAAATATGCGTTAAAAGGCAAAATTCGAAATCATTAAAATGCTTTAGAAATCCTTTTGCACCATTAATAGATTCTGTTCCAGAACTTAAGTCATTAATAACAGCTCGCGGAATTCTTTTACCTACTATCTGATTAAGCACAAAAGACCGTTTTGGTGATTGGTGGAAATAATTTGGTATTCCTAATAAAGTGGCAAAAAATATACGACTTTAGGTAATCAGTTTTGTTCCCTGTTGTAAAACTAGATTTAATCTGTGGGCGCAACAATGAGTAAACATAGCTAAAGGAGCAATAGATCTAACTTTTGTTTGAAGCCTATTTATTTCACCTGCCATAACACTAGCCCCATCGTAACACTGCGCGACCAATTTATTTTTAAAGTCATAAGGCTCTAAGCTGTTTTGTATTAAATGAAAAAGGCTCTCTGCTGTTCTATTATCGCTAACGTCAAAAAATCCTAAAAATCTTTCTTTTAAAGATCCGTTGGTCACATACCTAACTGTTATCGAACAGTGTGATTTTTATGTTATATCAGTACTATCATCCGCAATTACGCCAAAAAAACAACAATCGGTGTCATTGATTTCTTTTTTTATATATTCTTGAATATAGTCATGTATGCAACCAATTAGTTCATTTTGTATAGTCTTAGATTGTCCCGTAAAAATATTACTAAATTTAGCACAATGTTCAGTAAGTTCGGCATTTCTTTTTATTAAGCATGCAAATATTTCCTTAAAATTGTCACGGTTAAAAGAATCTGTTGTTTCATTATGACCTCGAAATGCCAAGTCCTGTTTACCCAAAGTAATAGTAACATCAATTAAATAATTTAATAATAAACGGTTTTTTCGAACATTTTCATTATAAACAATTTTATTAAGACTTGCATTTTCTTGTAGTGCATCCGCAATAGTCGCCCTATTTTGCTCCAGTCTTGTAAGTGCTACCGAATTTTTAATATGCTCTCTTGAACTTTCATGCGATTTTACTGCTCGTGAAAAATTTTTTAAATCCGAATATCCGCCCCCTGAACTGAATTATTTTTGACTCAACCTAATAAAATACAAGGCCAACAATATAAGCTTTCTTTATAAATACTTCCGCATAGCCACCTATAAGTTTCGTACCAAGATATTTGAAAAGTTCTTGAATATTTTTTACCTTGCCTCCTATCGTTAAATATTGCTAAAATTTTCGGCGTCGGACGGCTACCTAATATCTGTTTCTTTTCAGTTTCGCTTCTTCTTAAAAGAGGCGTTTCAATTAATGAAGCAATAATGTCGTGAATAGGATTCATTTCAAAAGCAAAAAGCAAATACAAAAAATGGAACGAGCCAACTTACCAAAACAAAACAAAAACTTACTCACGCGTATTTATTCACCTTAAAAGACAGAACGCCCTCAATCAGCGATTATCGCAATCTATTTCCTATTTCTTTCTCAGCCGCACGCACCACGTAAAAAGAAGCCGTTGGAATATTTCGCTAGTCATGTGATTTAAATAACCAATAAAAGCATATCCAAGCTACAGATTTATCGCCTCAAGAATGCAATAGAAAACGCGTGCATCGGCAATCGCCATCCCGCTCTGTCGTAATCAGATGACTCGCCGGCATCGGCACCGGCCGTTGATAAATAGGTCAGAAGTCGAAACTTTCCAAGCTAAAATTATTTCGCCTCATTCCAGAGCACTTTCTTTAGGAATGTCGCACGGTCGGTTTTTTGATGTGGTCAGAATTTATTTTCTAAAATATTTATTATGGGATTACATTTTGTTTTTTTTTTAATGTTATTATGTTGTAAAACTGTTAAAAAGTATATTTCTAATTGGTAATAGATAAAAAGTTATATAAAAAAATTCTCTTTTCCTTTATTTTGGGGGTGAGGCGCGGCCTCAGAGGCCTACCCTGACGAGCCGCCACTGATATATATGTATAAATATATATATATATATATATATATATATATATATATATATATATAAAAAAAAAGACTATTTTCACTTTAAAAACGTGCAAAATTGATTTCGTAGTATGACCACCCTGTATAGGTGTGGACAAAAATTTTGTATTCCGTATATGCATTAACGCTTTATAAACCGCAAATTACCACCCAAACGCCCAATTTTAGATATTTGCTATTTTTTATGGTGATATGAAAAATAGCTCCAGTTTTCAAAAAATCACACATAACCTTAATTATCTTGGAAACTACGCAGAAATCGGCTATAGTTTAAAATAGTAACTTGTGTTTATTTTTGACATGTAATCAAATAATGGTCAAAAATACAGGGTATTACATTTTAAAAGAACTTCAAATTAAAAAAACTTTTGTATGAAACTTTTTTTCGTATCTATTACGAACTTCCAGAGGTGGGTACTCTTATGTGGAACATGGTATACCTCAGGGATCTATTATTTCTGATTTACACATCCGACCTCTTAAGTTATGTTAAGTTTGATTTCTTACTATAAGTACATCGTTTGGTCGAATATTTGGTAAATAAGGACTTGACTGCCTTGTCAAAATTGTCCAAAAAGCACAACTTCTTCCTAAATGCGACGTAGTGTTCGGTTATATATTTTAAGCGTAGGAAATAACGCAGCGTTGATGACGTGATCCAGATACAAATTAATGAGACGCATCTGCCTGTAAACGATTGTATAAAATCGGTCGGCTTACTCATTGATTCTGGATTGACTTTCGAAGCCCATATCACAAATCTGATCCAAAAATCATCTAGGAATTTCAAACTGCTATACAGTAACCATGGGTTGCTGATTAAAGTCTTATTAACAGAGGCCTTTGTAGTATCCTTTGCTAATTATTGTGGTCATGGGTTTTGAATTATTATTTGTTATTGAATATTAAAAATAAAAACCGCATACAAAAAATCTAGAACTCCTGGATTTAATATCCTAGAATAATAAATCCAATTTGACACGGTCCAATCCCAAATAACATGATTTCTTGATCAAGATTTAACTTTAAAAATAAGACACACAGCTCTATTTCTATATAACACGATTCTAGTTGTCTTAAATATAGTCAAATTTTGTTAAGTGAATAATAAAAATGTCTCTTGTTTACATGCAAGAATTATAAACACCTAAAAGCAATTATTCAAATTAAATGTTTTTGTTTAAGATATTCCTTTTTTTTTTCTAAATCCATCCTAATTAGGCCTAGTCAATACCATAGGTAAGTTGAATGGAAGAATAGCTGAAAGTGCATTATAGCATTCAGTTCGCGGGGAGGTCCAAACCAAAAATGTTGAGGGGTCCAAACGGTCAAATCTCACATAGTGTAAGATGACAAAATGCCAGAGATTAGCCATTCTGGTTATATTTCTGATACTAAACATCAGAAATATTCTGTTTTTAGTTATTTATTTGTAGATTTGCTGAAGACGGCGGTAGACTTTCCCCCGAAACGTCCAGAAAACAAACATTTTTCAGCGTCGTTTTTCGGGTACCTTCATAGTGGACTCAGAACTTAAGACTGTCTATTGATCTTATCAGGTAATTATCTTCTTTTGAACTCAAATTTTGTTTAAGGCAAAAAACCCAAAAAATAGTTCTAAAATCATGAATCCGCCACTACAATTTCGTAATTACAAATACTCCAGGGTAAATTTCCGCATTTTGAACTAACCAGTCAACCTTTAGTGCCTTTAAACTATTTATTTCCCTAACAACCTCGCATCGGGGTGGTATAACTAGCCTGCCTTCTTGAAGGCTGTTGTATATAGGGATTAGAAGATTATTTTGGTTAATTCTTATTGTCATTGTTCAAGTTAAATAGTCTATATAACATCTAAATCTAGCTAAAAAAATCTCTACCCAAAATAGTATCTGTAGGTATTGGAAAAATTGATTCTACTAAGTGAAAATGGTTCTCAATTTCGCAATTCCCGATAAAAACTGAGGTTTTTGTTTGTCCGATAGATTTTATAATGCGGTTGGTAAGCCCTTTAGCTAGAGCTTGAAAATTCTATTTTTTGAACAGATATTTATGTTCTTACAAATTAAAATATCCGCGCCTGAGTCTATTAAGAATGTATTTTTGGACCGTGTTGGTGAATACATTTACACATTCCCCAAGTGTTTAGTTGGGGAGTCTGACCCGTTTCCCAGCCCCGTTTTGTCCTCGGAATCATCCCCGAACGCTCTAACAGAACTAAAGTTATTATTTCTGTTATAGTTACTGTTAGTAACTCTATTAAAGTTGCTAATTTTATTGTTATTATTATTATATCTGCCATAATTATTGAACCTATGGCCGGGCCTTCCACGCTGCGGCTCGTAAGTATTATTAACATTGAAATCCTCTCCTAAAAAAATTAGATCTAGCTTTGCTTTGTGCATTTTGCCTCGTAAAAAAAACATTGGATTGCATTGTACTATTACTGCTTTCGGTAACAAATTTATTAATAGCTTCTTGCGCTGTACTGAATGAACCAGATTCAATTATAAACGCTTGTTTTAGATCTTCCACTAAGTTTTCAATTTCGGCTGCATATGTTGCAGCATCTTTTATGTTTTGTCTAAGGTTAAGAAATTTTGAGTTAAGATTATCAGGATCATCGGCTTTTATTTTAGCGGAAAGTGTATTAATTATGTCTATTAGGGAACTCTCAGTTGTTATAAGTTCTTGCCCTTTTCCTAACAGCCGAGTTTTTACAAAAGCAACCGCATTGGAGAAATGATTAAGGGTATTACACTGGTATATTATAATGATACATATGTCATTGATTGATATGTAATAATTTATTTGTTATACTGAACTGCATGTATTATTTTTGAATTTTTTTATTGGTGATAAAAACAACAACATAATAAATAAAAATTATAAAGTTGTGTAAGATGCCAAAACTGTATATGAAAAAAATCATAAGTGTAAAAATTGTAAAACTTTAAGATTTTAATTATCATAAATAAATATCTAATGGTAAATTGTGGGATCAAACCGAGCAGGTTAAGGGAAGTCCCTGTAGTAGACAAAATAAAAGGTATGAGATATTTGTATATAGCTCGTTAATTTTTAAGACATAGAGAATGACGGATCAATGGACCTAAAGAAATAGTTCTGGCTATTCCAAACCCCTCGATTGGAATCACTTATAATTAGAACATTTTTAGTTAAGTTCTGACACATTAATATTCCTTTGGCTGAGAAAACAAAAATACCGATTTTATTACCACACATAAAACTATGTAGCCCAAAGGTACGTAAAATCCCTCTCAAAAACTCCGATACGCCGGCACTCTCTGAAAGACATAAAGTATAAATGCCCCGATCCCTAAAAAGCCTTTCATTACGTTAGGCCCGCGGGCTGCGCCTCGGGCTTCGATTGTCCTGCATCGTTTCGGGGGCCCGCGGGGCTCCAGAACGAACTCGCCTTGGTAGCCCGGGGCTACACAAAGGGCCCACGGCCCTGACGCCGCCGTTGTGTGTCGGCTTCGATAGGGACGAATTGCGGTAGAAATTGGATACGCTAAACGATACGTTAAATATCGTCAGGAAAATTATTTTAGGATAGCGTGTAACAAAAGTAAGGAAAAGGTGAAATATCTCAGGTACCACTTACCTAAATTTAATGAAAATATCTACACTTAGGTACGAAATTATGCCGGATCCAATGGCATTAAAGTACACCACACAGATCTAAAGACATCGACGAAAGGGGGAGGTATGTCAAAAGCAGGCCGTTTTCATGGATATACAGAGTTGTAGCCAATCGCGAATGATCATTGCAACGTGTCTATACTTACTCACATTCTTTTCATAGTTTTCATGTGCCAAACTTTACTGCCAAATTTATCGTTTTTCTGTTTTAAAAGACCACCCTATATTATATTTATTTTTAATGAAAGTCAACAGTTTTTGCGAAAATAAAGGTCTATTATCCATCCTAACAGAAATCCAATAACTAAATCTACCGTAAGTAAAATTAACAAAAAGTTTCGTGAAACTAGAAAAGTAATGGTGCGAGTGAATGAAATCTCCTACATTTTTTTTTTAATTAAATGTACTTATTATAGAGAGGGGAGAAGGCCCGGTTTTACGATTTGGCACCAGGGCCCCACCTTTGGTGCTTTTTTGATTGTGTATGTAGCTTTTGAGGCAAGATACATTAAAATATCAAAAAATTAAATTGATTTACTAAAACTAACATTTTTTTCCTATTTATTAAATTTATACTCTAGCCTAGATATGCTAAACAAGTTTTTATGTTATAGCTTTAATGATGGTGTGATGGTTTCAACTATGCAACAAAATATTATTAACAACCTAATAAACAGTAATGAATTTTTCGCTGATAAAATGAATTGGCCGATTAATCATGAAAAGTCGAATGCCTGTTTAAGATTTTTTTTAGTTGAATAACATTGTGTATTTTGTTGATACACTTTTAACATTAGTTAGTTAAGGGAGAACTGCACGCAAAAAGTGAAAATCCAGCGACAAGGTCTAGTCGAGTTCAAAGTAAGATGAAAAGGTACCTACCTATTAGAAAAAACTTCCTGTACGTCCGACTTCAAAAAATGTGTTATGTATAGGCAATTTAAATTACATTACATTACAAAATGGGTTCAAAAGGGTCCACGCGCTGCAGAAATACAAAGACATGAGTGCGATTTACCATTTCAAACTTTGCAGTTACGTAGACAAAGGTTCAATGTAAGGTGGTAAAGAGCCATTTTGTGAAAAAAAAATTATATGCGAAGACATTTGGGTCAAAAAGTGGTCAAAAAATGGTCGAAAATGGACAAAACTATTTCTATTTTATAATTCTAGATTTGATTTTTTTCATAAAACTTCGCATTTAGCGCCCAACTATACACATTTCCTTATTAAAATCACATTGAAGCTAATACATATCTCTTATAGTTTTAACATAATACTGCAGCGGCGGAAGGCTTGCAACTGATCCATAATACTGCGTGCAGTTCCCCCTTAAGAACTTGAATATACTCTAATTATCTATTCTGCGTGCAACTTTACAATAATTAAACTAAAAGTAGACGTTTATAACTATATATTGTCTTACAAAGTTACAACTATTTGTTATGCTTTTTTTTGCAAAAAAGGGGTTCATCCGCATTTTTTTTTCCTGAAATGTGTTTATTTTGCGGTAAGCTCTACAGTGAATCTAAAAAAAGTGAGAACATTATAAATACCTAATCTCTACAAGAGCCGGACTAAGAATCAACACAGTATATATATATATATATATATATATATATATATATATATATATATAGAGATAATAAAATCGATAAAAATACGCTTTCACACATCTTTATCAAAAGTTCTTGACCTGAAAAGATATATGTAGAATAGCAAAACTATATAATTTCTTAATTTCTGCAGGTGTAAAACGCCCTACAAGAAAAATTGCTTTCGATTATGTCACAGAGTACCCTCCTGCGATCATGATTTCTGGGCCTCTACCCTCATCAGGCAGGCTTGTACCCAGGGAGATCTGAAATAACAGATTGCTCGATATGACAAAATCGAAAACGAAACGTCTATCATCCTGAAACAGTACTACATGCTACATAAGTGTAACACTTAACACGACCTATACACCTGCAGAAATTATATATTTTTGCTACTCTATCGTATTTTTATCGATTTTAGTGCATACTTTGCCAAATTACCTATGGGTTTGCAGCCGGGAACCACCGGAGCCCCAACATATATATATATATATATATATATATATATATATATATATATATATATATATATATATATATATATATATATATATATATATATATATATATATATATATATATATATATATATATATATATATATATATATAAATATATATATATATATATATATAGTGGAGTGGAAGCTGTCCTTGACTCCTCTGAAGAAATAAAAGCAGAGGAGATTCGACAAGAGGTGGCAAGAATTTTAAGATCAAGCAAAACACCAAAACAAAACCTAAATTCCACTGAACAAAGGGCCCTAATAAACCTTCGAAAAAATAAAGACATCACAATCCTTTCAGCAGATAAAGGAAACGCAACTGTGGTTATGAATACTCAAGATTACGTACAAAAAATGCAGGATATCCTACAAGAGAATTGTTATAGGCCTGTTCCAAGGGACCCGACAACGTACCTAGAAAAAACAACTAAAAATAAAATAAAAAGTTCACCAATAAACCCCGAAATTCAACAAAAAGTCATACCACGGGAAAAGTCGAGCAGATGTCCTAAACTCTATGGTTTACCAAAAATACACAAACCAGGGGCGCCTATCAGACCTATTGTTAGTGCTGTTAATTCGCCGCTACAAAAACTGGAGAAATACCTTTCTGAAATTATGCAACCAACTGTAGAAAAAGCTGATTCATTTGTAAAAAACTCGGAGCATTTCACTCGAATTATACGAGATATCGTCCTTGAAAAAAACGATATCATAGCAAGCCTAGATGTCAAATCGTTATATCCCAGTATTCCCATCGACGAAGCATTGGACAAGATTGCTATGAACGAAGATTTCCAGGCACATATAATAGAACTCTCGGAGCATTGCCTCAAAAATACTTATTTTTCTTTCAACGGGCAAATGTATAAACAAATGGATGCTGCTCCAATGGGGTCCTCGCTATCACCAGTAGCCGCGAATTTATTTATGATATACTTCGAGAAAGAAGCTCTTGAGAAAGTAAGTTTAAAACCCAAATTATGGATTCGTTATGTGGATGACATATTCATTATATGGCAACATGGTCATGCAAAGCTCGAAAATTTTCTGATTCACGTAAATTCAATCCACCCCAGAATACAATTTACTCTAGAGTTAGAGGAAAACAACAAACTACCATTTTTAGATTATTTTGGTCACAAAACTACATAACGGACATTTTGAACACACCGTGTATAGAAAACCAACATATACAGACAGATATTTAAATGCAAAATCACATCATCACCCAGCACAAATTCAAGCTGTGGCAAATACTCTAATATCTAGATCCGTGCGACTAACTGAAACACAGACGAGACAAAACGAACTTAAGGTAGTATCTAGTGCTTTAAAGAAAAATGGCTACACAAATCGCACCATAGAGAAAGCTATTAATGCACAGGTTTCCCGAACAACGAACAACAAAAAATATGAACCGGGAAAGCAACGAGTAGTCTTACCATATGTAAAAGGCACAACAGACAGAATCGGAAGAGTTCTGAGGAAACATAACATACAAACAATACACAAGCCACAAACAACTATAGGTAAACTACTCAGAAACCCAAAAGATAAAATCAAACTAGAAAACCACGGAGTGTACAGTATTCCGTGCCAGGACTGTGAAAATTTGTACGTAGGACAAACTAACAGGCGAATATCAGCAAGAGTGGAAGAGCATAAACTCAGCATCAGAAATAAACAAACAACCTCTGCTTTATTCCTACATCATCAGGAAACCGGCCATAAAATAAATTTCGATGGGTGTAGGGAGATTGCCAATATAGAACATTATAAGACCAGAATAATCCGAGAAGCCATAGAAATTGAAAAACAAGATGATTTGAATAAGAGGGACGAATCATTAAAACTACCAACAGTATGGAAGACAATAATCGACAAATCTAAAATCGCAAAAACTCAAGCGCAATTAGCGCAACAACAACAGCACCATCTGGAAAACATAAATAACGACCAACGCCTGCGCAGATATAACCTTCGGCCCCGAGTGGGGGTATAAAAGGAAGCGTCGCAGTCACCAACACTTCAGTCTCTATTCGGACGCGAGAAAGAAAGCTTCGAAAATGCCAAATGTGATTTTAAGATAAGATAAGATAAGATAATATATTTCATGTTAATATACAGAAGTACTTACACATGTCATAAACAAAAAAAGAACAAGATCAGACTAGTATATAACAGAACACAAATATATAGTATTACAAACTAGATACATACATAGACATTAAAAAGTACAAAGCAATTAAAAGAAATAAAGTATTAGTAATCAACTAAAACTGACAGTTCAAGTATTCATTAAAACTATAGAATGACCTTTCTATCAAGAAATTTCTGATTTTATTCTTGAAATCCCTTAAAGGTAGAATCCTATAATAGTCAGGCAACTTATTGTAAAACTTAATTGCCAGATACCCAGGGCCATTCTGGCACCTCCTCAAACGACAATAGGTGGGGACCAAGTTGTTTTTATTACGAGTGTCGTGCCCATGAACGTCACCGTGCACTTTGTACAAACCCTCATTCATTTTAACATATAAAATATATTTTGGCGAAACGTCAGCAAAACTGTTCTTTTCAGAACTACAGTAGTGAACGGATGTACTCCCGGAATGAAAACACATATATATATATATATATATATATATATATATATATATATATACATATATACAATGAGGGCATAAAGTCTGGAAACCTTGAGATATGTCAGAAACTATACAAGTTGGGTAAAAATGTTTCATATAAAAGTTGTATAGTTCCTTACGGTTAATGATTCAAAAATGTCTTGAAATATACAGGGTGTTTTAAAATGAAGTTACACGCCAAAACTTCAGAATCTCTAATGGAACACCCTGTATATTATTTCATTTTAAGAATCTACATGAAATTCTGATCATATTTTATTAAGAATACCCTATCCCTAAAGTCAACTGTTTTTGAGATAAAAAAATGAGAAAATGGAAATTTGGCTTTAAACAAAATTAACTCATTTCCCTATGCATAGTGAAAACTGGTGGAATATTTTAGAACTCCCATAGAAACTGTCATGTACTGACAATAAACTGTGTCAATTTTTAACATATTGTTGGAGAGTTACTTTTTTCCTGATAAAAATTCTTTCAGAAAGAGAAAGAATAGAGATTCTTATGATGATTGGATGGGGAGATCGCCAAAGAAATATTGACGAAGTATGTGAACTTTTTAATAATACGCATCTCGAGCGAGGACAAGCAATTGCAAAATCCACAGTTAGCAAAATTATCAAAAAATTTCGTGATCATGGTTGTGTAAAAGATCTTCCCAGGACAGGTAGGCCAAAACTAGATGATGATATGAAATTGAATGTTTTACTCAGTTATAACGAAAATCCACATTTACCTACAAGTCAAATAGCATTAGATTTAAACCTTAGTCAATCACCGGTAAAAAATATGCTGCACACGGCAAAGTATCATCCCTATTAAATAAGATTAATCCATGAATTAAATGAAGACGACTTTGACCGCCGACTTGAGTTTTGCGAAAGTATGCAAGAGCGGTGCAACCTGGATCAATTCTTTTGTAGAAATATTTTATTTTCCGATGAAGCCACCTTTTTTCTTAATGGTACTGTCAACCGACAAAACTGTAGATATTGGTCTACAGAGAATCCCCATTGGGCTCAAGTGGCTCATACGCAATATCCCGAGAAAATCAATGTTTGGGCTGGAATATTTCAAGATAGAATTATAGGTCCCTACTTTTTGGACGTAAATTTAACCGGCGAAATGTATCTTGATTTTTTACAACTCGGGTTGATTCCTGCCTTAGCTCAATTGTATCCAGGTAATGAGCCCGATATGCCTACTGCAGCAATGTGGTTCCAACAAGATAGAGCACCACCTCACTACGCGCTACCTGTTCGGCAGTATCTCAGTGAAATATCTCCTAACAGGTGGATAGGACGTCGTGGTCCCTACGAATGGCCGGCCAGGTTCCCGGACTTAACTCCCCTAGATTATTTTCTGTGGGGATATTTAAAGAGCAAAGTCTATTTGAACAGACCTCCTAATATCGATGCGCTGAAAAATCGTATAAGAGATGAAATCCGACAAATCCCACCTACTTTCATTCGAAATCTACAACAAGAGTTCATCAATCGATTAGGATATTGTCAGGAAGGAAACGGACAACAGTTCCCGCATTTATTACGTTAAAACGCATCATTTAGAATTTTAGACTATCGTTGTTAACCGTTATTAAAAAAATTTTGTAAAACAGTTTTCTAATTTTTTTATCTCAAAAACAGTTGACTTTAGGGATAGGGTATGCTTAATAAAATATGATCAGAATTTCATGTAGATTCTTAAAATGAAATAATATAGAGGGTATTCTATTAGAGATTCTGAAGTTTTGGCGTATAACTTGATTTTAAAACACCCTGTATATTTCAAGACATTTTTGAATCATAAATCGTAAGGAACTATACAACTTTTATATGAAACTTTTTTATCCAACTTGTATAGTTTTTGACATATCTCAAGGTTTCCAGACTTTATTCCCTCATTGTATATATATATATATATATATATATATATATATATATATATATATATATATATATATATATATATATATATATATATATATATATATATATATATATATATATATATATATATATATATATATATATATATATATATATATATATATATATATATATATATATATATATATATATATATATATATATATATATATATATATATATATATATATATATATATATATATATATATATATATATATATATATATATATATATATATATATATATATATATATATATATATATATATATATATATATATATATCTATATATATATTTGAAAACAAAAAAAAATCTTTAAGAATTTGAGACAATATACAGGGTGTTCCATTTTAAAAAACTGACAACCTGTGAGAATTCGACATTTTCAATAGTATTTTCGCATTTATGATAAAAAATCCTGTAAGTTTTCTGTTTACGAAATTTCGTTATCTATTCAAATAAACTCTCTAATAGGTGCCAAAATATACGACGTTCGGTCAATTGCAGTCTGCGTGCGAGTAATATATTGCGGTGTTACAATACCGCTTTAATTGTATTATGATTGAGTAACAACATTTTGAAACAGTAAATATTTTTTTCATTTTGAAATAATAAATTCCTTAAGGGATAAAAGCATTATCCGCGTAAGCCCAGCTTGCACCAGAAAACTCCCTTTTAAATCCTCGAGCTGTCCCCGGAGCGAGTCGTATGTACCGAAGAAGAAGGGTGCATTGTGGTCTTTTTGAGCCGGCCTGATTTCGCAAGTTGGCCGCGGGCGCCAAACAAGAGAATGAAGGTAAAAGAAAAGTGAACAAACTTATACCGTGAGAATCAACAAAACTTGTCCTGTTCAATACTCCGTTTTAACCGACGAGATATGTATCGAATTTAACGTTAACGCAGAATTTTTCTGAAGACTCTTTAATTAATCATTTAATTGTATACAGGTTTTCCCCAAATTGAGAGTTAATATTCTTACAGAGTAATTTTTATCTTAAAAGGAGAAAATGTCAGCGGGGTGTTAGGGTTTTGACTACTACAAATATTTTATTTTCATAGTATGGATCTCGATTTTGATCAAAAAAGTCTTATACAGGGTGATCCATTAAGAGTGGTCTCCGGCCATAACTCGATAACCTTTGATCATAAAATTATGGGGAAAAATATTTGTAGGTAAATCGGCCAAAGGAAATGACTGGAAATTATTTTGAAGTTCGAAAAATTGCCACTAGGGGGGCGTAACAGCAACTCAAAAATGGAAATGCCGATTTTTTTTTTGAATTTTTCTAATTTAGGTTTGTCAAAAATATATTGTATTCTTCAAGCAATTATGCAATATTTGCTATTTCTAATTTTTTTTCTATTTTCAGTAATAAAGTGGTGGGGTAAGGTTAAACTTTTTTCCTTTCAAACATTTATATCTCTGATGTGGATAAATTGATTACATTGAACCTAGTGTTAGCAAAAAGCTATTTTTGCTTTTCACTTAGAGCTATTAACTGTGCCGTAGTGACTCTATTAGTCATAATTTAATTTAAAGTTATAAAAGGTATCAAATAAAGGGCTCTTATATATATATATATATATATATATATATATATATATATATATATATATATATATATATATATATATATATATATTTATATATATATATATATATATATTATATATATATATATATATATATATATATATATATATATATATATATATATATATATATATATATATATATATATATATATATATATATATATATATATATATATATATATATATATATATATATTTATATATATAGTAAAGAATTCTACCCATGGAATTTAACAAATTTAAAATATATATTTATCTATATATATATATATATATATATATATATATATATATATATATATATATATATATATATATATATATATATATATATATATATATATATATATATATATATATATATATATATATATATATATATATATATATATATATATATATATATATATATATATATATATATATATATATATATATATATATATATATATATATATATATATATATATATATATATATATATATATATATATATATATATATATATATATATATATATATATATATATATATATATATATATATATATATATATATATATATATATATATATATACATATATATATTTGAAAAAAAAATCTTTAAGAATTTGAGACAATATACAGGGTGTTCCATTTAAAAAAACTGACAACCTGTGAGAATTCGACATTTTCAATAGTATTTTCGCATTTATGATAAAAAATCCTGTAACTTTTCTGTTTACGAAATTTCGTTATCTATTCAAATAAACTCTCTAATAGGTGCCAAAATATACGACGTTCGTTCAATTGCAGTCTGCGTGCGAGTAATATATTGCGGTGTTACAATACCGCTTTAATTGTATTATGATTGAGTAACAACATTTTGAAACAGTAAATATTTTTTTCATTTTGAAATAATAAATTCCTTAAGGGATAAAAGCATTATCCGCGTAAGCCCAGCTTGCACCAGAAAACTCCCTTTTAAATCCTCGAGCTGTCCCCGGAGCGAGTCGTATGTACCGAAGAAGAGGGGTGCATTGTGGTCTTTTTGAGCCGGCCTGATTTCGCAAGTTGGCCGCGGGCGCCAAACAAGAGAATGAAGGTAAAAGAAAAGTGAACAAACTTATACCGTGAGAATCAACAAAACTTGTCCTGTTCAATACTCCGTTTTAACCGACGAGATATGTATCAAATTTAACGTTAACGCAGAATTTTTCTGAAGACTCTTTAATTAATCATTTAATTGTATACAGGTTTTCCCCAAATTGAGAGTTAATATTCTTACAGAGTAATTTTTATCTTAAAAGGAGAAAATGTCAGCGGGGTGTTAGGGTTTTGACTACTACAAATATTTTATTTTCATAGTATGGATCTCGATTTTGATCAAAAAAGTCTTATACAGGGTGATTCATTAAAAATGGTCTGAGGAAAAATATTTGTAGGTAAATCGGCCAAAGGAAATAACTGGAAATTATTTTGAAGTTCGAAAAATGGCCACTAGGGGGGCGTAACAGCAACTCAAAAATGAAAATGCCGATTTTTTTTTTGAATTTTCCTAATTTATGTTTGTCGAAAATATAACCATTGTATTCTTCAAGCAATTATGCAATATTTGCTATTTATAATTTTTTTTCTATTTTCAGTAATAAAGTAGTGGGGTAAGGTTAAACTTTTTTCCTTTCAAACATTTATATCTCTGATTTGGATAAACCGATTACATTGAACCTAGTGTTAGCAAAAAGCTATTTTTGCTTTTCACTTAGAGCTATTAACTGTGCCGTAGTGACTCTATTAGTCATAATTTAATTTAAAGTTATAAAAGGTATCAAATAAAGGGCTCTTGTAAAGAATTTTACCCATGGAATTTAACAAATTTAAAATATACATTTGAAAGATTATCTTTTTTTAATAATTCCTATATACAAAAATTTATGGATGAGGCACTTCTTCAAATTATATCCAAAAAAACTAAGGTTTCGGAAGGTTGCGCTGAACTTATTTTTCACAAACTTAATTTATAAACTACGTAAAAGTCTAATGCTTTATAACACAAAAGTGATTATTTCTAACTAAAAGTTAGAAGTAATTATTATATTAGACATTATTAAACGTTTTTAAACATAATTACAGCTGCTAAATAAAGAGAGAGCGGGAGTGTCGTCTGTTGGACGGAAATCCAGTGTGCTGGGGATGCTACGTTGCCAAGTTCATTTTATATACAATATACAGGGTGTTTTACAACTTATCCACGAAATTTTAACCACATATGCACTGTTACGAAAGAAGTTGATTTCTAAAAAAAAATGTAATAAAAGTCCTACAGAAATTAAGTTATAATTCTGAGTGTCAATAACAAAATGAAAAATAAATATCTGTATTTTGCGCTCATCATTGCGATATCACAACACTCATTAATAATTTCTTGTAGCAAATGTTGTACCAATCCACTAAAGAAAACAAAATACCAGGAATTTTTTGTTTTTTCATATTGATAAGAACATGTAAATAATGTTTAACCTGTATCGTGAGTGATCTGAATGAACAACGGTCGATTTTTGTGAATTTAAAAAAAGTATTTTGCGAGTTTATGTTTTTTGATATTTATTAAAAATGGAACATGTGTACAGTAATGAGGAGTTAGTGGATATTGTTTTAGCATACGGAGAAGCAGGGCAAAATTCGCAAGCGGCTTCTCGTTTGTATGCAAACCGATTTCTGAATAGCCACATATCACATCCACAAACATTTACTTCAATTGTTTTACGTGCACGTGCTAGTGGAGATTTGCGCCCCAGACGTGGGGTGGATGGGGGCCGGGTTCGCCCACAACGCGTTTTAAACGCCGAAGAAGAAATTTTGCATATTGTGGAAGAAAATCCAGGAATAAGCACAAGGAGGTTAGCCCAACAGGTACCAGAAGTATCACATGCGACAGCGTGGCCCATATTACATGAAGCCCAACTGTACCCTTATCACGTCCAGACAGTCTAGGCGTTGCTACTCACAGATTACCCCCTCAGAATAAGATTTTGTGAGTAATTGTTGCAAAAAAATGCTCGAAATGCTCGTTTTACAGCTGATATTTTCGCCACCGATGAATCAGTTTTTACACGTAATGGTATAACCAATCTTCACAATACACACGTTTGGTCCTTTGAAAATCCTCACGCAATAGTCCAGACAAACTTCCAACATCGTTTTTCTTTAAACATGTGGGCAGGTATTGTCGATGAACGTCTAATTGGACCGTTCATATTGCCAGATCAGATGGATGGTCACCAGTATTTGGAATTTCTTCGGAATGATTTGCCGGTCCTTCTTGAAGATGTGCCATTGGCGGTCCGAGCAAGGATATCGTTTCTGTACGATGGGGCACCTCCGCATTTTCGTTTAGAAGTTCGTAATTTTTTGAATGAGGTACAGCAGATACGCTGGATCGGTAGGGATGGACCAATTGCATGACCTCCACGATCTCCCGATCTAAATCCTCTGGACTTCTTTTTATGGGGATATTTGAAAAACGAGGTATACTGTACTCCATTTCAGAATATTGAAGATCTGCGTGACCGAATCACAGTGGCTGCCTATAATTTGAGACTTCAAGCACAGCAGGAAGAAGGTGTATTTCAGTTAGTGCGCCGAAATTGGATTAGACGCGCCCAAGCTTGCATTGAAGTCGATGGAAACAATTTCGAACAGCTTTTATAAGTAAGTGAACTGGTAAACTGTATTATTTTATTATTTCGACTTTTATTACATTTTTTTTTGAGAAATCAACTTCTTTCGTAACAGTGCATATGTGGTTAAAATTTCGTGGATAAGTTGTGAAACACCCTGTATATATAAATTATATAAGAAAAACAAAATGCATTTGTGGGTTGTGGATCGGTACCAGCAGGAGCGTGAAGGCACTAGGTGGATTGGTACCGGTTTAGCACCAGGTTAGGCGCCGTAGGTGTCATCGTTAAAGCCCTAAAAGACGAACAACAGCGCAGGGCATGCACCCGCCTGTTGATTAATGTTGACCGCACTAGGTAGACTGGTACCGGGTGAGCACCAGGTTAGGCGCCGTAGGTATCATCATTAAAGGACACTAAAAAAACGAAAAAGTACATATAAAACCCATAATTGGAAGAGTTGAGGTAGATTTTGGAGGACTAGGCGAGCAATATGAGAAAGAAAAATGGGAGCGTATATAAAGAAGAGGTGAAAAAAATACTGTACCGAGACGGGAAGATGGGAGTACAATAAAGGTTGGCATATTAGTCTGAGTCTGTGAGAAGAATGCGAGTAACTATGGAAACGGTACAAAGATATGCCCATTGGAAAAAAATACGCTTTCCAAATGGACAAAAGAAGCTACAACAAAAATAGGCTCAAAAGGTTCAAAAATTACACAAACCATTCGAACAGAGCCACTGCAGGGAGCACCTTAAACCGATCTGGAATAGGTCACCAGGAACTGATCAAAAATTAAATGCTTCATGCTTTAAACATTATTTGACACTAAGTCAGAGCCATCATTTGAGAATAGTTGATGGGTTAAGGGAAACATATATCGGAGGAAGTACCTACTTTTAGCCAATTTTTAATTCAATCCTTCGCATCTTCAACTCAATGCAATTGATTGCAACAAATAATACTGCTTTATCTTCATCTGCGACTCTTCAACATCAAAATCAGCAGTCCCACAATCTTTACAATAACTGTGCTTTAGCTATTAAATAAATTTGGTCTCGTGAATTTCCACAACAATATTGATACAAAAATGTCAAAGTATACTTTGTCGGAGGTTGCCAACACTGTACCGATGATCTACGGAAACAATTTGAGATATACTTCTAAATATTTGATAGGCCTAAGTACTCCATAATAGTTTTAGGTATGTTGTTTCAAGTCCAGAATCACAAACAACAAATTTTCTTTCAATATTTGTCTTTTTATTTGGTATTGTAGCATCAATTCTTCTTTTCGGCTAGCACCTGTTATACCATGCGGCAAACTACACTTTCTTTTTCGACATTTTTCTGGCTCATCATCTTTTAAATGTTGCAAAGTTAAAAGTATGTTTTTAATGCATGTATTGAAATTTAGAACATTAGTTGTAGTCCTTTAAAAAAAAATTCTAGTACTATTTTCCAATTATCTAATCAATCCAAACAGTAAAATTTGATAAATTCATTCCAATTGTAAATTTTATACCTTATTCATAAGTAAGATATATGGGTATGTAGTTAGAAAAGATGGTTTTGAATAGCTTTTGGAGAACTAGCTGTGCTTTCACTTTTCTGGCTGGTAGGAATGAAATACTTAGTGTTTTTCTTGAACAGTTATTAAAATCAGTAATTTGATTTGTGAATTTTGTAAATGTAATATATTATTGTATGTTTCAAATATGAGACATTTAAAAGTCCCAACAGTCGTAAAATGTGCGAGGATTCCAAAAACCATTTAAAAAATGAGTACCATGTTTATGTCATAACTCATTTGTTTTCAATTCAATTGCTATATACTAAACAAACATCAGAAGGATTAATGTTTAAACCATTTGTTACATTTTATTCATATAGACGATACATTTGCTATGCGAGCTCATAATTTTTGATAGTAATTAAAAAAAATTCTTCACTGATCGGTACAATACAAAAATCTAAAAGGATATCATCATATGTCCATGCTAATTATAGCTTCCCTCAGTATACCAACAGCTCAAGGGGGAAGTCAAAACCCCTGAATTTCATATATTCACACTACTTAACTACAATAACAGTAAGCAAAAGCGGGAAGCTGTTCTACAAGATGCGTCACCATCGATATGTCATAGGCAACTGCCTATACGTCTGAGTGAATTTGGTAGCGAAATAAATTTATCCTCTACCGACCTTAACCAACACCGTATCTCCTTAACCCGAGAATAACCAGCCGATTGTGACCCGATCAGCTGACGAGATTTCAATTGTCAAATATTGACATATTGAGATCGACGTCACGACGTCTCAAAAACGTAGGATATTTTATTTTTTTGTGATTTTTAAATTTCCATTTCAAGCATTCTCTATAGTTCTGCCCAAGAAATTATGTGAGAAAGTGGGAAAATTAAATAGTGACTCAGTATTTTAAAAAAGAAAATGGTAAGTACAATTCACACTTCGTTTATAACATATTGTAGACCAATATTTGCTCTAGAATTTTTTGTTTAATTATCCTTACCTATTATGTACTTTCCTTTCACTGTAATCTGTAATATTGCTACACTTTTATGAGTTGGGTTCCGATTTTTTATGGGTAGAGGTGCATGACGCCTACTTAGAAATTAAAGATTTATTAAAATAAATAACTGTTAATATAAAACTACAATGTGTTCTAAAAAGTAATAAAGTCTATTCTGATACTTATTTCGTGAAAATAAACAGTGGGCGTTTTATAGAATTCTCATGTTTATTTGCAATTTTATCAGATAATATTTGAGGGTCTTATCATATCATCTCACTTGTATTTTGATTTGGTTTTCTTGTGATAAAGTTGCATGAGAAAAAGCATGAGTTTTTATTTGTAGTGTCTTAATGAAGGAGCATGGAAAAGTTCCCATTAAAAAGAACAACAGGTCCTCCTCTGTCCTCATCTTATCAAGCTGTTAACAAAAAGGTAAGTCGATAGTCTATATGTTTGTCTATAAGTAATATCTATAATTCGGTACTTTTGTCCCAAATATAGATTGCTTTATCATATCAGTGGATTTTAATGTATTTATTAGATCGATAAGTTATTATATTACTTATTTCACACTTATAGAAGCTGATGTTACTTCACATCTTATGCTTCGTTTTTATATTCGGAAATGAATCCAGTTTGTTATCGAGTTAGGTATAAACAGATCTTTTATTTATGTATCAGTTGCATCATTTTTCAGCTTTAATATTGAAAAACATAAGAAATTAAAACCAATTTTATAATATATAATATAAAGTGTAACCGCAATGGAGGGAATAACGGGAATATTTTCAGTATTGAGCAGTAATAGGCAGTTTTTTATAAAAATTGGACAGTGCGAGGCAGTGTTAGGTAAACTCAGCAGTAACAGCAATTTCGGCATTAATTGAGCAGTGGTCAGTGAAGGCATGTGACAGTCTTGGGCATATGTATAGGTAACCATCTCTGTTTTTTCTTCATAAACTTGGTACACCACTGATTTTTTAAAATTTCATCGGCTTTGTTATTTAGCAAGTATAAATACACAAAAAAAACCTTTTAGTATTTTGCGATAATTTGGAGTTGGAATTGCTCATAACTCTACAATATCTACTGCATACCACTACTATTCCGTGGATTGTTTTAAGAAAAAATGTTTCTGTAAATATTTGTTTGTAAGCAAAGGTAGTAAGCTGTGCCAAAGGCATGCATCAAAATATAATTTGTTTTTTTTTTTCTCAAAAACCACTCAGCCTTGGCTGAGTATTTTTAATTGCCGCTGTCAAAATGTAGATTTTAAATACCTAAGAGGTTGTACCAAATCTTAATCAAACAGCTCTTACTATTATGGAATTACTAAAAAAAATGATAATTTTTTTAAAAATGTTAACATTCTTTATGTCTAAAATAGAGCATGTCTAAAACTGGAAGACAGCAACATCCCTGATAGTAATGAGATCGCTGATGAAAATCTCAATGGCTTGTTGTAATATGATGAAATAGAGGTACCGGGTGACTTCGTATAAACTGGCACCCCCTGTAACTTTTTTATTTTTTGTCATACAAAAAAAATAAAAATACTAACATACAGAGGATTTTCTTTACATTATAAATCTGCATTGTAATTCCCAGTAACTTTTCATATATACGAAGAACGACAAAAAGTACAATGTTTTTAATGGAATGCCCTGTAAATTTTTGCCTAAAATGAAAGATCTTTAATTTACTTTTGTAAGGATTGTTTGGGCAACTTCAAGCAAGTGCCAATGGTAATTAAAAAACTTTCAAATATGGAAAAACAAGTCAAATCCTTGCAGAAGGAGGTTGAAATATTGAAACCTCTCAACAAATGAATTTGAAACATTAAAAACTAAGGTTGACAAGGTTGAAGACATTCAAGAAAGAATGCACAATTCTGTGGATGTTCTAAAACAGGAATTTGTCGAATTAAAGGAAAACTTCCCAAATGAAAGTGATACTCCAGTAAATAACTCTGTTGCTCAGTCTTTTACGGAATTTTATCAGGAAATCCAGGATAGAGAATCAAAAAAATCTCATGATTTTCAATAAAACAGAACCAGTTAACATCAGAGATGATAAGAATGAAGTTGAAAATATTTCGAGTTGGGAAACTCGATAGAACCTCAGATAGGGAAAGGCCACTTAAATTAATATTCAGCAGTGAAGAAATCGTCAAAACTATTTTATCCAAATCCAAGACAATATAAAATAACCACCAATACAGAAATATATCAATCTCAATGGATAGGACCCCCAAGCAAATAAAAGAATTTAAAATTGTAAAGGCTGACTTGGCTTGACTTGACTGAATTGTAAAGACTGAAAACCGTAAAAACAATGGACAGGAAAACATTGGGTTTAAATTTATCAATGGCATTCCTAAAATCGTTAATACGACTAATTTAAACTAAGCAGTTCACCCTCCAGTAAGGTAATGAAGATCTACTATCAGAATGTTAGGGGACTTAACACTAAGATTAACCAATTCTATTCTGCTGCCAATAATGAAGAGTATGACATATATGCACTGAGTGAAACATGGTTGCAAGAGAATGTTTATAGCTGGGAATTGTTTTCTCAGAATTATGTAGTTTTTAGAGGGAATAGACTTTTACCCGGAGCAGGGGGTGTGTTAGTAGCCATAAACTAAAAATTTACACAGGTTGATGTAAGACATTTTTATGACACAGTGCCCAGTGTAGATGTTGTGTGCTGCAGAGTTGCAACAACTTCAAACTCTTTGTATGTATTTAGTTTGTATATTTCATGGGAATCGAGTAGTGATATATATGTAAATCTTATTGAATGTTTTGAATTGTTTCAATCCATTTATGGCCAAAATATCTTGATATTAGGTGACTTCAATATTCCTTCATTTTATTACTCAATTTCTTTCCCAGAAAAAACATATAGGGTCAGATCTAATGCCTCAGGTGGGGTGGAGTGGTTTAATGACAACTTGCGTAATTTGAGAGATAGGTTACATTTTTTTGGGGAGGTGTCTCGACAGCATCCTACACCGGCTAACATAGCGGAATAAAAAAACTTAAAAAAACACTATAAACAAGTAATAAAAGATCAAAAGGGTGCAGCAAATGATGCCATGATTCAGTCAGCCAGAAATCCAACTAAATGCATGTGGAGTATCATAAATTGCAATAGAGGGCATCAAAAGAAATCTATTAATATCCCCATAGATGTTGAAACTCTTAACAACTTCTTCATAAACGTTGCCCTTTAACATAATGAATAATATACCGGATAATAACATTGATCCAATGACCTATTTAGATAATATAGATAATAGATTCTCTAAAAAACAAAAATAGTAATGATATTTATGGTCTGTCAGTAAAATTAGTTAAAAATCAATCAATTTTAATCAATCAATGTTTTAAGGAAAATATATTTCCATCGGTTCTTAAAAAAGCAATTGTGATATCCATTTTCAAAAAGGGTGACCGAGACGATGTTTCGAATTACCGCCCTATATCCCTGCTACCATATCATATCTAAAATTGTTGAAAAGTGTATGTCACTGAGAATTGTGAGGTATTTTGAGACAAACAACATCTTCTCAGATAGTCAAATTGGTTTCAGACAGGATAGAAGCACTATACTGGGTATCTTGGACCTACTCTCGAGTATCATGGATTCCTTTGAGGAATCTGAGTATGGCCTGTCAAGCTTCTATGACCTCAGTAAAGCCTTCGATTGCGTTTCCCCACAATATTTTGCTTCGAAAACTTGCCTGCTACAATTTCACCCAAAACAATTGACAATTGACAGCCGACGGGTGAAGTTTTCGAGTTTATCGTGTGCCAAAATTATAAAACAAACCTTGTTTTACGCCTTTAGTAAATCCGTAACTGAGATGCAATTATAGCTTACGCGTTGTGTTATATGGGAAGTATAAAGAATCCTCTGAAATCGCCGTTTTTTCCCAATATTTTTCGATTATCTACAAGTAGGGTTAGTGTCATCCACATTGTTTTGGTTTCGTTTTGGTAGTGGTTCACATCCGTGTCTACCCGTTCTCCATAACCGTTATTACCGCGACCGACTAGTGCTGGGCGAGAGTATCGATATCGATTCGATTCGGCCAAAATAACATCCAGGAGTGAACACTGCCCTGTAATGTCTGGAAAGTGTTTTAAGTGCTCACAGTACTGTATTTTCAAAGAACCTTCCAAGAATTCCAGTGAACTCTTTGGATACCCTTGTGATTATTGCAAGACGATTATGTGCAAAAATTGTTCTAATGTCAGTGCAACAGAGATTCGGGCAATAGTTATGTCAAGCAGGGTAATTCCTTACATGTGTAAGACATGCATACCCCAGCTAAAACAGGTTCTACAGTTATCAGATCGTGTTTCTTCTCTCGAGGACTCGCTGGCTAACATTAAAAATAGCACTGAAAAAGTTCTAGAGTACATAAACTGCATCAAGGACCTAAATAACGAAATGAAAAATTTTAAGATCTGTTTTCAGAGCGCCCTTGATGACATCAAGTCTGACATCAAGTCCTTCAAGGCATCACCTGGTATTGCTGGAGTCCCTATGCAGCAGCCTGATTTGAGTAGTAATGTATTGCAGGAAATGACAGAACGACAGAAAAGAGCTACCAATATTATGGTCTTTAATTTTCCTGAATGTAGTCCGCAGGAGGATTTAGCTAAGGCAAGAGATCTTGTATCTGGCTTGGTGAACTGTGATATCCAGGTAGCAGAAGCTGTAAGAATTGGAAAGAGGAACAAAAACGGCCATCGTTCCCTAAAATTAACGTTACGTAATCAAGATGGTGTACGTCTAGTCATGAAAAACAAAAAGAAGTTAAACTTGGATAGAACTCAAAGAGTTTACCTTGAAATGGACCTCACGAGCCAACAACGCATAAATTTAAATAATCTCAAAAGTGAATTGAAACACAGACAGCAGAACGGTGAACCTGACCTGATCTTAAGATATGTTAATGGAGTTCCCAAGATTATGGCAAAAAACTAACACCTACAAATTCTACATCTGATATTCTGGTTTATTTTCAGAATGTTAGAGGTCTCCGTACTAAGCTTAATCAGCTGCTGGAAAGTGTCTCCTATTCTCATTACCACATTATTGTTCTTAATGAAACCTGGTTAACAAGTGACTACCACAATAATGAATTAAACCTTCTGGACTACAATGTGTACAGGAGGGACAGATCAGCAGAGACAAGCAATTATTCTAGGGGAGGGGGTGTCCTAATTGCTGTTCGTAAAGAGATTCCAAGTAGGGCTTTGATGGCAGGTGGTAACGACATTGAGCAACTGTTCGTGCTAATTGGAGCTGGGACAAACAAGTGCGTTCTTAGCACTGCACATTTCCCACCAAGAAGCCCCTTTGTTAAATATAGTACCTTTAGTGACAGTTTGGAGAGACTGTCTGAGGAGTTCCCTGAATGTAAGTTCTGTATCATGGGAGATTTCAACCTGCCATGTGGACAGTGGTCATATGAGGAACAGGCATCGGTTGGTTTACCCATGCCAATTGCCACTCCAAATGAGGTGCAGTCCATTGAAATTGTGTCTAATATGTGCTCATTTCACAACCTTTACCAAGTAAATTCTATCCAGAATGTAAATAATTCTATACTGGACCTAGTTTTCGTACAGGACAAAGAAATAGTTGTGATCCATGCAGATGAACCACTTCTGACACCCATCGACAGATATCACCCTCCATTATATCTTACTCTTTCACTCAGAACATATTGCAGTGACAGTGGACTCACTGGCGATGGATTTTACAGAGACTTTAGCGCGATGGATGGCGATGCAGTTTTAGCCTTTCTTTCCCAGTTTGTCTGGGATTCACTGTTCTTCAATAAAACTCTAGATCATATGATTAATATGTTTTATGAAATCATATACCTGAGCATAGAATTATTTGTACCATTGAAAAAATACTCATCGAAAAAGTTTCCAGCTTGGTTTTCACATGAATTGAAGGATATGATTGTTCACAAGAAAATAGCTCATAAGAAATATTTAGAGACTAAGTTACATTTAGATTATATCAGCTTTTGTAATATTAGATCCAACTGTAAAACTTTAAAAAGGCAGTGTTACCGAGATTATGTATTAACTACTGAAGCTTCCCTTAGGTCCAATTTAAAAAACTTTTGGAAATTTGTAAACTCTAAAAAGAAATGTTCGGGTATTCCCATGGAAATGTCTTATAATAATATTAAGAGCTCATCTGGTGAGCAAATTGTAAATTTGTTTGCGGATTATTTCTCACAAATGTACAATAACAACACTTGCCATGTACCTGATAGCTCAATGTCTTTTAATGTTTTGAACTTATCTAGATTTAGCATCTCAATATCTGATATTTATTCTAAGTTATCAGTACTGGACGTTAATAAAGGTCCAGGGCCTGATGGTTTGCCTCCCAGTTTCTTGAGGCATTGTGCATTTATCTTGGCTCGTCCATTGTATTTTGTATTTAACGTGTCCCTATCTTCTGGTATGTTTCCCACCTTTTGGAAGATAAGCTTTATCACCCCTATCCTTAAATCAGGTGACAATGCCCAGGTGACCAACTACAGACCCATAAGCATTCTCAGTGTAATTCCAAAGATATTTGAAAGTTTGGTCTGTGATTACTTGTCTTCCTGTCTACATGGTCAACTCATTAATGAGCAAACTGGGTTCCTTCCTCCCCGCTCGACAGAACTGAATCTCTTGTCATTTACTGACTTCTTGTCGGAATCCTTGGAGGAGGGTTATCAGGTGCATGCCCTGTACACAGACTTCTCCAAGGCCTTCGACAGGGTCAATCATAAGGTTCTCCTTCATAGGTTGGAGGTCATGGGGGTGCACGGGGTGCTCTTGGGTTGGCTGAGGTCTTACCTCACTGGCAGGTCTCAAATGGTTAGGTTATACAACTTTAAGTCCTATGAAATTCAGGTACCATCCGGAGTGCCACACCTTGACCCATTACTCTTTAATATCTATATAAATGACATAGAAACTTGTTTTCATAATAGCAATTTTCTTCTGTTTGCAGATGATTTGAAGTTCTATAGGAAAATTCATAGCACTGATGACTATATGAAACTTCAGTCTGACTTAGACCGGTTGGCTGCCTGGTGCAGGCACAGTGGGATGGACTTAAATATTAAGAAGTGCCATTCTATAGCTTTTAGTCGAGGTAGGAATCTGACTAATTTTGTGTATCATATCAACAACTCCGCTCTCGAAAATGTCTCACAGGTTAAAGACCTTGGTGTCACTTTGGATAATCAACTAAATTTTGCTCCCCATATCTCATCAATTGTTTCTAAATCCTTGCAAATGTTGGGCTTTATAAAGCGTTGCTCAAGTGACTTTCAGAATATATCTTCCATTCGGCTCTTATATTGCGCATTAGTACGGCCACATCTCGACTATAGTTCTTGTGTTTGGTCACCTCATTATGATGTTTATATCCGGGCTATTGAGAGAGTACAACATAAATTTTTAAGATATATATCATTTAAACAAAACCGTCAAAATGACCTTAATTACATTCAATTAGAATCAGATCTGAATTTGTCTACTCTCCAAATTCGTCGGCTTCAAAAGGATCTGAGGGTTTTTTACGATATTCTTCACGGTAATAGTTTTTGCCCTACTCTCCTTGATAAGATTGGACTTCATGTGCAACATAGGCAAACTAGACAAAGTTCATCCTTTCATGTCCCACCTCATAGAACAAATTATGGCTTCCACTCGTTTCTTTCTCGCACCGCCAGGCTCGCGAATAGGCACCCTAATGATTTGGACTGTTTTGCTCATCGTGTTGCTTTTATGAGACAGCTCAAAAATTGTTTATGATGTTGTTGACTGTGGTTAACGGGTGAAATTTTTCCCACTTTAATGCCCGCAAAGACTGATTTTGTTTTCCTTTTTTCCCTTATTATTTGTATGCAATATTATAGTTTTTTTTTTCTTTTTTTTCTTTTATTTTTAAGAACTTGGAGTTTATCGAATGTTTTTGTTATATAAATTTATTATTTAAGAATAATAATGAAAATTATATTATATTATGTATTAATATTGGGCTTAATGTCCGTAGACAATAAATAAATAAATAAATAAATAAATAAACAGTGTCGCACTTCAGAAATCTTATCTGCACGACCGTCGCCAGATCGTACGGGTGGGTGGGGTGTCATCAATGGAAAGGGTGAGGGTGATTGATGTCGGTGTACCACAGGGTTCAGTCTTAGGGCCAATTCTGTTTCTGATCTATATCAATGATCTACCTATGCACGAACCACACGCAAAATACACTCTTTTTGCAGATGATACTACGCTTACTCTCCGAGGTGGCTCTTTGCAGGATGTTGAGTCGGAGGCAGGTAGAGCACAGTTGCGAGCGGAGTCATGGTTTGTGTCTAATCATCTGTTGCTGAACACAGGCAAGACCCAGTTTATGATTTTCACTCTTAGGGACCTTAATGGAGGGATCAATCAAGACTCGGTAAGATTTTTGGGTATAAATTTGGATCCAAAACTTAAATGGGATATCCAAGTTCAGGGTGTGTCTGGGAGGCTCGGTGGTGTCGTTTTTCTGCTAAGAAACCTAGCAGGTTGCGTATCTCAGGGCACTCTGCTTACTGCTTACTATGCTCTGTTCCATTCTGTAATGTCCTATGGTGTAATGGTGTGGGGTGGGGCATCCTCCGCTGGCAGAGTGTTTGGTCTGCAGAGAAGGGCCATCAGAATCATGGCAGGTCTTGGTTTCCGCGACGATTGCAGTGACGCATTTCGGGATCTCGGAATATTGACATTTCCAGCGGTTTTCATTTTGGAAAATGTACTTTATGTTAAAAAACATCAACACTCATTTGCTGTACCTAGTGACAGGCATAACTACCAGACTCGTGGCAGGGAGGATCTTGTGGAGACTTTCTGTAGACTTAAAGTTTCAGAACAGACCAGAATTTATTTCTGTAAAGCTTTTTAATAAAGTCCCGTTACAAATCAGAATTTCTCTTTTAAAACCTTTAAAAATATTTTAAAAACTTTAATTTTATAGTGTACAGGATTTTTTGAATAGCAATTTTAATGACTCAGATTTTTGTTTGTAACCTATGTGAGTGTATTTTACTTTAATACAATATTTTATTTTATTACAATACTTTGTTAGTCAATAAGTCATCAGCTATTATGGGTATGTTCTCTCTATATGACGTATGTAAATTACTTGTAATTTTCACATGAATAAACTATCTTTAAATCTTCAATTGCTCAAGAAAAAAAAGATATAAAAACCGAAATAATACACAATTTTATGCAATTTTTTAATTTATCTCAATTCAATTATACATTAAATTGAAATAATCGCATATTAGATTTAGTTATGACCAACTTACAGTGTTCTGTAGAGAGGGATGATTTACCTCTGGTAAAACTTGATGCACACCATCCGGCCTTAGGCATCACCTGTGATCTCGAAGTTTCAGTGTTAAAAAACATACCGCATAATCCTTTTAATGAAAAATATAATTTTAAAAAAGCTAACTATCCTCTTTTATGTAATGAAGTGTCTAAGATCGATTGGAAGGCTTTAGATTATATTACTAATATAAACACTCAATGCGACATATTTTATAAAGGTATAATTAAAAATGTTAAACAAAAAGATAAGTTTTTCATAAATATAAAAAAACTGGCAGCCTTGCTCACTTAGCACAATATAAAGAATTAAGATCACTCACAAAAATACAAATAAATAATGCATATAATGATTATTTGAATACAATTCAGGATAATCTGCTGGATGACCCCAGTAGATTCTGGAATTTCATCAATTCTAAAAAGAAAACATCAGGTATACCAGATGTTGTGAACCTTAATGGAGAAACATTTGATACTCCAAAAAAGATTGCGTCTGCTTTTGATAAATTCTTCTCTAGTGTGTATAATATACCAATAGATACTTTTGGGATAAAATATCCTTCTCGTCAAACTGTCATGTGGTCCAGATCAAATTCCTGGTTTTTTCATCAAAGATTGTATAAGTGTGTTGGCAACACCTTTGTTAATAATATTCAATTTAAGTCTGTCTTCATCGCAATTTCCAGATCGCTGGATGATCTCTAAAACTTGTCCCATATTTAAATCAGGTGATCGATCTGATGTGAGTAATTATAGACCTGTGGCTCTTGTCTGGGGCTTCTCAAAACTGCTAGAGATGTTACTCCATAGTTACCTGTATCCACTTACAAGGCATTTAATATCAAGCAATCAGCATGGATTTATAAGGGGACGGTCAACAATTACTAATTTGGGTTGCTTTGTAGAATATTTGTCAAAAAAGCTGAGCTGTCCTAAATCTCAAGTTGTCTTTACCGATTTTTCAAAGGCATTTGATAAGATCAATCATTCTGTAATTCTCCATAAAATGTCATGGTTTGGTTTCCCTGAAACTCTCATTTCTTTTTTCAGTTCATATTTAACTGATCGATATCAGTAGGTTGAATTTTGTGGCCATAGATCTAGAGGATTTAGGGTGACTTCTGGGGTACCCCAGGGTACTAACCTTGGACCTTACCTTTTTCTCCTTTTCATTAATGATGTGTGCGATGTATTGGATGTTCATAGTTTACTGTTTGCGGACGATTTAAAATTGTATTCCTCAATAAAGAGCTGTGAGGATTCGCTTCGTTTGCAGAGTAACATTGACAAGTTGCAGAGATGGTGTGAGAAAAACGACCTGGGCCTGAATATATCTAAATGTAAGGTTTTAACTGTAACCCGAAAAAGAAATCATATCAACTTTTTTTACAACATCAATGGTTCTCTAATATCCAGGTGCAATTCAGTAAAAGATTTAGGTCTTACGATCGACTCTAAACTTACATTTACAGAACACATCACCAAAGTGACATCTGAGGCATCCCGCATGTTGGGATTTTTGATGAGAAATTGTAAAGACTTCACGAACATTTCATGCTTAAAGTCATTATACTTTGCCCTAATTCGAAACAAACTGGAGTATGCTAGCATAATATGGGAACCTTATTATGACAGGTATATATGTGATATTGAGAGAATCCAGCGTAGGTTTTTAAAGTTTAAATGTAATTTATTTATTTATTTTTTATTTATTTATTTACCAAATACACTACAGAATACAATAATGATTCTAAATGGTATACATTGTCATAACTATGAACTAAAGTAGACGCACATTAACACTACAAAAATGACAGAGAGAAAAACAGCTAACAGAGTTAAAATTAGACAGTGAGTAGATAAACACAATATAGAAGGAAAAAAGAAAACAAAATAAAACACAACGGTCAATTTAGTTAGTGTCTTAATGACAAATTTTGCTTTAAGGACGACTGACTCACACAAAATAAATCAAACTCGGAATAAAATGTATTAAAGTTATTAACCATACGATCAATGACGGCACATTGACCGTAATTGGTTCTGTGTGTGTGCACATGAAATAATTGAAATTGCCTGGTCCGCCTGCTGGGAACTTGAAACTGTACCAGACCCAGTAAAATATCACAGTTTATAACACTATTTACAAGTTTGTGTAGAAATAATAACAGGGCTTCTTTACGTCTGGTCTCTAGACTTTAAGCCACAAAGCAATAGCCTTGTTTCATATGGTAAGTTATGGTAGGGAAAACGAAACTTATACAATAAATGTTTCACAAATTTATTTTGTACTTTTTCAAGTCTAATTCTGTGGCAAGCATACTGAGGAGACCAGATTATAGAGCAATATTCGAGTATACTACGGACAAGGCAATTATTGAAATACTGAAATACTGATTTATTCATGCTCATAAACATAGTTTTTACACACGTCATAGTAAAATACAAAATATTGAATGGGTACAAAATATTGAATAAAATACACAATTTAGAATAAAATACAAAATATAGAATAAAAATTAACATTTACAAACATTACAGTGATAGTCGACATTTTAGAACTACTTAAAAGAAAGGAACCTGACATAGTGATATTATTATTCAAGAACTCTTCAATACTGTAGAAGGCTTGTTTTAATAGATACTTTTTAACCAAGCTCACAAACTGTTTCTCATCCAAATATCTAATATGCTCAGGGAGTTTGTTAAAGAATTTTGGCCCATATTCAGTGCTAGCAATGCAGGACTTCCTCAATCTCAAGAAATCTATACTTATGTTATCCTTAAACCTAGTGTCATGGGTATGATTTTCACAACAGAGACTATAGTTATTTAAATTTCTCCTAACATACAACAAGCAACTCAAGATATACATAGATGGAAAGGTAAATATACTTAGTTTAATAAAGGTTTGTCTGACTTCTGCTCTATAATGCAGCCCATCCACCACTCGTATGGCTCTTCTCTGGAGTTTAAAAATTCTACTTTGCCTGAGCCGAGTGACCCCAGGCAAGAATTGCATAATTACAATGTGATTGAAACAGTGCATGAAAAGCCATAAGGAGTACTGTTTTGTCAACACTCTCCCTAAGATTTCTTAAAAGAAATATAGATTTTGTAATTTTTTTGGCTACTTGATCAACATGGGTATCAAAAACCAAGGTATTATCGAGATGTATCCCAAGAAATCTCACTGAACTTGTTTTATATGTATCATCTGGAATATGTTCCTGATTTATATTTTTTAGGCTGAAGAGGATCTTTTCTGTCTTGTTTATATTTAATGATAATTTGTTTGTATTAAACCATTTTTCTAAGTTTATAATTGATTGTTTCATCTGGGTAATTAGAAGATCCAGATTTTTGTTTTTTGAAATGGCTGTGGTGTCATCTGCAAATAGTACCAGTTTATCGTCTGTAGAGGTTTCAATGTCATTTATGTAAATTAAAAAGAGCAGGGGCCCCAGAATTGACCCCTGTGGCACCCCATGTTCAACAGAAAGTGACCCTGAAGACTTTCCTCCAGAAAAGGTCTGCTGGGTTCTACCTTTGAGATAACTACCCATTAACTGAATACTCAGCTTATCAAAACCATAGTATTTTAGCTTACGCAAAAGGAAATCGTGACATATGCAGTCGAAGGCCCTGGAGAGATCACACAAAATCGCTCCTATGTATTGATTCTCTTCAAAGCCCTCGACTACATACCCAAGCACAGAGAGAATGGCACTAGCTGTTGACCTGGATTTTATAAAACCGAATTGGTTTTTTATAAACAGATGGTTTGTCTCAAAATATGTGTATAGTTGATTCTTTAACAGGTATTCAAAAACCTTAGACAGTACTGGTACCAGGGTAATGGGCCTATAGTTGTTTGCATCATTTAAATCACCTTTCTTATGAACAGGGATAACTTTTGCTCTTTTGAATGTGTCAGGATATATACCTTCACATATGCAAGAGTTTATTATACATGTGACTGGTATTATTAGTATGTTTTTTAGATTTTTTAAAATAACTGTATTATATCCAAAAATATCTCGACTATTTTTTGATTTTAAATTATTTATTGCATCCCTTACTTCAATGAAAGTAACTTCTCTGAAGGAAAAGCCACTGGTGGGTGGTATTATGTCTAAATCGAGGATGTATCTATCAGGTTCTAAATCCCCCTGAGACAGATCCCGTAGAACCGTCTCGGCAATATTTGCAAAAAAATGGTTAAAAGTGTCTGCATCAATTTCATGAGATGTTTGATCTTTAGTTATACCTCTATAGTTATTTAACACTTGCCAAGCAGCCCTAGCTTTGTTGGCAGACCCCTGAATGAAATCAGAATTTGCCTGTTGCTTAAATCCACTTATGGAATTTCTATATTGCAGCCGATATTGATTTCTCAAATCAGCCATCTCAGGGATACCAGTAATGTTAAAAAAGACGCTCCCTCATTTCGCCTAGCATAGGGTTGTACCACCTTATATGTTTGTCAGAAATCTGCATAACTTTTTTTACTTTAAAACACAAATTAAAATTATCACAAAGTATACTCATAAAAGTATTACACTTCAGATTGACACTAACCTCGGATTTTACAAAGGACCAATCGGTATTGTTTAAAATGTTATAAAGACGATTTCTCCCTTATATTATATAAACATACAAGTGCCTTCGTATCACTGATATGTTTGGTGTTTCTCTTAATAAAGCCCAGTAACCTAAAAGATTTGGTAACAATGCTGTCAATATGCTGGTTAAAGCTCAAATCTGTATCAAAAGTTACACCCAGATCGTTAATAAATTCGACCCTTTCAATATTTACATTATTAATGGTATATGATGTTTCTAAGGGATGTACACATTTATAAAAACTAATAGATTTACATTTAGCAGTATTAATCTTTAGGTGATTTACTTTACACCATTGCACCAAGCCATTAAGATCCGACTGCAAATCATCAGGACTAGAATCAACAGTATTGTACAGCTTTAGGTCGTCCGCATATAAAAGATATTTACAAGATTTAAAACTAGACTGGACATCGTTTATAAAAAGCACAAACAGAATGAGACCAATATGAGATCCTTGTGGCACTCCGGACGTCACTAACACCTCACGTGAAGTTCTTTTTACTCCGTAACGGGCCCGCATTTCCTTGGAAGTAGTTCAGTGACTGACTCGGATTTTCTATGTGATGCAAAGCAATATTTAAATCGTGATTTTCCGTATTATTGTTTAGTTCCCTCTTCTTTCCTTGCAAATCTGACGTTGTTCGAAATTTGGTGAAAATATTCTGGATTGTTGATCTTGAGGGAATCGGACACGTCGCGTGGCAGAAGCATTATAATTATTTTCAGCATACAAACAAACAATTTCTCGTTTTCCTGCCACAGATAAAAATAAATATATCAAAAAGAATTGATTTAGTTCTATTAACAGTGATTTAAATGTCAAAGTCATTTCGTTAATATTGTTTATTTGCATAGCCAACTGCTCAAAAAGCTGTTATTTTATAGCCAGTAATTTTACAGTCTATAATGAAAATTTATTTTTAAACTTAAATAACTCGAAAACGGCTAAACCAAATGTCATCTTGTATTATATATTTGGAATCAGAAAAAAAAGATCTTTCATTTTAGGCTAAAATTTACAGGGCATTCCGTTAAAGAAAATTGTACTTTTTGTCGTTTCTCGTATATATGAAAAGTTACTGGGAATTACAATGCAGATTAATAACGTAAAAAAAAATCCTCTGTATGTCAGTATTTTCATTTTTTTTGTACGACAAAAAATAAAAAAGTTATGAAGGGTGCCAGTTTATACGAAGTCACCCAGTACATATAATTAACTTCATTTTTACAACAGGCAATGTTCCAAATAACTTTAAAACTGCAGTTCTTACACCAATACATAAAGCCGGAGATAAGTCCGATATAAACAACTACCGTCCCATCAGTGTTAAAAATACATTTGCAAAAATCTTTGAAAAATGTCTCAAAGATTGCTTGGTCAATTTTTTTCAGCAAAATAATAAGTACTTCTGATGCAATTTGTGAACTATCCAATTGTATAAGTAACAACCTTAACACTGGTAATAAATGCATTGCTGTCTTCCTAGACCTTGCCAAAGCATTTGACACGGTTCCACATGACTTCCTACTTGACGTATTATGTTCATATGGAGTAAGAGGTAATGTGCTGAGCGTCTTCGTGAGTTATCTTGAGGACCGAAAAACAGATGGTCAAAATTAGGGATAGTTATAGCAACCCATTAACTATAAAAATGGGGGTTCCGCAGGGAACTGTATTGGGGCCTATACTTTTTATAGCATACATTAATTCCTTGACCAACATGGAACTAGATCATGGCTTGGTATTATCTTATACCGATAATACTCTTGTGGTGTTTTCAGAGCAATCATGGTTATCTGTTCGTGATTCTGCTATTGAAGGGTTATGTATCAAAATATAACCTTAAACACTGCAAGAACAAATTACATAGCATTTTCTATCACAGCAGCTAACTAAAATAACTTGTGAATCATACTCATATTACCAGGAGTAAAGTTGATGAGAATTTGAAAATGCCTGTAAATAAGACGTCAATGAAACTTAGATCGTTTTCTTACTTAGCACCTAAGTGGTATAACATTTTACCTCTTGAAATCAGATCTTTGCCAAGGCTAAAAAAATTGTACAATGAATGTAGACTATTTATTTATCACAATTTGGCTAAATTCAGAGAATTGTTCTGATTATCCGCTATTGTATAGGTTTATTTATAGATATATGATGTTAGTTAGCTACTGATTTAAATTATTTATTATTAAGGAATTGATTTTTTCTGATTTCTGTGAAATATGTATGTTTTTTGTTTTATTTATTTTTTTTTATATATGTTTTTTTTTATTTTATACATGTTTCTATATATGTTTAAATGTATTACTGATATTTTAGAGACATATGTTGAATTAAAATACATTAGAAGATTTTATTTTTGTTAAATCTGTGCACATACAACTGTTTCAGTCTGTTAGGGTGCACTTCACAAAAGTTATTGTTTAAATATAGTATCGAGACAATTGGTGTAAAAAATTACCTATGTCTAACTTATTGAGGAAAAATAATGTCAACAATAAGGATGTTGTCTCGATGATGTCCCAGATTTTCAATCTGTTATTTGCCCAAAATTTTGAAATTCAGTCTGCCCAGAATGAGCTCCGTGTGCTGCAAGGAGCAAGAGATGAAAGAATTACTAATTTGGAAAGGGAGGTTGCAGAATTACGAGCTCTCTATCAGGTCAAACAAAATGCTGGAGATTCATCAGACGCCGCATCTCGACGCGGAATGGCAATCGCTAATGACCCTTGCAACGAGTGGCAGGAAAGGAGTCTTCGAGCTAGGAATATTATTGTATACAGTATCCCAGAAAGCACCTCTAAGGTATCATTGGAAAGGATCGACCATGACAAGTCACATGCCATTGGCTTGCTTCAGAAGATGAATTTAGATGTTCCCATGGATTTGAGAGTATCCAGGATTGGTCCTCCAAAAGATCAACGTAGACCAATGAAAGTTATCTTTCAAGATGCTGCAATGGCTGCCCAGTGTATACGTAACAGAAGTAAAATTGATGACTCCAATATTAAAGTGAAGCAAGATCTTACACCATTGCAAAGAAATCAACTGAAAGCTCTTTATGAAGAGATCGAACGAAGAAATGGTGAAGGAGAATATAATCTGGGATTAAAGTATCGCAATGGTATACCTTACATTGTCAATTTTATGAAGCCTTCTGAAAATGATCCAAAAAACTAAGTAAGTCTCTAAAGTGCTATTGTCAGAACATTGGTGGTCTGAGAACTAAAATGGATGTCCTCACTATGTCATTGAGCTTGAGTGATTACTCTGTTGTTATTTTGGTAGAGACATGGTTAAATAGTTCTTTCTCTGATAGTGAGGTCAATTTTCCTGGTTTTAATGTTTATAGAATGGACAGATGTTCAGTCACGAGTGATAAGAGCAGAGGAGGTGGAGTTCTGATTGTGGTATCCAACAAGTTAAAGTCAAAAATAGTCCAAGTGTCATGTAATGAAATAGAACAAGTCTTTGTGGAAGTAAAGACTATGTATAAGAGCTATATTTTTGGTGGAGTGTACATACCACCAAATTCATTACAAATTTAATATGATCTCCACTGTGCTTCTGTTCGGGAAATCACTGTAGCCCACCCGAATGTGGAGTTAGTAGTTTTTGGGGACTACAACTTGCCTGAAGCACTTTGGCATAACTAAACACATGGTGTGTCTGTAGCATGTGGTGAAGATTCACCTGCTCATATTGTAGCGGATTTATCTCATATTTATGTTTTATATGCACAGGACGTTTTATTGCCCGAGAGTATGCACCATAGGGCATATTGTTTTGAACTTCTTGTTGATTATGCTCCTCTAAGGTTTGACGAATCTTACCATGACTTCAGGAATGCCGATTATGTGGCCATAAATAACTTTTTAGCGTCGTACGATTGGGAGGCTAGTTTTATGGATGTGGATATTGACATGGCTGTTGAAAGGTTGTATGAGGCCCTAAACTTCTGTCTAAATCAATTTGTACGCCAGAGACGAATAAAGAACACTAACTTTCCCAGATGGTTCAGTCCCCGACTAAAAGATCTGGTATGTAAGAAAAAGATTGCACATAAAAAATTCTTGCACTCCAAAAGGCAGTATGATTACGAAACTTTTTCAGATTTACGAGCTGCTTGCAAGTATGAATGGAAAATTTGTCATGATATATATGTTGCTGAAACTGAACATGCTTTTTTGCTAAATCCTAGGAATATGTGAATGATAAAAGGCAGGCAAATCGCCTACCTCATAGTATGCATCTTGAAGCAGACGTGGCTCATAATGGGGATGAAATTGCTAATTTGTTCGCACAACACTTTGCTAGAGTGTACGATGACTCTAATTGTAATGTTCCGGATTTCACTTGGAACAACTTTGGAAACATATTGCTCACTGGTTTCTCTATAACTGATGTTTTCAACAGAATTTTTAGTTTACCTTGTAAGACAAATTGTGGCCCTGATCAGATTCCTAATTTGTTTCTGAACAAATGTGTTTGCACAATGGCTAAGCCTCTGCAGCTAATTTTTAATAAATCTATTGAGTGCTGCAGATTTCCTGAAAGCTGGAAACATAGCTATATAACACCTATCTATAAATCGGGCAAGGTGGAAGATGTCAACAATTATTGGGGTGTTTGTATACAGTCTGCTATGTCAAAGCTTTTTGACAGTCTTGCATCTGATCAGCTTAGTTGGGCATGCAAGGGTATTGTCAACGATCTTCAATTTGGATTTTGTAAAGCCAAATCGACTCAGGAGAACTTGGTTTTCTATCGGGTTGCCTTGTTGAAAGCCCTGGAGAGTGGCGCACAGGTTGATGCCATCTATACTGACTTCTCCAAGGCTTTCGACAGAGTAAACTTCAGGATCTTCCTGGCAAAGCTTTTGGCACTGGGCTTTTCTCAGCAGCTTGTTGATTGGTTGGAAAGCTTTCTCAGTGGACGGACGCAGACTGTCAGGATAAACGGTAGCGTCTCTGCACCATTTAAGGTTACATCTGGTGTCCCTCAGGGGTCTCACTGTGCCCCGCTCCTTTTTATCTTATTTGTTAATTTTTTTTTTTTTTTGACAACAATTTATTTCAGACAGTTTAAAACAGTTTCAAGAACTGGCACCAAGGCCTTTACAATCACAATTTCTTTGAGATCTTAAAAAATTAACAATATCAACTTAATTATATGTATTTAACAAAAATAAATAAATTTTCTAAATTTACATAATAAATGTATATTATATTTTTATGTATTCAATGATTATTAATATATAATTCTTTTTTTTTTTTTTTTTAATATTTTTTGTTTTACATTTATAAATTTTAATCTTGGTTTATACTAATCTCTCATTTTCAGGTATTTTTTGAGGTTTTTAAATATTTTTCCTTCCTCCCCTTCCAGCAAATTCTTTGGTATAGAATTATATAACTGTATATTTCTATTAATGGGTGTGTCTCGGGTTTTTTTTTGTTCTGGCAGTATTGTTTCTGAGATTTTCTTTTATTCTTGTATTGTAGTTGTGAAATTCATTGTTTTGTTTAAGTTCTAAGTTTATCTTTATGGTTTTATGCTGAATTTTGTAGATAAGTTTAGCTTGCTCAAGAATTTTTAATTTTTGTGTGTTTAATAAATTAAATCTTTTGTAAATAATTTTTGTAGGTGTATATTTATTAATGGAAAAAATAGACTTTATTGCTTTATTTTGAAGTCTCTGTAGCTTTTCAAATAAATTTACATTTGTGTTTCCCCAGCATGGCAGCAGGTATCGTAAGTGTGGTTCGACAAAGCTATTATATAACAAATATCGGGTTTTTGTGTTTAGTTGGTGTGAACATCTTTTTATTGCACCTATAAAAGGAACTATTTTATTTATGACACTGTCTATATGTGATTCCCAAGTTAATTTGCTTGTTATTATTAACCCCAGATACTTATATTCTTCAACTCTTTTGAGGGTAACATTGTTTAATTTAATTTCTGGATTTATAATCTTTTTTCCTTTTTGATTGTAAATCATATAAACTGCCTTTGCAATATTTATACTCAGTTTGTTATAGCAAAGCCATTTGAAGTAATTCATAAGGTCATTATTAATATTTCTTTCAAGTTCTTCCTCATTTGTGCCAGAGAATACCAAAACAGTGTCATCAGCAAAAAGTAGGTATTTTGATTTTAATTGTAAATACTTAAGACTATATACATATAGAAGATACTCTAGTGGCCCTAGCACTGAGCCTTGGGGCACACCAACATCCAGATTGTCTTCTTCACTATTCATTCCATTTACTACAGTGAAATGCTTTCTTCCTTCGGTATAGGTTTTTATTAGTTTGTGACAGACCCCCCTTTCTCATTCCCATCTTGTATAATTTTTCCATTAACAGTTTATGGTCCACTGTATCGAATGCTTTTTGGAGGTCAATATATACAGCTATAACATATCTATTTTTGTCTAATTCACCAGTGATACATTCTATCAATTCAACTGTTGCTCCATTCTATCAATTCAACTGTTGCTCCCAGTGTATTGCTTTTTTTTTGAAACCCGTACTGGTTTTTGTCAAATTTAAAATGTGTTTCTATAAATTTAATAATTCTAACTTTAATGACTCTCGATAATTTCACTAAAAATGCTTAATAGAGAGATTGGGCGGTAATTGTTCAAGTCATCCAAGGTTCCTTTTTTATGAACTGGTACGATTTTAGCAGTTTTGAGCTCTTCAGGATACACCCCATATGTCAGTACTTCATTTGTTAGTTTTACTATTGTGGGTCCAATAATATCAAATATTGAATATATATCTTGCTTCGTGATGTTATCGCATCCTGGAGCACAGTCATTTTTTAAGTCAGTTACAATTTTTTGTATTTCATTTAGAGTTGTAGGGTTCAAAAAGATACTGTCAGTTTCTTCTTCTTCATGAAATGCTTCGCCATGCTTGTAATTATTTGTGATGCTATTTGCCAAATTTTTTCCAATGGTGGAGAAATGGTTATTTATTACTCTGGCAATATCTTCATCCTTGGTCCAATTTTTGCCATCTTTATCTGCAATTTTAGCTATGTTTCTCATTTTCGTCTTGGAGTTTCTTCGACACAATTCATTTAAAACTGCCCATGTTTTTTTAGCATCTCCTCCTGTTTTTTCAAACTTATTTTCTGCATATTGTTTTTGAAGCCTTTTTTTCAAATTGTTCAATTCATTTTTTACTTTTTTGAAGTCCCTCTCAGTAATATCGTTTTGTATTTTTTTCCATCTTTCATATAGTTTATTTTTTTCCTGTAGTTTCTTTAAAAAGTCATTTGTTATCCAATAGTTTCCATTTTTTACTGTTATTGTGTAATTCTTTGTACATGCATCTTTTGTACTGTATAAAAAATCGGCAAGTTCCTTAAAAGATTTTATTTGTGATGTTCCTATTTTTCTCTGAATTTCACTTTTCCACTTTTCTTTGTTAAAACATGTTCTATTTATTTTTTCTTTTTCAGCCTTGACTATTTTTTTCTTAGTTCTAATATACATTATTTTATGATCTGATATGTCATGATCTTCTAAATTTATTATACATTGCAAATTCTTATTTGTCACTACATGGTCGAGAATTGATGATGTTGTTTTTGTGGTTCTGGTTGCATATTGACTTGTAGTTTTATCTTGGAATTTAAAACCGTTTAATTCAACTATATTTTTATAATTTTTAACAGCTTCTGATTCTTTCATGAGGTCAAAGTTGATATCACCAACAAACATAAATTGTTTTTTTTGTTTTTCAAGTATTCTGACAAGTTCCGATATAAATATTTTGCAATTGATATTATTAAAGTATTGTACTGCTCATTGGTAAGATCTAATTTAGAGTATGCTACCGTCGTTTGGTCACCATTATACCAAGCACACAAAGACATCATTGAGCGTGTCCAGTATAAGTTTTTGAGATTCGCTGCATTTAAGTGTCGTATAAATATGGAGAACTACCATAGAATTGATATGTTAAATTTACTGAGTTTGAAAACACTTGAATGTAGGCGTCGTATGTTTGATGGATGTTTTGTCTTTAAGTTGATGAAAGGTATTACTGATTGTGCGCAATTATTGTCAATGATAAAACTAAACGTTCCCAATAGACGTCTGAGACAAAGTGATTTATTTTTCGTCCCTTTTCATAACACTAATTATGGAATGCATTCTCCTATTGATAGGAGTGTCCGTATGTTAAACTCATGACATCCGGATTTTGACCTTTTTGACTGTACCCTCTCGAGCTTTAAAACACTTCTTTGCCAGAATACTGTGATGTAATATTGTGATGTATAGTGTTAACTGAGGTTCCCGCTTGTAAGACGATCTTTTTGTTTGTTATATGTATTTTAATGAAATTCTTTAAATATGTTATCTTAATTTCTAGGTCTATCATCTAATTGACTATTTAATTGTTGTATATTTTTTTTTTGTAAAATGGGGATTCCCCGTCAATTTGGTAAAATAAAAAAAAATAAAAAAAAAATAAAATATATAATTTTCAGTAATATATAATTGTTAATTGTTAATCTACTGAACTTTGCTATTGCCGCTCCTAACATAGCTGGCGACATTTTGGAATAGCCTGTGAAGATAAACCTTTTCTTTTAATAGTCTCCAAAGGAAAAAGTCCAACGGGGTTAGGTCAGGAGACCTGGCTGGCCACAGAATTGCAGAATACCTTCCTATCCAGCGATTTGAAAAAGTCTTTTGTAAAAAATTGGAAACTTTCTGTGTACTATGACATGGTACTCCGTCGTGTGAACGCCTGATATTTAATTTATTAATAATTTAATTCAAGTAGGTTTGGCTTGTCAGATTTTCACAAAAGAAATACGGCATTACTATTTGGTTATCCAAAATATTGGACTATACATTTGTTTTAATTGAGTATGGATTGTGACACTATGAGAAAATTAGTATCTCCGTCACACCACCAGCGGCACTTCTGTGAGCATTCGACTCTGTTTGAACAGGAAACGAACTTCAAAATCTCTAGGTAAAAGTGTATTATGGATATATCTAGGTTTGTAAGGATAGAATTTATTTACTTTTGATATTTTCCTCACCAAGGCTTTAGGACTTTCAACGACTGCTTGCAAAACTTGCATTTGATTTTCCTCGTCAGTAGACCAGGCTTAGTGTTCTCTTTTAAACGTATTATCAACACACCCAGTGGATTTAAACTTGGTCATGACATTTGCAACAGTAACATAGCTTATTGGCTTTTCTGGATGTCTATTATTAAAAATTTCAGCCGCTTCACGACATGTTTTATAATGATCTCGAACAATTAACAGAATTTCAATTTTTTTCCTGTTTTGTTAATTTAACTAGCATAATGAAATGTATACGACACGTCTTCATTGTTTTTTGTTAACCCGCAACCCGCCTCAACTTTCATTTTTCTTATGGTCGCCATATTGGATTTTTCGATTTTTGGAAAGAGCCTAAAATTTCCAGTCTAGTGATATCTCACAAGTGTATTAAAAATTTTAGTAACATCGAAATATTACACTTCGTAAAGTTCAGTTGTATTTCCAAATAATTTAAATTTTAAAGCACAAGGGGTTTGTTCTTTTGATATTTTATATTTTATTAACACGGTGTACTTCTTTAAAATTATTATATCACTGAAATAAATGGTTTTAGTATTTCCGAAATTAATATGCAATACCAACAAAATAATTTATTATGGCTATTACTTCCTGCTATCCAAATATGTTTTTCTTTTTCATAATAAAGCTGAATAGGTTTCAACTGTATACAAGCTCATTCATTACGGGATGTTTCGATAATTATTTTTGGAATGAAAATATCTACTTTTTAATAAAGATAATTTTCCCTTTATAATTTATAGTTTCTAGTACCACTCGGCCGACCCTGCCGCTCTTGACTGTTGGGCACCTATTTATAAATTATTAATCATTTCAGGAAATCGACTTATTGGACCATTTTTGTTTGACTACATCCTAAACGGGCAGAGGTACCTAGAGCTTTTGCGAAACCAGGTTGTACCAGCCTTACGAGCTATTCTAACGGAAGATGAATTAAGAAGAACTTGGCTTCAACAAGACGGATATCCAGCTCACAATATCATTCAAGTCAGGAACTTCTTAAGAGAGCAGTTTGACGAAACAAAAATTTCTTTAAATGGTCCAATATCTTGGCCTCCTAGATCCCCTGACCTGTCGCCCTTGGATTTCTACCTCTGTGGTCACACGAAGAATGAAATCTATGAATTTGATCCCCCGGTGACCATAGAAATCCTGAGACAAAGAGTTCTGGACACATTTAGAAATATTAACCGAAATACACTTACCAGGGTTGTACGAAAAACAGTCACCAATTGTCAAAAATATCTCGATGCAAATGGACGTCATTTTGCGGATTTGTAAATTAATGTTACCCACTTAGAAAGTAGTTAAAGCTCATTTAGATTTTTTAAGTCGTTATTTACGTTCATGTTGTATTGAAAATTCAATGCGTTCAATACATTACTTACTTATTAATGTAATCTTGTAACAAATAAATCATGGCCTCCTTTAAAAACATTGAAACCTAATTTACGAAGTGTGATATTTTGATGACAATAAAATCTTTAATGCACTTGTGAGATATCACTAGACTGGAAATTTTAGGCTCTTTCCAAAAATCGAAAAATCCAATATGGCGGTCAGAAGAAAAATGAAATTTGAGGCGAGTTGCGGGTTAAGAAAAAACAATGAAGACGTTTCGTATACGCCATCTTACTTGTCTTAAAAATTGTCCGAATAATGTCACATTTTGATAGCTGTCAAATTTACCGTTCTGGATATTCTGGCGAAAAACGAAATCCGCCATTTTCGGTTTTTCTCCGATATTTCCCAGACTTATTGATCGATGGTAAATCTGAAGTTTCCTCTAAAACTTTCCCAATTTAACCTTTGCTGTAGGTATAATAGGAGCCGAGATCCCTATATAGAGAAGCGAATCTGGGACACACTCTATTAAATTTGCCTTGAAATATTTCTTCAAGATCCTCTGACCGTCAGTTTTTGGCACACCAATTTCCTTCCTAATTTTTCTTCATGAGGACGAAGATGTTGCTTTTGTATATTCCAAAAGATCTATCTCTTTTCTTTCCATGTTCTCTTTGTTGTAAGGTTTAGGACGCGGGTGAACAAATGATTCGTGCTCAACTATATTTGCTTGCCTTCTTTCTGGATATCTGACAAGCAAAAACTTATAATGATAATACAGATCTTCATAGCCATAATAGCTTACTTACCTTTGGAAATATAATTCCGAGGCTTCTTCAGAATTTTCATTACTTTGTATAAAACATACCAGCATATCATTTTCATAGGCTGCCGTCATTCGAAAAAAAGAATAAATATCATTAAATAAAAATACCAAAAGAATGTTTATAAACTGCTATATAAAGCAAAATTCGATCCAAAAACCGATGAGAGACAAATATTTGACATTTATTTTTGTTTGTTGTCATAAAGAATAGCCATAGCTTACTATTAAATTATGCATTGAATCTCAGAAAATTGTCATTTATTTGCGTGTTTCTGAGAAAAAGTGCATACTATTATATATTTTTGAAAAGGTAAAAAAATGACAAATACTATAGTCTATAAACAGAGTGTTCCATTTAAAAAAATAAAGTAGAGTCCGATAGCGTTTTGACCTAAACCTGTGTACTAATTCCGAAGGCGGAATTGAGTTCTACGAAAAAAGTTATATAAGAAATAGTTTTTACATTTTCGATAAGTTATCTGATAGTTCAGATACGAGGGGTGCCTCAAATGCAACATTTTCGGTTTAGCCCTGTATCTTTCAAACTAAAAGGGCTATGAAAATATTGTTAACGTCATCTTTACGAAAAAGTAGCACACTGTCGCTAAAACCTCAACTTTCTCTATAAAAATAATGGAGATACCCCGCAAAAGTACCGAAAATGGGACACACTGTACAGGGTGTCCAAATTTTGATGTTTTTACGGGGTATCTCGGCTATTTGAAAAGATAGAGACTTAGGGTTTTCGCAACACTGTGCTCGATTTTTGTGAAACTAAAGATGCCGTAAATAAAAATTTCCCAGCCCGCTTCGTTTCTGATATACAGGGTGATTTTTGAAAATACTGCATTTTAGGACCCTCCTCGCAGCTCGCTTACCGTTTGAGATACCAAGAAGGTAAAAACTGCGTATTACGCAGTTTTTTACGTAGAATCCATGGGAGAAGTCAAATTTTTTTATCACCTGCCATTTTTGAGTTATTTACCAATATTATGTTTTTTTAAATGGGACACCCTGTATATTGGTTTACAGTTTGATAGGGTTTTTTTAGTTTTTCAAATATATAATTTGTGGTATTTATCTGTATCCGTTCGCCTAAAATTTACATTTTTAAGTATTTTTTTTCTAAAATATCCCAGATAGCTATGAAAAACATTTGCTGTATCTATTCTACTACCTATATCTACTTAGATAGATACCTTAAATTGGAGTTTCAATTAAGATTTTATACTAAATTTTTAAGTAATATAAATATATTACCAAACATCAATAACAATTTTAAAAAAATACATCAAAAACAAGTATATAACATTTCAAATCAACATGTCAACCATTTATTTACAACAATTTCGACATAACATTTCAACAATTTAAATTGAACAGTTTTAACATAGCAACTCAACAATTTAAAAATTCAACATAATCTTTTTAAAATATAGCTCTAATAGCTTTAGTAAAACAAATCGCGAGCCGAATATTATAATGTTCTATCTACAAAAACATAAATTTTACAGGAGGGACGTTTGAAAAAATGACCATTAAAATTTTTACTTAAGCTGGCTATTTATAGATCATAATTTTCTTATCGGCCTTTTTATGTGGTTTTTCATCATTATATGTAGTTTCAACACGTTTCTACATTTTATAAGAAAGTAATAAAAAAAAGTTTTTGCAGATAGGACAAAAATACAAAATAAAAATAAACTTGACTTTAAATTTTGTTCTATCTAAATTAGTTTTAAATGAAATAAGCTCTTTTTAAATATGTTTATTTTTATAAACTGATATAAACAATACAAATACCAAAGTAATAAGGAAATGTTATAGTAGTTGACAAAAGAAGTATTAAAACACAACCAAAAACGTATTTTTATTCACAGTTCACACCGATTTCATTTTTTTTGGGCATTTTATCTTTAAATTCGTAAAACATGCTTTTGATAAACTGTTTATCAGCGTCAGGAAGATATTTAAATAACTTGTATAAATGATACACCTTATCTTCAGCAAGTAAGCATTTTTTTATAATAGGACAGGGTCTAACATCAGGCAGCTTAAAGAATTTTTTTTGGCTCCTTGTTCCAATACGAAAAGTAAGATTTGCCTGTACAAATTCTTCGTCGTGTTCTTTTTTATAAAATATTTTGGTTGGAGAGTCCTGTAGATATTTAAGAACTTTTACTGATGCACAGGGTACGGATTTAAAATTAATATTCTCTGAGGCCTTTTGAAACTGTAAAAAATTATTTGCTTGCATGTGAAACACTCGAAACGGTTTTTTCTGGTTTACAGTAGGAGCAGTCTAGCCAAAGTTAAAGGGATGTAAATATCTATGCCTTTTAGGCGTTTTTCAATTTGACTGTGGATATTGTCAACTTCTTGTATTTGACTGTGCCCTGGTTCTGAAAATTTCTGTGTTATTTCCTGGATTGGCGGGAATTCTTCAATCATTTTTTAGTTAAGAGATGTGTCAAAATATTCTTTGTTGGTTCGCATTCTGCAATAGTGTGATTCAACACGTGGAATGGAGTTAATATGCTCTCTCACGTAGTTTTTCTCTGCCTCTGGGATTTTTTTCTTAGGGTGTTTTCCTAGGCGTATATCTTTTGGGGTACCAGTTGTTTCGCGCCTCTTTTGCTCAAAAAAATAAGAAATTCTTCTCTGACTAACGTTCAGAGTATCCAAAAAAAATTTTTTACATACGCGCACCCGAGAATCAGTTACAGTATCTTCAGTAAAATATGTATGAAAAATTTCGTCTTGATGTCTGGTTTTTATTTGTGGTTCTTAGTTTGGGGCACCTGGTTACATTCTTATTATAAAAATGCAATTTTTCTTAATCCGATAATTTCCAAAATTCTTCATGTATTTCTTTTCTTTGTTGTCTAGAAATCTTTTCGGCACATTTAAATTTGCAGTTACAATTCCTGCATTTCGTTTCGCTTGCTTTTTTTACGACTCCTTTAATATTTCTATATTCTTTTCCATGCTCACATAACTTTCGGGTTACATTTCGGATCTGTGTTTCTGGCTCACGTTTTCTTTTTCGGGTTAATCTAAAACAAAAACCATTTAAGTACTTGTTTACCAAATTTTTATAGCTCAAAAAAATTTTATAAAAAAATAAAGCTGACTTAACAAAAATGCACTAAAAATAAATAATATTTTATTCCATCTTAAAAAATTTTGTCTATGAAATCGGGGCCAAACTAATAAGACATACTCAAGGTATTCAACTTATTATTAAAAATGCTTAAGTTATTAAGAATGTTAAGTGCCGACTTCATAGACTAATTTTATTATGTAAGTTTTATTTTTTTATAAACATTTTTATTTCATCTTTTTAGTTCTATTTATACGAATTATAGGTATGTCCGATGTACAGGGTGTTCCAGCGAGGACTGAACAGGGACCTATTTTCGACCTTCCTTGTATTTTGGAAAAATTGAAAATAGCCAATCGATGTATTTTTGTAAATATTTGAACTAGAAACAAAAGAGTTACGCTATGCATCAGGTGTTTTTTAAATGGAATGTATCGTTTTTTATACGATTTTTGGAAAGAGTGATTTTTTTTATGTCCGTTCTGATTAAAAGATTTGATTTTGCGATAGCTGTTTATATTACATTTTAATGTTTTACAAACTAAAATTTTAGCTTCACCTGTTTAAAATATACGATAGGTTGGTATAGGTAATGAAGGTAAAATGACGTTTGAATGCTTTGTCAATAAAAATTGACATTATTTTAATTATTGTCGAAGTCTTCACCTAAAAAATATATATTTGACTCTGATCGAAATGAAATACTCTTTGGACGAGAGACTACAGATTGTTATGCTATTTTACAAGTGCCAAGAAAATGCAAGAGAAGCAAGAAGAAGATTTATTGCAAATTTTCATAGAAATATATCCATCAATACAATTCTAAGGATAAAAAACCTATTTTAGGAAAATAAAACTTTACATGATAGAAAAAGAAATTCAATAAAAAATAATTATTAAATAATAAAATAAAACTACTAATAACATAAGTTTTCAATGTGACCGCCGTTTTTCTCGAAACAACATCGATAACCCCTTTGTAGCCTTTCTAAACTTGCTGTTACAATATGATTTTCCTGGTTAAGGCGGTTTATTTCATCGACAATTTTTCCCATGATCTCTTGAATATTTTCGTTTCGTTGTCTGTATACGACGTTCTTCAAATGGCCCCAAAGAAATGTATCCAAAACTGAGAGGTCGGGGCTATTGGGCGGCCAAGCATATGTTCCATTTCGCCCTATCCATTCGTTATGGCGCCGATTTAAAAATTGAACCACATCATGCACGGCATGAGGAGGCGCCCCATCATGTTGCCAAATTAAATTCTGATATTCTGCCAATGGTAAGTCTTCCAAAAAATTTTCAATTTCGTTTTCTAAAAACTCATAATATCTGTGCCCATTTAAAGTCCCGTTAAAAAATATTGGTCCCAAAATTTTATTGTTTTTTATCCAACACCAAACATGAATAGAATTCCTCCCTTGAAATTTAATAGTCTGGAACTTTTTTGGATTTTCAACGGCCCAGTGCAGTGGTGACTATTATGTCTGTTGAATACTCCCGATGTTGGGAAAGTAGCTTGGTCGGTCCACACAATATTTTTGAATAAATCGGGGTCTTCGTTTTTTTGCCGAATTACCATTTGAGAAACAAATTGGAAGCGAAGTTCTTTTTGTGCCGGTGTTAGGTGCTGAAGTGGAAGGATACGAAAAGGCCTAAATTTATGAATTTTCAGAGTCCTGTGAACAGTCCCTCGGGCAACTCTTCTGCGCCTTACACCGCCACCGTACTGAACTTCCCGAATTGCATCCGAAATAGATTTGGTTGGATTAACTTGAAAATAATTTATAATGGCCTGGTCTCGATTTCTTCTTCTTTGTATATTTCTTTTTCTATCATGTAGAGTTTTATTTTCCTCAAATAGGTTTTTTATCCTTAGAATTGTATTGATGGATATATTTCTATGAAAATTTGCAATAAATCTTCTTCTTGCTTCTCTTGCATCTTCTTGGCATTTGTAAAATAGCATAACAATCTGTAGTCTCTCGTCCAAAGAGTATTTCATTTCGATCAGAGTCAAATATATATTTTTTAGGTAAAGACTTCGACAATAATTAAAATAATGTCAATTTTTATTGACAAAGCATTCAAACGTCGTTTTACCTTGATCACCTATACCAACCTATCGTATATTTTAAACAGGTGAAGCTAAAATTTTAGTTTGTAAAACATTAAAATGTAATATAAACAGCTATCGCAAAATCAAATCTTTTAATCAGAACGGACATAAAAAAAATCACTCTTTCCAAAAATCGTATAAAAAACGATACATTCCATTTGAAAAACACCTGATGCATAGCGTAACTCTTTTGTTTCTGGTTCAAATATTTTTTCGATGACATTTTTGGATTCTACAAGAAAAAATACATCGATTGGCTATTTTGAATTTTTCCAAAATACAAGGAAGGTCGAAAATAGGTCCCTGTTCAGTCCTCGCTGGAACACCCTGTACATAATAAGTAGATTTTTCTGTGTACATAGCCATTGGGTTAATTGCACTTGAAACTCCCCTTTTTAGTATATACTACGCCGTGATTCTTTTGCGGCAAACTTAAGCATTCTTAACCCAATCTAATCGTATTCGTTATTCCATCATTTTTTACACTGTTTAAATATTCTTGCTATGGGACCACTCCGGTATATCTAGAATATTCTCTGAGAATTTCGTCCAAATTGGTCAAACCATCGCGAAGTAATCGATGTACAAACATAAGAAAAATACATGGGACCGAATTGACAACCTTCTCGTTTTTTGAAATCGGTTAAAGAATAATACAAATCTATCCTTTTTTTTCCTAATTCTCTATGATATTTCATTCTTTAATAATTTCAAACTCGCACACAAAACTTATTTTTATCAAACGTAGATATTTCGAAACCTTCTTTTTTTTAAGTCGATAGAAAAAGAAAAATATCCTAGAAAAATTTAAGTCCTTTACATTAAATTTATTTCTAATCCAAAAATTCTTACTTTTTTTGCTGCTCTCCGGCGTTGTTAACATTATTCTCCGGCTTGTCATTAGTTTTACAGGAAAGTTCTAAAAGCGTTTCATTTTTATCGCCATCGACAGTGTCTTCAAAAATAAAGTTAAAATCAGGCCAAATTCTTGTAGCAGAAGTTGACGTCTCTGGTAGATAATCTGGGTCATTTTCCTCGACATCTGAGATATGAAAAGGATCCCTCAATTCATCATCCGATCCTGACGCAGCAATTCTAAAAATTTGGGTTTATATTGTTCTATCTGTCATTAAAAACATTAAGGTTATGCCGACGTAGTATGTCTATTTTATTAGTTTAGATTTAAAAAACGTAAGTTACAGTCAAGAACTTTGTAAAAGATAATTACTTACTCATTTGGTGAATTATCCGCCATATTTTTAAAGTGTTTCATCACGTTTTACCACTAAACTGTGACACAAAACTACTCCCGCGTGATTGCAAAAATTGCCGTCTTAAACAAAAATTACCAGAATTAATATGTCCTATCTGCGAGATTCGGACAATTACATTGGCGGAGCAGATATAACATTCTAATAATTCTGTATTGGCGGGATTAAAAGATAGAACAATTTAGATTTGAAAAAAATATAGAATATAATTCTCACCTCGCGAAATACTTAATAGTTTAGTTTACTTCTTATTTATTATTTACAAGAATTGCGGAAAATGATTTCCGTTTTCTCTAACACATAATTCAGTCAGTTTTGAAATTCGATTAAGAGCATTCAATAATGCGATTGATCGCCCTTTTAAATTTCGAGATGCCGTTTCGGTAGCTTCGCGCAGTTCTTCCATTGTTCGAGAAGTCATTGCCATCACTGAGCACTGGCTAAATATCAATCAACCTGTTTTTATTAAAAACTATACCACAATTGCCAGATTTAATAGAACTAATTTAACTCATGGAGGCACCATGATAATGTCTTTAAACAACGATTTTTCCGAAATATCAAAGTATAATCATTTATTATCTGAAAAAGTATTTGAATTTTCTATCGTTTATCACAATACTTATGACCTTTATATTATTTGTATTTATAGAACACCTGATGCTGATGTGCAATTATTCTGCCATAACCTTCTAAGTTTGCTCGAGTCCCTTCCTGTAAAAAGCAAATTAATCTTATGTGGCGATTTCAATATTGATTTTTCCAGTGTGTGTGCTGCTCAGGAATGTCTTCAGTCCATCTTTGAGTCATTAGGAATTGCCATGCACGTCAACTCACCAACCAGAATTACTAAGACAAGTGCCAGTACTATAGATTACGTTGTGTCTTCTTTCGATCCTAGCTCCGTCGAATGTAATGTCTTAAGTCCAGGTTTCTCCGATCATGAAGCAATTTTCACAAAATTTTCAATTACATCCAAAGCCAAAAATTCCTCTAGACAAGTAGGCCGTATTTTTTCGGTTAGAAATTTCATTAATTTCAAACACCTATGTCAAATAACTGACTGGGACTCTCACACTTATGATGTCGACACTGAATTTTCTCGTTTTATAAAAACTCTAACTAATATAGCTTCTGAATCTTTTCCTCTTAGGCCTATCAAAAATAAAAGAAGTAAACCCTGGTCCACTAAAGGTTTACGTATATCTTCTAAGAACATGCGGTCACTATCTCATTTAAAGAAATTTTCGGACAGTGTCTTTTTTCATAATTATGTAAAATCATACAGAAAAATTTATCATAAGACTATTAAAGCCGCCAAAGATATTTATTACAATAATAGACTTTCTAACGCCAAAAATGTAGCTAAAGAAACCTGGTCTATCGTAAATGATTTAAGAAACAAAACTCCTTTATCCAACACTATCCCTACCTCTCCTGAGGACCTAAACAATTATTTTGTAAATGTAGCCAAAGATTTGACTAAATCCGTATCTCAATCTAATGACCCAATTTCATATCTCTCTAATCATAGGGTAAACCTGCACAGTTTCTTCTTTTTACCAGTAGTTTTATCAGAACTTCGCAGTACAATTAATGATATCAAAAATAAATCTTCCTCGGGAATTGATGGGCTTACTTTAAAAATGTATTCAAGTCTGCCGGAGTGCACTCTAGAGCATCTGACTGCTTTGATAAATATGTCTTTCCAAAATGGTACTTTTCCAAGCTGCCTTAAAACTGCAATAATCATACCTCTTCACAAAGGAGGTGTTTCAGAAGAAGCTTCGAACTATCGCCCAATTGCACTTCTCCCTACGCTATCTAAGATCATCGAAAGACTGGTTAAAAAAAGGCTTTTATCATTTCTGTCTAGATATGAAATACTTACAAAACATCAATTTGGATTTTTAAGTAACAAATGCACAAGCGATGCCATGTTTTCCCTTCTTAATAGAGTTTACTCCAGCCTAAACAACCATCACGCTACGGCAACAATTTTCTGTGATTTTTCCAAAGCTTTCGATTGTGTGAATCATAATATATTAACTAACAAGCTGCAGTACTATGGATTTAGAGGGGCTCCTCTCGATTGGTTTAAGTCATATCTTAGCAACAGAAATCAAGTTGTGAAAGTTGACAACAGGATGTCTTCTTGTAGGCCAATGGAATATGGAGGGCCTCAAGGCTCGGTACTAGGCCCTATCTTGTTTCTTCTGTTCATAAACGACATGGCTAATTTAAACATTAGTGGAAAAATATGTCTCTTTGCGGACGATACCAGCTTTACGTGGAGCCACCCAGATGTAACGGACCTACATAGGATTGTATCTAATGACCTAATCACCATTAAATCCTGGTGCGATTCTAATCTCCTATGTTTGAACATCTCTAAAACGAAAGTCTTGTCTTATAAAAACACGCTGCAACCTTTTGACCTTAATGGCACCACTATTGATGTCGTAAACTCTGTAAAATTTCTAGGGCTTCTTGTAGATGATTCTTTAAAATGGGATCCACATATCGACGCTTTATCAAGGAAGTTGGGTTCTGCTTGCTTTGCGTTAAGATCTGTTTCCGAGGAGCTTAGCTTTTCTACCTCTAGAACTGTTTATTTTGCTCTTGTTGAGTCGCACCTCAGATATGCTATTCCATTCTGGGGTACATGTTGTGCGACTCAATTTGATCGAATTTTTATACTACAAAAAAGAGCTGTTCGTTACCTACTGAGACTTAACAGTAGAACTCACTGCCGAGATTTCTTTAAAAGATATAAAATACTAACCCTTCCTTGCTTATTCATTTTGGAATCGGTTTGCTTAATTCGTAAGCATGCACCTGCTCTATTAGAGAGACCTTCTCACAACTACCCTCTCAGAAACACTGAGCACGATCTCTATCTTCCAACCCCACACTCAGAGTTAATTAAAAGATCAGTAATCTACAATGCAAAAAAAATGCATAATCACCTGCCATTTAACATCAAATCCATAATATCTCTGACTTCATTTCGCAAGGCTTTGAAATCATTCTTACTGGAAAGCGCCTTCTACACCGTGAACGAGTTTTACAACACATAAATTTATCCTTATGAACCCCTAGTGTGATAGTTGCCATTACCAACCATTTTTACCGAATTTTGTATATGATTTTTTTAATTGTTTCGTACTTTTTTATTTTTTATTTTTTACTTTGCTTTTTTATTTTTTTTACATTATATTTATGAAAATGTTTATAACATAGTACGACTGACAAAGTACATTTCTAATGTACTTCTTTTAGGATTCTATTATATTAATATTCTAAATTCTTGATTTAAATATTATTTTTCTATAATATTTATGATGTGTTTTTGTTTTGTTTTGTTTGCTAATTTTGATGTTTGTAAACTATTTTTTTTTACAACAGCTTTGTCCACAAAATTGTAAAATTTTTTTGACAATAAAGCATTTATTTATTTATTATTATTATTCGGTGGCGGGTTTTATAGACCTTATCTTATATAGCCTCATACGAAAAAATCTAGCACCGAAAGATCGTGAGACCGCGCTGGCCACCTTATTGGTCCATTAGTGGCTATCCACTGTTGAGGAAATTGATTTTCCAAAAACGGGCGTACTAAATTAGAATTATGTGCAGGTGTCCCATCTTGCTGAAAGAAGATATTATCTAAATGCGCCAGAGGAACGTTATCTAACAACTCCGGTATTACCTCCTCCAATATTTCTAGGTAACGAACCCCTGAGAGACCTCCTTCATATATTCGATTAACGAGTTGTGTGCCCAAAATGTAGCATGCAATACTAAAGCCAAATCGACCTTGTTGCTCCCGGTCAAATACTAAATGTTTATTTTCCTTATGCCTTATGCATCTGGTATTTTTTTCGATTAAAAATACCAGCACTTGGAAAGTGTGTTTCATCAGACCATATAACCATAACATTTTCTCTAACTTTTAACCAATTGCGTTCGGCATCTCCAGGGTGCAAGTGCTGCACTATGTTTACTTTGTACGGAAAAAAATTGTATTTCTTTAATATTGTCTGTGCTCTAGACTTAATAACAACGACTCCAGCTTCAATAGTTCTACATGAAACTCGACATAGGCCACGACGTTGCTGAATAAACGCTCAATAATCATTCAAATTTTTTTTCAGTCTTGAAAATATTGTGGCAAAAGGCTGTCGTCGCTCAGGATACCTAAAATTATTTTCACCTTTTAGATCCTAATTTTTCTCTTAATAATTATCAGAAAAACGATAGTTAGGACAATGGCATCCGTGGAAAATTAATTTAAATACCCAGAGGTAAAACACCTACCCTTTCGAATAAATATACCTACCACGCCTTATAATAGATTTTACTAACAACTAGATACCTACATACCTGTTATAATAAAGGGCGGCAGCCTCAACATTATTTTAATTTGACTGTATGTAACAAACTAACATATCATACTTTTCAAAATTTTCATAACTTCGCCTTTTAGTCATTTTTAGCAATAAAGAAAATATAAATGGGAAATAAATAAATGGGGAAATAAATATTAGAAAATGTAAGATAACTAGGTAAAAACTCAACAATTGGGTATTACTTATCAAAACTTGACAGGTAATAAACAATTCATATGCAATTGTTTATGCATGGCCACTTTGATTGTTGTTTAAATTTCCTTAAAATGTAAAAATTGGGGTTGTTTTTTAAAATAAATATCACAAATTATATATAATTGAAAAGCTAAAAGGAACCCTATCGAACTGTCAACCAATATACAGGGTGTCCCATTTAAAAAACTATAATATTGGTAAATAACTCAGAATCACTGGATTCCACGTAAAAAACTGCGTAATAAGCAGTTTTAACCATTTTGATATCTCAAACGGTAAGCGAGCTACGAGGGGGGTCCCAAAATGCAGTATTTTCTAAAACACCCTGTATCGCAGAAACGAAACGGGCTGGGTAATTTTTCTTAACGGCATCTTTAGTTTCCCAAAAATCGAGCACAGTGTTGCGAAAACCGCAAGTCTCTATCTTTTCAAATAGCCGAGATATCCCGTTACAGCATCGAAATTTGGACATCGCGTACAGGGTGTCCGGATTTGGTTGCAAAAGCAGGGTATCTCGCTTATTTTTAAAGATAGAACCTTGCGGTTTTCACGAACCTGAGCTAATTTTTTGTGAAACTCATGAAGCCGCAAACAAAATTTTCATAGCTTTCTTCGTTTATGAGATACAGGGCGAAATAGAAAATTTTGCATTTTGGGACCCCCCTCGTATCTCGGTTATCCTTTAACTTAACGCAAAGTGAAAAATTGCTGCTTATGCAGTTTTTTACGCTGGATCCAGTGGCGTAGTCATATTTTTCATTTGTGTTGTTATTTTTTAGATATGACCCAAAGTTGTGTTTTTTAAATGGGGCACCCTGTATATTTGTCCAGAAATTGATTTGTCATTTTAAAAGCTTTTCAAAAATATATAATAGTATGGGTCTATTTTAATAAACAACAACAAAAATCCTAATTTTTATAATTATCAAGCCATGCAAAACAATGCTGCCTTTTATTTAAAGTCGTTAACCATATCTACATCCTAACAATAAATCAAAATAAATATGTAATTAAATCTATTTATCAAAATATGTATTGATAATTTCGCACCAAAAAAGTACCACCTACCTAGATATATGTAACACAAGAACAAAACAGTAATAAATTATTATGTAACAAGCCTTTCAGCAAAAAATCAACTCTCGTATAAGAACTACAGTAACCAAGGAAATCAAAAGAACTGTTCAAACTGATTTCCATTTTGTTCTATGCGTGCTTCGCACAATTTTCGTATTCGTTTTAGGGAATTAAGCAAAATAACGGAATGATTTTGTAAATAGCGAAAATTTTATCTTATTGCATTTCTTAAATCTTGGACATTATCATAGTGGTCTTTGTAAATTCTATTTTCCAGATATCCCCATCGAAAGAAATCTAAAATCGACAAATCTGGGGACCTAGGGAGCCATCTTATAGGTCCATTTGTTCCGATCCATTGATTGGTAAAATTATTGTCCAGAAATAATCTCGTCATTACAGAATTGTGTGCAGCAGCACCGTCCTGTTGAAAATAAATTTCGTTAATTTGCGCTAGAGGAACATCGTCAAGTAATTCAGGTATAGCTGCCTCTAAAATTTCTATATAGCGATTGGCTGTTAGATTTCCCTCAAATATATAAAATTTTATATGTGTTCCTAATATGAAGCGGGACATATTTAGACCAAACCTGCCCTGCTGTCTTCTGGGAAATATTTGGTGTTGATTTTCCTGGGACCAGAATCTACTATTGTGCCTATTGAGTATACCAGAATTACTGAAATGTGCTTCGTCTGACCATATAACCTTTCTTTCAAAATCTCTAACCATATCGCATCTTTCTCGAAACCAATTGCAGAAGACTACCCGACGCTCTGCATCCTCTGGCTGTAAGTGCTGCACGAGCCTAAATTTGTATGGGTGGTATTTGTGCTTTTTTAGAATTTCTTGAACTCTAGTTTTTGGAATCCCTATGCTCTTTTCACTGGCCCTACAAGAGTTTGTAGGGTAAGCGTAATTTCCTCAGCCTCCCGATTTTCTTTATTATATGTTTTCGTACGACGTTTGATAAATGATCCGTGATTAAGTAAATTCTTTTTTATCCGATAAAAAGTGGATATATTAGGTTGCCTCCTTTCTGGATATCTAAATAAAAATTAAGCAATAGTATTTCAACATACCTAAAAATTAACTATTTACCTGTTAAAATACATCTCAGAAGCCGCTTCAACATTTTCATTACTTAATATAAAACAAGCTAACATATCGTACTTTTCATAATGTTCGAAAGTTTAGTTTTCTTCCATAATAATACAAATATATTTTTACACAATAAATAAATACAAAAAACTAGCGCTATATTTTATATACGCGTACAAAATTGGGAAATGTCATTTGCTTCCAAGAAAACAAAAGAAAACGGCATCGTTTTACATGGCCTACTGCGAAATTTGGGATAATTATAAAAATTAGGATTTTTGTTGTTGTTTATTAAAATAGACCCATACCCATTATATATTTTTGAGAAGCTTTTAAAAGGACAAATCAATTTCTGGACAAATATACAGGGTGTCCCATTTAAAAAACACAACTTTGGGTCATATCTAAAAAATAACAACTCAAATGAAAAATATGACTACGCCACTGGATCCAGGGTAAAAACTGCATAAGCAGCAATTTTTCCCTTTGCGTTAAGTTAAAGGATAACCGAGATACGAGGGGGGTCTCAAAATGCAAAATTTTCTATTTCGTCCTGTATCTCATAAACGAAGAAGGCTATGAAAATTTTGTTTACGGCTTCATGAGTTTCACAAAAACGAACCTGAGCTAAGGTTCGTGAAAACCGCAAGGTTCTATCTTTAAAAATAAGCGAGATACCCTGCTTTTGCAACCAAATCCGGACACCCTGTACAGCAGTTTCTGAAAAGTTTTTAAAACACCAAGGGGAAAAACACTCAAATATTATTGCCAACCTTTTATTTCAAAACCAGTTCCAGAAACGTTGTTCAGTCTGGCATCGTCGCCATTCAGGATTAAGGGATCCTGACCTCATTATCGATTTCGCTCGAACTTGCGCTTGTTAGTACACCTACACGTTTGTCGAGTTTACACCGGAACCTTCTATTCAGCTCGACCATAAAGATAACTAATATCGTTGACATTGAACCAAGTGCGCATATTTTAAATAAATGTTTAACTAACGAGCTAGATAAATTTATTCGATCACTTATTACAAAAGAGTAGGAAGCACAATCTTGCATAAAAGAAATTGTGTTGGGCCAAAGAATACAGCGTAAACGCGGTGAAAGCTGCATTCTAAGAGGAATCAGTGTGTCTTTATGGTAGTGTAGGGGATGAATAGTAGTAGAATCTTAATGTTTTTAGTTCATTGAGCGGGAATTCCGATTTGTGTTGTTGGGAGTATCCTTGAACTAGACAACGATGTGACTGCACCAATATGTGTATTTGGTGATAAGAAATTTGTTGTTTTTATGGTGTTACAATTTTCAAGTAACTAGTTAAATTCTGGTATGTTTAATTTATTGTATTTTTATTAATTATTATTGCTTGTAAGTTTTATTTGTCCAGTTGAAATGTTTATTAGATATTTAAGGGGCCCCTCACACAGAACATTGAAAAGTTGTTTTTGGAAATTTGTAGTTTTTTTGATTCGCAAGTAACAGGGTGTTTTTTTAATATATCGGCATGCTGTTTCTCACCCCTTTGTTTCTTGAGATGCAAAAAAAACACTAAATACAACTCTACACATGTAGAGTTTAACGTGGGTTAGCTTCTAGTGAAACAGAGTATCGAAAAGCTTACACATGTATTTAAGATTTCTTGTTGATTTCTATAATATACAGTGTCATCAGTAAAGTCAGCGTCCTATACGATCATCGAACATCGCTATTAGGTAAAGTCCATATATATATATATATATATATATATATATATATATATATATATATACAGGGTGTCCCAAAAGTGATGGATCAAATTAAAGTAGGAGGTAGGCGGGTTTATTTCTAACAAAAAAAGTCCTATAGACATATGTCTGATTCCTTACCGTTTCCGAGTTATAGCTATTTCTAACAAGATTAACAAAATGCCTTTTACCTCGCAAGAATATGCAGAAATGCATTTTGTTTATGGATTGTGTAATGGACGTGCTCGACGTGCTGCGAGACTTTATCGTCAACGTTACCCGAACCGACAACACTATCCCGATTATCGTGTTTTTATTCGGGTACATAATGCATATGTTGCTGGAAGGTTACCTGGAGTCCCAATAGAACGTATAGGAAGGCCAAGGCAACATATTTATTAACGTTTCGGTCTATTTTGTCCTTCTTCAGAATACATTAAAGTTAGAAACTAAAAAAATTTTAACTGTTAAATTATGTTCTGTATTGTACAATTTCTTACTTTCACTTACCTAGGAATCATATTAATTTCTAGCGTAGTTGCTCAGCTAGTTATGGAAGGCCTCGAAGGATCTGTATTAAGCAACGTAAGTTGCCAAATACCATTCTTCTACAGATACGTGGATGATTGTATATTAGCAATACCAAAAAACAATCATCTAAATATACTAGAAAAATCTAATAGTTACCATAAAAAACTTAAATTCGCAATCGAAATAGAAAAACATAACAAAATAAATTTTTTAGACTTAACGTTGCACCGAAAAACCAATTTTATACAAACAGAATGGTATACTAAAGAAATATGGCCCTCTAGATACCTAAATTTTAATTCCCAACATCCACTTTCACAAAAAAAGTCAGTTATCATAGGACTTGCTGATCGCGCAATTAAATTATCTGACACAGAATTTAGACAAAATGCTATAAAAAAAAAACAAAAGATGCACTCAAGTTAAACAACTATCCTGATCGTCTAATTAACACCATTTTCAAAAAACGTATTCATGTTTTTTACAAAAACAAAAAAATATATATATATATATATATATATATATATATATATATATATATATATATATATATATATATATATATATATATATATATATATATATATATATATATATATATATATATATATATGATTACTTTTTATTTTCTTGGGTTAGGGTCCTCGTGAATTAAATTAACACATTTCGTTTGACAGAACTCATGTTACAAAGTTTTGACGTTTCGATCAACTTGGTGATCTTCATCAGAATACAATTTTTGGTCTATAAAGAAATTTATAAAAATCAGATAGACTAGAAAAACAATTCGATGTCTTACCTCATTAAAACCAAAATCCGAAGATTATCTCAATTATAAGACAATAAAACATTTTTAAAAATTCTACACTAAGTTTGTACATATATAAACTAACAAACACGAAAACAACGAAAACGACTACTGACTTATTTTACCATGTTCTGAAAGAGAGAAATTTATATCTATTAAGGGGTTCAACTCAGTTTCTTAATTTATGATTTTAATTTATGTATTACTTAATAAGATTATGATATATTTTACTGAGTTGTTTTGTATCGGTTTTTGCATTTATAGAGTGTTTATTTTTTGTATCTCTATCGTTTCGTGGAATTCTCTTCTTTTTTGATGGTGCTCGGATTTTAAAATTTTAACATTGTCAAAATCGAAAGAATGTTTGCTTTCACTAGTATGTCTTGTTAATGACGTCGTGTCCTTTTTGTCATATTTGTGTCCTTGTATTCTATTTTTTAAGTACTGACTGGTCTGTCCAATGTTGCAATCCTTACAAGGGATCTCATATACTATATGTGTTCTTTTTTCTTTTGCAGTTTTTGATTTTAGTTTACTGAAGTTGTTCTTTAGGAGGTTATGACCCTTATGGCTGACTGTAATGTCGTGTTTTTTAAATACATGTTGTAAACTTTCCGATATTTTTGGTATATATGGTAACGATATGTAGTTGGTGTTATTTTTATTAGGTCTCATGTTTTTGTTAGAGGGGTGGTTATTGTTGTAAAATTTATGGATCCTTTTTTTAAAAATGCTGTTAATAATTTTTTGAGGATAGTTGTTTATCTCTAAGGCTTGTTTTGCTTTTTTAATGGATTTTTCCCTGTATTCAGGATCCGATAGTTTTATAGCTCTGTCTGCAAGATCTATGACGACTGATTTTTTTTGGCACAGAGGGTGCTGGGAGTCAAAATGTAAATATCGAGAGGACCCAGTGTCTTTAGTGTACCATTCGGTTTTAATGGTGTTTTCTATGTGGTGTAATGTGAGGTCTAAGAAATTAATTTTGTGATCTATTTCTTCTTCTATGGTAAATTGTAGTTTGAGGTGATAACTATTAAAGCTTTTTAAAATATCTTGACATTTATTTTTAGCGACTGCAGCTAAGCAATCGTCAACGTATCTATAGAAAAAATGAACGTCAGAATCAGATTTTTTTATTGTTGTTTCTTCCAAGCCCTCCATTACTAATTGGGCAATCACACTGGAAATAGATGCCCCCATAGCACAACCATCAACCTGTTTGTAGAATCTGTCATTATACACGAAATATGTAGAGTTGAGTGTGAGCTCAACAGCATTTAGAAATTCATCAAGTGTGAATATCTGTGTATATATATATATATATATATATATATATATATATATATATATATATATATATATATATATATATATATATATATATATATGTGTATATATATATATATATATATATATATATATATATATATATATATATATATATATATATATATATATATATATATATATATATATATATATATATATATATATATATATATATATATATATATATATATATATATATATATATATATATATGTAATATATATATATATATATATATATATATATATATATATATATATATATATATATATATATATATATATATATATATATATATATATATATATATATATATATATATATATATATATATATATATATATATATATATATATATATATATATATATATATATATATATATATATATATATATATATATATATATATATATATATATATATACGCTCCACTAATTTTGAATACACTCCTAACTCATTTTTGCCTCACCGGGCAAGCATTTGCGGGTTCTTTGGCAAAGGACTTTCGTCATTTTAAGTAACTAGTATATATTACTATACCAAATCACAGACCAAATTTTTGAAAACACGCAACAAAATGAAAATTATATTTCTTAGAGTAATGTATTGAAACCAGTTCAATTACATGTTACAATAAAAGCGAGGTAGATAAAATCTTTTTACATGTCTGTTTCCCAGAATACGACCCTGTCACGGCCAGGTACTTAGGGAAGACAGAATGGTCATTGAAGGCTTTTATGGCATCTCATTATATCAAGAGAGGCAAGTCACTTTCTTATATCTTGAAAAATACTATACCATAGTTTTACCAGTTGGTCTCAATAACAACTTATTTGAACTCAGTCCATTAAGCATTTTTTTCAGGCAGAATTTTTTAATATTTTATAAAGCCGCATTTTGTTCCGTTATCTTTGATTCGTACTAAAATTTTACCAGTTAATTCCAACATAATATTTGATGTTTCTTCAAAATTTGGGACAAATTGGATAAATAGTTTTTTAATAATAATTTATTTAACATTTCACTTTTAATCTCGCCACATTGGATTATTACCAGATCATCCCCATATGTCCCTTAATTTTTGATCAAAATTTGAAGTCAATCGGGTAAGTAGTTTTTAAGCTATGCCACGAACTGACAAACAAACAAACAGGCTGACAGACGGACCGACGGAATTGATAAAACATATTTTTTGGCATCTAAAAGGCGAAAATATGTAAAATCTGAGGTGATTTTTTCACGATTATAAACTTTTATTTGCTGTCATTTTGTTCGGCCATCTTGAATTAGTACCACAATTTTACTAGTTGATCCTTATACCACAATTACTTATGACACACAATTTGAAATTAATCCATTAAGCAGTTTTTCCAGGCTGAATTTTTAAATATTTTATTAAGCCGCCATTTTGTTCCGCCATCTTGGACTCGTTTCAGAATATTACCAGTTGATTCCAACATAATACTTGAGTTTGTGCAAAAGTTGAAATAAATTGAATAAGTAGTTTTTTAATAGTAATTTTCTTAACATTTTACTAGGCCGCCATTTTGTTTCGACATATTGGATTAACTGGACCCTGGTAACACGAAATGTTACCAGGGTCATATTGTAGTATGGAGTTGCATCACCCTGTATATTATAACTATTGAACAATAAAGTGTATTGAACTAACAACATAATGTAGGTCAGCTGTGTCAGCAATTGCTGGCAAAGCAATGAACTTGTCTATTGCATGATTTTGTAATGTATAATATTAATCAGAATAAAACCAATTGATAGAACGAACAAGTCGTATCATTGACGTAACCTTAAGGGTTGAACCTAAATTACTACATGGCGACCCTGCCAGCCCTCTGGGTTACTATTTTACCACTATAACAACCGACAAGCGATGGGAAAGGCCAATTCTAAAGAAGAAATTGTTATAAACCAGGCGTCGAATGGAGATTCAAGGGGAGAAATAACCAACGAAAATAAGGGATTTTCTCTTTCCGAGTACCTTTTAATTATATTGATCTCAGCGTTACTGGCAAGTGTAACATATCTAGCAATAAAACGATGCAAAAAAGGGTTGAAAAAGACAATTAGGCGAGAAGTAAACAAAGAAGTTTTGCGCAGATCCACTGAAGGCTTGAACCAAGAGGAAAATGATTAAATTTTAGAGTTCTCTTTTAGGTATACATAAGTTAATGTATGGATATGGAAAATCATGGAAAAAGCAGTAATGGCATATGGAATAATATGGCTAAAGATACGAAGAAACAATAATTATGCATACATAATATAAACTAAGTTAACGCTAAGTTCTACATGTAAGTAGTGATATTATTCTGTTATTTTGTAGGATTTTTTTTATTAGATAAATAGTTAAACTTAGTAATCGTTATCAGGAAGTAAGGACTCGTTATACGCATTTTATTAATAAAAAATGATAATAATAAGTTCTAATATAGTTTCTTATGGGAGATAAGCTTAAAGAAATTCTCAGCTCCTTAACTGTAATTAAGAATAATTTAGTAAAATCAAGTTACGAAAGACGAAAATTGCCTATAACAGAAAAAAGAATCGATAACGATTCAGAATTAGATGACAGCGATATTTTAGTTCTTAAGAATATTATTTCAAAAATAAAGATAGTATATAAGGAAATCTTAGCGTTTAGTCAACAAAAAAGTGTTAATTCCAGTGAAAATATGTCGTCTTTTGATTTAAAAGTAGCATCTAGCCTTTTACCTGTATTAAACGGATCGGAAGAAACTATAAAAAGTTTGATTGAATCAGCGGAATTTTATAATTCTATTCTTAAAGATGACGATAAACCACATTTAATAAAATTTATTTTGAAAACTAGGCTCTCAGGTAACGCGAAATTAAGGCTAAAATCTACTTATGCGTCTCTTGCAACCCTTATAACCGACATAAAAACTTATCTTTTGACCCAAAAATCAAGTACTGCCCTTCAAACAAAATTATTTTCTATCAGACAAAATAATAAATCTATCGAAGAATTTGGCAAAGAGCTTGAGGACATTTTTGTCGAATTAACAATTTCACAAGCAAACGACGACCCTGAAGTCTATGACATTTTAAGGCCTATTAACGAAAAAACAGCAATAAAAAGGTTTGCAAATGGCCTTAAAAATCAAAGACTCAGTACAATTATATCGTCAAGAAATTTCGAGTTTTTAAAAGATTGCCATAAGAGAGGCACAAGATGAATCAAATTCTTTTCAACCATCAGATAATCCCCAAATTTTTAATTTAAATCATAGGGGGAGAGCAAATTATAGCTGAAATTTTCATAGGAGTTTTAATAATAGGGCACAAACATTTTCAAGACAGCATAATAATAACAGCTTTAATAATAGAATGAATTTTAGTAATCGTAATAATCAGCGTTTTCCAAGATATAATAAGAATTTTAACCGAGGTAACAACAATAATTTTCGTGGTCAGCAAGGCCGGTCGTTTACGCGACACGGGTCTAGAGGAATTCGACGGAATAACAACATTAATTTTGCTGAGCAAGTGTTAAATGTAGGTGACGGAGATAACTCGCCGTCAAGCGGGGAAACCTTTTTTCGTCCCTAAAAATGAAAAATGTAGTAAACAAATATTTACATATTCGGACACATGCTCTAATGCGGTATCTTTTTATGTAAATAGTAAAAAAGTGAACTTCACCGTAGATTCCGGAGCTACTTTAAGCGCAATTAAACTGTCAAATTTAGACTCAACCATACCCTTGTTCAAAGAAAAATTAGAAATAAATGGCATAGGAGGTAAATTAATTTCCATAGGTTATAGTTTTTTAAACCTGTATGTAGGAAGTGTACAGTTTAGAGTAAAATGTTATATATTCGAGACATTACCATGTCATACCAGTGGAATAATTGGAGAAGATTTTTTAAGGTCATACAAAGCTAAATTAAATTACGAAAAAAATACTTTAACTCTTTTAAACAATAAAAAAGAAGTAATCTGAAATTTGAATGCTACAGATAATCACATTTTGGTGATTCCTCCCAGGTGTGAAATTATTCAATACATTAAAACGGGACTAAAAGATGAGTGTGTGGTTTTACCGAATGAAATATGCCAGGGTGTATTTGTGGCAGGTGTAATAGCACGACCAGAAAAGGGCGAAGTACCGGTTAGAATTTTGAACACGCGTGAAAATGAGGTTTGTTTAAAAAATTGTTTGCCTAAAGCCGAAAGCTTGAATGACTATAAGTGTTGCCAATTTGGTACTAATAGTAATTCGGTCGAAAGAGTAAAAAAGTTGTTCAGTATGCTAAAATTAAATTATTTAAATCACGAAGAAAGAAGCTCCATAGAAGGGCTTACTGCTAAATTTGCGGATATATTTCATATGCCGGGGGATAAACTATCTGTTACAAATATTTATAAACAATCAATTCAAGTCAAACTAGGTACACAACCGGTATACGTGAAACCTTATAGGCTGGCACAAACCCAAAAAGGGGAAATAAATAGGCAAATTTCGCAAATGTGTGAAGATGACATTATTGAAAGAGCGCAGAGCGAATGGTCCTCGCCAGTGTTGCTAGTACCAAAGAAGAGTGATTCATCGGGACAGAAACGTACAAGATTCGTGTTAGATTACAGATTTTTAAACCGTAATTTAGTTGATATTAAGTTCCAGATAGCACGTGTAGATGATATTTTAGATTCTCTTGCAGGTGCTCTTTATTTCTCTCATTTAGATTGAAGTCAAGGTTACTATCAAGTAGAGTTAGACGAACAAAGTAGGAAGATAACAGCTTTTATGGCTGACCGAGGTCAATGGCAAATAAAAAGACTGCCAATGGGGTTGAAAATTAGTCCTAGTGCTTTTTCTAGGCTAATGACAGTCGCAATGGCAGGTCTCAACTACGAAAAATGTTTTGTTTACCTAGACGATTTAATTGTTTTTGGAAGAAATTTAGAGGATCATAATAAAAATCTTATGGATGTTTTTTTAAGGTTAAGACAAGTAAATTTAAAATTAAACCCCTTAAAATGCGACTTTTTAAGGAAGGAGATACTTTATCTAGGGCACATTGTCAGCGATAAAGGTATATCACCTGATCCGGACAAAGTAAAAGCCTTGAAAGAATACCCTGTTCCTAAAAACGCTGACGAGGCAAAACGGTTTGTAGCTTTTGCAAACTACTACCGAAAATTCATTCCAAATTTTGCGGAAATATCTGTACCGTTAAACAAACTATGTAGAAAGTATGCAAGATTTGAGTGGACGATTGAATGTAACAAAAGCTTTGAAACCTTAAAAAATGCTCTTATAAATTATCCAATTTTAGATTATCCTGATTTTTCAGAGCAAAATGAGTTTATTCTTCAAACGCACTCGTCCAATTTTGCTATCGGGGCCGTGTTATCAAATAAAAATAATAAACCTGTAGCATATACGAGCAGAACTTTGAATAAAGCGGAAATTAATTATCCCATTATGCATAAAGAATTACTAGCAATCTTTTGGGCAGTGAGGCATTTTAGGCCGTATTTATATGGACGTCGATTTAAAATACGAACAGACCATAAACCACTTTTATACTTATTTAGTTTAGCTGACCCTTCAAGCAGATTAACAAAATTTCGTTTGGGGCTCGAAGAATATGATTTTTATGTAGAATATGTAAAAGGTAGTGAAAATGTCACTGCCGATGCTTTATCGAGAATAAAATTAACTTCAGACGAGTTAAAAAATATAAACAATAACTTAGTGGCCGTTATGACTAGGAATCAGTGCAGGAATGTAAAAGAACAAAAATTAGAGGTAACTAAGAATAATACACATGTTGGGATTGATCAACCGAACATTGTAACAATTCTTAAAAAACCAAAACATTGTACTGAGCTAGTCATAACGACATACTCAAACATAATATCTATGCAAAAAGACGTGACAGAACACGTGGGGAACTTTTATTATGTACCATTACACTCTACTTTATTTTATTGTCAGAATACCGGATCAATGTTGGCGCGAGACGAAATGTTGAAGGATCTGACCGAAATAAGTAATAAAACAAAAGTAGAGGAGTTATATATTTTAAAAGATGAGACTAGTAAGGAATTTATTAAATGCGTAGGTAATGGCATAAAAAATATGTTAAATTGGAGGGCCCCCGTATACATATTATAAAAGGAGTAAAAAGAATAATGGATGTGGATGAAAGAAAAATTATATTAAATGATTTTCACTTACTCCCCACTAGTGGTCACGCAGGTATAAATAGAATGTTAAATAATATAAAAAAGCATTATTTTTGGTCAGGTTTAGATAAGGACGTTAGAGACTTTGTTAAAAAATGTGATAAATGTCAAAAACAGAAGCATTCTAGTCACTATACCCGAGAACCTATGGTAATTACTTCTACTGCTGACTTCTCTTTTCAAAAGGTATATTTAGACATTGTAGGACCTTTGCCCACTGATATAAAGGGTTTTACATATATTTTAACGATTCAGTGCGAAATTTCAAAATTTGTTGAGGCATACCCTTTAAAAAATAAAGATGCTGTATCGGTCGCAAGATCTTTTGTGGAAAACTTTATTTTGAGATATGGGATACCACAGGAGATTGCTTCGGATAGAGGATCGGAATTTATCTCTTCCACAATGAAGGAAGTATGTGTTCTCTTAAAGATAAATCAGATTTACGCCTCTAGCTATACACACCAGAGCGTCGGCTCCTTAGAAAATTCCCACAAGGTTTTAGGGGCATATCTAAGAATGCAAACCGAAAATCTAAGCGACACTTGGAGTATGTGGATTCCCTATTGGTGTTTTTCGTATAATACAACGGTTCACACTGAAACTAAATATACCCCTTTTGAACTAGTTTTTGGTAGAGAGTGTAACATACCAAGTAATTTAAGTAATCCTGTGGAACCTCTTTATAATTTTGAAAGTTACCCTCTTGAACTAAAGTATCGATTACAACGAGCACACGAAGATGCTAAAACCAATTTATTGAAATCAAAAATTAAAAGAAAACAAACTTTTGATAACAGAGCCAATCCGATTGAATACAAAAAGGGTGATTTGATTTTGGTAAAAAATGAGGTAGGTAATAAATTAACGAGTCCTTGTTTCCTAGGTCCATATTTAGTTGTTAAAAATGACACAATGGACACCCCAAATGTTACTATATTAAAAGATAATAAGGAAACTGTAATTCATAAAAATAGAACTAAATTGTTTTTTCAGTAAGAAACTAAAGATAGTAAGCGGTACTAGGGATACTAATTATACTATACTATATTTAAGGTATTATGGCGCCGCTTTTCTATACGTCTATTTCTCTACTCTTTTACTTCCTTGTTTTCCTTTCTTCTGTTCTTTCTTGCACCATCTCTAAATTATAATATTAACCATTATTTTATTAATTATCCAATAGACATGTGAAAGAATTTCCATTAAAATAAAATGTAAATTCTTTCAATGTCTCAGGGGAGATGTAGTATGGAGTTGCATCACCCTGTATATTATAACTATTGAACAATAAAGTGTATTGAACTAACAACATAATGTAGGTCAGCTGTGTCAGCAATTGCTGGCAAAGCAATGAACTTGTCTATTGCATGATTTTGTAATGTATAATATTAATCAGAATAAAACCAATTGATAGAACGAACAAGTCGTATCATTGACGTAACCTTAAGGGTTGAACCTAAATTACTACAATATAACCCTAACTTTTAATAAATAAATAAATAAATAAGTTCTTTATTTCCAACAGGCCAAAGCCCAATTACAGGAAACTGTATAATATGACTGTAATAACAAATATATTATATAATATGTAACAAATAAAAATAAAAATATCAAAAAAAAAAGAAAAATATATCAACAAATAAAAAAAATATGAACTTAAACTAAGTAAAAATTAATATAAATATAAAACTCAAATCAAAAACAAAATAAAATGAAATAAAACAAAACAAGATAACAATGCAGGCACTCAACCCGGTAACCAAAACCAACCGCCAGACAAGGAGACACAGGGAAGATTAGGGGGGAAAGCCAGAAGCCAAGAGAAAATGCTGAATGATATAGGATTAAAGTTGCTACACATAATGTGAACGGGGCTTTGGTTTTGTTGTTGGAATGTGCCAGGTCGAGAGCAAACATAGGTTGACGTCTGGCTGCCAATCGCGGTACATGAAAGGGAATTTCTCCCAATAGAAAAGGGCAGTCAATATTCCCATTAAGTAGGAGATATAAGAATGTCACCGACTGAATGTCTCGGCGGAGCTCCAATGGCAACTCCCCAAATCTGGACAACAACAAGCCATGATCGAACCCTCTATCAGGGTAGGCACCATCTTCCTTGAACATGAGGTATTTAAAGAATCTACTCTGAACGGCCTCAACGGAAATTTTATGGCAATTATATATAGGATACCACACGCTGGAACTGTAGTCCAACTTGGATCTGACGAGAGAGTAATAGAGCAGCCTAAGAGCCAGTGAATTGTTAAAATGCTTACAAGTCCTGATAACAGACCCCAACATTCTGGAAGCACTAGATACCATCTGTTCAATGTGAGGAACAAATGTGAGTCACGGTTGTGGACCTGGACAGAATATTGTCGTTTATTGAGTAATTGAAGATAAGTGGTGACTTGATTCTATGGTAGGACACGACGTGACATTTGGCAACATTTAGGCTGAGCCGATTAGATGAACACCAATCACTAACTATATTAATATTTGACTGCAGTAGAAGGCAATCATTGAAAGTGTCAATGCGATGAAAGATTTTTAGATTATCGGCATAGGCGAGTTTGGAGCAATTTAACACTCGAATCAGATCCTCCACGAATATATTAAACAGGAGCGGTCCAAGGTTAGAACCCTGCGGAACACTAGATGTCGGTATAAATGACTCAGACCGAAAACCGTCAATCTCGACAAATTGCCTTCGATTACATAGGTATGATTATAAGAGTGTAGTGAGGCCTCTAGAAAAGCCGAAAAGATTGCGTGCTTTTTGTAGCAGCTTGTGGTGATCGATCTGGTCGAACGCCTTGCTGAAATCTGTATAGATAACATCGACCTGACCTCTGCAGTTAAGAGCGACGCAGACATTATGTAAGAAAGAGCACAAATTAGAGATGCATGATCTCTTTGACCCGAATCCGTGTTGCTCGGGGGAAATACTGGTTCTGATACTGGAAAAAATGGACTTATGTAAGATCATCTCAAATATTTTGGAAAAGTTGCAGAGAATAGAAATGGGCCGATAATTTTCGATTAAGGTAGAATCACCTTTTTTAAGGACAGGGCAAACCCGAGCAACCTTCCGGGCATCAGGAAAGACGCCAGACCTTAGTATGAGATTAAATATATGGCATAGTGGATTACATAACGCTAGTGAACAGTCCCTCACAATGAAGCTGGGAATCCCGTCAGGGCCAGAAGTGATCCTACGGAGTCAGAATGTGCTATCATAGGAATGTCTTCAATAGGCTGTGGAGATGTTTTATAAACAGTCTGGAAAAACGCAGCGAGGGCTGAAATAACAGTGTCCGGACCAGCAGCTGGAATGCGAGAAGCGCATTTTTTCCTTGTATAAAGGACCAGAAGTTGGAGGGATCAGAGGTTATGTTGGATTCAGCGCGGTGAATGAAATCTCTACAGGCTATGTCAGACTTCAGCCTAATTGACTTACGCAGTGTCCGATAGCTGGCCAGGTAGATGGCGGATCTTCGAACCTTGAACCTGCGATAGACCTTCTCGTTCTCGACCACCATATCGATAATTTCTTTCGTAAACCAGGGAGGAAACCTTCTACGTCTACGTACTTTTAATGGTGTACATACTGCAAAAATATCATTTAGAATGGCATAGAAGTTTTGCAAGTGCCAAGCATTAGCTCGTACATTGCAGGAAAATCAGCCTTTCTGAAATTAAATTGTGGAGGCTTGTTCCCGTTCACGGGAAAGCTGGGAACATGTGGGAGAGCACCTTGGAAGCTGACCAGCAAGGACGGATGATAAGGGTCCTCATCAACAATAGGCACATCATTCCTCGACACACTGACTTCAAAGTCAGTGAATACCAGATCTAAACAGCGATCACTCATGTTAGGTATAGTGTTGATTTGCCTTAGATTAAGAAAATCGCTATAAGTAGACAAGGATATAAAAAAAAAATTAAAAATTCAATTTATTATCTTATTGACCATATACATATGATTTAAGATTCGTCATGAAAATAAAAGTAGACCTATATTAAACTTATATAGGGATACTAGATTTAAAATTGTGTATACATAAGGGTATATAAATAAATAAATAATGGAATCGCTACGTTAATTATAGGAAAAACAAGGCGAAGTTTTTTACGAATTTGGATTTAGGAAGTCCTTCAGGGTGTAGAATGTGCCATCAATCAGGAATGCTTTGAGTCTTCTCCTAAATGCCCCTGCTGATTTTTCTCATTTTATTCCTTCTGGTAATCTGTTAAATATTCTGACACATGCATAATATGGGGATTTTTCGAACATCGTTGTTTTATGTTTAGGATAGACCAGATCATTCGCATTTCTTGTGGGGTAGTTGTGGCTTTCTCCGTTTTCTCTGAACTCGCTTTTGTTATTAAATACATAGGTTGAACATTTGAGGATATAGATTGATGTAATAGTTAGGATCTTATATTGTTAAAAAGTATCCTTGCATATTTCCATTGGCTTTAGACCAAATATTAGTCTCAACAAGCGTTTCTGGGCCATAAAGACCCTGTTTACATTAATTGCCTGTCCCCAGAGTATGACATTATAGCTTAGATGTGTATAAGCTAGGTCATAATAGGTTGTTATAAGAGTACTAGGGGGTATACTTTGTTTTAGTTTTAGAATTGCAAAATAGGCTTGACTGAGTTTTGTGCAAACGTGGTCTATTTGGGGTTCCCAGGATAGTGTTGAGTCCAGCTGCGTTCCCAAGAACTTCGTGGAAGATTCCGCATGGTCGAGCTGAATTTTCGGTTGTGTTTTGTAGAAATGAACATGTACTGTTTTTGTTTGGTTAAGGATTAGTTGGTTTAGCACCAATGGTTCATTTTATCACAGACCTCGCGGATTTTATCGAAAGCTATTGACTTGTCTGCTGTGGATATAGCGACTGTTGTGTCATCCGCAAATTTTACTATTATATCTGGCAGAGAGGTCATTGATGAACAACAGGAATATGAGAGGGACAAGCACTGATCCTTGTGCTGCGCCAACATAAATATTGTATTCTGGTGAGGTGCAATCCTCAACTTTAACAAGTAGTCTTCTTTCGGATAGGAATGACATAAGTAGTGACAGGGTATTGCCTCTTATACCGACCGTATATAGTTTTTCCTCCACAAATTTCAAATTTAGGGTGTCAAAGGCCCTGGACAAGTCGAAGAACATGCCAACAACAATGTGTCCCAGTTCCAGTTCCCGATGCACGAAGTCGATGAGTTTAAACGACGCTGTTTCGGTTGACTTGTTTTTGCGAAACCCATGCTGATTATCCTGTTTTACCCCGAATCGATCCAGGAAGCTGACCAATCTGTTATTCAAGATACGCTCGAATATTTTTGAGAACACGCTAAGAAGTGATATTGGTCTATAGTTTGAAATGTCCATATGGTTTCCTTTCTTGAATACCGGTATTACAGTCGCAAGTTTAAGCGCAGATGGAAAGATTCCCGTATCGAAGGAACAGTTTATTAAATGCTGGAGAGGTTCCTCCACCTCGGAGCAGACCTCCTTCAGCACCCTCACTTGAATCCCATCAGGACCAGTCGATTTTTTATTTTTTAGATTTTTTATAACCGCACTTATCTCATTTTTTGTTACCGGCTGCAGGTACATCGAATTAGGCTGTGGTTTAGCAACAGTGGGGTTTTGTGAGATACGATTTTTGAAGTGATCTCGAACTTTAGCCTCTGCAATTGTTGCGAAATATTTACCAAACGCTTCAGAGACCCCCTGTTGATTATTTATCTGGACACCATCGATGACTAATTGAATTGGTTGTGTTTGCCGGTTTTTGTTTAACTCTGTGTTTACTATGTTCCATATTTCTTTTGTTTTGTTCTTGGATGTTTCGATTTTCTTTTTATTGAAGTTTATTTTTGTTTCGTTGATTTGTGTTTTATAGCGTTTCTTCATTTCTCGATAGTATTGCCATATTTCGTTGGTATTTATTTGCTTCGCCAGACTGTAGGTGTCTTATAGTAGATGTTTTTGGGTTGTTATTTCGTTTGTTAGCCAGTGGGGTTTTGATATAGACGGAGTAACTGTTCTTTCTGGGCATGCCTGATTGAAATGCCATAGAAATGTTTGTATAAAGTTGTTAAAGCAGTCATTTATGTTTTCCTCTGTAAAGCACCATGGTTCCTTTTGAAGTCCGACTTTTAGGTTGTTTATATTAATTTCAGACAATATGCGCATTGTTCTTGGTTTGTGTTTTCTAGGCGGTATTTGTGCTGGAGTTTTAATATCAAGTATTTGTAGGAAGTGATCGGATATGTGTTGTTCTTCTATCAATTTGAATTCTACCAGTGATTTGTTTATGTTGGACGCCATGTAATCTATAGAGGAAATTGAGGTGCCCAATGGGGATGTGAAGATTCTCGTTGGTACGTCGCAGTGATCTGTCAGACAGAACGAGTCGAATAAGTCTTTCAGTAGGTTGAAATTGTGTTCATGCTTTTTTAGACTGTCAATATTTAAGTCTCCACATAGTACAATATTTTTGCACGTTTTCGAAACATATATAAGAAGGTCCGTTGCTTGTTGGATAAATATATCTAGGCAGCCCGTGGGAGGTCTTTAGACTGTAATTATTGCCGTCGTCTGTTCTGCAGCTGTTATTTGAGCCGCACAGTATTCTATTTGTAGTTCAACGCTAAAATGTATTGCTTTTTCCAGTGCCTTGGTTGTGACTCCTGCTTGAGTGATATAGATCCAGAGCATAGGCTTGGCATTGGGAGGAAGGTCGGAGGTATATGATGGAATGTTAAAATCACCCAAGAGTAAGATATTTTTGCCCCTAATCATATCCACTAATCAAAGTGTTTCCAAAAAGCTGTCTACTTGGTGGTCGGTAGCTGAGGGCGGCATATAAAAAACAAAACAAATCAAAATTTGAAGTCAATCGGTTAAGTAGTTTTTAGCCATCTTGAATTAGTGCCACAATTTTACTAAACAGTTGAGCCCTATACCACAATTAATTATGGCACGTAATTTGAAATCAATACATTAAGCAGTTCTTTCAGGCTGAATTTTTAAGTATTTTATTAAGCCGCCATTTTATTCCGCCATCTTGGATATTTGTGCAAAATTTGAGATAAATGGTTTTTCTATAAAATTCCGTGAAAATCTAATTTCTTTCGCCGTATTGGATTTCTACCAAAATGTTACCAGGTCATCTTCATATGATTCTTAATTTTTGACCAAAATTTGTCAATCGGGTAAGTAGTTTTTTAGCTACGCCGCCAACAGACAGACAGGCATTTTCGGCATCTGGGGACCGTGAAACGTGAAGATCTGAAAAAATCTTGCAGGGTATTTTTTTCACGATTACAGTACTGCCCTTTTATAAGGGAAGTAATAGAGAGAACTTTTCGTCGGTGAATAAAACCTTGAAATCAAAACGCATTTCATACATAATTTGATATCCTCTTTTATCTCATACAGTAAGTATTTACATTGGAGTAGTTAGTTAAATGGAATTATTTGATTCGAGTGAAAATCATGTAAGTGATGCTGTGGTAGAAAATTAATATTCATAATGAAAAGTAAAAATCCCAACAATTAATCTGATACAGGTTCTAAATTCATAATTATATGAGCAGTTAGATGTATAAGAATAAGACTTGTTCCACTTAAATCGCGGAAAATATCGTGAGCATTTTAAACCAACTGTTGTATTTTCAATTCAATTCAGTTCAATCTCCCAATTTTTACGTGTATTTTTGGTATATGTCTTACGAATTAGTAAATTATCAATTCAGTTGTAAGAGTGTTCCTTCGATATTATTAAAGAAGCTATGAAAGAAATTCTGAACAAAGTGTGTAACAATTTCCTTAAGCAGTTTGAAAGTATACTTGGTGGTAAATTGAAACGCTTTGAATATTGGCTAAAACAGGTAAAGTGGTTGATTTAAGTTACCTACTAAGTTTTTACACTGATAAGCACACTAGATTGGTGACTGGTATGGACAAAAAAAAATGAGTCACTATATATATATATATATATATATATATATATATATATATATATATATATACTAAATAGTATTTCTGGATATATGTTTTTACATTTAGAGTTGACAGCTGTCAAACTGATAAAAATGACAACATAATGTGAATCTGAACTCTAAAGCTTTAATTTCAAGTCAAGTTTTTACTTAGACTCCAGCGGCTATTCTTTCCATCCTGCCCAATAGGGGGCGGGATGTCTATATATATATATATATATATATATATATATATATATATATATATATATATATATATATATATATATACAGGGTGATTCACGTTGAGTGTCCTATTAAAAGTTCTGGAGAACTATAAAAGGGATTTTTTTCAAATTCGTCATACGGACATAATAGGTAATAATCTATATTTTAAAAATATTTTCGCAAGTGCAGCGTTGCCACATCTCTCCGAAACCAATAGCAACATTGAAATTTCAAATAGAACACCCTATATTTTATTGTAGTTTCTGATTCTACGCACGATTTTAAGTAACTTTTGTTAACATCTTCCTATACTTATCTCCTACCATTTTCTCTAAAAAAATTAATTTATGATTTTTTTTTAGAAAATCACCACGTTAATAAAATTCCATATTTACCTGCGTAAGCGAGATAATTACTAGATTTTTTTTTCTGGGTTAGAGAATGCATTTATTTAAAATAACTATATGTTAGAATAGCGATATATCGTACAGGGTGTCGTATAAAAAGGGCATTTTTATCGAAATTTAGTAATGGTGAAAACTCATTTATTTTAAATACAACACCCTATATTTTATGGTATCTTCGAATAAACCAATACCTTACCTACAATATTTCCATATATGTTCCTATACCCATCTCCCACCATTTTTTAGATATGAGCCTGAATTGAATTGAATATTTTCCTGTTTTCAAAGACTACCATAACAAAACCACCCGCTTAACGAATAACTTAGCTTGGTAGGTCATGGAAGGTTTTGTTTACTTCTTCCTGACATCTTTTTGACATTAACAGATAGTTTTCAATTGATGCTCCGTAAAAATGGAAAACGCAATTGAATATTCCAATATTGATATTTTAAATTTATTTTACAGTCATGGAGAGTGTAACAAAGTTACTTCAAGAACCTGCAGAAAATTTAACGAGATGTATCCTCATTTACCTCCTATGCACAGGAAAAAAATTTAGAAGGTACTAAATGCAATAATAGATTTTATTTCCTTAAAAATCAATTTATGTTGCTGAAACAACAGGAGGTTGTCAGTATTAACGTGCATAACATAATATTTTGATGATGGTCCTTGGACTCTGATTATACACATTACTACTGACATCCTCTCTTTTGGTACAATTCTTTCGTACGTGTACACAGCATTTTAGGCTTTCTATTTATTTTGCCTTCATATTTCAGATATGAAGCAAATTTTAAAAATCACGGCAAAATTATAAAACATAGATCATAAACAAAACTACAAACTGATAATGAAGGCAATGAAATAAATGTACTTGGATATTTTAACGTTTACCCTCAAGCATCAATTAGAAGTGCTGAAATAGATCTAGGACTTTCATATTCAACAATTCAACGTATTCTAAGCAAACATAACATTCAACCATTTAAATTTATCACACAGCAAGGCCTTTTACCAAGATTTTCAGAGACGTACTGAATTTTGCGAAATAGTTCTAACTAAAATTGAGGAAGACCCACTATTTTTTACAAGGGAAGGAATATTTAATAGACGAAATAGTCATTTTGGGGTGGCTGAAAACCCAAAATTGGTTATAGAACCAAGATTTCAGTTTCAATTCGGGTTTAATGTTTTTTGCTTACTCATGGACAATAAATTTGCTTATTGTATCTACGATGAAAATTTAACTTTGAATAAATATCTGGATATTTTAAGAACTACAGTTAATGAGTTTTTGGATGAGTTACCACTACAATTATTGATTTCTTGCTGGTACCAATTGGATGGGGCTCCTGCACATTGCAGCAATGAAGTGAGTCAAGAATTATATGGAATGTTCGAAGATAGGTGGTTCAGACGTTTGGGACCATGGGATTGGCCACCTCGGTCTCCGGACCTAACTCCCCTAGATTCTTACCTTTGGGGAACCATCAAAGAGCGAGTGTATGTAGGAAATCCAATACAAAATCTCCAGGATCTGGAAAATCGAGTATGTCGAGCTTTTGACGAATTAAATCCTGAGGAAATACGAAGAGCAACAACAAGAAACCAATAAACCAATGTTTGCACGAATGCCTTAATGGGAATGGTGGCCATTTTAAGCAATTTAACAATTAGTTATCTTTCTTTTGCTAAAAATTAACGATTATGTATTATTTGTTTGTTTAATTATCACTTATAATATCTAACACCTTTAGGTTACAAATTGTATTTAAAAAAATACATTTTGGATTATTCACCGTATTTAAAACTGTCTGTTTATTTCAAATATTTGTCAGTACGAGGTAAATAAAACCTAACCCAGAAAAAAAATCTAGTAATTATCTCGCTTACGCAGGTAAATATGGAATTTCATTAACGTGGTGATTTTCTAAAAAAAAATCATAAATATTTTTTTAGAGAAAATGGTAGGAGATAAGTATAGGAAGATGTTAACAAAAGTTACTTAAAATCGTGCGTAGAATTAGAAACTGCAATAAAATATAGGGTGTTCTATTTGAAATTTCAATGTTGCTATTGGTTTCGGAGAGATGTGGCAACGCTGCAGTTGCGAAAATATTTTTAAAATATAGATTATTACCTATTATGTCCGCATGCCGAATTTGAAAAAAATCTCTTTTATAGTTCTCCAGAACTTTTAATAGGACACTCAACGTGAATCACCCTGTATATATATATATATATATATATATATATATATCAACGAATCTATTAGGCAGGCCATAACTTTTAAAGTATTTGATGTATCAAAACGAAATTTGGTATAGGTAAATTCCTGAGACAATTCTTAATCAGAATGTGACATTTCAACAACTTTTTATGCCTACTTGATTTTTTTATAGCCATTTTTAAAATCGCATCTAGGTGGCCATGACCGGACACAAATTAATCTGAGGACCTGAAATGATGACAGAATAATACAATCGCTAAGTTTTAGCGATTAGTCTGATAGCTAGGAATAAGATAAATTGATAAAATGAAATTTTTGTGTCTAACTATTTTTTTTTTCAAATGGCGACCCTTTTTAGACAAGCACTTTTTATATATATATATATATATATATATATATATATATATATAAAATCCAATATGGCGGTCATAAGAAAAATGAAGGTTCAGGCGGGTTGCGGGTTAACCAAAAACAATGAAGACGTGTCGTATACGCCATCTTATTTGTCTTAAAAATGTGTCCGAATAATGTCACATTTTGACAGCTGTCAAATTTACCGTTCTGGATATACTGGCGAAAAACGAACTCCGCCATTTTCGGTTTTTCGCCGATATTTCCCAAACTTATTGATCGATCGTAAATCTGAAGCCAGATATCGAATGCAATAAATTTCCTCTAAAACTTTCCCCATTTAACTTTTGCTGTAGGTATAATAGGAGCCGAGATCCCAACCCGCCTCAACTTTCATTTTTCTTATCTCACAAGTGCATTAAAGATTTTAGTATCATCAAAATATCACACTTCGTAAATTAGGTTTCAGTGTTTTTAAAGGAGGTCATGATTTATTTGTCACAAGATTACATTATTAAGTAAGTAATGTATTGGAACGCATTGAATTTTCAATACAACATAAGCGTAAATAAAAAATCTAAATGAGCTTTAACTATACTTTGTAAGTGGGTAACATTAATTTACAAATCTGCAAAATCACGTCTATTTGCGTCGAGACATTTTTGACAATTGGTGACTGTCTTTCGTATAACCCTGATAAGTGTATTTCGGTTAATATTTCTATATGTGTTCAGAACTCAGAAGATTTCATTCTTCGTGTGACCCCAGAGGTAGAAATCCAAGGGCGACAGGTCAGGGGATCTAGGAGGCTAAGATATTGGACCATTTAAAGAAATTATTCTTTCGTCAAACTGCTCTCTTAAGAAGTTCCTGACTTGAATGGTATTGTGAGCCGGACATCCGTCTTGTTGAAACCAAGTTCTTCTTAATTCATCTTCCGTTAGAATAGCTCGTACGGCTGGTACAACCTGGTTTCGCAAAAGCTCTAGGTACCTCTGCCCGTTTAGGTTGTAGTCAAAGAAAAATGGTCCAATAAGTCGATTTCCTGAAATGATTAATAATTTATAAATAGGTGCCCAACAGTCAAGGGCGGCAGGGTCGGCCGGGAGGTACTAGAAACTATAAATTATAAACGGAAAATTATCTTTATTAAAAAGTAGATATTTTCTTTTCAAAAATAATTATCGAAACATCCCGTAATGAATGATCTTGTATACAGTTGAAACCTATTCAGCTTTATTATGGAAAAGAAAAACATATTTGGTTAGCGGGAAGTAATAGCCGTAATAAATTATTTTGTTGGTATTGCATATTAATTTCGGGAATACTAAATCAATTTATTTCAGTGATATAATAATCTTAAAGAAGTACCTTAATAAAACATAAAATATCAAAAGAACAAACGTCTTGCGCTTTAAAATTTAAATTATTTGGAAATACAGCTGAACGCCTTTTTATAAACCATAATGAAAATCGAAAAATAATTCGACATTTGATTAATATGGTATTTTTTTCATAACGCAAGAACCAGGCTTCCCGGGTAATAATAAATCATTAAATTCGGACAATCAAAATAGTTTTAGAGAATTAGCTAAATCTGCAGAAGATTTAGATAAAGAGTTAATAAATTTATAGAACCTAACTCTATTTTTATAGGTTCTTCGAAACTACAATACAAAATGATTGAATAAAAATGTAATACAATATCAAAAAAGTAAGTTGACTGACTAGGGTAGAACGTTTTACTTTTTTTTCTTAGATTATACTATTTTAGTATCATTAAAGAACTAAACGAAAAAAAAAAGATTATTATTAGACCATCATTTGGTGGCTATTTAAAAAAGATTGATTAGATTAACCTAACCTAACCTAACCTAACCTAACTTCGTGAGGATTTTGCACAGCCCAATGATGACGATTGTGCCTATTAAAGACTCCAAAATTCGTGAACCGGCTCTCATCGGACCACAAGACACGATTTACAAAATCAGGATTTTCATTACATCTCCTAGTATACCACTCACGGCGTTTCTGTATGATTGAAAGTACAGAGCTAACATGTCAACCTTTTCTTCATTTGAATACGGAATGCCGGCCATTTTCTATAGGTTTTGACAATTTATGTATCAGATTTATGATTTTATTGGGATAAAAGCGTACCTACTACTTATTAAAACACAGCTTTGATACTTTCAACTATTTAACTTAAAGTCAAAGTCAAAATCCAATTTGGTTACAGATAAATCATGGCCTCCTTAGAAAAGCACTGAGAGCTAACATTACTTTAAATCATGGCCTCCTTAGAAAAAACTGAAACCTCACTTTACGAAGTGTAATGTTTCGATGATAATAAAATATTTAATGCACTTGTGAGATATCACTAGACTGGAAATTTTAGGCTCTTTCCAAAAATCGAAAAATCCAATATGGCGGCCATAAGAAAAATGAAAGTTGGGGCGGGTTGTGGGTTAACAAAAAACAATGAAGACGTGTCGTATACGCCATCTTATTTGTCTTAAAAATGTGTCCGAATAATGTCACATTTTGGCAGCTGTCAAATTTACCGTTTTGGATATACTGGGCAAAAACGAAATCCGCCATTTTCGGTTTTTCCCCGATATTTCCAAAAACAATCGATCGATGGTAAATCTGAAGCCGGATATCGAACACAATAAGTTTCCTGTAAAACTTTCCCCATTTAACCTTTGCTGCAGGTATAATAGGAGCCGAGTTCCCTGTATAGAGAAGCGAATCTGGAACACACTGTATATATATATATATATATATATATATATATATATATATATATATATATATATATATATATTAGTATATAAATTATTTTAAGTTCGGTTGAATTTTAAAATCAAGACCCCAACCAAAATGATGTTTTTCTATTTATTTAGTTTTAACGTTCCCCCTGAATAAATGCTCACCTGTAAACTTAAATCCCAAAGAATAGCGTGGAGATTTCCTCCGAAAAGTTTTATTTTTTTTTATAATTTATAATTTAAAGAATAAACGAAAATGAGAAATAAAAGTGTAAAGAAAAAAAAGTAAAAATTAGTACCCCCTGGCAGGACCGTTGAGGATACAATTTTTCTTTTTTTTTTGCTGAAAGGCAGACTCAGATCCTGAATGTGTCTGCTTTTTTTTGTGTCGATGGGGAATGCTTTTACGCACGACTCCATCCCGCTTGGGTTGGAGACAGTGTGGGACTCGCATTACTGCCAGGTTGTTACACCTGACAGATTGCCATACCCACCAAACCCCACCGGGCCCCCATCAGATGGACCATCATTGGGCAAGCCCAAGGGTCCTTCGATGGGGTTGATGCCGTCCTTCAGGGGATGACCCTCTAAAAGACATGGACCTCTAGGGGAGTGTGTTGCCTCTTTGGCATGGTGTTTTTGTGCCGCCTCTTGTTACTGGAATATTTGAAAAAGAAAATATCGTTAGTGATGTAGTCGTTTTACCTGTTGATGTTACTCTTGTTGTTCCGTCCTCCCGTCTGTCCGGTTGCCACTGCCAACGTCCCACTGGTCCTGGGCCCAGTTTGCCGATGCCAGGTTCCTCCGTCTATCCGTGTGTTGGTCTTCTTAGTGTGTCCTCTTTTGGGCCCTCAGTGTCACTGCTGTTCCGTGTCCTTGCAGTGAGGAACTGAGGAGGGGTGGGTGTTCTTTTACCTCAGGTTCAACTGCAGCTCACGCCGGAGCCAGCTGAGGTACCTGGGAGTCCTCTTCTTGGAGCTTCTGTTGACCACATGAGTTGCTTAAGAATTTTTGCAAGTAAGATCTAGCTTCTGAGGAGCACGGAGGCTCAGAAGTTTTGATTTAACTGCATCCATCCTCAAGCAATTTCAACGCCGAAGTCCGTGTCTTGGTCTTCTGTGTCTTATCATATTGTTGTGGTTTGGAGCTAGTGGATCATAGTTCACCAGGTCTCGTAGATTTTCGTTATGATGGTTTTCGGCTGCTCTGAAAGCTCGGGTAGCCTTTTGTTGCATGAAATCTTCAATTTGTGTCCAATGAAGATCTCTCTGCAAGTCTTCGTTCTTGATGAACCACGGGGCATCTGCCGCCATCCTTATCAGTTTATTTTCTGTCCTCTTGATCTTCAAAAGATTTGTTTGTGACGCATAGCCATAAGCTGTGGATCCGTATGTTAGTTGGCTCCTTGTTACTGTTTTGATAAGTAGCAGCTTTGTCCTGATTGCCATTTCGCTCTTTCGGCAGAGCAATGGATAAAGTTTATTCATTGCCTGCCTAGCTTTGGTCCTCGCTGCGTTGATGTGTTTGGTCCAAGTCAGTCGTTTGTCCATGGTCATACCTAGGTACTTGGCCTCATTGGACCATGGAATCTTTACTTCTCCAACTCGGATTCTGGCTCTGGCAGTCAGTCTCCTTCGTTGGAAAAGTATGGCCTGCGTTTTCTGGGGGTTGATCTTGACTTTCCACTTAATGCACCAGTCATTAAGGTCATTTATGTCCTCTTGCAGTCGCCTTCCCAACGGGAGCTTCTGCTTTTGGGTAGGATGGCGGTGACGTCTGCGTAGAGCGCTGTTATGCCCTCGTCTCCTATTGGGACATCGTGGGAGAAGATGGAGTACAGTATGGGTCCCAGTACCAACCCCTGTGGAACTCCTACTATCAGTCCTCTTTGTTCAGAATGGGTGTCATTCACATTGACGGAGAATTAGATAGCCGCGAATTAGTTTAATGCTTCTTCTCTCGTATCCGGCCACAGACATTTTGTACACCAGCTCTTGGTGCCACATCCTGTCGAAGGCCCTCTCGATGTCTAGGAAGACTGCTCCTGTGGATTCTCTGTTGTTGAATCCTTTCGTGACGTATTCTGTAGCTCTGAGGACTTGTTGTTCAGATGCGTGCCCTGCCCTGAATTGCTCCTCAGGGATGGCATCTAGCTCTTGGGTCTCATCTTTAAGTCGTCTGGCTATGGCTCGCTCAGCTTCTTTACCTAGTGCAGGGAGTAGACTTATGGGCCTGTAGTTTTGAGGTTGGGTGCGGTCCTTGCCTGGTTTTTCCAGGACAATGACCTCCGCCTTTTTCCACATGCTAGGGAAGTGGCATGTCCTTATTACAATGTTGATGATGCTGGCCATCGCACTGTAACCTTTCCTTGGGAAGTATTTCAGCATCTTATTGGTAATGCCGTCGGCTCCAGGGGCTTTTTTCACTTTTAACCTCTTTATTATGTCTCTGACTTCTCCAGGGGAGACAGGAGTTGGGTTGTGATTAGGTAGAACCTGTGCATCCAGATCCCTTACAATCTCGTTGACCTCTTCTATATGTTCGTCGTCTTCGTTGGGGTGATGGTTTAGCTGACCCTGCTGAACAATGGCGTCGGCAAGGATCTCGGTTTTGTCTTGATCTGTGTAAACAGGGCCGTTTACACTTTAAAGAGTCGGTAAGGGTCGTTTTTTAGACCTTAGGGCACGCTGCATTTGCCATGCAGTCTGGTGAAATGTATTCAGGGATCTCACTTTTTCACTCCATTTGTTGTCCCGATATTCCTTGAGGCTGTCCCTTAGGAATTGGGAGTGGCGATTTAGTACAATCCTGTCTTCTTCCTCTCGGGTCCTGGCGTAGACCCTTCGGAGTCGTCTATTTATCCGGACCTCAGCTTTTAGAGGTTCCGGGAGGTCTTCTGTATACCGGTGCCTGCTTATGTCTTCCACTACTGTGCTCTCATGGAAGGCAGTCATGATGGCTGTCTCTAGACGTCCTACGGCCTCCTCTAGTCCCTGAGGAGCGCGGATCTCAGGGTTTTCGATTAAGGTTTTCAGACGCCTTTGATAGGCCTTCCAATCGGTTGTCTTCTTAATGCGATGGTTCACTCTGTCTAGGTTCACATCCAGTTGTAGGAGTACTGGGTTGTGATCTGAGATTCCTTCCTCCAGAGTGTTTATGTCCAGCTCTTCCCTGATGTTTTTCAGGAGTGCAATGTCTAGGACTGAGGGCCTCCCATATCCACGGGGGAGGTGGGTAGGTTGCTCGGGGCCTATAATGGCGAGCCTATGGTCTTCGCAGAGTCTGGATAGTTTGCGACCATCGTTATTGGTGTAGGAGCAATGCCATTCTTCTGACTTACAGTTGAAGTCTTCTATAATAATTTTTGGGGAGTATCCTCTGGCTAGATGTTCGATGTCTTCTCCTAGTAGTTCTTGTCTGGGAGCACGATATGCGGAAGTAATCTTAACATTACTTCGCTGTGTTTTGACCTCAATGGAAATGGATCTAGTTCCACATCCTCAACCCCCAGGAAGGAATGTGGAACGCCTTTCCGGACTAGTAGAGCTACTCCTCCCGCAGCAAGGTTGCCACGGGGGTCATATTTGTACATATGATACCCCGGGAAGGAAATTCTAGTCTCAGGTCTGAGTTTTGTCTCCTGGATTGCTACGACATCTGGATGATGTTCCTCCAGAAGCTCTGAGACATCTGTTTTTGTTGTTGCACTGGCATTTTATTTCAGTCTGCGAAGCTGTTCCTCCACAGCTTTTGTAATTGTTGGTATTATATTTTCAACAATTGAGGGATCATTCCTGTAACTGCTTGTAGGATGGTAGCTTGTAAATCTAATGGGGGACTGGATGTTTTGTCCTTAGATGCACTTGGTTTTGCCTGTGCTGGGGCATTGTCCTTATTGGGTTTGTTTTCTTCTTTAGCAGGTTTTGGCCCTGGTTTGAAGTTTGCCCATGGGGCGACAGGTGTCTTTTTGGGAGTGGGAAACTTGGGGCAGCCCCTGTAGCTGGCAGGGTGCCACTTTGACCACAATTTGCACAGGTAGCATTTTTTGTGCCGTCTTCATGAACCGGCAGATTGCAAGCACTGGCCCTGTGTTGACCAGCGCATTTTACACATCTGTCCGGATATGTACATAAGGACTGTGTGTGCCCAAATTTTTGACATTTGTAACATTGTTTAACCGTCTGGTCTTTTTCTTCGGCTTCATTTTTATCTGTCTGTCGAGGAGTACTTGGACCCCCATTATCCTCTTATCTGCCGACTTAATCAGAAACAGTGGCATCGGTCTCTTTGTGACCCTGGATGTCATACGGGTTATTTCTCCTCTATCGGGGTGTCCATATGTAATCTCATGATTACCGCATGGACCTTTCTATCCTCGGGTAGCTGATACGTGTGGTACGGCTTGTTGGAGTCTTTTAGGTGGGTAGTTAAGGCCCTATGGTCCTTGGTCGTTACAGGGTAGATTTGGAGTCTGCTCCCTGCCGCTTTTGCCTTAGAGAAGGCAATGTTTGCGTTTTTGATGTTCCTGCGAACAACTGTCCAGTCACCCCCATCTTCTATCACTACAGGAGGGATTTTAATTTTTACCGAAGAAGTCTTTTCCTTCTCTACTTCTTCCGGCTTCATTTCCTCAGTATTCTCCTCATCCATCTGGATGATATCCTCTGTAGGTGGAGATTTCGCCCTTTTCCTCTCGATTTTTTGCTGAACAGCTGGTGAGTCGAGGTTCACTTCTTGTTGCCGCTTTGTGTCAACACTTGTTTGGTTTATAAACAAGGTTTCTAGACGGACCAGCCTGGCCGTCATTTCCTTGTTTTCTTTTTCTAAGGCCTGGTACCTTAGTAGGAGGCGGGTGTTCTCCTCCTTCAGCTTGGCTATCCTTTCGGATTTTGTCTTTACCGTTCCACTAGAGCTGCCACCTCTAGTAGTAACACACACTTCTGGTTTCATTTTTGCACTGCACTTAACAGCACGACTTCTCACTGAATTTTTTATTCCTGTAAGGAATAAATCGCACTCAACACTTTTCCAAAAATTGGAAAATAGTCACTTCTCGTAAACTTTCAGTACGGAGCCGGGTGAACCGAATCAATCCGCACTGTCTGAATGCTCAAAGTGAACTGATGATGCGTCTGCTACCTTCTCGTGCTCTTTTATATGCAAACAAGCCGTCCGAAAAATACGCAATTTTGAGCCTTACTGGCGCGTCTCCATATATACGGTTCCTACCCTGTCTGGTATTAAGTGGTTTCCAGAAAAGGCCCTGTGTTCCTGTACAAATTTCCTTAAAAACAATTCTTTTAAAATTTAGCGGTTAGTTTATGAAATATTCAATATTAATAAAAGATATATTTTAATACTTTGAAAAGACCTGGTGACAGGACTGTTTCAATACGATTAAATACAAATATGACAGCGTTAGAGCCGATGTATTTACAATGTGAAGTAATCTGGTTTTAATACTCTACTCTAAGGTTCGCTCATGTTTTAGAAGTCTTGCTTGATCTGTGGCATCTGTAACTTATTTTTTTTATTATAGTACACAAACGGCCACTCGGTGGAAAACGGTAACAGCAGTGCGCCCTCTCGCGGATTTTCCGATGACGAGATGATCGACATCAACACGAACAGCGGAGACCACCGACACAGCCGACTCGAAGATGAAGATGGCATTTCACATTGTAAGTACCAAGTCAAGTTAATTATATTGTTTACAGTGGCATTGCATCGTGCAGTTGGACTGTTAATGTAGGAAAAAACGAATAATTGGGCTGTTGTGGGGAAAACTAATTCTCCTCAGAACGTCAGGCGCGTGCGAACGGCAGTACTTCATCGGTTGACAATGGTTGGAAGTAAATAAGAAATACTTACATTTTTCAATTGGGCCCCATTTTAAATGTAAAATTTTATATTAATGTTAACAATTTGTAAAATTTTAAAATTATTTTAGGTTTAACCAGTGGCGGCTCGTGATGAATTATAAGGGGAGGTCAATAACCAATTTAAAAATATTTAAAATACAAATAAATATCTTATCTTCAAATTGAACTTTAAATTCTCTTGAAGTTCAGATCTACTCTTCGTTCTTTAGAATTGGAAAAATTCTGAATGACACGTTCGTTAAAATTGCACGCACATTCCTTTTGTAAACGATTTCTCGATACTTACCATTGCTAAAGCGGATAGTCTATCTTGGCCCCACTCCGCAACAAAATTTATAAGCCCTCGAAAAACCCCTGGATTTTCAGAGAAAGTCGTTTCATCATGGCCAAAATATAACGATTTTTGGATACATTTTCATTAAAATCTCTAAGGGATTTTCTATCAGCTGTGTCGACTGAGTGTAAATATCAACACTTCCGACCGTAGCAGAGTTCACTACCAACATTTTATTTCCTGTATATTTCCAACTCGCACATGGATCATGAAAAGAAAAAAATATATATATTACAAAAAACAGTATATAAATCAATTTTCATCGATTAAAAAGGTCCGAAATAATATTGAGAATATCGACCGCGCGACCTCTGAACAATTAAACTTCTGCATGCCGACGTGGTGCCGCGACCGATCGATGGAATTATGAGAAGAGACCGGCTGATGACCCAAATAGCGATTTCATATTCCATTTGCTATCACGTTCGGCTGCCGCTCGGTAGCTGTAAAATCTTCTGGTACTTTCGTCAAGCTTTAAGGTAATCAGGGCAATTCGGACTGCCCAGCCTAGTTTAGTGTAGCGTATTTTATTATGCCTAAAGAATGCAACGAGACCATTCGAACCGCCGCGCGCGGCTAATAGTGTAACGTTTTTAACTTTTCCCAAGGTTCGCGTTTTATATAGGGGTTCGCGAGACCAAGGCTGAATCAGTCTCGGTCTCGGAAAATGTTTACGGTCTCAGTATCGGTCTCGAAAGTCTCGGTGGTCTCGAAAATGTTATTTAGACAAAAGTACGTGGAAGCCTACGTTCGAAACCCAGAGTTTTTCCAATCTTAAAAATTTAATGTAAAAAACCCAATGTTTGAACATTTCAGCAAAGTAGAAAAAATATAGGTATATTTATATTAAGAATTATTCCAAAAATCTATAATTCGAAATGATGTTGCCAACAGATGGAATCAGTAAATGAAGATATACGAACAATAGTAGGTGTATCAAAATAAATATCACATATCCCTTGTTCTTTGGACATCAACAGAAAGGCCACACAATACTAGAGTTACTTAAACAACCATCCACAGAATAATAATTATTTGACATTTTGACAAGATATACAAATGGAATAAGATATATTAAACACAAAATAAGTACACACTGTATAATGCTGCCGAACTCATGCAAGCAACGTGTTGGGCATTCTAGGGACAGACGTTATAAATCAATAGGTAGAAAACGATCGGTGGCCAAGTAAAGCACCCTTAGGTATTCTGGAAACTTTGCTATTTTGAACCAAACTTTTATTACTTTGATGCGTTACTTTCTTAACCAGGGGTCTGCACGTTGTGCTTGCACAAAGGCGGCTATGGTTATGGTTCATAATACTACTTGTCAATCAACTATTATTGTTCTTTGGCAAATTAACTATAAAATTTAAAAGTGGAGTAAATTTTAAAAGTAAATTTTATTTAAAAAGAAATAAATATTATATTGTGCCTGCTGAATCACCAATAATATCAAGTTCCTCAAGCGATGGTAAGTATGACATCGATTATACATCACTATTTGAAAAAAAAAAGTTATTTCGAAAATTGGAGAAAAGAAATAATAGAATATTTGCAATTAAAGCGCGCTCCAGAGGGTACAGATATTTTAGAATGGTGGAAAGCACACGATAAACAGTTTCCAAATTTAGCCAAAATGGCAAAAGATCTTTTGTCTATACAGGTGACCTCTGTAGCAGTAGAGCGTTTATTTTCACAAGCAGGGTTAATTAATACAAAACTAAGAAGCATGTTAAATGTAACTTCAAACAAATCCTTATTATGTATTCATTCATGGTATAAAAGTAACTTGAAAAATGAAATTATAAAATATTATTTTAAATTTTCTGTAATATTTTTAGGTTTATTATATAGGCTGAAATAAAATCTAAAAATATGCTTATAATGTATGTTTAGAAATTTAAATTTTTACTTTGTCATTAGAACAGTTCGTTATTTTTTAAGCGTTATAGTTGAATTAGCTTTATTGATCTTTATATTTAAAATCCTAAGCCAAATTCTACTTTCTGTTTTGTTTGTTGAAAATCTTGTCCGTATGTATATGCATTATTTTTATTATACACATATAGTTAAAAATTTTATATCGTCCATTATTTTCAATTACAAACAAAATCAATACAAAAATATTGTTCTGTAAAACACGTACCTTCTTTAATTAGCAAGCCATCGAAGCGATTAAAGAAGAAAATGTTAAGAAAAATTTTAACTGATGTTTTTTAACAATTTTTTGTTTATTTTAAATCGAAAAATTTTTAAACATAAATCACCACAATTACTTCGTCTGTTGGAGACTTTACCGTATCTATACTATGTAAGAATATGATATTGCGATGTTTTTAATTGTTACAGTCTATTAGTTATTAATTATTGAACCAAAAAACTAAACATTTTTGGATTTTAGTTACTTTCAATAATTAAACATAAAAAACCGATTATAAATTTATAAAGATCACAATATCAAAATCCTACATAGGATAGTTGTGATAAAGTGTCTCTCTTGGAGAACAGGGTAGCAATTTACGGTTTTCGTCATGTGAAGTGGAATTTCGCTACTAGAATTTCTAAATTTGGGAAATTCTCTTTTTGTGGTTATTTATATCGTTTTTTAAATGACTATTTCACTAGTATCATTGTTATGAGAACATATACAATGCTAGTATAATATAATTGATTATAGAAAAATTATTTTTTGTATCAATTAATTTGCCCCCAAACATATATTTTTTGAATTATTTTGACAAAACAAATAATTTACGAACATTAGTTATTTTTCTACTTCACTTTGAGATCGAGACAGAGAGTCTCGATAGACAAGTCTCGGTATCGGTCTCGGTCTCGAAATACTTTTTTTCAAGTCTCTCGTTTCTCTCGGGCGAAACGTCAAGGAAATAGCAAGTTTCATTATAAAACATAAACTTATACCCAAGAAAACTAAACACCATATATATATATATATATATATATATATATATATTTATTTATTTATATATATATATATATATATATATATATATATATATATATATATATATATATATATATATATATATATATATATATATATATTATTTATTTTTATATATATATATATATATATATATATATATATATATATATATATATATATATATATATATATATATATATATATATATATATATATATATATAGGGTGTCCCAATAGTGCGTTCTCGGTTGATATCTTGATAACGGATAGCGACATAAAAAAAGTTCAAACACAAAAGTTGTAGAACAATACGGGCTATATAACCTAAAATGATTTTCATTTATACAGGGTGTCTCAAAAATCTGTAGCGAAGCAAAGTTGGGTTTTTTCTTATGGGACACCCTGTATATTTTTGCATATTTAGATTCTACACATTTTTTGAATAACATGTCCTATGTCTAAATCTGATAGTTTTTCTAATATCCGCCATTTTGTAAAAAATTATGAATTGCAGTGCCTTTTTTCAAACGACGTGGGCCGTTGGCTTTTTGATATAGGATTATGATTTTTGGCAGGAACATTAACAAAAGTATGGGTTGACTTTCAACGTGAACAAAATTTGTCGGCGTTGTACTGGGGGTCCTAGATAAGTAGGAGAAATTAAAAAAATTGAAAACATCGTATCTTCATTTTTTTAAATGGAATGTATAGTATTTTAATATTTTAGACTATTCGTGACCCAAAACCCTATCTTTCGTTATAAATATGTCCTATACGTATTTGTCATAGTTTCCGAGATTTTGACATTTTTGTATTTATTATTTGGTTTTCAATGGCAATCGCCTTAGAATTTGCTTTATTATCGAATTTTCTAATTATAATACACTACAAGTGACGCAAAATTAAAAATTCAGCTCTTAATATTGTGCTAAGAATCGCGACCTAAAGACTTAGAACAGATATTTTACCAACTATTCTTAAATATTTACTATTTTGGCTATTATAAAAGCGTAGGTAGTGTCAAATTTAGTTAGAACTTAATGTACGAAGATGCCTTAGACAATCCTAAAGTAAAAACAAATGAAAACGGGGAAAATGTTGTCATGGCGAAATGTCAAACTCTTGTATTTGTCAAACAAAAATCTTTTTTGGCTTTTTCGCAACTGAATAAAAATATTTAACTTTAAATTGATTAAAGCAAATATTTAATAAAATTACATATCTCAACATGTAAACTAGTCTGTCTACAGAATGTTTCGATATATAATATAAACAATAATTATGTATCGAAACATTCTGTAGACAGACTAGTTTACATGTTGAGATATGTAATTTTATTAAATATTTGCTTCAATCAATTTAAAGTTAAATATTTTTATTCAGTTGCGAAAAAGCTAAAAAAGATTTTTGTCAATCTAAACGCAACAAATAATCTGAACACATCTTGTATTTGTGTAGTAACGGTGTTCAAATTGATTCAAAATGAATTTTTCTAGAGAAGAATTGATTAACATGTTTTGGGCGCAAGTGATTGTTTTTTAGCAAGTAGAGTTTATGCGCAACGGTTTAGCAATGCCGAAGGTCATCCTCATGAGGTATCATTTGTCAGACTCAAAGAACGATTTGAAAGAACTGGATGTGTCGATTACGAACAAAAATTGGAAAGGCAGAAAAGAGCCGCAAATGAAGAAACTGAATATCTTGTTATGCAAACTTTAATTGAAAATCCTCATATTTCATGTAGGCAGTTAGAAAAAGAGAGAGGTGTTGCTAAATCTACGGCAAATAGAATAAATAGAAAACATAAATTTCACCCATACCATATTCAACTGGTACAAGAGCTGGATCAAGACGATCTCAATCGAAGACTTGAATTTTGTACTTGGGCATTAGCAAAAAATAGAGAAGAACATGATTTTTTCAATAACATTTTATTTACTGATAAAGCGACATTTCATAAAAATGGATAAGTCAACCGACATATATTACCACTATTATAGTTCTGAAAACCCCAGATTCATTATCCCTTGGATCACCAGCATAGATGGTCTCTTAATGTATGGGCTGGTATAATCGGTAACCGTATCATTGGACCTTATTTTTTCGAAAATAGAATTAATGGAGACACTTTCCTAAATTTACTGCAAAACAGTTTGCAGGAGTGGATTGACGAATTAGCTTTGAATCAAGTGAGGCGGATGTGGTTCCAACTAGATGGCGCTCCGGCACATTTTAGCAGGCAGGTGAGGCAATTTTTAGACGCGAATTATGAAAATAAATGGATTGGTAGGGGAGGTCCAGTATCATGGCCGGCAAGGTCTCCGGACCTCAAAAAACTAGATTTTTTCTTGTGGGGTTTTGTTAATGAGCAAGTTTACCAAACGCCACCCACTATCATAGAGAATATGAAAATGAGAATTAGAAATGCATGTACAAATATCAATGCCGCGATGCTGGATAGAGTTAACAATTCCTTTGTGAATCGGCTACAAGTTTGTGTTGAAAGAAATGGTGGTCATATTGAACATTTGATCAAGTAATTGTAAGACTTCTTTTTCTGTTGTGTCTCTTTAATTAAAATATTTATTTGCATTTTTACATAAAGAAAAATAGTAGACTTAATTTTTAATTTTGCATTTTTTACTGTGTATTAATGTACAGGGTGATTCACCGAGATTTGCCACCTCCTTAATTAATTTATTTTTAATAACAGAGAAAAAGTTAAAATACAAAAGTGTTTCTCGGATATCAACTTTGTTATTTTAAATGGAACACCCTGTATATTATTACATTTTTGGATTCCTCGGAAAATTCTATAAAGTCGATAACAAAGCAAATTCTAAGGCGATTGCCATTGATAACCAAATAATAAATACAAAAATGTCAAAATCTCGGAAACTATGACAAATAGGTATAGGACATATTTTTAACAAAAGATAGGGTTTTGGGGTCACGAATAGACTAAAATATTAAAATACTATACATTCCACTTAAAAAAATGAAGATATGATGTTTTTAATTTTTTTAATTTCTCCTACTTATCTAGGACCCCCTGTACAACGCCGACAAATTTTGTTCACGTTAAAAGACAAACCATACTTACCATACAAACAACGGCCCACGTCGTTTAAAAAAAGGCACTGCAATTCACAATTTTTTACAAAATGCCTGTATTAGAAAGACTATCAGATTTGGACATAGGACATGTTATATAAAAAATGTGCAGAATCACGAGCAGAATCTAAATATGCAAAAATATACAGGGTGTCCTATAAGAAAAAACAACTTTGCTTTGCTAAATATTTTTGGGACACCCTGTATAAATGAAAATAATTTTAGGTTATGTAGCCCGTATTGTTCTACAACTTTTGCATTTGAACTTTTTTTATATCGCTATCCGTTATCAAGATATCAACCGAGAACGCACTATTGGGACATCCTGTATATATATATATATATATATATATATATATATATACAAACTTTCATTAAATTACCTTACCTACTTAGATATAACTGCTGCCATTGGTTAATGGAGGCTGATAATTTTTTAAAATTATAAACAATTTTACATTCTCTAAAACGGCAAATCACTTTATTTTGTCCCTAGAATTCAGTGAGATTATAAAAAGGGGGCAGTCATTTAAAAAAAAACAAATACGACCTGTATATGCGAAAATAATTTTAAAATGTGGTTATAATAAATTTGCTTGTATCAAGTATCGAGCGACCGCGTCGTCTGAGATGGACCACCCTGTATATTCTATGTCTATCTTTGGTGTTACGGTTATCGATCAAATTTAATCTAAAAAAACATCTGCACTAGGTTATCGATAAGATTTTTTAAATTGCTGAAAGTTATCATCGTATCCGTTTCATCAACAAGTTATTTATTTCATTTCAAGGTGATTTCGTACCACCCAATAACGTTATTATTTATTTTACCAGCCGTCAGCTGTTTCTGCCGATTCTAGCACAGTCGGCAGTGTGTTATTTTACATACCAGTTTCGAGTATTTTGTACTAATACCTCGACTAGTATATTTTTTTAAATTCATCCTTCGCGTGCTAATAAGTGAAGTGTTTTTTTTCCTTTGCTAAAATGGCATCGATTCTAACTGAAGAAATACTGAGTGAGTTACGTTGCGCAATATGTTCGCGATATCTCTCACAAAACGTCTGTAATCGTAATAAATATTCGAAAGGTGCCGTCTGTGGGCGGTGTACCCATCCAAGATCAGCGAAAAAATATAATACTTCACCATCCCTATTCGGAAAAGTAGCCGACTTTTGCCTGTTTCCCTGTATCAATCGATATGAGGGTTGCAATTTGCTGCTGAAATATTCGGATGTGGCTAAGCACGAATCTGGCTGTAGAGGTAACAAATATGCATGTCCAATTTGTCCAGTCGAGATTTACCCACCTGAATCCCTACTACACTTGGAGAAGCATTATGAGAGCTGCCATAAAGAATATTTTTTGAAAAAGGCGAAGTTTACCGTTGATGCCAGCGTCATGTCTCAATCGTCCTACCTCTTTGTCGATAAAGAGAGTAACTCTTTGTTTGTAATAGAAGTAAACTTTACTCTCGACAGATTATCTCTTTGTGGATTTGTAGCAGGAAATGCTAGGGTGGCAAGGAAATTTAAAATCAATAATGTGGTACAACAGACAGACGAGATAGTTTTGTGTTCGCCTTTGGAACATAATTGTGTACCAGAAGATTCCCAGTTGCGCCTCGATGTGAACGTTGTGGCAAGTGAAAACAAAAGTTTCATTTGTGAATTTCTTTTTGAAATAATTAACAAAAGAGTTCCATTTGTTGCCGTGGATCTAGGCTTGAGTGAAGCTATGCCGTTTGGTTTAAGGAAATTGCCCAAGTTGTACCTAGATCCTAGATATTTTCCTGGGAACAGCAAATGTTACAAGCTATCTGCTTGCAAAAGCAAGCTTGTCAATGTAAAAAATAAAAAATATAGTTTACAATTAAAATGTAGTGTTTGCGACACGTATTTCTGGAATTGCTACGAATGGTTAAGTCATGAGTTTAAGGAAGAGGACGGAGATAAAACGAGGTTCAGTTTTATGTTATATACTACGAAATTTTATGAAACCCAAGATATGGTTTGTCCTTGTTGTGTAACACGCTTTGATTTTCTTGAAATGAACCACATTACTTGTCAATTAAAGAAGTGGAAGCCAACACACTCAGATATTTTTAACATGAAATTATTTTGTCGTTACAATTGTGGAGGTCTATATAATGTGTATGACTTAAAATTACATGAAATGGAGTGCATATATAATTTACGAAAACTTTCAGATGAAGAATATGTCAAGAAAATGTTTGGTAATATAACCTACGAAGAAGGTGCAATTTTTGTAAATGGAAATATTGTTTATTTGAGGAATTATAGTGAAAATATATACATGTATGTTGTTAACGATGAGGGTTATAAATGCAAAGTAGTGTTGTCGTGTAACGGCGAGGGGAAAGATATCACTGGAGAAACCGTTGAATACGATAAATCGAAGTATCAAATTGAATTTTACTTTGGAAGTTTAGATTTTAATTATTTTTTTATAAAAAAATATGTTGAAAGATTTTCTCATAGATTGTTTAGAAACCCATTTATAGTGCGATTCACAAAAATCGACCCAAATGTTGAGCTTACTATTTGAGTATTGTTAATAATTTGTAGAAGTAAGTAGTTAAAGTTGGTAATTTCCATTCGTTTACATTTGTAATTTTCTTTTTTGAAATAATAACTTGATTATATATAATTGTCTAGTTCCCGGTGTTTTTTTGAAATCTTAAAGGGTTGAAGGTTTTCAAAAATAGACCAAATATTATGATTCTTTTTATTTCGCTACGTTTTGGCAGATGTTTGCTATTATCATCAGGCTAAAATGACAAAGGATCTTATACATGTAATATCACAAACAAAACATATTTGTTTCTACAATTATATAATATTATTGTTTGGTGGGTAACCATCAAGAGAAAAAAATTATGTGTTTCTTATAAATTAGAAAAAAACATTTGTTATTATTTTTTATAGTTTATAAAAAACGTCATCATCATTAGACAAGAAATTATTGGATATTATAAATATAAACATACCTTTTTGGTAGGTTTGCACCACTTTAAACAATACTTTGTCTTTAATTTGTTTATGCAGGCTTATTTTATTAATTTTTATCTACATAAGAGCATTCGAGTTAAAGACACCGAGCACAGAAAACAATAAAAACGCATGCATCCTTCTCGCGATGTCCATTCATCTGTCAATGTCTGTGATTGTCGGCCAAATTGGTATTACCAAGCTTGGAGTGTGTTATTTTGTCCTTTTTACTATTTAATATATTGTATACTTATAATGCGGGAGTGCCTTGTGCCAGGGTGTAGAAATACCCAGGGAAATAAGGAGAATACACCAAGAATATCCTTTCACAGGTACGTATTTAGAACAATTTTATTTTCATTTGTATTTCATAAAGTATAATCCAAAATAACTGTTGTTAAAGCATTTTTAATATCGTTAATTTATTGTGAATATTAATTTTTCACTGGTTGTCTCTCATCTGAAAGAAATATAATCTAAACGCCCACTGCCATGATTTTTAGCTTTATGTAGTCAGTTCTATTAGCTATGTTAAAAATTAGCCCTTCTAAATTTAAACTAAAATCCAACTTTTATACCTTGACGTCGGCGTCAGTTCGTGCAGTAGTGGTAATGAATAGTAAAAAATCGAGTGTTTGGGAACGTACCTACATTTTATTTAAAAAAATATCATTACAGAGTTTGTTCAACATGAAAACCGGACGCCAAGAAATCTCTTTAAACCAGTGGTGTCCCGTCGTTCTTTAAATAATATGGCACTCCTTTTTGACTATACGCACTTCAGATAATTAAAAAATGTAACTATGCTTAATGAACCTTTATCTATATTTGTCGGTTTTTTTTCGTGTACCGCACTTCTATATCTCTCTATTTTATCTTTACCTATAAATATATTTTTTCTTGAGTTCTGTCATTAACGGTTCCCGGGCTACTGCCTACGTCCACTATTATTGGACTACCCAGTATAGTGATTCACGATTTACAAGTCCAGATTTTACAAGGACAGCCAGCATCAGATCCAATGAACGAGATTTATCAAAATTTTAATTTATGCAGTTCGACTTTGAGCTACTCGGGTATGACAAAAGTGGCCGTCTGTCTCCGTTTGTCATATTTCTTTATACAGGGGCCGTCATTGTCAAGTACTATACAGGGCGTTTTTTATGTCCTAAAAGTCTTAACTTTTGAGATACAGGATGGTAAAGTTTAAAAAGAAAACATTTTTTTTCATCCCAATTCTGATGCTATTGTAGATAACTGCATGAAATCTGATACACGTTTTCTATGCATTAAGGAGCAAACGGATTTACCCAGGTTAATTACATATGCACGCCACTGGTAGATATTTCAAAAATTGATTGTTAATAATGTACTTTTATGCATAAAAGATGTGAATCAAATTGCACACACTTATTTATCTATAATCAGCATCAGAATTAGGATTTTAAAAAAATGTTTTTTTTTTAACCCTGTATCTCCAAAGTTAAGACTTTTACGTTCATATTAAAATTTCTTCTTAAAAAGGGGTCCAAGAATCACCCCCCTTTAACATTAGCACGCAATTAGGAAACGCACTGTATAGTACTTCAGAATGACGCCCCCTCTATAAAGTAATATGACAGACGGACACAAACGGTCACAAGTCGAACTGCATAAGTTAAAATTTTGATAAATCTTGTTTACTGGAATCAGTGCTGGCTCTCCTACTATAACTACATTGATGTGTTAATTTTGGAAAAATATGAGTTCTGTAGTTTTTCAAATATTAATTGCAATGTTAGATATTTTTTGACACCCGGTATTGAACAGAAAATTAATTATTTTGAAGCAGTTTATGAAAAATTTTACAAATTATATGAAAAAAAAAAAACTAAGGAATTTGTGAGGTTGACGGCTGTGATTCTAATGGTTCGATTCCTTCTAAATCGTTGTCTTCCTCTGAAAATGATGAAGTTTCGTCGTCACTACTTGAAGATCCCAGTGTGATAACTAAATCATCAATAACCGTTTCAATTTTACCATCTACTTCCCAGTATTTATCTTCAATAGAACGAACATGTTTAACATACGATTTCCAATTTTTATCCGATATTGAGTCAATCGTTTCTAATGTTATTTTATTTAAATTTTTAATTGAAAGTTCATTGGTGTTGCGCTCTCGAATATATTTTTTTACTCCTGCCCATGCAAGTTCAATAGGGTTTGGGTTCGCACATGTATGGAGGCAGCTTTAAAGGTGTATGAACGAGATTACGTAAAAGACCGTCAATTTTATAGTTTTTTCTCTAGGCTTGTTGGCTGATATTACTTCATATAATTGATATTTTCTCCATGTTGGATCACATTCAAGATTGTTCAATTTAAGCCACGATATTAGCGAGCTTTTGTAGAGTATTTAGTTGGCACTTTATCTTCTACGTGAGAATGATAAGACGCATTATCCATTACCACGACTGATTTGGGAGGAATGTTAGGCAGAAGCTTCTCGAGCAACCACTTTTCAAAATTATCTCTATTCATCTGTCCATGATAGTCTTCAGTTGTTAGTCCCGAGCGAAAAACTAAAGCAGCACCTGGAACAAATCCGGCTTCTGAACCAGCATGAACTGTAATAAAGCGACTGCTAGAGCGGATTTCCTGAACAACACCTGTAACACTTTCATTTTGCCAGCATTTGTTCACTGTCATATCATTATCTACCCAGGTTTCGTCTAGATACACAATATGGCGTCCTTCTTGCCTATATTGCTTTACAGTTGATAGATATTTCACCCGCCAGTGAAAAATATTTGGTCTCTCAATGACCAATTTTCGTTTATTTTGGCACTTGCGCTAACATTACGAAGTAGGGGTTTGCAGGTCGGAACCTTCTTCAAGTTTATATAAAAATCCTCTATTGTTCGTCGAATTACTTGAAAATCACCATCGTCGATTTTATCTTTGTATGATAATCGGGGTCTTTTTTTACCAGGAGATTTTAAAGGTGAAGTAGAACATGAGCGATCATTATGTTCTCTTTGAATTTTTCTTACACTACTTTCCTAAATACCAGTGTAAAATGCAGCGCGTTCTGTTCGATTTTGAATTGGAATAGTCAAACTATATAGAAATGAAAACAAATGCTCGAAATGTATAGTCGCCACTGGAAATAGCTAGAACCTTCTAGCGGCAAGTGCATGAAGACTCTAGGGAAATCCCAATTACAAGTGGACCAGTGCGAAATTTAATAAATCCTCGATTAATTAGCTGGCGCACTTTATAGGTGAAGAGGCAAACTATTACAACAAATAAAATAACATAAAATTTATTTGCGTACACAAATTTTACTTTTCCGTTTGCTTAAGACTATGAACCTTTATTTTAAGGACCGCCCGGTTTTCTTTCGTGACCCGCAGTTTATTACGGCAGTCACAAGACGAAATAAAATATTGTAAGAAACATAAACTGGTTGCTGTAATTTCAGTGTATTTTTGAACTTGTCAATGTTTTGGGTCTAACTGAGACCTGACCATTCCTGAGTTCCTTACATCACAAATAATACTCAACCCTTAATATGAGAGATGTATTTTTATTGCGGTCATTATTCAGAACGCTTTTAGATGAAAGAAACCTATTTTAACTCGTCTTTATTTGCTTCACCTATATGTTTGTTTGTTTGTTACGGAATCTTCAAATGTAATTTTCATCGACTTCGAAACGTCGGATTAAATTGTAATTTTACACACTTATCAAGGACCGATGACAATGCAATAATTCGATAAACTTGTTTCAGTATCCTGATCAGGATCATTAGGATCAACGATTAATTAATTTTTACCGTTATCTTATAACGCCATTTTATAAATTAATATCTCGAAAGCCAAAATAAATTTAGACAATATATTACAATAAATAATATGAATTATGAAAAAAAATGTTGAGGACGTCCGAAGTTCAAACAAAATTTGATTAGAAAATTTAACACATTTAAATAATAGTTTAAAAAACTAAAAGACACTCTTTAATGGTAAACCTAACTATAAAGTAAAATTAATTAATTAATAAAAGAATAAAATGATTAATGAGAAAGTTATTGTCATTGAGTCAAAAAGATATTTTTTTTACAATTTTCTCCCGTTTTCTGTGGGCAACGGAACTAAACTGACACTTTTAATAAGCTGTTTTCTACTTCTCTCGTAAAAGCCAAATATTGTAATCGTTAAGAAATCGCCCTTTCAAATTTTTACAGATCTTGATGTTTTAGAGTCCTCCTCGATGCCACAGCATAACGAAAAACTTAATCCAATTGACTTCAAATTTTGGTCAAAAATTTGATAGATAGATAAGCGTTTATTTATATTCCAAAATATAACAAATAGATATACAAAAAAAACCCAGTGGATGTGGAACAGTGTCAGTAAGTAGTATTACAATTACTAAATAGCGGCATATATAAAATGTCTTAGAATCTATCTATGTATTTGTTCGTCTAACCAAACATTGTGTCATTTTAGCCTGATGATGGTACCAAACATCTGCCGAAACATCGCGAAATAAAAAAAATACGTAATATTGGGTTTATTTTTAGAAACCTTCAACCCATTTATATATAAGAAATATAAAGTTTATTTAATGTGTAACGGTGTACTGTCGTGCGTTACGGTCAGACAATTTATCATGATTATAAATCTATATGTTTTTTTAAGTAAACATATTTATTATTTGATAATTTAAATATTTTATTACTTATGGACCTATATTGCGCGTATTAAATTTTCTGGATTCAGTTAGGCTTGCGGTTGTACGTAAATAGGTTAATTATAATTATTGTGTATATTTAAGTTATTATATCACTATATTTCAGTATTTATTTGAGGCTAAGGATGAATTATTTCATTTCAGTGATATCATTTATTTAATTTTTTTTGGATACTTACGAATCTCCCTCGTATTTGTATAAATTTGGCAGCCAATAGGCGACACGTTGTCCACCGCGTGGTGTAGACTAGATTTTGGCTTTCCTTGTTCCTCTTAAGGCAGATTTAAAAATGCGTTCTTGTCGCACACACAAATAATGCTTACTTCTTTGGCGAATAATTGCATGCATGTCGTTGATCCTAATAAATACAAGGGAATTTGATATTTAATATTATTATCGTTCAATTGGGAAGATAACATAAAGATTAAAACTTATTTTTCCTAGTTATTTTCTGTTAATGTTGGCTTGTTGAATTGTAAATATTTATACAGGGTTATTCACGCAACCCGTTCATTAAAAGTTTTTGATGATGCCATTTAGATAAAAATTTCAAATTTTGGGATTAAGGTAAGGTCAAGGTTTTTGAAATATTTTCAACTTCCTGTCACTTCCGGTTTAACCGGAAGTTAGTATCAACTTGCTTATTTTAAATGGAACACCCTGTATTTTATGATATTTTTGGATTCTACGGATAATTTTTATGCTATTTTATGTAGCATGTCCTATACCTAGGTTCGAGCGTTCTTAAGATATTTGACCTTGAACTGAAAAGGAGCCTTCGGCGTACCAAATTTTAAAATCTCATATTTTTGTAAGTTTTGAAGATATAATCTTCATATTTTGCAGACGATCGGTAAATAATCTTAGGTTTCTATTAATTTATTGAATTTGTCTATTTTTATACAGGGTGTCCTAAAATCAGCGGCAAACATTCACATTTTCAAAGCCGCTAAAGTCCGTTTTTTTAAATGGGACACCCTATAACTTTATGCACTATCAAATGTAGAATTTCATTTTCTATCGAACTGTATTAAGGTTCCCTATACCTATTCGTAACCATTTTCGAAATAATTGGGTTTTATAAAAATATCGTATGTAGTTGCTTAAATGTTTACATGTTCCAATGGTGAGCCATGGAAAAACAATTGAGATCCAATATCCAATATGACAGATGATTAGTATGCCTTATTTATCGAAAGCAGTGAGTGATAAACTAAATCTTCTAAATCGAAATGGAAGAATACTCAAACGCTGATATTCTCAATATATGGAGAATGTTATAAAATTTTGGAGAGAACGTGTCGTGTGTTTAATGAACGCCACCCTGATTTGCCGCCAATGAACTAGTCAAAATTCAAGAGGATTGAAACGAAATTTTTGCGTTTTGGCAAGGTTAAAGTTACAAAAAATGTTCCGAAACCAGTGACAAATGCCGAGGATAACGTAATAAACACATTAGCTTATTTCCACGCAAACCCGCAAAGTTCAATACCGTCTGCAGAAAACGATTTGGGAATTTCTTCTTTATCTGTCCAAAGAATCTTGAGCGTACATCATATGCACCCTTATTCCTTCCAAAACGTGCAAGCCTTGAGACCTGGTGATGACGCCCGACGAGTAGAATATTGCGAATTCATGTTTCTTCAATTCCTTTCAAAAATATTTTGGAAATTTTCTAGAAAAGGAATAACAAATAGAAGAAACGAACATTTCTGGGCAGCAGAAAATCCGCACGCTTTACGCGAAACGCGTTCTCAAGAGAGGTTTAGCTTCAATGTTTTCGGTATAGTATTAAATGATCAGGTGCGGTACTGTATTTATGAAGACAATTTAAACAGTGATAAGTATTTGGAAATTCTACGAGGGACGGTTTCTGAATTTATAGAAGAAATTCCTATTGGTGAGCTGCAAAATTATTGGTATCAATTAGATGGGGTGCCAGCACATAATTCCGCTGCAGTTTATCTCCAATTATCTCGAATTTTTGAAGATCGCTGGATTGGTTCCAATGGCCCTTGGAGATGGCCCCCGTGATCGCCTGATTTAACACCCCTATACTTTTATTATGGGGATTTATCAAAGGTAAAGTCTATGCTTCCCCAGTAAATAACCAACAAGATTTACTGGACAGGATACGAACAGCTTTTGCCGAATTAGAAAACGGACAAATTCAACGGGCCACAGCAACTCTACAAAGAAGAATTGAAATGTGTCTTCAAATGAACGGACAGCATATAGAACATTTGTTATAATTCAATTTTATTATTTTATTTATTTATTGTTGATTGTTAGATTGCTATAATTTTTAAGTTCGCTAAAACAAGTTTAGAACAGACTCGAACTTAGTAGATATGGTTAAAAATAATGTAAACAATTTATTACATTTTTTATAACTTTAACTTTTCCGAAACGAAAAAATTTCGTTTAAATCCTCTTCAATTTTCTCTTGTTCATTGGCGATAAATGAGGATGTTTTTCATTAAAAACATGGCACGTTCTCTCCAATATTTTGTAACATTCTCCGCGAATATAAAATAAATTGATATCAGCTTTTGAGTGTTATTTTATTTTAATTTAAAAGTTTCAAATTAGCTGTCATGTTGAATAGAAAAGCACAACAATTGTTTTTCCATGGCTTACTACGGGAAGGTGTAAGCATTTAGCAAATACATATGATAGTTTAATAAAAACCTGATTATTTCGAAAATGGTTACGAATAGGTATAGGGAACCTTAATACAGTTCCATAGAAAATTAAATTCTACATTTGATAGTGCATAAAGTTATAGGGTGTCCCATTTAACAAAACGGACTTTAGCGGCTTTGAAAATGTGAATGTTTGCCGCCGAATTTAGGACGCCCTGTATAAAAATAGACAAATTCAATAAAAAAAATATAAACCTAAGATTATTTACCGATCGTCTGCAAAATATGAATATTATATCTTCAAAACTTACAAAAATATGAGATTTTAAAATTTGGTACCTGGAAGGCTTATTTTCGGTTCAAGGTCAAATATCTTAAGAACGCTTGAACCTAGGTATAGGACGTGCTACATAAAATAGCATTAAAATTCTCCGTAGGATCCAAAAATATCATAAAATACAGGGTGTTCCATTTAAAATAAGCAAGTTGATACCAACTTCCGGTTAAACCGGAAGTGACAGGAAGTTGAAAATATTTCAAAAAACAAGTACCCCTTGAATTTACCTTAATCCCAAAATTTGAAATTTTTATCTAAATGGCATCATTAAAAACTTTTAATGAACGGGTTGCGTGAATAATAAATAAATAATAATATATATATATATATGTATATATGTATACAGGGTGGCCCAACGAAAAGGTCCCACCCTTATTTATGACTTTCCTGGTATATTTTGGGAAAAACGCTTGGACACGTCAATTTTGATTTTTAGGGGGGCGTCTTTTCATGTATGATTGTATAATACAGGGTGTTCCAAAAATAAGATATCGCATTACACTTGACATTTTTAAATGGAAACCCCCAATTTTTTTTCTATTTTTGGATTCTCCAGGAAGTTTTTAGTAACTTTTGTATAATAGAGTTTATACCTATCTTCAACCATTTTGAAGTTATTTGAATAATTGAATAATATCAAGTATTGATAAATTAAATTCAAGAAAGGGTCAAAATAACGAAACTTTATTATCAAAACGGAAACATTGCAAGGGCTACTGCCCGGTTGTTTAATACGTTACATTCAGTCAAAAATATTAACCATAAGTATGTGGCTAAATTAATAAGAAAATTTGAAGCAACTAGATCTGTATCTAATATTCGCCGGAATCAGGAACACTAAACCATTTACAGTTTTACATTCACATTAAAATTTAAACAAAAATTAGTTACTTAGCTACAATGTGTCAAAAAGTCAATGTGGTAATAAATGTTGAAAGTGGTGTCCGTTTACCTCCATGCAATAATAAATATTTTGCTCAAATCTATTCCTAACATTTTCACACATTTCTGGAGTTATTTGTCTGCATTCCGCCGTGATCCGCTCCCGAAGATCTTGGATGGAGTCTGGCTTCGTACTAAAAACCTTACTTTTTATATGTCCCCAAAGAAAGTAATCTAAAGGACTCAAGTCCGGAGACCTTGGTGGCCACTCAATGGGGCCGCGCCGTCCGATCCACTGATTTGGGAAATGGGTGTCCAAAAACTGTCGTACTGGAGCTACATAGTGCGGTGGTGCACCATCTTGTTGGAAATGAAGAAAATTTTCATTATAATTAACCTCATTTTCTATTATTTCGGTTATTCGTGGCTCTATTGTATTTTCCAACATGTCCAAGTACAACTCCCCCGTCAAGTTTCCAGGAATAAAGAAAGGTCCTACAATATGATTTCCGAAAATGCCGGCCCAGACATTAATTTTTTGTGGGTATTGCGAATGTACCTCTCGAAACAAATGTGGATTCGAGTCGCTCCAATATCGACAATTATGTCTATTTACAGCACCATGTAAATAGAAGGTACATTCATCCGAAAAACAAATGTTAAATAACAAATTTGGGTTATTGTTCAAACGTTGTGTCATTAATTCGCAAAACTCCAACCTTCTATCATAATCGTCTTCATTAAGCTCATGGACAAGTTTAGTTTTGTACGGGTGAAATTTATAGGATTTCAAAATTCTTTGCACTGTTGAGCGTGTAAATCCTGAAGAAGTAGCCAGACCACGAGTACTTTGGGTGTTGTCAAGAGCCACGTGTCCCAAAACTGCTATTTCTCTGGCTTCATTTCTACTTGGACGATTTTCCTGATTCCGGCGAATATTAGATACAGATCCAGTTGCTTCAAATTTTCTTATTAATTTAGCCACATACTTATGGTTAATATTTTTGTCTGGATGTAACGCATTAAACAACCGGGCGGTAGCTCTTGCAATGCTTCCGTTTTGATAATACAGTTTCGTTATTTCGACCCTTTCTTGAATTGAATAAATCATTGCAAAATATTATAATAGAACTAGGCAACTTAACGATTTCAAATCAAAGATAAAGTTGTTCTATGATTTACGATGACATTGACGGATGCTAAATTTCTTGCTGGTATCGGTGATTATTATTTTTTTCCGTATTATCAGTACTAAATTAAATGAGGCGAATTTTATAAAAAAAATTAAAAAAACTTCAAAATGGTTGAAGATAGGTATAAACTCTATTATACAAAAGTTACTAAAAACTTCCTGGAGAATCCAAAAATAGAAAAAAAATTGGGGGTTTCCATTTAAAAATGTCAAGTGTAATGCGATATCTTATTTTTGGAACACCCTGTATTATACAATCATACATGAAAAGACGTCCCCCTAAAAATCAAAATTGACGTGTCCAAGCGTTTTTCCCAAAATATACCAGGAAAGTCATAAATAAGGGTGGGACCTTTTCGTTGGGCCACCCTGTATATATGTATATGTATATGTATATATATATATATATATATATATATATATATATATATGTATATATATGTATATGTATATGTATATGTATATGTATATGTATATATATATATATATATATATATATATATATATATATATATATATATATATATATATATATATATATTTATTTATTTGCCTATATTAACTATATTTTCAAAATTCTGGATAACTGTAACTCTTATAGAAACCCATAGTTTGCAACTTAATATTAGAGAATTTTTAATATCCAGTCAGAATTTGGATTTTACGCGGGATGACGCCATTACTAATATATTAGCTAAATATTACACGTATCGAATGATATCGATATACAGTCTCATGCATCGATACATGGCACGTATCATTTTCAAAGTATCGATACAGATTATCGAGTATCGGAAGCAAAACTAGAATATCGTATCGTTCCCTAAATACAATTCTGTTGCGGGTAACATTTGCTAAGGGAATTTTTATCCACTGAATTGAAATATTTCATAAATATTATAATTAGAAACTGGTTCCGCTTTTCGGAACGGTTTAATGATACTTTTCTAGCGTCTTTCGATAATTGGTGGCCAAATCTAAATTAATATCTTTTATCGTTTCAAGTGTTTTGTGTTGGGAACATTATTTTTTATTTATTTGTTTACTAATGTAGAAGAAATACGACAGTGAACGGTACAGTTCACTGTCGATATATTATGATAATTTAATTTTTAATGGCACGATTTAATAAATGTTCTGTACAACTTACTTTAACTTGGCTTTACTTTCATAGTTCACGCCTTAAACAAACTACCTATTGGGGGAATCGAAAAAAAAATAGAAATCTATATATGTGCTTGTCCAGCTTGTCTTGTATGTATAAATTAAAATAAAAAGTAAGCGAATAAATTTATTCGATAGTTGAATATGAGTAATTTCTAGTTATTCGATAGTGCCCATCGCTAATGACAGCTGTTTGAATAGCAATTTGTAAACGTTTGGCGACTAGTCGCAACTTTGCCAAGTTTATACTATGAGTTTTTCATATTTCTGTTACTTTATTCTTCCAAAATGTGTGGTGTTTTATTTTTTTTCGATTTAATTCCACGATAGGTTAACATTGGCTATGTTTCCTCTCAAGGAAACTGTGGTAGCGCGCCATTTACAATTGCTTATTGCATATCTTTTCGTTTCGTTTAAGAAGTGTTCTTCAATGTGGCAACGTTGCGTATTTACTGTCAACTGCTATAAGTCATTTTAAGATTGAAAAATATACATTTTGTTTACTTTACTAATTTTTTGTTGATAAGATGGCAAAACCCTCAATTTTTTCTTGTAAATTACTATTCGGATAGTCCGAGAGACCCCATATATATATATTTTAGTACATTTGATATGTGAGGTGCTGTTTTTCTTTTTTTTTTGCTAAAATGGCATCAATTCTAACAGAAGCAATTCTGAGTGAGTTTAAGTGCACAATATGTTCGCGATACCTCTCACAAAACGTGCGTAATCGTGATAAAAATTCGAAAGGTGCCGTCTGTGGGCGGTGTACCAACCCAAGTTCAGCGAAAAAATATAATACTTATCCATCCCTATTCGGAACAGTGGCCGATTTTTGTCTGTTTCCGTGTATCAATCGTTACGAGGGTTGCAATTTGCTGCTGAAATATTCGGATGTGGCTAGACATGAATCTGGCTGTAAAAGTAACAAATATGTATGTCCAATTTGCCCAGTCGACATTTATCCACCTGAAACCTTACTGCACTTGGAGAAGCATTATGAGTGCTGCCATAAAGAATACTTTTTGAAGAAGCCCAAGTTTACCGTTAATGGCAGAGTTATGTCCGAATCGTCCTACCTCTTTGTTGATAAAGAGAGTAACTCTCTGTTTGTAATCGAAGTAAATTTTACTCTTGATAGGTTGTCACTTTGTGCTTTTGTAGCAGGAAATGTTAAAGTGGCAAGGAAATTTAAGATCAATAATGTGGTACAGCAAACAGAGGAAATAGTGTTGTGTTTGCCTCTGCAACATAATTCTATACCGGAAGACTCCCAGTTGCATTTTGATCTGAAGGTGGCAGCATGTGTAGCCGAAAGTTTTACTTGTGAATTTCTTTTTGAAATTCTTAATAAAACAGCACCAGTTGTTGCCATGGATCTAAACTTGAGTGAATCTATGCCGGTTGGTTTAAGGAAATTGCCACAGTTATACTTAGATTGTAGATATTTTCCTGGAAACAGCAAATGTTACAAGCTGTCTGCCTGCAAAAGCAAGCTTGTCAATACTAAAAATGAAAAATTTAGTTTACAGTTAAAATGTAGTGTCTGTGACACATATTTCTGGAATTGCCATTCCTGGACAAAATATTGGTTCACCGAAGATGGTGGTTACAAAGTATGGGGAGATTTTACACTATTTACATTTAAATATAAAAAGACACAGGATAGAGTTTGTCCGTTCTGTAGTTCGACATTTTCTAAAAATGGATATCCATATGAGCCAGTAGATTCAGATATATTAAAGGTGAAATTATTTTGTCGTTATGGCTGTGGAAGTCTATATAATGTATATGATTTAAAATTACATGAAATGGAGTGTATATATAATTTACGAAAACTTTCAGATGAAGAATATGTTAAGAAAATATTCGGTAATCGAACATATGAGGAAGATGCAATTTTTGTCAATGGAAATATTGTTGATCTGAAGAATTATGGTGAAAACATACCTATATATATTGTCAATGATGAGGGTTATAAATGCAAAATAATGTTATCCTGTAAAGGACAATGGACAGAGGTTTTTGGGCATACAATTGAATACGATAAATCAAAGTATCAAATTGAACTTTTTTTTGGAACTGAGGATTATTATAATTTTGATTTAAAAAAATATGTTGACAATTTTATTCATGAAAAATTTACCAAGCCATTTATTGTACGATTAACAAAAATTGACACAAGTTGTATGGTTACTGTTTAATTAATGTTAACAAGTGATCAGAGTAGTTGAGTTAAAGCTATTAGTATCAAGGATGAAATTATTAAAATTTTATAATTTTTAGATTAAATATAATAATTAAATTGAAGCCAAAGACCAAAAATGCCAAAATTGAGATTTTGTTAGAGATTGTTTTGAAAAGTTCTGCGGAATCATTTGGAGCAAGAAAACCAGCCATGTGGAGCACATAAAACTTTGCTTTTTGATCCATGACGTTTTATTGCCTCAAACAGTTTGAAGCATACATTATATAAGTTATTGTTATTTTTCACAAAACTATCTAAACTGCATGTGGACAGTTGTTGCACCCTTCAATTATATTTAAAACTATAACATTTGCATATTTACATATATTCATTTAGTTTAAAGTAGCACTGAGTCAATTACAAAAATTGGCTAGTTATATAGTTATTGACTTTCACAGATTGCTCTGTCACCATCCTGTCGAATAACTCTACGAGTTGAATTTTTCAAAATTTACTATCATACACTGCAGAAGAAAGCTGTTCACTATATTGCTGGTGTGGTTCTAAGAGAATCCTGCAGACCTCATTTTCTGTCACAAAAAAATCCTAACTCTTAGCTCTTTATTTACCCTCGAAACAGCATGTCTAATCTTTAAATACCGAGAAAATATACAGCGTCCTGCAGGTCAACGAAACACCAGACAAGCTTTGGATTTGCCTTTGCCAGTGCCTACTACTGCTTTGACTAAGAATTCTTTGATTTATGAGGGTAGAAAGCTTTTTAACCACTTGCCAAGTAGCCTTAGAACAATTGGGTCATTAAAACAATTTAAAAGAAGTCTTAAGAAAGTATTGTTAGGCAAAGCCTACTATAACCTTGCCGAATTTTATGCTGACCCTATTGCCTAATTTGTCTGTTTGTATATGTTATCTATCTTATGTTCTTTTTTCAGCTGTACTGTTTTGCACATACTTGTATTTACTATTTTTGTATTTTATATTGTTTAGCTTGTTTAATGTTTTAAGATTTTTTGTATACTATTAAACTTTATATTATTTTGTAGTATGCTTTGTCAATGGAAATTGCATTTCCTCGATAATAAAGTATTTTGAGTTTGAGTTAAAAGAAAGTTAATAGAGCCTATGTTTGTAGGGTGATACAATTGAAAGTGACATATTTTGAATTTATAATCAGTTTTAATTAATAAGAGACTGGACTTCTTTATAAGAAAACTGTATAAACATCACATAAAAACAAATTCATACATCCTACCGTACTAAAAGTTAAACATTTCCCAGTTGTACCAATTTTATATCATTCTATCTTAAATGCTGTTTCAATTTGGTTTTAAATGGCCGGTTGCAGAAAGCTCAAAGTTTAGAATGCTTAATGAAATGTCAAATTTGCCAGCGCGTTCCTAGATTTCTGTAAGCAGCTTGTCAATTCCGAAAGCTCGGTTAAATATTCTAAACAGCAATTAAGTTTTGTACAACCGGGGATAAGGGTTTTTATATTTTTTAATTCTAATGGTAAAGAGTTAAAACTTACTAGGCCCTTATGGAAAATAACAGTTTCAGAGCTCTTTTTATTCTTGGCAGTACCATATAAATTGTGCTTGTTCCTAGTTGGATATGAGTGAATAATATCATTAGTGATCAATTTATCATAAGGTACTCTGGAGTTAAACCATTCATAATTTTAAATACAAAGATCATAGTCGAGAATTAAAGGAATTTTTTAACAGGAAGTCAATCCCATTGACCTAGCATATTCCTTATAGAAGTGTCCTTTTTTTGACCCAGAATTATATGCATTGCTCTGTTTTGCAATTTTTGGAGCCTATTAATTTCAGTTTTGTTTGCCAAATAAAGTGTGGATGAACTAAAAACGAAATGAGATGGTAACAGTGTATTAAAGACGATCATTCTTGACCAATATATTAAAGATCTTGATATCCTTGAAAGAAAAATTATTTTTGTTTTCTTGTCAATAACAAACACAATATGTTAAATAAGCAATAACATTAATGTTGTTGCCTATTTTAATGGTCTGATTAACCAACCCGAATTCATTTTGATATTAGTTATTACCTATTAACATAAATTTAGTCTTTTTAACATTTAGTTTAGATAAATTTGTATTAAACCAGATTTGTAGTTCCAGTTCATTATTAACTGTATTTACAATATGACTTAGATCTTTTAAATAAAAATGTATTAAAGTGTCATCTGCAAACAAATGAATTGAGAATATTTTGATTCTCTGATGTATTCTCACTTTTGTATACAAGATATTCGTTTTCCTACACATATTACTGCTTTTTGTGAGACTCTCATTGATGTGATTGTTACAAGTCCTTCTTTTAAAGTTGTTAGCGCAGGCGTTTCTTACTTTTTTCTCGTTGACCATAACATGGTCCAATGAGCTATAGATATGTCTTTTGAAAAACCTAAAAATGTAGCTAAGTTTGTTTGTGATTTTAAAAATTTTAATGAAACAGAGTTCTATCATGAGATTGGTTTAATTGACTGGTCTGAAATGTACAAAAAAGATCTGGATTGGCCAGTCAAAAGATATATTTCTGTTCTTTGAGGAAATGTTATAACATCACTGTTAGAACAGAACAAAGAACATATTTTTCTCAAACTCTTAGGGCATGTAGAAACAGTCCCAAATTACTATGGTCCGTAAGTGGGATATTCACAGAGCTGGCCAGCCTTCAGAAATACTACCTTTCCTTCTTTGGGACCCTAATAAAATTAATAACTCTTTTATTGATTCAGTGTGCTGGCCCATCCTACATAAACCGTTTTAAATGTGGGACATTTTCATCAAATGGCTTATTCTAAAGCAAAAGCCACATACCATAGTTGCTGACGGTATTTCTGCTAAGATGCTTCGGTTGTCGCTAAACTATGTAGCGGATCCACTGACACATATCATCAATGGATCCTTCTTAACCAGAGTTGTTCCAGTGGAAACTCGCGCTTGTTGAAAATTCCTAGGGCGTCTTCTGGAACCATTGAGCGCCTAGAAAATTTAAAACCTATTAGTTTGTTACCGGTGCGTTTGAAGATTGCCGAATCATCGTTGCATGGGCAACTAACTATCTTTCTTGATGAAAATGAAATTATATCAGATTGTCAATCTGGCTTTCGTCGTGGATTTGGAACGGTTACTGCTTTGTGCAACATTCTTGATAATTCATTGGGTGCTATTGACCGATAGCGAGTCACCTCTTTGACCTCTTTGAGCTTCTTGGTCGCCAACAAAAAATTAAATTTAATTCACATACTACTATAGGTGAATCTGATTTAAGATCAATTGACTCTGGTGTTCCACAGGGCTCAGTACTGGGTTCTTTACTTTTTTCCCTTTGCATTGCTGACATACAGTCTGTTCCAAAATCCTGGTACTGCCATCTTTATGCTGATGATAATCAGCTCTCATTTGATTTTCACCTAAAGGAAAGGACCAGGCAAGAAATATAATTAATGAAGATCTTCGGAAATGTTAAACAATGGATAAGGGATAACGGACTTATCTTGAATGCATTGAAGAGTCAGCAGATGTTGATAGGTTTGTGGTGGATGGACAAGTAATCTAGTTCAGCCAGTCTATTAGGAATCTAGGGCTGACAATTGATTCGAGATTGAAACTTTGCAAATATTTCTACATATATTCGCGGTCGAAATTTTATAAGTTGAATGAGATCAGATTTGTTCACTTATCCTGTTTTGTACGTCAAATACTGAATACCACCCACATCTTTGATATTATTTTATATTTTTAAATAGTATTTCCTTGATGTATTTATTTTTATTTCTTAATATGACTTAAATTGTAAAATGTAAACCAAAGAACAAAGGAGATCAGTTTCATTGAAAAGCCCTTCAAATCTTTATCTGATCAGCATTTAAATATCAATATAGATTTCTTCCTAATTGAGCCACAGTCAGGTGGCGCCCCTTTTAATTTCTAAAGGTGTACCCGAGAACCTGCAACCAACACAGCTCTCCGAAAAGAAGACTGGCTGCCGTTCGCATGTATTGGTAAGTTCATAGGGACTTTATGTCATAACTTTCTTTCCGATGCTCTGAGGAGCCCCTTACATATAGCTTATTATTAGAAAGGTTTTTAAATACGTCAATAAAAGGCATTTGTTAACATTTTCAAAATAAAGTCTTGCAAATTCTACGTGGCAGTGGCTTGGATTTTTTTAAATGTGTGAATAAATAAAAATAGAGGTAGTAACGTTTGGTTCATATGGGGTATGCTGATATTAAAAATGACTCCATAACATATTTTTTTTCTTGCAAATTAACCAAAAGCTCTCAACACAAGATTGGACAGACATTTTAAATCGCACTAACACTAATGAAGCAATGAATTTATTTTTCACTATATTATTACAATTAAAAAACAAATCTACTAAAGAAAAGCTCAATATCATTCAAAAGGGGAAAAATGGATAACGAATGGACTAATTGTTTCAATTAAACACCGAGACAAACTCAAAAAGACGTCTAATAAACCATTTCTCTCTGGCTCTTCATATTGAATATGAAAATTATCGTGACTATCTCAATAAACTAATTAGGTCACAAAAATCAAACTATCACAAAGAACAAATACTACTAAACAAAAACAATCTAAAAAAATGTATCAACTAATAAATGATCCCACAAATAGCAATTCAAAAAAAGAGAAGGAAACATAATAATCCAGAAATGGCTAACTTCTGTAACCAATATTTCACAAATGTCGCCATTGAATTAGAACATAAAATAAAAACCCCAAACAACTCTATACAACAAGATGTTTCTAAAAATGCATAATGTACTTGAAACCAGATGTACAGATAAAGAAATTATAAAACAAATTGCTTTGGTAAAAAATGAGTGTGCTTCTGGCATTGACGGAATATCCTCTAAACTTATAAAACTTGTTCATTTATATATTTTGAAACCCTTGGTCCATATAATAAACTTAATTTTTACCACAGGTATAGTACCTAACCACTTTAAACAAGCTGTTGGCACTCCTATACATAAGTCATGGTCAAAAAAATGCACTAAAAATTATCGTCCAATAAGCCTTATCAGTAATTTGTTGCAAAAATATTCGAAAAGTGTTTAAGAGGACGGGTTGATACAGTTTTTCAGTCCTTTTAATATTATATCAAAACAAAAATTTGGTTTTATTGATGATGGATTGAGTACATCAGATGCAATGTATTCCCTGTCATCTGATATTATAGAAAATCTTAATACTAATAAAAAATGTCTAGCGATATTCATTGATCTTTCAAAGGCTTTCGACACTGTCGCTTATGACCGGCTTGTTGATGTTCTTGAACGGTATGGCATAAGGGTGGTGAGTGTTAAAAATGTTTGAAAGCTACCTTTCAGATAGGGTGCAACATGTCAGAGTAAATGGTATCCTCAGTGATCCTTTAAAAATACAAATTGGCGTTCCATAAGGAACAATGTTAGGACCTATCCTGTTTATAACTTACCTTAACTCTCTCCTAAACTTAGAAATAAATGGTAAACAAATATCATATGCAGATGATACTATTCTTCTTTTTACAGCTGATAATTGGAATGAGGCTAAAACTAAGGCTATTAATGGTTTTAAAAAAGTAAAGCATTGGCTCGATTCATTTGAACTTTCCTTGAATGTTGCAAAAACCAAATACATTGCTTTTTCAATCACAAACGATCAAACAGACCTTCTTTTAGTAATACCGACATGAATGAAAACATAAAAATAAATGAAGTTGACAAAATAAAGTATTTAGGGATCATATTTGACAAACATCTGAAATGGACAGCCCATATCTAACTATTAAAATATGTAAATTAATACTAAGAGAATTTTTAACAACTAAATTATTGACTCAGGTTTATAAATCCCTAATAGAGTCTCTCGTTAGGTATGACTTGATTGTTTGGGGTGGCGCTTATAAAAGTAACTTGCACCCAGTCCAGACAGTACAGAACTACATTGTTAAGATAATTTTTCGTAAGAACAAGCGTTTTCCAACCAATCAACTATATACTGAAGAAGTTATTGGTCTTAACTCATTATATATAGTTGTGTGTTGCACATGCTTACAAAAAAACATTACGATTGCAAAATTTTATTAGCCATTTTCATTTTACCCGACAACATGAAAGTAGCCATTTAAATATTCCCATTAAAGACAAACATATAAATTTACGTTTTATAAATTACTTGGGACCTAAATTCTATAACATTTTACCAACAAACATAAGAGAAACCGAGAGGATTAAAATTTTTTATTAAACTAACTAGAGAACATGTTTTTAAAAAACTGGAACATTTTGACAGTTTTCTGAAATGAAAATTAAATTTTTATGATTCACCTTATCTTGAGTTAAATATTTATCCAAAACTGTGTGATCTTTTTCTATTAAAATTTAGCTTTCCTTTTCTACAATGTGATATTTCTTGATGCAAATATGTAGGTATTTGTATGGTGTTTGTTTTGGTGGTATTGTTGTCTGGCACTCCAAAATTGGCTGTGGTCTCTGAATATAAATTTGTTTTTTCTTAATCTGTACATGTAGAATAAATATTGCAATTAGGAATATTTTGTAAATTATATTTAATGGCTAAGTGCGTACGGATGTTTCTACATCTAGGCACTAATTTTGATTTATGTTTCCCTTATTAGTATTATTGTACTATGTATTATAGTATTATTAAACATTAAACATTATTATAAACCAGTGGCGGCTCGTGGGTATATTGAAGGGTGAGGCTACATGAGGTTAATTTTGTTTAAATGTGAATTAATTTCCACGTCACCCATGAGGTATTATTCTGCGACGTGTTGACCTTTTTTTTTTAATGGAGGTCATCGCCAATAGCCCTACTAAACCATTAAAAACTAAAAAATAAACTCTAAAAAAAGTAAATAACAAGTAAACAAAACAAGTAAAATATGTACACCTATCACTAAAATATAGCGGTGATTGCGATAATAAAAACATAATTTAGTTTATTAAAACTTAAAATAAATAGTTGTATGAAATAAGATAAAAAAAACTACTTTTTGTACATTAAATCTATACGTCTGTCTTTTAAGGTTGCAAATTTATCTATAATTTGGTCGTAAAAGTTTTGGTCTTCACTAAGTTCTGACAGTAATTCCTGCTCTATTGACATCATTGCTAAACCCGAAAGCCGTTCTTGTGTCATTGTGTTTCTTAGGTAGGTTTTGATCCGTTTAAGACATGAAAAATTTCGTTCGGCCGATACACTTGTTGCGGGAATAGTTAAAACTAAATTAAAAAGCTTATATGCTTCCGCAAAAATTGCTTTAAAATCTTTAAATAACAAAGCTAGACTTTTTTCGACATCTAAATTTGAAAATTGTTCATCCCTATACAATACAGAAAGCTCATTCTTTAATCTATCTCTATCAAAAATGTTTGGATAATTTTTTAATAAATTATTTAATAAGTCGTCTGGAAAGCATTTAACTTATTCCGAATATTTTGTGCAATCGACTAAAGCAAAGAAATTTAAATTTTCAAACCGCGTCCCTAATTGAAGAATTATACAATCTATTATTTCGAAATTTAATATTTTATATTTAGTAAAAATATCAAAGTCGCTAGAACATTGCCCTCGACGTGTGTTAGTTGGCAGAATAGTGGCTTTTTTAGCAATATTGAAAAGTTCTTTGAAATGGTCCTCGTTTCTAAATTCAATAATTCGTTGCTTGGCAAGGTTTATTTGCGAAATGCAGTAATTTATATCTAAATGCTTTAACTGTAATATTTGAAACAGTACATCAGTGCAACTAAAAATTTGTTTATAAATATGCGTTAAAAGGCAAAATTCGAAATCATTAAAATGCTTTAGAAATCCTTTTGCACCATTAATAGATTCTGTTCCAGGACTTAAGTCATTAATAATAGTTTCAAATACTATAATTAAATTGTCCCATTAATTAGCCACTAAGTTTAAAATTTTAGACCGTGTATACCATCGCGTTTCTACAGCTCGCGGAATTCTTTTACCTACTATCTGATTAAGTACAAAAGACGGTTTTGGTGATTGGTGGAAATAATTTGGTATTCCTAATAAAGTGGCAAAAAATATACGACTTTGGGTAATCAGTTTTGTTCCCTGTTGTAAAACTAGATTTAATCTGTGGGCGCAACAATGAGTAAACATAGCTAAAGGAGCAATAGATCTAACTTTTGTTTGAAGCCCATTTATTTCACCTGCCATAACACTAGCCCCATCGTAACACTGCGCGACCAATTTATTTTTAAAGTCATAAGGCTCTAAGCTGTTTTGTATTAAATGAAAAAGGCTCTCTGCTGTTCTATTATCGCTAACGTCAAAAAATCCTAAAAATCTTTCTTTTAAAGATCCGTTGGTCACATACCTAACTGTTATCGAACACTGTGATTTTTCTGTTATATCAGTACTATCATCCGCAATTACGCCAAAAAAACAACAATCGGTGTCATTGATTTCTTTTTTTATATATTCTTGAATATAGTCACGTATGCAACCAATTAGTTCATTTTGTATAGTCTTAGATTGTCCCGTAAAAATATTACTAAATTTAGCACAATGTTCAGTAAGTTCGGCATTTCTTTTTATTAAGCATGCAAATATTTCCTTAAAATTGCCACGGTTAAAAGAATCTGTTGTTTCATTATGACCTCGAAATGCCAAGTCCTGTTTACCCAAAGTAATAGTAACATTTTCATTATAAACAATTTTATTAAGACTTGCATTTTCTTGTAGTGCATCCGCAATAGTCGCCCTATTTTGCTCCAGTCTTGTAAGTGCTACCGAATTTTTAATATGCTCTCTTGAACTTTCATGCGATTTTACTGCTCGTGAAAAATTTTTTTAAATCCAAATATCCGCCCCCTGAACTCCAATTATTTTTGACGCAACCTAATAAAATACAAGGCCAACAATATAAGCTTCTTTATAAATACTTCCGCATAGCCACCTATAAGTTTCGTACCAAGATATTTGAAAAGTTCTTGAATATTTTTTACCTTGCCTCTTATCGTTAAATATTGCTAAAATTTTCGGCGTCGGACGGCTACCTAATATCTGTTTCTTTTCAGTTTCGCTTCTTCTTAAAAAAGGCGTTTCAATTAATGAAGCAATAATTTCGTGAATAGGATTCATTTCAAAAGCAAAAAGCAAATACAAAAAATGGAACGGTCCAACTTACCAAATCAAAACAAAACGAAAACTTACTCACGCGTATTTATTCACCTTAAAAGACAGAACGCCCTCAATCAGCGATTATCGCAATCTATTTCCTATTTCTTTCTCAGCCGCACGCACCACGTAAAAAGAAGCCATTGGAATATTTCGCTAGTCATGTGATTTAAATAAACAATAAAAGCATTTCCAAGCTACAGATTTATCGCCTCAAGAATGCAATAGAAAACGCGTGCATCGGCAATCGCCATCCCGTTCTGTCGTAATCAGGTGACTCGCCGGCATCGGCACCGGCCGGCCGTTGATAAATAGGTCAGAAGTCGAAACTTTCCAAGCTAAAATTATTTCGCCTCATTCGAGAGCACTTTCTTTAGGAATGGGTTTGCACGGATTGCACGGTCGGTTTTTTGATGTGGTCAGAATTTATTTTCTAAAATATTTATTATGGGATTATATTTTGTTTTTTTTTTAATGTTATTATGTTGTAAAACTGTTAAAAAGTATATTTCTAATTGGTAATAGATAAAAAGTTATATACAAAAATTCTCTTTTCCTTTATTTTGGGGTGAGGCGCGGCCTCAGAGGCCTACCCTGACGAGCCGCCACTGTTATAAACATTAAATGACATCTGAAACTTTTGCAAAGAAAATGTCTATACATTGTAAGAAACAAACGGTCTACTGATGGACTTTGTTTATAGAAAAAATTGTGTTACTGTATAGTTTTGAATTATTACGTTATTTTACACCAATACAATGACATGAAGAACAATATTGTTTTTGGCTTTAATATACTCTAGGGTCGGAAACTTTATAAAAAATTTGTACAAGGACTTTTAAGTCTTTGTGAATTATAGGTGACTTTTGAATGAATTATGAGTCTTTAAGTAGATTTTAGGCTGACCTGAAGTTTTTAATGTTATTTTAGGTGATTTTAAGGTCTTTAATAACATTTAGAGTGACTTTGAAATCGTTTTTTTCGGGGGGCCAAATGTTATTCTACTATTTTTTCAATAGCTTTTCAACTTAATAAATTTTTAAAACAATTCATTCGTCGTTTGCTTTTAAAAAGTATTATCCAAAAACCGACTTCTAGATTTTTTCAAATTCCTTCTCCAAGGGGGTGAATTAAGGTGTGTGTTATTATTCAGTTTTAACAATATCTCTTCAACTAAGTGAGTTATAAAATAATTCTTTTGTCAGTGGCTTTCAAAAATATTTCTCCAAAAACTATTTTCTAAATTTTTTTTAATTCCACCCTTATGTGTGTGAATTGTTTTTTTCCCTTTTCTACAATATCATTTAAATGAGTTTTTAAAACACTACCTTCGTCAACATCTTTCTAAAATAATTATCTAAAAAAATTATTTCTGAATTTTTTGGAATTCCACTCGAGATAAAAATCTGTTGTTACTTTTTTACAATTTCTCTTCACTTAAATAAATTTTTTTAAGAATTCTTTCATCAATAAATTTTTAAAATCGAAAAACAAATTTTTGGATATTTTTAAAATATCATCCTTAAGAGGGTGAAAACTAAATGAGTTTATAAAAACAATTCATTTTTTAATAGCTTTCAAAAATTATTATCTAAAAATTAGTGTCATTTCACCCTTAAGGAGAAGAAATAAATACAATTCCTTCTCGCCAATAGCATTTAAAAATAACTAAAATCTTTCTGGAACTTTAAAAGGGGGTCAAAAAAGGGTAAATGTTTTTAATTTTTTAATAATATCTTTTCAACTAAATTAGTTTTTAAAACAATTCTTTCGTCATGTTTGCGAAAATATTTATCCAAAAACAGACTTCTGGAATTGGAAATGAGTTTTTTTAAAAACAAGAAAACTGTAGATTGATAATTAAATTTTGGTTGAACAAGATTTACTGGAGTTTTACAATAAAATCATTGCGGAAGTTATTAGTATTTAGGATTTAAATACATTTGAAAAGTATTCTGCCCAGCTCTGGGGGCCGAAGCCCGGTGGATAGGCCTAAAAGATCCTTGATGTCTTCCCACTTTCACTCTGTATCATCTCTGCCCTTGATTCTCATTGGTTCTTCCTTCTTATGAAGGGCAATTTGTCCCAATCAAAGGTTCTCCTTCTGGGTCTGCTTTATCCATATTGAGCAGTATGATGTTTTCTCCCCTGTCACCACTTAATAAGAGTTTGCGATAGGTAGGGCCGACTCAGAAGGAAAACCAACCTTCGGATCAGCCACTGTATCCATGGGGAGAGAACCCTTGACTGGGAAAGATACTACCCTTCATAAGAAGGGCGGATAGATTTGATTCAAAGGCAGGAAATGATCTGGAGTGAGTTACCTGGTCTCTTTTTTTTTCATACACCGTACACATAAAAATGATGTTTATTTGTATACATTAAAATGTATAAAATAAATAACCATTTTTAAATAGCGAAATTTGAATCGTATATGTATCATCATCTTTCATTCATCCACAGTGAGTATTGCCAAAGTCTACATAAGACCTGTGGTATTGGTAAGATTTTATTTCGATTTTGCGTTCAACAAACTTGTAATTTTTCGATTTTTCTGTTACCTTAGATTCCGTATCATATGGAGGAACTTCAGACGCGTCCGGGGACATACCAGGTATTGGACAGTACGACGACTTTCACACGATCGACTGGCAAAGAGATATCGCAAGGGATCGGATGAGACATCGGTAAGATAGTTCCTCTCATATTCATGCAGTTTGTCCAGTATGTATACTTTCTGGAGCGTATAGGAAATGTCAAAACAACCCTAGTTTTTTATTGAACTTGGCTCAAAAGTTAGAGCCGAGAAGGTAAATTGATCCTTACTAAGCGATGTAGCCATATTTTTCTCAAATTTGGAATTCGTTCTTTCACAATTACCAGTTACCGCAAAAACAATTATCTGTGGCGATCTAAATATAAATTACTTGGTGGCCCATGATCCTAATACCCAATTTCTATCTCTATCTATTAATCTATTAAATTCTTTTGATTTAAAAATGCATGTAAACAAGCCCACTAGAATTACTGGTACATCGACAACACTATTAGACTACATGTGTTCAAACTTTGATGAACAACAATTCATATGTAAAGTAATTTTCGCAGGTATTTCAGATTACAAGGCAGTTTATTGTAAATTTAAGACGAAGCGAGCTAAGTCCAAGAGACAATTAAAGAAGGGGAGATTGTATACAAGAAAGAATTATACTAACTTTGCAAAATATTGTAATGAGTTCGGCTGGCAGAGTATTTTGGAATCAAGTAATCCATTGCAAGCTTTCCGTACAAAATCTCAATATTTAATAAGTCATTTCCCATAGTTCACGTTAGGGTTAAGAACAAAAAGCCATAGATAACGAGGGGACTCAGGGTATCTGCCAGAAATATGAGATGTCTCCACTGGCTTAAAAAATATTTTATAACCAACTCATACTTTCGTGTCATTTTTCTTAAATATAGATCCATTTATCGCAAAAACAATAAATTTTGTTAAGCAAAGTTACTTTAGCGAACGAATTTTGAAGTCTAAGAATAAACAAAAAGAATCTTGGAAAATAGTAAACGAATTTCGACAAAAAAAAATTACATTTCACTGATTCTAACCTAACATGTAGTGAGCTGAATGACTTTTATTGCTCTTCTGATTTTGTACAGAGGGGTGACTACAGACACTATTTACAACATATTAATGTGATGGATTCATTTTTTCTTTTTCCTTTTGACGCAATTGAACTTGACCAGATTATTTATGGTATGAGAAATAAGAATTCTGCGGGGTGGGATAAATAGCTATAAAAGTGTTTGCTAGACTTCCTCATAATGTTTTGAGTGTCCTTAGTGAGATTATAACTCTACCTTTTGCATCTGGCGATCATCGTCAAAAATTATTGAAAGAATAGTGAAGTATTCTGAATGACGTTCAGTTTGGTTTTCGCTTAAACAAGAACACAGACGATGCAGTTTTCTCATTCCTGGAATCGCTATACTTGAATCTGAATCAGAGAGACTTGGCTGCTGCAACGTTTTGCGACTTGACTAAAGCGTTCGACTGTGTAAATCATCAAATATTGTTTCAGAAACTGGAAACTTATGGGATTAGAGGTGTGGCTCTAGAATGGTTTAGGTTTTATCTCTCGGGAAGAGTTCAAAGAGTGTCTTTGGATGGCTGCCATTTAGCAAATCAAGACATACTACATGGGGTTCCTCATGGTTCAGTCTTGGGGCCCATACTATTTTTACTATATATTAACGACCTGAGTTATCTAGATATCAAGGGCAAGTTGACTCTTTTTGCTGATGATGCAACAGTCTTATGGCATGACAAAAACCCCCTGACTCTAAATGAATTTGTTAATAGGGATCTCAACAAGATTAAGAAATGCTGTGTTGCAAATGAACTAACTTTAAATATGAACAAAACTGGTATTATGAATTTTTAATGTACACTTAATATAAGTTTAGATAACATAATTGTGAAATCTCTAAATGAAAATAAATTGTTAAGATTGTTCGTTGATGATAAGTTAAAGTTTGAGGGTCATATATTAAATTTAAGAAATAAACTTGCTTCTGGCTGCTATGCTCTTCGAGTTTTGAGACTGCAACTTGATAAGTCAATTGTTCGGAATTCCTATTTTGGACTAATAGAAGCGCATCTACGATATGGCATTTACTTCTGGGGAAATTGTACAAGACAACTTTTTAATGCTATATTCACCCTTCAAAAACGTGCGGTCAAGTATATGTGCAAAGCCAGTGTTCGCGACTCTTGTGGGCCGCTATTTATTGAGAATAAACTACTGACATTGACCTGTACTTATATCCTGGAGTCCGCATGTCTAATTCACAGAAAGTTTCAGAATGAAATCCACTCTGCATCTGTCAGGACTACCCGGTCTTCTAATACAATTGCTTTACCTATCCCATCCTCTAACCAAATAAAAAAGTCTCTAATATACAGGGTGCCTCCGGTTAAGTTGGCACCATTGCTAACTTCCTTATTATTGGAGATATGAGGTCGGTTAAATTAGCAAACTAGTAGCATTTTTTCTGCTGATTAAGATAGTGAAATCAGAAAAACAATTGAACATCGCGTCTTCGAGTTATTCCAAAAAATGTATATTTTTTCAATGGAACACCCTGTATATTTTTCGACATAACGTTAGCAAATCGTCCTAAGAATAAAAAAGTTCATATGCACTATCTGCCTAAACCTAATAATAACAAAGTTATAACGATATTTTACTAACAGTCAAGTTGGCCATGAAATTAAAAATAAAAACAATTGATTGGGTGGCTTGGCGATATAAATGACAGTTTGTAGATGAGGGGCGTTTTGTTGTAGCAGAAAAATAATATATTTACAGTTTTAGTTGCTAAAGCTTGTTTTAAAATGTTGTTCACGCATATTGAAAAATGTGATATGTTAGAAACATACCTTATGTGTAGGAAAAATAGTACTATGGCAATACAAGAATACCGCCGAAGATTCCCTACTCGTAATTTACCGGACAGGAGGTATTTTTTAGTTCTCTATAGAAAATTTAGAAGTAACGAGGAGGTTTTTAAAAAGACAAGGAAGAGAAAACCTTTTATAATAAGCGAAGACGTTGAAATTACCATATTAGCCTATTTTGAAGCACACAAAGAATACTCAACAAGGGATTTAGCAAGAGATTACGGTGTTAGTTTAGTGACAATATGGCGGATCTTAAAGAAGCACAAGTTTATTCCGTATAAGTACCGGCCAATTCAAACATTGTTGCCTGGTGATAATGAAAGAAGACTTGCGTTTTGCCATTGGTTGCATCATGTTTATGAAAGAAATAATGACATTTTGAAGAACATTATTTGGAGCGATGAATCCAATTTTTCCAACAAAGGTATGTTCAATCGCAAAAACGTCCATTATTGGTCGCAAGAAAATGTATTTCTCACTGATCCCAGAAATCCTCAGCATCAATTTAGTGTCAATGTTTGGTGTGGTATGAGAGGAAGCGAAATACTTGGACCTGTATTTTATGAGGGTACTTTGACAGGAAGGAGATATGTTAACCTGATAATTTCTGGGGCGTTAGAAGAATATTTGGACGGCGTCAATTTGGCTACACGACAACTAATTTACTTCCAGCAAGATGGGGCCCCAGCTCATCAGTTTGGTGATGTAAGAATGATGTTGCAGAGATTATTTGGAGACAAATGGATTGCCACAAATGGTCCAGTTCGCTGGCCACCTAGATCCCCAGACATAACTCCTCTTGATTTCTATTTTTGGGGTTACGTGAAAAATGAAGTTTATAAGAAGAAATATGCAAATTTGGAAGAACTGAAAATTGAAATAAGGAGAATAATGGCGTCTATTGATGGAAGGACAATTTTAAAGGCGACGAGGCATGTGCTAAAATGTGTCCGAAAATGCATAGAACAAGATGGTGATGTGTTTGCTCATTTACTGTGACAGTTAAATCTAACCAATTAAGTAATATTGTTTTTATTTGGAATTTCATGGCCAACTTGACTGTGAGTAAAAATATCGTTATAACTTTGTTGTTATTAGGTTTAGGCGATTAGTGCATATGAACTTTTTTATTCTTAGGACGATTTGCTAACGTTATGTCGAAAAATATACAGGGTGTTCCATTGAAAAAATATACATTTTTTGGAATAACTCGAAGACGCGATGTTCAATTGTTTTTCTGATTTCACTATCTTAATCAGCAGAAAAAATGCTACTAGTTTGCTAATTTAACCGACCTCATATCTCCAATAATAAGGAAGTTAGCAATGGTGCCGACTTAATCGGAGGCACCCTGTATACCAGTAAAAACATTTTTAATCATCTTGATTGAGAGGCATTCGACAGGAACGTCACTTTAGAACAACCCTAAAATCGCTTCTCTTAAACCACGCATTCTATACAGTGGAGGAGTTTTTTGAATCAAATGTTGTATAGTTAAAATTTACAACAAAAATACTTAATAAATTTTGCCTTGTATTTGTTTGAATCCATGTGTGTTTATTTAATTTATTTTTGTATATATTGTTTTATAATTTTTGACATTAACATGAACTTTTAATTTAAGATTTACCTATTTATTGTAAATTGTATTGTAAGCATTCATTTTAGGCTTATTAAGATTTAATTTTCAGCTTTGTCAATAAGATAATTTCTTTCGACAATAAAGCACGATTTGAATTTGAAAAAAAAATTGAATTTGAACACCCCTTTGAGTGCTGTTTTTCTTCTGCGGGGCACATTAAAAACTATGACGATTTTAGAGTTATTTTGACCTCTCCTATTGAAATAAACACAAACTCGGTTATTTTCTTATTCAGTCCTTCTCATTTTTTGTGTGATGATGTGGGGTTAAAAGATGTCTGTCAGAAACAAGTTTAAGTAAAAATTAAATATTTTCGAGTGTAAACAAACTTCCTATAAGAAAAAATTGTTCAAATTTTACTATCAGCTATGAATTGTTCACAACCTAGAATATCCACATGCCAAATTTGTTCATGATGTGACAGAAAAACTGTTTCGGCATTAACAGACCGTCTTCAGGTCATTTTTTAACATAAGTCTCGACGCAGAGGGCAATTGTTGAGAAGCTTGCGTAACAACGTATGCTTGGTTTTTTGGTAAGAAACGGTCTGCTCTCCGGTATTTAATTTGGATTTTTGATTGGGACGAACACAGGCGATGCAATGTTTTCCTTCCTTGAGAAGTTGTACCTGAAACTGAATGATGGAGAGGCTGCTGCGGCAGTATTCTGTGATCTCGCTAAAGCTTTCTACTGTGTAGATCTTGGAATAATGGTTAGGAAACTTGAGGTTTGGTTTTAGGGGGAGATCTCATGAATAACTCTCGTCATATTTATCTGGCCGAAGTCAGAGCGTTTTATTTAATGAGAAGTAATCGAATTACTTAAACATGCGTGAGGGAGTTGCACAGGGGCCTGTTTTGGGACTATTACTGTTTTTGGTTTATTTAAATGACTTGATAATGTTGGATATATCTGGAAACTTTAAGGTATTTGCTGACGATACCACAATATTGTGGAACAATCATAATAGTATTTTTGATGAACTAGCAGACATTACAAAATATCACTAGGAACCTATATCAGGTATCTTAGACTAAATGTGATAAAAATTTTGTGGGTCTAAATTGAATCCATAGAGACCTACGATCTTTTAAACGGACCCTCTGAAAGGCAAAAAATATTATAAAAAAATTAATTCCGTGGCAAAGCCGCACCAGAATTTAAAAAGTGAGATATCAAAGTAAAGCTCTCTCTCTGATTAGTCAGATAATCATATAATATATAGGGTGTTCCATTTAAAAAAATACATATTTTTTACTATGACTTTTTTTGACTCACCCTGTACATATAAAATTATTTTCCGTTTATAAATTTTTGTCAACCCTACAACTTTGCTATAGAAATTGTTTCTATATCTTACGGTTTAGATACTATCTTCGCCGTACCCCTTGTTGGCACACCCTGCATGCAAACCGTTTCCAGGGTAAATAGACAAACAAGGATCAGAATTGTATGCTGTACAAATAGTGGCCTATAGGAGTCCCGACCCCTCGCTCCACACATAAACCTCTCTTTTGTAGTAAAAGCCTTATCAAATAAAAATTGGGAGACACCACTAACGAAAAAAAGGTGAAGTTTCAACGCAATGTTCAATTTAGGTAGATCATTGACATACAAGGTGGTCCTTTTAAACTGTTGCAAAACGATATTGAGAAAACGGCTGATTGAAAATTAATGAAATTTCTAGGGATGCAATGGGTCGTTGGGGGACATTTTTTGACGGAGTAAGTAATGTTTTAACCCTTTCCACTGTTTAGGGGTGGGGGGTAACTTTTAAATGTTAAATGGAAAGGTGCATTTTTTTTTCCAGATTCGTAATCTCCAGAGAAAACTACATTATAATCTATGAATAATTTAATCTCATTGTCAATGTCACTACGCTAATTTCAACAAATTAAAAAGAAAATCAACAGAAGAAAAAACTGATATTAAGTACATGATTTATTTTATCAGATGTTCAAAATGACGGCCATTTTGTTCTAAACATTTATCAACTCTCTTTCGAAAAGAATTCCGCACTCTGAATAACATATCTGGGGTGATTTCACGAACTGCAGGCGTAGTCCTTTCTCTCATGTCTTCAGCTGTAGCACAACTTTACTTGGGAAAACTCAGTAATATACTAAATCGAGTACAGCCAAGCAGGTATAGAAGGATCGGGTTATAGGCAATTATAGGTATAAAAGTAATTAAGAGCAGTGTATTGAGTAGTTCCTAGTATAGGAACATTGGGTCAGGTATCCATTTGGTTAATTAGATTCTGGGAAATTTCTATTTTGACGATTAAGTGCATATTTATCTCTTTATGTGTTGTCCTTTATCAGAAAAAAATCAATTAACCTGTAACCTGTATCTCAAAAACTAGATCTGATAGAAAAAATCTGGTGGCATTTTTGGAATCAGCACATTAAAAACACTAAAATTAGATGTTAGATTTCCGGCACCAAATTTTTGTTTTCATTTTGTTACCCTGTGTTATTTAATATACAATATTATTTCTGTAGCAAATAAACTGTATTCTTTCATATTAGGCTAGTTATTTTTAGTTTTAAATATTTGCACTTAAAATTATCTCTCACATTTTTGAACTTCCGTTAAATCTGAATTAGGGCTAGAATTAAAGTAAAAACTATACTTCACAAATGTTTCTAACTTATAACTAAAATAACCTATAATAAAATAATAATAATAATAATGATGATTATAATTATAATAACTTAAATTATAAATTCTAATATAAAAATGAACATGCAAAACCTGTTCTTAATGACTACTTAGTCACTGTCAGAATCACTGTCAATTTCCTGTATTTGCGAATGCATTGTATCAATAGTTAGTGACTAGTATCAATGATTATTGATTATTTCGTTTTTTCTTGTGGATTTAAGGATACTATAACAGGTTCAGAACTTATTAAGAGATTATGTAAAATATTTGTATTTGTTGCTGTTCTTGAAATTTTTCTGGAATTTTCAAGTCGAAATTTTCAAAATTCTTTATGACGAGCCTCTTGAGCTTCTTCTGACATCTGTCCGATTGGAAGCAAAAAGAGTTATTAGCTCTGGCCCATGAGTTAATATCTTATGTAATATCACGGGTATCGGATACCAGTTAAAGAGACAAATTAGGTGTCTCCTCACAATATTTCTTGAATTCATCAACAATTACTTCATAGCCTGAAGTTAAGGTACGCAATATAACATAAAAATGATAAATTAACGATTCGTCATTTCCTGTTATCTCTGAAGAAATTCTAGCATTTCTAAAAATCTTCTGGCACTGTTCCCGTCATTTGTATTCCCCCCACCTTATTTTGCAATATCTAACACAAAACCTGTCTCTTTTCTAAATGTATTTATTATTTCTTTTTTCCTCGCTGCAACTATTTCCTTTTCCTCTGGTTTACGGCACTGGCACTTTTGCAGTGTTAATTTATAAGAAATATGTGAAACTCATTCCATTAACCTTATATAGGCATGCAAAGTAGATAAGCCTCATGAAAATGTTTTAGGATTACTCTGACGTTTTCGAATAAATTCTAAATTATTCCACCATGGGTTCTTCAAACTTATGAGTGACTTGAAATACGTGTCCATTAAATTCTACTAAGTTGGGTAGAAGCAATGTTATTTGATTTCTTACACTGTCAAATTCCTGCAGAGTTGTTACATCAGTTTCCTTTACAGATCATGAAGCAGTTCTGGCTACAATTGTTATGATTTTAGGTTTGAAAAACGCAAGTCAAAATTTGGGAGAACCTACAGTAAGAAAAATTATTGTCATTTTTCTGAGCTTAGTGTAAGGACTAACTGGCGTTTCCCAACTAACTGTAATTATCAATTTATTTATTTTTATAATTTGCTACTTGGAAATTTTGAAACTTGCTTTCCATTAAAGAAACTAAAAATTAAAAAGAATAATAAACCATGGCTAACCAAGGGCCTTAAAACATTAAAAAATCTAAGAGCACTTCACTATATAAGAAAGTACATTAAAGATCTGTCCTTTATATCATATTTTAATAGATATCGCAAATTGTACAGAAAGCTTATTGTTAGTGCAAAAACTGTATACTATCGTTCAAGACTATCTGAGTCAAATAATAGACAGGAAGAGAGTTGGTCGATTGTTAATGATCTGAGAGGGAAAAACCAAAAACGTCAGGTAGAACCTGGTTTTTCTCCCGATAGCTTAAATAGTTATTATTGCTCAGTTGCTGCCAATTTGGTGCGCGATATTAAACCATCGAGGGATGCTCTTAGTTTTAAGGACGGTTATTCAATGCCAAATTCCTGCTATTTTGCGCCAATTGATGTATTAGAAGTAAGAAAAATTATTAATATACTAATGCATCTGCCCAATAGTGCAATTGGTGCACTGGCAACAGCCATTAATAATTCTTAACTGGAGTTTTTCCATCCTGCTTGAAAACAGCTCTTGTAGTTCCTTTACATAAGGGTGGTGATGCTGATCTTGAGTCAAATTTCAGGCCTATTTCTATGTTGTCAACACTTTCAAAAGTAATAGAAAAGATTGTTTTCAAGAGATTTACTTTGTTTCTGGATAAATATAAAATAATAAATAAAAATCAGTCCGGGTTTCAGAATTCAAAATCAACTAGCGATGCAATATTTTCCTTTCTAGAAAAACTATATTTGAAAATTAATGAGAAGTCTGCAGCATTGTTCTGTGACTTATCAAAGGCGTTTGATTGTGTGAGTCACAGAATACTGTTGCAAAAACTGGAACGGTATGGTTGCAGAAACAGTGCTTCAAATTGGTTTGGGTTGTATTTAAGTGGTCGTAAGCAGGTGGTTAGAATAGCGGGAGGAATCTCCGGTCAAATGACCATTGATAGTGGAGTCCCTCAGGGATCTGTATTGGGCCCGTTGCTTTTTCTTCTGTATTTTAATGACAGTACTAAGCTTAATGTTAGAGGTTCGTTGACTCTTTTTGCTGACGATACTTCTATTTTTTGGTATGACAATAACACACTTAGATTGCAGCAAACTATTTCGGAAGATATTAGGTTTATCAAGGAATGGTGCGACTCAAATTTTCTTTCTTTTAACGTGTCAAAAGCTAATATTCTACATTTTAATTGTTCACTAGGTAATGTTTGTTTGGGGGATCAACTTATAGAGAACAGATCATGCACTAAATTTCTAGGTATATTTGTAGATCAAAATTTAAAATTTGAAAGTCATATTGCACATTTAACTGAGAAGCTTTTAAAAGGTTACTATGCAGTACGACTAACTTCTAAAGAACTGGGTTTATCCTTCTCCAGACCAGTTATGCACTGATCGAATCCCATTTGCGATATGGCCTACCTTTTTGGGGAGGTTGTTCCCAGACTTTATTTACACCGATATTTTTAATTCAAAAAAGAGCAGTCCGATGTATGTGCAATGCCAGTCCTAGAGATTCCTGCAAGCCACTTTTCAGAAAACATACAATATTAACATTGTCATGCTTGTATATTTTGGAATCAGTTTGTTTAATTTTTAAAAGAAAGGATGAATATACAAGAGTTGTATTAACTTACCAAACAAGAATTTGTGATAATTTAGCTTTACCAATACCTTCAACCACCATGATAAAAAATTCTTTATTTTATAATTCCAAAAAAATATTTAATCATTTGCCGTTGAACATCAGAAGAACAAGCGATTACATGAAATTTAGAAAACAAGTTAAGCACCTTCTTTTGGATAAGGCCTATTATACTTTGATGGACTACTTTTTTGACGACTTTTGATATACTACTGGTCTTGGGTATTATTTCTTTTGTATATATATATCTATATATATATATATATATATATTATATATATATATATATATATATATATATATATATATATATATATATATATATATATATATATATATATATATATATATATATATATATATATATAATTTTTTTTTCACTTTTTGACTAATTGTGTGTAAGAAAATTGTGTCTTTGGGTCTATAATGATATTGTCTATATTTTATGCTTAGGTTCATGTATGAGCCTTTCTTGTTTGTGAACATGTTTTATTTTACTTTTTTTTGTAAGTTTTAAATATTAATTACGATTTGTGTTACCATGTTAGTGTTTTTTTTTCTTTCTCTTATTACTAAGTTCTGTTATGTGTATTAGATTCTGTTATGTATTTTAAATCTTTATTTTGTGCGCATCTTACATTATATCTCCTTTTTGAAATAATTTAATTATAATTAATTGTATTATTCCTTACAGCTTTGTCAATAAGAACAGTTTCTTTTGATAATAAAGCATATTTTGACTTTGACTTTGACAAATCGAAATCGTATGGACCTGCAGAATGAGGTTAAAGACGACCTCGGATTTTGCCATAATATAATTTTGTTATTTTCGCTGGTGGAACAGTGTAGTTGCAACGCCACAAATGATGTGGTCAAAACACTGGCACCTTTTACTTTTTCTATGCTTGCTGTTTGTTTATATCTACTTTGTCCACCACTGCCATCACAGTCCCACTTAAAAATCATTGTCACATTTTATTGTATCCTCACTTTATCCAAAATGCTTTGAAAAATCTCATTTTGAACAATACAAAGTCGTTTAATCGTTAAATCAACTATTGCCTGCAATTTAATTTCGGCTAGGGAATCGTTGATTGTACAATCCACATCTAATGGATGACAACATTTCTTTCCATTTTGGATTTTTTGATAAATATTTAGTCCTTTTTCAGCAGCTGACTTTCTAATAATCTGGTATTTTCGGTGAGTTAATTTTGTGGCAGTTATTAGTGCTAAAGCTTCCTCGGGTGTATATTTGAGTGTTTCTTTGCTGCCCCCTTTAAACAATTTTTTCACCTTGGTGGCTCGCGTGGGAGTGGAAATCAATTGATCCAACATAGTAGCTGCATCTCTTTTACCACTCTGCCTTAATTTAAATTTAGTAGCATGAGTTAATTCATATAATGTGTTTTCTGTAACTAAAGATTTTACTTTTCGGTTTTTCGATTTTAGTCCACTGGGAACAAAATCTTTTTTGGTCGTCCAGCTTTTTTTATGCTAGTAATTGGCAATGACAAGCTGTCCATCGCTGATTATATCAAATCAAAAATATATTTTCACATAGAGATTAAGAGCATCGATTGAGATTAAATTTGCCTTTAAGGTAATCGAAAGGCGTACTTTCGGGATAATAATTAGTTGTTTCTCGATTAGCATCTTCAGCTTTTAACTTTCAAAGGAGTTCTCTTCTCGATACACTTAACAGCGTACCTATAAAAACAGATACAGGGCTTTAAAAAGCAAGCCAACGCAAATAAAATGGACTTCAAATGAAAGTTTAAGAACAACAAAATAAAATAATATCAAATTGATCACGTACAAAAGCATACAAAACTTTTGCCCTCAAAAGTAATCCGAATTCAAACAAATTTTAAATTAATTGTGTGGCATTTGCGTCCTGTCTTAGTAATTAGGTTGAAAATTGTTTCGGGAATAAAGGACAGTAGTTCTGCTTAAATCTTATTTATTACCAAGCAACGTTTCGATGCCTTTATTGCATCTTCTTCAGGCTAAAACAATCATAATTTCACATACACGAAAAATTACATCAGACTAACAATTTTTTATATATTAATAATAAGGATGGTATAAACCTGGTTACTCACCTACGTAAATATTTAAAATTTAATCACTACCTTAGTTACAGCAATTATGTTGTTACAAAGTGGTCTCAACCATAAAAATTGCAGATATTACTTTTAAATTATTACTGAATTCTATATATTCAATAACCATGTCGTGTCAAATATTTCTAAGATGGAAGATGTATCACTAATTAATAGTTGATATGGACGTAGCCAACAGCAACGGACATGTTTGTCTTTGTCTTTAGCATGATGTGGTACGGATTCTTTACACTTTTGGATTGGGGGCGGATTTACTTTTTTCTCAGCGGGGTTGCCTAGTTGTTGCACACTCAGGAAATTACATATTTTAATAAAAGAAAATTAATAATTCGTCGAATAAAATAATAATCATAGGCAGCTGTGTCCACATCAACTAATAATTAGTGATACATCTTCCATCTTAGAAATATTTGACATGACATGGTTATTGAATATATGGAATTCAGTAATAATTTAAAAGTAATATCTGCAATTTTTATGGTTGAGACCACTTTGTAACAAAATGATTGCTGTAACCAAGGTAGTGATTAAATCTTAATCAGTTACGTAGGTGAGTAACCAGGTTTATACCATCCTTATTATTAATATAGAAAAAATTATTAGTTTGATGTAATTTTTCGTGTATGTGAAATTATGATTGTTTTAGCCTGAAGAAGAAGCAATAAAGGTATCGAAACGTTGCTTGGTAATAAATAAGATTTAAGCAGAAATTTTAAATTATTTTTGACGTTGATTTAATCGATGGTTATTGTAGATATAAGCATCGTAAAGAAAACTCCACGTATTATTAACGGCAGACGCCTACTGCGATTTATTTTAGTGGATGTTTTATCTAGAGTATCTACTTCAATTTTAAGATGACTCATTCATTAGTTTTTTTTTATCCTGTCTTCCTAGATAGAGAAAATTAGGCACTGTGCGTCGTCTTTACCGTCACAGAAAAAAAAAAATGCATTATGTACGGGAAAAATATTAGATTTTAGCTCTCGGTTTTTTGTTTCCCTCCGCTTCGTGTCTCCCTCCGTTCCGCGACAACACATCCAACGAGCTAATCTAATACTTTTCTCTTGTATAATAAATGACTATTTGTATGTATTTTTAACACCCTATATAATATAAATGGTAGGTCTAAGATAAAAAAACCATATATATATTTTTATAATTCTATTTATACTATTTATAGTTGAATTTTCGATACCTATTCCTGAATGACGTATATTTTTGTAGACATATAGTAAAAAAGAAACAGGATTCGTTCTGGAATCTCATAGAGGGCGCACACGACGCCTGGTCGGGCTGGTTATGCGTCCTTTTGGTGGGTCTGTGCACTGGCGCTGTTGCTGGCGTGATCGACATAGGAGCCAGTTGGATGACGGATCTCAAGTTTGGCATTTGTCCGTTGGCGTTCTGGCTGAATCGAGAGCAATGCTGTTGGTCGAACGAGACCAGTTTCGAGACGGGCAATTGTTCTCAGGTAAGGCATTTTAATTAAACATTATGGTGAGAAGAGTATTAGTTTGTTAACAAAACCAATGGGATTTCGCTTCAAACATTGAACTAGTTGGAATTAACATCAGCCACCGACTATAGACACTTTGTGTCCACTCCACCTAAATTTCTTGTTGTTGTATAGTTCGGAGGTTTATGTCCCTTTGTTTACTTAAATCACTCTCCGAGATTTTTTCAGATCTTCACGTTTCAGGGTCGCCAGATGACGAAAAACATGTTTTCTCAATTCCGTCGGTCTGTCTGTCTGCCTGTTCGCGGCGTAACGAAAAAACTACTTATCCGATTGACTTCAAATTTTGGTCAAAAATTAAGGGTCATATGGGGATGACCTGGTAACATTTTGGCAAAACTCCAATAGAAATTATTATTAAAAAACTACTCATTCAATCTATCTCAAAGTTTGCAAGAACATCAAGTATTATGTTGAAATCAAGTGGTAAAATTTTAAACCATTTTGGATAATTGTAGTCAAAGAAAATTTTCTTAGGGACATGTTTGTCGATACCAGCAAAGAACACCTCATAAATGTGTTGAATCACTTTGTTTATGTAAGATTCAGATGATAGAAATGACCACTCACAGTGCTGCAATATTCAAATTGTTGAAATTTCCCCGCTGGATATCATAAATACTCACTCGATTGTAGTTTTTTATTGGTGGGACATATTGTTATTTATAATTCACTTCAATCGCTGGATGGTACGGGTCAATATTTACAAGGGGAAAATCATAGGATGAAACAAATATATTAACACGGTGGTCAGCAAAAATTAAATCATTATATATATTATTATATCCTCGGAACTCTGAAGTAAGTCATTTGAATCTGTCTCAAACCTACAGGTTTTTTTTTGTTTCTTTGTTGAGAAAATACAGCTGATGAGGTTAAAATCAACCGAGAAACAATGTTGCCATGTTGTCAAGAACTTACCGATAGTATATAAAAATGTTTTGTTCAAAATCATCTGTACTATTATAAGTCAAAATATTTGTACTAGAATCCTTAATTAACACCCTGTATAGGCTAAGTCTTTGTTTCTCCTTTTTAATTATTTTTTATTTTGATATTCCTAAAAGAAAATATAAAAAAAACCAGCGACTTTTATATTTAATAATTTGTTAAGGTGTTCTATTAAGAAATCATAGTTCTTAGGATTACACCGTGTCTAATTGGGAATTTCTGTCCGACGTTTCGCCTTCGATTTCACGAGGCATCTTCAGGGATCTTTACTAGATCTGAACACGGTCCAATTTAAAGCAAAACTTCGTATAGTAATTCCAATTTGACACAGTCTAATCCCAAGAACCATGAAATTTTAATATGTATTTTAAATGTAATATAAGGATTGATGTGTCAGAATATGACTTATTATTATAATTTTAATTTAGCAGATTATGTCTCTATTAACTTATATTTATCACAATTTAACTGGGGCACGTTAGATGTTGGTGATATAAATGAAGCCATTAGTAAATTTTATCATGTTATTTATTAAGTTATTGATGTGTTTGTACCTAAGACTAGATGTAAGACTACAAGGTTTCCTAAATGGCATGATAAAAGGCTACTTTTTCTCAACTATGGGCTCAATGTAAAGTTTATTCAAAGAGTAGTTATGATAATTAAATTACAAATTTAGAAATTGTTATACGCAATAAAGAATCCCACTTGCATGAAATTTGGTGGTAAGACAGCAGACATACCAAGTGACATTGCTACCTTGATAATACTGTGAATGACTGGGATATACAAGTTGATGAGTCTTCTGCGGTAAATGTAACCTAAACGTTTTTAATTCAATATTAGATTTAGATAACAACTTAGGCTGTGGTCCTCATGGAATTCCTGTTATGTTTTTAAATAATACTAAGTGTGTCTTTATAGAAGTTTTAACGTTACTGTTTAACATGTCTCTGAAAATGGGTGTTTTTCCTAATGAATGGAAATGTAGCTATATTATCCCCATATCCAAGGATGGCGATCGTGCAGATGTGATAAATTATCGGGCTATATCGGAAATCTCAATAATACCAAAAATTTTGGAATTACTCGTTACCAGGCCCTTAGCTTCCAAATATAATATCGCAGTCACTCTTGAACAGCATGGCGTCTTGAAAGGGAAAAATCAACCACGATGAATATCCTTGAACTGAAGCATGAAGTTAATTACTCCAAAGCAGTATGGATTTCAGAGCTCTAAGGGAACTCACGATGTCATTTTTGGCTTTCTAGAAACTGTTTAACTTCGTCTGAATCGGGGTGAGTTGGCGGCAGCGGTATTCTGTGATCTGTCAAATGCCTTTGACTGCGTTGAGCACAGAGTGTTGCTGCTAAAACTTGCGGACGATACTTCCATTGTATGGCAACTATAAAACTATGGTGCGACGCGAACCGACTTTCCTTTAATGTAGCAAAGACAAATGTGGTTGGATTTAGGTGTGACATGCAGGGTATAAGTGTGGATGACGATCCCCTTAGGGAGGAGGAGGGTGTTTCAAAATTTTTGGGGGTTTTCATAGATGGTGATCTTCGCTTTGAAGATGATATTTTAAAGTTGAGTGGGAGACTTTCCTCTGGTTGTTTTGCAATTAAGATTGCTAGGAGTGAACTTGGCCCAGCTTTGGCACGATCAGTCTATTTTGCATTATTTGCAGACTGCTTCTGTGCTTTACAAATATAGCAATAACATTCGAATTCCATCACCTAGACAGAATACTAGACAAGCATCTCATCTACCTCTACCTATCCCCACTAAGGAATTTACTAAGTGATCTTTTATCTATGAGGGCAGAAAAATATTTAACCATCTGCCAATTCACATTAGGAATTCTGATTCACTTAAGATTTTTAGACGGACCCTAAAGTACGCTCTGCAAAACAAGGCATACTACAGTCTGGGTGAGTTTTACGCAGACAACTTACTCTAATTGTGCATTGTTTTTTCTTTTGTCTGGTGTCAATTCAGTATTATTTTGCCTCTGATTTTTTATTGTATTTAATTATATAACTCAAGTATTGTTACTACCTTTTGTTACAAATGTTAGTTTTATTATGTACTTTAACAGGTCTTTTGCTTAGATTTTTTTTTGTTTTTGAGTGTTTTTTTTTTTCGTTTTCTGTATTATATTTTTATTACTAGACAAATCTATGAATTGTACACTTTAACATAGATATTTACCTATATATGGTTTTACTTCTTTGTTATTTTTTTACTTGCTATTAAACAAAGGAAAAGGAATGACAAAAAAACATTAGCTTTAACATGCTTTGTCGACATAAATTCTTTGTATTCTTGACAATAAAGTACATTTTGATTGATTGATATTGTTGAAGTCTATGGAGAGACGCCTGCAGCCATATATACTGATTTATCTAAAGCATTTGATAGAGTAAATCATTGCATTCCTGTAAGGAAATTGAGGGCTATAGGTGTGGAAGGTTCCTTATTGGCCTGGTTATGTCGCTACCTCACTAAAAGTTGTGAAGTTAAAAAAAAAATTATTGATGAGATTATAGTGCCTTCTGGCATACCACAAGGTGGTCATTTGTTGCCATTTTTATTTATATGTTTTATGAATGACTTAAAAAATGTTATTTACAACACCAATTCTTTATTATATGTTGATGATTCTAAGATTTTTAAAACAATTCACTCACGTCTTGACTCTGACCAGCTTCAGGAAGATCTAAGTAGGTTTATGGATTGGTGTCTTATGAATCAGTTGGTTTTGTATGTTTGCCAATGTAGTGTCATAAAACTCGAAGAAATTGTCCATATTGCTCAAAGAGACCTAGTTTTAATAACAAACATAGAAAAAGACTCCAAGTCTCGGTCTCATTAAATTATAATTTTACAATTCACAACTAACATGACACGTGTTTTACCCTTTCGAGCATCATCAGACCTACAAACAACAGAGAGAACCTTAGTAAATAATCACACTCACAAATCCTAAAACAATAACTTACAAATAGAATAAAACACACTAAAGCACAACAAAACAAACAACTACTTATACATATTTGATAGACATTAAAATGAGGTTAAGTCTCACGTGAATAAACAAAATAAAATATTGAAAAAGATTCATGTCTCTAGGCGGGATCGAACCCAGACCGCCCGAATGAGACGCCGAAGCAACCACCCACAGACCACTGGACTAGTCGAAGAAAAGAACCAAAAACTCTCACTCTATGAATTAATGAATGAAATGAAGGTTGGCTACAATTATTAGTACATTAAATTGTTAAATATTAGGGTTGGTTCAAAATTAAAAACATCGTTAACGCAAGTGAGAATGGGACTTTTTATATCTTTGGTTATTTCCATTTTTTCTAGAAGGTCAAGCTTTTTCCCCTTCGGACATTCATGTAAAACATTAACGTCAGAAATGGAAAATTCATGACCTGACTCCAACAAATGATTGGCAAAAGCTGAAACAGTCTCAGTTAGATCCGTTTTTCTGAATTTGTTAACAAGGCTTAAATGTTCTCTCACCCTTGTGGAAAATTTTCGACCTGTTTGTCCCACATAGGTTGTGGAACATTCGCTACAATTTAGTGCATAAACCCCAGATCTGGACAATTTATCGGTTGTGTCCTTTGTTCTTACTAAATGTCTCTTGAGAGTATTTACTGTTTTGAATAAAATATTGACATTTTTAATATTTTTAAAAAATTTAGCCAATTGGAAAGAAATACTTCTGAAAAAAGTAATGCACTTGAAAAAATTTGTCTCATCGCTAAGTTTTGAATATATGACAGTATAGGACATTTTGTACTTGTTTATAAATTTATAATATAATTTGGTGATGGACTCCAAAGGAAAACCGTTATTCATAGCAACCTGCATTATAATATCACGCTCCTTATTAAACGCTTCCCTTGACAATAGTAAATTACACAACCGATAGAAAAAGGAGTTGAACGCGGCGAATTTATGTGTGTAAGGAGAGTTTGATTAGAGAGTAACATTATCCGTGGAGGATGTTTTCCGGTAAACCTCAAACTGTATCCTACTGTGTTTCCGCGATAGTAAAAGGTCAAGAAACGGTAGTTTTCCTTCATCTTTCATTTCCAATGTAAACTTAATTTTAGGATGCAAAGAGTTAATGAATTGTAAAAACTCTTCCAACTGATTTCTGTTGTCATTCCACATATGCAAATATCATCCACGTATCTTTTATATGCTGTTAGGAAGGAGGCAAAATAACTATTCATTATCCTGTTTTCCAAATTGTTCATGAAAACCTCACTCAGAAATGGCGACAAACAGGAACCTCATTTTAATGTCCATCAAATCTGTATAAGTAGTTGTTTGTTTTGTTGTGCTTTATTGTGTTTTATTCTATTTGTAAGTTATTGTTTTAGGATTTGTGAATGTGATTATTTACTAAGTTTCTCTCTGCTGTTTGTAGGTCTGATGATGCTCGAAAGGGCGAAACACGTGTCATGTTTGTTGTGAATTGTAAAATTATAATTTAATGAGACCAAGACTTGGAGTCTTTTTCTATGTTTGTTGTAGTGTCATAAGTTTACATCGTTTAAAAACACCATATATTTACGAACAATGGCGTCTTGGAAAGAGTCGATACTGTGAAAGACTTGGGTGTGATATTAGATTTCCAATTTATATTTGTTCCACAGGTGAATAATGTGACGAATAAGGCAGTGAAACTATTAGGTTTTATTTTAAGATCTCTTCGAGATTTCGGTAATGTGTATGCTCTAAGGGATGTCTTTTGTGACGTGGTACGATCTGGACTTAAGTATGTGTGTAGTACTGTGTGGTCGCCATATTATCCAGTTGGAAAAAATTCAGACATTATTTTTAAGGCATATTGGTTCTCCTTTTACGGGAACAAAGAAGAACACAATCATTTTGATTTGTGTAATTTATTTAAAATTCTTAACAACCTTATTAAGTCGCCTTCTCTCTTATGTAAAATCAACTTTCATATTCCTGTCAGATCAACAAGCAACTATTTCGGACCAAGCTCTACAGAACTATGGCCTAAATACACAGACAGAATGTGTATGTATGCCAATGCGCTACCAAGTCATATTGTCTTCTTTAATATGAGTTTTCCAAGGTTTAGAAGGGCTTTGAAAAAGTGTGATAGTTGTGTTTAAGCTGTTGCTTTAATAGAATGTTGATAGATGCTTAACCTTCATAAACCCGTGGTCAAAAACTTACATGAAATACCGAACATTTTTTGACTTATTTATTATTTTTTTTTATGTTTTAGTTAAGGAATATTAAAAATAAAACACATTCTGCTTATAAAAAAAATATTTTTACAAAAACAATCATCGTCATCGTCGTTCTGTCGTTAGAAGAATAACTGCCGTATTTTTTGTAGTACGTAGGAGACTATAGTTTTATTTTCCATAAAAGCGAACATGCTTGAAACGTTCTTCTTATATCTTGCTGGAAGTAGTTCTTTTGGAATATAAGGTTTATTTTTACGCAGTGTACTACACAAGGTAAGGTTTTTTTCTAAAAGCTTATCAGCTAACTCAATACTGGTAAAAAAGTTATCAGTAGTTATTCCATATCCTGTAGGTAAATGGTTTACCAGGTCCATCGCTACTCATTGTCCTTGGCCTTTCTCTGGTTTGTTTCGTTCTTTGCCTAAAATTATTACCTATTTTGTAATAAGAATCTGCATTTTTTTCATGAAAAAACTTACCTGGTTGCGTATTTACTGTATATGCCGAGCTACAATCAGCCAATGCCCAAATTTTTAAGCAGTACTTGTCAGGCTTACCCTTCATGTAAACCCGAAACAGTGCCTTGCCTCGGAAGGGGACTAACTGTTCATCCACGCAAAAGTGTTCAGATGAATTTAAAGATTTCTTGCAATTTGATACAAAACTATAAAAAATATCTCTAATTGGGGCAAATTTATCAGTGCGTTTTCTTTCTTTTCTTGTTTCAAAATTGTCGAATCTTAAAAGGCACATAATCTGTTGCGAGATAAAGTTGGATTTTGGCTCCATAGTATACATATTGGCTCTTTAGCAGCATGCCAGGCTGCAAAAATAATAAGCAAACCAATAAATGCTTCCAGTTCTTCTTTCACAAAAGGAGAAAAGGCCTTCTCATTTCTCGCATAATATGATTCGGCTTTTCTATTCGTCTCCGATAAAATTACATCCATAATATCTTGTGAAAAAAAATATATACTATATCTAGTCAAACCTGTTGAAACCTTCTTTTTACCCTCGTAGTAAGTGGAACTTTTGCCTACATACTACCATCTTTAGACGAATAAGTGGGTGATCAGTAAAAAAAAATTACTGACGGGCCTTCTTCATCTGTAGAATCTGTAGACTCATTTTCATTATCACTAACTTGCAAAACGTCATCAATCTCGTCCATTTCAGTCACTACATCAGTCATCAGTGCTAAATCATTGAAATAACTATCGTAATTGTCCGTTTCTAATATCGCCAATAGTTCTTCGTCAGTTAACTTATTTTCATTTCTAAACTTCCGTGGTTAATGTAAATGTAATCAAACACACTAAAATTATAATGAGATAAATACGTGCACAACGCCGTTATTATAAATTGGGAAAAATGGCTTTTTAATACATTTCTAGCATTTTATTATAGTAGGGCATGAAATCCTAACGACAAAAGGAAGAAAAAACGGTTGCCAAGTTTGAATGAATGTATTTATTTATTTACTAACTATAACAAATGTTCAAACAAATTACCTCCGTTTTCTAAACAGAAGTACGCCCGTCTCACGGTAGACTCCAAAATATGAGTTAACATTTCAGGAGTAATTGTATTAAATGCTGCTCGTACTGATTGATATCATTGTTCCTCGTTGTCAAAACATTCCTTAAATACCTCATTTTTTATGTAGCCTCACAAGAAAAAGTCCCAGGGGGTTAGGTCCGGGGACCTTGGAGGCCAAGGTGTTTCACTGTAAGTCCCAATGTATCTTCCTTCAAACCGTTCAGCTAAATATTGGCGAACTTCTATGGAGTTATGGGCTGGAGCACCATCTTGTTGGAACCAACAGCCGTGTACAGCGCCTAACGGTAAATTATCTAATGCATCTTCTAAGCGATCTTGATGTCTGGATGGTCTATTTACACGTGGATTTCGTTGTGACCAATAGTGGGTATTGCGCCTGTTAAAAATACTGTTATTGGTTACCATGCTTTCATCAGACCAAATCACTTTATAAGGAAAATTAAGACTGTCTTCACACATCCTGGTATACCACTCACAAAAATGTCTACGTCGTTCATCGTCACCCGGTTTTAATCCTTGACATATTCTGAATTTGTAAGGCTTAAATTGATTTTTCCTTAAAATAAATTGAGCTGTAGATTTAGCTACCCCCGTCTGGTCTTTAATTTCTCTGGTGGAAGTTTGCGGATTTTCAATAACAGATTGTAGAACGTTGAATTGGTTTTCTTCATTGGAATTTTGTCGGGATAATACAGGCTTTTTAAATGATCCATATTCTTTTAGATTAAATAGCAAACGCCGAAAAATGCACTTGTCTGGTTGTCTTCGCTCTGGGTATTTGTTAGAATACATGCGCTCGGCTCCTACACAATTTCTTTGGCATAAAATGTAGCAAGATAGCATATCACATTTTTCTTCGTTTGTAAAATTACCTCCATCCGTTGTAGAACAAAATAAATTAAAAAACGACAACAACAATAACATTACAAAAATCTTCTTGTTTGAATATTTGTTAAATAAATAAATATATTCATTCGAACTTGTCAACTGTTTTTTTCCTTTTATCGTTAGGATTTCATGCTAGAAATGTATTAAAAAACCATTTTTCTGGATAAAAACATAAGTAACCATATTGTGTAGTACATCGTTGAATTCGCAATGAAAAGCGCAATCTAATACTGGGTGTACTTTTTTTCCGTCCCATAAGAAAAATCAAAGTTGATGGTGGTTCCATCGAAACGAAACGTTGTAATGAAAATTTGTTAACGTCACCTGGTACAGCTTAAAAAGTGAGAATGAAAAAGTGTTTTCCGTTTTTTCATATCTTTTCAAATAGCTTCAAAAGAAAATTAAAACGAATTCGCAATATTTCGGTTTTTCTCGGATATTTCCGGAACGGCTTAAAATTTCCAAATTTGTAAAACGGGATTTTGTTGGGCATCAAAATACGCAACTTTTGTCTAATTTAACCGACACTATATCTATTACCGTTTCCGAGATTCCCATGCTGTGCATCTTGCGACACACTGTATATATCTTAGGAAGTTGCGAACGTATTAGTTCTTTTACATTTAATCTCTCCTATTTTAATGAATTTAAGCAGATCCGAGATCCAGATCACTAATCTTTAAAAAGATCCAGATTTTCCATCACTACATTTTTGCCGGTCGTTGGCGACGACGTTGCCATACGGGTACGATGTAACGTCAAACTGTAGACGCCGCCAAATGCCGTCGTTTGAAATGATCCGTTTGCGCGCGAAATTTTAGAACTTTATTACAAAATAATTATTGATTTTCAACGCGTTATATTTTAGATATTTACTTTTTATATGTAAAAAAATACATTAATGTAACAAAAAAAAATTATTCACTAATCAATGTGATATTTTTTTAATAAATATATATATTTTTATTTGTTTTGCATTTTGGCACTTGTTTTATATATTTTGTTGCACTTTGCATCTTTTGTAACATTGTAAATGGATATTCCGTTAATATATTTTTATTGATTTTGTGTATTTCTTAATTGACCAAAGCCGTGAGAACTTCCGTACTACATACAATCTGATGTGACGTTAGACCTAATTTTCTCAAATTGTCCTAATATTTCAGTTTGTAATAATGATGACCCATTAACTGGGGTTGACCCACATCACCCAGCTCTGGCTTTAGAATTGTATATTGACATTGTATGTGATATGGCAACAAAGACGCATTTAGCTAAGTTAAGGACGATCAACTAAATGATTTCTTTGAGAATATAGATTGGGTCTTTTTGTCTCATCATAGTGTCAATGATGCTACTGAAATGTTTTATACAGTATTAAATGTGGTCATTGAGTTATACGTCCCAAAAAGAAAGATAGTTCCTGTAACATATTCACAGTATTTCTCTTCGAGGACAATATCGTTGATCAAACCAAAAAATAAGGTTTACAAAGCTTATTGTACCACTAGGTCTCAATTGGAGTATAACAACTTTCAGCTATTGCGGTCACAATCAAAACTCTAAATAAATGACGACTACAACACTTTTATCCAGTATACTCAAAGTAACATCTCCAATAACATAAAATCCTTCTGGAGATACATTAAGACTAGCACTTTCGGATATCCAAAAACTTTAAAATACAATAATTCTGAGTCGAGTAACCCCGAGGATATTGCCAATATGTTCGCCGATTATTTGCTTTCAGTTTACAAATCCTATGATACTCGACCGGAGGACACATCTTGGTCCCATATTCAGAGTAATATAGTCCTTTCGGAAATCAAAATTGATAGTTCCCTGGTTTTTGCCAAGCTGATCGAATTGGACGAGAGCAAAGCTGCCGGTCCCGATGAAGTTCCCCGATGTTCATACGAAATTGTAGTCCAACCCTGACCATACCTTTAACTATCCTCTTTCAACTATGTTTAACTCTTGGCGTATTTCCGACTATATGGAAAACTGCTTATGTCACGGCCATTTTCAAAAGTGGCGACCGATCAGACATATGTAACTTCCGCCCGATATCTGGCCTAGACTGTATAGCGAAGGTTCTCGAAAGTCTCGTCGTTGATGAGCTGTTGCTCAACTTTCGTAACACGTTCTCCCAAAATCAACACGTATTTTTACCAGGGCGCTCTTGTCAAACAAATCTTTGCGTCTATGCAGAATTTCTGGCGGTCAGATTGACTCGATATACTTCGACTTTAAGAAGGCGTTTGACAGGGTTGATCACACAATCTTGATAAAAAAATTACAATCGTACCGAGTTGTTAACCCCTTATTGTCGTGGTTTGCTGGTTATCTTCAAGGATGTACACAAGTAGTCAAGATGCATGAAATAGTCTCCAGGGAAATTGTGGTATCTTCCGGGGTGCCCCAAGGCTCACCGGGGCCATTGCTGTTCCTTATCTTTATTAACGACTTGGCTAATTTATTCAAAGGTTGTCAATTTCTTTTTTTATGCCGACGACCCAAAATCTACAAGCAGATCAAAAATATCAGTTGCTGCCTGGAATTGCAACATAATATTAACATATCAAGTAATTGGTGCACTCATAACAGAATGGATTTAAACTTATTTAAATGCAAAGTGATAACTTTGACTAAAAAAAGGGAACCGATTACCAACCAGTATTTTATTAATGACACGCGTATATCCAGGGTAAACCTTATCAACGATCTAGGAGTAATCTTTGATGCTGAGTTGATCACATCAATCATGTTTTGGCAAAGTCTTATAAAATGACACGGTTCATTATGAGACAATGCTGGGAGTTCACTAACATCGAAGTCTTGAAAACTCTATTCTTCAGCTTAGCACGCAGTCATCTGGAATACTGTTGTGTGATCTGGTCCTCCTTCTACAAAGTACATGTCAAGAGAATTGAACGCGTGCAACTAAAATTTGTCAACTTCCTATTATTCAACTTCGTATCGACAAAAACACGCTCACTCATCAGGAACGTCTGCAAACACTTGGTGTGGATAGCCTAGACAGACGGAAGACAAGACTAGCTGACTTGTTCCTAGTCAATAAGAGTCGCACGGATGTAGGCCGCAACAGGGCTTCCAATCGTATGATGCAGTACTTTAACGCCTACATCCCGTCTAATTTTAATCTAAATTGTAAGTCTTTCACTTTTAAGAATAAATTAAAAATTCTGATTGGTGGTTTAATCCGACTGAAACTGCTGCTCTGTTGCCACGTTTCCGTTCCCGTTTTGTCTTACCATTTATACCTGTGAAGTACGAATTAGCTCATGGACTTAAAACCAATTTAGGTGTCAGTATTTTAAGTCTCTTTTGTCATATTATTTTATTTTTAAATTTAGTTTAATGTACGTATACCATTTAGAGATCCTTCTCTGTAGTGTATTGTTATTGAATAAGTTGTGTTTTTTTTTAGTGGTTAACTTGGCCAGAAGTCCTGGGTCAAGGAAAATTAGGGGCGGGCCCCTATATCATTTCTTACCTTTTCTACGCTACATGGGCGTTGCTCTTCGCAGCTCTCTCGGCATCTCTTGTGAGAATGTTTGCTCCGTATGCCTGCGGGTCTGGTATACCTGAGGTAAGTTTCCATTTTTAGCTAAATGAACATTATAACTGATGCCTTATTTTTGAAGCTTCCTGTATATTTGTAGAACAAAACTAGCCAATCTGTGTAATTTTCCAGTGAAATTAGAAAACCCCAGCAAAAACAAAATACGCAATAAACAGAGATCTTCAAAAATAGGGTTCTGTAGGATCGTCTTGTTGTGTGTCGCTAACTGTGAGCTGTGTAAAATGAGGGATATATTACCTAAAGTCTAACTTTGGTTTACATGCACTGTATCTTGAATTTCATTAGACTTCAGACGATCAAAGAGTTTTTTTTATTTTATGTAATATATTATTAATAATATAATGTTTTTTTTTTATATTGTAGATTAAAACTATTCTCAGCGGTTTTATCATAAGAGGGTACCTGGGAAAATGGACGTTGTTAATAAAGTGTGTCGGTCTGATATTGTCAGTATCGGCAGGTCTTAGTTTGGGCAAAGAAGGTCCTATGGTACATATAGCCTGTGCTATTGGTAAGTGTATTGTTGATCTATAATTACACAGGCCAACACACATTTTGGTGCCTGCGATTTTTTAACTGTTCCTGGGTAATTTTTGGATGCAGAATGTAAAAAAGTTCTCAGATTTTGTCTATCGGATCTAGTTTTAAATTGTGTATATATTTTACGTTATAACTGTTATAATATATAATATTACTATTGCCAGTTAAAAAACAAAGACACATGGATTTAAGTATTTATTGCAAAAACTTAATTTACATAATTACCTTAGTCACTAATCACATACAAATTTTCTTTTATACGACTTTCTAGAATGGAGTAGTTTACTAGAGCAGTCTCGCTGAAGGCTCCAGCAGTAGTCCGCCATCAGGTGGCTATCCCATCGTCCTTGATAACGATTTTCCATAGTTTTAATATCCTTCCCACTGTCTTCACTACAATCACCTAAGTTTTCTGGAAAACGATCTAGGTGGCTGTGTGAACTTTTAGACTCATGTTGCAGCCGAGAATATTAAAATTTGAAAGCATAGTTTCCACTAATTCTACGTAATTCTCTGCTTTATGATTGCCAAGAAAATTTTGTACTACTTGAACAAATGAACACCAAGCGTTAGATTCAGTCTCGTTCATTGATGTGGTGAATTGTGGATCTGTAACAAGTTGTCTTATTTGAGGACCATCAAATATACCAGCTTTTAGTTTTTCCGTGCTAGTGCCAGGAAATTTACGTGACAAATACCCAAAACAATCTCCATCTCGATTTAAAGCCTTCACAAATTGCTTCATTAGGCCTAGCTTGATATGCAAGGGAGGAAGTGGGATTTTTTCTCTTGAAACCAAAGGTTCGTTGATCACGTTTTGTTTTCCTCGAATCATGACATCTCTTGAAGGCCAATTTTTGTTAACCCAGCGCTCATTTTTAGCTCTGCTTTCCCAAAGACACAAAAAACAAGGATATTTTGTATAACCACTCTGCTATCCAAGGAGGAAGTTAAGCATTTTTAAATCAACACAAATTGCCCACTGATCTTCGTATTTAATTTTTCTCAAAACTAATGCAATTGTTTCATATTCTTCCTTCTTGGTAGCAGAATGACCAATAGGAATTGAGCCATATTTGTTACCGTTATGTAAAAGAACACATTTTAAACTACGTTTTGAACTGTCAATAAAAAGGCGCCAATTATCTGGAGTATATTCAGGCAAACCCATTTTTTCTAAGAGCTCTTTTATATTGTTACAGAATACCAAGTCATTTTCCTGAGGGAAAGGCAGCAGTTCCTTATCTCTTTTACGATAAAATGTAATATTAGTACCTGGACAAAGTAGATTTTTTTCTTCTAATCTGGATGCAAGTAATTCAGCGGATTCCTTTGAGAGATTCAGGTCTCTTATAAGATTGTTTAGTTCTTCTTGATTGAAACACTGCGGAGTTGCTAAATCTGCTTCAAATTCGCTGTCGTTTTCTGATTGAATTCTTTGAACTTCGTCAGACGTTGATGTTTCTGTATCTTCTCGTCGGGTAGACTGCTGAATGATGGAACGGGTATTTCTTCCGAATGCGCTACAGGCCTTCTTGTAGAATCTAGATCAGGATATGTCCATTTGTTTCTAGAAACAATAGACTTTAATATTAACGAGACAAAAATAGCAGTCGTCATGATGGTTTCGCTGTTCTCTCCAAACCATTGGTACACCAAACTTTAGGCACTTCCTTTTTCCAGTTATTCACTGTCGCAAATGTTCAACACATGTTTTACATATGAAATGTGGGGCACAAGATTTATCTTGATCTCCTAAATGAACGCCAAAATAGGCAAGATAAGCTCTTTTCACAAAGTCAGAAATCGATTGTTTGCTCTCTTTTAAAGTGTATTCACCACACACATAACAGAAAACATCGGGATGATTTACACAGGTACGTCTGCTTGTGGATGCCATTGTTTCAGTTTAGTGTTTTGATACTACAAAACAACCAAAATTTACACAAAATGATTACTTGTGAAAACTCAGTAATATACTAAATCGAGTACAGTCAAGCAGGTATAGAAGGATCGGGTCATAGGCAATTACAGGTATAAAAGTAATTAAGAGCAGTGTATTGAGTAGTTCCTAGTATAGGAACATTGGGTCAGGGACAAGTCCAGGTATCCATTTGGTTAATTAGATTCTGGGAAATTTCTATTTTGACGATTAATTACATATTTATCTCTTTATTTGTTGTCCTTTATCAGAAAAAAATATCAATTAACCTGTATCTCAAAAACTAGAGCTGATAGAAAAAATCTGATGGCATTTTTGGAATCAGCACATTAAAAACAGCTAAAATCAGATGTTAGATTTCCGGCACCCAATTTTTGTTTTCATTTTGTTACCCTGTGTTATTTTTGAACCATTTTTTTTATAAATCCCGTTTTTTTTTAATAATATATATCTTTACGAAGAAAATAAGCTTAGTTTAAAGCTCTGTGATATTATTCTTGATTTTATTGTTAAGCAAAATAATTTAATAAGAGACGTAAACCAACCGAAATGAAATAATGAACAGTTGTATTCCACACACACATTTATTTCGTTTATTAATATAAAATAATAAAAATAAACTAATATTATTTTAGTACATACTGCTCATTAAAAATAACCAGAGGAGTTTAAAAAATAAACAAAATTTGTATGCTATTTACGGTTACGATACGATATGATTTATGAAACTAAAACACTATAAAAGCAACAAAAAGAATAATGCACTATTTTAGATCAAAATACAAGAGTTCTAACCACACTACACAACAACTTGTTACGTTCTGGACGCGCGTTTCGCTAACCAAGTTAGCATCATCAGCAGATGATATAAACTAAAGTAACTTATCCTAATAAATAAATAAATAAAAATATATTAACGGAATATCCATTTACAGTTAACAGTAAGCATATAACATGTAACATGTACAACCAAGTGCAAAAACAAGTGCCAGAATATAAGCAAGTAATATAATAATTATAAATAAAAAACAAAAAATATCACATTTAGTAAGGAATAGTTTTAAATCAACATTACACAAATTTTAAAAACAACCATTATAACTTTTTTAAAGCCTTCCTAAATCTTGGAAAACTCATATTAAACAAATCAATACGACTTGGTAGGACATTTGCATACATACACATTCTGTCTATGGGGGTATTTAAGCCATAGTTAGTTCTGTGGAATCTAGTATGAAATAGTTGTTCTTGCCTTGTTGACCTGACAGGAACATGAAAGTTTATTTTACTTAAGAGAGAAGGTGACTTAATAAGGTCGTTAAGAATTTTAAATAAAATACACAGGTCAAAGTATTTCCTTCTCTCTTCCAATAAGGGGAGACCCAACAATGCGTATAACTCACAGTAGTTGACATCTTCCATGGCTATATGGAGTCTGAATGCGATATGTCTTAAAAATTTCCTCTGAATCTTTTCCATCTGATTTATATGACATTTATAGTATGGTGACCACACAGTGGAAGCATACTCAAGTCCAGATCGTACCACCACACAAAAGACATCTCTCAGAGCATACACACTACTGAAATCTCGAAGAGATCTTAAAGTAAAGCCCAACAGTTTCATTGCTTTATTTGTCATATTATCTATGTGCTGAACAAATGTAAATTCAGCATCCAGTAGAACTCCCAAGTCTTTCATAATATCAACTCTCTACAATGCCTATTTATAGACTAGACTATTTATAGGTAAATGTGGTCACACTTGGTTGCGCCCGACTGCATCATTGTCAAGTAAGCAATAGAGGGAACTATAGGGAATAGGCCCTCTGTCTTTATTTAGTGCTTTCTTACCACATTTAACTATTTCTATACTCTCAAATGCATCCAATAATCTATTATTAGATACATTTTTAATTAACTTATGATTATTTATTCCTATTTGGTGATTGTTTTCTAAAGTATGTTGGCCAACGCTTGACTCTTCTGTTCTTCCGTATCTTAAATGTGCCATGTGTTCTTTAAAACCAATGTTTATGAAGCGTTTAGTTTGCCCAACATATTTTAGATCGCAATCATTACAGCTAATTTCATAGATGCCACTCCTCTCCTTCAAGTCGATTTTGTCTTTAGGGTTTCCAAGGAGATTTTTCAAACTGTTCTCCGTTTTGTAGGCTACTCTAAAACCTACGTTTTTAATAACTTTTTCTAGACCTCTCGTATATCTGGGATCATATGGGATTACTATGCACTTTTTGGGAGCCTCAGATGCTTGAAGAGTAATGGCATCTTTTAACATTTTCTTATGCTTACGTCTATTTACTAATTTATGTACAAAACCTCCATTATATCCATTACTTTTAGCTATATTTTTAATCAGATTCATTTCATTGTTAAAACGTTCTTTACTTAATGGAAAATTGACTAATCTGTGAGTTAAGAAATGAAATGCTGCCATTTTATGTTTACTGCAATGAAATGAGTTGTATGTTATATATCTATCAGTATTAGTAAATTTCCTATAAATATCAAATTCTAATTTATCGTTATTTCTAATAACTAATGTGTCGAGAAAAGGTAATTGCCCATTGTTCTCCTTTTCGTACGTAAAATTAATAGAAGGATATTTATTGTTTAATGTTTCTAAGAAAGTGTCCAAAATTTCTGTTTTAATATCAAAAATAGTAAATATATCGTCTACGTATCTATACCACACCCTTGGGAAATACTTGTGTTCTTTTTTGAACTGGGTTTCTAATCTACCCATAAACAAATTTGCAAGGAACAGAGATAAGCAATTGCCCATGGCAGTTCTCTCAAGTTGTTTATAATATTTATTCTTGAACTGAAAAAAATTGTGATACATAATTTTGTAAGAAGTAAATATTCATCAATAATTACTTTCTTCAAATTATTGATTTCAAGTAGTTCCTTTAGGTACTCTAAAGCTAGTGGTATGGGTACACTAGGAAACAATGAGCTTACATCAAAAGATATTAAAATTTCACCTTCTTTTAAGTGAACATTCCTAATTTTACACATTTACCTATAAATAGTCTCGGTTAAGATAAGTTACTTTTGCTTATATTATCTGCTGATGATGCTAACTTGGTTAGCGAAACGCGCATCCAGAACGTAACAAGTTGTGGTGTAGTGTGGTTAGAACTCTTGTATTTTGATCTATTTACACCACAGGTTCCACTGTTAGGAGTTAAGTATATGTGTGATGTAGTTTGTTGATATATGTCACGTGCTTCAGGTTTTAATATTATACACCTATGACTTGTTTCTATCTACATATTGTAGTTCTCGAAGTGAAATATATTTTGAATTTTTTAATTTAAGAATACACTTTTAAGCGAAATTAGGTATTTTGATGACAATTGATTAAATATTGTTTCAGGTAATATCTTATCATATCTGTTTCCAAAATATGGAAGGAACGAAGCCAAGAAGAGGGAGATATTGTCGGCGTCGGCAGCTGCTGGAGTATCAGTCGCCTTCGGAGCCCCAATAGGAGGTGTACTTTTCAGTTTGGAAGAGGTAAAATGTTATATTTATTTATTTATTTTATTCTCAACATATCCAACCAGTTCAGCTGTACAAGCTCACAACACAGAATACAAACAGTATAATATATATATCATTTCAATCTTGTTATATTAATTTCATAAAGAAGTGGCACCCTGTTGTGAAAACCGCTATGTTATATCCTGTGCAAGTTCAATAGTGCGATAAAATAGTGCAGAAGGAAAAGGTCTTATCTTCCTCAACCAAAAATATCAATACCGAATTTTCTGATGATCGCGAAGACAAACCAGATAAAGCTGCCAGCATATATCATGTTGAAGATCTAGCCGTATCAGGTTTGTGATAAAAACTCAACATCGATAATGTTTAGGCATGTTAGGGAATACATGAAGAAAGACTCATGGTTAAAATTGTTATTTGTCTAAATTAATCAATCAGAAATACCTAAACTATTCAACCATCTAGTTACTGATATGCTTGGGACTATCATAACTTGGTCAACCCTGAGCAACATGGGTTTACCCGAGGTAGGTCTACATGTACAAATTTGTTCATTTATGAACACCATTTATTAAATGCAATGGAAGGAAGACTGCAGGTTGATTATGTCTAAATCGAGTTCTCTAAGGCGTTTGACAGGGTCATTCACAGTCTTCTTATTGCAAAACTCAGGGCCCTTGGTATTGATGGTCCAATGTTGAGTTGGATTGGAGATTTTCTGGGGGGAAGAGTGTAGACAGTTAAATATGGTAATAGTATATCCAACATGATTCAAGTACCATCTGGAGTCCAACAGGGCTCACTTTGTGGGCCCCTTTTGCTTAAACTCTTCATCAGTGATGTGGGCATTTATATTAAACACTGCTCGTTTTTAGCTTTTGCAGGTGATATTAAAATTTACAGTTTGATGCAGGTTGACTTGAACAACTTTTATCAGTAGTGCATTTTGAATCATATGGAATTAAACGTGAAAAGATCACCTTTCCTCACCTTAACACACCAGTTTTGTTTCCTTATCATATAGAGAACACTCCTCTTAGGGTTGTGGACAGTATTCGAGATCTCGGGGTTGAGTCTGATAGTAAAGTCTCATTTTCAACACACATTATGCATATAATATGCAAATCATTGAAAATTCTTTATTGTGCATTAGTGAGTCCAATTCTTGAGTACTGCTACATAGTATGGTCCCCGCAGTATGACACTTATACCAAATCTATTGATAGAGTTCAGAACACATTTTTAAAGCGACAGACAATATTTATCCCTTTATGGAACAGTGTCTGAATTTGTGTGTTTGAATCACCTTTCTTTATAAGGTTGAGGCAGGTATGATTGATTGTCCAGAGCTTTTAAGTCTAGTACGGTTGAGCACAGCACTCTAACACGAGATATTGAGTTATGTAAAGGTTGTGGAAATAAATTTAATAAGAAATCAATCAGTCAATCAAAATGTACTTTATTGTCAAGAATACAAAGAATTTCTGTCGACAAAGCATGTTAAAGCTAATGTTTTTTTTTTCTTTCCTTTTCCTTTGTTTAATAGCAAGTAAAAAAAAACTAACAAAGAAGTACAACCATATATATCTATGTTAAAGTGTACACTTCATAGATCTGTCTAGTAATAAAAATATAATAAAGAAAAGGAAAAAAAACACTCAAAAAGCAAAAAAAAAATCTAAGCAAAAGACCTGTTAAAGTACATAATAAAACTAACATTTGTAACAAAAGGTAGTAACAATACTTGAGTTATATAATTAAATACAATAAAAAATCAAAGGCAAAATAATACATAATTGACACCAGACAAAAGAAAAAACAATGGACAATTAGAGTAAGTTGTCTGTCAAGTTATTCAATTTTTTGTGGTTATTGCAAAACTTGGTATTGTTTAAAATGTAGTAAGTTATCATCAAAGGAAGCGTCAAATCTTAAAAAACAGAAACAAAATTGAAAATGTGAAGAAGTTCTTTAAATTTAGAAGAAATTTATCTTAGTAAACCAATGTTGGAACAAATTTTGAGTGAAAACAGCTTTCTTAGGAATTATGTAAGTGAAGCAAATGATAAAATACATTTTTTAGAATAAAAAATTAATTATTTAGAAGACGGACTTATCCAAATTAATAAGCATGTTGGACCAAAGTGTAATGAAAATACAGAAAATCGGGAAATAACAACATTAAGGAGTTTAGATTCTAAAATTTTTCAAAAGCAACAAACAGATAAAACCCAAACAAGTAATTTGCCAGTAGTTATCATAAAACCCAAAAATATTCAGAGTTCTTAACTAAGTAAAGATGCAAATGAACCCAATAAGCATCCAGCACTGTGTGCGGTATCCAAAAAATAATTTTAAGTTTCAAAACTTTTTAAGTTTGTTTTTTTTTATTACGTGTAATCGTATCCTCCGCATAAAATCCGGAAGATGAATTAGACCTATGATATTTTCATATGAAAAAAAGAGGATAAACATATAAGTACCAGCAGTTGCAAAAATCTTTGAGCGATGTCACTTCAAAGTCAGATTGACAAGTCAGTGACAAAATGAGTAATAGAAAACAATTTTCCGGTTTTTTGCATCCACGAGCGAAAAAAAATGGTATTAAATCTAATAAAATATTACGAAAATGAAAATTCACCGGCCAATATCCAGGAGACAGTAGCAAAAGCTCTGGGAATCGGTATAAGGACTGTCCAGAAAATTGTGCATGAAAAAAAGCATAATTTACTACCGAAGACGATTAAGAAATATACACGAAAAAAGCCAAAGACAGAAGACTTAAGCGACAATGTAAAACTGGATGTTCGTAATGCATTTTACGTTTTATAGACGTCAAAAACTAATATAACCCTTCAAGTTTTAAAACAAGCTTTAAAAAATCGAGGCATATTGGAAATTGGACTAAAATCGTTGTCAAAATTAATCAAAATGTTGGGTTTTCAATACAAAAAGGACTGGAATCGAAAATTTTTCTGCCAGTTGCCACATATAGCAAGTCAGCGTATCCAGTTTTTAAAGAAATACACGGAAAATGTTAATTCAAAATTTAGAAAAGTGGTATTTTTAGACGAGACTTGGATATTTTCTAATGGAAGTGGTTTGAAATCTTGGCAGGATGAGCCTGTAAAAGTGTAAAGAGAAAAAAGGGATGTGGGACGGGAAAACGGTTCATCATTTTGCAGGCAGGTTCTTCAACAGGATTTCTCCCAGGTGCAAGTTTACTGTTTTCTTCAACATCCAAAAGTATGGACTACCATGATAATATGAACTGTGAACTGTTTCAAAAGTGGTTAAAAGAACCACTGATTCCAATTTTAGATGCTCTATCTTTAATTATTTTGGACAATGCATCTTATCATTCAAGAATCTTAAATAAACAACCTACTTCATCCTGAAAGAAAAATGATATTTATGACTGGCTAATAAAACAAAAACAAAATCCTTTACCCAATATGCTGAAACTAGAACTTCTTTTAATGGCAAAATGTATTAAAAACCCAAAAATATATGCCGTAGAAGAAATATTACGGGAAAATGGACATGAGGTTTTACGCCATACCATTGCCAGTTTCACGCAATAGAATTAATATGGGCTGGGGCAAAATCATATTACGAAAAACACGTGAACGATGGTCTTACATCAGATGAAGTGCAAATTGTTTGGAGAGATTCGTTAAATTGTCTTACGCCGGAGTACTAGAAGAAATCTGTAGAACATACGGAGAAATTAATATGGGATTGGTGGAATCGAGAACGAGTTCTAGATGTCGAAATAGCACCAATGATCATTGAGCCATTTGAGGACGACTCAGAAGATGAGGGCTTTTTAAGTGATGATGATATTTTTTCAGTCTATATTATTAAAAAGTTTCTGAAGGATTATATTAATCTTTGATGTGTATAAATCATAAATTGCATTATGAATATCCATTTTTGCATTATACCTTAAGTCTTCTGCCTTTGGATTTTTTCGTGTAAATTTCTTAATCTTCTTTGGAAGTAAATTATGTTTTTTTTTCTTGTACAAGTTTCTGTACATTCCTTATTGATATATAAAATTCGGTAAAATCGCTTTACCAGAAACTCGGGGCTAACGAAAAAAAAAAAAAATATATATATATATATATATATATATATATATATATATATATATATATATATATATATATATATATATAAAAAAAAAATATCTAATATCGGGTATGCGGTCTGTAGGTCAAATAAATAACTAATTTACTTCTGACATCCTCTATATTTCGTCATTTATTTATGACTTCGTCAGGAGGAAACGCTAAAATACACCACAGATTAAAATGATATCAAATTAAAAAAAAAACAATTAAGACTTACAAGTGAAGTTACAAAAACATGGCTATATGCATTTCAACACACAGTAGAACGTTAAATTATGACGAATACAACCACATGAATATTGAAATGTTGCTGACAGGTAGAACTTAACAACTAGCAAGACATTTATATATACATTTATTTATTTATTTTTTTGAGTAATAAGAACTATTTTCTTTTTTTGTGGTAAAAGAAACGTTGATAAACAGTTTTATGTACATATTGAAGTTCGTGGAATATTTATATTATGGTATTTAAGTTATTTGTTTTTTGTTGAACAAGGCAAAGAATTCATTTGTTCAACAGATTGCAACAGCTGAGCACCATTTATTGCAATCTGTTGAACAAATGAATTCTTTGCCTTGCTCAACAAAAAACAAATAACTTAAATACCACAATATAAATATTCCACGAACTTCAATATGTACATAAAACTGTTTATCAATGTTTCTTTTACCACAAAAAAATAAAATAGTTCTTATTATTCAAAAAAATAAATAAATAAATATATATATATATATATATATATATATATATATATATATATAAATGTCTTGCTAGTTGTTAAGTTCTACCTGTTATCAACACTTTAATATTCATTGGTTGTATTCGTCCTAATTTAACGTTCTACTGTGTGTTGAAATGCATATAGCCATGTTTTTGTAACTTCACTTGTAAGTCATAACTGTTTTTTTTTTAGTTTGATATCATTTTAATCTGTTGTGTATTTTAGCGTTTCCTCCTGATGAAGTCATAAATAAATGACGAAATATAGAGGATGTCAGAAGTAAATTAGTTATTTATTTGACCTACAGACCGCATACCCGATATTAGATTTTTTATTTATCTTAATACGGTCGTGAGCATCTAAAATGAATATATATATATATATATATATATATATATATATATATATATATATATATATATATATATATATATATATATATATATATATATACATATATATATATATATATATATATAAATATATATAATTTTAGAGGAAAACTTTTCTTTCAATGACAGTATGGTACTTATAGCTAAAAATTAGTCGTATTTCAATCAGTCATAAAGCAAACAATTTACTTAAATCTAACTATAGTAAACTTAAAGCAAAAACCCCAAAAAATAAAAAAACACACACAGTTTATGAAATCCCGTGCACAACTTGTAATGGAGTATATATAGGACAATCAACTCAATATCTGGAAAACAGGATAAACGGCCACAAATACGACAAGAAAAACCAAACAGCATTAACTAAACACGAATCCCAAAACAATCATAAATTTAATTTTAAAGAAACTCGCATTTTAAAGACAGAACTACATAAAGAAAAAAGAGAAATTTTGGAAATGATCTTTATAAAAAAGAATACAAATTCGGTCAACTCAAAATCAGACATTCAAAATTTAAGCAAAATCTACACTAACATATTATAAATTAATTCCGTTTTAAAATCTATATTACCGTAACATCCTCCCTTTTTTTCTGTAAACACTTTTTCCTTCGTTTTACTTAAAATAGGAAATAAAAATATTCACTTTAAATGCGATAAAGATACCAATTACAATTATATATTTAAAAAGAAATTACATTATCAATGATATTTTTTTATAAAAGCATGAAACGTCAAATTAATTGTATTTTAAAACAAAAAATATTTAAAAGTCTTGTAATAAAGAAAATTTAAAAAAGAGAAAAATGAATGAATGATGGGTGGAGGCTGCGAGAGTCGAACCCGGGACCCCTCGCACCGTGGCTCGAGGTGCTGTCCTTTGAACTACCAGGGAGTTATGTCAATTTGTTTTAACAAGATAATAATATTTTAATTCTTTTAGTGGAATTGATCGCCCTTAAAAACATTGTAAATATTGCAATCAAGGTCAACGATTTTTGGCCCTGGACGACGGAATAATCACTCTGCAGTAGACATTTAAACCTATGTTAATTTCTGTTTCGTGAGTCCAAACCATGTAACTTCGTTTTTTTATATAGTCTTGTATATGTGTTTTAATATTTGATGAAAATGAATTCTTAGATAAGTCACAACAAATTTTATATATTTTTTTAGAATTTTTTTATTAGTTTACTACTTCTTTCAAAGATCAGCATTAATGTCATTTTACATTTTTTTAGCTATAAGTACCATACTGTCATTGAAAAAGGCTAAAAATTAGCCGAAACGTATGATTTTGGAATAAAATAAAACAAAAATGCATAGGAAATAAAATATTTTGTTGATTTATTCCCTGTATGAACCTTATCCCAAGAAAAGTTTTCCTCTAAAAATATATTAAACAAAGGTTCAAGAAACATTCTACCAAAATAAATAAATATATATATATATATATATATATATATATATATATATATATATATATATATATATACATATATAATAATCTAAAATTATTATAAGTAGCTTTAATTTTTGATTTCATCAACAAATTACAAAAATCCGGTAGTATTAATTGAAATGGATATTATATATACAGGGTGTTCCTAAACATCATGTACAAACGAAGAGGGGTTATTCTTTGGCCTATTTTAGGGTGAAAGTTTCATATAAACATGGGTCCGCAAATGTTTGGTTTTTAAGATACAGGGTGTCAAAGTTTTTTCTAAAAAACTTTTTTTTAATAATATCTCAAAGATCCTTTTGCTGATTTTGTTCAAATTTGGCAGTGTCATTTAATGTGATAAGAAGCTAATTTAGCACTAACTAAATGGTATTTATGAATTCCAGTGACGTCCCGGAGGGCACGTTCACAAATAATATTGACAGAAAAAATGTACGCCACTGACTTTTTGACAAATGTTATATTTTTTTCAGATTAAACATCTAAAAGTACGACTTTTTTGCCTCTTGATAATTTTTTGTATCTTGTGTCGTTTTCGAGAAAAAAAATAAAAACTAGTTCATTGCATGCCCAAGAAGAACAAAAAAATTTTTTTTTTCGAAAACCAAGCCTAATAACATAAAATATCAAGAAAAACAAAATGTAGTTTTGATTGTTCAATCTGAAAAAAATGGAAAAATTTAAAAGTCAGTGGCGTACATTTTTTATTAATAATATTGAGACAGTCCGTGGATCCAGGGAACGCCACTGATAATAATTATTATTGTTTCCTGTAGTAGGCTCAAGCTTAATTTGGTTAAATTTTGTTTCATTGATGTTTTTTTTTCGCATTATACTTGAAAATTGAAGCGGGAATGACCCAGTTTTTGTAGCAATTAAATGCAGTTTAGATTTTAACAACAATATTTAATGACAAAAATGATTTGACATTATATGACAATTATTATATGACAAAAAACAACATCACAAAAATTGTTGGAAGTGACTTCCTCCAGCCCTTATACAGGCCTCCGATCTTCTTCGCATCGACTCTCGTACTCTTTCAAATACATCGGGAGTATTTCGTATGGTTTCAAATCCACCTATTATTCGATGTCGTAGGTCATCGACTGTATTCACCGGTGTTGTATAAACTAAAGATTTAAGATGCCCCCATAGGAAAAAATCTAGACTATTGAGATCAGGGGACCTAGGGGGCCATGGCTGAGGTCCACCTCGGCCTATCCATTTGTTTGGATATACGTCATTCAAATACTCCCGAGCCAAAATAGAAAAATGTGCAGGAGCACCATCATGCATATACCACATTTGATTTCTTAGTAAAAGAGGCAAGTCTTCTAGTAATGGAGGCAGTTCGTCTTGTAAAAAGTGTCTATATGATTCACCAGTTAGCCGACCAGGTAAGAAGACAGGACCAATTAAATGATCCCCGATTATACCACCCCATACATTTAAAGAAAACTGTTCTTGAAAATGAGTTTCGACAATTCCATGAGGATTCTCGTCTGCCCATAGATGGTTGTTATGGAAATTCATAATGGAATTTCTCGAAAAATTGGCTTCATCAGTAAAAAGAATGATGGAATTAAAGTTGGGGTTGGCTGCTAGCCTATTGAGAAACCACCTGCAGAAATTAATTCTTAAAGGAAAATCCCGGGGAAGCAGCGCCTGCACTCTTTGAAGGTGGTAAGGGTATAGCAGAGAATCATGCAAGATACGCCACACAACTTGATGGCTAATATTCAATGTTATTGAAATTTTTCTTGTACTAGTCTCCGGATGTTCTTCTACTTCATTCAGAACAGCCTCTTCGATCTGCGGTGTCCGAACAGTACGTGGTCTACCTGTTTCATTGCTTTTCTTATTGACACTTCCAGTTTCGACGAGACGCCTATGAATATTCGAAAATATTCGGTGATCAGGTATCAATCTATTTGGATAACGCTCCATGTATAGACGTCTGGCTTCTCTTGCATTTCCGTTCGCAAGACCATAGATAAAATGCATTTCTGCCATTTCAGAATTCGTATAAACCATTGTAATGAATATTTAAAACACTTTACACTTTTTTGTAGGGAATATTAAAAGACTCTACACCTTACAATAACTATAATGTTGACATAACTTACGATTTAAAATGGTAAATATCACGAATAATAAAAACAAAAGATTATCCAAACAACGCCATAGCCTACTACCATAGTTACTACTTTTTTGATAGAAATTTATTTCGTCTGGCTAATTACAGAAAATCGTGTTTATTTATTTTTCTAGATAACGGTCAGATATAAAAGGAACTACAAGAAGACAATAAACTACTAAACAAGAGAAAAAAAAATGATAATTATAATGGCGTTCCCCTGTACAATTACGAATAATATTAATAAAATACGTAACGCCACTTTTTTTCTTAATTTTTCCATTTTTTTCAGATTGAACAATCAAAACTACATTTTGTTTTTCTTGATATTTTATGTTATTAGGCTTGGTTTTCGAAAAAAAAAATTTTTTTGTTCTTGGGCATGCAATGAACTAGTTTTTATTTTTTTTCTCGAAAACGACACAAGATACAAAAAATTATCAAGAGGCAAAAAAGTCGTACTTTTAGATGTTTAATCTGAAAAAAATATAACATTTGTCAAAAAGTCAGTGGCGTACATTTTTTCTGTCAATATTATTTGTGAACGTGCCCTCCGGGACGTCACTGGAATTCATAAATACCATTTAGTTAGTGCTAAATTAGCTTCTTATCACAATAAATGGCACTGCCAAATTTGAACAAAATCAGCAAAAGGATCTTTGAGATATTATTAAAAAAAAGTTTTTTAGAAAAAACTTTGACACCCTGTATCTTAAAAACCAAACATTTGCGGACCCATGTTTATATGAAACTTTCACCCTAAAATAGGCCAAAGAATCACCCCTCTTCGTTTGTACATGATGTTTAGGAACACCCGGTATATATATATATATATATATATATATATATATATATATATATATATATATATATATATATATATATATATATATATATATATATATATATATATATATATATATATATATATATATATATATATATATATATATATATATATATATATATATATATATATATATATATATATATATATATATATATATATATATATATATATATATATATATATATATATATATATATATATAAATATATATATATATATATATATTTGTATTATGTAAGGAAACTAATTATAACAAGAAACTGTTTCTGGAAATGGTGGAAATATTTCTGAATCCTAATTCGTTAAATAAGAGAGCTGATATCGAAGACCTTAGTTCTATTTATTCAAATTTACTCAATCTGAACAATTATACGAACAACAATAATAGTTTAAATAACACAGAATTTTCCTTTTAAAAAATATAAGTATCTGTACGTATTATATCCATATACCTTTCTATAGCCAGTCTCTTCAATTCGAGTAGTTTGTCGTGGGCATAAATTCGACTTTTAATTCATACTTGTTCTGGTTTGATTAAGATATTTCTCAGCTACTGATTTTTCTTTGTAGCTGGATGTATATCGATGTGATTACATAGCTAAATCCTAGATCTGTGTTTCAATCATCCTGACAGAACGTACTATAACATTCTTTACATGTCAAAAAAAACCTACATAAGAAATTTACTTGCTTCGTATTTCAATATAAAAATATATGGAGAACAGGAATTCCTGCCAGTATGTAAAATCTAATTTTAATGTCAAGGTCAAAGTCTGTTTGTTTTTCGCAAGAAGTTATCGATACTAATTGCAAAGCAGTGAGTACAATTTTCAATTTTTTTTTTCTAAAAATCCTCAAATTCTAATTAATGTGCATACAAAGATAAAAAACAAATTTCTTCTCATATTGCAGCCCTGAAGAAGGTAATAATCATTACTGAAAGCTTGGCGTAGCTTAAAAGCAATTTAAATCTAGCCCTAAATTAGGACCGATACCCCAATAATTAGGTTACTTGATGTTCAACTAGTCGGTCAAGACTACCCTTCTCTTTAATATATATATATATATATATATATATATATATATATATATATATATATATATATATATATAATCTAAAATTATTATAAGTAGCTTTAATTTATTTTTGATTTCATCAACAAATTACAAAAATCCGGAAATCCGGTGGTATTAATTGAAATGGATATTAATGGTACAATTATTCACATTATTAACAAAATTTGGAAACACGTTTTCTTGTTTCTTCTCGATGTGTATTATATTTTCTGACTCTGATCCTTCATTTCTAGCCAATGTTTCTGTCACTGTTGAAGCACTGCAAGAGACTTCTGGCTGGGTGTTATTGTCTAAAATTTGATTCGCTACTTCCTTTTTATTATTGAGGCTCTCAGCTACTTAACTTTCCGCAATAGTAGCGGATTTCCATCCACCATGTCGCTTGACAGCTAATACAACAACTTCAGTATTTGCTAATAAAGTTGCCGACGTTCTTCTAAAAGAGTGTCCAGTATACATTTTGAAGTTCCCAAACTTTAGAAATTTCGCAATTTTACTTGGAATTGACGAAAACGTATTTTTCCCGACAGGCTGGTTTAAGCACTTTCCATTTCGATGTCGCATAAAGAAGCGCGGATTAATAGTCGTCATGTGGGATCTTGTATCAACGTACTTTTGAATTATTTTGAAATGACAAACCTGAGTGTCGTTACTTTTTGTCACTGTAAATGTACGTGACATTCCATTTTTGGAGTCAGGAATGGTCACAATTATGACTTCTTGACTTATTTTAACAATACGGGCTACATAACCTAAAGTTATTTTCATTTATACAGGGTGTCTCAAAAATCTGTAGCGAAGCAAAGTTGTGTTTTTTCTTATGGGACACCCTGTATATTTTTGCATATTTAGATTCTGCTCGTAATTCTACACATTTTTTGTATAACATGTCCTATGTCGAAATCAATCGTTTTTCAAACGACGTGGGCCGTTGGCTTTTTGATATATGATTATGAATTTTGGCAGGAACATTAACAAAAGTATGGGTTGACTTTCAACGTGAACAAAATTTGTCGGCGTTGTACAGGGGGTCCTAGATAAGTAGGAGGAATTAAAAACATCATATCTTCATTTTTCTAAATGGAATGTATAACATTTTAATATTTTAGACTATTCGTGACCCAAAACCCTATCTTTCGTTATAAATATGTCCTATACCTATTTGTCATAGTTTCCGAGATTTTGATATTTTTGTATTTATTATTTGGTTTTCAATGGCAATCGCCTTAGAATTTGCTTTATTATCGAATTTATAGAATTTTCCGAGGAATCCAAAAATGTAATAATATACAGGGTGTTCCATTTAAAATAACAAAGTTGATATCCGAGGGACACTTTTGTATTTCTTTTTCTTTGTTATTAAAAATAAAAGAATTAAGGGGGTGGCAAATCTCGATGAATCACCCTGTCCATTAATACACAGTAAAAAATGCAAAATTAAAAATTCGGTCTACAATTTTTCTCTATGTAAACAGGCAAATAAACATTTTAATTAAAGAGACACAACAGAAAAAGAAGCCCTACAATCACTTGATTAAATGTTCAATATGACCACCATTTCTTTCAACACACACTTGTAGCCGATTCACAAAGGAATTGTTAACTCTATTCAGCATCGCGGCATTGATATTTGTACATGCATTTCTAATTCTCATTTTCATATTCTCTATGGTAGTGGGTGGCGTTTGGTAAACTTGCTCTTTAACAAAACCCCACAAGAAAAAATCTAGTTTTGTGAGGTCCGGAGACCTTGCCGGCCATGATACTGGACCTCCCCTACCAATCCATTTATTTTCATAATTCGCGTCTAAAAATTGCCTCACCTGCCTGGTAAAAGTGCCAGAGTGCCATCTAGTTGGAACCACATCCGCCTCACTAGATTCAAAGGTAATTCGTCAATCCACTCCTGCAAACTGTTTTGCAGTAAATTTAGGAAAGTGTCTCCATTAATTCTATTTTCGAAAAAATAAGGTCCAATGATACGGTTACCGATTATACCAGCCCATACATTAAGAGACCATCTATGCTGGTGATCCAAGGGGATAATGAATCTAGGATTTTCAGAACTATAATAGTGGAAATTATGTCGTTGACGTATCCATTTTTATGAAATGTCGCTTCGTCAGTAAATAAAATGTTATTAAAAAAATCATGTTCTTCTCTATTTTTTGCTAATGCACAAGTACAAAATTCAAGTCTTCGATTGAAATCGTCTTGATCCAGCTCTTGTACCAGTTGAATATGGTATGGATGAAATTTATGTTTTCTAATTATTCTATTTGCCGTAGATTTAGCAACACCTCTCTCCTTTTCTAACTGTCTACATGAAATATGAGGATTTTCGATTAAAGTTTGCATAACAAGATATTCAGTTTCTTCATTTACGGCTCTTTTCTGCCTTTCCAATTTTTGTTCGTAATCGACACATCCAGTTCTTTCAAATCGTTCTTTGAGTCTGACAAATGATACCTCATGAGGATGACGTTCGGCATTGCTAAACCGTTGCGCCTAAACTCTACTTGCTAAAAAACAATTTTGATCACTTGCGCCCAAAACATAAATCATGTTAATAAATTCTTCTCTAGAAAAATTCATTTTGAATCAATTTGAACACCGTTACTACACAAATACAAGAGTTTGACATTTCGCCATGACAACATTTTCCCCGTTTTCATTTGTTTTTACTTTAGGATTGTCTAAGGCATCTTCGTACATTAAGTTCTAACTAAATGTTGACACTACCTACGCTTTTATAATAGCCAAAATAGTAAATATTTAAGAATAGTTGGTAAAATATCTGTTCTAAGTCTTTAGGTCGCGATTCTTAGCACAATATTATGAGCTGAATTTTTAATTTTGCGTTACTTGTAGTGTATATATATATATATATATATATATATATATATATATATATATATATATATATATATATATATACATATATATATATATATATATATATAATATAATTAGAAAATTCGATAATAAAGCAAATTCTAAGGCGATTGCCATTGAAAACCAAATAATAAATTCAAAAATGTCAAAATCTCGGAAGCTCTAACAAATAGGTATAGGAAATATTTATAACGAAAGATAGGGTTTTAGGTCACGAATAGTCTAAAATATTAAAATACTATACATTCCATTTAAAAAAATGAAGATATGATGTTTTTAATTTTTTTAATTTCTCTTACTTATCTAGGACACCCTGTACAACGCCGACATATTTTGTTTACGTTGAAAGTCAACCCATACTTTGCTTCGCTACAGATTTTTGAGGCACCCTGTATAAATGAAAATAATTTTAGGTTATGTAGCCCATATTGTTCTACAACTTTCGTATCGCTATCCGTTATCCAGATATCAACCGAGAACGCACTATTGGGACATCCTTCATTTCACAGAGTTGATTAGAACGGCATCAACTCCCATTACCATTACGACCTTCATCAATAATTCCCTGTTAAACACATTCGATTTTTTGGGTCTATAACCATCATTTTTTCAAAAGTGCTCGAAGTTTTGGAAACTTAGAAATATCTATATTTTCCTCTATAGAAAGGGTAGACTTCAACATCAATATAACACTTTTTTGGTGGAAACACGCCAAAAACAAGGTTTCTGAGACTGTAATAGCCGTCTTGCTTTGGCACCAATTCTTAAAGGATTTATATGCTGCTTCATATCTTTTTTTCGATTTTTCCGGTAGTAGAGATAAACAAGCAATATTCGCTGATTCTTCTATGTCTGAAACATCCATTTTGTCCACCCAGAATCAAACAATTCTACTTCTTGAAACTTTTTGCTATGAATTGTCAACTTGACGTTGTTGATAAAATAAAAACTGCTTATGTTGCTCTGGCAACGGATCACGGCTGCCTTCATAATTTAATGAGAATGCTATCGAATGTAATGATAATGAAAATCCAAAAATATAGCCAGCATTTTCTTGTAAACATACAATACAGGGAGGGGAAAAATTGTTATATACTATATGGGATGTAAGTACATTAACCAGTCTCGAACTCAACGCAGACTCGTCTTCGACTTGTAATTATTACTTACATCTCTTATAGTATAAATAACTAATATTTAACTAGTTAGTCCTTAGTTAGTTGGAAATAAACTATTTAAACAGAAAAAAAAAATGAAAACATATACGCAGAAAAAATTAGGCCGACTTTTCCCTGTCCCCCTCCTATTCACAACGCCCCTAATCGATATTTTGAGTTCAGGATTCGCCAAGTTTATAAAATTATCCAAAATACTAAAACGAAACAATTTTCGATATATGTTTACATTTTGGTTTTCTTTCATTACATAGATTACAGTGTAAAAATAGTAACCGTTAATTACGGGATGCCCTGTATATTTTATACTTGGATTCACCAACGGGGGTCGCTTGATGATAAAGCAAATTTAATTCTGAAGGAAACAAGTTTTAAAAGCAAACCCCAGATCTCATCCAGTATTGTATAATCGACCATCAAGTAGTGCAGTTTGGTCTTTTATACCGGGCACAATATTCAGTAGCAATTTTTAATACACGCAAAAAGCTTGGGTAGTACTTAAGGCCGCGTAAATCTTTATCTTTTCAGTCTTAAGGGATTTATAAAATTATTTTGATCACGTGCAGTGAAGATTCCTGAAGATGCCTTGTGAAGACGCAGACGAAACGTCGAAAAGTAACTCTAATTTGACACATTACATTTTTTTAGGTTAGTTACTACTTTCCGCTCAAGACCTTGTGGAGATCATTCTTTTGTGCGCTGATAGCGGCCTTCATACTCAGGTCGATTAATCCCTTCGGAAATGAACACTCAGTAATGTTTTACGTAGAGTACAATAAGCCTTGGATATTTTTCGAATTGATTCCCTTCATCGGCCTCGGAATTATCGGGGTAAGTATAATATATTCGATGGGGTTGGCTGTTACTTGATAATCCCTATTACAAATTTAAACAACAGAAAAATTGTAGATTTCGACTATTTATTTAATAAATACACCATAGCAACTGTTTCGGTATACAATACCTTCTTCAGATGGAATATTATACAAATGTACTACATCTATTTATACATACAATGTTCAACCTTTATAACGTTACACTTTTACAAATTTTTTCATAACTTTAAATTAATACTTTATATACAGGGAGTTAGTAAATAAGTGCGACAAACTTAAACTTTGTCTCTATAGTACCAGATACAAAGGGTTAAAGGGGGATCCATTTATAATGTAACACCCTGTATCTATATGCACTCTAATAAATCCCCAAAGTCTTCTATAGGACTAAATATGATTAACGCGCTAAATTATTGATAGATTGATGAAGAAGGTATTTAATTTAACCTAAAATATGTTAAAAATAAGATTGGGAAATTGAAATTAAATTTAAATTGGACTGAGATGGTCTATGGAATGCCAGTGTTAAATCATAAAAGTTTTTAAAGCTTTTTAGGTTGTTCATTTTACCAACTTAGTATGATCATATTGAAAAAAAAATCATTGGTTATTAATAAACACACAAACATACAATAAAAGATCTTTTACAAAAACAATATTCCTACTTTTAGGGCGTCATAGCAACAATCTTTATCAAAGCCAATCTGTACTGGTGCCGCTACAGGAAATACTCGAAACTGGGTCAGTATCCGGTGACGGAGGTCTTGGTGGTGACCGCTCTCACCGCCCTCATAGCGTTCCCCAACCCCTACACCAGGATGAACACCAGCCAGCTCATTTACCTGCTGTTCAGCCAGTGTGGAATCGCAAATTCCGATCCTATTTGGTAAGGATTGACTAGTTTTTTATTCCCCAAACATGAGTCGTGTGCTCGTCAATTGACCGGTCATTTGACTAGTCAAATTGATCACGGGTAGTTATTGGATAATCAAATACTCGGTCGATTTAATCATATTTTCATTTTTATTGTTTTTTTATTCATCAAACATGGCAATAACAGACAATTATACTATTATTATTAATCAATCCACGTTCCAGTTACAACAAGAAACTGCTTCTGCAATCTACTTGCTCTACCTTACTAGAGAACTTGCTAGAAGACTCGTTGGGAAAATCGCTTCTATCTTCAACGCCATTAAGTAAAAAAAGAAAGTGAATATCTAACTCAAGTCCTGGATCTGTATCCTCTTTTGTTATACGCACAACCAAGTCGAATAAAGAGGAAATCGATAAGCCAATTGCTACCAGTCTTTACGCTACAAACAGTAGTTTCACATGTATTGAACAACCGAAAGATAAAAAAGAATTGCACTTCTACGTCCTGGATATGTGCCACTCTCTCGGCATGATATGTCCAACCTACTACTCACAGAGGTTTATGATGAGGAAAAAAATTAATGCCTTGAAACCTAGTCACCTGAAACCCTCTCTTATAAAAAGGCGAAAAGCGTAGAATCGAAATCAGTTGTCCCAGAGAAGCCACTCTGGTCAGATGAAGAAGAAGACCTCCATGTAGTAGACCTGTGGAGCACTTAGAAGCGAAAACCTACTTGTTAGAGAGTTTCGAGTACGGTAGCCAAGACGAAGATCTCCAGGTAGCAGACCTGAGGGGCATTAGGTAGCCAAAGGCCTGCTTGATAGAGAAACTACAAGTATGGTGTTTAAAAGGGAATCTTAGACGAAGACCTCCAGGTAGTGGACCTGTCGGGTACATTTTGCAAGTGAGACTTTGCTGCTATAGTCGAATGCGGTTTTATCGTGCGGGTCCAAAGGTCACCAACATTATGAATCAAATCAGAAAACACAGTGAATACCAAAATGTTGTGTGATTCTTTTATCGAGCTATTAAATCTCGATGGGCTATTTACAAATATACAGGGAGAAAGAAAATAGTTTTTTTTTTATTATATTATGCAATATTATTAAGACAGCTACTTAATATCATATAGGACTAAATAAGAAAATTCGCTAAATACGTATTTGGTTAAAAATTTTTGGTTGGCAAAAACAAAAATTCACAAAATATCAAGCGCCTTAATAAAGTTGGAAGGCGGTTGGAATCAGTGGAACAATCAGGATATGTTCTGTTTATACAGCCACTTAATTAAAGTAAGATTTTTTTATCAATCACCAAAAATTATGAGCCCCGCTTGACCTAAAAATCTAACCACTTACACGGTGTCATTTATTTAAATGCGGGCCACCCCTGTGCAAAGAAAACTTGTTTTTTTTTGTATTGTGATAACAAAAAAATTTTATTTTGCAAAAATATACAATTTTGTTAAAAACACAAGATAATTAGTTATTACTTCCCTCGTGAGATTTTTTCAAATCTTTACGTTTAAGGGTCCATAGATGCCGGAAAACATGTTTTCTCAATTCCGTCTGTCTGTCCGTCAGTCTGTTCGCGGCGTTACTTATCCGATTTCTTTAAATTTCAATCTAAAATTAAGGGCCATGCATGCCAAAAATACAGGTTATATATACATATATATATATATATATATATATATATATATATATATATATATATATATATATATATATATATATATATATATATATATATATATATATATATATATATATATATATATATATATATATATATATATAGGGGAAGTACGGACAAAATGAAGTAGTATTTTAATATTGCTTTATGAAAACTTACTATAAACAGTAACAAACGCTTATTATATGTTACAGTTATCTTTGATACATTAGCTTTTCATGTAAGAAAGTTATTTTTAAATAATGTAAAGGTACACAAACTTAAAAATGACTTAAACAGAAACACATAGTTCACAAATGAACATCTTTGTCGTTTATGGTACAAGAGCGCAAATTGCATGAGCCTACTGTGCACATTTTATACACCTTAACCAGTTCTCACCAGGCTTTGAACGGGAATATAAGTCGTTGCAATAAATACAGGGACAGTCGTCGTCATCAGTTTGCGAAGCAAATGGATCTGCCTCTTCATCATCCTCATTGTAATCAAATACTGCTCTAGTGGCGTTTCGCTTTCTTTTTTCAGATGTGATTTTAGGCTCATTTTTGGCTTTTACTTCCTCCATGTTCGGTGTAGAAGTGAGAACAAAATGCGTTTTTTGCTTCTTTGGTTTTCTCTTCCCCCGTCCTCTGACTAAATTTCCTTGCGGAATAGGAGATAACATTTCAATCGGAACGAGCAAAGAACTTGTTGATGGTTCAGGATTTTCCTCACCTCGAGATATTTCATATGGTATGATGGGTGCACTTTCAGAAAATGAATCTGTTGATGGTCCAGGATTCTCTTGGCTATTCGTGCTTTCATCTGGTACGGTAGAGGCAATTTCGTTATTTTTAGAACTTGGATTTTCTGTTACCTGTGTGGGAGCAAATTCAGGAGGCATTATTGGAACATTGGTTGTCTCAGCAGGCTCAAACATATAATCCAGAAAGATATCAGGGGCAACAGGCCAGAGACCAGTGTTTTTCAATCTTTGGCATGCATTTTGCACAGTAGCAGCTTTGCCCTAGGCCTCATTAAATAAGTAGCCAATTTGTAGATGAGTAACTACGCGACCTGGATGAATCTTTAACCATTTTGATATTTCCTGATTGAAGTAGGTTTTTAATGGTCCATAAAAATATACGTCCAAAGGTTGCATCCGATGGGTGCAATGAGGTGGCAGACATAATACGATTATACCATTCTCTTTAGCGTATGTCAATGATTCAAATCCTTTGTGACTAGCATGACCATCGACGACGAAGAGCATTTTTCTTCAACACTAGCCTTCGCATAGGTTTGAAAATGCTTTAACCATTTGAAAAACACATCTGTGGTCATCCAGCCCGACTCTTGTGCAATTCCAAGAGTGCCAGTTGGGGCCCCATCCAAAAGCTCATTTTTAAAATTCTTTCTAGGGAATATTAAACATGGAGGTATGTAAGAGGCGGTTGCATTCATGCAACACACAACGGTGACATGAGATCCTCGCTCAGCAGTTGTTGCCAAAATTTTCTGTGGTTTCTGAACAGTAGACAGACCGAACTCATCTACATCATAAATCCTATTGGGTGAAAATTTGTGAGTATCCAACAAATCTTGATATACCTTAAAGAATTTTTCAACTTGAGGCTTATTGAAAGCCTGAGCCCTAGCCGCTGAAGTCGGTTCTGGTTTACGTACCGAAATATCTTTATTCCTTTTTAAAAACCCAGTTAACCACTTCTGTCCAGCTCTTTGTTTTTCTGCATTGAAAATATGGGAAAATTTAATGCTAACTTCTGAACGTCTTTACGAGTCAAACCAAAAAGTCGTGTTTCTCATAATTTTAAATGATTAACTAGCTGCCTTTCAATTTCTGGAGGAAAAGTAGGTTTGTACCTTCCTAGTCCTTTACCAGTTGGATTTAATGTTTTGTTTTTTCCTAACGCGTGTCTTCTCAGAGTCGCCTGAGGGACACCAAACGTTTTGGAGGCTAAAAGCCAACCCATTTTATTTTGCTGAACAGCCTCAATTGCATTTTTCATTGGCACGTCGCTCCAGGATTGTCGATTAGATGTTCTTTTATAGTTGCGCGGCATTCTGGCAGTATGGTCTGTAAGCAAATAAATATAATCATATTTTTGGTCTATATACATTATAATGGACAAAATGACATACTATATCATTTTGTCCGAATGAGCACCATGTCATTTTACCCATATTGGATATTTAATAATTTTACATTAAAAATATGCATTAAATGTTATATATATATATATATATATATATATATATATATATATATATATATATATATATATTTATATATATATATATATATATATATATATATATATATATAGATCTTCGATTACAGTCCATTTTATATCGAAAACCCAACATTTTTATTAATTTTGACAACGATTTTAGTCCAATTTCCAATATGCCTCGATTTTTTAAAGCTTCTTTTAAAACTTGAAGGGTTATATTAGTTTTTAATGTGTATAAATCGAAAATTGCATTATGATCATCCATTTTTACATTGTCACTTAAGTCTCTGTCTTTGGCTTTTTTCGTGTACATTTCTTAATCTTCTTCGGTAGTAAATTATGCTTTTTTTCATGCACAATTTTCTGCACAGTCCTTATACCGATTCGCAGACCTTTTGTTACTGTCTCCTGGATATTGGCCGGTGAATTTTCATTTTCGTAATATTTTATTAGATTTAATACCATTTTCTCGCTTGTGGATGCAAAAAACCCGAAAATTGTTTTCTATTACTCATTTTTTCACTGACTTGTTAATCTGACTTTGAAGTGACATCGCTCAAAGATTTTTGCAACTGCTGGTATTTATATGTTTATCCTCTTTTTTCATATGAAAATATCATAGGTCTATCTAATTCATCTTCCGGATTTTATGCGGAGGATATAATTACACGTAATAAAAGAAAAACAAACTTAAAAAGTTTGTCGTTGATAAATCGTATGACCCGCACGATAAAACTGCTTTTGACTATAGCAATTGCAGAAGATAGTTTTTATAGTCGGGAGATACCGTACTCCTTTTTTTCGGGGTTCCGCGTTCTTTACCTTTTTGCATTTTTGAAAACTCTCCTATTTTATTTACACTACCTATTCCCTCAGTGAAATAGGAAACAGAAAGCTACCATCGAAGGTGTGTGGTACGTGGAAGTGTGGAAGAGATAGCCACTTCGGAAAGCATCCCCTAGTGTTTGGCTTGCTCTTAAAAGTGAGTGAGAAAAATAAATAGGAATTACATTCAGGATACGTAATTGCTAACAATGTTTCTTCCTACAAAAGATCGGGGATACACTGTCAAATGTATCACTGTCATATCTAAATACTGAAAAAACTACTAGATTTATTTGGCCATTAACAGTTTTTCTCGATCCCACCACTCCATAATTATTTCTTCGGTATGTTCTACCACCTTTTTCCAATTGTCGTCTGATATATGATCTAGAGAGTCTTGCCATACCTTTAGAACTTCTTCCAAGTCCTGCGCCAACATGTTTTTCATAATAAGATTTTGCGCCAGCTCATATTAGCTCGATGGCATTAAATTGACAGTGTTAAGCTGACAAGCGCAACACCTCATATCCATGTTCCTCAAAATTTCATCCACTGCGACAACATTTTCACCCGTATTCACTAAAGAAGTTTAAATTTAGACCAGGTCTAACTTTATAGTTACAGGTTTAAGATGATATTTTTAACATTTGAACAAATATTTTTTCTAAATGTCATAATTACAAAATGACAGTGACATAAGCTCAACACTTTGAATAGGGCAATCCAACACTCTGTCATGTCCTACGACAGCATAGGTTGACAACCTAGGGTTTGTTTAAAAATTACACCTAATTGCGCAACTTGACCAATGATAAAGTAGTAAACTTTTGTCTTAAATGTAATTGCCAATTAGGCAGTCCAAAAAAAACAGCTGCTTGTCCTACGACAGCTATTTGACCAATTTATTGTGGGACTGGTAAAACCAATATTTAAGCCTCATTGGCTAAATCAGTTTGTTTGTCCTACAACAACCCAAAAATGACATGACAGTGACAGATCGTTGGAGTGCCTAATAAATAAATATACAGGAAAAATCATATTTATATCGCAGTAAAAGCAAAAATAAGGACCTTACAAAACCAGTAATTCACATATAATACCTAAATATTCCGAGCATTTTGTTTTTTAATTTATTAATAATGTTTAATATCCAACAAATCTGGTGTAGGTAGAATAGCAGAAATATATAATTTCTGCAGGTGCAAAACAGTGTTGCCAGGTCAAAAATTTTAATTTCTCTAGCAAAATCTCAAAAAATTCCCTAGAATTTCCCTAGATCCTTCAGTTCCGAAATTCCCTAGAATTTCTCTAAAAAAACGGGATTTTCCCTAAAATTTCACAAAAAAGAATTTTGTTGTTTGCTTTATAATTTTTATATAATATTTATGAAATAATTTTGTTGGGACTTTGAATAAAACAGGGAATGATCTAACAAAGACAATGCAGTTTGTATGTTATGTTATGTATTATATTCTTCAATCAAACTAAAATACAGAGTATAATAAAAGATATAGATACAAAAAATCTAAATCATAAAATATAAGTATAAACATTTAAATTATGGTTTAAAAATGCGAGAAAACTAAAGCCCAATATTATAGAGCACGCAAGAACAGAATTAATTATTGTAAATATTTTCATTTAGTTTTGCAACTAAATCCTGATCTATTTGAAAGTCAAAGCAATTACTTCTTTTTGTTAAATTTTTTGTGTACATGATGCCACTTAGGGTTTTTGTTGATAGCCGATTTCTAATTTTTGTTATATTTAAATTGATTTGCGAAAATATCCTTTCCACCGTTGCACTGGAATGTGGTAAACAAAACAGTTGGAACACAAAATCGCAAATATTTGGATATAGGAATGAGTCGTCACCTGCTTTTAATTTGCTCATTTTTACCCAAAATTCTGAAATATTTCTATCTTGAAATTCACTAAAATCAATGTTTTGTATTTCACGCCACTCTCGATCTACGTCGTTAAGTTTTTCTTGTTTTACCAAATTAGGAAATAGTATGGCCAAAGGTGCAATAGAATTGTGTTTCTTTTGTACAACTGAAGTAGGATCAAGTAAATTTATTTGTTTTAAAATTTTCTGCGACGAATCTCTAAAATTAAACCGTTTGCTAATTTGTAGACAGCCTTCGATAAAAAATTCTAAACATCGTTTCCGAAAGTCTAATAATTCGTCATTATTTAGGTTGTGCATGTTGTTTTGAATTTTCCCCTCCACTATTGCCCCTAGATAAATATTTTCAATTTGTAAGAAGTTACGTGGATTTTGAAATTCAATATTGTCAATAGCGGTTGAATTAATATAGTCCTCTTTCATATAACAACGCAACATGGTTTTCAAAATATTTATCACTCGTGCGTGAAAAATATGTATTTTTACATTTTCCGATTGCATTTCTAGGGTCAAGCTATTAAATAGCGGCAAAGAGAAATCTAAAAATTCTAAATAAAGGCGAAAAGATGGATCTACAAGTTTAGTAAGAATATTCTCAGCAGTTGGTATTTTATTAAGTAAGTGAGCGTTAGTGAAATATAAAACTAGCGCATTATATTGTTCTAACAATTTTTTTATTACAGCGAGTAGCGATAACCATCTAGTTTGGCTGGGATGTAAAATTTTGTGTGGTTTTATTTCAAGATAATTTTGAAATTCGGTTAAGTCGGACTGTCTTTTGCAGCTGTACTTTAAAAACGAATAAATATCCCTAGCAGTTTCCTCAATGGTAGAGGGTAGTTTTTCGCAAGCATAACTTGCACATAAAGCAAACGAGTGGCATATGCACTTCATAACGAATAAATTTGGAATGTCTTTTTTTAGCAAAACGGATAAAGAATGGCGCACACCCATCATTACACTTGCTTCATCGGCCGCAAAACCAATCATATTATTTTTATAAGGAATATTATTTTCTGAAAAAAATGTTTGTATACCCGTGTAAAGAGCCTCAGCTGTTGCTGAAGGCACCTGTAATAAGCCTGCAAACAAATCTACAACCTTGTATGTTTCATTGTCAAATGTCCTAGCTACCATTGCCAAATGTTTAATATCCCCTTTATCTGTAGATTCATCCACTATAAGTGAAAATTTGCTTTTACGTAACAAAGTTAATACCTTTTCAAAGTTATATTTTCCGGTTACATTTTTGACAATTGCTGTGGCTTTAGTTCTCTCGCAAGTTACATTTTTGGCAATTTCAGAATCACTATAAATTTCTCTATTTAATTTTGACAGATGATCTAGACAACTAAATGAAATATTATGTTCTACTGCAAAAGTAGCTAATCGTATTTCTGCTTCTTTCACTTTTCGCTGAGTGGCTGCTCGTTGCTGCATTGTGGGCATATCAATTAATGTTTGTTGTCGACTTATTCCCTTTGCATTGGAAATATGCTTTTTTCCCTTGGAATGCTTTTCAATTTCAGACTTACCGCATAAGAAGTCCTTATTGCAAGCTTTACAATAACAGTAGGTTTCGCCTTTCTTGCTTTTTGTTAGCCATCCTTTACATGTGATATCTTGCTCCCACTTTGAGTTGTACTTTTGAACATAGCTTCTTTTCCTTTTCCCCAAACTTTGCGGTTCTTCGGCCTCTTCAGAGCTTGATGATGACTGTGGTTTAGAAGACGTTGAACTTGAAGCCATGTTGTTTTATCTACAAAGATATATAATTTTAGTCTAGCAAATATCTAGTTAAATACTCCCGATAGATTCACAAAGTTTTCGAAAATAGGAAAAATTATTTCCGATAAAATAAAACCTTTTTTAAGTTTCAGCCTATAAGATAATATGTAACTCTAGATGTCTTTAATACTTAATTGATAGGTAACTGTAACTAATAAAGCCAATTGCATCAGCGTACGGATCTTTTACACAACACCCTAATATCGACTAACGCCTCAACTAACGCCTAACGTAGCATCGAGTCGAAAACAACAGACACATTCACATAAACATAAAATAAACTAAAACTCAGTATTTCCCAGAAACCTGAAACTCTCTCGGTACCGATATTTCTTCGAAACCATTTATGTCGACTTTCAATTACAAAAACCGGGGAATTACAGAACTTACAACATCCCATTAAAAGGAATCTACGGTAACTAATCCATTCTGTAAACAAAACTTTCGTGTGGTTATCATAGATGGCAGCATCTTAAAGGTAAATAGGTAAATGTACAGTGGCACAGAAAAACATAAATTTAAACAGTGGCTTAATATATTATATTAAGCGACTGTAGGTAAAATTATAAATGCATGATTATTGATTATTTACGTGTGTTTAAAAAACGAACTATTGGCATTGATTTAAGTAAAGTGAATGAAGCTTTTACCTCAAAAATTATTCAAACAAGGTTTTCAAAAAATTCCCTAAAATCCTAAAATTCCCCTTTTTCCCTACAGGTTCCATTTTTTCCCTAGATATAGGGAAATTTCCCTGCCAATGGCAACACTGGTGCAAAACGGCCTACAAGAAGAATTGCTTTCGATTATGTCACAGCGTACCTTCCTGCGATCATGATTTCTGGGCCTCTACCCTCATCAGACAGGCTTGTACCCAGGGAGATCTGAAATAACAGATTGCTCGATATGACAAAATCGAAAACGAAACGTCTATCATACTGAAACAATTCTACATGCTAAGTGTAACACTTAGCGCCACCTATTGGGGCTCCGGTGATTTCCGGCTGCAGACCCATAGGTAATTTAAAAATATGAACTACCATCATGCGGAGAGTAGATACTAAAAATCAATAAAAATGCGCTTTCACACATCTTTATCAAAAGTTCTTGGCCGGAAAAGATAAATAAAATAAGTTCTTTATTTCCAACAGGCCAAAGCCCAATTACAGGAAACTGTATAATGTGACTGTAATAACAAATAAATTACATAATATGTAACAAATAAAAATAAAAATATCAAAAAAAAGAAAAAATATATGAACAAATAAAAAAATTATGAACTTAAACTAAGTAAAAATGAATATAATATAAAACTCAAATCAAAAACAAAATAAAATGAAATAAAACAAAACAAGATAACAATGCAGGCACTAAACCCGGTAACCGAAACCAACAACCAGACAAGGAGACATAGGGAAGATTAGGGGGGAAAACCAGAAGCCAAGAGCAAATGCTGAATGATATTGGGCAGATTATCTGAATGGATATCGCAGGATTCGGATATAGGATTAAAGTTGCTACACATAATGTGAACGGGGCTTTGGTAGAGAATGTTGGAATGTGCCAGGTCGAGAGCAAACATAGGTTGACGTCTGGCCGCCAATCGCGGTACATGAAAGGGAATTTCTCCCAACAGAAAAAAGGCAATCAATGTTCCTATTAAGTAGACGATATAAGAATGTCACCGACTGAATCTCTCGGTGGAGCTCCAATGGCAGCTTCTCAAAGGGTAGGCACCTAGGTAGGTGACTTAATTCTATGGTAGGACACAACGTGACATTTGACAACATTTAGGCTGAGTCGATTAGATCAACACCAATCACTAACTATATCAATATTTGACTGCAGTAGAAGGCAATCATTGAAAGTGTCAATGCGATGAAAGATTTTTAGATCATCGGCATAGGCGAGTTTGGAGCAATTTAACACTCGAATCAGATCCTCCACGAATATATTAAACAGGAGCGGTCCAAGGTTAGAACCCTGCGGAACACCAAATGTCGGTATAAATTACTCAGACCGAAAACTGCCTTCGATTACATAGGTATGATTGTAAGAGTGTAGTGAGGCCTCTAGAAAAGCCGAAAAGATTGCGTGCTTTTTGTAGCAGCTTGTGGTGATCGATCTGGTCGAACGCCTTGCTGAAATCTGTATAGATAACATCGACCTGACCTCTGCAGTTAAGAGCGACGCAGACATTATGTGAGAAAGAGCACAAATTAGAGATGCATGACCTCTTTGACATGAATCCATGTTGCTCGGGGGAAATATTGGTTCTGATACTGAAAAAAATGGACTTATGTAAGATCATCTCAAATATTTTGGAAAAGTTGCAGAGAATAGAAATGGGCCGATAAAAGTTCTTGGCCGGAAAAGATATATGTAGAATAGCAGAAATATATAATTTCTACAGGTGCAAAACGGCCTACAAGAACACACCTTCCGTGGCGCTAAGTGTTACACTTAGCATGTAGTACTGTTTCAGTATGATAGACGTTTCGTTTTTGATTTTGTCATATCGAGCAATCTGTTATTTCAGATCTCCGTGGGTACAAGCCTGCCTGATGAGGGTAGAGGCCCAGAAATCATGATCGCATGAGGTTACTCTGTGACATAATCGAGAGCAATTCTTCTTGTAGGCCGTTTTGCACCTGCAGAAATTATATATTTCTGCTATTCTACATATATCTTTTCCGGCCAAAAACTTTTGATAAAGATGTACATTTTTATCGATTTTTAGCATCTGGTGTAGGTTTATCTGGGTCTCTAGTTAAATCATTTGATTTAAATCGTCGTGACCCTGGCTTGTTATATCTTCAAATTAAGGGTAACCCTACAAGTTTTGCATTTACATTTTTTTTTCAATCTCTAAACGAAAAAGCTTAAGGAAAGTGGGGGGGAGCTAAATATAAAGAGGCCCCTCCGTACTGGGGGATCACGTATAATATTCACTATACCTTAATCTATATATTTTTACCATTATTTATTTGTAGTATAAAAAATAGAAAATATAAGCTCCTAGGATGTTTTGTATCTCTTTTCCACAAATATTGGAGAACTATGTAAACTTAATATTATACTGGGTAGATCGAAACGTTAATGTTAAAAAACACTCTGCATAATATTATTAATTATGGGCATATTTTTTTTAACTTTGGATACTGGCGAGAAATAATAAGTTAAAGGGAATGGACATTATGTGTGATCTTATTTAACATTTGAAAAAAAAGTAATTTTCACTTAAAATAAATTTATTGTATTCCCTTTATTGCAGTGACTACAACAGGAATTTCACGAACGTAAAATCAGCTATAGACTTGGCAGGTGCTGGTCCTGGAGTTTACAAAGCCATTTGGTTCTTGATTGTAGCTTTGATTTTGAAGCTGATCATGACTATTTTTACTTTTGGTATGAAGGTAAGAAAAGTTTGTGCAGTTTGGACTCGTAATTTAGTTAACAGTCATTTTTGAGACCAAACTATAATAAAATTACCAACCTGGACTTTTTTTTAAATTATTGTAGCTCTTTCAGAACTGTTTTGAAGAAGCCAAAAGTTTTCATTAGCAAACACTGTAGGTGCAAAAATAATCGCCAAATTCCTGTTATACATTAACAACATAACAGTATTTTTCCATCTGTATATATATATATATATATATATATATATATATATATATATATATATATATATATATATATATATATATATATATATATATATATATATATATATATACAGTGTGGAAGAAAAGTATGGACTACGCCTAATAATTTGGTAGTCTGTAGGTTTTATGGGAAATGCTCGAACACGTTAATTTAGTTTCTTAGTTTCCCACATTCTGATAAAATTGATTTGTTTTTTTTTATTGACATATGTCAAAAATATGACATAATCGACATATTTTTTAAATGGCAACATATGGCATGTGATACATCATTTGAAAGCTCCTCTTTCGCTCAGTATGTTCCTAGATTTTACTGCGATTCTGTTGTGCCATTTCAAAATGGCGACCGTTCAGTTGTGCGTGAAAAAAAAGTATGGACTACCCCTAATAATTAGGAAGACTTTAGGTTTTATGGAAAATGCTCGAATACGACAATTTAGTTTTTTAGTTTCCCACATTCTGATAAAATGTATTTGTTTTTTTATTGACATCTGTCAAAATTATGACAAATGTCAAATAATTGAGCAAGCGCTATTTTTAAACGGCACGATTCAAATGATGTCTCACATGCTATATGTTCCAATTAAAAAAATGTCAATTACGTCATATTTTTGACAGATGTCAATAAAAAAAACTAATACATTTTAACAGAATGTGGGAAACTAAAAAACTAAATTACCATGTTCGAGCATTTTCCAAAAAATCTGAAGACTGCCAAATTATTAGGAATAGTCCATACTTTTGTTCCAGGCACAATTGAACGGTCGCCATTTTGAAATGGCACAATAGAATTGCACTAAAATCTAGGAACATACTGAGTGAAACAGGATCTTTTAAATGATGTAACACATGCCATATGTTACTATTTAAAAAAAATGTCGATTACGTCATGTTTTTGACAGATGTCAATAAAAAACAAATCAATTTTATCAGAATGTGGGAAACTAAAAAACTAAATTAACGTATTCGAGCATTTTCCATAAAACCTACAGACTACCAAATTATTAGGGGTAGTCCATACTTTTTTTCCACACACATATACAGGGTGTCCCAATAGTCCGTTCTCGGTTGATATCTTGATAACGGATAGCGATATAAAAAAAGTTCAAATACAAAAGTTATAGAACAATACGGGCTACATAACCTAAAATTATTTTCATTTATACAGGGTGTCTCAAAAATCTGTAGCGAAGCAAAGTTGTGTTTTTTCTTATGGGACATCCTGTATATTTTTGTATATTTAGATTCTGCTCGTGATTCTACACATTTTTTGTATAACATGTTCTATGTCTAAATCTGATAGTTTTTCTAATATCCGCCATTTTGTAAAAAATTATGAATTGTAGTGCCTTTTTTCAAACGACGTGGGCTGTTGGCTTTTTGATATAGGATTATGATTTTTGGCATTAACAAAAGTATGGGTTGACTTTCAACGTGAACAAAATTTGTCGGCGTTGTACAGGGGGTCCTAAATAAGTAGGAGAAATTAAAAAAATTAAAAACATCATATCTTCATTTTTTTAAATAGAATGTATAGTATTTTAATATTTTAGACTATTGATGACCCAAAACCCTATCTTTCGTTATAAATATGTCCTATACCTATATATATTTTAATGTCCATCAAATATGTATAAGTACTTGTTTGTTTGTTGTGCTTTAGTGTGTTTTGTTCTATTTGTAAGTTATTGTTTTAGGATTTGTAAGTGTGATTATTTACTAAGGTTCTCTCTGTTGTTTGTAGTTCTGATGATGCTCGAAAAGGCAAAACACGTGTCATGTTTGTTGTAGATTGTAAAATTATAATTTAATGAGACCGAGACTTGGAGTCTTTTTCTATGTTTATTACTATACGTATTTGTCATAGTTTCCGAGATTTTGACATTTTTGTATTTATTATTTGGTTTTCAATGGCAATCGCCTTAGAATTTCCTTTATTATCGAATTTATAGAATTTTCCGAGGAATCCAAAAATGTAATAATATACAGGGTGTTCCATTTAAAATAACAAAGTTGATATCCGAGGGACACTTTCGAGTTTCAACTTTTTCTCTGTTATTAAAAATAAAGGAATTAAGGAGGGTGGCAAATCTCGGTGAATCACCCTATACATTAATACACAGTAAAAAATGCAAAATTAAAAATTCAGTCTACTATTTTTCTTTATGTAAAAAGGCAAATAAATATTTTAAAGAGACACAACAGAAAAAGAAGTCCTACAATCACAATCACTTGATTAAATGTTCAATATGACCACCATTTCTTTCAACACACACTTGTAGCCGATTCACAAAGGAATTGTTAACTCTATTCAGCATCGCGGCATTGATATTTGTACATGCATTTCTAATTCTCATTTTCATATTCTCTATGGTAGTGGACCGCGTTTGGTAAACTTGCTCTTTAACAAAACCCCACAAGAAAAAATCTAGTTTTATGAGGTCCGGAGACCTTGCCGGCCATGATACTGGACCTCCCCTACCAATCCATTTATTTTCATAATTCGCGTCTAAAAATTGCCTCACCTGCCTGCTAAAATGTGCCGGAGCGTCATCTAGTTGCAACCACATCCGCCTCACTAGATTCAAAAGTAATTTGTCAATCCACTCCTGCAAACTGTTTTGCAGTAAATTTAGAAAGGTGTCTCCATTAACTCTATTTTCGAAAAAATAATGTCCAATGATACGGTTACCGATTATACCAGCCCATACATTAAGAGACCATCTATGCTGGTGATCCAAGGGGATAATGAATCTGGGGTTTTCAGAACTATAATAGTGGAAATTATGTCGGTTGACGTATCCATTTTTATGAAATGTCGCTTCGTCAGTAAATAAAATGTTATTAAAAAAATCATGATCTTCTCTATTTTTTGCTAATGCCCAAGTACAAAATTCAAGTCTTCGATTGAAATCGTCTTGATCCAGCTTTTGTACCAGTTGAATATGGTATGGGTGAAATTTATGTTTTCTAATTATTCTATTTGCCGTAGATTTAGCAACACCTCTCTCCTTTTCTAATTGTCTACATGAAATATGAGGATTTTCAATTAAAGTTTGCATAACAAGATATTCACTTTCTTCATTTGCGGCTCTTTTCTGCCTTTCCAATTTTTGTTCGTAATCGACACATCCAGTTCTTTCAAATCGTTCTTTGAGTCTGACAAATGATACCTCATGAGGATGACGTGGGGGCATTGCTAAACCGTTGCGCATAAACTCTACTTGCTAAAAAACAATTTTGATCACTTGCGCCCAAAACATAAATCATCTTAATCAATTCTTCTCTAGAAAAATTCATTTTAAATCAATTTGAACACCATTACTACACAAATACAAGAGTTTGACGTTTCGCCATGACAACATTTTCCTCGTTTTCATTTGTTTTTACTTTAGGATTGTCTAAGGCATCTTCGTACATTAAGTTCTAACTAAATGTTGACACTACCTACGCTTTTATAATAGCCAAAATAGTAAATATTTAAGAATAGTTGGCAAAATATCTGTTCTAAGTCTTTAGTTCGCGATTCTTAGTACAATATTATGAGCTGAATTTTCAATTTTGCGTCACCTGTAGTGTATTATAATTAGAAAATTCGATAATAAAGCAAATTCTAAGGCGATTGCTATTGAAAACCAAATAATAAATACAAATATGTCAAAATCTCGGAAACTCTGACCAATAGGTATAGGACATATTTATAACGAAAGATAGGGTTTTGGGTCACGAATAGTCTAAAATATTAAAATACTGTACATTCCATTTAAAAAAATGAAGACATGATGTTTTTAATTTTTTTAATTTCTCCTACTTATCTAGGACCTCCTGTACAACGCCGACAAATTTTGTTCACGTTGAAAATCAACCCATACTTTTGTTAATGCCAAAAATCATAATCCTATATCAAAAAGTCAACGGCCCACGTCGTTTGAAAAAAGGCACTGCAATTCATAATTTTTTACAAAATGGCGGATATTAGAAAACTATCAGATTTAGACATAGGACATGTTAAACAAAAAATGTGTAGAATCACAAGCAGAATCTAAATATGCAAAAATATACAGGATATCCCATAAGAAAAAACACAACTTTGCTTCGCTACAGATTTTTGAGACACCCTGTATAAATGAAAATAATTTTAGATTATGTAGCCCGTGTTGTTCTACAACTTTTGTATTTGAACTTTTTTTATATCGCTATCCGTTATCAAGATATCAACCGAGAACGCACTATTGGGACACCCTGTATATATATATATATATATATATATATATATATATATATATATATATATATATATATATACCTATTTAGAGTTATAGTTTAATGTTTTAGTTTATTTTTTTAGTATTTGAATAGTCCGTTGAAATAAATAAATAAATTTGTATAAGGGTATATTCTATTTTGTAGGTTCCTTGCGGTCTTTTTATTCCCTCACTTTGTTTGGGGGCCATCGTGGGGAGAATAGTGGGGATATTTATGGAGCAGCTTGCTTATAATTACCCAAAAAATTGGTTCTTCAGCGGAGAGTGTTCGAGCGGAGACGATTGTATAACGCCAGGGTAAGTCATACATTTGGATTATACAGACCTTTAGGTATAGCACATTATAGTTAGTTTAGTCTTCATTAATCGTCTCGTGACAAAGGCTTAAAAAGCCGAAACATATGTAGAGTAACTCTCTAATAAGAAAAAAGGAAAAATTAAAAGGCTAAATTTTTTTCTCTTAAAAATCATTTTTATATTTTTTTGAGGAATAAATGGTAAATTTTCATGGGAAAGTTTCCGGAAATTTTTCCAAAGAACCAGCCAGTAAGCACATTGAGAAATTCATACATTAGTAATATTTCTAATAATAATTATCCCTACCTAATGACAGGTTAAACTAAAAAAGTAAAAACTAAAAAAAAACAAATCGTATTGTGTAAAAACATCAGTCTTTAAATTAAAACGTAAGAAGTTGAGTGCTATATACATACAGGGTGGTGCAACCAAGATGGGGTGGACGATTGTGGGCAAACGGAGAGGAATTTGAAAAAACATTTTTGGGATATGATTGATAGTCAAGAACGCGGTGTTTTAAAATTATACCCATTATACAGGATGGTCTGAAAAGTTCGTGGTGAACCAAAAAGCAGGTATGGAAAAACCAAATATTCTATAAAATGTATTGTATCTAGGATTACAATAATCGCTTGTAAGTCGTTCAAAATTATTCACTGTTATACAGGGTGGTCAAGTTTTACAAATTTACCTTGGATTGAATTTTTTTAAATGGAACACCCCATATATTTTACTGTCATATTAAAGATAACATCGCCAGCTTTCAAAAAATACCCTATTTGATATCTTTCTAACCAACAGTTTTTTAGTAAATTAACCGTGAAACCAAAATTTACTCATTCTAACAGAAACGGTATTATTTACGTTGCTTAAATTGACTACCTATAATATAAGGAGGCCATGATATAATCATAAATGAAAAGAAAGATTGGCATTCTTGTCAAAACCGCAAAGTGTCAGAGAATTGGCATCAATTACCATTGTTTTTTGACGATAAGCCGAGAAATTGTTAAGTAACAATGAGTTTGAGTACTCCAGAGTTCATAAACATGACTTTTATGTCGGGCGAGTGTCAAAAAAACCCTTTACTAGCAAGCAGGGTTTATGCGGTACGATATCCCGATGCTGTTGATTAACAAACATAATATGCACTATTATTCAACCGAAAATCCACATTGGATTCGTCAGGTGGACCATCAAAATAAATGGTCAATTAATGTTTGGGGAGGTATAATTGGCTCTCATGTTATAGGACCATATTTCTTTGAAGAGCATTTAACGGGAGAAGTCTATTTAAATTTTTTAAGAAATGAGTTGCCCGTATTGCTCGAAGACTTACCTTTAATGTTAAGAAATTTTATCCTTATGGTTCCAACATGATGGAGCACCCCCGCATTATCATAGGCATGTAAAACATTTTCTCAATAATTGGAAAGGAGAGCATTGGATTGGGCGAGGTGGACAAGTTAAGTGGCCTGCGAGGTCACCCGATTTAACGACACTAGATTTCTTTTTATGGGGACATGTTAAAGAAGAAGTTTATAAAGAGTTTCCAACCACAGTGGAAGATATGAAATTGAGAACAATAAGCAGTTTTCGCAACATTTCAGACCTGACTTTGAGAAAAGTGAAACTTTCATTTATGGATAGACTCGAAATGTGCCTTCAGCAAAACGGTGGTTTAGTTGAACATCTTTTATAAGTTTTAATTACATTGTTTTTGTTGATTTATATTAAATTTATTTTTTTTGTAAAAAAAGATCTGTTATTAATACTGTCAAAGCATTATCTTCATTGGTAACTGGTTTATTAATTACTTTACGTTTTTTTGAAAGCAACATTTCCTGTTTCTTGAAATCTCTATGATAAACTTGCAAAAGCTTCTATCTTGTTTTTATTTCATTATGGCATCGCATCATCAAAGAACAATATTTATTTATTTACTGATGACAATATTCTGACACTTTGCTGTTTTGACAGGACTGTCAATCTTTTGTTCAATTTATGATGATATCATGACCTCCTAATATTAAATTGTCAATTTTAACAACGTGAATTCAGAGTAATTCGTGTTAAAATGAAGAAATTTTGATTTCACAGCTAATTTACTGAAAAACTGTTGGTCAGAAAGGTATCAAATATGGTATTTTCTGAAAGCTAATAATGTTATCTTTAACATGAAAGTAAAATATACAGGGTGTTCCATTTAAAAAAATTTAATCCAAGGTAAAGTTGCAAAACTTGACCACCCTGTATAACAGTGAATCATTTTGAACGACTTACAAGCGATTATTGTAGTCCTAGATACAATACATTTTATAGAATATTTGGTTTTTCCATACCTGCTTCAATTGTTTTCAAAAAATGGCCGGAGTATAACCCTTTTTTCCACTTTAACCTTGTCCCATTCCCTTGGTATAAATTTTAGACCCAACTAACCTTATATCAAAATGATCGCAACGAATAGGAGAATCAACTAAAATAATAATATACCGGGTATCCCATTTAAAAAAACACAAGTTTGGTTCACCACGAACTTTTCAGACCACCCTGTATAATGGGTATAATTTTAAAACACAGCGTTCTTGACTATCAATCATATCCCAATTTTTTTTTTTTCAAATTCCTCTCCGTTTGCCCACAATCGTCCACCCCATCTTGGTTGCACCACCCAGTATGTGACATGAACAAATAAACACCAATATAAAAAAAAATCTAATAATAAAATAATAATCCATATAAAAGATGAGAAACTGAGAAATCTAGCTATCAGAAGAATTTTGGTTAAAATATTTGGTTAAAAGCAAACAAAAGAACAAGTATTACAACCTATCATAAAATTCCACAAGACTGTAGTACGCCTTACTGATTAAAATCTTTGAAGTAGTTTTCCTGAGTTATTTCAAGTCTGCAACACTTCTATAATTTAAGGGTAGGATTGTATATTTTCAAGCTTTCATATATTTGCGAATTTTTAGCAAAGCTGATTTGAGCACGTTAGATAAGGTTTTGTAATAAGGTTATGGATTAGACACACTGTCTCAACTATAAATAATGATGTTAAAGTTTAAACTTCTGACGATATAAAGAAAGGTTTGCAGTGATCTCTATATTTGGCTCTATTTAAGTACCGGACATCTTAGACATAGATGGGGAGCCTGACAAGGGCAGCACTTAGGCTCACTGGGGCCCATTGCGCTATCCCCTCAAGTAGGCGTGTCAGGCTAAGAGCCCACTCCCTTTTAGCAAGGAAAGGATCCTTTCAGCAAAGCAGTCTGGTGTAGTTTCATCTACTTCAGCACAGAACCTGCAGTATAGATCTTTGTCGAGTCCAATCTTATGCAGGTAATATTTCACCAGCCAGTGTCCAGTTAGGACCCCGGTAATGGTGGAAGTTGACTTCTGTTTAGATTTAGAAGTCTATTAGACTCTGAACGGCTATAAGGGCCTGATATGAAGACCTTAGGCTGTCTGAGTCTTCCTAGCTGCCATTCAATACGGAATTGCTCGACAGTGCGATTCTTAATCCTAGCCTTAACAGCTGAAGGAGCAATTTCAAGAGCAGGTTCCGGCCTAGTGAAAGCAGTGTTGCTACCTTCCCGAGCCAGCTGATCCGCTTCTTCATTACCCCCAATGCCCTGATAGCCAGGCACCCAAATGAGGCTAACCCTATCGGACTCACACAGCCTCTTTACGGCTCTCCTGCATTCAAGTGTTGCCAGCGAATTAACCCTGTTCGAGGACAGAGCTTTATAAGTTTCTAGAACAGACGGCAAAACTCTTCTAATTCCAATACAGGGTGTTTGGCAGGTATTTGGCATACTCTCGACCGCATATGGGATATTATATTTTGATTATCTTAAAATAAAATGTTTTGCGATTTGACGTGTTTTAGAAATTGATATTTGAATTGATTTTAACGTAATAATTGGATTAATACTGATGCGCCTTTTCGAAAGGCTTTCTTAATACTGTAGGAACAACATGTATTCATTTTTGTACTAGTATTTTTGGCTGAACTGGTATATAACTTATTTCCTTTGAAAAATACTCCGTAATCTCCGTGGAAAATTCAGGAACTGTTTTCAGTGAACTCTGTTAATATATTTAAAACCTCTTTTCCAGATTATACGCGATGGTCGGCGCGGCGGCGGTGTTAGGCGGCGTCACGCGCATGACCGTCTCCCTGGTGGTGATCATGTTCGAGCTGACGGGAGGCGTCCGCTACATCGTGCCGTTGATGGCCGCCGCCATGGCCAGCAAATGGGTGGGCGACGCCCTGGGCAGGCAGGGCATCTACGATGCCCACATCGCGCTCAACGGATATCCCTTCCTCGACTCTAAGGACGAGTTCCAGCATACGAGTTTGGCCGCTGACGTCATGCAACCCAAGTAAGTGAATGTAAATGATTTTTTTTTCAAAAAAACGCGTTTTTATTAAAATAATGTACTAAAACGAATAAAACAATTTTTTCTCAGTGTAATTATATTATTTGATACCTCTACCAAGAAATTAAAATATACATATATATATATATATATATATATATATATATATATATATATATATATATATATATATATATATATATATATATATATATATATATATATATATATATATATATATATATACCGGGTGTCCGGGAAAATGTGGGAGATCTCTCGGACTCAGATAGAACATTAAAAAATAAGATGACAAGTTCCCATAAATTTTTTTCCTAGTGGCCCTCCCTAGGGAGACACGGCCCCCTAAAGAACCCCACTGGAAATCGGTTTTTCTAGAATAACTTTTAAACGACTCAATATAATTTAACGAAATATATATATATATATATATATATATATATATATATATATATACCGGGTGTCCGGGAAAATGTGGGAGATCTCTCGGACTCAGATAGAACATTAAAAAATAAGATGACAAATTCCCATTAATTTTTTTCCTAGCGGCCCTCCCTAGGGAGATACGGCCCCCTAAAGAACCCCACTGGAAATCGGTTTTTCTAGAATAACTTTTAAACGACTCAATATAATTTAACGAAAATTTAATATGATAGACAGTAGTAAGGACCTCTCAAAATACTCCCTTAAAACATAATTAGCTTGTTTAGTTTACCAGGGACGGACTAGATTGTACATTTTAACGCTCAAATTTTTAACACCCTGTATGATAAGGAGTTAAAAAAAATAAATTTGGATACCTTGAACATTAAGCTAAAGAAAAGGTACTCTTGTTCATTGTCGATAAAATGAACCGTTTTCGATAAAAAAAATAAAAGTATTAATGTTTTATTATTGTTTATTTATCAGTATTAAAGAATGCACTTTTTTACAAACGTTACTATGGTACGAAATAAATAATCTCGCATTGACGTGTGCATTTGAAATCTTCTTGACACGTTGATCTTTTTGTACCTACTTCGATATTAATTTATTAAATTTTGAATACCTTGGTAAATTTAATTCGATAATGGGATACACATTTAGTGAGTATGCAGATATGCATCTTATGTACGGACTTGCATCTTGCAATGCTTATGAAGCAAGAAGGTTGTATGGAGAAAGATATCCTAATCGCAATATTCCAAATGAGAAAACATTTCAGCGAATTGACCAACGTCTAAGAGAAACTGGTGGGCAATTTTCAATTAATAAGGTAACATTATTGACGTTCATTAATTATTTTTAGGAAGTTTTGGGAAAAGGAGTACTGATGCTGGTGTGAGGAGAACAGTACGTACGGTGCAATTGGAGGAAGATATTTTGGATACTGTAGCTGATACTCCCTCAATAAGCACTCGAATATTAGCCGCGCAGCTTCATGTGTCAAAAAGTACAGTTGCTGAAGTACTTAAAGAACAGTTGTTATACCCTTATCATCTGCAAAAAGTGCATCAACTACTTCCTGAAGATTTTCCTCGAAGAATCCAGTTCGCAAACTGGTTGTTAGATCAACAACGAACAAACCCAAACTTCATTAGCATTATTCTTTTTACCGATGAAGCAGGATTTACCAAAGATGGTATTGTAAATTTACATAACTAGCATGTATGGGCTGATGAAAACCCTCATGCCACTGTCGTTCATCATCATCAACATCAGTTTCAATCCATTAATGTTTGGGCAGGAATAATCGGCAATTTTTTCATTGGACCATGCGTATTACCGGCACGATTGAATGGTGAACTTTATTTAGAGTTCCTTCAGAACGCTTTTCTAGATTCAATAGAGCATTTGCCACTTGAAACCCGCCAAAGGATGCATTTTATGCATGATGGAGCCCCACCCCATTTTAGCGTTGCTGTACGGGACCACCTAAATAACGTCTATGGAAACCGTTGGATAAGCAGAGGAGGTCCCATTGCCTGGCCTCCACGGTCTCCCGACCTAACGCCAATGGATTTCTACCTGTGGGGTCATCTCAAACCCTTGGTGTATTCCTCTCCGGTTGCTACTAGGGAGGAACTTTTACAGAGAATCACGTTTCATTGCGATATGATAAGGAACAATGCTGGGTTGTTGTGGCGAGTACAGCAGTCCTCTATTCGTCGTGCCCGCGAGTGCATCACAAATCACGGAGCACATGTTTAACCCACTTATGAAGTTTTTAATTGACTTTTTTCTATTTAGCGTATTAGGTTGTTCAGGATCAAAACATATTTAATACTCCCAAAGTTGTATTCTTTTATTATTTTTTTTTCTCGAAAACGGTTCATTTTATCGACAATGAACAAGAGCACCTTTTCTTTAGCTTAATGTTCAAGGTATCCAAATTTATTTTTTTTAACTCCTTATCATACAGGGTGTTAAAAATTTGAGCGTTAAAATGTACAATCTAGTCCGTCCCTGGTAAACTAAACAAGCTAATTATGTTTTAAGGGAAGCATTTTGAGAGGTCCTTACTACTGTTTATCATATTAAATTTTCGTTAAATTATATTGAGTCCTTTAAAAGTTATTCTAGAAAAACCGATTTCCAGTGGGGTCCTTTAGGGGGCCGTATCTCCGTAGGGAGGGCCGCTAGGAAAAAAATTTATGGGAACTTGTCATCTTATTTTTTAATGTTCTATCTGAGTCCGAGAGATCTCCCACATTTTCCCGGACACCCTATATATATATATATATATATATATATATATATATATATATATATATATATATATATATATATATACGTATATATATATATATATATATATATATATATATATATATATATATATACGTATATATATATATATATATATATATATATATATATATATATATATATATATATATATATATATATATATATATATATATATATATATATATATATATATATATATATATTATATATATATATATATATATATATATATATATATATATATATATATATATATATATATATATATATATATATATATATATATATATATATATATATATATATATATATATATATATATATATATATATATATATATATATATATATATATATATATATATATATATATATATATATATATATATATATATATATATATATATATATATATATATATATATATATATATATATATATATATATATATATATATATATATATATATATATATATATATATATATATATATATATATATATATATATATATATATATATATATATATATATATATATATATATATATATATATATATATATATATATATATATATATATATATATATATATATATATATATATATATATATATATATATATATATATATATATATATATGTATATATATATATATATATATATATATATATATATATATATATATGTATATGTATATATATATATATATATATATATATATATATATATATATATATATATATATATATATATATATATATATATATATATATATATAAATATATGTATATATAGGGTGGTCCATCTCAGCTCCCTTCTTCTGTAGCTCACTTATCATTTGACTCATGAATTTGAAATTTTGCACAACGCATATGTATATTAGGGCGCATTTCTAAAAATATTTTTGATTATACAGGGTGACCCAAAAAAGTGTGACGTCACAATGACATATTTTTTTAAATTAGATGAACTATATTTTTTTGAATATTTAGATGGCTTCCATAGTTGTTTACATCATCCTAAAATTTTATTGGATTCGATCTGTAAATAACCGCTTAAAAAAATTAAATATGAAAAAAAGTGAATTTACATCACTGGTTAAAAAAAAATATAAAAATTCAAATATTGCCTCGACATAATAATCAAACTGGGAGTTCATTAAATAAGGTTTGACAATCTCGCTGACTAAATTTAAACGATCTAAATTATACAGGGTCTACAAAATTAAGTGTCAAAATTAACAAACTTTAAAGTTAATTTTCTTTCTTATTTTAAATGTTAACCCTATTTTTTTTTTCATTGCAATCGATGCGTAATTGAAAAATAAAACTTTTTTGTAAATATATCTTTATTAAAATTTCTAACGTATTAAAAGATATTCGCCAAAAACTGGTAAAGCGTGCTATTTTAGCAACCATTTTAATGAAAAGTAATTCAAGGTGGCTTAGATTACTAAAATGAATGACGTAGAATTCAATCAATATGACAAGAGACAATTTTGACATATTATTTTTAAATTATTTTTTTATTTATTTCTTTTTATATTGAATTTTATTATAATTTATCATTTATCTCGACATTAAAATTAAACATTTACTATTTAAGTATCACATTTGAGACTTACACTATACTAAATTCAACTATAATTAATTAATTTTTTCACTAGAACTTATGTTCAATGTGTCTTCCGTTTTCTTCCAAACACAAACGAAGACGAGTATGAAACGATGCTGCCACTCTCCTTAAAATATCGGGTTTTACCTGTCGAAATGCGTCTTGAATTCTCAGCTTCTTGTTCTTTCTTCATAAGAAGAATTCAAGCTTAGTGAGGTCGGGTGAACGGGTGGCCATCTAATTGGCCCTCCTCTTCCGATCCACCGATCCGAAAAGGCTACCTTAAGATGGTGCCTGACCGGTAAAGAATAATGTGCGGGAGCTCCGTCGTGTTGTAGCCATATGCCCTCCTTTACGGGTCTGGGTAGATGTTGACATAAACGGAGCAAGTCATGTTGTAAGAAATTTAAATACATGTCCTCATTTAAATGCCCATCGAAAAAATAAGGACCAATAATAAAATCTCCTGTGATTTCCCCCCCCCCCCACACACACATTAATAGATCATCTGTGCTGTCGATCGATCTGCCGAAAATGTCTAGGATTATGATCGGAGTAGTAATCAAAATTGTGGCGATTCACAAATCCATTTTTATGGAAGCCTCGTCTGAGAAGAGCACTTTATCGAAGAATTCAAAATTTGCTCTGATTTTGGATTGTGCCCAGTTACAAAACGCTCTCCGATGCTCATAATCTTCTTCATACAGCTCTTGGTGAAGCTGAATATGGTAGGCATGCAGGTGGTCTTGCTAACATTCGCTATATCGGCGACTACCCTTTGGCTAATAGAAGGGGTTTCTGTGATATGAAGTAGCACATCCAGTTTCTTTTCATCAGTTTGAACTGGCCTATTTCTACTAGGTTTTGAGTATTTGACATCTCCCGTCTGAATAAATCTATTTAATAAGTTTTGCAGGCTTCTCTTATCGGGATGTCTTCGTTTGGAATATCGCTCCACGTATATCCGACTAGCCAAAAAACTATTTTTTTGAGAATCTCCCAACACAAAAATCATATCTACTAGCTCTTCTTTGGTATAATTCATTGTAAAAATACTTATGCAAAACGTGAACAACTTAACAAACTACTTACTACTTACTCTTTAAATAAACTGCAAACAACTATAACCACAATAAACAAACTATACTACTGGAACAAAATAACGCAATACTTTGTAATAATTATGGTCAAGAACAATATTAACCCGTTTGTAAACCAAATAATTTTTTAAATTTGTCAACAAGACTCTCCTGTCATTTTGATTGAATTCTACGTCATTCATTTTAATAATCTAAGCCACCTTGGATTACTTTTCATTAAAATGGCTGCTAAAATAGGACGCTTTACCAGTTTTTGGCGAATATCTTTTAACACGTTAGAAATTTTAATAAAGATATATTTACAAAAAAGTTTTATTTTTCAATTACGCATCGATCGCAATTGAAGAAAGTATAGAGTTGACATTTAAAATAAGAAAGAAAATGCACTTTGAAGTTTGGTAATTTTGACACTTAATTTTGTAGATCCTGTATAATTTAGATCGTTTAAATTTGGTCAGCGAGATTGTCAAACCTTATTTAATGAACTCCCAGTTTGATTCTTATGTCGAGGCAATATTCGAATTTTTATAATTTTTTTTAACCAGTGGTGTAAATTCACTTTTTTTCATATTTAATTTTTTTAAGCGGTTATTTACCGATTGAATCCAATAAAATTTTAGGATGATAGATTAGACTATAGAAGCCATCTAAATATGCAAAAAAATAAATATAGGTCATCTAATTTAAAAAAATATGTCATTGTGACGTCACACTTTTTTGGGTCACCCTGTATAATCAAAAATATTATTAGAAAATGCGCCCTAATATACAAATGAGTTGTGCAAAATTTAAATTTCATGAGTCAAATGATAAGTGAGCTACAGAAGAAGGGAGCTGGGATGGACCACCCTGTATATATATATATATATATATATATATATATATATATATATATATATATATGTATTGCCCTACAAAATATATTGTTCTGACAACCCAACTCTTAGAAAATGCATCCACTGCATTACACAAACGTGAAAAAAGCACAAAACACGAATTTAATTTTACTGTAACCAAAATCATAGATGAAGATAACCTGTACCAGAAATTAATTATTAAAGAAATGATTCATATAAAAAAGAAAAAATGCACTAAATGACAAATAAGGCATACAAAATTTAAGTCAAATATACCAGAATTTGATTTTTTTTCTCAGATATCATTTTTAGAATGTGATATATCATCGTGAATGTCTAATTAGAACCTTTTATATTGGCAGGTAAACACTTTTATTGTGGGGCGGCTAAAATAAGTCCATTTTACAACGGAAAAATTACCTAGACTGGGTTGTTTACAACATTAGACATAAAATAAACGTTAAACATCACTCTTCTGTTGAATTTCGAATTGAGTGGTTCTCTGTGTATCGATAAGCAAGTGTATGTGAGTCAAATGCGCCGAAGTTGCAAAATTTCTGGGAGTTCATTAAATAAGGTTTGACAATCTCGCTGACCAAATTTAAACGAACTAAATTATACAGGGTCTACAAAATTAAGTGTCAAAATTACCAAACTTCAAAGTGCATTTTCTTTCTTATTTTAAATGTCAACCCTATACTTTTTTTATTGCAATCGATGCGTAATTGAAAAATAAAACTTTTTTGTGAATACATCTTTATTAAAATTTCTAACATATTAAAAGATATTCGCCAAAAACTTGTAAAGCGTCCTATTTTAGCAACCATTTTAATGAAAAGTAATCCAAGGTAGCTTAGATTATTAAAATGAATGACGTAGAATTCAATCAAAATGACAAGAGACAATTTTGACATATCGCAAATTTTTATTTATTATTTTTTTATTTATTTCTCTTTATATTGAATTTTATTATAATTTATCATTTATCTTGACATTAAAATTAAAAATTTACTATTTAAGTATACACTATACTAAATTCGACTATATTTAATCTAATTTTTTCACTAGAACTTTTGTTCAATGTGTCTTCCATTTTCTTCCAAACACAAACGACATGAAAAGATGCTGCCACTCTCCTTAAAATATCGGGTGTTACCAGTCGAAATGCGTCTTGAATTCGCAGCTTCATGTTCTCAGGTGTTGTTGGGAGCTCCTGGTAAACGATTTCTTTAATAAAGCCCCATAAGAAGAAATCAAGCTTAGTGAGGTCGGGTGAACGGGGTGGCCATCTAATTGGCCCTCCTCTTCCGATCCACCGATCCGGAAAGGCTACCTCAAGATGGTGCCTGACCGGTAAAGAATAATGTGCTGGAGCGCCATCGTGTTGTAGCCATATGCCCTCCTTTACGGGTTAGGGTAGATGTTGACATAAACGGAGCAAGTTTCAATTAAAGTCAATTTACCGATTTTTATTATATTCCTCATAATGAACTATAATAACACTGGCCGACAAGATTTTTTGACACAGGCCAGCTCATTATTTTTACAATGGAAATACCCTCCCAATAATAAAAAAAAATATTGGGAAAGCCCTAATACGTACCATTTTTTAATACCCAAATTAGAACCTTTTATATTGACAGGTAAACAATTTTATTGTGGGGCGGCTAAAATGGGTCTATTTTACAACGGAAAAATTACCTAGACTGGGTTGTTTACAACATCAGACATAAAATAAACGTTAAACATCACTCTTCTGTTGAGTTTCGAATTAAGTGGTTCTCTGTGTATCGATAAGCAAGTGTATGATCAAACGCTCCGAAGTTGCAAAATTTCTCCTACATAAAGTTATATTTGTGGAGAATTTCTTCGAAAATGTAAAAAAAGCCTACTTTAAATATTTTGATGTGTTAATTGGAGATCAAGATAAGCGGTGGGCTCCCCATGTGTGCTGTGTTGTAGTGTATCATTGGTGCAGTGGATGAAAGGAAAGAGAAAAAGTATGCCTTTTGCAGTTCCAATGGTATGGCGGGAACCCACCAATCATTCTGACGATTGTTATTTTTGCCTGACAAAAGGGTATTCCAAAAAGGGAAAGCACAATATAGAATATCTAAATTTGCAATCTGCCATACGACCTGTTCCTCATAATGCAAATTTGCCAGTGCCGATTGCGCCTTTAAATTGGCAAGCTATTGATTTGGGAGATAATGGAGATAACGCATCATCAGGCAGCTCAGAAGAACAGAGCACCGATCCCACTTTTACCATAGGTCCCAGTTCCGGAGAGCCAAATTTAATTGTTCAAAGTGAATTAAATGATTTAGTACGTGATTTGGGCTTATCCAAGTAACAGTCAGAACTTTTGGGTTCCCGTCTTAGGGAATGGAAACTATTGGCCAAAGAATGTTTTCTGAATTCTACAGTATGGAAAATTCGTTGTGCGCGTGTACTAATATAGACAGTTTAATGCAGGAACTTGATATTGAACATTCTCCCCGTGAGTGGCGCTTATTTATAGACTCATCTTAATATAGCTTAAAAGTTGTGTTATTGCATAAAGGAAATTTAAAACCCTCTATACCAGTTGCCCATTCAGTTGCAATGAAGGAAAATTATGAAAATATGCGCCCGATTTTGGATAAAATAAACTACAATAGGTACAAATGGCAGATATGTGGGGACTTAAAAGTTATAGCGATTTTAGTGTGACTTCATTTACAAAATATTGCTGTTTTCTTTGTTTATGGGACATTCGTGCAATAAATCAGCATTATGTAACAAAAATTTGGCCAGAAAGAAGCGAATTTCAACTGGGATCTCAAGATGTTAAATGTATACCTTTTGTTGATCCCAAAAATGTCCTTTTGCCTCCTCTTCACGTTAAACTTGGGCTGATGAAAAACAAAGAAGGCTTGGAATAAAGATGGTGATGGATTTAAATACATAAGACAAGTCTTTCCCCAGTTAAGTGATGCCAAATTAAAAGAAGGCATTTTTATTGTGCCACAAATCAGAAAATTGCTGGACGATGTCAATTTTATGGAAAAGCTTACCAGGCAGGAACTCAGAGCATGAAATTCATTTGTTAATATAGTAAGAGGATTTTTAGGCAACAATATGGATGAAAATTATGAATAATTAGTTAATGAACTCTTAGATGCCTATAAAGCGACTATGATTAAAAATTCACTTCCTCCATTCCCATCTGTCATTTTTTCCTAAAAATTTGGGAGCTGTTAGTGAAGAGCAGGGTGAAAGGCTTCACCAAGATATCAGAACAATGGAAATTCGGTACCAAGGACTATGGGATCCAGCCATGATGGGTGACTACTGTTGGTTTTTGAAGAGAGAAGATAGGGCACCTTATAAACGGAAAAAATAAAGTTTAATTAGTGTTTTAAGTTAATATTTTTCTCGTTTGCTTTTCTCTTAGATGTATGGTATGTGTAATAGGCGAAAACTGTAAACATAGTCAATAAACAGGGTTAAGAATTTTCTGAAATAATGCTTTCTATAGATATTAAGTATCGTAACATTCGATATGTTTCTACAACTCTAACAAGAAAACCCTACGTGCTACAACTTTCTATTTGTCATTTTCGTATTGGGAAAGGTCCATTCTACTAGATTATGCTATTCTGATTTGTGTTACAACAAAAAAAAATTGTGATTGAAGTCAGTCAACAGTAATAAAAATATATTTCAGACGCAATGAAACGTTAAACGTCATAACTCAAGATTCTATGACGGTGGACGATATCGAGGCCTTACTGAAAGACACGGAACACAACGGATATCCGGTGGTGGTTTCAAGAGATTCTCAGTATTTGGTGGGATTTGTGTTAAGAAAGGACCTGAATTTGGCAATTGGTAAGGAAAATCAGATTGTAACCTAATAAAATTATATTTTTATTAAGTTTTAAGCTTGTGGAGACTTTTCTTTTGAAATTCTAAGCATATCTTGAAAATACGCTTATTAAATTATTATATTAAAGTAAGAGCTGTCTAAAATTAACGAGCTTATATAGTTTGTTTATTTATTATAAACGGTATTTCAATTTTACGATAAAAATATACAATATGTAACAGAGATTGGCACTAAGTAGCTCTTAAATGGGTAATCAAGCTTAGAAATTAGTTTGTTATTTCACGTTTTCTTAAAAGTACCTATAGATGAAGGTAGGTGTAACATATCACAGCTTTGGACTGAAATAAATAAAACACTGCAGCTAAGTTTAGGAAAAGGATTTAACTAAGCTTTCATTGTAGTCTTTTCGCTGATTCAGTTTGTTTGCTTTTGAAATTATTTCAATTTTACTGTAAAAAAAAAATGGTTATTTTCAAAATAATTGTTGTGCTAGGCTGTTAAGCGATGCTGGATCTGTCTGTAATGTGAAATGAAATGCTAGCCGCAGCGAGCCCTCAGAAATGAAGCTGTGGTAGTTTCTTGATTTGGACATGTAGCATTGGATCATACTCAGGTGTCTCCCGTTCGTCCATAATAAAAATTTTAAAACGCACACATTTCATCCATACAAAATTAAATTGATGTAAAATGTAAAAAACAAACACTATTTTTTACAAACACTTCCACTATATTTAATTTAACAACGTGACATGTTTCACTACACAGTAGCTTCTTCGGACGTTACATCTCGAATGCACAAGCTTACAAGTAAAGGTGATATTTATATAACTAAGTATAATACAACCATTTGGAAATTTTAATGCCTTAAAAAAGGTCTGGGAATTTTTACGTACTAGCAGTAAAATAAAAAGAAATTACCTAAAATTATTAGAACATATTTAACAAGGGTGAATTATTGAGATCTACCTGATCGTTTAGCAAGCAATTTGAATGTTTGAGTTTATTTATTTCTAGAGACTCGAGTATATTCAATTTATGACCCTTATTTTCTAGGTGTAAAATTTTAAAATTTTTATTAAAACTATGACCGCTCTCAATTAAATGGTTTGAATAATTAGATTCGGTTTTCCCTTTAATAAAACATTTATACGCTCCTCTATTCTTTTACCGAAATGTCTGCCTGTTTGACCTATATATGTTTTGTCACAATCTCCACAGTTTAATTGGTATACACCTGATTGTTCTAGTTTATCAGACTTAGTTTTATTATTTTTGATATATCTACTTAAAGAATTATTTGTTTTATACGCTATTCTAATATCTAAACTATTTAAAAATGCACCTATTTTAGAACTAAAATTACCTATACCGGGTGTCAACGATATCGTTTTACACGATGCCATTCATTTGCTTTTTAGGTTAGGATATTTATATTTGGGTTAACGAAATATGGTATTAAGACACATATTTTTCATGAAAAAACAATTGAATATTACTGCCAGTTTTTCCGGTATCAGAACCAAGTTAAGAATTTCAAATGGAACCCTGTATATTATTTTACATAGTTTGATAGAGCTTAGAATTACCTTTTCAATGACATATCACAAGTTATATTTTTTTTTTTCAAAATGGCGGACCAGAAAGCGCTTTTTCAAAATTCAATATGGCGGTCGTTTCCCGATACCGATGAAATTTTTGTTTAACAAATTATTAAAATATTAAACAAAATCGGGTTTTCAATGGATTTTAATCAAATTTAAAATCAAATTTTTAATTTATCACAAAATGGGATGTTTAATTTTTTCTCTAAAATGTGAACTTTTTCTTAAATTTTCTCAAAGATTTTAAATAGAAAGTTGTATTTATTAAATATTAGTATTAAAGTATATCTTATTATCTACACGAAACCGCATAACAAGCCGTATTTTTGCTTTTTGTTTCAGAAAAAATTGACAAAACCTTACCGATATACATTTTTCCTAATACATAACATGAAACAAACACACACATATTATTAATCAGAAAATCCTGGAATATTTTTTATTGTTTATTGATAAGTAATTTTGTATTATTTTGACATTTTATGACTGTTGTTTTATTTTAGGAAAGCGAGAAAAAATCACAAGTAGTATTAATTTTATTTTACCGGTAGATACGGTGCAGTAACATGAAAGATGACTTAACTAAGATAAGTAGGCCTTGGAAACAATTGCATAGGGATGCCATTATATTTTTCATTAGATTTAACCAGAAACGTCAAAAGTACTGTTTTGTATCGACATTTCTGATAACTTTCGTTACATTTTTACACTGAGAAAAACAAAAAACAAAAACAAAACCGCATAACAAACCGTATTTTTGCTTTTTGTTTGAGAAAAAATTGACGAAACTCTGCCGATATACATTTTTCGTAATACATAAGATGAAACACACACACCCACACACACATATTATTAATCAGTAAATTTCGGAATATTTTTTATTGATAAGCAATTTTGTATTATTTTGACATTTTATGATTTTTGCTGTCTTATTTTAGGAAATCGAGAAAAATTCACAAGTAGTATTAATTTTATTTTACCGGTAGGCTTTCGGTTTTTCCGGAAATACCTAGACCTAAGTCAAGAAGTTTAAAAAGAACCCTGTATATTTTTTCACACAGTTTGATAGAACTTAGAATTCCCTTTACATTGACATATCACAAGTTGATTTTTTTTCGAAATGGAGGACCAGGAAGCTTTTGTTCAAAATTCAATATGGCGGCCATTTTCTAACACCGAAGATATTTTTGAATTATAGGTAGAAATAATAAACAAATATGGGGGTTTTTATTGGGTTTAATGCTAATTTAAAATCAAACTTTCACAATTAATACAAAAGTCACTCAATTAAATGTTCTATGCGCTGTCCGCCTTGTTCTTGGCATAGTGTAACTCTCTCAACATTTTCCGCGAGCAGGTTTCGTAAATGCTGTTCTGAGATACTCTCAACGGCTCGTCTTATTCTATTTTCTAACATTTCCAACGATATTACAGGAGTTGCATACACTTTTTCTTTCAGATGACCCAATATAGAATAATCAAGCGGGGTTAGGTCAGGCGACCTCGCTGGCCATCGAATTGGTCCATTGGTTCCCAACCAGTTCTCACCAAATCGTTCATTCAAGTAATTTGCAACAATTCTTGAATTATGAGCAGGGGCGCCATCTTGTTGGTAAACTAAATCATCATTTTGCTGCAAATTATTTATAAAATGTTCGATTTCATTTTCGAGAAAGTCCAAATACATCTCGCCAGTTAAAGGCTGATGGAATAATATTGGACCAATAACGCTTAGTCCTACAACGCCTAACCAAACATTAACTCCAAAACGTTCCTGGAAGGCACCTTCTCTTACTAATCTTTGATTTTCCTTTGCCCAATAACGAAAATTATTTCTATTAAACATCCCTAGATTAGTAAACCTTGATTCGTCCGAAAAAATAATCTTATGATGAAACACAGGGCTTATTCTATAATTATCTAAAAACCAATTGCAATAAATAAGTCGTCTTTGGAAGTCATTTTCAAATAGGTGGTGGTGAATTTGATACTTAAACGATTTAAACCCGTGTTTCTTTAAAATTTTTCTGGCGCTTTCATGGGACGTATTGCACTGTTTGCCTAATTCACGAAGGGAAGCTGTACGGTCATACTCGATGTACGCTAAAACGTTTGTTTCCACTTCTTCGCTTACTACGAAACCATCATTGCCATTAGCATAGACACCACCATTATTTTCTTTTTTTAAATGTTGTACTAGCCAAGGATAATATACATGTGAAGGAGCGTCACGATTCGGAAAGCGTTCCTGGTATAATCTCTCTGTGTCCCTTGAATTTTTGCGACATTTCCCATAAATAAGGAGCATGTCAATTTGATGTTCTCTTGAATAAACCATAATATTTATTTTTAAAACTAACTAGAACCACTTCTCAGTGTAAAAATGTAACGAAACTTATCAGAAATGTCGATACAAAACAGCACTTTTGACGTTTCTGGTTAAATCTAATGAAAATTATAATGGCATCCCTATGCAATTGTTTCCAAGGCCTACTTATCTTAGTTAAGTCATCTTTCATGTTACTGCACCGTATCTACCGGTAAAATAAAATTAATACTACTTGTGATTTTTTCTCGCTTTCCTAAAATAAGACAACAGTCATAAAATGTCAAAATAATACAAAATTACTTATCAATAAACAATAAAAAATATTCCAGGATTTTCTGATTAATAATATGTGTGTGTTTGTTTTATGTTATGTAATAGGAAAAATGTATATCGGCAAGGTTTTGTCAATTTTTTCTGAAACAAAAAGCAAAAATACGGCTTGTTATGCGGTTTCGTGTAGCTAATAAGATATACTTTAATACTAATATTTAATAAATACAACTTTCTATATAAAATCTTTGAGAAAATTTAAGAAAAAGTTCACATTTTAGAGAAAAAATTAAACTTATCCCATTTTGTGATAAATTAAAAATTTGATTTTAAATTTGATTAAAATCCATTGAAAACCCGATTTTGTTTAATATTTTAATAATTTGTTAAACAAAAATTTCATCGGTATCGGGAAACGACCGCCATATTGAATTTTGAAAAAGCGCTTCCTGGTCCGCCATTTTGAAAAAAAATATAGCGTGTGATATGTCATTGAAAAGGTAATTCTAAGCTCTATCAAACTATGTAAAATAATATACAGGGTTCCATTTGAAATTCTTAACTTGGTTCTGATATCGGAAAAACTGGCAGTAATATTCAGTTGTTTTTTCATGAAAAATATGTGTCTTAATACCATATTTCGTTAACCCAAATAAAAAAATCCTAACCTAAAAAGCAATTGAATGGCATCGTGTAAAACGATATCGTTGACACCCGGTATAGGATATAACTTTTTAACCGGTTTAACCAGAAGTTGGTATCAACTTGCTCATTTTAAATGGAACACCCTGTATTTTATGATATTCTTGGATTGTACGGAGATATATATAATCTTAGGTTTCTATTTTTTTTATTGAATTTGTCTATTTTCACATTCACATTTTCAAAGCCGCTAAAGTCCGTTTTTTTTAAATGGGACACCCTATAACTTTACGCACTATCAAATATAGAATTTAATTTTCTATCGAACTGTATTAAGGTTCCCTACACCTATTCGTAACCATTTTCGAAATAATCAGGTTTTTATTAAACTATCATATGTATTTGCTAAATGCTTATACCTTCCCGTAGTAAGCCATGGAAAAACAATTGTTGTGCTTTTCTATTCAACATGACAGCTGATTTGAAACTTTTAAATTAAAATAAAATAACACTCAAAAGCCGATATTCTCAATTTATTTTATATTCGCGGAGAATGTTACAAAATATTGGAGAGAACGTGCCATGTTTTTAATGAAAAAATCCTCATTTATCGCCAATGAACAAGGGAAAATTGAAGAGGATTGAAACGAAATTTTTCCGTTTCGGAAAAGTTCAAGTTATAAAAAATGTAATAAACTGTTTACATTGTTTTTAACCATATCTACTAAGTTCGAGACTGTTCTAAACTTGTTTTAGTGAACTTAAAAATTATAGCAATCTAACAGTCAACAAGAAATAAATAAAATAATAAAATCGAATTATAACAAATGTTCTATATGCTGTCCGTTCATTTGAAGACACATTTCAATTCTTCTTTGTAGTGTTGCTGTGGCCCGTTGAATTTGTCCGTTTTCTAATTCGGCAAAAGCTGTTCGTATCCTGTCCAGTAAATCTTGTTGGTTATTTACTGGGGAAGGATAGACTTTACCTTTGATAAATCCCCATAAATAAAAGTCTAGGGGTGTTAAATCAGGCGATCGCGGGGGCCATTGGGACCAATCCAGCGATCTTCAAAAATTCGAGATAATTGGAGATAAACTGTAGCGGAATTATGTGCTGGTGCCCCATCTAATTGATACCAATAATTTTGCAGCTCACCAGTAGGAATTTCTTCTATAAATTCAGAAACTGTCCCTCGTAGAATTTCCAAATACTTATCACTGTTTAAATTGTCTTCATAAATACAGTACCGCACCTGATCATTTAATACTATACCGGAAACATTGAAGCTAAACCTCTCTTGAGAACGCGTTTAGCGTAAAGCGTGCGGATTTTCTGCTGCCCAGAAATGTTCGTTTCTTCTATTTGTTATTCCTTCTCTAGAAAATTTCGCTTCATCGGTCCAAAATATTTTTGAAAGGAATTGAGGGTCCTCTTGAATTTTCAAAAACATGAATTCGCAAAATTCTACTCGTCGGACGTCATCACCAGGTCTCAAGGCTTGCACGTTTTGGAAGGAATAAGGGTGCATATGATGTTCGCTCAAGATTCTTTGGACAGATGAAGAAGAAATTCCCAAATCGTTATCTGCAGACGGTATTGAACTTTGCGGGTTTGCGTGGATATAAGCTAATGTATTTATTACGTTATCCTCGGCATTTGTCACTGGTTTCGCAAAAAGTTCGTTTCAATCCTCTTGAATTTGGACTTGTTCATTGGCGGCAAACACACGACACGTTCTCTCCAAAATTTTATAACATTCTCCATGAATATAAAATAGATTGAGAATATCAGCGTTTGAGTGTTCTTCCATTTCGATTTAGAAGATTTAGTTTATCACTGACAGCTTTCGATAAATAACGCATACTAATCATCTGTCATATTGGATATTGGATCTCAATTGTTTTTTCATGGCTCACCATTGGAACATGTAAACATTTAAGCAAATACATACGATATTTCTATAAAACCCAATTATTTCGAAAATGGTTACGAATAGGTATAGGGAACCTTAATACATTTCGATAGAAAATGAAATTCTACATTTGATAGTGCATAAAGTTATAGGGCGTCCCGTTTAAAAAAACGGACTTTAGCGGCTTTGAAAATGTGAATGTTTGCCGCTGAATTTAGGGCACCCTGTATAAAAATAGACAAATTCAATAAAAAAAATAGAAACCTAAGATTATTTACCGATCGTCTTCAAAATATGAAGATTATATCTTCAAAACTTAAAAAAAAATATGAGATTTTAAAATTTGGTACCCCGAAGGCTCATTTTCGGTTCAAGGTCAAATATCTTAAGAACACTTGAACCTAGGTATAGAACATGCTACATAAAATAGCATTAAAATTCTCCGTAGAATCCAAAAATATCATAAAATATAGGGTGTTCCATTTAAAATAAGCAAGTTGATACCAACTTCCGGTTAAACCGGAAATGACAAGAAGTTGAAAATATTTCAAAAAAGAAGTACCCCTTGACCTTACCTTAATCCCAAAATTTGAAATTTTTATCTAAATGGCATCATCAAAAACTTTCAATGAACGGGTTGCGTGAATAACCCTGTATATTCTATGTTCAACTGAACGGACAGATGAACAAGATAGAATGCAGGAATAACTAGGCCTCACACGTTCACGTCCTTAGTGGGTGCTCGGAGCGTTTGAATCTCTTGCATCCCCCCCGAAACAACACAGTAAAACTGAACACGTGGAACCACTTATGTTAAGAACATAAAGGTGTGTCTTATATTCGATTTAAACAATACTTAATTTTACATGTATAACCTCGCACTATTTACCGTATTGTTTTCTTTTTTTTAGCAAATGCGAAACGGATGGTGGACGGCATTTGCGGGCAGTCGTTGGTACTGTTTACCAGCGGAAATCCGCCGCAAACTCTGGGACCTCCTCCTCTGAAACTGAAGAAAATATTGGACATGGCTCCGATCACGATCACAGATCAGACGCCGATGGAGACGGTGGTCGACATGTTTAGAAAATTGGGATTGAGACAGACTCTAGTCACACATAATGGGTAAGTTATGTGCACTATTTTGATTGGCTTGCTGTTGTCAGGTATAAAGGAAAGCAAAAAAAAAATAAATGTAATTTATTACATGTTATAAAGAAAATTATTGCGCGAGTTGTTTGCATTTAAATATAGTTACTTATTATACAAGGGAAAAAGTATTAGATTTTATCTCGATGTTGTGTAATCTCCCGATGCGAATGACAGCTGCCAAACACATCAGGGTTGATACACATAACTGCATGTACCTACCTATCTTTTGACATAATTTTTTAAAGTAATGTTGGAACGTTTGTGTATTTTATCACTATTTTTTATGTTTTTGTATTGTTATTTTAAAGACAAGTACTTTATTTTTTATCTTTAATGTTGATGTGTACTAATTTTATGTAATTATAAGTTTATTAAGCGTATATATTTATATATATATATATATATATATACAGGGTGGTCTGAAAAGTTCGTGGTGAACCAAACTTGTGTTTTTTTTGAATGGGATACCCGGTATATTATTATTTTAGTTGATTCTCCTATTCGTTGCGATCATTTTGATATAAGGTTAGTTGGGTCTAAAATTTATACCAAGGGAATGGGACGAGGTTAAAGTGGAAAAAAGGGTTATACTCCGGCCATTTTTTGAAAACAATTGAAGCAGGTATGGAAAAACCAAATATTCTATAAAATGTATTGTATCTAGGATTACAATAATCGCTTGTAAGTCGTTCAAAATTATTCACTGTTATACAGGGTGGTCAAGTTTTGCAAATTTACCTTGGATTGAATTTTTTTAAATGGAACACCCCATATATTTTACTGTCATATTAAAGATACCTTCGCCAGCTTTCAGAAAATACCCTATTTGATATCTTTCTAACCAACAGTTCTTTAGTAAATTAACCGTGAAACCAAAATTTACCCATTCTAACAGAAACGGTATTATTTACGTTGCTTAAATTGACTACCTATAATATAAGGAGGCCATGATATAATCATAAATGAAAAGAAAGATTGACATTCTTGTCAAAACCGCAAAGTGTCAGAGAATTGGCGTCAATTACCATTGTTTTTTGACGATAAGCCGAGAAATTGTTAAGTAACAATGAGTTTGAGTACTCCAGAGTTGATAAACATGACTTTTATGTTGGGCTAGTGTCAAAAAAACCCTTTACTAGCAAGCAGGGTTTATGCGGTACGATATCCCGATGCCGAAAAAAAACCAAGACCTGAAGCTTTTGCAAGTTTATTAGAGAGGTTTCAAGAAACAGGCAATGTTGCTTTTAAGAAACGTAAACTACTTAATAAACCAGTTACCAATGAAGATAATGCTTTGACAGTGTTATTAACAGTGCAAGAAAATCCACACACAAGTACCAGGGAAATTGAGAGAGCTACTGATATTGAACGCACTAGTATTAAACGGATTCTGAAACAACATAAATATCATGCCTACCACATTGAACAACGACAAGAGTTTTCAATTTGGTTTTTAAATACAATTTGGGATAATCCAGGTTTTGTAGATAGGGTGCTGTTTTCAGATGAGGCAACTTTTAAAAGCAACGGCTTGGTTAACAAACATAATATGCACTATTATTCAACCGAAAGTCCACATTGGATTCGTCAGGTGGACCATCAAAATAAATGGTCAATTAATGTTTGGGGAGGTATAATTGGCTCTCATGTTATAGGACCATATTTCTTTGAAGAGCATTTAAGAAGTCTATTTAAATTTTTTGAGAAATGAGTTGCCCGTATTGCTCGAAGACTTACCTTTAATGTTAAGAAATTTCTTATGGTTCCAACATGATGGAGCACCCCCGCATTACCATAGGCATGTAAGACATTTTCTCAATAATTGGAAAGGAGAGCATTGGATTGGGCGAGGTGGACCAGTTAAGTGGCCTGCGAGGTCACCCGATTTAACGCTACTAGATTTCTTTTTATGGGGACATGTTAAAGAAGAAGTTTATAAAGAGGTTCCAACCACAGTGGAAGATATGAAGTTGAGAATAATAAGCAGTTTTCAAACAGTTTTCAAAACATTTCAGACCTGATTTTGAGAAAAGTGAAATTTTCATTTATGGATAGACTCGAAATGTGCCTTCAGCAAAACGGTGGTTTAGTTGAACATCTTTTATAAGTTTTAATTACATTGTTTTTGTTGATTTATATTAAATTTATTTTTTTTTTGTAAAAAAAGATCTGTTATTAATACTGTCAAAGCATTATCTTCATTGGTAACTGGTTTATTAATTACTTTACGTTTTTTTGAAAGCAAGATTTCCTGTTTCTTGAAATCTCTATGATAAACTTGCAAAAGCTTCTATCTTGTTTTTATTTCGGCATCGCATCATCAAAGAACAATATTTATTTATTTACTGATGACAATATTCTGACACTTTGCTGTTTTGACAGGACTGTCAATCTTTTGTTCAATTTATGATAATATCATGGCCTCCTAATATTAAATTGTCAATTTTAACAACGTGAATTCAGAGTAATTCGTGTTAAAATGAAGAAATGTTGATTTCACAGCTAATTTACTGAAAAACTGTTGGTCAGAAAGGTATCAAATATGGTATTTTCTGAAAGCTAGTAATGTTATCTTTAACATGAAAGTAAAATATACAGGGTGTTCCATTTAAAAAAATTCAATCCAAGGTAAATTTGCAAAACTTGACCACCCTGTATAACAGTGAATAATTTTGAACGACTTACAAGCGATTATTGTAGTCCTAGATACAATACATTTTATAGAATATTTGGTTTTTCCATACCTGCTTCAATTGTTTTCAAAAAATGGCCGGAGTATAACCCTTTTTTCCACTTTAACCTCGTCCCATTCCCTTGGTATAAATTTTAGACCCAATTAACCTTATATCAAAATGATCGCAACGAATAGGAGAATCAACTAAAATAATAATATACCGGGTATCCCATTTAAAAAAACACAAGTTTGGTTCACCAAGAACTTTTCAGACCACCCTGTATAATGCGTATAATTTTAAAACACAGCGTTCTTGACTATCAATCATATCCCAAAAATGTTTTTTCAAATTTCTCTCCCTTTGCCCACAATCGTCCACCCCATCTTGGTTGCACCACCCAGTATATATATATATATATATATATATATATATATATATATATATATATATATATATATATATATATGCGCAAATTAAATTTTCTAGGTGCCCATTACAATATATTTTGAATTGTATTTATTATAAGGATATATGTAACTTCTTTTGTTAACATTTATAATTCGTAAATAAATTGAAATTGAAATATATATATATATCTATATATATATATATATATATATATATATATATATATATATATATATATATATATATATATATATATATATATGTATATATTGTAACAGGAAAATGTATTTTCTTGAACCATTAACTATATTCTTCAAATATGTTTTCTTGGGAATAAGGTTCCAAAATCAAAGTTTGTTTTAATAGCCAGTTATTTTATTGATAAATGATAAAACGTTTCGGTCTGAATGTGACCTTCATCAGTTATCTAAAAAGTTATATTAATTGAAAAATAGGTACAAATCACTTCATTTTGATTTTTTTTATAGATTGAGGGCAGGAATTTATACATTAATTTTGATTTAAGATTGATTCAATTTAAACAATTTTTTAAACTATATTATTATATAACAACGAACGAACATAGATCTAAAAATTAAAATAAAATAGAATAATGCTAACGTCCAATAAAGGTACAAACACTCATTATTAAAAATCTGAACAAACATTAGCACATCGAAGACATTTCACAATTAAAATATGCATTATACCTCAAGCTTAAAATATTATATACATTTAGGACGGTACTGCAAATACTGAATTGGGCTAAGATTTTATCTGTGGTATTTCATAGGTGTTATTGTTTTTTTCCGTTTAATTTGGCAGTGGGATGCCTGAAACAGACGTAAGTTTTTAAAAAACAATTTTTTCCCCTATTTGTTCTTATTTACATTTTAGTATAATAATAAATTAATTTAGAAGGTTATAATAAATTTGATTTAGGTTTTCAATATCAGCCCTATTGTTTAGTTTTAATAAAAATCATCTCTAAAACTTCTCGCTTTTTTTGGTTTTGGTCAGACCTCAAAATTTTTTGTTTCTGAAAAGTTAAATTTATGTGCAGTAACTTCTTCATGGTTTGTCAAGGCAGTTTTGTTTCTTTTATCATAACGATAGCCATTTAGTCGATTTTGCAGGTGTTGGCTTGTTTGGCCAATATATACTTTTTGGCAGTTATGACATGGTATTTGATAGATTACGTGCGTTTTTTTATTTTTTGGTGTTTTAGATTTAAGTGAACTAAAATTATTTTGTAGTAAATTATATCCCTTGTGACATACAGGTATCTCGTGTTTTTTGAAAAGGGTTTGCATACTCTCAGATAAACCATGTATATATGGTAGCGATAAGTAGTTTTTCTCCTTATTTTTGCTGGTTACCTGAGACGGGAGATTTTGATTGTTGAATTTCTGCTGTCGTGGTTTAAAGATAGAATTAATGAGTTTTTTGGGATAATTATGTTTAATTAAAATATTTTTTGCTTTTTTGGTTGCTTTATTTTGATATTGCGAGTCACTTAATTTTAACGCTCTATCAGCTAACCCGATCACTACAGATCTTTTTTGAGACATAGGGTGCTGTGATAAATAGTTGATATCTACCCGACCATGTCTCCTTAGTGTACCACTCTGTTTTAACAAAATTATCGTATCGATGTAGTGTCATATCTAAGAAATTTAAAGAGTTATTTTTTTCGGCCTTTAATGTAAATTGAAGTTTGGGATGAAATGAATTGAATGCTTCTAGTACGAGCCAAGAATCATATCGTTTGGCCCAGTTAATTTTTTATTTTTTACTTCATTTTGGAAGACATTGGTAAGCACAATAAACACAATTATTGGTTCAGAGTAATATTATTTCAATTTAGGCTATTTTGTTAACACGTTTTACTAAAATTATTATTATAATATTAAAACTATGCTTAGAACACTAAATTAAGTAAAATAACAACGAATCATTTCATTTGGCCCAATAATGATATTAGAGTGTCAGTGAATCTACCACTGTGTAACATCTCCTTTTTGCTTCAGAACTGCTTCGATTCGCTTTGGCATGGTATCTATTAACTTTTTGCAGTCGTCAGCAGTAAATGAGTTCCAAATTTGTGTTAACCTCTCTTTTAATTCAGGAACTGTTCTGGCAGGTGTTGAACGTAATTTTTTTTTCATAATATGCCAAAGGGTTTCGATTGGCGACAGGTCAGGGCTACTGGATACCCAATCCAAAATCGGAATGTTATTTTGCAACATCCATTCCTTTACTGTTTTAGCCGTATGGCATGCAGCACCATCTTGTTGGAATATGTACCCGTTTTCTATTGTTTTCAATATCTCAATGGAGGGCATTAAACTGCCTCTCAGGATATCAATGTACCTAACCGCATTTACAGTGCCTTCTACGAAGTGTAACCTTCCAACCCCTTGGGCCGACATGCATCCCCAAATCATCACAGAGGCCGGAAATTTCACTTTTCTGCGCAAACAGTCTGGATGATATGCTTCATTTTAGATCCTCAATACCCTACTTCGGTAATCGCCAACACATACTTCAAATCTTGATTCGCCACTCCAAATAACACTATTCCATTGCATTTGTGACCAGTTCTGATGACTTTTTGCCCATATTAGCTTATTTTTCTTTTGTCTTAGAGTTAACAACGGTTTTTCTTTGGCCTGCAAATTAAAAATTCTTCTCTATTGAGACTGTAAGAAAAAAAAATAGTTCGTAACTTACTTTGTAGAATTTATAGCCCAATCGTTTGACAGCTCTGAGACAGGTTGACCTTGAAAAACCTTCACCAGTCGCTCTATTCCATTCTAGACTCAATTCACCACAATTTGCACGACGGTTTTGTTTCAAAATACGACCTAAAGCTCTCATATTAATGGGTGTAATTTTTGAAGTCCTTCCCAAATTTGGCTTTTCCTGAACTGCTCCTGTCGTTTTATATAATTTGACGATATTTCGTACAGTATAGCGTGATAATAGCAGTTGGTTGGCAATTTGACCACAAGAATTACCAGCATTGTGCAAATTAGCGATAACTTTACGTAAATCGTTAGACAAAGCTTTACCCCGCACCATTTTTTGAAAGTTAAGTTGACAGAACTAACTATTGATGTGTTACTAACAACATCCAAGGATTAGCAATTGTTTTGATTTAACTCAAGGCTGATATGATGATAAAGAGCTTTGCGTTTCTCATGGGCCAAATGAATTGATTCGTTGTTAATTTACGTAATTTAGTCTTATAAGCATATTTCTAGTTTTCTAATATTTTTCTTAGTAAACATTTCTACCAAAATGTCCTAAATTACAATAATAATACTTGGAGTCAATATATTTCATTCCTATGTTTTGCAAAGTCTTCCAAAATAAGGTAAAACTAAAAAAATTCGACTGGGCCAAATGATATGATTCTGGGCTCGTATATCTGTTGTCATGTTGCCGGGAATGGCTGTTATGCAATCGTCCACGTATCGAAAATAAAAAGGAAGTTGGCATTTGAGTTTAGATATGACGGTGTTCTCTAGTTCGTCTAGTACAATTTGGGCGATTGCACTTGATATTGATGATCCCATGGCACAACCCTCTAGTTGTTTATAAAATGTATTGTTGAATGGAAAATAGGTAGATTTTAAAGTGAGTTCTCTAGCTTTAAGAAATTCATTTAGAGGAATGTCGGTATATTGTTTAATTTCATCCCATTTTTTTGTTATTATGTCTAAAGCTAGTTGTATTGGGACGTTAGTGTATAGTGATATCACGTCTAATGAGATTAGTTCATAATTATTTGTTACCTTATTGTTTTTAATTTTTTCTTTCAAATCATATCCTGGAAAAATTGCCTAATACAAAAAAAGAAAAAATTAGATCAAATGTCTGTAGAATACTTAATACTCAAAAATAAAATTAATGCAAATCAAATACGGTCCCAAAATTCTAACGTTAACAAGGATATAAATAAAAAAGTTAGAAAAACTCGATCATTTTTAAAAGAAAACCTCAATTTAAAAATATTAAGACCTGACAAATCAAATAAGACCGTTATTATGGAATCTAATGAATACGACAGTAAAATGCAAACTCTTTTAAATGATAAAAAAACTTATGAGCAAATTAACAGTGACCCAACCAATTCTTTTCAAAAACAAAACAACGATTTGATAAAATTTTGGGAAACTAAAAATTATATCTCGCCAAATATCGCGAAAAATCTAAAAATTAATAATGCACAGACTCCAAAGATTTATGGTTTGCCAAAGCTTCACAAACCCGGAATACCTTTGCGGCCGATTGTCTCCTGCGTTCAATCTCCACTACATAATTTATCTAAATTTCTAATGAAAGTCTTAAGCAATATAGCAAACAAAACAAACTCTTAAATCATATGATTTGAAAGAAAAAATTAAAAACATTAAGTTACCAAATAATTATGAACTAATCTTATTAGACATGATATCACTATACACTAACGTCCTAATAAAACTAGCTTTGGACATAATAACAAAAAAATGGGATGAAATTAAACAATATACCGACATTCCTCTAAATGAATTTCTTAAAGCTACAGAACTCACCTTCAAATCTACCTATTTTGCATTCAACAATACATTTTATAAACAACTAGAGGGTTGTGCCATCGGATCATCAATATCAAGTGTAATCGCCCAAATTGTACTAGAAGAACTAGAGAACACCGTCATATCTAAACTCAAATACCAACTTCCTTTTTATTTTCGATACGTGGACGATTGCATAACAGCCATTCCCGGCAACATGACAACAGATATACTAGAAGCATTCAATTCATTTCATCCCAAACTTCAATTTACATTAGAGGCCGAAAAAAATAACTCTTTAAATTTCTTAGATATGACACTACATCGATACGATAATTTTGTTAAAACAGAGTGGTACACTAAGGAGACATGGTCGGGTAGATATCTCAACTATTTATCACAGCACCCTATGTCTCAAAAAAGATCTGTAGTGATCGGGTTAGCTGATAGAGCGTTAAAATTAGGTGACTCACAATATCAAAATAAAGCAACCAAAAAAGCAAAAAATATTTTAATAAAATTAAAATAATTATCCCAAAAAACTCATTAATTCTATTTTTAAATCACGACAGCAGAAATTCAACAATTAAAATCTCCCATCTCAGGTAACCAACAAAAATAAGGAGAAAAACTACTTATCGCTACCATATATACATGGTTTATCTGAGAGTATGCAAACCCTTTTCAAAAAACACGAGATACCTGTATGTCACAAGGGATATAATTTATTTCAAAATAATTTTAGTTCACTTAAATCTAAAACACCAAAAAATAAAAAACCGCACGTAATCTATCAAATACCATGTCATAACTGCCAAAAAGTATATATTGGCCAAACAAGCCAACACCTGCAAAATCGACTAAATGGCCATCGTTATGATAAAAGAAACAAAACTGCCTTGACAAACCATGAAGAAGTTACTGCACATAAATTTAACTTTTCAGAAACAAAAATTTTGAGGTCTGAACAAAACCAAAAAAAGGCGAGAATTTTTAGAGGTGATTTTTATTAAAAAATCTCCGAATGCCATCAACAATAGGGCTGATATTGAAAACCTAAATCAAATTTATTATAACCTTCTAAATTAATTTATTATTACACTAAAATGTAAATAAGAACAAAGAGGGAAAAAAATTGTTTTTTAAAAACATACGTTTGTTTCAGGCATCCCACTGCCAAATTAAACGGAAAAAACAATAACACCTATAAAATACCACAGATAAAATCTTAGCCCAATTCAGTATTTGCAGTACCGTCCTAAATGTATATAATATTTTAAGCTTGAGGTATAATGCATATTTTAATTGTGAAATGTCTTCGATGTGCTAATGTTTGTTCAGATTTTTAATAATGAGTGTTTGTACCTTTATTGGACGTTAGCATTATTCTATTTTATTTTAATTTTTAGATCTATGTTCATTCGTTGTTATATAATAATATAGTTTAAAAAATTGTTTAAATCCAATCAATCTTAAATCAAAATTAATGTATAAATTCCTGCCCTCAATCTATAAAAAAAAATCAAAATGAACAAATTTGTACCTATTTTTCAGTTAATATTTATATATATATATATATATATATATATATATATATATATATATATATATATATATATATATATATATATATATATATATATATATATATATATATATATATATATATATATATATATATATATATATATATATATATATATATGTATATATATATATATATATATATACAGGGTGATTCATGAGGAAATGTCAATTATTCAGGACCAAAAAATTAACATAAAAGTCTCTATAAATAAGTGTCCGCAAGGCCTTAGTTCTCGAGATACAGGGTGTTAAAGTTTTTATTTAATTTTCCTATTTTTTAAATAAAATCTATGATAATGTAAATAATGGAGTGAAAATTGATATACGGGGGATTTTTGGTATTGCAAATTCGAATCTAGTATTGTATCTTACTTGTAGGGGGTGCCACCTACATGTCTTTCTACTCCTTCGAACAATCACAACTTTTTGGTACAGTCTTGTATTACATTTTTGAGTAAAACAAATTATTCCTTTGCCATTTCTACGTCTAAAAGGTATACCTGTTGAAAGTGGATACAAGCAACCGTTTTCGAGATATTTTTATTTAAAACAATTTCGGCGCATGTAATTTTTTATCGCTAAATTTTAAATGTTTGTTATTTTGTCCAAATTTAAACGCATCTTGGCTCAAAAGCTTTGAAATGAATGACTAACACATTTTTTTGAGGTGTATATTCAGTGCGTCAGACATAAACTAAACAAAAGGTATTTAATTTTTATTAAAATTGTTATTATTAAGTTGTTTTTAATAAAATCTAGGTTACGTTTTATAATTTTCAAAAATTCCATCATTTGCTCCTAAGCACTACAGCTCTATGGTGTATAGCTCGGGTTGCTCTGTGGATACATTCGGGCGCATTTCTTAGTGTTTGTGCTGCGTTTGTTATCCGATCCAATAATGCTTCTCTTGTATTTACTTTAGTGGAATATACCAGTGATTTGAACCATCCCCAAAGACAATAATCCAAAGGATTAAGGTCTGGCGATCTAGGTGGCCAATTAAACGGACCTCCCCGACCAATCCATCGGTTTGGAAAGTTTTGGTTTAAAAAATCTCTTATAAGTAAACTGTAGTGTGCAGGGGCTCCATCATGCTGCAAATACATGTTTTGTCTTACATTAAGGGGAACATCTTCTAATAGATTTCGCAAGAGATTTTCAAGAAAGTTTAAATATTTTTCTCCTGTAAGACTACCGTCGATTATAAATGGACCAATTAAATGACTATTTAATATTCCACACCGTACATTAATGCTAAATTTATGTTGGAAATTATGTTCTACTGTAGCGTGAGGATTTTCATAGGGCCACCGGTGTTCATTGTGAAGATTATTTATACCATCACGAGTGAACTGTGCTTCATCTGTGAATAAAACACACCTATACAACCTTCGATCTTCGTTAATCCAGTTACAGAATTGCATTCTCAACTCAAAATCACCCTCCTGCAAATGTTGAACCCGTTGTAAATGAAATGGGTATAAACAATTAATGTGAAGATTTCTCCAAGCAGAGGATTGTGTAATTTGATAAGTATCTGCAATCCGCCTAGTGCTTATGCTTGGATCATTTTCGACGGCATTGAGTATAGCCTCTTCTACTTCAACGTTGGGTCCCAATTCCCTTTCAGATACAATTTTCGCACTTGGAAACATTTCAGATTCTCCAGCAGTAGTGAAAACTTGTTGAAAAACTCTTCTATCTGGCACCCTTCTATCTGGAAAACGACGCTGGTACTCCGCGACTGCTTGAATTGCGACCCCATTGTAGAAGCCATAGACGAATATCATATCTGCATATTCACGATGCGAGAATATCACAGGCATAATGACGTATTTAGATCTAAAGTTTCTTAAATGATTATTGTCAGATAATAAAAGTTAGAACAGAAATTGACAGTGACAAAATTTGATCTTATTATTAACTGACATTACTATTGCTAAGTAACAGGAAAAACGATGAGAACACCAACCAGCAGTTGTTCTGTCAGGCAAGGCACACTTCTATTTTTTTACAATACATGCATACTTTATGTGAATTTGATAAAAAAATCACATGCGCCAAAACTGTTTTAAATCCAAATATCTCGAAAACGGTTGCTCGTATCCACTTTTAACAGGTATACCCTTTTGACGTAGAAATGGCAAGGGAATAATTTGTTTTGCTCAAAAATGTAATACAAGACTGTACCAAAAAGTTGTGATTGTTCGAAGAAGTAGAAAGACATGTAGGTGGCGCCCCCTACAAATAAGAGCAATACTAATATTAGATTCGAATTTGTCATACCAAAAAACCCCCGTATATCAATTTTCACTCCATTATTTACATTATCATAGATTTTATTTAAAAAATAAGAAAATTAAATAAAAACTTTAACACCCTGTATCTCGAGAACTAAGGCCTTGCGGACACTTATTTACATAGACTTTTATGTTTATTTTTTGGTCCTGAATATGTACCTGAAGTATTGACATTTCCTCATGAATCACCCTGTATATACATGTAGATAGATATATTTATATATATATATATATATATATATATATATATATATATATATATATATATATATATATATATATATATATATATATATATATATATATATATATATATATATATATATATATATATATATATATATATATATATATATATATATATATATATATATATATATATATATATATATATATATATATAATATATATATATATATATATATATATATATATATATATATATATATATATATATATATATATATATATATATATATATATATATATATATATATATATATATATATATATATATATATATATATATATATATATATATATATATATATATATATATATATATATATATATATATATATATAATATATATATAAATATATATATATATATATATATATATGTGTAGATATATTTTCAGGCTTACAGTGTTGCAGTTTCTGCCCAAAACAGGTGGCAACATCGCTATTTTAAATGATATGCTCTTAAATTTTTCACATTTTTTGAAACTACACGTGTTTCTGAGCAATTCTATACTTATCTGTAGCCGTGTTCCGGGAATTAATGTATTTGAAATTTTTTTAGCGAAAACAAAACTTAAAATAATACCTTTAGGTATTTAAATTTTTTTGTCTACAAATTTCTACTTTGACAGGAAATGTCAAATTTTGACACCTCCTGTCAAACTAGAAGAGGAAAGTGAAAACCATTTTGTTGGGAGTTACAGAGCTCCAAAGAGTCAAAAATGTCAATTTTCGAGCGCCATTTTCTCGAAAACAGTTGAATTTAGATTCATCGAAGATAAAACAAAAAGTGTTTAGAGTGTTCATGAAAATACAAAATTGCAATAATATACATTTACCTACAAGTCAAGTGGCATTTGATTTAAACCTTAGTCAATCATCGGTAAAAAATATTCTGCACACGGCAAAGTATCATCTCTACAAAATAAGATTAATCCATGAATTAAATGAAGACGACTTTGACCGCCGACTTGAGTTTTGTGAAAGTATGCAAGAGCGGTGCAACCTGGATCCATTCTTTTGTAGAAATGTTTTATTTTCCGATGAAGCCACCTTTTTTCTTAATGGTACTGTCAACCGACAAAACTGTAGATATTGGTCTACAGAGAATCCCCATTGGGCTCAAGTGGCTCATACGCAATATCCCGAGAAAATCAATGTTTGGGCTGGAATATTTCAAGATAGAATTATAGGTCCCTACTTTTTCGACGTAAATTTAACCGGCGAAATTTATCTTGATTTTTTACTCGAGTTGATTCCTGCCTTAGCTCAATTGTATCCAGGTAATGAGCCCGATATGCCTACTGCAGCAATGTGGTTCCAACAAGATGGAGCACCACCTCACTACGAGCTACCTGTTCGGCAGTATCTCAGTGAAATATTTCCTAACAGGTGGATAGGACGTCGTGGTCCCTACGAATGGCCGGCCAGGTCCCCGGACTTAACTCCCCTAGATTATTTTCTGTGGGGATATTTAAAGAGCAAAGTTTATTTGAACAGACCTCCTAATATCGATGCGCTGAAAAATCGTATAAGAGATGAAATCCGACAAATCCCATCTACTTTCATTCGAAATCTACAACAAGAGTTCATCAATCGATTAGGATATTGTCAGGAAGTGAACGGACAACAGTTCCAGCATTTATTACGTTAAAACGCATCATTTAGAATTTTAGGCTATCGTTTTTAATCGTTATTAAAAAAATTTTGTAAAACAGTTTTCTCATTTTTTTTATCTCAAAAACAGTTGACTTTAGGGATAGGGTATGCTTAATAAAATATGATCAGAATTTCATGTAGATTCTTAAAATGGAATAATATATAGGGTGTTCCATTAGAGATTCTGAAGTTTTGGCGTGTAACTTGATTTTAAAACACCCTCTATATTTCAAGACATTTTTGAATGATTAATCGTAAGGAACTGTACAACTTTTATATGAAACTTTTTTACCCAACTTGTATAGTTTTTGACATATCTCAAGGTTTCCAGACTTTATGCACTCATTGTATATATATATATATATATATATATATATATATATATATATATATATATATATATATATATATATATATATATATATATATATATATATATATATATATATATATATATATATATATATATATATATATATATATATATATATATATATATATATATATATATATATATATATATATATATATATATATATATATATATATATATTAGGTAATTGTTTATATATTTTCCACAACTATTTTTTGGATGGCCTTTTGATAAACATCCCTATTATATGTACTATTTTCCTTAACAAGATAAAAGGAAACATTTGATTTGTTTTCTCTTTTAGGAGATTATTAGGAGTAATTACGAAAAAAGACGTCCTGCGTCACATAAAGCAAATGGATAACGAAGACCCGAATTCGGTTTTATTCAATTAAGCAACTAAGTCCAAAATGTTTTTTTTTTTTACTTTTTACAATAATTATTGTTTTAGTCGTAATTTTAGTTGAAAACAAAAAAAGCAATCCTATAGTATTTATTTTATTGGTAATTTTTTAGTCTTTATATTGTATAACCTGTAATTGCAGCTAGGTAATTATTTTTTACATAGTCCAAGAAGCTTCGATAGATTTTTTTTTATCTATTTAAGTTAATTTTTATTCAATATTTTTGAACCAGCAGAAAAGTGAGAAAACTCCGAAAAGAAAAAGTTACATTATCTTACTAACTTTTTTAGTGGTTAAAATGTCTAAAATTATATCGTGTAACAGTATATTTACTTTTTTTACCTCTGTTCTGTTTTCACTGGTTATTATTGACAGGCCATATTGTAAAAATATTGGTATCAGATTTCTAGGCACCAATAAAACAGATCACCGTTTTAATGTATTTGAATATATATATTTGGTGTGAAATAAAGATGTTTAGTGATATTGCACCAGTTCGTAAAGTAAATTTAAATTTTAAAAAGATTCTACAACTACACCTCCTAATCTTTTCTGCTGTGGGTATACAAGGCGTTGCTAATTAACCTTTTATTGCTTTTTATCTAACAAATGGAATTTTCTACATCATATTTATTACCATTTTTATTTAAGTAAGGTGTAAGTATTTGTTTTAAATAAATTCTGATTGTTTCTGGTGTATATCAGTTTTTTGGACAACATCTTGTATACCTAAAATTCCTGCGTCTTCCCTTTGTATAATTTTCAGGTACGGTGTTCTCTAAACATATCTTATGTATAGGGTGTCTAAAATAGATAGAATAAGAAATACCGTAAAGGGTGTTTCATTTTTCCTGGGCTGGTATGAACTTTGTGGTAAATAGGACAAATCATGATGCAACGTTTCGGAATTAAAGTAATTTTAATTACTCAAGTTTTAAAACTTAAAAAGTTACAACGTTGCCATGTTGCAACCTGGTGGCATATTAAATTAAACAACTATTTCAACGCTATACTGGGTGACAATGAAACTACTACTCAGAGGCTCAACGGCTAGAGATAAAAATATGAAATTTGGTTTGTTGATAGGGTTGAATATTGTGAACATTTGTAACATAAAAACAATTGAATATCGTTTCAAGTTTCCCCGGAAATGACAGCGACTTCGTTATTTTAAATTAAACACCCTGTATATTTTATGTTTTTTGAACTCTGTTAACGATTCTAAACAACTTTTGTATATAACATGAGCTATGCCTAAAACGTATAGTTTTCCAAATAAAGTCATTTAAAAATGTGCCATAATTCCCACTTATTTATATTTTATGGAAAAACTGCGTAGAACGGGATAAAAACGATCACGGTTATACTCTTTATTAAAGCCTTCATCCAACTAAATGTCAAAAAAGAAAATGTTTCGAGTTTTAAAAAATCGATTTTTCAAATTTTGATCAGACCCTGTACCATAACGGGTCAACTGACTGGAACAAAACCCTCACTACTCAATCCTACTGTTTTGTCCTTTATCCACATATGACAAATTCAACTTCCATAGACCGAGGCAAACTTGAAAATTTGATACCCTATTTTCATGTTGTTAATGCTCATCTAAAGGGAAAAATCAATATTATAGGATATACTAGCAATTATCTAATTATACCACCTGTAAAATTGGCCATGGATTCAAAATAATCCACTGTTCAAAGGAATCCTCTTTTAACTCATTTCAATTTTTAAAAAGAAACGAATATGATCGGGTGAAAACAAATGAACTTTATTATACCTGGAAATGATTAATATTAACTACTATTAAAAGAAATAGAAAAAAGAACGTACTTAATCATAATTAAGATTTTCAAAAGCACGATTTTCTTGTTCAATACAAATCTCACATTTTTCAACAATTTTCCGTAATACATTTTCTTTTTGAGTTATACTAATATTAATAATAGCACTAATAATTCGATTTCTTAAAATGTCCAAATTTTCAGGTTGAGTTAAATAGACTTTTTCTTTGACTTGATTCCAGAAGAAAAAATCTAGAGGTGTCAAATCAGGCGAACGTGCTGGCCACCTTACAGGTCCATTCGTTCCTATCCATTGGTCCCCAAACCTGTCATTTAAATAATTTACACAAATTCGAGCATTATGGCCCGGTGCACAATCTTGTTGAAAGTAGATGTTGGGAATTTCTGCAAAAGGTAAAAATCGGTAACTGTTGTTTCTAGAAAGTTCAAATAAGTTTGTGCTGTAAGGGGCTCATTAAAAATATTGGGCCCACAATTCTGCTTCCTAAAACTCCTAGACACACATTAACACCAAAGCGTTCTTGGAAAAATCCTTCTGTAAATAAATCAGATCTTTGTTTATAGATAGTTGTGACACTAGGTTAAGTTATCATTAACTTAACTTTCATAGACTGCAAAATTGAAAATTAGGTACCCCATTTTTATGATGTTAATATTTATTCAAAGCGAAAACTTGAAAAATCGATTTTACACGTTTTTTTTAACTACGAACGTGATTGTTTTTATCCTGGTCTGCTCCGTTTTTCTATAAAATACAATTAAGTGGGAATTATGGCACATTTTTAAGCGGTTTTATTTGGAAAACTATACATTTCAGACATACGTTATGTTCTACAAAAGTTGTTTAGAATTGTTAAGAGTTCAAAAAACATAAAATATATAGGGTGTTCCATAAAATAACGAAGTCGCGGTCATTTGCAGCGAAACCGGAAACGATATTCCATTGTTTTTATGTTACAAATGTTCACAATATTCAACCCTATCAACACACCAAATTCCATATTTTTATCTCTAGCCGTTGTCAAATGGCGCCCTGGGTAGTAATTAGCTCACCGTTTCAGACTTATTGACGCTCATCTTCAACATGTCATGCTTGCTAATTCACATGCTTTCGCTGTACAGGAACCCAGATTAAATTTTTTATATGTATTTAAATCGTTAGTTAATTTTAATACAATATAAAAAAGCCTACATAAAAAGTACAATAGAATAAATAACTTTAAAATGTTAAATTGATGTATTATACATTTCCACAAGTTTTTTATTAAATTAAATTGCTTCATTTATTTTTTCCTTAAATTGCTCAAGATATTGGCGTCAACTTTTATACGGCTGGTATTTTAAAAGTTCCGAATAAAAAATAACCCAAGGCGTAGTGCTCCTGGGGTCTAGGGAATATTTTCATTTTGTCTTTTAAATGCTACAAAATTGTCTAAAATTTGCCAATAATAATATTATTTTTTTAACTCAATGGTTTTCTAGTCTGATGATCCTGATTCCTGGCCCTCGATCCGACCTGATCTTGTCCCCTCGAATTTTTTTTTAATGTGAACTTGATAAAAGTTACATGTAGGACATAATACAAATGACAAATCTGTAATTGTTCGACTAAAGCCTTTCTAGGTACTGTAGAATCTGTTGTCTGTATGCATTCGATAGGGCTAACAAATTAAGTATGTTCTCGATAGGGTTTAGATCTGCACTTAATGCAGGCCAGTCTAGACTTTAAATGCAAAATTTCTCCACGTTGTCTATGATAATTACTGTTTTGGAAATCCATATTAAAAAAAAGTGCTTAAACTGTGGAAATCGAAATGGAAAAATTCAATATCTTCTTGGTACTTGTTTCTGAGTTGTCTAGGCTACACAAGACCTGACCCATGATGCCCTACCTGTCAAACATATATTTATACACTGTAATAAATGTAAATACAATAGGCAAAAACATAAATTAAAAAACGTTTCCGAAATGGGGAAGTTTCCAAAGATGGAAAGTTTACACTACTCGTCATTGGATAAATGCAATATTTCAGTAAAATTGATGTTTTATACCAAAAATCGGGACACTTTTGGAGGACATCGTACCTACTGAAATTAAATGTTAACGTAACATGCAACCGATTTTAGCTGTATAAAGTGATTGTGATCAATGGTACGAATATAATATATTAAAAATGCACTGTTAAAGAGAAAGATGTGAACGACACGCTGTATATTTTTATGTATATGTTATTTATAACATTGTAACTGTATTGAATGCTCAGATTAATTCAAAGGATATCATATATTGTACGGAAATATAAACCTTTTTACAAACAGGAAAATGTGTATTATTTTTATAATATTAATAAATTATTATTATAGTGAATTTTTTTGGGTTTGCAGTAGATAAAATGTGAATAGCGAACTGTAACCCTATTTAAGTTCCGTCATACACGAGGGCCAAAAAAATTAAGAACATTTTTCTTTTTTTAATAACTTCTTTATTTCAAATTTTTTAAAAGGACCCCGCGCAGTCCTTATGGAAAATGGCGTTTAATCAATTTTCCTGCTATGTTGCAGTTCTCGACATCTTGATCCAAAGCTTTCATAGGCTCAACTCAATTCTGCAGCTAGTTTTCGATATGCAGTCTGCCAAAGTTGGAATTTTGCCTTATTTTATGCATTTTTTTTTACTTTTTTGTTTTTAAATATTTAATACACGTTCAAATAAGTCAGTTGCTTAGAATATCTGAGATTAGAAGTTTATATATATATATATATATATATATATATATATATATATATACAGTGTGTCCCAGATTCGCTTCTCTATACAGGGATCTCGGCTCCTATTATACCTACAGCAAAGGTTAAATAGGGAAAGTTTTAGAGGAAACTTATTGCATTTGATATCTGGCTTCAGATTTACGATCGATCAATAAGTTTGGGAAATATCGGCGAAAAACCGAAAATGGCGGATTTCGTTTTTCGCCAGTATATTCAGAACGGTAAACTTGACAGCTGTCAAAATATGACATTATTGGGACCCATTTTTAAGACAAATAAGATGGCGTATACGACACGTCTTCATTGTTTTTTGTTAACCCGCAACCCGCCTCAACTTTCATTTTTCTTATGATCGCCATATTGGGTTTTTCGATTTTTAAATTTCCGGTCTAGTGATATCTCACAAGTGCATTAAAGATTTTAGTGTCATCAAAATATCACACTTCGTAAATTAGGTTTCAATGTTTTTAAAGGAGGCCATGATCTATTTGTCACAAGATTACATTAATAAGTAAGTAATGTAAATAACGACTTAAAAAATCTAAATGAGCTTTAACTATTTTGTAAGTGGGTAACATTAATTTACAAATCTGCAAAATGACGTCCATTTGCATCGAGACATTTTTGACAATTGGTGACTGTTTTTCGTACAACCCTGGTAAGTGTATTTCGGTTATGTTTCTAAATGTGTCCAGAACGCTTTGTCTCAGGATTTCTATGGTTACGGAGGGATCAAATTCATAGATTTTATTCTTCGTGTGACCCCAGAGGTAGAAATCCAAGGGCGGCAGGTCAGGGGATCTAGGAGGCCAATATATTAGACCATTTAAAGAAATTATTCTTTCGTCAAACTGCTCTCTTAAGAAGTTCCTGATTTGAATGGTATTGTGAGCCGGACATCCGTCTTGTTGAAACCAACTTCTTAATTCATCTTCCGTTAGAATAGCTCATAAGGCTGGTACAACCTGGTTTCGCAAAAGCTCTAGGTACCTCTGCCCGTTTAGGTTGTAGTCAAATAAAAATGGTTCAATAAGTCGTTTTCCTGACATGATTAATAATTTATAAGTAGGTGCCCAACAGTCAAGGGCGGTAGGGTCGACTGGGTGCTACTAGAAACTATAAATTATAAAGGGAAGATTATCTTTATTAAACAGTAGATATTTTCTTTCCAAAAATAATTCTCGAAACATCCCGTAATGAATGAGCTTGTATACAGTTAAAACCTATTCAGCTTTATTATGAAAAAGAAAAACATATTTGGTTAGCGGGAAGTAATAGCTGTAATAAATTATTTTGTTGGTATTGCATATTAATTTCGGAAATACTAAATCAATTTATTTCAGTGATATTATAATCTTAAAGAAGTACACCGTGCCTTAATAAAACATAAAATATCAAAAGAACAAACCCCTTGTGCTTTAAAATTTAAATTATTCGGAAATACAGCTGAACGCCTTTCTATAAATCATAATAAAAATCGAAAAATAATTCGACATTTGATTAATATGGTATTTTTTTCCTAACGCAAGAACTAGGCTTCTAGGGTACTAATAGATCATTAAATTCAGACAATCAAAATCATTTTAGAGAATTAGCTAAATCTGCAGAAAATTTAGATAAAGTGTTAATAAATTTATAGAACCCAATTCTATTTTTATAGGTTCTTCGAAACTACAATACAAAATGATTGAATAAAAATGTAATACAATATCAAAAAAGTAAGTTGACTGACTAGAGTAGAACGTTTTACTTTTTTTTATTAGATTATACTCTTTTAGTATCATTAAAGAACTAAACGAAAAAAAAATTATTTTAGATTAACTTATCAATGATTTCACATCAAACGTTACTTCCAAATCTGATCTGTAGACGTCTCTCTGCCACTTCGTGAGGATTTTGCACAGCCCAATGATGACGGTTGTGCCTATTAAAGACTCCACA